>OX443562.1:35579579-37017079 GCA_949372485.1 Cheilosia soror
CTTGCCATACAATTTTTTGTTCGGCATAACTTCAGGAATCTTCCCTTAAAGGATTATCCTTCTTAACTGGGACACCCTGTATATATAAATATGTGAAATACATACATTTGAAAGTTAATACACAAAATTTCTCTTTCTAGATTCTGCAGGGTGTCCCAGTTAAGAAGGATAATCCTTTAAGGGAAGATTCCTGAAGTTATGCCGAACAAAAAATTGTATGGCAAGGGGGGTCTATTTTCATCGTATTTCCCGTTGTAGCCCATCAAAGTAGGTGACCTCTAATTTTGAGGTGTTACCACTTAGAACGCTATAACTTCCAAACTATTATAGGTACAAAAATTGTTTTGGGCATTTTGAAAAGACAATTAAGTAGCGCATAAAAGTCTAGAGCACTTTGGTTACATCTGAGCAGCTATAAAAAAAGTGATCGCTTCTTAAACTCAAAATTTTGAAAATTAGTTGAAAAAGGTTTAAATTGAAATGTTATTTGGTTAACTAGAAATGTGAAAAGGTTAAACCTATTTGTAAATATGTTAAACCTATTTGTAAATAGGCTAAACCTATTTGTGAATGGGTTAAACCTATATGTGAATGGTTTAAACCTATCTGCAAAAGTGTTAAACTTATTTGTAAAAGGTTTAACTCAATGTGTCAATGCTATATATATTTTTTTTTTTTTTTTGTCAAATGGAGGTTTTTTTTTCGTTGTTTTCCTCCAAAATAAATATAAATTTAATTAAGATATATAGATTAAATAGATGTTAAATATTTCAGCTGAAAGATATAAATGTAGTCCTATATCATATCTCTGTACTGTAAATTGTGCGGTGGCTAGCCTTTGTAAATTTTTTGTAACGAAATAAATTCTATTCTATTCTATTATCAATGAATTTAATCTAGTCAAAAGCAGAGCTCGAAAATAACTCTCAATCTCAACCTTTATTTTCAATTGGTTTCTCACTGAGAGATATTACATTCGGCTTCGACATTAAGGTCTTTCTCTGAGATTTATTAATATACACTTACCTTTTCGCTGAAATGATCAACCAAAAACCTCATTCTTCGAAAGTAAGTTAAAGTTTATCGTTAAGGGAGAGCAAAGCCGAATGGTGACGAAGTCTAAGTCGGTTGCCCCGACGAAATGTTCACAGTGTCGAGATGAAGTTAACTGATGTAGTCAGCTCCTCTAGGTGGCGCTGCTAACTATGATGAGATTTATTTTTTTCTGTCTGTGATACCTCTCAGTGGTTGACCAAAACCATAGAAAAAATGAATAAGGGTTTCTCTCTGAGCGTAACCTACAAAAATACTGTGCTAAGAAACTGGTTATTATTGTGATTATATTTAAAATTCTCAACAACTGAGAGTAATATTAGGACCTTCAAAAAGGTTGAAAGATATTTTCGAGCTCTAGTCACAAAAGTCAACTTGTAGGAATAACGGTAACATTTCAGACATAGTTTTTCCCATCAAGTAAATATATGTTTATGCTCTTTCAATATTAATGTAACAAATATTATTTGTTCTTGCAATAAATGAAGAGAGGCTTACAGTAAGGTGCGGAAAATGTTCAACCTATTCATATGAGCGGCAGTGAAGAGATACGAGGATAAAAACTTAGTAACTCTTGTTGGCATAGTTGCATAAGAAGGCTATTTAACTAATGAACGCAGCCAATTTATGTCAAACAACAATTTGTTTCTTTAAATACTGAACACTAAAGGGTTTTTTTTTCTGCACTATCATTTGGTACTTGCAGTCAAATATACAAAATGTATTATTTTTTGTTTACACTTTTAGACTTTTTCATCTCTTTTAGTTGTTTTTAATTTCAGCGAGAAATGTGAATGTGCACTTAACGCTTCCTCAACCCTTTTGTATGCAATTTTCATTTGTTTCATCTTTTAAATTGTCTGTTTACTGGTTGTTTTTATTTTATGCAGGCAGGTGCAAAAAGGTGTAAATTTCACTACTGCACCTGAGTTTTTGCCTGTCTAAACTAAACACCCATAACATAGAAAGAAAAAGAAACATTATGTTGCTTTATTGGTAGTAGTAGGTATGTGTATGCATGTTGATTGTAGCACAATAAGCGAATGTACCTATGTAAAAGAATAGGTATCCAACTCTAAATCAAAGTGAAAATTGTTTTTACGAGTATGGTCCTAAATAAGGTAATTCAGTAGGTATAATTAAACCTTACGTAGTAGGTAATGCTTGTCACTTCCAATAGCCCATGCCCATTCCACTACATTATTGAAAACTATACAAGTTGAAAAATTAAATGTACCGACCTATTAATGTCTCGATTAATTTTTCCAAAAAATGTATAAGTATACCTTTACCTCCCCGTGGTAACCACCGGGTAATGGTCTCGCCCACTCGGGCTTGACTTGCTAAACTTATATGCGCGAGTGTTGAACACGAAGAAAATAGCAACACTATAATGCTCCGTCGGAATTGACTGTCTGCTCGAGTCTCAGAGGTCTAACAAGAGCACCTCAGAATGAGGACGTACGGCCGGCGGATGAATTTAAATGAATAAATCAACGGTAGCGTTAACAGTCAACTTGGCAGATACCTTAATGTGCTACTTCGACTTATTTGGAGCTAAGGTCATTACTGCGTTTCAGCACTAGTCAGGTATTGAAATAGAGGTGGTGGTGGATGGCAGATATTTCGAACTTAAGGCTACTTTGAAGTCCCAACCAAATTTTAATGGTAATGTTCTGTCAAATGTAATTCACCCCTATCGTGGAATCCTAAGGGGGGAATCATTCACGGAAAAAAATATTTTGGTATCGTCAAATCCGCAAAGTGAACAGTTCCCCGTGTACCCACACATGTGAATGAGTTTCACTGTATCGTTGAAAACGTTCAAATCGAATTTTTCCCGAACAAAATGACACTTCTTGCCCGCATCAAATTCATTGCGGATTTCATAGGTTTTCTTGCTTTCTGCATGTCGTGAGCATTTTAATATAAAAAATTTACATACAAAACAGCTGCTTCATTAAGCCCAACATTTGTAATAAATCTATTGCACAGATTGAACTTTACTAAAATCAAAAAATAAACATTCTAAAAACTCATTTCGTCCGAAAGTTCCGTGAAACGACTCATTGCTCATTTCAGCCTGTCTCGTATTCTTCTCTGAGAACAGCGCTCATTTCGTTCTTCCTCTTATTTTTACAAGAATAGAGCTAACGTATACATTATTACATAATAGACACTGTTTTTTATTTAAATCAGTTTTGAAACAAACTTTTTATAACCTCCGACGAATGCTGCTACACGGATTTCTGTGCACAAATGAAAGACAGCCGTTTAACAGTGCGACTACCTTTCCCAAAAACGTGTCGATAAGGAAACTTTCCGGCGGATTCCACGATAGTAGTAGAAGGTGAAAGGGAATCGAATAGGTGAAGTGAAACTCAATTCCGACGGATTCCACGATAGGGGTGATTTTATTTAAGCAGATCAGAAAAGTTTGTCGCAATGTCCAAGCCAGCAGATACATTGGCTGCAGATACATTTCTCCTCGAGAAATCTTTATTAAAATTCGTAAAATGAAAAAGTATTTATATTGCGCTGTATAGGATCCATAACTATGATGATGACTTAGCCAAGGAAGCGTTTTACGATATTCTCGAGAAGACCTACGATATAAGTGCCCGAAGAATCATTCATATATATATTTACCCTTACTGATTCTGTAACGCTCCTTACTTTTCTTATTTTTCTTATTTTAAATAAAAGTAGGCGGTGGGTATTTGAATAAATTTTCAATGTTTGTGTTTTCTCATTATTCAAATGCGCACCGCCTATTTTTCATATATTTTAATTTTCTTCAAGGTTCAAACTCTACTATAGTAATCCTCGGCAAGTGTTTTCAAAAGGAAATTGCCAAATAAAACCAACCCTTCTTAGGGGTCAAAGTTTGTACGGGAACATTTTTATTTTTCATCCAATCGACTTCAAACTCGGTTTGTGTACTCTATATAAGAAATATTTAGGTATTTTGCTTTGGGCTCGAGTTATTGGCAATGATTTTAATGAGAACTTTTTCATAACTCACGAATGAGTTTGTCGTATCAATATGAAACTTTGTACATTGATAATAAAGAAGTAAAAAGAAGTAAAATATTATTTATACTCATAAATCTAAATTCTAAATCAATAGATACAAAAAAAATAGAAACCGTTTTTAGGCAATATGTACTTTGCCACGAATTTTAAGATCACTGATTTACTAACTGCTCCTCAGGTACTTTAATAGGAAATTTTATTTCGCGATATTTAAATATAAAAGAGAAAACTAACCGATCGTGAAGGAATCTCTGTGGACAAAATCCTGAGGGCTATTAAAATATGAGTCTTCTCATTATTGCAAAATTGCCGCGGGTAGAAGAAATGTATGAAGACGACGTTGTTGAAATTCCCACGGAAATTATATTAACAGGAGACTTAATTAAGACAATTTTTGGCGATCTGCTGCAAAAGTCAATGCAGGAACTTTCAGAACGAGTCATTGCCGCGCTGACAAATGTGCAGACATGAGAAATGAATAGGAGCGATTCTGTTATCAGTGAAGACTGAAGATCCAAATGATGCACCAAATTTCCCTGTTGAATTCCTCAATCAGCAAACTCCATCCAGCAAGCCACCTCATGTGCTGTACTTAAGCAAGGTGTCATCATCATGTTGCTGAAAAACTTGAACCCTAAAAAAGGACTGCAATGGAACTCGATTGATTGTGGAAGAGCCTGGACGAAATTTGATAAGAGCATGAATTACCACAATGATTCCATTTCCGATAAATTCTAGCATACGCTATAATAATAAACAAGCCTCAAGACCAGTCATTTGATCACGTTGGCATGCATTTGAAGACCGGAGTATTTTCACACGGCCAACTGTATGTGGCTTTATCACAATCAAGAGTTGCAAGACAAAAGGTGTATATTGAATCTAATCCACAGCAAGGAAGATTATTAATTAACCAGAGACAATTTACACGCAATGTAGTTTTCAAAGAAGTTCTTTAAATAAAATCAATTTGTTTATCAAATATTACTTTGCATACCCAGCGAAGCGGGTAAAACCAACTAGTCTCAATATAATATCTTAACCCCAGAATTGGAAAGAAGGCATATTTGGCTCAGGTCATACAACCGTCAACAAAATTGGTTACATTCAATCGACGCGACGCCCGGCATGCCACCAATATTTTTGATGTCAGATAGACTCGGAATATAACCTGGAAACTGGGCAAAAAAAAATGGATATCCACGACGGCAACAACATCCAACTTTTTAGAAGCCAATGTCAAGGAACATTAAGAAAAATCTATATAAAATACTCTTCAACCCAATCCTAGTCCTGTTATATGGCATAGAAGCATGGACATTAAAAAAGCGAATGATTTTCAAGTCATGGACCACTCGCATTCGAGAAACCCCTATGCATTGTTACCATATAATGAAAACTTAAAAGTCTTAGTAAAGGGTGTCCCCATAATTCACGCAAAATGTAATTTTGATAGAACATACAGATTTTTAATTCAAAAGCTTAAATTTTTTACTGATTCATAGAGTACACAGATTGGGGCTGTGTATGGAATAGCACCAGTGATGAAAATCGACTTTTCTCAATTGTACTGAAAACTGAAACAAAATTGTACTGAATAGTACTCAAATTGCTTAAATGTATAAAACCAAACAAAAGCATAAAAAATAAATATTTTATTAAAAAAAAAGGGAGTTTTTATAACCTCCCCAGCATTTAAGTCTTGCAAAATGTTAAGCATTTATGTGAGTTCGTAAGTATACACAAGTACGTGGCTCTTATAATGGTTTTGTGCATGCAGGGAGGTACCGGAACAAAGAAGTCCTTTCACAAAATTTCATTCGCCTAGGTCGATTCGTTTGGTTGGACTCTGTTGCGTTTTTAAAAGATAGCTAACCCCGACGGACGGATAGACGTACATGGCTAAATCGTTTCAGAATTGCATCCTGATTCAGAATATTTATGGCTTGGGGTGACTTTTTCTTGGCGTTAGAAATCTAAGTGAATTTAATTAAATCTAAAGCTTAGTACGCAGTTCGGGGGAATCGAAATTTCAGCTGCTCTCCAGTTTTTTCTCCAAACATTAAGTAAAATCCTATAGGTATTCATTAAAAAACCTTATCCTTATTTACTTTTCCGCAACACAAAAGAACAGAAGAAAAAAAAAATGATCTGTAAATATTTAGCTAAAAAAAATGTGCCGAACCATTAATGGGCGCGGTAAATTGTGACATATACAAACATGCAGTACAGTCTGAAATGAAAATTTAATTTTTTAGCTGAAGCAGCATACCGCTCGGCTAAATGGATTCGCTTAAATTTAGTTCAGCTAAATTTTGGAGACGTGTGCGCAGTAGCGCAGTGGTTAGTGTGCTGGACTACTGTGCGAGGGATCCCAGGTTCGATCACACAAGTTACATCTTAAGGTTTTTTTCTACTGCGCCACCTCTCGCGAACGTCTGACAAACATCCGACAGTATAACTGTCATAAAAAAGCTTCTCAATTTACCCGTTCGGACTCGGCATAAAATACATAAAATATTAGGTCCCTTCCATTCGTCCCAAAAATAGAAACTCACACAAACGAATGGTTGCGAGAAGCTAGGCCTAGGGTGTCTACCCGCCTGTTGCGCCACCTATTTATTTATTTTTAATTTTGGAGACAATTTTGTATGTGAGCTAAAATTTAGCACGAACAGCGTACTAAGCTCAAGATAATATAAGTCTTATAGACGCCGGATAGGATCTTTAATGCATGTACCTACATACATATTAAGACTAGGTAATATTTGTATAGTCGTGTTCAAAATCACTTGTCCAACGGTCGATTGAGCAAACTGTAGACTTTGTACAGAAAATGCACCATTGGCCAAGTGATTTGAACACGAATCCACCACATTCAGATAACAATCTACTATACAAGGTCTTCATTTTCAGATCTGTTTTATTTGTAGAGCTGTAGCAGCCTTAATTTTTAATAAGATGTTTAGGTTCTAATAGTGCAGACATTACGCCTGCATTGTTGTGCCATTGTTGTGAGCCAGGGTCGAACCACAGGGGCAGCTTCGGCAAAAGTAAGGACGGCGCGGCATGCTTGTGGTTGCTCGGCTAGAGCTCGTCGGACGCGGGTGTTCTTACCCCCTCACCATTTACCACTTGCTCAACAACTTTTATCCATGCCAATAATTCAAAAGAGAAGAAAGAAAAAAAAAGAAAAAAGAAAGCTACTCTAATCAGACTTCGGACGGACGTAAAAAAGATAGGACAGAAAAGAAGAGTGAAGAGAAGGAAAGTGCTTAAGGACCTGTGCCAATACCCCTGATTGAGGACGGGAAAGAACCGCGAAACTAATCCTTACTATCGTCAACTATACCTAAACTAACCTAACACTTAATCTAGGCCCTATACTAGAACTACAAAAACATAAAACTAGCCTACTCTTACCCTAAACGCAACTTTCTTCCCATTGTCCCTCCAGGGTAAAGGTTCGTCATGAACCGGAGACCTGCCAGATGTTGGCGGTAAGGAATGGCCAGCCCACCCTTATGTCCGGTGACATAAACCAATCGCTATCACTCTAGCCGATGTTGTGAGTGATATCCCCTCTTTAGCTTTGTTTTTTTTTTTTTTTTTTTGTGATAGTAGCTATTTTGATAAGAAAACATCCTTTAAACGTTTGCGAAAGAATAAGATGAAATACAAAAAGCACCCTGGACATTGCGGTGTAGGATTTGAAAATATGAACTCGTTGCATTCATTTTGCACAGGGCCTATTTCATCCCAAAACTCAGAAATAGAAGTATGTAGATACTTATTTCTATCGTAGTCAGATAGAGCTCTATATTCATGATTGATAATTTCAAAACTTTTTTGTTCACCAGAAAAAAACCTTAAGACTAATTGAACGATTGAATTTACTTGATCGTCCAAATGGCAGTTTGTGAAAAATGTTGTAATGAGTTTAAAAAAATGTCTCCGAAATCAAATCGTTTTTCCACATCTTCGAGGAATGCAGCAAATTTCAAAAGTTAGGTAATTTTTGACGAAGTACGAAGAGTAATGAATGCTGCATTCAGAATTTTAAAACAAAGGAGTGCGTTCAGCTTATTTTTGTTTAATCCTTATATTATGATGTCTGATTTGAAAGATATAAAAATAAACTTTCAAAAATTAAAAATAGTACAAAAAGTACTGAAAATTGAGAAGTGGTACTTGCGTACTCGGCAAAGTCAAATTGTACTGAATTCAGTACAATAGTAAGCCTTTTTGCAACTATGAATAGCCCATTGGATAAATAGCCGCCACGACTTTTCTGGCAAGTACGTACTCTTTTATTGAAATTTTCTATGACTGTTTCGCACAATTGTGGATGAATTTCATTAATACACTGACACCTCCCAATTTCCTCTTTTAAGGCGTTGGTGGTCGTGGACTTGTTTGCATAGACCTTTGACTTAAAAAAACCCAAAGAAAAAAATCCAATGGCGTTAAATCGCAAAATCTGGATGGCCAATTCTGAAGAAAATGACTCATGCAGAAATTGAAATGTTTCTCTTGCTGTATGGCATGTGGCACCGTCTTGTTGAAACCACATATTAGTCAAATCCATATCTTGTAACTTAGGCACTAAAAACTGGGTTATCACGTCACGATATCGAACACCATATTAATTGGAACTGCCTGACCAGCCACATTTTCGAAGAAGAATGGTCCGACAATGCCTTCAGTCCAAAATCCGCACCAAACAGTCAACGCGTGAATGCATTTGTTTCTCAGCATTTTCTGAACCCCAAATGCGACAATTTTGATTACGATTAACGAAGCCATCAAGATGAAAATGAGCTTCATCACTGAAGATGATTTTATTCGAAAATTGCGGGCTGTAGCTGGCAAACCTTCATTATTTGTAAAATATTGCTTAACAATGAAAATACTTTGTTCTTTCGTATAGCGCTCAATTTTTAATAACCCCGAACGGCTGTCACATTATTATCTTTCTTTTGCATCCTGTACTATTAAATGGCGCAAAATTCAAATTTTAGAGCTTATATACATAGAGGAATCAAGCTGATTGTCCAATACTCATAACAGATGTCGCTACCATTACCACATCGGGAAAAATTTAATATAATCGAGAGAACTTTTAGAAATAATTAAAGACAAACTTGAGAAATTCACCCCACTCAATTAAATTAAACTCGATCCGAGTCGAAGTAATGTAGGTACCTAGGTAGTTATACATACATTCCTTGTAGTTTCCTATTTTTTACCGAATTCGAACCGATAGGGATGATTTTATAAAAGCTTTTGCAAACGTCACGTTGGTGGTTACATAATCGTATGAATATGTGTAGATTATGTAAATACACATGAACTGAACATTGTTCTGAAATTGTATATATTTGTACCTAGATATATTCTTCGCCAAAAGCGATGACTTTAAAATTATATAAGATGAATTTATTTCATTTAATTATCCGCAGTTAGTTCTCACTATTGTAATCTTACCTACTATATTTTTTTCACTAGTCACTAAAACCATCAGTTGTTTATAGTTGGAAGAGCATCATTATTATAATTTTCTTTATTGCTTATATAGAGGACACAAACCGAGTTTGAAGTCGATCGGATGAGGAATAAGAATTCTCCCGTACAAAATGTTACCCCCGCCCTTTTTTTCATGTGCCATCTTTGAATAGTTGAAGGCAACGCGAATTTAGGTCAAGCATAATTTTTTGGGGTACCAACAGGAAACTTATAACGCAGTTTTAAAAACAAATCCCTTCTTCATTAGGTACACTCTATTTAAAGTTGAGTTTATGGTTTAATTGATGTATAGTATGAAACGCCTGTGGGGAGGGATCCCAGGTTCGATCCCCGGAAAAACACAAATTACATCTTAAAAGTTTTTTTCTACTGCGCCACCTCTCGCGAACGTCTGACTAACATCCGAGAGTATGACTGTCATGAAAAAGCTTCTCAATTCAGCCGTTCGGACTCGGCATAAAATTGTAGGTCCCTTCCATTCGTCCCAAAAATAGAAACTCACACAAAACGAATGGCTGCGAGAAGCTAGGCCTTGGGTGTCACCTATTTTTTTTTTTTTTTATGAAACGCCTGTTCAATGCAATCTGCATGTTAGTGGAGTCCCATTGAAACAGGTGGAGAAGTTTATCTCAGGGTCTTATTCACGAGTGATGGAAGGAGCAATGCAATTGGGTCAATTTTGATACAGCTTGGTCATTCTGTTATGTATTAGGAGGACTGAACTTGGTGTCAAAGCTAAGTTCTTAAATAAGCTCTTAAATATGGTCAAGAGGTTTGGGTAATGACCAAAAGAATGAAATCGCGGGTACAAGCTGCCGAAATGAGATTTCTCCGTTGTATTGCTGGTGTGACCCGGGGGCTTATTTTCAAATGCGCGGCCGATCGCTTTTCATGGCGGATTGGTATTTTTATATTTCCAAAAGCGATTCGATCCATTAAAAAGCTATAGCTATTGTGAGGATTGCTGGCAATAAATCCGCCAGCAATCCGGTCATTTTTCCAATCGCTTTTGACAGCTTTTGGAAATACAAAAATATCAATCCGCCATGAAAAGCGATCCGCGGCGCATTTGGGAATAAACCCCCCGTAGAGATCGCATTAGAAATACCAGAATACGTGAAGAACTCAATGTCGAGCAGCTACTTCTCCGGACGGAGCGATCCATGCTTCGGTGGTTTGGTCATGTTAAACGCATGTCCCCGACCAGGATTCCACGACCAAGGATAAGATGGTTAGATGAAGTCCATAATCTCTCCTATACCCGTATGGGTACCCTTGATGATTTAGAGTAGATGGCGGAGGATCGATCGAGAGCAATGGAGGGTCCACTTGAGCAACCTACACCCACGACGCACTTAATGCACAAGCGGACCATGGAAAATGAATGAATGAATGAAATGAATTAAAATTTTCACATGGTCACACAAAATATGTCATTAATAAATCCTTTTTTTTACTATAAAGTACCAATTTGGCTTGGAGTTTTTTTTTTTTTTGAGACATTAAAATAAATTGAGGAACGCGGGATATGTTAGGTTTAATTGCAATAATGGAGAAAATGTTTAAATTAATTTCAGCAACTTCGGTAAAATTTAAGAAGGAAGTACCTACGAAGTCGAAGTGGATTCGAATAGACTATTAAGCAGCGGCTTGGGTCTGGGTGTAAACGATTTCCCTTTAATTAAAGGAGCGCCATTAACGCACGCATACTTAAAAGATCCTAGGTTCATGGTATAGTATTGACAATCATTGCCGCCATTGATTTTGATATTTAACACGTATTCACTGACATGCCAACTAATTCTGGGGTGAATCGGGTAAGTGCATGGAAGTCGGCGGTCTAGTTCTACGTGGTTTGTGATCCAAATGCGAAGTGGTCGGCTGGGCATCGGCAAGTCTTCAACCCTTAAAACTCAGCGCAGAGTCCAACACAACCAAGCAAGACACAGAAAATAACCAAAATAATGATCACAGAACTCAATTTTCATGCATTTCGCTCAAAGTGTTAGCAAGAAGAATAGCAACAGGAACAGATACCTACATAAGATAAATATTGGCTGCCGTTCATTCATCCCTTTCTTTCTTAAAGAATGTAATCATCCACCAAGAAAACACCGATTGAAGCGACATTATCGGCAGTGACGGCAAATATAGAAAACTTCGATTTCGCAATGATGATTCCTCTATGTGTATAAACTCAGTGGTATCACGCACGTTACCCCATTCTGCAAGACATATTTGGAGCTTGGATACCATTTTAAGAATTGCTTTAACCTTTAAGTTTAAGTTAGGTATAGTAAGCGACTACGGTTCACCAAATTGAGCCACTCAATTGAAACTACCAATCATTTTTATAAAAATATAAATAACTAGCTCTTTTCTCAACGCTTCAGATGATTCTATTTATACACTTACACAGAGCACGAAACTTTATCATTTATTGTAAAATCATGTTTAGAACAATCAAATATTTTATTTTACAATGTAGTAAAAAAAATGTGAGAAATTGTCTACGTTTCGCCAAACTCCGTTATTCCCGAAAAACCTGGGGCCAGAATATGTAAAATGAAAACTATCGAACGTTATTGTTTCGACAATAGCTGTCTCTGTCTATTGTCACAGATATGATAGAGACAGGTTTAGTGAAAACGAAAGCGTTTTTCGTTTCGTATTTTACAGAATCCTACCCCTGGTTTTGTTGGAAATGCTCATTTAATCTCAAATGTCAAACAAATATGCAGAATGCAAGATGCATTTTTATTAGTTCCTTTATCATTGCAATATCGAAACTGATTAATTCGAGTTCGGAGTCGCATGCCCTACCCTAATGTGCCGCCGTAATTTGACAACCTTTTTAAATAGCTTCAATAAAGTTTACATTATACATACCTACAAAGCAAAAAAGATTAATATTGAGAGAATCCACTTTACTACTAGCGAC
The DNA here is from genome assembly GCA_949372485.1 of Cheilosia soror. Classification (NCBI taxonomy): domain Eukaryota; kingdom Metazoa; phylum Arthropoda; class Insecta; order Diptera; family Syrphidae; genus Cheilosia; species Cheilosia soror. The sequence continues at coordinate 35,592,136 of OX443562.1, forward strand.
GATAAAAATAGCAAACAAATTTACCAACCCACGAAAAGTTAAACAAAAGAAACTTTCTAATTTCATGCTGAGCCTTGAAATGGGATTTTCACGAAAAGGAATTCTTTTTGCATATGCAGCTCCAGTGAAAAGTTCTCGTCGCGTTGGCGGCATTCACAAAATTCCTGATATCAAAGGATAACTCCGGACAACAGCGACCCATTGCTTTACAATCGGGATGTGGTGATTTATAATTTGTTACGAGCCAAAGAGACGCACATGCTATAATCGCAATTTGTATACCTATGTAATGTAATGAGAAAGTGTACATATATACTACATACCTCCATCCTGTGAGGAAACATAAGAGCTATGCTTGGCGGCAACTCGAAGGTGTGATTCATGTGAATAGTTTCCATTATGTAAAGTGACATTTCACAAGCTAAGCTAATTTATTTCCTTCGACCGAGAAAGTAATTGCTGCAATGCAATAATTAAAAAGAGATTTATTATACACGGTTTGAATTCCTACATTCTCTTTGGTCTACCATAGCAGCCTAAAATACCTTTAAGGATGCTTTAGAATCAATAAGAAATATGTATATGTATATGTATATGATTATGTATTGTATGTACATAGTTACTTACCTATAGATATACGTACGTGTACATTATGTATATGATTCGGAGTTCATATAATGTTCTCTAAAGCCATTTGAAACAAGTTAATTACACTCTGAGTCTGCATTGCATAGGTATTCATTGAGTTTTCATACAAACGTTCGTCTTTTTGCGATCCGGGAATACCGAATTTGTCTAAAAGTGTTCTATTCTTTAGTGCTAGAGAACTTACTAAAGGGTCCGCCATCTAACGTTTTTTTTCTTCAACTAGTGCTTATTTCGCGAATGGTAACACTTAGCGCATGTCTGATTTGACAGATAATTAGTTTTATCCTTCCGCTGAACGAATATGTTTGTGTATACGCTTGAACAACGCTGGGAAATATTGCGACATTACTTTGAAAATCATGGTAATGTTGCAGAATGTGTGCGAAAATTGCGTACGGATTTTGGAAGAAGAGAAGAAGAAGAGATGAAGCTAATTTTGATCTTGGCGGGTATGTAAACAAGCAAAATTGTCGTATTTGGGGCACAGAAAACCCGCACACATACATTGAAAGGCCGATATGCCCAAAACGAGTCACTGTTTGGTGCGGATTTTGGTCCGAGGCATAATTGGTCCATTTTTCTTCGAAAATGAGCAAGGAGTGCCACACAGCCGAAGCTACACTCGATGTAGCGCCCTGTTTTTGAAGATCGCATTATCAGCCGCATAGCTGATGTCGTTTGGCCACCGCGGAAAAAGTTATTTGGCGGACCCTTTAGTTGTCATATGTATTGTAGTCTTTGTAATTATGACAATTAATGCGATCCCAACGACTTTCATACATTTACTGACTCGCTTATTAATTAAGCTAAGTGGGTCGCGGGTGTATAGATAACTTACGTATGGACCCTCCACAACTCTCGATTTTTCGCCACCGACTCTAAATAATCAAGGGCAATCACCATGGTAGAGGAGAGATTACGGACTTGATTCAACCATCATCCTGGGTATGCCATATAAAGGACACCACCCCAATGGAACGTATTTGTCCTTACGGAGAAATATAGTTTCTTGACATTGAGTTCCTCACATATTCATGGTGTTCCTTTTACGGTCTCTGTCAATAAATCTCAGTAAGGCTGTTCCTTTTACGAAAAGAAGAAATTTAAACTTAGGTCAAATTTCAATAAATGATACCTACAATCATTGAGTACTCCGGTGTAGTGAAATATCTAGGAGTAATCCTAGACAAAAGACTTGACTGGAACTCCCAAATCAACAATAAAATAACAAAAGCTACAAAAGCTTTATGGGCTTTTTTTTAAATACTTCTCCCGGGAAAGGCAAACCTATAACGCTTCATCAGCGCCCCGAGATGCTCGCAGATGTATGTTGGTTCTGCACTTAAATTGCTGCAAATTGTAGTCTTCTGGAAATATATCTACAGGAAGCGAGTTCCAAAGTTTGATGTCCTCGCGGTTGTCAAGTGTACTGTATGGTCATGAGCATTAGCTGCCTCTCTTGTGGGGCGCCCATTTCGAGGGATAATGTCTTTGAGTTCCTTGGAACATCTACCATGGAAGTACAACAAGCAAAGGTCAGCGACTTGTCTTCTGTGCACCAACGGTTGCAGATTCGATGTGAGTGTAGGGTCTCCAATAAATCGAACTGCTCGTCTCTGTATGCATACTTGACAGCAGTTGAATGTTTTGGTGCCGAGCTCCATATATGGGAACAATATTCCAGGCCTGGTCTAACCTGTGCTTTTTAGAGAAGAAGAAATTGCTTGGGGCTAAAGTACCTTTTCGCTCTTGCGATATAGGATATGTGGTCCTGCTATGAGATTCCTGAATTCACTGTGACTCCTAGAAGGTGCATTGAGTGCCTGTGATGGATGGATGGTCATCCATTTAGATCTGAGGAACTGTTGATGCATTTTTACTAGAAAATGTTGTGAGCTGTGTCTTGTTGTATTTTCCTCACTTCAAGATTTTGTCCAGATCATCGTATAGAGATTTGCTGTGATGAAGGTTCAATTGAATCACCCCAAGCGGGATCATGACGTTAACTACAACGACTAAAATCTAGAATGTTCAAAATCTTGAAAATGAATTTAATAAGTCTCGAATGCAAAAATCTCAAATGGGTCAAAATATAGAAAGTACAAAAAACTCCTAAAAAAAATCGAGAAAATAAAACCGCTTTCGAGATTTTTATAATTCATTAAATTTAAATTTTTAATTTACATTTTAAATTTAATTTTTGAGACATGGTAAGAATTCGCGTGCGCGGATTGTTACCATTGTCTCAAAAATTAATATTAATTCTAAATTTTTGGTTTCTAGATTTTTTTTTAGATTTTTGCTATTCGAGATTTATTTTTTCGAGATTTTTTCATTCTAGATTTTTTTTTCGATATTTTTTTTCTAAATTATTGTTTTCTGTATATTATATTTTTCTACATATCGGGGTAGACCCAACCTAGCTTTTCCCGGTACAGGAAGTAGATCCGCAGCTTAAGTACGGCCAAAACCTTTGGAGCACACTGCATGTGTCCGGAAGTCTCATTGACCCATATAGCTTTGTGGCGTCTCGTATTATTATTTCATTCATTATTATTTTGTATTAACTACTAAGTATTAACAACTATGGTATTAGGCATTTACTGGTATCATCTCATCTCTATTACATTTTACATTATGTACATTCTTTCGAGATTTTTCCATTAACCGTTTTGGGTAATAAGTTGTCAGAGTTGCGTTAGCTTTTAAACCGATAAGTCGCCTACTCTCCGCTCCGTTTCGAAATAAGTTATCTTTGTTAGTTTTAAGTTACTTTATAATAAACGTGAATTATTCTATGGAATAGACTTTTGTATTCACTGTTCCCACGATCTCCACAATTGGTGACCCCGATCAGTAAAAATTTTTTTTGTCAAAAAGTGAGAGATTGATTTTAATTCTAATCAAAATCTACAATTAAAAGGATGTCTAACGACGAAAAGCGTGATAATAACGGCGGCGGAAGTGGTATCGGAGCAGTGGGTAACGGGAGGACGGTAACGGGTAGCCAAGACGACGATTCTATCGAAACGGTTTCTAGAATCGCGGTAAAAATTCCTCCGTTTTGGCATGAAAAACCGGAAATTTGGTTCGCGCAAATCGAGGCGCAATTCGAGATAGCAAGAATTCACCGCGATTTATCAAAATTTAATACCGTCGTCAGCGCTATCGAATCAAAAGTGCTGACACAAATTTCGGACGCAGTGCTCTCACCGCCCGCCAGTGACAAGTACGGAAACTTGAAAAAAGTCATCATCGAACAGTTTGGCGACTCCGACCAGCGGAAAATCAAGAAACTTCTCTCGGAAGTCGATTTAGGTGACAAACGCCCCTCGCAGTTACTCAACGAACTCCGTAGTTTGGCTGGAACGCAAATTAATGGCGATTTCCTAAAATCATTGTGGCTGCAAAGACTCCCTGCCCAGGTGCGCGCAATTTTGCAAGCATCTAGTGAAGAGCTAACAGCGCTTGCCAAACTGGCTGACAAAGTGATGGAAGTCGGAGACTTCAAAGATATAATGGCCGTCAACTCTCCCCAGCGAAGATTCGAACCATTATCTACAGCAGCTGATGAAATGTCACTTCAACGTCAAATCCACCAAATTTCTTGTCAGTTAAATGAATTGATGAAAAAACAAACGAATAGCATACCTCACCGAAGCCGCAGTCGTATTCGCAGTCGTCTGCATCGCCGCCGATCGCAAGTAAACGAGGATTATTGTTGGTTTCATCAGCAGTTCGGAGTGAAAGCAAGAAATTGCCGTGAACCCTGCAAGTTCAAGTGCCCTACGTCAAAAAACTAATTTGCGGCGCATTGGTCGGCGACAACAAAAGTGAACAGCACGTTGGCCAATGTATTTGTAGGTTAGTTGTTCACGACAAATCATCAAAAAAGAATTTTTTAATCGACAGTGGAGCAGATATTTCTGTGCTTCCTCCAACTTACAACGATCGTTTTTCATCCTCGAAATCAACACTTTTTGCGGCGAACGGCAGCGTAATAAAAACATTTGGCAACAGGCGCTTGACAATTGACTTGGGACTTCGGCGTGGTTTCACTTGGACGTTTATGATAGCAGATGTATCCAGGCCAATCATCGGAGCGGATTTTATAAAACATTTTGGACTCTTGATCGACCTAAAGAAGAATCAATTAATTGACAGCAGTACACAAGTTGGTGCGCAGGCAGTGGCCATTATCGGGAACAAAGTAAGAATTAGTACGTTTAACATGAATAACCCTTTCGCTGTAATTTTCACAGAGTACAAACATCTTACTGAGTTCAACGCCAACAAGCCGGTTTCCGGTACCAAGACGACTCATCACATAGAGACAAACGGCCCACCTGTGTACGCTCGACCACGGCGTCTGGATGCTGCTAAGCTCAAGGCAGCTCAAGAAGAGTTTCGTTATTTGATGGAGCAGGGCATTTGTCGACCCTCTAAAAGCAATTGGGCGAGTCCTCTGCACTTGGTCCGAAAAGCGAATGGAGATTGGAGACCGTGCGGGGACTACCGGGCTCTTAATTCTGTAACAAAGCCTGATCGGTACCCCATTCCTTTCATCCAGGACGTCTCAAACATACTGCATGGACGAACAATATTTTCGACAATCGATCTCCAGAGGGCGTATCATCAAATCCCCATCGAGCCTGCCGATATTCCGAAGACGGCCATAATAACACCTTTCGGCCTATACGAATTTCGGTATATGACGTTCGGGTTGCGTAATGCTGCGCAAACCTTCCAGCGTCACATGCATGAAGTACTTCGAGGCTTAGAACATTTTGCTTTTCCCTACCTGGACGACATATGCGTGGCATCACGCGACCCCAACGAGCACGAGTCTCATCTTCGAGAGGTTCTACAGAGGCTGAGCTCTCATGGTCTTACAATTAACGCATCCAAATGTGTGTTAGGGAAGACCGAAATACGATTTCTAGGCCACCAAATCAGCAGTGAAGGAATCAAGCCACTAGAGGAAAAAGTAAAGGTTATTCAGGACTTTCAAAAACCGACGAAAGCTAAGGAATTGAAGAGGTTTTTGGCAATGGTAAACTTTTACCGACGTTTCTTGCCCGATACGCTCAGAAATCAAGCAGTTCTTCAAAATCTCGTCAAAGGTAACAAGAAAAACGACATGACTCCCGTCGTATGGACCGAGGAAGCAGAAGGGGCATTCCATCGATGCAAGGCAGATCTGGCTAACGCTGCGCTTTTAGCACACCCGGCGATCAATGCGCCTCTTTCGCTCAGTTCTGATGCTTCGGATTTTGCAGTGGGCGCCGTGCTTCACCAGATCGTCGATGGAGTTTCACAACCATTGGGCTTCTTCACCAAGAAGCTAACCGAAACTCAAAAACGGTGCCGTACATACGACCGGGAGCTGCTGGCGATTTATTTGGGCGTGAAGCATTTTCGACATCTAATTGAGGGCAGAGAATTTAGTATAAAAACCGATCACAAGCCGCTCGTCTTCGCTTTTAAGCAAAAACATGAGAAGTCTTCGCCACGGCAAAGCCGACAACTCGATTTCATCGCTCAGTTTAGCACCGACATTCGTTTCATAAAAGGTGCGGACAATAACGTAGCTGATTCATTATCACGAGTGGAAGAGGTCAGCACACAAGTTATCGATCTGGACGCTATCGCTATGGAGCAAATTAAAGACGGGAAATTCCAAGAAGAAGTCAAAGCAGGTAACTTTGGTTCGAATTCACTAACCGTTAAGCTACTTAGTCTTCCAGAATCCAAATCACCTATTTATTGTGATGTTTCAACGAGCAGGATTCGGCCAATTATTCCTAAAATCTTACGTAATGTGGTCATGAAGTCTTTGCACAACCTATCACATCCAGGGATAAGGGCAACAGCACGAGTCATCTGCGAGCGTTACGGGTGACGTGAAATAAAGCCAAACGAAATAAGGCCAAATTCCAAATTTGGCATAATTTCGCTTTCGAAAGCGAAATAGAGCCAATTTGGCTTTATTTCGTTATGCAAAACGAAATAATACCAAAAAACTAATGGAAATAAGACCAAACCACTCCGTTGTGCACAAATGTGCAACTATTGTCGATTTGTTTGCTTACAATAATGTTATCAGATTTAACGGTAACGGCGCGAATTTTTAACTTTTATTTTCTCAAATTCCCAGCATAGCTTCTCAAAAAAAAATCTATTTTAGCTTAAGGGCATAGCTTCTAAAAAAAAATGTATTTTAGCTTAAGGGAATTTGAGAAAATAAAAGTTCAAATTTTTAACTTTTATTTTCTCAAATTCCCAGCATAGCATCTCGAAAAAAAAATTATTTTAGCTTAAGGGCATAGCTTCTCAAAAAAAATTTATTTTAGCTTAAGGGAATTTGAGAAAATAAAAGTTAAAAATTCGCGCGAATTTTTAGCTTTTATTTTCTCAAATTCCCTTAAGCTAAAATAATTTTTTTTTTGAGAAGCTATGCCCTTAAGTTTAAAAATTCGCGCGAATTTTTAACTTTTATTTTCTCAAATTCCCAGCATAGCTTCACAAAAAAAAATTTATTTTAGATTAAGGGAATTTTAAGGCTAAAATAAAAAAATATTTGGGAAACAATATTGAGAATTCTCTAAAGCTAAAATAAAATGCTGTTTGAGAATTTATTCCTTAAATTTTAATTAAAGAAATAGTAAAACAATAAAGTACTCGTTTAGTAAAATAAGGATCAAACCTTTTTAAAATTGTGTACTTAGGAAACTCCGAATGGGATATCCGTGTACAAAAATGCCATACGCACCACTAGCACGCTTGAAGGTTTCAACAGCAAACTAAGCAGAAAGTTGGTGAAAAAAGGAAATTTCTTTAAATTTCTCGATTGTCTTCTAGATGAAGATCAGTCTGTTTCCAGAGACATTATAATGACAACCGATGGAACCTTTGACGTCTTTCAGCCGAAAAAGAAATAACATATAGATCGAAGCATTTTGATTGAACTTGCTACTGCAAAACTAGAAAACGGAAAAATATCCATTGAAGATTTTTTAAAGCAAGTTTCGAACAAATATAATAATTTACTCCATTTCGATCATTTTCAAGAACAGGATGAGCAGTCGATGGAATATGACGAAGCCGAATGCGAAGAAAAACTGCAAAAATGTCCCAATTTTAATGAAACCGTAGTATGTGTTGTTTGTATGGAAAATCCGCGCTCGATTTTGTTACAACCATGTAATCATTTTAAGCTTTGCTTAAATTGTTATACAAATATTAAAAATACAAGTATGCGAAACCTTTCTCCGATTTTGTGTCCGATTTGTAGACAAATTGTGCAAAACTCGGTAACTGTATACTGCTAAAACGAAAAGTACATTAAAACATAATTATTTTTGTTTCATTTCATGAATTTTTGTTTTGTTTTGTTTAACTGGATAATATAGATTATGTGTTTTTGTTTAAATACGCTATTTGTTATTATATATATTTGTTATTTAGAAAAACTTTACTTTTTCCAATAAATAATTTATTTTGTTATCAGACTATGATTTCATTTTATTTTCTCATAAATAATACAACTTCGTAAAGAGAATGTTCAATACTTTCCGAATTTGGGATCACAGTTTTGTTAAATAATGTAAACGAAATAATGCCAAATTGGTGTTATTTCGTTTTCAGTAACGAAATAAAGCCAAACTAAAAATTTGGTTTAATTTCGCTTTGGAAAACGAAATAAAGCCAAATTTTGGGAATTTGGCCTTATTTCGTTTGGCTTTATTTCACGTCACCGCGTTACGTATGGCCAAGTATGCGGAAGGATATCGTTACTTTCGTACGCTCCTGCCCAGGTTGTCAGAAAAGCAAAATACAAAAACATAACCGTACACCGTTGGCAACATATGTGCATCCCGAAGGTCGATTCGAACACATTAACGTTGATCTTGTTGGTCCACTGCCATCATCGCAAGGTAATCGATATCTTCTTACATGTATCGACAGATTTTCTCGCTGGCCAGAGGCTTTCCCTTTGCCGGATATCACAGCCGAAACCGTGTCAAGAGTTCTGGTATTTGGATGGATTTCGCGGTTTGGAGTTCCTTTGCGAATTACGACAGACTTGGGCCGCCAGTTTGAAAGTTCAATCTTCAGGGAACTAACACGACTTCTTGGGATTAAACATTTGAAGACAACCCCCTACCACCCCCAGGCGAACGGCATGATAGAGCGATGGCACCGTACACTCAAAACTGCCATCCGTTGCTATCAAACGCAAGACTGGTGCGAAGTTTTGCCATCAGTTCTGCTTGGTTTGCGATCGCTGTACAAGGAAGATTTAGGGTCAACGCCCGCCGAAATGCTTTATGGGACATCATTGAGACTTCCAGGCGAGTTTTTTGGTTGCCAACAGTCAACATACATCGAGACAGAGTTCGTAAAAGGATTAAAACGTTCCATGGCAAAAACAGTTTCGCCAACACCAACTGCACATGATGACATTAGGGGATTCCTACAACCAAATATAAATTCAGCGACACATGTTTACGTCCGAAACGATGCAGTCAAGCCGCCACTAACACAGCCTTACGAGGGCCCCTATGAGGTTCTGGAAAGAAGCGACAAATATTTCAAAATCCAGCTACCCAACCGAACAGCCAAAATCTCAATAGACCGTTTGAAAGCTGCTTTTTTGTACAAAGACGTTTCACCATATTCAACAACGGCAGTTTCACCAGGTACGACAGGCCCGCAACAACATCAACCTCTAATGGCATCGAAGACGTCTACAAGCATACAACAACCCAGTTGCACAACTCGATCTGGAAGAAGAGTTCGAATCCCGAATAGGTATCAATAACTAATAATATGAACTGTATCTATATATTTTTTTCATTCGTTAACATATTAACTAGGAGGGGAGTAGTGTGGCGTCTCGTATTATTATTTCATTCATTATTATTTTGTATTAACTACTAAGTATTAACAACTATGGTATTAGGCATTTACTGGTATCATCTCATCTCTATTACATTTTACATTATGTACAATTGTACATTCTTTCGAGATTTTTCCATTAACCGTTTTGGGTAATAAGTTGTCAGAGTTGCGTTAGCTTTTAAACCGATCAGTCGCCTACTCTCCGCTCCGTTTCGAAATAAGTTATCTTTGTTAGTTTTAAGTTACTTTATAATAAACGTGAATTATTCTATGGAATAGACTTTTGTATTCACTGTTCCCACGATCTCCACAGCTTTATATCTAAAAATTCAAGAGTAGGTATATACCTGAACCTGCCCCTCATTAGTTTTGGAACCATTCGTTTTTAGTCCTGAGAAAGCTTCTCAATTCAGCATTTCGGATTCGGCATAAAATTATAAGTCTCTTACATTCATTCCAAGACTGAAAACTCACGCAAATAACTGGAAGCGAGGACTATAGGGTACTTTTACGGACTATCAATTTTGGACCAATTGTCCTTTTTTTAAAGTGCTCATTACATATACTACTAAATTTATAAATTCTACGTGTGGATATAAGCTATAAGCTTTGCAAATAAGAGCACAATTTAATTTAGTTCAATTTAAATTGAATTGAGAAACGTTTTTAGCAGAGGTAAGGGAGACTCTCTTACCTCTGGTTTTTAGGAATTACAAAGGCTTTTCTTCAATCAAACAATTAACTGTAACACTACTACAAAATAGTATTTCGCCAAATTGCTCTTGCATAAAATCAAAAACTGAATAAAGGTATCCTCCAATGAAATGTCAACATTTTATGACCAAATCAGCAGGATGCAGTCCCCTGATGTATTCCATTAATCCTGTACAACATATATGACCGTTGCATCAGAGAGGCGTTGCTAATGGTTCAGTGTGGTGATGACACATGACATTCTTCAGTTGCATATGGTATTAGGCCACTCAATTTATTACTACCAGGAATTGGTTTCGAACTTCGGTTAGAGGGAGCATCCATTTTACAGAAAACAGAATACAATTATATGGGGCGATTGTAAGTGATTATTATCATGCGTGTATAATGACTGGGCTGTTGAATGCACACTTCGAGTAATGCAGTGGCAAGGAACTATCCTTATGGAGTGAAACCGCCCTTTTCGTGTTTACTTGCTTACGCTTCGATTGAAGTGAGGTTGGTACTTGTATATTGCATTTCGGTTTGTTTTAAGAAAAATGTAAGGACATTTTAGACATATTTCACGGACGTAAGCAATTTATCACTATTCGATGTGTGGACACCTTGCTTCAGTGTTAAGTCAGTGTGAATCTCAACCCTCAGAAGAACACAAAATACACCTTACCTACCTGTCAAACGTTCAAGAGTACAATCTCGTGTAATCTGGAAGTATATACCTAACTATACGAGTTAAGTAAAAAAGAAGAAAGAAAATTAAATGACGAGTTATTGACAACAACAGAAGCAGCAGAGTCAATTGTTTTCAATAGACATGGAAATCTAGTGCTACTTTTCACCGTATTTCGAATTGCTTAAACATCGACAAATCGACTAATCGGTAGCCATTAGATATGAGTTGTCGTTTCGTTAATTTTTTGCTTACCAACTTATCCGCTTCGAGTCTCCAAGAAAAATTTAGACACCGAATTGCTGACAAGCTTCGTAGTCCGTCACAAAACTCCTGCATGAGTAAAAGTGGTAGTACACCGCATGTAGAAAGCCATATACATTGCACGGGTATGGTATATTATATTTTCTTGCATTTTGTTATTTCGCTGCAATCATTTCGCATATAAACAACTCGCATTTTGTTATTTCGCAGTCTTTATTTTTGAAAATTGCATTTAGCCTTGTAATTATTTCACCATAAGATATTTCGCATTTATTATTTCGCTACAACTTACTTTGATTTATGTAGGTACTTATTTCATTTTTTTTTGGCGTTTCCATTGCCAAATAAAAGAATAGCAAAACCTTTTAAGATTCTTAATTTTTTTTCAACTTTTCATAAGTGTGCCGTGGAGTGTCGTGTCGCTATCATTGCTATGTATTTTATATGTGTAGAAACATACTTGTCTCGTGTGTCGTGTCACAGTGTGTTGTACAAAATATATAGCAATGATAGCAACACGACACTCCACGACACGCCCCGCCATACAAGTGTGAATCCGGCTTAAGGCTGACAAACTTGCCAAGCTCGGAACTACACTACCTATCGTACCAAGCAAATGTACTTAAGGTATCCCAATCGCTACGTGTAAACTTATAATAAAGCTGGATGCCATCCAAAGAACAAACCTTAGGTGGACATGTGGCACGACATGTTTAGCGACAAAACAAATCTGGCCAAAGCTGGATTTCAAACTTTCTAAGAATTTTATCTCTCTTGACAAGAGGCATATCGGCGCCACAATAGGTGTCATTACGGGACACTGCCTTAGGCATACAACAAGGCTTCGCGTACTCTCAAACGATGTTTGTAGAAGTTGCTTGTGCGAAGAGGAGGAGGAAACTATTCAGCACTTCCTCTGCACTTGTCCGGCACTCTCCCGAAAACAGAAACTGCCTCCTAATACAATGATCTAAGCGATCTAACAAACCTAGACATGCATAGTCTCCTCTGCTTCATCAGAAGCTCAAACTGGTTCAACGAGTAGGACGACATTTTTAATAGATTCATGTGGAATCACATGACCTTATCGGTCTAAGTGTGTCAGCCTTTTGCTGGCAGCCACTTATACCTAACCTAACCTACCTGGCGCTTTTTTTTTTTCAAAAAATTGCAATTTGTCGAACCAAATGTCAGCCACAGACATGGTCGTGTTGGCAAGCATTGCATTGCAAGCACAAGCATGCTGGTGGTCGCGGTAACGCTGGTGGTACCTATGCACCAGCACCGCAACAACTTCGACAAATACCATCGTGGCTACTTCGGTAAGGTCGGTATGAGGAACTTCCACTTAAGGAGACAGCATAAATTCTGCCCATCAATCAATTTGGACAAACTGTGGTCTCTTGTCGGTGCCGATAAGTACGCTGAACTCGTCAAAGAGAAGAGCGATAAGGCTCCAGTCATCGATTTAGTACAATTCGGCTACTACAAATTGCTAGGACGCCGACATCTGCCTAAGCAGACAATCATTGTTAAGGCCAAGTTCTTCTCAAAGAAGGCTGAGGATAAAATAAAGAAGGCAGGTGGAGCTTGCTTGTTGCGAGCATAATTTAAGATATTCCATTTTTAACCTAAAAAAAAAAACCTACTTGGCCTAAAAACTAGTTGCTTAGATTCGAAAATTGTTTATAAATAACGGTTTTTTGCGTAATGGCATTTTAAGGGCTGCGTAATGTAAAGCATGCTCTACGAGTCGACGGACGACACGTTTGTAAATACGGCTGTTGGTATATAAGGCGGATTCTCCCTTAAATTCGGTTGATGAATTTATAATCGCAGGTAAATATTTAAATTTGTTACTTTAATATGTAGGTAGGTAGATACCTATGTCTAGTCTATTTAATTCAACTCTGTTAAGTTTTAACTAATTGAAAAATTCTTCATTCCGAGAATATATAGCTCGTATATTTTGCATACTCGTCATCGTCAACATTACTCGAACTCATATAATTAAAAGTACTAAATCGTCCTCGTCTGTATACAGAACATCCCCCGTTCCTGCAGTTACAAGAGATTTGTTTGAATTCATTTAAAACAAGAATTTCGTTAACCTTGTCGCTATTGCGAGTTATCTATATTAAACCGAACAAAAAATGTTGCATTAACATTGTAAACTTGTACTTTTATTTCAAAGTTTTCAATTTCATGCGGATAGGTAGAGCTTGTTATTTAAACGAAATTGGGGAAAGTTATATTACTTGGTACTAAAGGGCGGTAATAAAGATATATTTAATAGATGCAGGTAGGTACACTTTATTGTAATTTGTATTCCCTTTATCAAAATAATATATCGTATAACTACAGATAAACTTGCTGGGGGACCATTTGCTGTGGGACCAGGTGATCTTAAGTTCATTATTACAATACTTACCAAAACTTGTGTGGGGTTTCAATTGAATTCATTTAATAAGGAAGATGCCAGTCCTGATTGCTTAGTCTCCTTAGCGATTCTTGACAAGGCCTTACTATATTCAGTTGCCTTCTTAGGCCAAAGAAACAGTGGTTGGCAAGTGTAATTCTTCGTTTGATTTCTGCTGTTGTGTCATTATCATTTTAACATTGAACCTTCTTAAACTAAGAACTTGGCGTACATTTAAATCTCATTACTTTTCATAGCTGACTAGTTAGTTACACACTTTTTTTTCATTTATATTATGTTTTAGATGTGATTTCACTCCTTTTTGTGATGTTTTTTTTTTTGGATGGTGTAGTATCCTAACGTCAATAAAATAAATAATAAAAATTAATTGTGACTTGATCGACAGAGACAGCAGAGAGCAGGCGATATAGGATAGAATGTTACAGATGGCCGGAAGTGCTTCACAGTTTTGAAGATCTGTCAGTGAGGGAGTGACTTTTAGAAGTCAGTTACGGGGTCTGTGATTTTTGAAGCCCTGTACATTGATAAAGAACCGCTAATACTACAGAGTGGCGATGTGAACCTTTCTAATGAGCTTAGTAAATGCTTCAAGTTTGCAAATGTTGTCTCAATTGGTTCCAAAGTCCTCGGGGAGTCAAAAACTGCATGTAAAATATGGAAAAAATGGTATATGTCTTTATTAGAGAACTTGGCTGGGGCAGTTCCGTGCCTACCGACCTTTTGATACCTCCTTTTCTGAACCACGAATTCTGTTGGATTCAGGCATGACATTGTATGATTACGAATTTTTTTATTCTCCCTGTTTACCAACAGAACTGCCATTTACATGTATACCTAGTGCCTAAATCTCAGAAATCAGAGGTCAATAATTACCAAGGGCATTCGACACGCAATCCGCAAATCATTAATCATTTCCAAACCGAACATGGATTTGACATTTCTCGACTTGTCATCCTGTCTAAAGAGCCCTCCTCCATCTACATAATCTAAACAAAAAAGTTTCCGCTCGGCGAAGTCCAAATCATCCCCAGGACATTATCCGCAGAAGTCGTGTTACAAATCCATAGCGCGTTCTTGCTTTACTTTGTTTTTGATATGTTGGAAGGTTGGAGGTAAACGGTAAATGGCTGGTTACAGAAAATAAAATTTAGCGTCATAAAATGAACAAATGATAAGCGAATAAAACCATTAAGGGATTCCACTTAAATGAGCACATGAGGTACGATAACACCAGTTGGGTAAAAGGGGATGACAAATTCAATTCGGAACATTGTTTACGAAAGATAACCAAAGGATAATTGAACACAATGCGTAGAGTGGCGCGGGTGGTGGTTTTTATCTCTGGACTTTATGCTTAATAACGCAATTTGTTCACTTCAACACGGTTCTGATGACGAAGTCTATCTTGTATGGATTTAGTATTCTAAATTATTCACTACTAGCTAGATGTGTATTTTTGCAAAAGAGTTCTGAAAACAGTTGATGTGTGATGAAAACCATTAAGTATTGGGTATAACTTATCTTTCCAATTTCGGACACTGTGGAATGAAATACTAGAAGTTATTATATCCGGACCGATTAATTACAGCATTGCTGGTCTGGGGAGCGGGTTATAATTCTGCATTTCAAAATTCTGTACATTTATTTTTTGAAAATAATGTATGAACAAAATGCTCCAATTTATATTTTGAAAAAGTGTTTGCATAACAAAAGGCAAGCTTTGATATAATTTTTTAAAATTATTAGGAAACAAATATGTAAAATAAATTGAAATTCACTTAGGTGCCTACATAATTTAACAAAAACATAAGACAGATAACAGTGCGGTGCGGTGGCGCGGTGACGAAGTGACAGGTGGCATAGGAGTGGTGTAGCGAAAGCGAGGAATTAAATGATGACTACCTAGTTTAAAGTAGTCATATGCCAGTGATGCCATTCGGACCGGATTCCGGTCACATCTGACCGAAATCTATTTACTCTGACCGGAGAAAATTTTTGAAATCCGGTCTAACCGTTTTTTGACCCGAACAAAAAATGTTTTTAACCGGAAAACGCTTTTTGGGCTTGACTAAAATTGCTCTACTGTCTACAAATAAAGATACATTTCTATAGGTAATTTGAATAAAACTTTGCCATAGGTACATTACGAACACGCTCCCAAGTTCAAACAGAAACCAATACTGCGAATATTGGGACATTTACAACATAACACATGGAATTCAGCAGGATAATAAATTATTTTAAATGATAATTTTTGCACGTTTTCTTTGGCTAGAATGTTGAAGAGGAAATTGAACAATGCATTTCAATTAAAAGTGTGAAATTCGATAAATCTCAGATTAGAGTTTGGTGAACTACTCTTTTCAAGTGTCAGTCATTAGTGTTATTTAGCCATACTCGTCTTCCCATGACTTTCATTTCCATTAACGACGTGGCTACAAACAAAAACGAGGCGTCATTGCAATGGAATAAAATTTGACAGGTAAGGCGTTTTTGACGCCCTCACTCTATCAATGCAAATATCAAACGCAGATTTATATCGAAAGCAGAGTGGTACGGAAAAGAACCTTTATGCCCTGCCCAGACCATGCCAGAATTATTTCTGAAAATAGATTTTCTGTGCATTTTCTATGCTATCTACTTTTCTCATTTCTACTCACTCAAAATCTACCTGCCTCGCTGGACATTGGAATACGTTGTATGGTCATGCACTAAAAGTGTATTTCAGGACTTAAAACAAGTCATATAAAATGAAAAATTAGTTTCAGTAAATTTTAAACAAAGGAAATAAAAACAAGTTTACAAACTCAAGATTCACATATTATAAAAACGTTTTTTCAACATGGATAATGTCTATAACGTAAAAAAATGGCTAATTATAGTTAACTTTTGTTTTATATTTTAATACCTAATACATACATATTGTGTTACCATAATCTATTTTTGACTGGGGTTCTGGTCAAAAACTCTGATTTTGACTTTTGGCCGGATTTTTTAACCGGATTTAGAAAATAAAAATCCGGCCATACGGTCAGATTTTACCGGATTCACTTTTTTTTTAGTGGCAACACTGGTCATATCATATTATAGGGGCTGGTGACGACGTGGATTTTTGCATTACAACTGCGTATTTTTGTTTGGGTTTACCACGATACCTCGAAAAAAAATCTCGAAAACAAAAATTTCGAATGTAAAAATCTCGAAAACAAAAATCTAGAAAGCATACTATCGAATAACAAAATCTCTCTCTCTCGAATCACTATCTATTAATTTTTGAGACAACGGTAACAATTTGCGCGCGACAGAATTAATAACACGACACCAAATCTAAAAATGGTGTTAAAAAGTAAGATATGTACGTATGCAAACCCCCTGCTTGGGTTTACTGTTTGGATATGGGGTGGGTGCGAGGTTAGGTTATATGCAAGGTTTATATTATGGAATCTCAAAAGAAAAATCTCGAATTTTCGAAATTACATTCGAGATTAAAAAAAACTTTTCGAGATTTTTAGCCTTCGAGATTACGTCATAATCCCATTTTGTTTACCCGGAAACTAAAAACATGCGAAACGACCAAGAATTAACAATTACGACATTTGAAGAGCTGATGATAGTTCTGGCACTATACCTTATTTGCCACTTAAATCAGTAGTAACATTTTTTTAAGCAACCGCTAAAGGTAAAGCTTTGATTGCAGTAACAAAATTCTAAAGGTATTCGTCTCAATTTGTTTTCATAAATCTTTGGTGACATTCACGGAGACAGTAAGATATAAAAAATTTTGAAATACAGAGTTTTGCTCATACAGAATTTTGTTCATACAGAATTTTAAAATACAGTATTTTGAAGACAGAATTTTGACCATACAGTATTTCAATCGGAACCCGCTAGTCTGTCGGATTTTATTTTCTAGAATCTAGTTGAATGATCTAATAAGTGGGACCTGGATGTAAACACGGTTTGCGAGTTTTATTACGTATTTTCTGTCTCCTGAAAAATTTTAATTTTCGACTTGTACGCCTTCTACCGCCCACCTTAGAAATAATAATATCGACAGCTTTGCTGATGACAGCCTTCTTATATTCTCCATCACGAACAGTGAGCCTGTGAATGCGGCTACATAATACAGTCAGAGATGTGAACAGAGCAAATTAGTTCTCTAAATGATGATCTGGACAAAATCTTGAGGTGGGGAAAAGAAAACTTGGTTGTATTTAATGCATACAAGACACAGCTCACAACATTTTCTAAGAAAAATGCATCAACAATTCCTCAGATCCATATGGATGGCCATCCAATCCATCCCAAGGACTCAAAGACCTAGGACCTAGGAGTCGCAGTCAATTCAGGAATCACATGGCAGGACCACATATCCTATATCGCAAGATCGAGTCAGCTAAGTTGAGCTACATATTTAGAGCAAAAAGGTACTGTATCCCCAAGCAACTTCTCCTTTTCTACAAAGCACAGGTCTGTAATATTGTTCCCAATAGAGATCGGCCCCAAACCATTCACTCAACATACTTGACAGCATACAGAGACGAGCAGTTCGACTTATTGGAGACCCTATAGTCACATCGAATCTACAACAGTTGGTGCACAGAAGACAAATCGCTGACCTTTGCTTGCTCTTTGCTTCCATGGTAGATGTTGCGAGGAACTAAGACATTCAGGCCTATTCGGCAAAATCTTTTATCCATTTTTCCTGTTATTCTGTTATGTTATATTTTCATACAAAAGTTCGAACTGTCAAAAAATCTTTTACGATCTCCAAAATTGGTATTCTGCGTGCAAAAATCTTTTATGAAATCTGTTATAAATCATAACAGAATAAAAGACAGAATTTTGTGACTTTTATCATAAAAGATTTTTATTTATTAGAAAGTTTTGGATTGAAATGGATATCTATACAATTTTTCGCCAACGAAATGTTTACGAAAGAAGACAAATGTAATAAATGTGTATTAACAAGTGGGTATGTAATTGAAAACAATTTAGTAATTTATATTTTTGGTTTAGACGAAGACACCAACCACTTTTGCTGGAACTAAGATTAAATAGTGATCCATTTGATATTCCCGATGTGCGTTTTATTCAGCTCTTTAGATTGGATACGGTGAAGAGTTCTAGAGTTCTAATGAACAAATTGGAACAATTTACGCAAAACACAAATACAAAAATTCCATTTCAAATGCAGATCAACTGTTTTTTTAATGATGTAATAACGATGTAAAGTTGGATATTTATTTCAAGTTTCTAGCGACATTTTTACGGATACGGTTCATATCAGGCATCAATAGGAAGCAAACAAAGAACCTACTAAACAGAACCCGCCCAGACATCGCCAAAATCAGGGCAATAACCACGGGGCATTGGCCAATTGGATTTGGATACCATGCGGGCAAACTAGGTATCCCATACAACCCTCATTGCCGCAGTTGCGGAAATACAAATAAAAAAGAAACTCTCTCTCTCAGCCAGACTGCGCGCACTGAACCAACTATTCTTTGACGACTTTAGCAACGTTTTGGGCAAAGTGATACTGCATCTTATTCGCTTTATCAATTCTACAGGCTGGTTATAGGTGCCGGCCGTATCACATCCTTAACAATCATCACAAAGTATAGGTCACAAGAATCGTGGTAACATTTGCTTTATCTCGGTCGTGGTTTTTTGTTGTCTTTTTCCTAAAAAGATGTTCCACTGTTTATTACACAATTGTTTAGTTTGTAATAATTCATAACTTACTCATTTCATCTTGCATTTTAATATGTTTCAGATTTTCAATTTTCGAAGTTTCATAACAGAAATTCATAAAAGTTCGAAACCCGGAATACGATTTATAAAAGATCTTTTATGGTCGAAATCTTTTATGATTCATAACAGAAAATTCATTCATTCATTTTTTTTCATTCATTTTCAATGGTCCACTTGTCCATTAAGTGGGTCGCGGGTGTAGGTTGCTCAAGTGGACCCTCCATAGCTCTCGATCCTCCGCCATCGACTCTAAATCATCAAGGGCAATCCCCATACGGGTAGACGAGAGATTATGAATTTGATCTAACCATCTCATCCTGGGTCTACCTAGGGGACGCCTGCCCGATGGTACGGATTCCATAGCACGTCGTGGAATCCTGGTCGGGGACATGCGTTTAACATGGCCAAACCACCGAAGCATGGATCGCTCCGTCCGGAGAAGTAGCTGCTCACGTATTCTAGTATTTCTAATGCGATCTCTACGGGTCACACCAGCAATACAACGGAGAAATCTCATTTCGGCAGCTTGTATTCGCGATCTTATTCTTTCGGTCATTACCCAAACCTCATGACCATAGGTAAGAGTTGGAACAAACACCGAATTAAAGACTGACAACTTAGCTTTGACACCAAGCTCAGTCCTCCTGATAACAGAATGACCAAGCTGTCTCAAAATCGATCACGAACTTGCATAGTAATTTAAACTCTATGCAAGTGGACCCTCCATAGCTCTCGATCCTCCGCCATCGACTCTAAATCATCAAGGGCAATCCCCATACGGGTAGAGGAGAGATTATGAATTTGATCTAACCATCTCATCCTGGGTCTACCTAGGGGACGCCTGCCCGATGGTACGGATTCCATAGCACGTCGTGGAATCCTGGTCGGGGACATGCGTTTAACATGGCCAAACCACCGAAGCATGGATCGCTCCGTCCGGAGAAGTAGCTGCTCGACATTGAGTTCCTCACGTATTCTAGTATTTCTAATGCGATCTCTACGGGTCACACCAGCAATACAACGGAGAAATCTCATTTCGGCAGCTTGTATTCGCGATCTTATTCTTTCGGTCATTACCCAAACCTCATGACCATAGGTAAGAGTTGGAACAAACACCGAATTAAAGACTGACAACTTAGCTTTGACACCAAGCTCAGTCCTCCTGATAACAGAATGACCAAGCTGTCTCAAAATCGATCCAGCCTGACCAATCCTACAGGAAAACTCGGCATTGCTCCATCCATCACTCGTGAATAAGACCCCGAGATACTTAAACTTCTCCACCTGTTGCAATGGGACTCCACTAACATGCAGAGTGCATTGAACAGGCGTTCTGGAGACGACCATCACTTCAGATTTGTTCACATTTACCTTCATCTCAGCTTCAACACAAACGGCTACAAACCGATCGAGAGCTCGCTGAAGTTCAGAAAATTCATAACAGAATAAAAGATTTTGCCGAATAGGCCTAATTTTCTCATACATATTCCTCTTTATCTGGAGACCAACCCCTTTTTAGTAAATCAACGGTGGAAAAATGTTTACGCGATGTTTAACTAAACAACCTCTCAGAGGCATTTTAAGGAAATCTATAATGAAATGTAGGTACTATTGCAGCCGTATTTAGGCTGTAATATAGTACATTTCGCGTTCTTTAAAGACTAAAAAAAACTCTATGGGGTATTAAACCCGGAAACTTTCTCTCAGTCCAATATATTCACCGCTATGGAAATGGGACCTACCTTGAAAGTGTCCAAATCTAAATGAAAACACTGAAGAAACTGGCTATAATTCTCTACGTCGATCAATAAATCAAGGTTGATACTAGAATTCGATGGCTTTGGCTGGAAAGGAGGCAACAAGATTGTTTGCTTGTGGAAACAAGTAGACCGGACCGTTGAATTCCTGAGGAGAGTAATCAGCGAAATCAACAAAGAATGGGAGGCCGTGGAGCTAAACACAGCAAAATACAACCCGCCAAAAGCCTGGGTATAGGTACCAACGCCATACACTTTCCCAGACAAATTATTAGGCCTGCTCTAATTCCAAAATCGCGATATTAAAGCGAAGACATGGAGAGCTATCAAAGCAGGCCCAAGAAAGCAATAAGGACAGCTTTTCCTGTTGACCTTAAACCGGGAATCCGTACCATAGCCATTCTGGGAGAAAACCAATATTATATGGTACGATATAGCATGGGTAGAGCTAGGGTTCAGCCTACCACCAAGGGAAAGGAGGAGGAGGATACCAAAATAGATGGAGATACTGCAACTGTCAAAAAGTAATTGATATTACGTTAATATCAAATACCGGTATGGTAAAGTGAACAGCTGTCGGGTGTCGGGAGGTAACTCCTTCTGACCACCAATGGTAGAACCTTCAGAAATCCAAGGAAAACAAGGTGGGATAGGTACTTAGAAATAGTGAGGGAACAGCTATGAGATTAACCAATTTCAGGTAGCAATAACACAGGAATTGAGAGAGCAGATGTAGGTAATTTAAACTCTATGCTAGTGCTAGTGCCTGTTCGCTTAGCAAGCCTTCTAAAAAGGCACAACCGAAGTGGTGGAATAGGGAAATAGAAATAAAAAGAAAGGAATCCGCAAGCTCTATAACTATAATAGAGCGAAACTGATCAGGGGAACAAGACACCTGGAACGAGTACAGCGAAACGCTCATCGCACTGAAACGCAAAACGCCAGTGTGAAACAAATTTCCGAAAAACTGTTCCGAAGTATACCTCGAGCACAAATCCTCCGACTCGTATGAAATCGGAGAATTTTCCGTTCTGGATACCTAGGACCTAGCTAGGACCGAATAAACCCGAATGAGCTGGCAGTTTGTACTGATGTATCAAAAACTAAAGGCAGAGCCCATAAAGCCCATAGAATCCGTCGCATCCGTTGCGGCAACGTATTCGAATGACAGGATGATAGAATACAAAGCATCTTATGGTGTGTCCATGAGCCACGTACGATCTGGATGCGACTGATAAAGTAGGTTAACTTTCTACTTTTCTATCCGTCGCATCTGTTGACAGTTGACACTTTCATTGGTAGAAATATTTAAATAATGTGAAAAACTCACCCCTATTTCCGCGACATTTGTCGTGTCGAGACTTTTGGAATTTGGTATGTATTGCGTAAATACCTACATGACTCCTATGGATTTGCCCAACGTTAAATGAGTGGTAGAAATAATTTTAATTGTAATTTTAATTATACACTCAGAAAAAAATACTATAATATCAATAAGAAAAGCCATTCAATCAATGCTTTTTTACTATTAAAATTAGTCAATGGTGTTCATCCAATTGAAATAAAAATTTCAAAACTATAATACTAATGGTACGATTATCCCTTTATAATTAATGTTCTCACCCTTTTGATTCAATATTTTGTCTTATTAATTAATAATAGTACGTACTTTTGTTTTAGAAAGTTTTTAATAGGAAAAGACAATTAGTTATCAAAAGTAAATACCATTAAAACTAATAGAAAATATAATAAAAACAATTACAACATACTATTGCGTCAATAGCATTTAACTTATTAAATTAATAGTATTTACTATTAACATAATAGGACTGTACTGCTAAAACAATAACCCAATACTACAGTTTCAATGGGGCCCCCATAGATGTAAAGTGTCGTATGCTTTTGGAACTAATGGTATTTACTGTAACAGTAATAGGACTGTTCTACTAAAACAATAACCCAATACTACAGTTTCAATGGGGCCCCCATAGATTTAAAGTGGCGTGTCCTTTTGGAACTAATGGTATTTACTGTAACAGTAATAGGACTGTACTACTAAAACAATAACCCAATACTACAGTTTCAATGGGGCCCCCATAGATTTAAATTGGCGTATCCTTTTGGAACTAATGGTATTTACTGTAACAGTAATAGGACTGTACTACTAAAACAATAACCCAATACTACAGTTTCAATGGGGCCCCCATAGATTTAAAGTGGCGTGTCCTTTTGGAACTAATGGTATTTACTGTAATAGTAATAGGACTGTACTACTAAAACAATAACAAAATACTACAGTTTCAATGGGGCCCCCATAGATTTAAAGTGGCGTGTCCTTTTGGAACTAATGGTATTTACTGTAATAGTAATAGGACTGTACTACTAAAACAATAACCCAATACTACAGTTTCAATGGGGCCCCCATAGATTTAAAGTGGCGTGTCCTTTTGGAACTAATGGTATTTACTGTAACAGTAATAGGACTGTACTACTAAAACAATAACCCAATACTACAGTTTCAATGGGGCCCCCATAGATTTAAAGTGGCGTGTCCTTTTGGAACTAATGGTATTTACTGTAACAGTAATAGGACTGTACTACTAAAACAATAACCCAATACTACAGTTTCAATGGGGCCCCCATAGATTTAAATTGGCGTATCCTTTTGGAACTAATGGTATTTACTGTAACAGTAATAGGACTGTACTACTAAAACAATAACCCAATACTACAGTTTCAATGGGGCCCCCATAGATTTAAAGTGGCGTGTCCTTTTGGAACTAATGGTATTTACTGTAACAGTAATAGGACTGTACTACTAAAACAATAACCCAATACTACAGTTTCAATGGGGCCCCCATAGATTTAAAGTGGCGTGTCCTTTTGGAACTAATGGTATTTACTGTAACAGTAATAGGACTGTACTACTAAAACAATAACTCAATACTACAGTTTCAATGGGGCCCCCATAGATTTAAAGTGGCGTGTCCTTTTGGAACTAATGGTATTTACTGTAACAGTAATAGGACTGTACTACTAAAACAATAACCCAATACTACAGTTTCAATGGGGCCCCCATAGATTTAAAGTGGCGTATCCTTTTGGAACTAATGGTATTTACTGTAACAGTAATAGGACTGTACTACTAAAACAATAACCCAATACTACAGTTTCAATGGGGCCCCCATAGATTTAAAGTGGCGTGTCCTTTTGGAACTAATGGTATTTACTGTAACAGTAATAGGACTGTACTACTAAAACAATAACCCAATACTACAGTTTCAATGGGGCCCCCATAGATTTAAAGTGGCGTATCCTTTTGGAACTAATGGTATTTACTATAACAGTAATTGTACTGTACTGCTAAAGCAACAACCCAATACCATTCCTTCAATCAGGCTCCTATAAATTATAAATGGTGTACCCTTTCGGAATTAATAGTATTTACTATTGCAATATTGCTGGAACAATAACCCAATACTGTTGTTACAATGGAGCTCCGGCAAGTTTAAAATGACGCATCCTGAAATCAATAGTACAATACAATAATTTGCATTTATATTTATTAATAAATACTAATATAAATAATATAATTTCGTTTGTAGCTCAAATCTATACATCCTAGAGGTTCCTATTCTGTAAATTAAATGAATAAAATGAAAATAAAGATTAAAAAAACAAATTCGGTTTTATAAGTAGGTCTGTATCAAATTGTTTTTATTTACTTTTTTTTTAACAAATTTTTGAAATACTTATTTTACTTTAAAATTAAACCTTATACATATTTTTTTTATTACAAAAAGAAGAATATTATTACATTATTATTATTATTACAAATTTTTTAAATACTTATTTTATTTTATTTTATTTTAAAATTAAACCTTATACATATTTTTTTTATTACAAAAAAAACAATATTATTACATTATTATTCTATGAGTATCTATTATGATGAACTGGGTAACGATACAAATTTTAAGTTATGACTAAAATCATAGATTATGTTTAGAAATTATTCGTGTGTCACAAAAAATGGTTTTTAAATTTTTTTTGAGCGAAAAACTATCAACTTATTTGGTAAATAATGAATATGAATTGGCGGGCTGTCAAAATCATTAATATAGTGCAAAGAAAAAGTTGTTTGGTGGTTGTCTATAACAAAGGCCTGAAGATGTTCATTGAAATATCTTATGGTCCACTCTTTGCAAAGTAAATAAAAGTTAGAATCATTTCTGAGTATTTTTTGAATTTCAAAAAGTAATATAGGTTCTTTTGATTTCGTTAAAAAAAAATTGTTCTTTGTATAGTTTTCCCCTAAATGTCAGTTTTGATATACAATTCACTTCTGAAAGATTTATGTCAGTTTTATTATAATTAATGTCCGTATAGAGCAGGTTTAAATTACATTTTTGAACAAACTTCTCTTCAAAAATAAAATCGCTTTCAAAAAAATTTTGTTTTAGAAGCCTATAGGCAAACTTAAGTCCAGCTTTAAAAGCAAGAGTGTATGCAATATTGGTCCTGGAATTCGTAGCTTTAGCAGCCTGCTTGTTTTGTCTATGCAAAGCTTCAAAACGCATGCACCACAAGATTCTAAGTGGCCCACACTTTCGAATTGCAGATGGATAATGCACCAAAAAGTGATACTTTGGTTTTAGTGGTTCATTAAAAAGCTTTTTAAATAAAGAGTTATGTTTGGTTATTAAATGTTCCAAGGAATTTAAATTTGATTCGTTTATTTTTGGCAAAAGTATTAAATCAATTATTTTAACCAATGTTATTAAAAGTTCCCATATCTTATTATTTTCCGGTACTAGGTCTCCAATCATTAAAGGCAAAAAGTGTATTAAAGTAATTGTTTCTCGAGCTGTCATTTTTAAATTATTTACTTTTAACAAGGATAATACAAATGGGGGAGAAATATTACCTATCTCTGTTTCCCCATAATTGAACATCTGTTTACGGTTGTTAAGAACTTCAACGGAAAAAAATTTCGAGATTTCAATGAAATGTACTAAAATTTTTGATATATCATACCTGCAAACACCCTCAAAAATATCGTGCATTATATCAAAATAAAAATTTTCCGAAACGTGAAAAGATTTGATATCGTTAAAAACACAATTTTCTTTTATGCCAGTTAGTTTTTCATTGCTTATCTCAAGATCAGCTTGATAATTGTCAAAATTACGCAAGGACAAAGCATGCTCATTTACATCAGATTGCATTTCACTTCTGTTTCTTTTGCACACTCTACAATAAACATTCGAATTAAAGCTGCTAGAAAATCCTAAATAAGTGTTTAGACCAAGGTTATCGCCGACAACAAATGCTGAAATAAAATATATGCGGTAACTGTTTTCATTTACACTAATTTCCAAACCATCGCTTTCAAGATTTTTTATACGATCAATAAATGGTTTCATTGAAAAAGAATTACCATATAATGACCTATCTTTGGTTTTAAAAAACCCAGCAGAAAAAATATTTCTCAATTTCGAAAGGTGGCGCTTAGGAATAGTTGGAAAAGTATAATATACCCCACAGATCGATTGATCTTTTGCATGTGAGCCCAGAGGATTATCTATACAAAAGTCATCAAAAAATAAGACAAATGGTATTGTTAATTTGTTTTCGAAACTATGTATCTTTTGTTTCCAAACTGTTCCATTTAAAAGATTTTAAATCTTTTTTTGCTATAAGAAAAAGACTGTGGTAGGTACCTAGTGTGGAACTATTTAGCATTTTTGTATTCTCCAATGTTTCATGTAGAACATTTTTAGATTGGAAAAATTGTTTTATTTGAAATTCTAAAGGCATAATTACTCCTGTTACCTTATTAGACTCTAATGTGGGAGCATTATTAACAATTATTTCGCATACTTCCTCATTTATTGTATAATACAGAGGTTTTCTGAACAAATCCTTTCTTTCTAATTCTTGAATTAATTTATATTCGGTGTTGATAGACCTAAAAAAAGCAAAAATGTATCGAGACAATGAAGAGCAGCAGCTTTGTTTGCTTCGGATTCAATGAAAGGAACTATTTTCGAAACAACAGCCTTTAAAAGGGGATCAATAACAACCGTTTGTACTTTTTCAACTATATCTAAAACATTTTTTCTATGGAAATTATCATTTTTGTGTAGAGATAGGGCAAAAGACAAACCAGCTAAATCGACTGCAACATTATCAGGTTCTGGTGTTATATTCTGTAGCAAGTTTTGTGGAAGAGATTCCGAACTCGTTATAGAAGTACAGCAATTTGCTATAGTCGAATTATTTTCGTGCGGATATAAGATACTTTGAACTGTTTGGTTGGAACTATTTGATTTTGAATTACACATTTTATTTTCGTGAACTCTTTGTATATGTCTTTTAAATGCGTAAATATTTTGAAATTTTTGAAAGCAATTTTCTTCTGAACAAAGAAAAAAATCTAATCCTTTTAAAATGTGATCGGATTTTAAATGCTTAATTAAACTTACTGACGAAAAATTTGATTGTGATGAAATACCACACAAAAAACATTTCATTTTTACTGCAAATGCAAAATAGCTACTATGACGTATTTACTCTCGCAAGTAACTAAGGAGGGTGTTAATATTAGGATTTAGTTCAGAGCAAAAGTTGTAAAAGAAGCTTTCAATGAACAAATAAAAATGTTTTCCCTCTTTAGGGTAATTGTTGGGAACTCCAAGGACAAAAAGACAAAACCAGTCCGAATTCAATGAGGTGTATTTCAAGACAAAAAAATATTTATATAATGTATAAGTATAAAGGTTAAGTATAAGACTTAAGTATAATAGATAGATTATTCACCATAGGGTGTTATATTTGTAATGAGGAATTGCCAGTATTACATTTTCAACACAACCCCTCAATTCTAATTTACAATAAACCAAGCTTTTCTACAAATTGTACATGCTTAATTTTCTTTAGGTTTTTGGTCAAAATATCGGCGACCATTTCATCCGTAGGAATATATACTAATGCGAGTTCTTTTCTTACATAAACATCTCGAACAAAATGCACCTTAATGTCTATGTGTTTGCTCCTAGCGTGAAAAACCGGATTTCTAACCAACTGTTGAGCACTCAAGTTATCTCCATATAAGATTGTTGGTTTTGTGACTAAACGGGTAAATCCCATTTCAGTGATCAGGTTACGGAGAAATACGATTTCCTTCGATGCTGAACAGAGCGCCATGTACTCCGCTTCCGTACTACTAAGAGCTACTGTCGGTTGCTTCTTAGATTCCCAGGACACCGGACTGCCAGCCAGGAAGAAAACATGACCCGTAAATGATTTTCTGTCATCCGCGTTACCACCCCAATCAGCATCAGTATAGCCATACAGATCCAGCCCAGTTTTCCTGTAAGTAAGCTGATAATGAACTGTATTAGAAAGATATCTTAACAAATGTTTCGCTGCAGCAAGATGTTCACTGTGTGGGCTCATATTATATTGAGATAATCTTATAACCGAATGTGAAATATCAGGACGTGATGTGATACTTATAAAGTTTAATGATCCGATTAAAGATTGATATAGTGTTTTGTCAACCTTGGAGCAGTTCTTGCAGCCGTCGCATTTTTTTAACAACATGCCTGGATCTATTGGTGTGCTTACTCTCCTAGAATCAGCCATGTTAAAGTTTTGTAAAAGATCCTTTATTAGCTGCTGTTGACAAATTTTAATTGCCCCCCTTGAACCATCTCAATCTCTATGCCAAGAAAATGATTCAATGGTCCCTTATCCACTATGTCAAATTGCCTTCCTATTTGCTTTTTAATTGCTTCCATAAGACTCTCCTCTTTACATGCGAGTAAAATATCATCAACGTAGACAACGATTAAAATAATTTGTCCGTCCTTATGCATAATATATATACAGCTATCATTAACACAAGGAACAAAGCCGATGTCTTTCAATATACGATCTAGTTTCAAATGCCACTGTCTTCCTGACTGTTTCAGCCCGTATAAGGCCTTCTGAAGTTTACAAACTTTGTTTCGATTCGCCTTATCTACAAAAGCAGTGGGTTGATACATGAAAATGTCTTCATCCAAGTCTCCATTGAGATACGCTGCAGTAACATCAAGTTGGTGTAGAAGTAATTCAAATTCAACTGCCAACGCAATAACTAGGCGTATGTTCGAGTACCTTGCCACCGGAGAAAAAGTTTCATTAAAATCAACGCCATACTTCTGTCTGCAACCCTTCGCAACAAGCCTAGCCTTATATCGAACAATTTTCCCCTCCTTATTGCGTTTAATGTTGAAGACCCACATTGACTCAATTGCACGTCTATTTTTGGGTAAATCAACAAGTGTCCAAGTTTGATTTTTCGTAAGAGAATCGAATTCATTTTTCATAGCTTCGAGCCATTTACTACCATCCCTACCATGAAGGGCTTCCTCTACCGTAGAAGGGCATTCATTTCTTACATTTTCTTTTAAAAAATTTAGCGAATTAGGCGCTAGGTTAGTAACTCCTCTATCTCTATTGCTCTCTATACGCACTCTCCCACTTCTTAATACTCTACGACTTACTTCAATAGATTCTTCTTCTTCCTCTTCATTACCATCCTCGTCAGTGTTAGCATCCTTCATTTCAGCAACAGGTTCAACAGCATCCGCAGCAGCAACGTCCAAATCTTCAGGTCCCATCGCATCTTCGAAAACACTCTCGGTGTCTGTCTCTGTTTTAATTTCTGGTACTTCTACTTCATTGTTATAAGGCTCTGCAAAAAGGTAATCATCATTTTTACTTATTGATTCAAAACCCTGCGTTTCGATAAATTTTACATCACGGCTAATGTGTACTTTACCAGTTTTGCGATCGTATAAGCGATATGCTTTAGATCCACTCGCATACCCAATAATTACGCATTCGGTGCCTTTGGAGCTAAATTTGGAGTATCCTGGTCGCTTGTTCAACATAAACGCCTTACAACCAAATACTTTTAAATGCGAGACAGATGGCTTAAAACCGGACCAAGCCTGAAATGGTGTAATACCTTGTAGTGTACTGCATGGTGACCGATTTCTTAAATACACAGCAGTATTAACTGCCTCCGCCCAAACACTTTCCGGCAGTCCTGATTTAATTAACATACAACGAGCCATCTCTACGATTGTCCGGTTGGCGCGTTCCGCAACCCCATTTTGCTGCGGTGTATATGGTGCGCTTAGCTGGTGTCTTATTCCATTCGACTCTAAAAATTCCGTAAATGCCCTGTTTACAAACTCCGTTCCATTGTCGCTCGTAAGCATCTTGATTCGTTTCGAAGAATACGTCTCGACCATGGCTTTAAACTTCTTAAACATATCTAGCGCTTCACTCTTTGCCTTTAAAAAGTAAACAAAAAATTTCCTTGAAAAATCATCAACAAATAGAAGAAAATATTTTGCTCCTCCAATGGACGTATTCCTCATGGGGCCGCATATATCAGTGTGTATTAAATCTAAAATACCTTTGCTTCTATTCTGTTCACACACAAATGGTAGCGAGCATAATTTGGCTTTCATGCAAACTTCACACTGAATATTAGAATAATCAATTTTGCCTTTACATTTTAGACCACTCACCCATTCGTTTTTAATCATGTTGCTTAAACATTTCCCATTTATATGCCCATACCTCTCGTGCCATAAAAAGAAGTCGCTGTCGCTGCCACGTGATTGCTTTAAACATGCATTAACCTCATCTCTTCTAATTTCACAAATGTACATACTCTGCACCTTCTTTGCAGATAATAAAATATTTCCATTACCGTTCACAATTTTCGCATCATCTTGGTCAAAAATGATTTGGTTACATTTTTCTGCAGCTTTTGAAATTGAGACAAAGTTCATCTTCATCGTCGGCACAAATAGAACATCTTTCAGAATGACAGTACCATGAGTTGTTTTCAAAACAACCTCACCAATGCCATCCGATAAGACATGTGCATCGTTAGCTAGTCCGATCTCTTCAATGTGCGGGCGAAAACTAGTATACATACTTTTATCACAACAAATATGACTTGTCGATCCACTGTCGAAAATCCACGATCGGCTTGTGAACCCTCCGGCGCATGCTGCATTTATCATTGCAAATGAAGATGTTGTTGTTTTATTTTTTGGCTTGTCTCTGCAATTAGCTGCCAAATGTCCACGACGATTGCAATTAAAACAGGTTCCTCTAAAATTGTTTTGGTCGGCTCTCCCACGTTGTTGCTGTTGCTGCTGCTGATTTGGCTGCGGGGTTTGTCTTTGCCTTCGGTTTCGTACGTACAATGCCTGCTCCGGTGCGGAATTGTTTGATTCAACCCCTTCTCTCCTGTGTCCTTCTTCAAGAAGCTTTATCTTTAGGTTAGCACACGTTGGTAAAGTGTCTCGCGCTTCTATTGCAAGAACGAAATTTTCGTAACTAGTGGGGAGGCTAGAGAGTAAAATTATTGATAGAAGTTCATCTCGGAGCTCAATACTTATCTCTTTTAATTTTTCGACGAGAGATGAAAAATTATTAAGATGCGGCAACACGTGGTTATCCTCTTGCATTTTCAATTGTAAAAGTTGCTTAAATAGGGTCACTTTCCTCGCTGGTCCTTGTGGTTGATGAGTGTTTTGTAGAATTATCCAAGCTTCATTCGACGTTTTACAATTTTTAATATAATTTAATTGAGATGGTTAAACGCATAGCAAGATGGTGGCCAATGCCTTCTCATCTTTGTTGCTCCAAGCAGAAGTACTCTCTTGTTCTGGTTTTTGTTCATCTCCACATACGTACGACCATAATTCACTATGAATTAGCACACTTTTAATTTGTAATTTCCACGTTTCGTAATTTTTTTCGTCTAGCCTCTCAATTTGGTACAAGGAGGACGCCATTACTTTCTTTTATTACTTCGACTATGTACTATAATTTTTTTTTTTCTGGGCCCATAACCTTTGTTGGGAACTCCAAGGACAAAAAGACAAAACCAGTCCGAATTCAATGAGGTGTATTTCAAGACAAAAGAATATTTATATAATGTATAAGTATAAAGGTTAAGTATAAGACTTAAGTATAATAGATAGATTATTCACCATTGGGTGTTATATTTGTAATGAGGAATTGCCAGTATTACATTTTCAACAGTAATTAAAATTCATAACCTGGAAAAGCTTAAAAGTTAAATCTAAGCATTTTAAAAATGAATTAAATTTATACAAAATACCATCATAATATGTATAAAAGCTTTCAATGTGTTTTTTATCTTGGCCTATAGCAATTATAACTGGCTGCAGTGTAAACCCCTTACTTATGTATTTTTGCCTCAATGACTCCACTTTTTCTCCATACTGTCCTACTGAAGAACAGTATATGAAGCACGATTCTTGGGCGTCTTTAATTGAAGGCTTCCATTTAGTTTTTTTTTGGTCAGACAACACTGGTGGCTTTAATATAGCATGAATGCAATTTGCAATACAAAAATCCCGTGAATCTAGAAAACAACGAAATTTTACAAATTTCCTTTATGTAGATTATAGAATGTAGGTATCTGTATAAAAAATATATATAATTTGTGGAAAACAACTTCTTATTAAAAAAATGTATCCGCAGTGGTCAGTTATAAGTAGTGGAAGTTTTATTTGAATGCTATTTAAATGAAAGAACTTCCTTTGTAGACCACTGCGAATAGTTTTGCCTAAAAAACAAGATAAATCAATATTTTCTATTTTTTCGATTTTTCAATAGCCAATCAGATAGGGGCAAACTGTCAGATAAGACATAAACCCATTTTTCAATAGACGAATAGCAGCTATTCGAAGAATATAACATCTAACTGTCTCATAAATTTATCTGCCCGTTTCTGACGCAGATAAAATATAATTCTCTAGTTAAGGTAGGAGAACTGTCAAATTTGAAAAATTGCATTTTACAAAATTTTTGTTTGGGAAATATGTACGTATTGTACAAATAGATCTATTCGATTGTATCGACGATTTTATTATTGAGGAAGAAGAATTAGCAAATAATTACTTCAACCCAACGAGGAAACAAAGAGTAGTAAGAAAGAGACCTAACCATTATGCTAATGCACAATGGGAGAATGCAGATTTCAAACGAAGATAAACGTCAAGCTATGGGCATGACTATCTTATGTGCTTACACACAACAAATTGTCAATCAATCTGTCTCTCTCACACCCACTTTACCGTCGAATAGTTATCTAGCTCTTATTTTATGATTGAAAAATTCAAAACTTTTATCTAGCAGATAAAGAGTGAAATAAATTTAATCGTTAGTTAGCTATCAGACGATTTATCTGACTATTGAAAAATCGGCCCTAAGATATCTTACTTGCGTTATTATCTTCTTCAAGTTCCTTAAGCAGGTCTAATGAGGGTTTGTCTTTCGATTTTAAGAATAAATGATGGCCAGAGTTGCAAAAGCTGAGATTTATTGTTAGGTTTGAGAATATCGTAATCAATTTCAACCTGAAATAATATGTAATTGAATAAACTGGATCATTGCTGGTATCTTTTTAACTTTCTCGTATACGTAGTAAGAGAAAGATATTGTTTTCGTACAAAATTTCGAACTCGAGATTTTAAGCAATTCTGATATTACGATGATAGGGGAACACAAAAAAGTGGGCCCTAATATTAAAGGTACATGCTTCCCATGTAATAATTTTCCAAAAATTTAAACAATGTAGATTTTTTCAAAAAGCACTAACGATTTGAACCAAAATTGATAGTTGAGTTAATGTGAGTATGAATAGCATGACTGCATACCCAGTTTTTCGCTAAAAAATCCAACAAGGGTACTTTTGAAAATTAGCTTTTTCTCGAAAACGGTAAAAACCAGCCCAGGATTTTTGCTGTGAAGATTGGTCAAAATTGGACAAAGGGGCGTGGTACCACTCATACAAAAAAAGAATCAAAATCTTATATCTTGAAAAGCACTGAATAGATTAAGTTGAAACTTACAGACAATCTTAGGTATTGGCCCAGGAGTATTCGTAAAATTGGAAAAAGGGGTGTGGCACTGTCCATACAACAGAAAAAAATTGATTGAGTTACAATTTTTCGATAATTTTAGGTGTGAAAGAGAAAAGTAGGCGATGATTCATTCGATTGTAATTGTATTGTCACTAAAGTTTTGGGCTTTACAAAAATGTTACCGTATGTGAATACAGATCGGGAAATAGGTAGTCATTTTTTAGAAATATTTGTAAAACGGCTATATTTGAGTTTTTTGAGAAAAACTAAGTAGTACCTACGTGATCATGTTTAAAATGCTTATGTTGTGTTAAATATGTATTTTGATCAAAATCGTTATAGCGGTTTTTTTTTTCAAAAATTGTGCAAACAAAAATATTACAATTTTGGTCTCGAAGAGCCCTGTTCTTAAACTCTTTAGCTGAAAACTGGCTACAAGGTATTGTTCAGGATATAAAGTACTATTATTAGCGATAGGGGTGGACTTCAGAGAAAAACTGAGTTTGCTATCAAGTTAATATAATTGCGATTGCACCCTAAAAATAAATTTCCATTCAAATAGTATATATCGTTTTCGAGAAAGAGCCAATTTTGAAAAGTACCGTGGTTGGATTTTAAGGCGAAAAACTGCATATGCAATCATAATATTATTTAGGTCTAGGCAATACGATTCCTGGAAAAACCAAAAACGTTTTCTACCATAAAGCATTACAATAAAAACTGATATCTATAAATTTGAAATTGATTTTGTTACTTTTATATTTTTCACTACGAAGTGTGCTGTAGTTCCTCGGTTGTTAAACTGTGTTCCGCGGAACCCTGGGGTTCCGTGGAACTCTTTTCAGGGTTCCGTGACTTTCTTGAATTAAAAATAGGTATAGTAAAACACAAAAATAATT
Source organism: Cheilosia soror (assembly GCA_949372485.1). Taxonomy (NCBI): domain Eukaryota; kingdom Metazoa; phylum Arthropoda; class Insecta; order Diptera; family Syrphidae; genus Cheilosia; species Cheilosia soror. The sequence goes on from OX443562.1 coordinate 35,627,166, forward strand.
TTTGTAAGTATGCAATTAGAAACATTTTTGCGCAAAAAATTGTTAACGATTATATTTTCATTTTATTGAAATTCCGTTTTGTCCCTGTGGGAACGGAACTTTAAAAAAGCAAACAAAAATGGTACAGCAACATTTGTAGGGGCTCCCTGTGAAGCAGCACTACCTAACCGGGTACAAATTTCGCCCAGTTCTCACTCCATTGAGTTATTACCTGAGTGAACTAGCGCGCCTCCAACTATTACTGCACAAGTTAGAATGTGCCACAACAGTGTTACGCACTAATCTTTTGTTTTGGTTACCTATCGTTACTCAAATGCAACAGGGGCCTAAGTGTTCGTTAATTTTTTTTCGTTAATTTGCACCAAAAGATGGTTGGTAGGCCTGGTACGAGAGATTGTGGACGGTCTTCCGGCGCCGGTTGGTAAAAATCGTTTTTTTTTGCTGGGTGGCTTGAACGTGTAGGAAGCGTACGGGGTAAAATAATCCGCGTGATTCTTGGCAATCTTTTTCGGTAATCCGCAAACACATATCCCAGTTACAAATTGACCGCGTTGACCCTTTACCGCGCAGTAAATAAATTGTACAACCAAAGAAAAAAAAAACCGAACGCGAAAGAAAAAAAATAATACTCGTTAGTGCCGAAAAACGAACCCTACGTCACACGTTCGATGTTTTTTTTCGTAACTCCGGCTGTGCCCCAATCCAGTGATTCGCTACAACCCATTCTCTCCCCAGAAAATTAAAACAAAACAACATAAAGTCGAAAGAAACATAAATTATTCGATTTGAATGGGCGAACTCAGGCCACGCACATAGTGAACGGCTTAAGAGCTCTGAACCACACAAACCATAACCAACAAAAAAACTATACATAAAAAAATACAGCTATCAAATCGCATTGGTGCAATTCGCTGATCGTCGCCTAAAACTGTTATGTGTAATCAAGCTCTAACTTTACTTTTCGTGCGCAAAAACAAAAAAAAACAAAATCAAATCAGTTCTCAGTGGGGTATCGCTCAAATGAACAGTTAAATTACCTTAATTCATAACGCTAATAACTAAGCAGCAAAAAAAACCCAAAACAGCACAACAATAAATAGTCGGAATCAAAACCGGGAGTAGTTTATTTCTCCACCATCAACAGCGGGCAACCCAACTCACCACAGTCAGTGGTTGGAGAAGCTGGACTCAGCTTGGGAAAAGCCTAAAAGTAGGCAATCCGGCTCACCTTAATAGGCGTATAGGAGTCAACGAGGGAAAATTCGGACACAAAAAAATATATGTATACAAAACATAAGCATAACATACTCCTTCTGAGTATCCAAAAAAAAAATTGTTTTCATCCGTATTCAGTGTTGGCTATACAAATAAATGGTTTCTATTACATTATGTGCCTATTAGTATGTTTAATATTCCAGTTTAGTGTTATATATTATTGTAGTAGTTTGGGTTAGGAATCGGTGTACACAATATAGTGAATAAATTGTGCCAGTAGGGCTAGTGTGACCAACCCATTTCTTTTTCGTATTGCAATTTCCGCGAAATTCGATTTTTCGATCATTTACTTCCCAGCCCTGCAGAACGTGATGTGCACACCACCGACCGACGGATGACAGGTAATCGTTTTAAATTTACTTTGGCTCATATCTACTATTACAATATTTAAAGGTAATATAAAATTAAATGAATTTGATAATAGGTTGGTCGTCATGAAGATATAGTTATTTAGTTTGATGATTTACTATACCTACGTAAATGTACTTGCCTATTCTTAGTCACTTATAAACTGAGTTACATATAAAACTAATTGTATTTAAACCAAGTGGTAGCAACGCAAGTAAAGTACACAGAATTTTTGTATTAGAAATCATTCAGTGCCGAACCATTCAAGGTTCGAGACATATCAATAGTTTAAAGCATTTGTTTTCCTTTTATTTTTTTTTGTTTTTCTTTTTTTTTATTTTATAGTACATACCTATTTTTTTCGTATAAAGTATAATTTTTTTTTTTTTTTTATATGCTTCTGTTTATTTCTTTTTTTTTCTAAATGGACTAAACAGTTCTCATCACCTTTTTTTGTAATTAGAATTACCATATAAGAACCAACATTGAATTAAGGAACCCTTATGTTGATTGTTATAAATAAATCCCCCTGAAATTTAATATAGTGTCGATTTTCGATTGTTCCCTAGTTGAGTAGTTTAGTTTATATTTTGAGTCATAGATGATGGGCGCAATTTTCGAATATGTCTGATATTTTAGGTCGTCGGTCATCGGACATCATGAAGTGCTAAAGACAATCGTGGGGTGACCAACGGTGTAGTAAAGGATGAAGATGGACTACGGCATATAAACACGTAAGCGAAGTTTTTTTTGATATAGGGGTTGTCATTAATATTTGAGCGCGTGGCAACCATGGTACCCTACCTTGCAATAGGTATGGTAATAGGGGTGGGAGAGCTCATCGGTACCAACACCATCTCTGGTACCAACTCTTGAGAGAAGAGATTTAGGGGTATATAGCTACAACCCCACTTAATAGTGCAGTGCATCGCATAATCATCGAAATAGGTGATTTTTATTCCCCTTTTTCTTCCCCATCCTTTTTTTTTCCCCTTTCCTTTCCTTATTCCCTTCCTGTACTTTTTTACGTTATAATAATGAATAGAACGGCATGTAAAACGTACGGTAGTCCGCTAGGCTGGCGAAAAGAACCCACCCCACGACGAGCTAAGCACGCGCGAAGCTAGCATGCCAACCTCGCTGAAGTCGAATGGACACTCTTCCACCCACTACATCTGTGGGTTCCTGGCTCATAGGGTGGAAGGGCATTATTATTACCGTTACAGGTGGCGCCCAACGTGGGGCCCGATTTCAGGGTCCTTTACCTTGTGTATGGGGCACAAGAATCTAATATGTTTTTTTTTTTTTTCCTTTTTCCCACTTTCCCACATATTTTTTATTTTTTTTTTCCCCCTTTACCAAAACGTAATTTTTTTTTTTCTAATTTTCATCATGCACTAAACTATTAACACTCTGTCATCGCCAGCAGGAGACCATTTATCACCTTCCTTTCTTTCCAAAGTACAATTCCGACCCTGAGTCTTATTGCTGTTACTCGTTGACTCTTTAGTACTGCTCAGGTTCCCATTACTTTGATGACCATTTGGAGACGCTAGAGAGACTTCAGGCGATTGAAACTTATCAAACGTCGAATTGCTTCTCAAGTAAAATCTTTAGGATGGGTTTGTAGGTGCAACTAGTAATTTCTACTGACCGGAATGAAATGCTCGTGCAGTATCATTCGTCAGTTGCAGTCGATTTTGCTTGCAATCTTCCCAAATCCAACAAATCCGGTCTCAGCTCGAAGCATCACTATTCAGGGTATCCAGTCCTAGTAATACCCAATATACCGGCACTGCTGTATCCCCATAGTGGTCACAACCACTGGTCGATGATAACCCTCGATTCTCTCAAGAGCCTTCGCTTGCGTAAATTATGTTGTCCTGATTTGTCTTGTCCATTGCCGAAAGTCACCCCGATTAGATCATTGTAAACCACCGAGATAAAACTATAATCTTCTGGTTGATTCGATATCCACTTAAAAAGATAAAAAAACCCTTTTGACTTTTACTATTTTTGCAAATCGCTTCCTTAACATCCAAAATTATTTTTTAGCACTTATTTACCCTTATACCATAGTTATTAGACACATAACCTTTGCTATTTAGTTTACCTTGTAAAGAAAACAAAAACCAATCATGTCGCATTCGCGTGGAGGTAATCATGGGGGCGGGGATAAACCCCATTACAATTTAAGAAATATGAGAGGGAAGAGCCAAAATTCACATTCGTTCTATCTTCACGAACCGAATATCAGGCGTTCGTTGGCCTTCGAAAACACTCCCCTCAGTCATCCGATTTCGTCCTCTACCGGCGCACAACCACGGTTACCGCCGCTTGTGCCACCTACTCCACAAACGAACCATCTCAGCTTGCCAAACCCGTCCAGCAGCTCGCTTGCATTCGCCGGTTTCCCGGAAGCCAGTGGTTTCAATGGTACCTCGGCATCCGCTATGGCAGATCACCCTTCGCTTCATCTTGAAGGGATGGGATTACCCCAAGCGGAAAATCAGTCTTTAAGTTCCGGCTTGCCACGGGATAGTTCGTGGTCCCGCGATTTAAATACGGGGAATGTCTCGCTCCAACAGTACATCCGTGAGTTAGTGACTGCTAGTATTGGGATGGACAGAGCGGAAAACTTGTCAGCCCTAAGGAGGGAATTAGAAGAGGAGAGGGCAAACCTACGGCGGGAGGTCACCGCAACAATTCGGGAATCCCTACGTCCCACTGTTCCGGAGCCTTCCGAAATAAGACCTCCGTCGTTTCAAAGTCAGCCACGGCGTGATGCGGTGGTACCACCCTCTACCAGTACCGAACCACAAAGATCTAACCATCAGGTCCAAGTTAACCAGCCGAGCGCTTCTAGTGCTTCCATCCATGATTTGTCTAACCAGATGCGCGAGGTGTCTATGGATGATGTCAACAGTCCAAGGCTCCAACACTCCAATCCGGGGTGGAGGCGCGTCGATCACGCCCCAAACGGAAATACCACGGGATACAGAGACTTCCACAAGTGGGGATTGAGGTATGACAACCTCAATATGACTGTGGATGACTTTTTATTCCGCCTCTCCCACCTGCGAGAGTCCTACTATGTGGAATGGGACGAAATAGTTAGGAACTTTCACCATTTTATAGATGGTGAAGTAAGCGCGTGGTTTTGGATCCACATCAAAACCCACCCGGCTGTAAGTTGGCCGCAATTACGATTAGCTCTAGTTGAGCATTTCAAGGGCCTAGAAAGTGAGGAAGAGTTGGCGAGGAGGATGGACGATCGACGTCAAGGCCAAAACGAGCCCTTTGATCTATTTTACGCTGACATACTCAAACTGAACTCTAGGTTGCGCAATCCCCGAGGCCCTGATAGGCTAATTTTCCTCATACGGCAGAATGTACGCCCCGATATTGGAGGGCGGTTGTTGACGTACAGAACGACTAGTTTGCCTGAAATGGTGTATACATGCCGCAATATCGAGAAATACAATCGAGACTATTTTACTCGACCAAGAACCGCATATCCATTACAATCTCATATGCCTAAAAGGGTAAATGAACTTGACTGTGAGAGTCCCGAGGAAACTGCCATGGAATCTGTCGAGGCCGTTGGTTACCCAAAGCCCAACAAAATATCGAACGTAGTGGAATGTTGGAACTGTAGGGCACCTGGCCATATCTTTTACCAATGTCTCAGTCCGCAAAGGAGTTTATTCTGCTATAAGTGTGGGCTTTCCAATACAACTACACCTCAATGTCCGAAGTGCTCGGAAAACGGGTGGAGGGGCAATCACTCATCCGGGGAACATTGCTCTCCCAAACGGAGCCCGGACTTGCAGTAGACGAATCACCTCCAAGCAATACTCAATCTCTTATGACGACGACATATGCATTTAACCCCCAACAAATTCTTAAAAGACCCCCTGCTAGTAACAATATTCCGAAGAATCATCCTAAACCAACCCTTCACGAAAGGCTAGTAAACTATGAACAGGTGCGTGCTCGAATTTTTGGTTCGCCCCCAACCATCTCACCCAAGATCTCCAAACTTCGCCAACGTTTCAAGAATAAAAAAGAGATGTACCGGTCCATTGCGTCCACAACCCTTGTCAATGCCGATGACCCTAGGCCGTACGCCAACGTTTTGATTTGCGACACACCCATGTTTGGTCTGCTAGACTCAGGGGCCACCATCAGCTGTTTAGGTGCTGGGGCGATCGAATTTCTTAGACAACACCAGATCCCCTACAAACCATTCACGTCTGGGGTAAGTACGGCTAGCGGTCAGGTACAGGCCATCGTTGGTACCGTGAATGCCAGGGTGAAGTACAATGGTATGGAAAAGGAGATGAACCTGTTCGTGGTTCCATCTTTAGAGCAGAAGCTCTACTTAGGCGTAAACTTTTGGAAGCTCTTCCATCTTGCTCCACAAATTATCTCTGAGTTGTCTCCGATCACCCTAACTCAAACAATAGATCCGAAAGCTCATCAATTGACTCCGGAACAGTCAGTTGAGCTCGAAAATGTAAAGTCCTTGTTCCCGTCCTCGGCAGTACATGGCCTCGGGCGAACTAGCCTGGAAGTGCATCACATCGATACCGGTGATGCGGCCCCGATAAAGCAGAGGCATTATCCCGTTTCTCCAGCGATTCAGAAACTGCTTTATGAGGAGGTGGATCGTATGCTTCTTATGGGCGTAATTGAGGAAAGCTCCAGTCCTTGGAGTTCACCCGTAGTACTAGTGCGGAAGAAAAACGGGAAAAATCGATTCTGCCTAGACTTCCGGAAGCTCAATTCCGTTACTAAGAAGGATGCGTATCCGCTTCCTCATATTGATGGTTTGCTAGGGCGTGTTCCAGATTCCATTCACATTTCGAGTGTGGATCTGAAAGACGCCTTCTGGCAGATTCCGCTGGAGAAAAGCTCGCGGGAAAAAACTGCTTTCACTATTCCGGGCAGGCCATTACTCCAATTTAGGGTAATGCCCTTTGGCCTATGTAATGCGCCCCAACGACTCTGCCGACTAATGGATAAGGTAGTACCTCATGAGTTGAGACACAAAATTTTCATCTATTTGGACGATCTGCTGATTGTTTCGGAGACATTTGATGAGCATCTACAGCTGCTCAAGTTAACTGCCACCCTGTTAACAGAGGCTGGCCTCACAATTAATCTAGACAAGTCCAGATTTTGTTTTAGGGAGCTGGAGTATCTTGGATTTGTTGTGGGGGAGGGTGGGTTGAAGACTAACCCGGACAAGGTTGCGTCTATTGTAGAGTTTCCAATTCCTAAATCTGCTCGACAAGTACGAAGGTTCTTGGGTCTATCGGGTTGGTACCGGAGATTCATTAAGAACTATTCCGAACTTGCAACACCTATTACCGACACCTTGAAGAAGGGGGCTAAGTTCGTGTTCGGGCCAGAGGCCGTTAAAGCATTTGGAGCTTTGAAAGAAGCCCTTACATCTGCACCCATACTGGTAAGCCCAGACTTTAAAAAGCCGTTCGTGATATTGTGTGATGCCTCAAATACCGGAGTAGGGTGTGTATTGTGTCAGGTGGATGAGGAGGGGCTGGAACGGCCTATCTACTACTACTCCCACAAATTAAACTCCGCACAGCGCAATTATTCCGTTACGGAGCTAGAGTGCCTTGCGGCGGTTTTAGGAGTCAAAAAGTTTAGACCTTACGTCGAGGGACAGTCCTTCAAAATTGTGACTGACCATGCTAGCCTTAAGTGGCTCATGAGCCAGAAGGACCTCAGTGGCAGGTTGGCCCGATGGAGTTTCAAGCTGCAAGGGTATGACTTTGAGATCGAACATCGCAAAGGTTCGCAGCACACTGTTGCAGACGCTTTATCACGGATATATGCCGCGGATGCCTTAGGCGATGTTTCGGATCTCAGTTGTACCAATGAAGTTCTACATATCGACCTCACGCATCCGAGCTTCAGCTCTGAGGATTATGTAAGATTAATCGATACCATCAAAGCCAATGCGGACCAGCTTCCAGACCTTCAAGTCTCCAATAATTTTGTCTATAAGAAGGTCAGGTATTGCACCGGAAACCCTATTGAAGATGACTTGGTATGGAAGCTGTGGGTTCCATCGGCGCTCACCGAAACCCTAATCCTTCTGGCCCATGAGCCGCCAAAGGCGGCGCATGGTGGACTCGCTAAGACCTTGTACAGGCTTCGAGATCGGTTTTACTGGCCTAATATGGCGGCTCAAGTAAAATCGATCATAGCCAAATGCGAAGTTTGCAAGGGTTCGAAGGCCCCAAATACGACGTTAAGACCCAAAATGGGAAAGGCCTTTGTAGTGGAGAGGCCGTACCAACACCTCTTCGTGGATTTCCTGGGCCCCTATCCGCGGTCACTTAGAGGCCACACATACATGATTGTGTGCTTAGACCAGCTCACCAAGTTCGTACATATCCATCCACTTCGACGAGCAACGAGCGAAAGCGCCATTCAATTTCTGGAAGAGCAGATTTTTGCCATTTTTGGTGTGCCAGAGTCCTTAATGACAGACAACGGCAAACAGTTCGTCAGCAAGGAGTTCCAGAAATTCCTGAGTTTATATGGCGTGACTCATGTGCGGACTGCGGCCTACTCGCCGCAGGCGAACGCGAGTGAACGAGTGAACCGTTCAGTTCTAAGTGCGATTAGGTCCTACATCGGGAAAGACCAACGGCATTGGGATAAGCACCTGTCATCCATTTGTAGCGCCTTACGGACAACTGTTCACTCGGCTATAGGCATGTCCCCATATGAGGCACTTTTTGGTCAATGTAAGGTAGAGCATGGCGCGGATTACCAATTGTTAAAATCACTAAAAGCTGTTAATAACCCAGAGTTCGACATTCTGCCAAAATCAGCAAAAATGGGTCTTATTCATGCACATTTAAAGAACTCAATAGAGAAGGCACATCAACAATATGAGCAAGCTTATAACACTCGTAGCAGGGATGTAAAATTTAAGGTAGGTGATTTTGCGTTTAAGCGCAATTTCATCTTGAGTGATGCGAGCAAACGCGTTAATGCCAAGCTTTGTCCGAAATTTGTGAAGGTGAAGGTCAAGGCTAGACATAGCAATAACCTTTACGAATTGGAGGATACGAGCGGTCGCACTCTTGGCGTCTTTCACGCTAAGGACATGCGGCGATGAAGTTCGGGCCATGTACCGAGAGATATATATCGTCCCGAGCCCTTTCTTGATCATTTTGTCGGTTGCTTTCATCACCCAAAATTATCAAGTTTTGTAGGGGCTCCCTGTGAAGCAGCACTACCTAACCGGGTACAAATTTCGCCCAGTTCTCACTCCATTGAGTTATTACCTGAGTGAACTAGCGCGCCTCCAACTATTACTGCACAAGTTAGAATGTGCCACAACAGTGTTACGCACTAATCTTTTGTTTTGGTTACCTATCGTTACTCAAATGCAACAGGGGCCTAAGTGTTCGTTAATTTTTTTTCGTTAATTTGCACCAAAAGATGGTTGGTAGGCCTGGTACGAGAGATTGTGGACGGTCTTCCGGCGCCGGTTGGTAAAAATCGTTTTTTTTTGCTGGGTGGCTTGAACGTGTAGGAAGCGTACGGGGTAAAATAATCCGCGTGATTCTTGGCAATCTTTTTCGGTAATCCGCAAACACATATCCCAGTTACAAATTGACCGCGTTGACCCTTTACCGCGCAGTAAATAAATTGTACAACCAAAGAAAAAAAAAACCGAACGCGAAAGAAAAAAAATAATACTCGTTAGTGCCGAAAAACGAACCCTACGTCACACGTTCGATGTTTTTTTTCGTAACTCCGGCTGTGCCCCAATCCAGTGATTCGCTACAACCCATTCTCTCCCCAGAAAATTAAAACAAAACAACATAAAGTCGAAAGAAACATAAATTATTCGATTTGAATGGGCGAACTCAGGCCACGCACATAGTGAACGGCTTAAGAGCTCTGAACCACACAAACCATAACCAACAAAAAAACTATACATAAAAAAATACAGCTATCAAATCGCATTGGTGCAATTCGCTGATCGTCGCCTAAAACTGTTATGTGTAATCAAGCTCTAACTTTACTTTTCGTGCGCAAAAACAAAAAAAAACAAAATCAAATCAGTTCTCAGTGGGGTATCGCTCAAATGAACAGTTAAATTACCTTAATTCATAACGCTAATAACTAAGCAGCAAAAAAAACCCAAAACAGCACAACAATAAATAGTCGGAATCAAAACCGGGAGTAGTTTATTTCTCCACCATCAACAGCGGGCAACCCAACTCACCACAGTCAGTGGTTGGAGAAGCTGGACTCAGCTTGGGAAAAGCCTAAAAGTAGGCAATCCGGCTCACCTTAATAGGCGTATAGGAGTCAACGAGGGAAAATTCGGACACAAAAAAATATATGTATACAAAACATAAGCATAACATACTCCTTCTGAGTATCCAAAAAAAAAATTGTTTTCATCCGTATTCAGTGTTGGCTATACAAATAAATGGTTTCTATTACATTATGTGCCTATTAGTATGTTTAATATTCCAGTTTAGTGTTATATATTATTGTAGTAGTTTGGGTTAGGAATCGGTGTACACAATATAGTGAATAAATTGTGCCAGTAGGGCTAGTGTGACCAACCCATTTCTTTTTCGTATTGCAATTTCCGCGAAATTCGATTTTTCGATCATTTACTTCCCAGCCCTGCAGAACGTGATGTGCACACCACCGACCGACGGATGACAGGTAATCGTTTTAAATTTACTTTGGCTCATATCTACTATTACAATATTTAAAGGTAATATAAAATTAAATGAATTTGATAATAGGTTGGTCGTCATGAAGATATAGTTATTTAGTTTGATGATTTACTATACCTACGTAAATGTACTTGCCTATTCTTAGTCACTTATAAACTGAGTTACATATAAAACTAATTGTATTTAAACCAAGTGGTAGCAACGCAAGTAAAGTACACAGAATTTTTGTATTAGAAATCATTCAGTGCCGAACCATTCAAGGTTCGAGACATATCAATAGTTTAAAGCATTTGTTTTCCTTTTATTTTTTTTTGTTTTTCTTTTTTTTTATTTTATAGTACATACCTATTTTTTTCGTATAAAGTATAATTTTTTTTTTTTTTTTATATGCTTCTGTTTATTTCTTTTTTTTTCTAAATGGACTAAACAGTTCTCATCACCTTTTTTTGTAATTAGAATTACCATATAAGAACCAACATTGAATTAAGGAACCCTTATGTTGATTGTTATAAATAAATCCCCCTGAAATTTAATATAGTGTCGATTTTCGATTGTTCCCTAGTTGAGTAGTTTAGTTTATATTTTGAGTCATAGATGATGGGCGCAATTTTCGAATATGTCTGATATTTTAGGTCGTCGGTCATCGGACATCATGAAGTGCTAAAGACAATCGTGGGGTGACCAACGGTGTAGTAAAGGATGAAGATGGACTACGGCATATAAACACGTAAGCGAAGTTTTTTTTGATATAGGGGTTGTCATTAATATTTGAGCGCGTGGCAACCATGGTACCCTACCTTGCAATAGGTATGGTAATAGGGGTGGGAGAGCTCATCGGTACCAACACCATCTCTGGTACCAACTCTTGAGAGAAGAGATTTAGGGGTATATAGCTACAACCCCACTTAATAGTGCAGTGCATCGCATAATCATCGAAATAGGTGATTTTTATTCCCCTTTTTCTTCCCCATCCTTTTTTTTTTCCCCTTTCCTTTCCTTATTCCCTTCCTGTACTTTTTTACGTTATAATAATGAATAGAACGGCATGTAAAACGTACGGTAGTCCGCTAGGCTGGCGAAAAGAACCCACCCCACGACGAGCTAAGCACGCGCGAAGCTAGCATGCCAACCTCGCTGAAGTCGAATGGACACTCTTCCACCCACTACATCTGTGGGTTCCTGGCTCATAGGGTGGAAGGGCATTATTATTACCGTTACACATTCACTTTCCAAAGAAATTTACGAGCAACAATCCATGATGTATGCCCGCGTTTGAGTATACATAGTTTGCGCATAGCTTTTATGAGGTAGAGGTAGGTCTTATGTCTTATCTTACAAAGAATGAACTTGACACAAAAATTCATGCGAGTGGGTATAGTTCATGCACAGTTTTTGTAAAGTTTCTGCATAATATCTGACAAAGAATGAAAATATAGTCCGAATGAAACCCAGACTACGAGCTACGACACTAACGGCCAAATTATTCACTCCGGATGTAAATCAGGTTTAAGTTGATTTGACACCCGATCATTAATCTACATTTTTTAAACCCGACAATTTAAACCTATATCCATAAATTCACTCAAAAACACGCATTAAACCCGCTGGATTAAAAACAGATTTAAAACAGTTTCAACCGATTTTAACCCGTTTTAAACCAACAAATTTCACATAAAACGACATTTTTGTGTTTTTGTTGTTTTTGACTAATATTGGAGATTGATTTGATTTGTTGAGACATCAGCATTTGGTGAATTTCACTTGTTTTTGTGTCCAATGTGAAATGAGTGGACTCGTGTACAAAAATATTAGTATATTTGTTTGTTAATAGAACCATTTTTAACACGGGTTAAAGTACTTAAACTGGTCTACGAAGTGCAGTTTATATTCAATCGGATTAAACGCTGACAAGGTTTAAAAACAGGCTTATTATCGGGTTTAAGACTAAATATTATGGACTTGGGCTTAATTTTTGGGTTAAACTCACTTAAACCCGGGTGTAAACTTTAATTCGTACTAACGCGAATGAATAATAACGCCGTAAGCATTCCGTCATGAATATGCAAATAACATATCTATTATTTGTTCCATATTTATCCATATTTTGGTTTATTTATTGTTTCTTCAACTGAAGAGTTGAATAAACTGTTGAATAAGATTGGTTGCTGCGTTGGGCACTAAGTGGACGGGCAGCATTACTTATGCGCCAACGTATTCAATGCTATTATGTATACTCAAACGAATGTGTTGACTTACCAGTGTGTGGGTGTGCCCAAGGGAATGTTTGAACAGTGGCCATTTTGTGAGGATATTTAAGCCTTCAGTTTTGTGTTTAGTGTCGTTGTTTTGCGACTTCAGTCCATTTCACCTGAACTTCACTCCATGGCTTAATGTTATGTGCTAGCCCTATAATGGATTGCTTAGCTTCTGAACTATTTATAGGGCTTGCTTCATTCGTCGGAGAATTAATAAAAAAAAAAGAAGCTAAAAGCGATTTTCTTTATTACCTTCCTTGTTTTCACTTATCAGTCTTCTTTTCAAACCACTTATTTTGATTCTGGCATTAACAGCCTTATCGTGCAGCTTTCCAGTTGGGTTGCGGCCACGTCCTCTCTTATGCAAATGGTATTCCTAAAAATATGAAATAAAAAGGAGTGGGAGCAAATATTTGATTACGACATCAAGCCGAACGCTGTATTTTTCAGTTTGCGTTATGTTTCAAACAATTATTATGTAATTATTAAAGTAAATCAATGCATTATTGATTTACTTTAATAATTTGATCGAAAAATGTATTTACTCGAAAAAAATTTCAAAACAGATCGATCGAGTGAACAATCAAAAAATCTTACTTTGTCCTCAGATGGAAATATAGTTTGAATAGCATTTGTGGCTGTTTCAATGTCTCTCAATGTCATCCCCTTATTGCTTGATGCATAGCTGTCAACAATTATTGAAATCAAAATTTGTTTATTCGATTCATCTAATGATTTTTTTTATAGTGCTCTAATACTCCCAGCCCCTTCTCTGTTTTTCTTAAGAGATCTTGCAGTGAAAAATTGTTAAGGGTTCTGAACTCATTTCCATAAGAAGCGTGTGAAGATGAGGGTGAGCTTAAGGCACTGTATTCTAAAGTTGAATTTGGGCTGCTAGTTGCACAATTCGACTCAATCCATTCCCTGCAGGCATCTGAAACTTTCCTCGTCGACTTATAGTTAAAAAAGAAAGAGAAACGAAACTTACAAAATTAGGACCGGAATGCAATAACGATTGAACTTTAAATAACCTACATTTTTTCTCCACACGTACAAATGGAATTTGAATTTCGCCCTTGTACCCAAAAGGGGTGCCGGAAATAGCTCATTTATTTCTGCCTCGGTTGCAACGAGAAGGCTTTCAATATCAAATCCGTTATCTATAATACATTATAGAATAACATAGTGGCTCTACAATCGTTATACTATAAAGGAATTTCATCAAACCCGAAGGTCTTACAAATAAGTTCTTTTATTTCAGTTTGGACTTCGAAGCTCTCAACTAACACAGCCGTTGGGCGTTGGTTCACAGATTATTTGACTTTCTGCTAAATCATCATTTGGTTTGCTTATGTTAGCAGTATTATCTTCGACCACTAAATCCTCTGCTCCAACCAGAAATAGTTCTTCGGTTTGACAATTCATAACTAGGTATTTGGGCCAAAAAATATTTAATTTATCACAGTTCGGAGAAAAATGAAACACTATTATAATCAAAGAAAATAATTTTGCTTTTGAGACGTGATAATACGTATCCCATAACGACGTATCCCATTCAAATAAACTAAACCAAACTATTATTGTTAAACGGCAAACTAGGTGAATTTTCTTCCACAATAATGCACTTCAAAAATTATGAAACAAAAAAAAAATAGTTTTCTCTAGTCCCAAAACACTATTATTATCAAAGAAAATTTATTGAACTATACCTGAGTTGTACTCGTTTTTCAATACCACAAAATGTTGATTCAATATTGGGAATATCTTTTTCACTAAGAACTGCACTTAATCACGACAACTATAGTAATGGTAAAATTTGATGAGTCTAAGTAAAAAAAAACTTGTACCACACAATACTTAGGTACTGTTGTTTACCAATGGGATATACTATTAATATAAACGAAGTTATGTGATGTACTATTAGCATTTTGAAAAACGATGCTTTTTAATGGGATATACCATTATTTTGAATACAAATCGCTTTGAAGTAATGGGTTTGATACTATTAAAACCATTTTTACAGGATTGCGGACAGTTACTCTAACGGAACTTTTATTGAATGACGCCTATATTAATGTGATATACTATTCACTTTAAAAATGTATCCCATTGAAACAAAAAACTATTTTCAAGCAGCAAAAAAGAAGTATTTATGAATGATATTACCATATTTTATTATGGATATTATATCAAAAGCGCTTTTAAACAATAGGAGATATATGTATAATTAATGTAGAGAACCAGACCAAAAACTAAACAAAAAAAATATAAGTTTCTCAATTAAAGTTTTAAAATCTATTAAATAACTCTATGATAAAAATCAGGAGAATTTGAACGATTTTCGCGACATAAAACTTTTATATCAACCTATTTTTTTATGATAACAGAAGTAAGATTTCGAAAATTCAATTACAGGATTGCTTTTCATACGCTACAACATATTTTGTGAACACAAAACATTAATAAAAAGTTAAAAAAATACTTACCTATTCTCAGAATTTTCGTTTCTTTTTTCACTAAGTTTTACTTTTTTCACAATCACAGACCGCAACGGAATTGCTTGCATCGAACGTCACATTCGAATTAAGGACTGAAAAATGTTATCTCCTACTTTAATTTCTTATAGCGTAGGAAATTAAAGAAGATGTGAAAACTATTCGGCGTAAGACCTTTTACAAAAACAATCTTTTTCAGGCTTATAATTTTGCCGCAACATTTTCTTATGCATTTATGACAAAAAGTTTCTTCGGTAAACAAAAACAAACCAAAAGAGGATAGTGTGCATACAAATTAAGGATTACATTTCTGGAATGGCATATAAATAAATAAATTAATTAATAAATTAATTATTGGCGCAACATGTCCATATAGGCTTCCTATGCCTAGCTGCTTGAATATACATATTTATATGCATGTTCACATTTGCAATACATTCAACTTTGCAAACAAATCGGTTAAATTATTTAAAACATTGGTATTATTTTCTTTTTTTTTCTCAAAAAATATATTTTTGTGACTTAAATTTGCACTTTTATTTCAAACGAAATATTTTGGGATACCCTGTTATTAAACTATACCAAATATAGAAAAACAATAGTCAATACTATTATTGTACAGGGTAAAATATTATTAAATCAATATTGCATCTATTTAAAAAGAAGCAGCTATAGTATCAATACTATTAGGTTAATAGTATTACATTATAACAGGTCTGAGACGCAAAAAAATATCTACAGATTTTCTTGTTACAGGGTGTATCGCATTAATTCGGACAATATGCTGGTTGAGTTAAAAAACTAGGTGCACGACTGGATCACACGTACTCGTTCTTTGGCAAAAGTTACCAACAGGCTTTACGTTTTAAGATCAATTAAAATATGTACTGATATGGAAAATCATTACTTCAAAACCAAATTTTTCATTTAAAGAGCTTTCAATTGAAGTCATAGTTTGCTTTATTTACATATGTATTTATTAAAAAAAAATATGGCGTTGTCGATATCTCCATCCTATTGCGATATTAAGAAACACACATTTGTTAGAAATTTCAATACAAGTTTAAATACTTCAAAAGTCGAACTGAAGTCCTTAATTAAATTTTAAGTATGTATATCTTATGATTATAAGTATGTACTACCCTTTCATTAAAAAAGTTATCTAATTAGGAAATTCGCTAAATTAGTGCTTTAATTTAGAGTGTAAGGTGGGGTTTACTGATATAATTATATATCTTTATAACTATATATATATAAATGTTATGTTGTTTGTTCCAACTCTTACCTATGGTCATGAGGTTTGGGTAATGACCGAAAGAATAAGATCGCGAATACAAGCTGCCGAAATGAGATTTCTCCGTAGTATTGCTGGTGTGACCCGTAGAGATCGCATCAGAAATACCAGAATACGTGAGGAACTCAATGTCGAGCAGCTACTTCTCCGGACGGAGCGATCCATGCTTCGGTGGTTTGGTCATGTTAAACGCATGTCCCCGACCAGGATTCCACGACGTGCTATGGAATCCGTACCATCGGGCAGGCGTCCCCTAGGTAGACCCAGGATGAGATGGTTAGATCAAATTCATAATCTCTCCTCTACCCGTATGGGGATTGCCCTTGATGATTTAGAGTCGATGGCGGAGGATCGAGAGCTATGGAGGGTCCACTTGAGCAACCTACACCCGCGACCCACTTAATGGACAAGCGGACCATTGAAAATGAATGAATGAATGAATGAATGAATGAATGTTATGTTGGTTTGTGTATGCTTCAAAAACTCGACAAGTTTTGCACCGATTGAGCCCGAGATGGTTGTTTCGAAATAACTGCAGTATACAGTCGTCGGCATAATTGTTTAGACAAAAGTAAAGTTAATTCTACTCATAAATTTTAACTTACTTCATGTTAATTTTGGCATCTATGGAAAGATCATCTAAATTCCGTTTGAATGATGCAAAACTTTCCTACTTTAAGTAAAATAAAATAAATAAATAAATAGGTGGCGCAACAGTTGGGTAGACACCCAAGGCCTAGCTTCTCGCAACCATTCGCTTTGTGTGAGTTTCTATTTTTGGGACGAATGGAAGGGACCTACAATTTTATGCCGAGTCCGAACGGCTAAATTGAGAAGCTTTTTCATGACAGTCATACTCTCGGATGTTTGTCAGACGTTCGCGAGAGGTTGCGGAGTAGAAAAAACTTTTAAGGTGTAATTTGTGTTTTTCCGGGGATCGAACCTGGGATCCCTCGCGCAGTAGTCCAGCACACTAACCACTGCGCTACTGCGCCCACTTCCTACTTTAAGTACCCATTGAAAATTTAGAACTTTTGTAAAAATCTACTTTCTTGCCAGTCACCGTCGACATACGAATATGCCAACTTTGAGACAAACGTGCATGCCACAATATAATAAAACGTTACATATCTACAATAATATGCCGAGTAATTATCGTGACGTCAGAGTGGCATGCGTATGTCGTATTTTGCATGTCGTGTACTCATAGCTTTACAATAAAAACTGTTAATCACTGATTTAAATGAATTTGAAATTTTTTTATTTTTCTATTTTGCACAATGAAGTGTGCAGGGGCTTCGTTAGTATAATATTAGGTGCGTTTTTTGGCTATTCTATACCTATGGGCTTAAAAAAATAATTCCATACAAATCCAGGCTAACGAAATCTATATAGAATTAAATTTGTATGAAATTATTTTTCTAAGCCTATATAGAACAGCCAAAAAAACGCACCTATTATAAATTATATTTAATTTAAATTTTATTTTTGTATTTATCAAAAATGTTTAACATGAATGGTACTTTTAAAATAAAAGGCCGTGTTATTAATATTAAAAGAACGATTTGTCGTAAAATAAATGGTATTTTAAATTAAATTAATACTGTGTTTGATATTTGAAAAAGTATAGGTACTAAATAATATCGTATTAAAGACCCTTCACATTGATTTAATAGGATGCGATATATTGTTTTCTGGCATTAACTATATGGAACTATTAAGACAATGGTCCATGTTATTGATATTGAAAATTAAAATCCTATTAAATCAATAGTTTTATCTGGTTAAACTATTGCTGGGTACCTGGGTTTCAGTTGAGCTATCAGTTAAGCTTTGAGTTAAACTGATGTCTAAATGCGAACATTGAAGCGCTTAACTGAAACTGATGGAATTCCCATAAGTTGCCAGTTTTAGAAGTACATAGATATATGTTCAAACTTTCGGTTGCTCACAAGTAAAATGACTGAAGTCTAAATGCATTGCCTTTTTTAACTGAACCAAGAACTGAATTGATAACTAATCGTCTAAATGGGGCTGAGTGCCTTCGGCTAATCACAAGTAAATATTGAAATGGGGCTTACAAATTAAGATTCGGTAGGTATACATTATCTAAACGCTTGGTATGTACACTGTGCTGTGCAAGCCATAGCTTTAACCTGGCTCTATCATGTCAACTCCTGCAATTCGCAATTGCCTTGGTGTAGTTAGTAAAAAAGCTAATTTTTTGCGCAACCATTTAAATGCATATGTAACATTCAAAAATGTCATTAAAAAACACGAGCCGAAAAACTCGACTTCTACGCCTTTGTGAAACAAGATTGATTGAAAGGCATGACAGTATTATTTCATTGTTAGAACTCTTCAAATGCATGTGCATCTCAATAAGTCTTGAAGAAATAACGAGCAGAACGTGGGCGATTTCTTTGAAAGTATCAACACTTTTGGCAGCGGTCCAAAAAAGTGATTTCCTAGTAGGTAAGCCTCACTGTATGTCAAACACTATTCAGTTTAACGCTACCCTTATCAGTTTTCCTACAGAACAAATCCTTAGATCTCGTTTCTGCAATCGACCGCACAAAAGAAGTTCTGAATTCTCTTAAGAACATCAGAGAAAATGCAGAAGACTTTTCTGGAGAGCCTTTTCAATCCGAATCCTACCTAACTTGCCCAGGGCTTTTTTGAAGAACTTCATTGAAACAAACAACGCGTTCGAATCCAGAAACCTCTCCGACTGAAGCCTATTTGAGACTGTCGATGTCGATACTGATTCCTTGAATAAATTCGTTACGTTCTACCATCGCATCGTTTCAAGCTCTTCAACTATGCCTAAGCTCAAATACCCGCGGTACTATATTATTGTAAAAAATATTTTAGTATCAAAAAATTTTATATTTGTATGGGAAGTATAGGTAGTTTTTATTTGACCAAGCTCATTTTTTGTCAAAAATGTTTAAATATTATTAAAGCAATATGTGCAAAGTTTATACTTGCTATCTTTACTGTAGCTATTTAAATTTAATTTTTTTAACATCAAAAAGCTTTATAAATCCGATATTTTTGTATGGGAGGTAGTAGTAGTTTTCATCCGATCTTGCTCATCTTCGAACTTAGCCTCGTTTGGTGGATAAAAGCATATTCAAATTTCAAGTCGATAGCTCTTGAATTACGGCCGTAATCGCGCGGACAGACAGATGGACATCGCTAGATCGACTAAGAAAGTGATGCTGATCAATAATATATTTAGTTAGTCATACCTACAACGCCTCCTTATGTGCGTTACAAATGGACTGTCAAAATGAATATACCCTCACCACAGTGTGGTACCGGGTATAAAAAATCAAGACGTCTTCTGCTTTGAAAAAATGTGTGTAAAAAAATTAAAAATTAAATTAAAATCGTTTAAGTACATACGATTTAAAAACTAACAGGAATCAATGAATAGGAATATACATAGTTTTTTGTTTCGTAAGATTTGGAAGCAAGCCATAGCATAGCATCCCGTAATAAATGCATTGATAAGTTTTTGTATTCTATTGAAGACTAATTCAACATTGCCCTTAACATGTGGGACAGCGGTTGAGTGATGCCATGGGAGATTTAGCATCATTTTTAGCAGTTTGTTTTGCGAAATCTGTAGTTTTTTAATATAGCAATTACCCCAAACTGGACATCATTATTGCCTTGAGGAACACCAGAGTTAAAGAAATTAGAATTAGAAGCACTACTATTGACGTAAACACTAAATCGATCGTTGGACAGAAAACTTTGCACTGTTTTACATATGAACGAAGCAAAAGAATAGCGAAGTAATTTGTAGACAAGACCGTTGTGCCACACAGAGTCAAATGCTTTTTCAATATCGAGTAACAACATTCCGGATATATATTTTTTCTCCGCAACAATTTTTAATATTTTCTCTTTAATTATTTTTTTGTAAATTGTACTTAAATTACTAAGTAAGCTTACTGGGTACAATCTTAGCTTAAAAGTTAAAAACCTTACTCCAATTTTAGGCAACTGGGTAATGTATACTTTTTTTATGCCATCAAGTCCGTCTGTTTTTTTTTTACTTTAAGAGTACTTATTACAAACTCAATGTCTTCCTCCGAAATAGTAAATGCATTTTGTGGTGCTTCATTGACACTAGACGTGTTAAAGTCATGAACTGAATCGTTTACCAGTATAATTGTATTTTGGTTTCCTAAATTTTGAGTTACATTAGGCGTATTTTTTTGAGAATCTATAGCTAGCTCACTTTTACTTTTACATGCAAAACTTTTATACTCACTTTTGGTTTTTTTATACTCACATTTGGTTTTACATGCAAAATTGTTATACTCACTTTTGGTTTTGTTATACTCACTTCCCAAAAAATACGCCAATTGCGGTTTTTTGCAAAATTTAAAGCAAGTACCTTAGCTTTAGCTAGATCACCATAAGCGATGCTTCCCGAAGTTTATAACGCAGGAATTCGTCTGTTTTTATTTGTTTATAACTTTGGCAATATTCCAAAACGGCTTAGCATTTTTGTCTAAGCTATTTAATTTTTTGTTCCACTTCGTCGCCCCACTCCCATTGCCGATTAACATCACCTTTGTTATAGGCTCTCGTGGATGATTTTTCCAAATTTTACTCCATTTTGTTCACTAAAAAATGTAAAAATTGTCTTTTATTTATTATCTTCATTCTGCAAAATAACTATAATCAGCTAGGTTCCACATTTCACTTTCACTCGATATGAAATCGAAACCGATCTAAAGTAGAATTTGGTGTTCTACATTTCACTTTCATCGATATCGATTTCAAATTTTTCGAAGTTGAAACAAAGTGAAATTGCCAGGTTCCACAATTCGATTTTATCGATTTGAAAGTGATTTCAAATCGATCATTTCCATCAGTGTGAAATAGTGGAAAACAGACGACAGACGCCATTGAAAATGTAAGTAAAATAATTCTTTCCATAAATTTATTAAAAAAAAGTATATTAAAAAGGGGCAAGCATAAGAATACAATATGCTTGCAATATTCATTAAATTTATGTCGAATCATAAGGACATTTCTAGAGGATTCATGAAAGGTGATCGTGTTGTTGCAGATGCTCTGTGGAACGAGCTAAAAACGATCTCAATACCCACGGTCCACCCCAGAAGGACGTGAATGGGTGGAAGAAGGTAAATGAATGACATTTTCATTTTTCCTAAAAATCAATTTTGTTTTTTTTTAAGGTTCGGGCGGATTGGAAGGCTTCCATTAGGAAGAAGCTAGTTCACAATAAGGGCGAAGATATCTCAACCGGAGGAGGACCTTTCAACAAGTTCGTGATATCGCCTACTGAGGATACCATAGCCAAAATATGTGGTATTTATACCGTCGTTCGATGAATACGAAAATTCCTCCAACATGTTCCAGGATGTAGTGCAGGAAGTCAGCGAACCAACAAATGCAACTGGTAGAAAAAGAAAAATTCAACCCTCAGTGAGCGATAACTTAAATGATTTCATGCTTAAACAAAACGAAGTAATCGAAAAAATCGGTGAAACATTGGATAGTATTTTGGCGGCTGCAAATAAACACGCTCGTCCAGCAATATAATCCCGAGCCTTGCTCATGCTCCAAATAAGGGCACCATGGCTTGATCCTGGACGACGTGCATCGACTGCTTTTATTACCATATTGTAATCGCATATCTGTTTAAATAGCAATACTTACTTTCTTTGGAAAAGATAATTATTTTTGATGCTTACTTACAATCATTGCATTTACTGAGAAGTAACCTTTCCTGTTATAGAATAGCGTAGGATCTTGATGTGGCTGCGACATTCTAATGTGTGTACCGCCGACGCATTCTATGACTCCGGGTATATGAAACTTGTCCAAAAAATGTCGTTTCGATTTGCTTCGTTCTTCATCTGTCATAGAAAGTTTGATCCATATTGGGCAAATTTTTTTCTCCAAAATTCTGAGAACATGTGTCAAAATCTTTGAGACTGTGCTCCGGCCCAAAGCAACATCTGCATCTTTTCCAACTGATCTTTGGAAGTTTCCCTCGGCAAGAAAACGAAGAGCTGCAGCTAACTGCAACGTACAAGGAATCGAAGATTGTTTAAGATGCGGCCTAATTGTTTGCAGCACCATTAGGAAAGCAGATTTGTTTAGTCGGTAGTATGATGTGAATCTATATGGAATAACAAATAAGTAAATTTTAACTTTCGTTTGCAATAATTGTAATTATGTACGCAGCATCTGCAATTTCCAATGGATTTGAATGGTCCCGCAGCCTACGCCTTTTAATTTTTTCCTCTGCAAACTTTTCCTTTTCGGTTTGCAACACCACGGCAATTAACACAGCACTCAACTATTTTATCAAAATTTATATTTTTGCAACATTTCAAATGACAGATAACAGCTGTTTTTAATTTCACAGAAAGTGATTTCGAAAAATTTTCGATATTAGTAAATCGGTCGAAATGTGGAACACTAAAATCGAACTCACTCGATTTGCAATTTCGATTTCATTTCACTCGATTTCTGGAACCTAGCTGAATATTGTCTTTTAGTTATTAAAAATTTAGTACACATACTTTATTACACAGTACCTAGTCCGCAAAATTATCGACGACAAAAGTGTACCATTTCCACGACAAACGTCGACACAAAACACCTCACGCAATACCGACGATCGTCGTCGAAATGCAGAATCCAGGGGGCCAACTATGTAATTCGATTCTATTCGAAAGTTGGTTCCGATTCTACTTTCAAACGGAACTATGTATGAAATTAGAATCGAATGTAAGTAATGCCAACTTTTTCCCAAACAATTTCCGACTTTCGAACTAGTCTCGCATTGTGTTTGACAGACATTTGAATAAAACGAAATAATCATTTGTTGCGATTCGTGAATAGGTGCTAAATCAACATGGACCGTGTCGCAATTTGATTTTTTACCGAAGAACATGAGGATTGCAATAATCAAATTGAGCCAAGGCGAATTCGGGATAAATTCTTTAGATAAGTCGGGATGTATTGTCATGTATTGACCAAGAATTTCAAATTGAGATGTCTTTGTGTTTGCACATTTAGATGATTCCCTATGCCTAAATTGTATTTTAATGCTCTTAATAACATTTAATAAGTTATGAACAAATTTCTTACTCACATTTTTTTTAGATTTCTGCAATCTACACAGCCTGTTCGCAAACACATTTGCATTAGAATGATTATTTGCGAATTCGAATGGTTTTGGCATTTACTTTAGGATTAGGTAGTACCAAAAACAAATAGACAATTCGAGGTCCGTTCGATTTTCGAATATGAGCGCTGGCTATAGAGTTACAGAGTACGAATCTTCCGAATTCGAACATTTTGATTGTAGAATCGAATTACATAGTTGGCCCCCAGAGTCTTTCAGACGACATAATATTTAGGCTTATTCCGCAAAATCTTTTATCCATTTTTCCTGTTATTCTGTTATGAATTTCCATACAAAAGTACGAACTATCAAAAAATCTTTTACGATCTACAGAATTGGAACCTATTCCGCGTGCAAAAATCTTTTACGAATTCTGTTATAAATCATAACAGAATAAAAGACAGAATTTTGTGACTTTTATCATAAAGGATTACTATTAATTAGAAAGTATTGGATTGAAATAGATACCTATCTATATAATATTTTTCGTCAACTAAATGTTTACAAAAGAAGACAAATGTAATATGTGTATAAAAAAGTGGGTTGTATGTAATTGAAAATAATTTAGAAATTTATATTTTTGGTTTAGACGAATACACCGATCACTTTTGCTGGAACTAAAATTAAACAGTATATCTATTTGATATTCCTGATATGCGTTTTATTTAGCTCTTTAGATTGGACAAGGTGAATGCTAGAATTCTAATGAACAAATTGTTCCACGCAAAACACAAAAACCTACGACCATTTCATTTCAAATTCAGGTGAATTGTATTTCTAATGATGATTGTAATGACGATGTAAAGTTGGATTTTTATTTGAAGTTTCTCGAAGAAGACGTTTATTTTTAGTCGCCAATACCAAACATTCGTATGTGGTATGTATGTACGTATGAGACATTAACACAGGCCTCATTGAAGCTAAGCTCTGGGGCCTCCGGGTATCGTAGAATAACGCCAATGCAAATGGACAAACTAAACCCGTAAATAAGCTAATTAAATAATTACGGAGAAGTAAATATTCAAGGTCCTTACATTTTAACCGTGTTTATCAGGAACATAGGATGTGGAGGTCCCATTTATTGTAAATCTTGAAATTAGTTCGAGTTAAATCTCTTCGATATAGCTTTGATTTTTTTATGTTGTTGTTGATTTCTCACGTAATTCCATTACTATGTACTATATCCTTGATTTTTACTTCATATTTCGATGTTATTTTTAATTTTTAGTGTTTACTAATTCACAGTTTGTCAAAATGTCTAAAAATACAAAAAATCTTTTAAAATCGTTAATGCTTAAAAATAAGTTTATTCCTCCAAACGGACATTAGTCCGGCCTTGATTTTGGGTTTACTCCCACCTTATACTATTGGTGCACGCTTTCACATCAGTCGTACGTCGCAAAAAAATCAGTGTGACCCTTGCCTGCCACTAAACAGACAGGCTAATTAGCAATTTTCAACGGGCGCCCGCGGGAAGGAACAACAAGTAGAGGATTTTTGCCCAGCCGCCAATACCAAACAGTCGTGCAATTGCGGACTGCGGCGACGGACTCTATGGAATGGATCGTTCCGTTGAATACGCCAATCCGTCGACGCAACGGATTCTATGGGTGGGGCCCTTAAGAATGGAACGGGCCTTGACATTTATTCTGCAAAATGTCAATTAGACTGCCGGATGGTATGGTGTCTTTCAATCGGAAATCCTCTACCACACATTATTTTGTATTGCATATTTCTAGGCAATTACGAATATGTTCGTTATTTTTATTTATATAATTTTTATAACGGAAAGCTGCCCCAATTTGCCTATAGGATATGTTATTCTGGGTGATCACAGAATCCGTCGTATTATTTGAGGATAATTATTTAGCTCAATTGACACACTGCCTAAGTGATTTATCGGTTGTTACTCCTAGGTATCTGAGTAGCCATCAACAGTTTCAATGACTTGATCTGGAAGTGTACTTTGAAAGATGTTGTTATTGTACACGAATGTGCATTATTTTCATTTTCAATGCATTCAATGTGAAGCCACCATCTTTTCAAAACTTCTTAGAGACTCTTTTCTATTACGTCCAGTTAGTATTAGTTATCAAGTTAGGTATCATGATTTACCTTGAAATTCAAACGACGACCGTGCGCACGAAAATGTGCCCCTATCGTGAACAAAATTCCCCCCGAAACATTTCCCATTTTTCAAAAATAGGTATCGGCAATGAATTTCGAAAAAGGAAAAAAGTTTTCCCCGGAATAAATTGGTATGGTGAACAAAAATTCCCCCCGGAATATTTCCTTCGTAAATTTGCAGGTGGAAGTGCAAAATGTAAGCAGTTTCTATAGGAATAAATTTAAAGTAAGTTGCGTTTTTTTAATTTGTTTGGTTTTAACAAAGGAAATAAAAGTGGCATAGGATTGGTGTACTCAGTGTATAATTATTAAATGAAAAACGCGACATTGCCAACGGTTTCACTACGAATAGGAACAAGTAAGATGTAAAAGGATGTATAAAGTTTTAAATCTAAAAGAACATTAGAAAGGTCTTCTGCGAATGCCGGCTGTGTTAATTTAATCTCATGATTGGACGACTGTCCAATTGTAATAGGCCTATAGGGGATGAATAGAGGGAGCTAGGAGTAGAAAAATGACAGGAAGCAAGGATGTGGACGGGACCTTAGGATGGGATTGGAAAAGAAAGGGAAAGAGTGCCGAGTGCGAGGAGCGTGGCATGCTTGCGTAGCACGGCTCTGCTCGCCGGAATGGGGTGGTTCTTGTCCCCACAACTCGACCTAACCTACCACAAAAACACATATCATGCCAAGACAATAAAACTTCTTACCTTGACCGAAGCGGACGGAACTTTACCACATCGAGGGGCGCTGGTGCTGGAATTCAGCGCTGGCCATTTCCCTCCCCACCTGGAAATCCGGTTGCCATATATTTGGATTTCCCCAAAATGCGGAAGTTGTCGGCAAGTCAATCGATTTCACCGACGGATGAACTTCAGTACACCGCCAAAATCCAATTAAAATCTAGTTCAAAGATCCCTGCCTCAGTTTAGGGAGTATAATAAATAATAATAAATAAATAATGAAAGGACCCGACGAAAGTAAAACTAAACATATTACAATTAGGTATAAAGCTATAAAAAAAGGAAAATTAAATGTCATGCCAAGTGCAAGTATATACCTATCTGACAACAAAAAAAAAAATTAGAATGTAAACGGCTTCTTTTGGAATATTATTAGGCGCACGCAGTTCTGTGGCTCTTTTGTGTGGCTATAATTTCAGGCACTTTCGAGTTATGCTATTTTATTTTCTTTATGGTGCATGTGAGCTATATAATTTTTACATGATCTGTTTGTAATGATGTAACTTATAGAATAATATTAAATGTTTTGATTGGTGGCGGCGTATATATCCCCAGACGAACGATACATTTTAAGCGACAATCTGATTGGGCCTCGCTATTATGTATTTTGACGTTCGACTTTTAGTTCGGGGAGCAGAATTTAATCGCCGAGGCGCGTTTGCTTGGAGTTTTGATGCGTCTTATTATTTTCTTATTCCCGACTTTTTTACGCGGCGACCACGACTTTAAAATATTGCGATAGTCTGTGGCCGCCCATTACACTGCCCAAAAAGAAAATTGTTTAGGGCTTTTCCACTAATATAGCAAAATATCTATATCACTCACCATAATAATAAAATAAAAACGGATTCTTAACAGCTATAGTATGCGATACTGCCTTATACAGGACTTTACAAAAAAAAACTGCACTATGCACCACAGAGGCTTGTTACCTCAACCACTAACGTTTTCACAATGCCCTGATCGTTGATGCCAACAAATACAAATTCCCGCAACATCACCCTATGTATCGAGAAGCCCCAGCATCCATCATCCGATGTAGCCGCTATTGAGAGGGAACATAGGAATACATATTTATTTTGATTTTGTTTTAGCTCACATTCCCACCATAAATGCGCTACTTATTTTTGGTGGTTTATGTCCAAGCTGATTGAGCTCATTTAAGCTCTCCGGGTGACAGGCGCAACAGTAAAGACTATACAAAACATACTTGAAAAAGTGACAGATAAAGCAAACATCAAACAGAATTAAATCCACACAGAATATTGCGTTACACGCTGCCGTTACACAATAACCACCTTCTGCAAGACAAGACACGGCAGGCATGCACTTTAGCTTGACGAACGAGGGAAAGATTGGCGAATGTTTTTACATTACATTACATTACATTTATATTTAAACATTGGTTTATTTGAACCTTAGTACTGGTGAAATCTAATAAATATATAAATGTGAATAACTATTTTGCAACGCTATTTAACTTCTACTTACAACGCCTGTGGTACCTTCAAGGGATTGCGTGTATCTCTTAAAGTTGTTCTGTTTAATCTCCCTTCATTTTTTTTCCTGTTGAATTTCTTCCTCCACTAGCAATTGCTGTGAATTTTGTAACTTTAATATTTTCTTTTATACTTCACTGAATTGAAAACACTTTCTTTACCTAAAGAAGGATAAATCCAATTTGCATATTTGCAATTACTAAAATTAACACAATTCCTCGGTTTAACACAAATAATTTGCAAAAAACTTCCAAATATGAGCTTAAATGACAACTGAATAAATCAGAATTGACAAGACTGTCAATGCATTCGAACATATTTTCGAAAAATTCCGGGCGAAATAAATTTCGATAGAGATTTACGATAGGTAGGAGGAATACATTGACTTATTATATATGGACTGCTAGTGAAATGTCAGTCCATACAAATTTATTCCAGAAAATGAAACCAACACAAACTAGCGCTCTTGGTTCGGAGCGAGAAATGAGTGAAACCTAAGAATAAGAAGTACAGGAAGGGGCATATCGAGGAAACAGTGAGGCTTTTTTCAAAATAGTGTGAGTTACACTAACACAAATGCATTGACACAGGGCCGGCCTAAGGGGCCAGCGTAGAGTTAGGACGCCAAAGTGCTGGGGCGCACGATGTAACCCTTACCCGTTTCTTTAAAAGTGATAAAGTAGGAAAATATGTAGCCGAGCTTTAAGGAAGCACTAGGTTATGGTTTTTATCTGCTCAGAAGTACTTAGGCACCTTTAAAGAATCACAGCTATTTATAATAGCCTTAATAAATAAACGTACCTTTTACAGGAACCTACAAATTTTAAACGTAGGTATAAATAAAATTCAGTTTTTAGTTTTAGTTTTAATTTTTATGCAAAAACACTATCACATATATTTTCCTTAGTTAAATAAATTTTAGTTAGGTACATTTTATCTACAACCAGCTGATAATAATTCGGTCATACATCTGGGGTCTTCGCGTAACATTTCAGACGATCATCGTCTCGACGATTGAACAAAACGTAACGATGTAACATCACAATAGCGTCGTTCAATCGAATTGTTCATCGTTTTCATTTTGAACAGTTTGAGCAGGGCTGTAAAGAAACTGTGACAACCTGAAAACTAATAAAAAATGTATATATGCAATTTGTGTGTGTTGTTGTCTTTTATGTGGAAATAGATAAAAAGGTAAACATTTTTTGGTACAGGAAAATTTGTATTGATTAGGGGTCGTAATATAAGACAAAATTAG
Source organism: Cheilosia soror (assembly GCA_949372485.1). Taxonomy (NCBI): domain Eukaryota; kingdom Metazoa; phylum Arthropoda; class Insecta; order Diptera; family Syrphidae; genus Cheilosia; species Cheilosia soror. Next base: position 35,656,398 of record OX443562.1, read on the forward strand.
TGAATGCATTCTTTAAAGCCAATTTAATAAATGCAATTCTATCATTGCCTACTCCAAAGAGAACATAGTGTAGTGTACCTATTTCGTTTAACTAGAATGAAGGAAATAAATATTTTTTCTATATTTTCACATTTCACCGTACAAATGCATAATGGAGAGTACTATTTGTCGAAATTATAAAAGATTTGATAGAAACAATATTTTTTTTAACCTTTGTTTTGCTTTAAAAGACCCTATATGGAAAGAAAATATACCAAAAACGATGAAACGATTGCCAAAAGAGCCATCGTTCAATCGAATCATTTCGACGACAGTATTTGACAGTTAAATTGTTTACGTGAAGCAACAAGAAACGATGATCGTTCACTCGTTTCGACGATCATCGTTTTTGGTTGTTACACGAAGTAGCAGCATCGACGACCTACGACGATTAGACCTCTGTTCCGTAAAATTGTATATTGTAACAGGACAACAGAAGAAATACCTTTAAACATATTTTCTATTTATAACAAGAAAACTGCACTAGGGCGCTCAACCGATTTAAGCGCCTTGCCCTCACCAACAAAAAAAATAGTTCGTCCCTGAACGAGAGTTTCCGATTTGACAGATGAGTTTCAGTTAAATCAAATGCTATCAGATAAATAAAGTATATTTTTGTTTTCAACCAAATTCCATTTTTTGGAACAAAATGTCATGAAATACTAATTTAAAAGTGTTCTACAATAATATATCTACCTAAAAAACACTTAAAAACATTATTTTATGTGGAATATGAGATAAAATTTACCTGTGAAATGAAAAATTGTTTCTCTCCTTATTAAGCTCGTTTTTGCAGAATTTAACACACACAGAAATGTTGTTTTAAATTTCTTTCGGTAAAGAATTGTATTTATTCACTGTATTCACTGTTTTTTCACTGTTTTATTAAGTTAAATACGTAATTTCACTATTTTAACAATTTGAAATTTCAAACACGGCAAATTTCCCCAGCAAAATGACAGATGAGTTTCAAATTCTCTGGTTTTTTTTTCATAACTTGCGGCCTCACTCACGTACACTGTATATGTGATATACACTCTTTCCTGTACTTCTTATTCTTATGGTGGATTTACATTATCACGCCACGCAATTTTGCATGAATTCAGAGCGAGAGATCCGTGTTTCCACAGTCAAGGCTAATGATGTGTATGAGTGAGACCACACGCCTAAAAGTTGAATTTAGGCCGCCATAACTTTTTTAAGGAGGTTTGTGGTCTCACTCTTACAGATCATTAGCCTTGACTGTAGCAAACGGATCTCTCTCTTTAAAGTCGTGCAAAATTGCGTGGCGTGGTAATGTAAATCCACCATTAGAGTGAAACAAAATGCCGAACCATCTTGGATTTCTTCATAGAATGCTAGAGGCACCTATTGGGCGTTACAGAATTTATTAGGTAAGACATTTAAAATAAATTCAAATTGTTGCGTTACTGTTTAGGGTAGATGGCATTGGAAAACGGGAGCCAATGCGACAACCATCTTTAATTTCTCCATAAATTGCTAGAGACACCTATTGGGCGTTAGTGAAATTGGCAATTAAAGAGGTTGAAATTCAAATTGTTGCGTCATTGTTAACAATAGATGCCACTTCAAAAAGGGTGTAAATTTCCAAATTATTCCGCTCCGAACCAAGAGAGCTAGTGGTTATGTTGGAACCAACGCGAAGACGTCTGCTAGCAGTCCATATATAATCACCCCAATCATGGAATCCGCCGGATGGAATTGTTCGCGGAAAAGAATATTTTGGTATCGTCGAATCCGCAAATTGAACGGTTAATATGTCATATAGGTAGGTACTAGGTATATACATAATATTAACGCATACTATTGGTAGGGTGTGGTTTTTTTTCAGATTTCTGTTCACTTTTCGGATTCGACGATACCAAAATATTCTTTTCCGCGAACAATTCCATCCGGCGGATTCCATGATTGGGGTGAATAAGTCAATGGAGGAATATTTTCCAGGGAACAAAATATGTTCGGGGGGAATTTTTCCCCCCGGAATTGCCGATAGCCCTGATTGTGTAAGACAACTACAACTACAGTTGAGTTGTCTCTTGGTTTTGTGTCATTCAAAATTCGGTATTGTCCGTATTGTCGTACACAAAAGTTGCGTGTCAAAACACAACAAAAATTTTTTTTGTAAGTTTGTCTCAAACCGATGAGACAAAAAATGAGAGAAAAAAAATGTATTCAAAATACGTATTTAATTTCAAAATAAATATATTGTATATTGTATATATTGTATTATATTTCTTATATAACATTTAAATTGAGATCAAATTGTTGATCTAACCCTATATAACAGTCTGACATTAGGTAAAGTGTAAGAATAAGTCGACCCTTGTTAGGAGGGACCTGAAAACACAACCGCTGTGTTGAAGTATTGCCTCGGATCGAAATCCGCTTCATTGCAAGGAGTTCGTTGTTTGATTGCGACCCAAGTGTAAGAAACCATCCTTCATTTTTACTTTTGGGATATTGCGGACAGTACACATAGCTGCTATCCAGAGAAGCTTTTCGAAGCAAATTTATGCATATTACACAGTTCTAAAAAAAAGGGAATACAAAAACAAAATGCTGATGCTGATCGTAGTTAATATTTACATCATTTGCATGAATATCAATCCATTCAGATTTTCCTATATTTATTGTTCGGAAAATATCTTCATGTTCCTCAGAACATTGTTGTATCTGTAGCTCTGCAGTTAGTTCAGGCAACTCCTTTATAACCTAATAAATTAAATTGTTGTTTTGATTATTGATTATTTCAAATGAAAATATAAACTCACTTTAAATATGTTTTCAATTTCTGATTCCTCAAAGCTTTCTCGAAGTGGAGCTAATCGTTCATAATTATTACGGCAAATGTCCTTTAAGACTGGCAACGTAAGATGGTCGTAGTTACAGGGTATGTTATAAAAACACTTCAAATTAATATCAGTCACATTTGGTAGTGTCAAGAACACGGGTTCGTCGAACCATCTTGCTTGAATAATACTCTGCGACAGAATTTGCAACCTTAAAGTTACAGGTAGCCATCCTCTTTCGGCGGTATAGTCCATCATTGCCTGTTCAAAAATAAAATATTTAAATAAGTATATCTCTGTACTATAGCACGTTTAAAGAAATTCGGATCATATTCTAATATCAGATATCCATTCCATACCGACACCAATAAGAAAAAAACAAATCCTCTCGGCGATAGTCATTGAACCAAAGATTCGTCTTGAGGTATGATTCACAGTCACTTGTTGATTGAAAAATCATTTGTCTCGGTGAAAATCGAGGAAACAGTAACAGTGCGTCTAGATCAGATGTGGTGGTCGTCTACTGATGAACCCACCCACCACATCGGAGCGAAACGCATTACTGGAGTCGAGGCCAACTCAAATTTAAAAATTTGTGAGAAGAAACAGGATCGATTACAATAATTTTGTATAGCAAATATGGGCGCAGTGGTTAGTGTGCTGGACTACTGTGCGAGGGATACCAGGTTCGATCCCCGGAAAAACTCAAATTACACCTTAAGGCTTTTTCTACTGCGCCACCTCTCGCGAACGGCTGACTGACAAACATCCGAGGGTATGACTGTCCTGAAAAAGCTTCTCAATTCAGCCGTTCGGACTCGGCATAAAATTGTAGGTCCCTTTCATTCGCCCGAAAAATAGAAGCTCACACAAACGAATGATTGCGAGAAGCTAGGCCTATGGTGCCGGTTGCCCCACCTATTTATTTATTTATAGCAAATATAATTAGAAAGACTAAAATACGCGCGCGGAAGCTGTAGCAGCGTTGCCATAAGTGCAGATTTGTCTGCATTTTGCGGCTCCAGACTTTTAAAATCCCAAAATCTGCGTGACAGATTTTGTCTGCTTTTATGTACATATTTTGTTTGTTTAGTAATTCAGAGTTGCACAGAAGAGAACAAGATTTAGCGCTTTATAAGTAGAAATGCTGTCTAAAACTGTCGCACTTCTGGTCTTATGAGGCTGTACTGAATGTGTCTAGCTCTCACCTGTCAAAATTACATTTTTTTACATTGCAATATTTACGAGTCCAGATTTTTTTCTATAGAAATCTGCATTGCAGATTTTTTTTCTTCATAATTGAAGATTTGTCGAAATATTTACATGGCAACACTGGCTGTAGCTGCAATAATTAAATTCGTAATGGAACTCTATATTCCTCATTCCGCCAAAACATCAGCAAACCCTGGGTTCAACAATGAATGTAAGCGGAGAAGAAAGCATTCAAGAAATGGCGAACAAGAAACTATAGAAGCGACAAAGATTATTTACAACGAGAGAATCACTAACAACTATTTAAATGTGGAACTAACATCTATGCCAGCTTCTCACGACGCTGTTGAAGCGTTAAAAGTTTATCTTTCCCATTTCTCGCGCCTTTCTCAGAGCCACTGGTTTAAGTTAGACTTAGTTTTGAGACAAGCCCAGTCCAGTCCAGGATTCTAAACCAATGTACACACTTCGATGGTTAAGGACGAAGCAACTTCGTACTGTGTTCCGAAACATAACATGAATACAGTGAAAATTATAGTCAGAAATTCAAAATATGAGCCTCTCATAATTTTTTTTTTTTTTTTTTTTCAACTCTACAAAATTTAAAAGGACCAAAATTATATACCTACTGCGTGTGAATGACTTTAGTGGCAAGATATTTCCTTGAATTATAATGCAACGCAAGAAATTAAAACATACCTGTAGCACTCTTAAGGCTTGATCCATAATAGACTTTGTGTCAGTTAGGTAGTCCGAATTTGGTAATGGCAATCGCATTATATAAGCTTGTAGTAATAGAAAGGTTTTCGTGTATGGCGAATCATAACTTGGTGAATTTGGCTTGTATCGGCAAAGTTTCGCCAAATCCCTGTAATCCAGAAAAAAAGGAGGTTAAAATTTGAACAAATAATTATTTTGCTTGCGCATACTCATTATGTGAATCCTCATTGTGTCTTACAGGGTGTTGATCAAACTCAAATGAGTCTGATACGGCCAATAGGAGATCCCGGGTACCCATATCGGGCGCAATATCATTCAGGAAATGCTTCATTGTGTGATATGAAAGGTAATAAAATGACGATATTCGCCCCAAAAATGTGGGTTCTAGCAAATTATTGGATATTGAAATACATGCAGCTCCCTCCAGTTCACCGAGAGCGTTTTCTATTAGCGACGACAAGAAAATATTTACATTTTGTGGTTCAATGGTTTCCAAATTGTAGTATGTTGGATTTCGCAGAAGCCTCCTAAAGAAGTATGTCCAAGTCAAATAGTCCACAGCGGCTTCCTTTGTTTGCACCGTCCCTGACACAATTTCAGCATTAATATGATCTGGCAAAACATTTAATAGGCTTGATTCTACTGGAAACGGATCGTAAAGAAACTTTTTATAAAAATTCTTCTTAACGTCGTGGACGAAAACGACTGCAACTCCTTCATTATCGAACTGTGGACGTCCTGCACGACCCATCATTTGCAGAACATCAGTTATAGGCATGTCAACATATTTTTTAACTTTTGCGTCAAAGTACTCGGTTCCTTTAACCACAACTAGATGAGCTGGCAAATTAACACCCCATGCGAGTGTAGCAGTAGCAACGAGTATTTGTATTTTTCTATTCAAAAATAAGTCTTCTACAACCTTTCTGTCGTTTTCTGAAAGCCCAGCATGATGCAGGCCAATTCCAAAGGCAAGACAAAACTTCAAGTTGCTATCTTTTACGTTAGATAAAATTGCATGCATTTCGTTTTCTGAAATATGAAGAAACTGCTTTGGATCGTCGTCTCCAGCAACATAGGTTATTAGATCTAAAGCTGTAAGACGAGTCTGCCTACGCGACGAAACGAAAACTATAGCAGGCGTTGTAGGTGAATACGTTCGTATAGCTTGGAATGTTGGCCTGTTCATTGTAGCCATTCGCGGGCAATAGTGTTTGCCTGAGAATCCGTTTATATGCACCGACAGTGGAACTGGTCGCACAGATGGTTTAAAGTTGTACAGGCCAATTCTCTGAATACCAAGCCAATTAGCAAGGTCTTGAGCATTGGCTAAAGCTGTTGACAGACCAACAATTCGTATTGATTTTTTTGTATGTGAAGTTATAAAATTTGTACGCGAGACAATCACTTCGATAACCGGGCCACGATCTTCACCGAGTAAATGGATTTCATCGATAACAATTAGAACTACATCTTTCACATAATCTCTAGTCTGCCAAGATCTACTTATGCTATCCCACTTCTCTGGAGTTGTTACAATCACTTGACTCCTTTGAATTGCCTGAATATCCGGTGATGTATCGCCAGTCAGTTCGACAACATTTTTTTTAAGATTCCGCTCAAATCTTATTTTCCAGTCGTTTATCCTTTCTTTAACCAACGCTTTTAGCGGTGCAATATATACAACCTTTGCACGTTTATGCATATTGAAAGCTCGAAATATTGCAATCTCAGCCACAATGGTTTTGCCCGAGCCAGTCGGAGCTCCCAAGAGAATGTTGTTGTTGGTATGATAGAGACTGTGGAAAATTTGTGTTTGAATGGGATTGAAATGGGAAAAGGGATACAGCATCTCATACTGCCTATTCTTTAAGGCACTTACTGCCAACGGCTGCAAAGGCATCAGCTCTGTTAGTGGTGGATTGTGTTCGGGAAGAATTAAATGTTTAAAACTGAGTGGGTATAAGGTTTTACTTCCCAACCACGTATCGCTTGTTACTCGAATGTAATACTGCGATGGTAGGGGCTCTCTCAGTGGGATTGTCAATACAATATTTTGCTTGAGGCCGCTTTTAACAGATTTCTTTAAAATTTGCACAAATTCAGAGTGATAAATAAAATTTGTTTCCGGATCCTCTATCCAAAGCCAAAAGTTTTCACTTGTTTTGCCATGCACCCGATCGTTCCAAGTGAAATTCGCCCATAGGTCAATTCGTATGCGAAGTACTGTTCGAGTAATTGGTTGCAATGCAACATCGAGTTCAACAAGGGGCAATTCATTAGCGCATTGTAACAACATCGACGCGTATCTTTGGTTGCGGATTATATCCTTGGCTTCCGAGAAATTCATTTCTTTTAAGGCATATACACTAATGCCACGGCTTTCTATTTTCTCAATTGTATCGTGAGTTAAACAAGTAAATTGACGCAGTGGCGATTCCGTATTCCAAATTTGCTTTTCAAACATTTGACTGATTTGGAGCATTCTGCCGGCTAGAATAGCGTTATTATTGCGCAGAACAATAGTGAAAATAGCTCGTGCTATTCGCACTACGTTTTGCACGATGTACGACATGTCAGAAACAAGAGAAAATGATTTAATGAAACCACGCGAGAGATAGGTTTGCAGAAGGATGTTAACCTTTTCGGGAACATTTTCAGCACAACCATGGCATGGAACTTTGCAGCTGTAGTGTCGCAGTTCGTCCAATTCCTCTAGTTCATCGTCCCTCACTTTAAGTTGCTGAAACTCTTGGGCATGAGCTATCATTCCAAATATTTCTGCCTCAGACATGAACGGTTTCAAGAGTTCATTGAATATTTCCACTGTATCGTACTTTATATAGAAATGTGAAGCCGTGCGTCCCAGTTCCGTGATGCTGAAGTCGTTTGTTCTATGATTAAAGCGAATCATTTTCGCCTTATCCAAACTCATTGCTGCGGCCTTGATTAAATCGCGACGCTTACTCTCAAGCTGACGATCCTTTTGAATTTCACTGTATTCAATGCCATAGCAATGCGGATTTATGCGCATGCGTACAAATAAATACGTATAGCTAAGCCATTCAATGGCTTCGTCGACATTGGTAACTGTACCCGATGCAATCTCAGCATTCAAATTATCAGCCAAACACTGGATAAAGTTTGATTCGATTGGAAATTGATTTGTCAATAACGACAGGTAGTGATTTAGTTTGTCGTGCGTTGTTATGATAGTGCCAAGCCCACTGGTATCATACTGCGGACGGCCAGCTCTACCAAAGATTTGAAGAACGTCAAGAATTCCAAGATCTATGAATGCACCATGTTTGGAATCGTATATATCTGTGCCCTTAATTATAACTGCGTGTGCAGGTAGATTAACACCCCAAGCGAGAGTTGCTGTGCAGATAAGGACTTTAATATAGCCTTCGGCAAAATATTTTTCTACTAAGCGGCGGTCTGTTCTTAGCATACCAGCATGGTGAATGCAGACACCGAATTGAAACAACTCAACTAGTTGTTTGTTGCGACTTTTTGATATACTACGAAGCGCCAGCTTGTATCCGGCAGAATCCTTTGGCAGGAACAGAGCGCTCTGATTCTTTTGTTGTGCTAATTCACGGAGCATAGTAGCGGTTCGAACAGTTGCATTACGAGCATGCACAAACACCATTACTTGATGATCTTTCTGTACCATTTCTAGACACTTTGTGTAGCACACATTATCCATGTCGGCTAACTGTTGCAATGGTTTCACTGACTTGATTCCAACAAAATTAGTGTCGAGGGGCACTGGACGGAATCTGCTATCAAAGTAAAACAACCCTTTCATCGGATTCACACGGAGAAAATGTGCCACGTCTATATAATTGGGCAAAGTGGCAGACAATCCTACAATGCGTATCATACTCTGTGAAGACTCTACTAATCTCAACGTTCTGGCAACAAGAGCTTCTACAACGGGGCCGCGTTCTCCATGCAATAAGTGCACTTCATCTATGATCAATAGTCGAACGAGACTGATTATGGCCACATCTCCAACACCCTTGCGAGTGACAACATCCCACTTCTCTGGAGTCGTTACAAGAATCTGAGTTTGCTGCATTTCGGTTTTCGTAAGCTGCATATCGCCTGTTAACTCACGTACGTTTATTTGAAGCGGTTTAAGGCGTTCTTGAAAATTATCGACCATTTCCGATGCTAACGCCTTCATGGGCGCAATATACACAATTTTAAAAGCATCACGATTGATAACTCCGTTTTCTATATGAGCGCGAATTGTGGCCACTATAGTAAGCATAGCCACATTTGTTTTACCAGCACCTGTAGGAGCGCAAATTAGCAAGTTGTTATTACTATAATATGCCGTAGGAAATACTACAGACTGAATCCGGTTCAGCTGTTCGGTATTGCGAAAAGCTAATTTCCCAATATCATCCAAGTCCTTAATTTGTATTCGATTGTTTCCGACTGTTAGCACAGGTGGTGGAGGGGCAGGAATTTTGACTTCTTCATATTGTTTTGTATCGATTCGTTCCGCAGATTCGGGCAAGCTGATTTTGCTTCCTCCGATGAATGCTGCATGTTGTTTTAAAAGCAGCTGACTATCAAACACGTATGGGTAGTTAGGTATTTCTTCGCTAGCTCTTTTCGCAACTTTTGTACTATAAAGTAGCGGCTGATGTTTGATGTTCTCTACAAGTTTTTTCTGCTGCTGCAATCGCAGTTGCATCGGATTAATTGTTGTACTCAATGACACTGTGGAAGAACCATCGCCTTTTAGTAATCGATTGAGTTTCTTTTCATCTCTACGATTTTGTTTCGACAAGTCCTTTTCCAATTTTGATTGAACAACAACCGATGTGGCAACTGTCGGTCTGTTTTCAGAATTTCGTATTGGCATTTCTTTTCTTTTTGGACGTTTTTCATTCTTCTCAACTTCCTCAAGCTTCGCCAATACAGTGTCTCGGTTAGCTAAGAGGTCAACAATAAAATCAAAATTGTCGAATCCAATAAGTTCGCACAGCTCGTTTTGAATTTCGCTGCTGTTGCTTTTCGACTTTAATAAAAGCAATACCTTCTTTATAAGAGCAGAATCTCCAAGTTCAAGTAGTTTGTAGACGTATTGTTCATTGGGCTGTGATTCAGTTTCCGCTCTGTAAGTCATAGACAATTTAGCATTCTTTCGTTTACCCGATTGGTCTAGCGAAATATCTTGAAGACGGAGTACATAATTAAACTGAAATGTGGGCAAAACAATTGATATATCGGAGCCCCAACATTTTTCAGAATCTTTGCCAGTAGTACCTTCCACTAGTTGATTTATGACTTTACGATCTTCATCATTTACATAGTTAGTTATTTCTCTTACCAGTTCGAATATTTGGTTATTACAGTTGTCGAAAACAGCACCAAAGGCAGATTTTATCTTATTTAAATGGAACCGAGTTATTACTCGCTGGTCGAGGTACAGATGTAGGAAAAATACGACTGCACCATCGATTATCTCAGGTACTTCTTCAAGTCCTATTGAATTTGCCACAATTGCACGAAGATCTTTTAAAAGCGTTTTTAATTTGGGAGAATTGCGTCCTACGACGAAATCAGGCTTTTGTGTTGTCCTGCAAATGAAATATTAGTTTCACCACATTAGACAAGATAGTATACATACGATATCAGTGTTTTGCGATAGGCTATAATGTCGCTATGTTCAATGGCCTGCAAATCAATGTTAGCTTCGAGATCAGTATTGGATCTTAACGTTGAACAGAAACGCGGAAAATCTTTCATTTTGCAAAATAAATCTGATAACTATTCGAGATTGAAAGACAACTATTGTTTATCGACGCCGACAGATCTTCCATATGAAATGGAATCAATTGAAGTTTACTACAGTCAAATCAAATAATAAAATGAAGAGATAAGCGCCTTTCCCGAACTTTGACAGGTTGTATCAATCGGATTTTCCAGTCGAAAATGTTGCCAGTGTGGCATGATCCTACTTTTATGGTAGCTTTTTGTAAAACTGATACTATTACGGAAAAAGATTTTATAGGACACTTCGATTTGAATGAAGCAATTACATATCTCATTATAAAAATGGAAATTACGATACTGTAGTTTGCGACAACGTCAGTGTCAAATGAGAAAAAAAAACAAAGTGACAGCTAAAAAACTTGTAAGAAAACAAACGAAATTTTATATGGCGGGAGATAGGGTTTGCCCAATTTATTTGTGAAATAATTGCAATTGAAAACATTGCAGAATTGAAATTTAGTGCTTCGGGTATTTACGATTACGATGGAATTCATGATAGGGCTGATTATACTACACCGTCAGCTTCGGCCAAAAAAGAGAGTTCAATAGGATGAGTTTTAAATTGTTAATGCGTGAGAAAGGACGTGTGCAATGTTAAAGGAAATGAGGGTGAATTTGGTCCCGTATACACTAAGCGTATTCATGCAACGTCGTAAGTTTACCATTTGCGTAAAATGGTAAGTTTACGACAAACGTTTCATGAAGGCCCCACTTGCTATTTGTGGTAAATGGTGGTAAACCAATCAGCTGTTTCACATGAGACGAAACGAAAGAATAGATAAAATACGAACAAACCACTTTTGATGCAATTATAAAGAGAAAATAGCACATTTTACTATTCCAAGTGTAGGATAATTAAATAGTCCATCAAATTGTATTAAGAAAACACGTTTTAAAAGGGTTTAAATAACCAAATTTCCAATTCCAATCTTTTTGCCGCAAACGAAAACTCACTTTGTTGGAATTGGAAATTTCGTTATTTTTTTTTATTTCGCGCATTTATTTCAAATGTGAAATGTCACAATCACGTCGTCGTAAGTTTACCATCTCGGTTTTCCACACAAATTCACGTAGTAAGTTTACCATCTCGTCGTAAATGATTTTCCATACAAATGTTGACAGTTCATTTACCACGTCGTAAACTTAAGGTAAGATTAGACTGTATGCCAAGTGGTCATAAAATGCCAATTTCTGACAGTTTTCCTGTCAAAATATGGTCATACAATGTAATGGGCATATCTCATATGCTCTAATGACCTAAATGCCACATATTACCAGGCTGATTTTGACAGATAAAAATGCCCAAATGGCATATAGTGTAATCGGACAATAAGCACGTATGCCAGCATAAAACCCTATATGCCCATATGCACTTTATTGAAATTTCGTTATGGCATTGCTGGCATTTTTGATGGAACAAGAATTATTTTGTTGTCATCGGTGTTTGAGTTCATGGGATTGTGATTTATTTTCATTTTCTTTCTCTTTTTTGTGGATTATTCAATCTATTATTTGTGTAAACTATTTATTTGATCTATTCTTTGAAATTTGTTTTTATAGAAATTATTTGCTATCTATTTGTTTTGTGCTAGTTATTTGTATTTTTGTTAATATTCGTTATGTGTTTTCATTGGTTAGATTGCTTATTTCACTTGATCTATATTTTGTTTGTTATTTTACCCTTTTTAGTTCTTTTGTGTGTTTGCTTTTTGTACTTTTCTGAACCATCTACATGTCTTTGGGGAGCTCAATCTAGGCGGGCAGCAAATTTTTGCTTTGTTTTTCTTTACATCATTACCCTACTACAACATTTGGCAATAAATAACAAATGCCTTAAATGACCATCAAGGCAAATATGACCATATTAGTAATTTTGGTCATATAGTCTAATATACAGTTTTGATAGTCCGGACATTTTGGTCACTTGACAGCTAATCTGGTCATTTGCCTGTTGGCATTCATATGCACAATTGGCATACAGTCTAATCTTAGCTTAACGACGTTTACGACGAGTTTACGACGTTGCATGAATACCCCTACTATCGCTCTTATGGCCAAATCAAAACGGCGCTTTGCCGCTTGCGTGCGTTGACAGGCGTTTTAGAAACTTTACCGTATTTTATGTCAACGCGCGCAAGCCGCAGTTTTCCAAAACTAAATGCCGCTTCAGAGCGTTGGCGCGTTGAGAGATTAGAGTATGAGAGATTGAAAGTTCTGTTTGGTTTATGTTAATATACCCGAATTCAGAGCAGAATGCAAGTTTACTCCTTTTTGCTTATATTTGTTATTTTAATGCAGGAATTAAAAGGAAATGTGTTTAAAATAGTAAAAAATGCATAAATAAATAACAATAAATACATAGATACACAGGTACATGCCCTCCCATAATAGTCATTTCAGCGACACAATATGTAGATCCCTCCCCTTTAAATTGTGAATTGATTACTTTGTGGAATACTTGAAAAACGATTTAAGTGTGCAAGATTACCAAATAGCCAGCCTATTTTATCTACGCTGTGGAAAGAAGTTCAGTCACTAAAATACACAGGTGCAATTTTGTTAAAAACTTGCCTTGGCTATTTAAAAAAAAACATATTAATAAATTCTCAAATATTTATACCGACGATCTACTCGATTTTTCAATTCATATTTATATTTTATTTCAGTTATATTTATACATCTAGTGGTATGCTGGACATTCGGACGAATGCGATCGCAGGTACTGCTTCTCGTCGCTCGCTGACATTTTACCGCATCCGGTCACCCATCGCCAGTAATGACAATGCATATTGCAAGCGATTTTTTGACCCTCTAATTAGGGTCATTGCCTGGGTATTAATTAAGTACACGGGCATTTTTTTGCTATATTTCCGCGAAGATCTTCGCTGTCTTGTCCAGACATTTTTTTATGTTCCTATGTATGGACTTCAAAACCTTCCAGAATATTGACAAATTTACAGGGAATCTGCGATATTGGAAGGAGAATTCCCGTGAATTTGGGTCAAAGTCTGGCAAAGGTACGCATCATGTGTATTGTACCGATAGACAATAAAAAATATGTAGCTATATCTACCTAAGCAATGCAATTCATTGACACGAAAACACCAAGTAATAAATAAATACCTATCATTTGCACATCGCAGGAAATTAGATTTACCCTCGCCTACAAAAAGAAACTATAAATATTCTAAACAAAAATGTTTATTTCGTTTATAAATTGTATACAGCACAGAGTAGTAGCATTACAACAGAAATAATATTCGTCATTTCCACACAGTAAAATAATTAATTTGTATTGCAAAAACTTCATAATCTACTAAAAACGAGTACGTATATACCCTAAGTGAATCCATGCAACTCCAACAATGAACGGCATTGCTCTATCAAATTAAATATTATCAAATCGAACAAACCAAACCGAAAGTGAAATGTCAAAGCCGCCCAACGCACCTGAAAGTAGAGAGTTGCTTTACTTGGGCGTCGCGTTGGACTTTACGATCTAAACGCGACCCGAAGCCTGAACCTGAAGCCGCATTTTGGCTTGCACCATATGAAAGCATTGGTTCTACTTTATCTGTCAACGCACGCACGCCGCAAAGCGTCGTTGTGAATTGGCCATTAGTAACATTACAGTTATTTCAGTGATACCTTTAGCCGTTGTCGGGACTTTTAAAGCAAATGGTGTGTGAATTTACTACCAATTTAAATTTTATTAAAAAGCATATAAATATAAATGGGTGGTTACTGCAATAATATAAAATCGTATAACATTATTACAAAACAGTGAAAGAAAACATTGTACTAATTTAAAACTAAAATGCATGACCCACATCAGGAAAAAATCATTAAACCAGGGGCACTCATTCCGTATGTCGATTATCGTCAGACGATAGCGTTTCGACGATAGCTTTGCTTTCCGTAACTTCAACAATCGTCCGGCCGATATCGTTTTGACGATTCCACATTTGCTTCACGTAACTCAATAATCGACAGAGCACAATCGTCAAGACGATAGCGTTTGCACGACAGCTAAATATGTATCGTCTTGCATTGATTTGTATATTTTGCATACAATGTTAACCTTTTTGCATGAATTATAAAGTGAATAATTGACTACAGACTCAAAATATATATATTCAAAATATAACACATCCAACATTATAAATTATCAATTTTGTTTTCACTAAATGACAAAGAAAACGAGAATTGCAAACATACGAAGACCGACACAATAAAAAAATGTGGAAGAGGACTTCTAGGCTTCTAGTATGTATATTATGGTATGAAAACCATTTTGGAGATCACGCATACCAATTGGTTTACTTATCTTATGCACAAACCAACACTTCCTTTTGCATAGAAAAAAAATTACAGAATATCCAATTTTTTTTACCAATTCTCACTTTTATAGCAAATAATTGCATACTTTTACCAGAATCAGCCCTTGAAAGATGCCGCAGATTTTAAAACTTTCTATAAAATAAACGATAGACGAGACGATGGCGATAGAGTTACGGAAAACAAATTGATGACGATATCGTTGACTACTATCGCGCGGACGATTATCGTTCTCAGAGTTACGGAATGAGTGCCCTGGGATGTTTTAAGAGAAAGAATCTTCGGACGATATTCGGTCCAGTTTGTATCAAAAAGCTGAAGATACAACGGCTGATATGGCTGGGGCACGTGGAGCGTGTATGGACAGCAACGCATCAACGTTAGTAAATGCTTTAAGCATTTACTAACTTTGCTTTTGGGGGCGCTTACAATCCGGGGTGGACAACGGCCTCTAGCTAGCTGCATTACGCTCACCAAGTTCGTTGAGGTCGCCGTCCAATTAAGCGCTCCACCTAAGGTTGGGTCTTCCTCTGCTACGTCGACCCTCACCCTCAGGGGTGGACTCAAAGACTCGTCGGGCTGATGCGTTGCTGTCCATACACGCTCCACGTGCCCCAGCCATATCAGCCGTTGTATCTTCAGCTTTTTGATACAAACTGGACCGAATATCGTCCGAAGATTCTTTAAGCATTTACTAACTTTGCTTTTGGGGGCGCTTACAATCCGGGGTGGACAACGGCCTCGTTTATGTGAAAATGCATGTATACGTTGGAAAATAAGCATAGGCGCACGAGAAATTATATCGATAAGGTTTGTAAAGGAAGAAAAAGAAGAGGAAGAAGAGGATTTGTGCATGCATTTTGCTTAAAGCATTTACTAACTTTGCTTTTGGGGGCGCTTACAATCCGGGGTGGACAACGGCCTCTAGCTAGCTGCATTACGCTCACCAAGTTCGTTGAGGTCGCCGTCCAATTAAGCGCTCCACCTAAGGTTGGGTCTTCCTCTGCTACGTCGACCCTCACCCTCAGGGGTGGACTCAAAGACTCGTCGGGCTGATGCGTTGCTGTCCATACACGCTCCACGTGCCCCAGCCATATCAGCCGTTGTATCTTCAGCTTTTTGATACAAACTGGACCGAATATCGTCCGAAGATTCTTTCTCTTAAAACATCCAAGGAGGTATTCTTCCGATTTTGACAGAGTCCATGCTTCTGCACCATACAGCAGGACCGGGATGATTAGTGTCTTATATACCTAATATCTCGATGCTGAGACTCCTTTCTCGTTGACAGTATATTTTGTTTTGTCATCATTTACAGCCAAGCATTTAGTGAATGCAATTCTATGATTGCATCCTCAAAAGAGAACACAGCTAGGGTTCGAACTGTCTTTTAACAAGTATGAAGAAAATGGATTTTTGTCCTATATTTTCACATTTCATCACACTAATGCTAATGCAGTGTCCTTTGTGAACATTATGTATGATTTTGATTGGAAAATGTTTCCTTTAATATTTATTTTACTTTTAAAAAACCTAAACATAAACAAAATACACCAAAAACGATGAAACGATTGCAAAATAGCCATCGTTCAATCGAATCGTTTCGACGACGCCATTTGACAGTATAATTGTTTACGTGAAGCAATAAAAAGCGATGATCGTCCTATCGATTCGACGATTATCGTTGTTTGTTTGTTATATGAAGTAGAAGTATCGTCGAGACGACGTCGTTCGATCGTTTTAGCCTTACGCGATTAGACCCCTGATTTGTTTTGGGTAGTCTTACTGATATACATTTTGACCTCTTTATAGTATACTTACTTACTTAGATGGCGCTATAGTCCGGGGTGGACCTGGGCCTCAACCAACACGCCTCTCCAGTTAGCACGATCTTTGGCTAACTGCCTCCAGTTGCGCACTCCAAGTTGGTTGAGGTCCCCTTCCACTTGTGCGCGCCACCTAAGGCGAGGTCTTCCTCCGGGTTGGAGTCCATTGTCCATTCGCTCTACATGTCCTTGCCATCTTAGCCGACTGATACGTACTTTTCTGATCAAGTCGATGTCGCTGTACAGCTCGTAGAGTTCGCTGTAAAATCTCCTCCTCCAAAGAACTGGGATGATGAGGGTCTTATATAGAGTCTCCTTGGTGTTTCTCGACAAGGCCTTACTAATCAATTGCCTTCTCAATCCAAAGTAACAGCCCGTTTGCAAGTGTAACTCCTCGCTTGATTTCTGAAGTGATGTCATTTTAAAAGTTAATAGCGGAGCCGAGGTAGACAAAATCCTGAACTATAGACAAAGTTATAGCTGACTATTGTGACGTTCTGTCCGATTCTTCGATGTTGTGTGTCCCTTCTTGTTGACAAAATATAATATTTTGTTTTGCCCTCATTCACCACTAAACCCATGTTTGCCGCCTCTGTACAGATACTTGCAAACGCAACTGTGACAGCTCGCTGTGTTCTGCCAATGATTTCGATGTCGTCAGCGTAGATAGCACTTACCAATTTTGAGCTATGGATTTTTATGTAAAAAATGCAGTTTTCTTAATTCCACAAAATGTGCGGGTTATATGGAATACTCCATATTACCTAGATTTGGTTGAACTTATAATTCTTTCAAACAACCAGCTATATTATGGACGTCCAATTTAACTGCTTTGCAGAGCACAAGGTTCTATATCCAATTTCTTATTAGATACATTTTTTTTATTTACAAACATCACGGCATGAAAAGTTTTGGTTGCAGCGGTTTTTCAAATTTAATTTTCTTTTTGTCAGTTTGACAGATATTTGAAATCGAGTACAAGATTATCTAGATTTCGTTCACAATCTAAGTTCTGAGTGTGAATAAAGAGATGTCGATCTAGTAAATACAGAGAAACAGGGGTATTCCATATTACCCACGTATTCCATATTACCACAACTTACTCTATGCAAGTAGTTGCACAGACTTTTGGAAAATTCTGCCCCTAGTGTTGTTTTCGCACAAACATGGCTCTGTATACTTCGTCTCTATAAATGCTGTCATATGCGGCTTAAAATCAATAAATAGATGGTGAGTATCGATTTGGACTTCTTGGGTTTTTTTCAGGATCTGCCGTAGTGTGAATATTTGATCGGGTGTAGACTTGCCGGGCCTAAAACCGCACTGATAGGGTCCAATCAGTTCGTTGACAAATGGTTTCAGGCGTTCACATAGTACAGCAGACAGGATCTTGTAAGCGATGTTAAGGAGACTGATGCCTCTATAGTTGGCGCAGTTTAGAGGGTCTCCTTTCTTATGGATCGGGTAAACAATGCTAAGGCTCCATTCATTAGGCATACTTTCCTGACCAAATTTTAGAAACGAGTTGGTGTATGCTCTCTACCAAGGCATTTCCAGCTGCCTTAAAAAGCTCGGCCGATAAACCGTCTGGTCCTGCAGCTTTGCTGGACTTCAGCTTGGATATTGCAATCTTTACCCCATTTTGGTCAGGTTGACGGAAGTATTGGCTTTCATCGCCTAGGTTGAATGAATGGTTCATTCCGCTTAACAGTGGAATTCGTGTCGTCTTCGCCATTTAGCAGTCTGCAGAGATGGTTTTTCCATGTCCTCAGCACGGACTGTGACTCCACTACAAGCCTTCCTTGTTCGTCTCTACAGGTCTCGGTTCGGGTCTTGTTCCCGTGACATGTTCCTTTTACCTTTTGGTAAGACTTCCGAACATTGATCCTGGAGTAGCACTTCTCTATTTCCTCGATCACGCGCTTCTCATGCTCTTTCTTTTTCCTCCGGAGAAGCCGGTGCTCCTCCCTCATTTTTTGCTCGTAGAGCTCACGAGCTGCTCTCGTCCTTTTCTGCAGCGCCGCTTTTTATGCCAGTTGCTTTGCTGCATGTGCTTGCCGGCACTCTTTATCAAACAAGGGGTTTCGTAGCGGTGGTCGGGTGAAACTTAGCACATCAGTTGCGACTTTTCTGTTTGCTTCTTGGCATCGATGCCACTGGTTTTTAGCACTTGATGCTGGCTGCAAAGGACTTCTCGAGAGGTTGAGGGAGACACGATCGGCAAAAGTTCTGGCGGTTTGTTTCGTTTGTAGCCGTTCAACGTTGAAACTCCTCACAGTATTTCCTCGTTGTTGTGGTGTGTGGGATATCCACATACGTATCTTGACTACAAAAAGGTAGTGATCCGAGTCTATGTTGGCCGCTCGGAAAGTTCGGACATCTAGAATAATGGAGGAGTGCCTTGCGTCGATCGCAACATGGACAATTTGATTAACCGTTTGATGGTCTGGTGACCGCCATGTTCCTTTGTGAATGTTGAGGTGTGGAAACCGTGTGCTTGCTATAGTAGCATTACGTCCCGCAGCAAAGTCAATTAGCCTAAGTCCGTTTCCAGACGTGGTATCGTGTACGCTGTACTTCCCGATTGTACTACCAAAAATGTCCTCCTTTCCTATTTTGGCGTTAAAACCACCTAAAACGATTTTTACGTCGTACTTTGGACATTGCTCATATTTTTTGTCGAGAAGCTTATAGAAACATTCTTTGGTAGTATCGTCTTTATCTTCTGTGGAGGCGTGAGCGCATATCAGGCTGATGTTGGCGAATTTAGCTTTGATGCGGATAGTTGTAAGGCGCTCACTAACGTGTCGAAAGCTCAAGACTTCTTGCCTAAATCTGCCGCTTACAATGAATCCGCATCCGAAAGACGCTGCTTCTGTTCTCTGAACAGAAAACCGTTATGTCACAGTTTTTCATCCTTCTTCTGCCGAGCCCATCCTATCAATCTTCCTGGATGGCGGTGATATCTGCATTGTAGCAGTGTAGGGCCTCCGCAAATTGTTCGGCTGCACGCGGTCTGTTCAGGGTTCGAACATTCCACGTGCAGATCCGAAAGTCATTGTTGGTTGGGTAGTTAGCCCCATGCACAGCCCCCAAACTGAAGGGCCAGGCCCTTTCTGTGACCCCTTGGATGAAAGAGGGGCCGGATATTCCGGAGTCAGTAACCCGTTTCGGGGATTTGAGTGCTGCCGTTGACCCATTAAGGGCTCTTTCGCCACCATCTCTATTTCAACACCCTGACCAGTATGGAAAAATCCTTAACGTCCTCAGCTCCAAATATGTCGAAGTAGCTCATTAAGGTAACTGCCATGCCAACTGTTGACGTTGTGGTTTAACGATTCGGAAGCGGAAGCGGTAATGAAGTTCTAGAACTAGCTAAAAAAGAAAAACAATTAAGAGATGCGCCTAACCCTTTGGAATTGGAAGAAAATAATCTGTCGAGAAATGTGTCTCTTGTGCCTAAAAAACTTGCTATCGCTTTGGATTTTACGCCCACTGGTCTTATTAAACCAGTGTGGGATTATCAATCGTATCTGGCATTAGTATTTTGACAAAACTAAAGTTAATTCTACTCATAATTTGAACTTACTTCATGTAAATTTTGGTATCAATGGAAAGGTCATTTAAATTCAGTTTGAATGATACAAAACTTTCCTTAACCTATTAAGTACCCATATGTATTTTCATTTTTCATAGTGACCGTTGTGAATGTTGTACTTAAATACTAGATTTCTCATTTGTATTGGAATCAATGCTTGTTGTGTTTTAAATATGATTTCGTCGTCGTTTGCGTTATTTGAACGCTCAGGCCCGCAGCGGGAGGAATGGACAATGGAATAGAGAATATTCCTTTTGTGAATTGTGAGTCGATGATCGGTAAAAGAATGTACCCAATAACGTCGTTTTATTCTTAAAACATTGTTTTTGGACATGAGGTATACCAATACTAGTCGATTCTTTTTATAAACTTCCATTGCTGGGAACTAAATGTAGGCATATAGATTGTGTCGAGCCTGAAAATACCGCACATATGCATATAAATACGAATGGGAGAAGGGACCTACAATTGTATGCCTTGTCCGAACGGCTGAATTGAGAAGCTTTTTCAGGACAGTTATACTCTCGGATGTTTGTCAGACGTTCGAGAGAGGCGGTGCAGTGGAAAAACCACACAATGCACAGTTTTCCAGCACACTAACAACTGAGCCACTGCGCCCACAGAAAACAGAAATACAGTTTTACATCATTATTTAAATCATACAGTCTAAGCCTCGCCGGGGGTTCCTAATTTTTGAGAGCAGGGATCGATGGTGGAGCCGAATTCTGAATTCTTTTACAAATGATAAACAGTTTTTACTACCCTCTTGGGACATTGTAGTACTTGTATCCTCAGCTTTTGGTAATATGTATAAGAATTTGCCACGCTTAATAAGGACATTGTGGTAATTTCTGGCTCGTTTAAACTTATTTCATTTATCCTCAGAAGAGTTTGCTTTATAAGACTGAAAACTTAACTCCTTTAATGTGTTTTCCTTTGGTTTGATTTACCTGGGCCCAGATTCCGTAAAATGAAAACGATCGAACGATATCGTTTTCACTAAACCTGTCTCTATCATATCTGTGGCGGTGGCCATGGTGTAGTGGTTAGAGTCATTGCTTGTGACCCGAGCGGCGTTGGTTCGAGCCCCGGCGGGGGACAGCAATACTCTGCCACCGACCATAAAGAGAAACGAATAATATCATAGTTTCTCCCACAAACCAGTTTCTCTCTGGTTTGTGGTTTCTCCACCACTACACAAAAAAAGGGGTTTCTGCTTGGTATGGTAGTACAATGGACCGAGATTCGTCTGAGTGCTCCAGGATTTGGAATCCCCTTAAAAAAAAAAAAAAAAAAATCATATTTGTAGCAATAGACAGAGACTGCTATTGTCGAAACGATATCGTTCGATCGTTTTAATTTTACGGAATGGGCAGAGATCTGTGCATAAATTCTTTCAGATATTAACTGTAAAGCATGTCGAATCAGAATTGTGAATATTGATTTCGACCGCAATGACAAATTCAGCATGAGGATACAGGGATACAATTCTTGTTCTTAAATCATGGCAAAAATTCAGAGAATGGCCTGCATTGGCACCACGGGGGCAATGAGAACTAGCCCCACGGCAGGGCTAGAGGCTATACTCAATCTTAAGCCCCTAGACCTCTTTGTACAGGAATCCGTAGAAAACAGCGCCCTTCGGTTAAGCCAGACCAAAAACTGGAGACACAGCCTGACGGGTCATGCACAAATTCTGACCAAATACACCGGGCAATAATGTATGAATGGACTACACTAATCCCCGGCTAGGTTTTACAAGACCATTTACCACGTGTTTTCCCAGGAGGGACGAATGGTATGAAGATCGACCAACATCCATTGGATCAACCATACCTATACACACGGATGGATAAAAGATGGAAATTGGCGTTGGCGCGGGTTTCTAATCGGAACGTCTCGGACTATCCAGTTCAATTAGGCTTTCTGATTACAGCAGCGTATTCCAAGCTAAGGTACTGGCAGTGACAACAGCTGCTAAACAGGTTGCAATGATGCCAATACCTCATGCGGATATTACCTTTTTCATTGACAGCCAAGCGGCAATAAAAGCGATCTCTGCCGTTGAGTTAAAATCAAAGCTTGTAAGTCGCTGTTGCGAAGAGCTACGGGTTCTTGGCGTGCCGCACAACGTAAGACTATGCTGGGTTCCCGGGCACAGAGGTGTGGAAAAGAAAAAGCTGATGAGCTGATAAGAAAAGGGTCCTTCCTTGAACTAAACCAGGCCGTGGCCGACACCACAGTAATGATTCCTCCCTGTAATCTCAGACAGACGAGACGATTGGGAACAAAATACTAATAGCGACAAACAAATGATGGAGCAAGCTCGACTCCTGTGACGTAACCAAGCAAATGTGTCCAATCTACAAAAAAAAGAAAACTGAAAAAATCTTTCAGTTGAACAAGAAATCATTATCCCCGATTGTAGGTATTATCACCGGACACAATACGATGAAATATCATACCAAAAAAATGGGAATCAATACAGATGACCTGTGCAGGAGGTGCGTGAGGACACCCCACACTTCCTTTGTCACTGCCCAGCCCAGCGCTCTGCCACATAAGAAATAAAATCCTTATGGTACGTAGCTACTTCTTCGAGGATTTAGAGGAACTTTCAGACAGGTCCATTAATGACCTACTTAAATTTGCAAATAGAACGGGTTGGGTTTACCAATCCGTAGGTTTTTCATAGGTTTCCAGAGTATGTGGGTCATAAACCCCTAGGGCATCACAACGGATCTACATTGATTTAAGTGTGACACATATCAACTCATTACAAGTCGAGTTACTGTCAAAATTAAACATGACATTTGAGTCATTTGAAATGAACACATAGAAAAGGAAATAAAATCGTTAAAAAAAGTTCGAAAAAATTCTGAATATAAGTGAAAAGATACATTAGTCTCGTAGGTACTATAAGGGTGCATCTTCATTCGACACAATATCCCACAACACTCATCTTTAAACTAAAAAATATTTCTCCTCCTCTACTCTAAGTCCACACAGTCCATTGAACTTATTCTAAAAAACTTCAATTTAAAATGCTTTGAGTCATGAACAGTCCTGCAGGAAACGCCGAAGAATTTAAATAAAGATATTTTCGATCTTATAGAATTGAAGTTATTACACATAAGGTACACGAGTTTTATTTACAAAATGCTTTTAAAGTCAAGTAACTGTAAAAAGCAAGGGGAACATAACCATTACACGGACATATCTGAAAGTAGGTGTATGTATTCCAGTCAACGTAGTATCCTTGCCACCACAAGATGTAGAAAACGCAAAAACCAATTACAATTTTACAACTAAATACTCTTTATTATATCAGCAGGGGGTCTTGCGACGAAATCGTCGGTGATAGAAAATACATTTTTATCATGCGATTGAGCTGCTACTGAACATTTGCAAATTGATATTTGCGAAGTGTGCAACAGAGTTTCGTTAATATAATTTAAATTCCGTAAAGTTAACTGAGTGAAAAATATTTTTTCTACATTAATTTGTGTAAGGCGGGGAGTACATCTCATGGGCATTTTCGTTACAAAGTGTTTTTGTGATTAATAAAATATTTGATAATCTTTTAAAAATTGTTGAACCTACATAAAATATTTTAAATAACATTATTTTGTTTCACCATTTCATTTCAATTCAAATTTTGTTTAGGTTTAACACTATCGTTATGTTATATACGAATATCAGTCAAAATTTTAGGCAAGGCAAGGTCTATTATCACCAACTTATAAGTGCTTATACTATTCTGTTTTACTTTAGAGAAGATACTTTCTTGTACGACAAACTGATTAAGAGAAATAGTGCGTGCTCAAATCAAACTTAATGTAGACACAGGGACACCCATTGCATAAAATTCAATTAAGATTAAAATTAGATTCGGCTATAATTAACAACATTTTGGAAACGTTTCATATTATGTACCTATTTAAAATGCATTTTGCCTAAGAAATGCAACTGAAAACAAGTTAAATAATCAAATAAATTTCGAGTAACGAGTGGTCTACTTCCTCTTTGCCAGTTTTGTCGGTGTTTTACTCTTTTTATCTATATTTTATTCAGGCTACTGGTGTTAAATGTGGACAACAATTCCCTTGTTCGTCAAGCCCTTGAAATTGTCCAATTTTTATATTATCGTAATACAAAGCCAATATAATCGGACGTTAGCTTAAGTGGGTGTATGTAAGCTTATACAATTTTATCATTGTTCGTTTTTCCTAAACAAAACGTGTTTTTACCTTATACAGGGCCGGCCTTAATGATATAAGCGCCCCGGGCGCCCTTTTATATTTCATTAAAATTGAAAACAAGTAAAAGTTTTATCATTTGATACCCTCTACAACATACAAGCCATGTAAAATGTTTTCCGTGTGATTTAGTATATTTATGTACTCGCTTGGGTCTAATATTGGTTTTGTAAGGGAGGCATCAGAACTACTTGACCGACATTGCCCATTTTCAAAGCCAACCTGACGATGGTAAAAAGAAGTTCTCTCACAAATTTTCATTCGCCTTAGTCGATTCATTTGAACACTATCGTGTTTTCAACAGACAGACAGACATGCCTAAATGGATTCAGAATGTGATTCTGATTCAGATTTATGGGGTATCCGGTGACTTCTTCTTGGCGTTACAAATGTAATGGTAAAGAGAATATTACCGGATACCCCATAAATCTGAATCAGAATCACATTCTGAATCCATTTAGCCATGTCTGTCTGTCTGTCTGTTGAAAGCACGACCTTCTTATGGAGGGTATAAAAAACGTATTTTCAATTGTGTACTATATTTATTATTGAATTAATAGAAAGGTGTGTCAGTTAGTCACGAGACATAATAATGAAAAAAAAAATATTAAAAACAACTACAATCTTATTTTTCTAGCTTTTTTGTCAGTAATTCTCTGATAAAACTGTCTAGGTTTTCTGCAATTTGATTTTCAATGGACAGTGAGGCTAAACAAACTAGTTAATCTTGTTTCGAATTTACGGTCCGTTTAATCAACTTTGGTTTAGAAAAAATGCTTTCGCCACTTGCAACGGTCACTGGTATTGTTAACAGAGCAATTGAGCAATTTCCAGGTGTTGGGATATAACTCTTGAAGATTGATCTTTCTGATAAAATTTAGTCACTCTATTTTTGAGATTCGAATCGAATCGAAAAGTGATTCGAATTCAGTCAACTGACATTCCAATTTTCGACTTCGATAGATATGTGTATTCATTTCTCCCACATTTTCAGTTTCGATTTTATCAAGATAAATGTCAAATTTTATTCGAGCGAAAATTTGTGGTCGCGTATTTAAAAATATAAGTTCTAATGCTTTTGCATAAATCGAAAGATATGTTGCTTACTTTTATCACAAAATTTACATGTATAATTAAACAGGAAGCAACATTTTTCCCCGAAAATTACAATGCGAGAAGTTTTTTCGAGTATCGATTGTATCGAATCTCGGAATAAGCGAGACTGTATCCATAGGTGTTGCCTGATTGTCTTCGAGATAGTGTTGAACACCTAAAATTCCATCGCATAACAAATCTCCTTCAATATCAGATTTAAAGTTGATCGTTAACTTTTCTACAGTACAGAAAAATGTCGCATGTCAGTTCGTCAGTTTTTTTTTATGTTAAACAAGAAATTCTTACAATAACTACAACATAAGGAAACATTTGCGCAGTCTGACAATACTGAAATATGACATCCCAGTACCGTTATATTGTGCTTACATATTCTTATAGTCATTTATATAAATTATAAATTATTTGATCTCAAAGCCGTGTGTTAATTGGATTAAATAATATTATCTTCGGATAATTTTCTATCGTGGTGAAAACGAGTTTTTCAGCTATCAAAAAATGAACCTATGGGCTAATTTTTGACATTTTCTTTTGCTTGAGTTTTGCTAGAATATTCAAGAGGAAATAAAACACAGAATTTTAGTAAATTAATAGATTTTCAGGTCTAGTTTCTCTTTCCAGATTTTTCTCGAACAGTCCTTACGTAAGACAGTAGTGTAAAAAAATGGAGTATTATCATTTCATTCATTCGCGAACTGCTCACTTCAAAAAAACTAATTATTGGGACTTCCACCAAATAACACATCTCAAGCGATCCGGAAGTGTTGCCCGAAGCTCATTCATTCTACAGGGACTTCTCTGATCACAAAACTGTTTAAACTACACTACATTGGCTCTATGATCGCTTAGTGCGTCTCTCTTTCGCCCTACATAAGTACAATAACACGCCGTGGCAGATAAATGCTGAGTAAATATGTACTTATACTCACTCCTTCAAGATAAGTTCATAAAATTTAATACGTTAAATTTAGTTTTTATATCGCTAGAGATAGGTATCCAATTCAGTTAATTCAATTGGACATTATTGCACTCAGCTATTTAAAAGAAAGTCGAGCAGGGGGGCAGCTTGCCCCCATACATATTCTACTGTGTATGCATTGTGGATTTTATTTCCACTTCGATTTGGACTTTATTGCACTTTTGAAAATGAAATACAGTCCAAAAATCTTTCGGACTTTTTTGCAATTTCAGAAATGCAATAATGTCCAAAATTACGTTTTGGACCTTTTTGCATAAGACCTTATTTCATGGCACCTGGAAAATCATTGCCGCCATTAATTTTGACATTTACACGTATTCACAGACAGAGTAATTTTTTCCGGGGAGAATCGGGTAGGTGCACGGAAAGTCGGCGGTCTAGTTCTTACTGGTTTGTGGGCATCATAATGTGTAGCTGATACTTTTGCTAACATTTTTTTTTTGTTTTCAAAGCCGCACAAAAAACACCTCCTTAATAATAACCTATCAAAAAATATCGACAAATGATTTTAGTTTTGCCAATCCTTGCCTTTACTTCGAAAAATGTTTATTAAAACCGGCCTATTGTAAGTTTAGTTAGAGAATAGAATTGAAGTGAAATGTGCAGAAACATAAATTCCTACCTTGATATTATATTTGTTTGCAAATTGTAAACTAACAATCAGTTTTTTGTAGGGACAATGCATATCTGGAAAATTATGTTTGTCATAAGCTTTTTTTATTTTGGAGAAGTACTACCATCAAGCGATATGTCAAAGCACAAGTTAAGTGGAATTGTCCAGTGGAATTTTGAAAAGCGGCCCTTCTGCAATGCTTTTACTGGTAAGATGACTCTTAAATATGTCTATGTGTACCTACTACATAATATTGATAGGGTTATTTTTGAATTCGTATACCTTAACAGCAGCATAAAATATATTATTTTAGTATTTTTATCTCATCCGGATCATTGGAAATTTTTAACGTAAAAATTACACGGATGACACAGAGTTATTTCCACATTTTCAGTCGGGCACAATATTGTAGGTACGACCCTCGATTGAGTTTGAACGTCCTATAATCTTCTAAAAAGGGGTAGGAGGTCATTGTTAAAAATGCTAAAAGACATGCTCACTCATTCCGTAAGACAGTAATCGCATGACGATATCGTTTCGACGATAGCCTTGCATCACGTTACATTAAAAATCGTTATCGTCTCGGCGACATCGTTTCATCGATCAAGACGATAGTGTTTGCACGATAGCTAATTAGGTATCGTCTTGCATTGATTTGTATATTTTGGGGTCAATTTCAAGCTTTTTACTAGAATTTTGAAGCGAGCAATTGAATTCAGATTTTTTTTAGGATTTAAATTACATTATAACCCATCTGACATTATAAATCATCAACTAAAAACAATATAAATGAGCAAGGTTTTGTGGGTGACTGTAATTTAAATATTATGTAAGCACAAAGTATGCCACTGTAATTTGTCAAATGTTAT
Source organism: Cheilosia soror (assembly GCA_949372485.1). Classification (NCBI taxonomy): domain Eukaryota; kingdom Metazoa; phylum Arthropoda; class Insecta; order Diptera; family Syrphidae; genus Cheilosia; species Cheilosia soror. Next base: position 35,684,573 of record OX443562.1, read on the forward strand.
TTATGACAATTACGATGACGTCTTGTGCTTATTTCAACTACAGTTTGTGAGCTTCTGAAAGGTACCTACCGAAAGTTCTCAAAATTTTCTTCAAAATAAACAATGGATGGTGGTAGGTAGAGTTACGTGAAGCAAATAAAAGACTATCTCGTGCACTACTATCGCTTAGACGACTATCGTCTTAAATTTTACGGAATGAGTACCCTGATTTTTATTTTTCTACCAATCACTGTAAGCGCTGACTCTGACCATTATATTGTTGCTGCTAGATACAAAGCACGACCTCTTACGAGAAGATAGGTACTGTGAAGGGCACACATATGAGCAGTTTTACATTGGAGTTTAAATTCTCGTTTTAGTTTAAATCTTTGTTCAACATTTTTCACAGTGTTCGTCTAGGCCCAAAATGGAATTTAACTAGCGGCTACAGTTAAACGCTTGCATTCTGCTTTAATGTAAATGAAAACTATAAAGTTATGACATGAGCAATTTCAGCATTACTAAATCCAATGTTAAACAGGGTCGTTAAAAAACGTTAAGATTTTTAACCCCAATTTAACCCATTTCTTTTACTGCTGATGTGCTGTCAAATAGAGTACTAATACTTAGTTACTTACTTACTTACTTACTTACTTACTTACTTACTCAGGCGGCGCTACAGTTCGGGGTGGACTTGGCCATCAACCAACACGCCTCTCCAGTTAGCACGATATTTGGCTAACAGCATCTAGTTGTGCATTCCAAGTTGGTTGAGATCCCCTTCCACTTGTGCGCGCCACCTGAGGCGAGGTCTTCCTCTACTGCGTTGTCCCTCCGGGTTGGAATCTAAGACTCTTCGGACCGGAGCGATGGTTTCCATTCGCTCTACATGTCCTTGCCATCTTAGCCGACTGATACGTACTTTTCTGACCGTAGAGTTCGTAAAGTTCGCTGTTAAATCTCCTCCTCCAAAGCCCCCTCCGAAAATCACTCGAAGAATTTTGCGTTCGATCGACCAAGGAGATCTTCATCCATGATTCTGCGCCATAGAGCAGGACTGGGATGATGGGGGTCTTATATAGAGTATACTTGCTGTTTCTCGACAAGGCCTTACTAATCAATTGCCTTCTTAGGCCAAAGCAGTTGGCAAGTGTAATTCTTCCCTTGATTTATGATGTGATGTCATCTTCAGAGTTGATAGCGGAGCCAAGGTAGACAAAGTCCCGAACTACCTCAAAGTTATAGCTGTCTATCGTGACGTTCTGTCCGATTCGTTGATGTAGTGTGTCCCTTCTTGTTGACAGCATATATTTTATTTTGGGTTCTCCATCGTCATTCTGCACAATCTAACAAATTTGGCAGAGATGCCAAAACTAGGCATGGCTCTGTATAGCTCGTCTCTAAATATGCGGCCTCAAAATCGATAAATAGATGGTGGGTATCGATTTGGACTTCTTTTGTTTTTTTCAGGATCTGCCGTAGTGTGAATATTTCGTCGGTTGTGGACTTACCGGGCAAAACCGCACTAAAAAGTGTCCAATCAGTTCTTTGACAAATGGTTTCAGACGTTCACATAGTACGACTGACAGGATCTTGCAAGCGATGTTATGGAGTCTGATGCATCTATAGCTGGCGCTCGAAAAGTTCGGACATCAAGAATAATGGAGGAGTAGCTTGCGTCGATCGCAACATGGTGATTGATTGACGGTTTGTTGATCTGGTGACCACCATGTTCCTTTGTGAATGTTAAAGTGAGGAAACCGTTGCAAGCTATAGTAACATTATGCCCCGCAGCAAAGACAATAAGCCTAAGCCACCAAAGATGTTCTCCTTTCCTAGTTTGGCGTTTAAGTCAGAGCAATGTCCAAAGTACGATTTTAACGTCGTACTTTGGACATTGCTCATATGTTTTGTCAAGGAGCTCGTATAGAAACATGCTTAGGTAGCATCGTCTTTATCTTCTGTGGGGGCGTGAGCGCATATCAGGCTGATATTGGCGAATTTAGCCTTGATAGGGAAAGTCGTAGGGCGTTCACTAACTAACGTGTCGAAAGCTCAAGACTTCTTGCCTAAGTCTGCCGCTTACAACAAATCCTCATCCAAATAGACGCTGCTTCTGTTCACTGTAGCAATCACCGTAGTAGATGTCACAGTTTTTCATCCTTCTTCTCACCGCAACTCCTAGATGGCGGTAATATCTGCATTATAGCAGTATAGGGCCTCCGCTAATCATTTGGTCTGTTTAGGATTCGAACATGAAACGTGCAGATCCGAAAGTCATTGTCCTTTTTTCGCTATGCAGGGTCGTCAATAGTAAATCCATCAGTATATCCGCGGCTTTTGGTTGCTTTGTAACTATTACATTTTTTCCGTGTTTGGGTAGTTAACCCCACGCACAACCCCCAACCTGGGGGACCAGGCCCTAAAATGACGCTGGGACAGCGGGATACTCCGTTGTCAGTAACCCACTTCGGGGATAAGGCCATGCAACATAAGGCCATATTTCGGAAAGCGACATAAGGCCATTTAGACCATTATGGCCTTATGCCATTTTCAAGTTATTTTCACCTTTTAACAGCCACTTCGTGTTGTGTGCGTTATATTTTTCGAACAAATTGAAGGGATTTATCCAAACCTGAATTTTTGAAAAAAAAATTATAAAAACTGTAAAATATATATGGGGGCATTTTGCCCCTCTGCAATTTGTGAATGCGTAAGAAGGCTATAATTTGAAATGGACTTATTTTGAAATAAGGCCTTATGTCACGGCACCATATATTTAAAATAACATCATTCGTAATATTAGTAATATTTAATACATATACATTATACATTTATATTTGAATTCCCAAACTTGCCAAATTTTGGAACAATAACAAAGAATAAAGCGCATGTCGTGATCTTTTATTCTCTTTAATAGTGAATAATTTGTATAATTTTTTTATAGAACATTTATATTTGCTAATTTTTTTATTAATTCAACAATTTATATAGTAGAATATCTTCTTCAATTTTAGGTTGTGGAAGGAAGCGAACTCTAAGATCACAAGCAAGGATTGAATCAAATAACGAAGCTGCCGAAGCGTTATCTGATCTCATAGATATTAATGCTGAACCAGCAGTTGAAAATGTACAGAAGCAAATAATGTCGCAAGCAAAGATATATGAAGCAATAAAGGAAGCAAGCAAAGAAATATTTATACAAAAAAACAATAAACTTAACAGGCGACCTAATTAAACGTCGTATTGTTAACATTAAAATAACTCAATATTTATGGGCTAACTTAATCAGATAGATAAATAAATAAAAAAAAACACTTGCATTTTAATATACTGACGCGTCCAGTTTTTTCAATATGGTTGGGAATTATATCAGGGGCAGTGTTGTGCTAAACCGCTAAAATACCCAATTAGGTAATTTGGCTCAAGTATTTCAACTTTGGCTCAATGCTCCGAGCCAAAGAGAAATGGCTCACATTTGTCTTAAAACTTAAAAAAAAATTTAAGATTAAAATGTAGGTACTCGACTGAACCCCGTCACAAAACAATAGCTGGTTAAAACGATTCAGCAAGTGGGAATAATATTTGCTCCGGAATGTTTCCCATTCAGCAATCTAGTTTACATTGCTGACAAGGAACACAATTCCACGGGCACAGAGGTAACTTTCTTAACCATAAATTATGTGATTTTTTCCATTGGGCAAAATTAAGTCCATGTCCATTATTTACGTTTTTGCTCCGAATAATTGCTTTTCAAGATAATTTTCGTAATTATGTTTTGAACAACAAATTCTGAATGACATAAAACAGCTGTGCAAAATATATTAATATTAGTGAGAAAATGTGTAAATCTGAAAAAATATCGAGATCTGCAAAAAGTGATCCGGATCAAACAAAGATAGATTTGTTTTGCCCAATGGAATATGAAAAGTGATCTAGATAAAAAAAAAAATACTTTTTGGTTGCAATGGAAAACCACATTAGAAGTAACTGAAATTCTAAATACTGACAATTTAATCAAAAGGGCGGGTAAACAATTTTCTGAATATTTTAAAATGAATCAAAAATAAATTGTCGAACGATTAGGTCCAATGCAATTCGGAATGACGAAAGTCAGTTTTACAGTTTTAAAACTGTAAAATATTATATATAATTTTTTTTTTTAAATACTTCTCCCGGGAAAAAGACGCTTACTTGCCTAATAGGGCTGTATTCCAAACTCGGTCAAATGCCTTTGATATGTCCAAGGCTACGGCTCTGGATTCGCCATGTTGTTCAATTGCATGCGTCCATAAGTGCGTTATGAAGCTTAACGGTCTCCAGTGGAACGACGGCCCCGAAATCCGTATTGCCTTTCGCTTGTTAATCGGTGGCCTTCTAGATTCTTGATTATTTCGACTTTTATCGCCTTTTCTGTTACTTTTGAGAGCTACTTATCACCGTATTACGTAGGCTCCATCCAGGAGGTCATAGAACTCCTCCTTGATGGGAACTTCAACCTCGTCGGTAGGGGCGTGTGCACATGTTAGGCTTATGTTTTGAAAAGTAGCTTTGATGAGGATCACAGCCAGGTGATCACTTATCGGCTTGATGTCAATTACTTTTGTCCTAAGAAAAAAATTATTACCATTACTATCGCTAACATCATATATCTATACTACGACTTTTGGCTCCCATAACTCGAATTTATTTTCCTTCATTTTGAGAGTTCGACTTATGGAAGTTCCACCATATATTGCAGAATATAGAAACAAATTTAAGAGCCGCAAATTTATTTTTAATGAATCGTTTTCTTCTTTTCCATATTTTTATACTCAAATATAGAAGTATCTACCTACATAGTAGGTACCTAGGTAAATAGTGTTCAGTCAAAACAAAACTATGTCGCAAGATCATATTTTTTCGAAGTGCTGCCTATGCTAAGGACTGTAGGTATTAAGAACAACAATTTGAAAAAAGAAAACATTTTGTTTTTTTGACTATTACTAACTTCAAAAATTATACATACATAATATTATAATCTTTTGGAAAATGCAGAAACAAATTCGATTTTACAATTCGTTGCTCCTGTTAGAAAATTATACAAATTCATTTACACCCTATTGTAATAGCATATAAAACGAGAATTGTGGAGAATGCAGAAAATGAACGTATTTCTCATCCAAACATAGATGGTCTAAAAATAAAGTCGCTGTTTTCTAAGAGTATTTTAATAATCATCTCGTGAGATTTGTGTAGCCCTCTTGTCTATGCGATAGACAATCTTTTTCGAGTTTTAGCTATCAATTGGCAACTAATCACTTTGTTCGCCGCCTTTAAATTATCCGGTTTTTTGAAAATATTTGTAAGTTAATATTACAAAAAACGCATTGTGAATTAGTATATTATTTGTGTAGTAAAATAGGTGTTATAACATAAATTAACCAACATTATCTAAAAATAGAATCCCTCAAATATAATTTAATTATATACACCTACTATATACCTTATAATATTCACAAAATTTATTTATTTTTAAAGACGTGACTCTTGAAACTTTTAATTTATAGTAAAATGTCTGAGAATCAAAACAACGTTCGTGCTAATTCCGAAGTGTCTGAAAATTCCACAGGGACCAATATTGATGAAGCTAATGGAAGTCCGGCTAAGGAAAAAACTGGGGAGCCCTCAATTGTATTTAAGAATGTTGACGTGAGTATACCTCTATTTTTAAAGACCAAAGGATATAACAGTTTGAATGAACTTTGTTGCCCGTACCTAAGCTTGTTTTCACATTACCCATTTGGAACATAGCTTCAATTCTGATGTGCATCTACATTTTCACACGATGTATACTTTTTTTTGATGATCAAAATAAAAAACAATTAAGAAGTGAGTTTTCTCAAACAATTGACCAAATTTTGTCATCTGCGCTGCGACATCTGATAGCCGGCTATGCGAACCGGCTACCATAATTAAAAACTATTTATAATATTATGAATTGCATTATTAGAAATATATGCATATGCATATATATTTCATTTGTATGAAAATAATTACAAATTATTTGCGTTATTTATGGAAATTTAATAAGCAACAAAACCTTAGCGTCAAATAAATATTAAACGTATTGATCATAGTTGTACCTTTATTATTCTTTTAAAATTATTCCAATTGTCATTTTCACAGTGATCACCTGGATTATCGATTACAGTTTCATTAGGTATGTTCCTTTACTTTTGTAGTAACTATGAAAAATGACAGATGCATTTTGTTTTTCAATAAATTGCATGTGAGTATGAAGCTAAGTACATATTGTAGAAGCGTTTTTGCTGACGGAACTACATGCATTCGAGAAGAGAAAAAAGCTACCTACATTATTTTCTCATATCGCACGAAATCAAAAGACAAATTCAAGTAGGTAGTCGTTACACGCGGTTCAAATCAAATTTAAAATCTATGTCAATTTTCAGGCGACTGACATTTGTTTCAATTCTTTACTCAAAGAAATTTGTTGAGTAAAAACAAGTAAGACTCTCAGTGGAGGGGTAATATCTTGCTCTCTCGAAGCCGCTTTCTTTTACGAATTTTTCAAGTTAGGGAACGACATTGAGTTAAAATGCGTAAAAATTCAGAATTTGTAAAAATTCGTAATATTTAAAAGTAAAGGAACTGACCTATTATGCCAAAATTGATTATAAAACTCGAATTATCTATTCGTATCTTTGTCAAGTGCCAAGCTAATCAGATGTTAACGATTTGATAAGTTTAGGATTTGCTTTCGTTTTACTAGTTCAATCAAACAATTAGGTAATTTCATTTTCGCTAAAGTTAGAGGTTAAAACAGATTTGCCCAAAGCTAGATCTTAAACGTTCCAAGAATTTGATCTCTCTTGACAGAAGTGATATCAGCGCAACAATAGGTGTCTTCACGGGACACTGCCTTATAGGCAGGCACGGCAGGCATTCAACAAAGCTTGGCGTATTCTCAAACGTTTTTGGAGAATTTGTTAAGACGAATTGGAGGAGAAAACCATTTTCCACTTTTTATGTACTTGTCCGCCTCTCTATCCCAAAAACGGAAACTCGATTTAGGAGCCTTCTATTACAATTATCTAAACGACCTAACAAACCTAGACATTCGAAGTTTTCTATACGCTTCATTAGATGCTTAAACTGGTTCAATGTATAGGACGATTCATGTGGTACCTATCCGTATCAGAAAGGAACATAATCACAAACCAGTAAGAATAGACCGTCGACTCCTCCCACATAACGGACTTTGCCTACAAGCTGCCGGCGGGCCCAGGATTTTTCATGTATTGGTGCTGTACAAAATCAAAGGAGCGCCATTTAACGCACGCATACTTGAAAAATCCTAGGCCCATGGAATAGCATGGAAAATCATTGCCGCCATTAATTTTGACATTTACACGTATTCACAGACAGGGTAATTTTTTCCGGGGGGAATCGGGTAGGTGTACGTTAAGTCGGCGGTCTATTCTTACTCGTTTGTGAACATAATAATAATAATAGTGACTTTCGATCCGTACATCTTTAGATTAGGTTAAGGATCAAACGATCGCGGAGGCCAGTTTATGAATTTATAAGCTCATCGAATGTTTCGAAATTTTGTCTGCGTAATGTTAAATTTAGGTGCGGTGTAAGCGTACTATTGTTTAAATTTGAAATCCTAATTCAAAAAAACCCGTTTGTTTGTAATATTTTCCCGCCTTTAAAATGCATTAACTAAAAGGTCTTTTGGAACACAGCTGATAATAAAATTAATTTGACAGCACTTAGAAGCAAGATTATTTTATTAAGGTTTCGTCAAATAGAACGCGTTATTGCCTGCGTTCCATTGACCGCTAGATGACTAGCGGCATGCCAAACTCCATATAAAAAAAAACTTACATTTCATCATTTGCGCTAGAGCTCTAGCACATATTGTGAAATGTCAGTTTTTTTTATATGGAGTTTGGCATGCGCGCTAGTCATCTAGCGGTCAATGGAACGCGGTCATTAATGCCGCGTTAGACGACCCAAACCGAAATCCTCAAGTCAATATCCCCAAACCCAAAATCCCCAAAACCAAAATACCCAAATAGATTTCGAGTGTATTCACAATTCATTAACAGTAAAATTGTTATGCAACCCCCTGGTTGGAGTCACTGTTGGATTTGGAGTGTGCGCAAGGTTAGGTGTTGGACAATTTCTTAAAATATTTTGAATTAACATTTTGGGGATTTTTTTATTTGGGGATTTTGCACTTGGGTATTATGTAGGTATCCCATTTTAGCAAAGTCAGAACGCTCGGTTTAACCAAAAAAGGTTTGTTAAAAAAGTGTATAAGAACAATAGCTCCTTTCGCTCCAAAGATAAAAAATGATTGTATGAAGCGGGTATTCAGGGGGGCTGTTTGAAAAAATATGATGTTTCTTTCGGAAAAGAAAATCGAAAAGATATTAGTGGCAATTTCCTTCACATTGCGCAAGCTTCGCTCCAATCTAAAGCAAATTCAAAGGGCAGTTAAATTTCGCAACATTTGCTGTTTCAAGGGGTCGTCTTCATTGTCGATATTTACAAATTTTTTGCCGCCGCTTCAATCAAAGATGCACAAGAGACAGGCGCGATATTCCTTTTCGCGTGAAGGCAGATTTGATTTGGTGGCGCGGAGCCATTCAGAGAGCGAGGCCATTACACCCGAAGCCTTTGACTCATTTCTTAACAACAGATGCAGCAGATACTGGTTGGGGCGCTCAACTAGACGAGATTCATATGGCAGGAGATTGGTCAAACGAGCAAAGAAGGTGGCATTCCAATAGGAAAGAGTTTTTTGCGGTATATGTAGCTATTCAAAGACAGAAGAGGCATTTAGGAAATGCTCACATTCTGGTCCAATCAGACAATCGAACGCTAGTAGCTTATATTCGCGTCGAGGGAGGGACACGCTCCTTAATTCTGTTGAATCTTGCTTACAAGATTCTGATGTTGGCAGATCGACTAAACATTCATCTGTCAGCGCACTACCTCCCGGGGAGGTACAACGGCAAAGCAGATCACCATTCTCAGGGAAAGAGTGTACCGGAGTTGCACTTATTGCCCACTGCAACAAACAAATTATTCTATCATTGGGGCACTCCGGACGTCGACTTAATCGCGTCCGCCAAAACAGCCGTAGTCAACAGATACGTCTCATTAGACTGCAAAGATCTATCAGCGCTCTACTGCAACGCCTTCAACCGTCAGTGGTTCATCTAGGGTGGATATTTCCTCCACCAAATTTAGCTCACTTAAACCAAGCGAAGGGACGGTTCATTGTGGTGGCTCCACATTGGGAGAAGACATTTTGGATGGCAGATCTAAAATCGTGTGCCCTAGATGCACCGATAATTATAAAGAACCTTTGGGAGGTTCAAGTAGACATCTCAACGAACTTACCACCATCTCAAGTAGATCAACTGATCCTGCAGTCTTGGTTGGTTGGAGGTGGGGACAGCTCACAAACGACTGGTCGGCAACCGAAAAGCAGCTTTTAAATAAGAGTTGGAGACAATCCACCCTTTATACATATTTTCCAGCAATTAATAGATGGATAAAATAGAGATCAATAAAATCAATCCTCAATTTCCTAATACTCATCATGTTACTAGATTTCTGGCTCATTTATATTTAGAAAAAAATTTGGCTTACAGTACGATTCTAGTATACACAAATCAGCGATAGCAACATTTTGTGGTGTGTCGCCAGAGGAGCTGTCAGAGAGCATATTGGTCCCACGCGTTCTTAAGGCACTAGTTCCGCAAGACCAAGAAAGGATCAAGTATCTATTTGGGATGCTCAGATAGTATTTGATTGGTTGGCCCAATCCACCGCTAAGCTTACATTATTTGAAGCCCGCAGACGAGCAGCTTCCATTCTTCTGTTAGCATCAGGTCGAAGAGTTCATGATCTTACTTTGCTGAGAATTTCTAATGAGTACCTATATGTCGTCATCGGAGGTGGAGGTAGTCTTTCGACCAGTTTTTGGATCAAAGACGGATACATCTAAACATAGACAATCTGATTGGATATTGTCTAAACATCCCAATGATAGTGTTTGTCCTGTAGTTTGGATAAAAAATGTAATATCACTTTCGCAGTCTATAAGAAGGAAGAGTGGAGGACTAGATCAACTGGTGGTTTTGTCACCAGCGGATACCAAACACGTCTTCAAATTCAAAGCTACGCTGTGTGTTTTTAGGAAGGCACATAATATGAAATTTTGAATTACATCAAAATTGTTTTTTTTTTTTTATAATAGACACGCACTAAAGAGATTATGACTACTCTTTTAATGTAGGGTGAACTACACAGCGCGGGCGTTAGGGAAATGAGGATAGATGTGATAGGAGAAACCGATGCACATTGGTTGGCTTATGAATGAATCTCTATATTTCATAGTACGTCCGAAGATAGGCTGAATGGTAAACTGATGAGCATTCCTAGCATGACGAGTATTGCGGTTGAATTGCTGAAGGGGTGGAATGCAGCTGGCAATTTCGTTTGAGCACTGTTTGTTAAAAAAAGCGATAAAACAGCGAGAGGCACGTAACATTTCTGCGATGTTCAAGCGAATTAATAGAGTTCGCGATATTTATGTCACCGATAAGTTTTAACGCACGATTTTGGATCCTATCCAGTAGGCGCAATATGGTTTTGGGCGCACCAGACCAGATGTGAGAATTGTACTCAACTTTTGAGCGAATGAACGCCTTGTATATTGTAGCCAGATCAGAAGGGGTAAAATATTTCTTGCACCGTTTGAGAAAACCTAGACATTTCGCAGCATTCTTGGCGACTTCGTGTATATGGTCATTCCAACGAAGGTTGTCATGGACGCACATACCGAGAATGGAAAGTTTTTCGGTTTCGGTGATGCAAGTGCCATTCATGTTTATTATGTGGTAAAAGAAAAATACACAGCGTCGCAGAAAGCGCTTCCCTATGAACTGACAAATGGTCAGAGTCACCAAATGATTCATACAAAACTTTCTGAACTAGATGGCGCTGAGGGTGACAAGAGGAAAACCAACAACCGTAGAGGGAAAAGTAAGGTTACACAAACGATTCTTCAAAGCGACGCTGTATGTTTTTCTTTCAGCACATAACAACCATATTGTGGTAAATCAAAATTTCATAGTATGTCAATGTTAACGGCATACAATTATAATCGAATTAAAAAAAATTCTAAATTGGTCAGCGTGTGCTTTTTATTTCAAATCCAACAGCTATTTAAAGCAAAAGCATTGATTCCGGCAAAATCAAACACTTGTAAATAAAATGCATGAATCTGGTTCTAATTTTTCAGGTTAAATCCGAGTTAGAATGTCTTGTGAAGCTTTTGGACGGAAAACTTTATAAGGAAGAAGAAATTGCCATGGAGGAGTTACATCAATATTTAATCGAAGACGACGGCTGCTGGGCTCTAAGTGACAACTTTTTAACGTTTGTGGGTAAGTCAAAATCTACTAATTTTTATTTTCATTGCATACAATTTCCTTAAAATTATTTTAACAGCACGTGTTTTAAGAGAACCGTCATTTTCTCCCGACACAAGAATACATATGATCAGAGTCTTAGCATATGCTGCGCTTAAAGATGACGTCATTATTTTGTTGCATCAAGATCGAAAGGACCATACATTGATGAATTTTGCGCATGATTTTGACAAACATTCCCCTGATGAACAACAAGCATGGGCTATTTTCGTAGGGCTATTAAATTTGCTTAAAGTCTAGTTGGCTTATTTAAATCCCACGTTTTTAATTTTCAGATTTGTAATTTATTTGAAAACATAAATTCATCTGAGTGGCTTTTGTATATATCAGAATGGGAGTATAACAACCAAACAATTTCAAATATAAGAGTTACAACAAAAGTGACGGCGCATTGTGTGCTCTCTAACTGTCCAACACTAAAGAATATTGGCACATCGATCTTGTACAATTTATCAATTAAAGAAGTAAAAACAGTGGTACGTACAGGTATATACTTTCAGAATCTTACAAGAGAGCTATTTTACTGCGGATTCCCACATAAGATTAGAAAACTAATTCTTCGTTAAATCTTTTCACTTCGAATAGGTATAGACAGAATTTTGCCTACCTATCTACTACAAATTATATTAATTCATTGTGGCCATTTCTAGGTGGCTATGATAGTATAAACTTTTGCAAAATAATTAGAACATGGAAGATAATTAATTAAAAATTATTATTATAATACGTTTTCTTTTCCTCCAGTTTTGGTAGAATGCTGAAGAGGAGACAAAAGATTGAATTGATGATAAATATATGTTTTAAGTTTGGTGTTTGGTAAACTTCTCTTTTCAACACTTTCATAAGTACCAGAAAATTATCCAAGGCTTAATTATTTAGCCCAATTGACACACGATCTAAATCCAAAGAACGCTAAGAGTTAAATTTTTGATTTGGCAGCATCGGATTTTGAAATTTAACTGTCTACTAAGGCCTTAAAATAATTATCCTCAGATAATTTATCTGTCTTGAAAGAGAAGTTCACCAAACTCTAAGCTTAAAACAGAGATTTATCTATTTTTTTGCTTTTAGTCAATTGAAATGAGATTTATTTCCTCTTGAAAATTATACAGCAAATCCCAAGCAAAAGACAACGTCAATAAGTTAGCCTATACGGGCAAACAGGAAGAGAGGAACACCGACTTCTCAGAAGGAAAAAGAAAGAGCACGAGAAGCGAGCGGTTGAATCAATCAATTGAGTTGAGGGTCGCTTCTGCAGAGGCAATATTCGAAAGTTCTACCAACGGGTAAATCGTTCCACCCAAGGATACAAGGCCAGAACAGAAGCCTGCAGAAAAGAGCATGGGAATACAGTAGTAGATTCACAGTCGGGGCTGAGGATTTGGAAAGAACACTTCTGCAGACTGTTAAACGGCGGAGACAGCCAACAACCGCTGTCAGGCAGAATGATCTGTTCAGCCTGGATGATGACAGCCAAAACTTCCATCCACTAGACCTACACGAAGTGAGGATAGCGATATCCAAACTTAAGTGGAACAAAGCTGCTGCCCGGCCTTTCAAAGCAGCGGGAGATGGCTTGGTAAGGAGCATGCACCAACTCATCTGTAAAATTTGGTCGGATGAAAGCATGCCCAACGAATGGAACCTCAGCATCGTGTGCCCCATCCACAAGAAAGGAGATGCTCTGAACTGCGCCAACTACAGAGGAATAAGTCTCCTGAATGTCGCGTATCGTAATCGGCTGTATTGAGTGAACGCCTAAAACCTTTCGCCAACAATCTGATCAGGAAAATTGTGGAAAAAACCCAGGAATTTCAGATCGATACACCATTATTTATCGACTTTAAAGTCATCATAGGCTAGCGTAGTGACGAATTATTCAATGTCATGTCAAACTCGTCCGTCTGTGCAGTGGCTAGATCGCGTAAAATAAAAACGATCGAACGACATCTTTTTCACTAAAGCTGTCTCTATCATATCTGTGACAAAAGACAGAGACTGCTATAGTATCGAAACGACGTCGTTCGATCGTTTTCATTTTACGATCACGTAAAATTAAAACTTCGGGTCCAGAATAACGGTGGAGAAATCTCGCTGTTGCGTCAAAGTTGAAAGTCGGCAAGAACACCACCGAGCCATTTGATGTCGAAAAAAGTTTGAGACAAGGCGACGCGCTATCATGTACTTTCTTTGACATTGTTCTTGAAGCAATTGTACGAAACTCACAAGCCAACACCAGAGGTACAATTTTCCAAAAGTCCGTCCAACTACTTGCCTATGCTGATGATACTGATATTATTGGGAGAATACGGTGGCGCATTTGCTAGCATCGAAACGGAGGCGGCAAAGATGGGTCTGGCTGTTAATGAGGACAAAACGAAGTATATGCTGTCAACGAGAAAGGATGGACAGATACAACTTCGAAGTAGTTAAAGACTTTGTCTGGGCTCCACTATCACTTCGCAAATAACATCGGCACAGAGATGAAGCGAAAAATCACTCTTCCCAATCGCTGTTCCTTCGGGCTAAGAAGGCATCTAAGAAGTAAAGCCCTCTCTCATAGAACCAAGAAGATATTATATAAGACCTTAATCATTCCGGTAGGGGCTTGTCGGTTGAGGCTGTGGTCCACCCCGGACTGTAAGCGCCACCAAAAGTAAAGTAAATAAGTATCCCATAGCAGGATCAATTTTTGACTGGTGAAAATGTTTTGTTAAAACTGTCGTGTCTTTTACCGAGTGGTTTACCCCAATATCTGTCTTTAAATATGTTACGATACTATATGACTTCCACCAATTAGCAGGCTTTTATAATACATTTAAAATCAACGAATTTGTATTTTTGTTCTTTCAATTTTTGTAGGTATTCGATGATGTCGCCGTGGAGCTATCAATGGCAATTTTGCAATTTTTTAATAGCAGTCCAAATGAAGAACAAGTGTACCGTGCTCTCAGGGCATTAGTTCGCTTTTTGGAGGTAAGTCTATTAATCTATAATCTTTTTGTAGTTATAACTATAATAAAAAAGTATAATCCTACATAGGTAAGCCACGCGTGCCTAATATAATTTTTTTTTGCCGAGGCAGGTAGAAATCTTCTAAAAATATGAGGACAGTCAGCGCGTGCTCATAGTAGTGTGAGATTTCTACTCACTAAAACCACTTCCCACAAATTTGCTTCGTCCTGCAACTAAGTTATGACTAATCAACTAAATTTTTTTATCACGAAGTTATACACGTTTGGCAGGCAACATTCCGGCGATAGTTCCTGCTCGTTCCGCAATTTTAGCGCGGTTGATAATTGTCGGGTTAAGTCGAAAGGTTTAGTTCGTTGTAGACGGCGCAATAAATTTGTTTCCAAGACTTAGTTATTAACGTGTCCTAATAGTCGATTTCTATGCTTTCGTGCGCAGTTTCTCGTTCCATCTTTAGCCTGGGAATTCTGAGATCTCTATGGAGATCTTCATTTCTAATATACCACGGTGCACTGACGAATGATCTTAACACTTTACTTTAAGAAGTTTGTAAAATATTTAGATTTGTGTCAGGGGTACAACCCCATAACTGTATACAACACATCCATACAGGCTTAAACACTTGCTTAAAGCTGGTTCTCGAGTTTATGCTTGGAATATTTTCCGAGTAACAATAAAGTTCTCTATATTTCCTTTTAAGTTCTTCGCATTTCTTTTTACATGCGATTTCCTTTTCAACTTTGTGTTGAGACTCATTCCGAGACATTCGGCATCATTTGCAAATGGAACTTGGGCCGTATTTATAAAAACAGGCAAATAATTTGTTTGTTTACTATGTAAAAACCATGTGAACCGGTTTCGTTTCGTTAAGAGCGATCCTCCATGATTTTGTCTATTTATTGTCCCAGTTAAGCGCGCCTTGTAATATTTTGTTTGCTTTTTTGGTAGTTTGCGGTATATCACGCGTAAATAATAAGTACAGGAGTGACCCAAGGACGCTTCCTTGCGGCACACCTGCCCTTATTTCTTTAAATTCGGAATATTCGTTTCCGTCTTCCGACACGAAAGAGTCTTTTCTCTAGATAGGTACGATTCTAGAACTTGTATAGATTTGTACTTAAGGCCTTCGTGCGACATCTTATCAAATGCTTGCTAAATGTCCAAGAACACGGCAGAGCAGATTTCTTTTAGAGCTCTTTCTATTACGTCAGTTATCCGATGCACTTGATCGATCGTCGAATGTTTGTATCTAAACCCGAACTGGTGGTTTTTGGTTGTAACCGTCTGAGTAGTATCCTCTCAAAAACTTTGGATCGTTCGATCGTTTTCATTTTACGAAATCTGGGCCCTGGTTTTAAAATCATAATGACTTCCGCGATTTTCCATTGACTCGGAATGTATTGTAATCTGATCGCGGCGTTTATAATGTGAAGAAACTTAGTTAATGCTTTTCGAGGTAACATTTTTAGGAGTTCACCCGTAATCAGGTCGTAACCCGGAGCTTTTTTGGGCTTAGGTGTCTTTATTTCTTGCACGAGCTTGATAAGTCTAGCGTTTCTTACAACATTTTTTACAGATGTTCTATTTGACGCATTAATATTTCTATTAAGCGCTTGTCAATCGAACGGCTTAAAAGTTGCTTCTAAATAGGAGGCGAAAACGTCCGCCTTCTCTTTGTCGCTTTTTGCCCAAACGTCATGGCTTATCTTGATAGGCGGCGCTCCTAATATAATGTTGTTGGAAAATAGGTTCGTTGCTCCTTTTGCTTAACACTTGTATATCTTAGCTTAGCATAATATGATGACGAACTATAAAGTCGATGTGGATATCTTAGATATTTTTACAAATGAGCGAGCAACTTTAGAAAAGGTCTTCTATATTCTCGCACTTGGGTAGAATAGAATATTTTCCACGACAGTCTCTTAAGAATATCCGCGAATTGCACCCCTTCCTTTCAGCTCAAATATTCCATGTGGTGCAGATTCAAAAGTCATCATATTTCCGTTTTACATATAGTCAAAAGTAAATCGGTTACTTTATAACCGTTAAAATTACATATTGTTGGCTTAAACTCCAACCCGAACCAGGAAGGAGAGGCCCTTGCTTTTTCACTTCACTTCGAGTTGTGAGGGTTGTCTTTTCAGCTAGTTTAAAAGTCACCAACCTTTAGCTGTATTAATTTTAAAATTTTTGGGTCTAAGGTTGATTGGTTTTTTTTAAGTTTCAATATTGAATAATATTTTAATTCCATTATTTCTTCTTTACCCAGGTTTCTTCAGATGTTGGTTCTTTTATTCAAATGATTGGACCACATCCAAAAATGTTTGCCGGCATGAGTGAGCGAGTAAATGAACTAGTGGATAGCGTATCAGCGAAAGTTCCTGTATAAATTGCTGCACAATTGGAGTGAAAATGATTTCCATCTAATTGTAAAATTTGTTTCTTTTAATATTTTTATAATTTTAAGTATATAACACCGGTTTCAAATACAAAATAACTAATACTAACTTATAGTTTGCTTTAACATTTTACATTGAAATAATAAATAAATAATTGAGCACAAAATCAAATTTGGGACTATTAGAACTATTAAACAAACAAAACACCGCTAAGTTCTTAATGGACTAAGCGATATGAGGTGAGCTGTTTTAGAAAATATATTTCGTAAACAAATACGTGGGCGTTGGACTTCGCCAGTGGTGCGTCTTGTCTCCTCTCCTTTTCATTACTTATATGGATTGAATGTTACAGAGCGGTCTTGTCGAAGAACGTTTCAAATTGGGAGATCTGAGGATAAGTCATCATTTTCTCTTCGCGAATGACTTGGTGGTCCTAGCCTAGGGTCCTCTCAGACTGAACTTCAGCGCGCACTCGATCGGTTTGTAGCCGTTTATGTTGAAGCTGAGATGCAAGTAAATGTGAACAAATCTGAAGTGATTTTTGATCTTGTGAAAGTCATGTTTTTTTTTTTATTGTTTAGGTGACGTAATCATGAGCTAACTATATTAACCATTGACATACTATACATGGACTGCTAGTGAAATGTCAGTTTCATACAAACCTGCGAGGAAAAATTAAGCAAACATAAGCACTAGCCCTTTTGGTTCAGTGCGGCGAAAGTAGGGAAGAGGTTTCAAGCTCTGCGCGCCTTTGCTATTTTTTTTACATAGAACACAGTGCCATCAATTGTAGAAACATTGCAACTACGCAAAAATAACGACTTATTCAATTTATTTCAAACGTTCTATAACAGATGGCAGGGCACACTCAGCACACAAACCTCGACACAAACCAAATCGCACGAATTGCTCGATGACATTTGAGTGTTTTCGTTTCTCTCCGCCGTGAACCAAAAGAGCTAGTGCTTATTTTTGCTTCAACGAAAAATTGGCTGCTAGCAGTCCATGTATAGTATGTCAATGATATTAACATTATCTAAATCCCGCAGCAAAGGTAATGGGCTTAAGTCCTGTAAGAGAACGCCAACTCATATTTTGCAATAAAACAGATCTTTTGAAATGCCAAGTAGGTATTCATCATATAGTGTTCTCTGTCAAACTAAAGTTTGTGCCCCTCACTCGTACTTAATATTCACAAAATCATCGTTTATCGCGCATTGAAATTGCCATTTTTAAAGAAAATTTCTTACTAGGCGAAAGCGAGTTGGGAGACGCAATTCATTTTGTATACTTATTCAAATAACTTAAACTTATTGTATTACTCTTTAGAAATAAAATGAACTTTCATTTCTTGCCGAATTAATTTCGAGTCTCTCACTCGTCTGCGTAAGGATTACCTAAGTCAGTTTTCAGACGTTATTTCATGTAAACTGTGTTTTCCGATGGCACTATCAAAGATGTCCTGCTTGCTTAATCTGAGATTGAAATCACTGATTACTATTTCAACGTCGTACTTAGAACTAAATTATTACAACAGTCTTTGGTAGCATCATATTTTCCTCCTTGGGAGCGTTGGCGCTCAAAACAAGAACTAAATGATGTTCGTTAGTCATCGCATTATTTGAGAACGGCTGGACCGATTTATCCCATTTTTTTAAATGTTCGCAATAGATAGTCCGAATAAAGTTTGTCAAAAAAAAAATGGAAAAGTTGCCGGCGTGAACGAAAAATAACAATCAAATACTTATATCTCGAAAACCACCGAACCAACTGAGCTTAAATTTTTAAGACCTTCTGAGGTATGGCACGGGAGCTCAAACCTATACAATACTAGATTACTAGACCGCCAGCTTCGAGCTAATAAATGCCTACCATGTTGAAGTAAATGAGGTGAACTTAGTAACGCATACACTAGCATAAGTAACATGTTACAGTTATTTCTGTGGTAACTTTAAAATAATCCAAACAATTGCCCGGTATCGGGACGTGTTGGTGTGGTGAATTTATTACAAACTTATATTTCATTAAACAGAATATAAATAAAAAAAAGGTAGTTACTGTAAATAATAATAATATAAATTCGTATGAAATTGCATATTACAAAAAAAAATTATTTTAAGCTGCAAAACATGATTTGTTTTTAGTTTTTATGATATACATTTTTTGCCTATTCACAGATAGAAAAAGAGGAGGGGACTTTTATTTCAAAACTTAACCTATGGAACTATCTTTTTAACTTTCTCGTATACGTAGTAAAGAAAGATAGATATGTATTGCTTTCGTACAAAATTTCGAACTCGAGATTTTTATAAATTCTGATATTACAATGATAGGGGAACTCGAAAAAGTGGTTCTCGCAAGTCTGCCCGTCCGTATGTCTGTCTGTCCCATAGCTGGGAAATCTAAACGCTTGGACGAATTTCTTTCAAACTTCGTATTTATAGTTTGTGGGCTTCCCGCTCGGAAGCGTTTTTTTTTATTTTTATGCTGGCCCTAATATTAACGGTACTTCCCATATAAAATTTTTACGAAATAATACACAACCTTGATTTTTTCGAAAACGGCTCTAACGATTTAAACCAAAATTGACAGTTGAGCTAATGTTGGCATGTTTAACATGACTGCATACCTAGTTTTTCTGCTTAAAAGTCCAACAACGGTACTTTTGAAAATTGGCTTTTTCTCAAAAACGACGGTACAAACGATTTTAAAAAAAAACTTATTTTTGAGATGCTATCGTCATTCTTAACTTGAAAGCCAACTCAGTTTTCTCTAATATTTTTCCTTTGATATCTACCAAAATCGCTAATAATAGTACCTACTTTAAAAAACTGCTCATATCTTAAAAACGCAATTTTCGATTTTCAGCTAAACGGTTTAGTAACAGTGCTTTTCGAATCCAAAGTTATAGCATTTGTCAGCATAATTTTACAAAAAACTGCTTTATATTTTGATCAAAATACATATTTAAGACAACATAAGCATTCTAAACATGATCACGTACTTAGTTTTTCTCAGAAAATTCGAATATAGCCGTTTTATGAATATTTCTCACAAATGACTACCCAAATCGCGACCATTGAGACATCTTATAATCAAAAATGGGAATTCGAAATTCATCGCCTATAATAGGCCTGTTTTATTGGCAATCCATTTCAGTGAAGTAAAGTAGAATTTTTAGCACGCAATTACAACAACTATATAGAGTCTCGAAAGTGTCAAACAGTTTGTAGTTGTTGTAATTGCGTCTTAAAAATTCTACATTACTTTACTTCACTGAAATGAATTGCCAATAAAACAGACCTAATAATGACTCTGAGATTCTGCGAGATTCGCAATAAACGAGAAAGTTTCGTGCGACCCAGTTGTGCATATTTTTTACTTTAACTAGCAGTCTTTAATATGTAGTTTGTGCCCGGGAGTGTTCCTCTGAATATTGGTAACAATTTGGACAAGGTGAAAGAGGATAGCTTCGCGAAATACCCTATTTGGCTTTTTGAAAGCGGGAATTGACAGATATGGTCGTTATATGCAATAATCAAACTGTTCTTATTTTTCTATGAAAATATGAACATACTAATGTTAGCAATAATTCAAATATGATGGCCGACTGAAATATGTACAACTATGAGTTATATCTGAATGCACCCATTGTGACTTTTTCTGTTCATAATAAATGTTAGCTCATTTTAGATCAGCTTTTGTTTTCTGAACGATGTGAACATTATTCGTACTGGAAATTAACTGTCAAGATACTGGAAATTTACTATTTTTAATTGTCAGTTTCTTATGTACCCGTATAAGTAATTATTCCAATTTCAAACGGTAGTTATTTATCTTTAGAATTTAGTTGAAGTAATTTTTTTAATTGTTGTGAAAACAACAAATATTATTATTGTAAGAGGACCTGGAAACGATGGCATGAAGTGCAAACAAGGCGTCGATTGCTTGAATCAAATGCTTATAAATCCTCAATAATTGTATACACAATTTTTAACAAATATGGATGTTGCTTGTGTAATCGACACTCAGCTTGGAGACAACTTAGATGACCGAAATTGTGCCTTACAAGAAGTCAAGCAAGTCTGCAGTGGACTGAACGTGACCTTCAATAGGGTACAAGTAAGAATACTTTCGGAATAAAATGTTTTCGCCTAGGATATTATATTTTTTTCATATGTTTTTTAGTTTGACAAGTTGGATTTTGGGGAAACTAATGTATTGGAGACGTTCTATAATGCAGATGTTGTTATTGTGGACCTCAGTATACAAGCTCAGCAAAGTTCACTGTTTTACCACTTGGGAGTCAGAGAAAGTTTCGGAATGAAAGGCAATATTCTTACATATAATGACGTTCAATCAAAACAAACCTTATGTTTAAAAGTGAGTATCAACTGCACAATAAAATGTACATCGAAGTAAAGTAAACCTTGTATGGTGCACCAAGCACATAAATACATTTTTTTGATTTTTTTTTGTCTCAACCTGATTTAAAAGTGAACTGGGTAGTGCTCAGCATGATTTTCGGTACCTGCATTATTGGTGGTTATATTAGAAGGTACATACGTACCACAATTTGCCTAGCTTATTAAGAAGTACCAACATTTCGTAAATGTGTGCTATAAAATCTGAGTTAGAAATTTCTCTTTATTTTGTTTTATATTGTTTGTTTAATTTGTTATTTCTTAAATGCCTTACAATAGGTATGTATTGATCAATTTTACTTATATTGTCGTCCGTGCAACAACAAACAACAATGCCATCCTACTCGCTAGGTAGCCCCTTAATTCGCCACTTTTTAACTCGTACTACGCACCGTTCTTCCCTCATCTTGTACGGTTATATGTACTATACTATACAAAATTTTGAATTAGACTCAAATAAAAAAACTATTGACTTATGACCCGAATAAAGCATTTCTATATTTTGCTTTTTTTCCTTCAACTAGGTTTGGTTTTTTTGCTTAAGCTTAGTACGCTGCTCGAGCTAAATTTTAGCCCCCATACAAAAATCTCTCCAATCCATTTAGCCGAGCGGTACGCTGCTTCAGCTAAAAATCCTTTTTAAGGTTCCGTTTCCATATGAAGGAACCTTATAGCTTTCACTACGATGTCTGTCCGAATCAACTAAGCCAATTTTGTACCTATCTCAAGAACTATTTGGCGTAGAAGGCTGAAATTGCACACAGCATCAGGTATAACCTCTAGTTAAACGACAACTACCAATATTAACAATACATCGGCTGGTTTTAGAGTTATTCTTAATTTCGTGGAAAAAATATTTTCATTCGCACAAAAAACTGTTTATTTTTAAATTTACAAAAAATACCTTCCTTGTAGATCAGCTCGTAGCTACATATTATGTGCTGAAGACTGTTATGTCGAAAAGTTAATATTTAGAAGATATGTATATATCAAACAGAGGATAACATTCAACGCAGCAATATTTGTATTTAAGATAAAACATAAAATGGTTCCTGAATACCTTTCGAAATGTAACTCAAGAAATTCAACCTTACAACCTTAGAACTAATAACAATTTAGATTACCACTGTATAGAGACAGTAGAACCCAAAACATGGTTATGTACAAAGCCATTAAATTTTTTAATGAATTGCCAACAGCTGTGATTAAAAATGAATCAAATTATCATTCTTTTAAAAGACTTCTAATAGAATAGTCTACATTAAAAATAATGTTTAATTGTACTGAAATCATATTTATTTTTATTATTTAGTTACATAATAACCTAGTGAGTAAGACATAATGCATTCAATTTTGTAATGAATAGTAATTATACTAAATAAACGAGTACATAAATGCATACATATATACATACATATTAAAAAAAGCCACCACCATATAAAATACGCCCCAATTGGAATTTCCATTCCAATCCCAATGCATACCCATCTCATACACTATTGTCAATGGCACTACACCCACACGGCCATACGCATACCATATTGGTGTTTGGTTGTGCTCTGGCTTCTCGCCACGATCATCTCATTCCTTCATATTCGTTGTATCGTGTATGCATTTTTGTTGCACGTGTGCTCTCTCTGTTCATTTGTATTGTATTAATACGAGTTCGGTGGGGCCGATGATTTTGCAATAAAATATCTTGCTTGCATTTTTAGGGGGTAGGTCAGTAAAGGTATGTAATACAACTACATATGTAGTTATTTATCGAAGATCCAAGTAGGCATAGGTCGAAACTGACGAGTGACGACGACCGACGCGACGTTAGGGAACAATACCTTAACTATGCATGCATATTATTATGAACTAACGTACGGACCCTTTTCGGTGTGCAAGTTACACTCGTTACTTTTGTTCGTATTGCTGTTTTTCAGGTTTAGGCAGAAAGAAAATTACAGCAAATCGCTTTATTCTCATTTTTTGCATTTTACGAAATAACGTTATTATCTAAAACTTAAGGAATACAATACCTCTGCACGGGCACTGCACACAGCGCAGCACCCTAAGAAAAGTATAGCCTTATTTGAAAAATTTTGAAATATTTTTATATTTTATTGTTACCTGGAACTTGTTCTGCTACCCGGCTTATGTGTTTTGTTTTGCACAATTGGAAAATGTAAATTCTTTGCTATTAATTAGAAAATTGAATTTGCTTTATACTTTATTATTTGAATAGCACGTTATAAATAATAATGGCGTTTGGCTGCCAGCTAATTCGAATATTAAAAATTAAATGAAATTCGTAGCCGTTTGAACGGTTTCCTGGAACTCCGGCTACTTTGGATTTTATTTTTCATCCTCATTAGTAGCGTAGATTGCTTTATGTGATGCGGGAGATGACCTGTAGCATGTATAATCCTTTAATTCTATCCTGCCATATAATTTTATATGTTTTATTTTTTTTTTCGCTCTGTCGCTCAGTGTAGTGCGTTCACCTTCGCCCACTGTAAAGTGATCCTGCACGAACAAAAATAGACGAACTTGAGTTTTCTATTCCGCGATGGAAATTAGATAATCTGAAAGGATACATATAACGAAAACTCATTTCGTGTTCCTTTGAATCGTTTTTACCCGTTTGAAACTAGAGAATATTCGATCAGCAATAGAGGTTGATACCGGCAGTGTAGCTAATATCACTAGCAATATACTGATATTCGGGAAATTTTCTTCTGGTCAATCATCCAGCTCAAATATCTTTTGCAGGTTTTCAACTCAACGAAAAAACTACATTTTTTTAGTTTTAATAAATAAAATAAATCGCCTTATCGAATGAATCATGCTTGAAGAGCACCAAAATTGCTTCTAATATGTTTTCATGATTAGTAAATCTCTCTCCAAGATTTCAGAATCCAAGTAAGTGCAGTTGTGCTTAAGTTGTAGACTTAATGATCCCCCTAAACGCTCCTCTTCCCCTATCTACGCCACTGATCCTCATACTACGTAAATTCTGACATCCTTCACATGCACACTTTATACGTATATGTACATATATTGGATTCTGAATAAAGTCAGACAGTTCGCGTTCACAATATATTTTAATTCGCGGAACAATTCAATTTGTTACCTTAAATTTGTATATTTAAAATAATTTAGACTCTGTTTTTTAAAAAGTAAAAATAGCAATTTGCTGACATGAATATCCCTTAACTGTCGATGTTTACTTTTGTTTTGAAATATTTTTGTTTGTTTTTGCCTTTTTCAGATATCCTGTGGAAACTATACCTTCTTGCCATACAAACTCTGCGAGCAGGGATTTTGCTTCGTGACAACATTTAATAAAGAGACTGGGGACTTAAAACAATCTTCTCTTTCTATACGCCTACGTCGTATTCTCCAAGATGTTGAAATACAGTCCAAGTATGTATAAGTAAATTAGTTTAAAATTGTCTAATCAACACCGAATCCTGTAAAAGAGAGTGAGAGATAATTTTATTAAAGTTTTGCATACAAGCTTCAGTTGAAAGATGTTCCAAGGCAAAGTATGTTGTGTATCAATATGATGATACATACGATACGATTAAAACAACCAATATTGTATCGAGTCAGTAAGCCAGTCAAAACCAGAGATATATAGACAAATTAATGGACACATATTATTGTTACATTTGAATGTGTCTTGTAGCATGTGCTGTGAAGGAATGGGTGAAATTAATTAACTTATGGAAAATGTCCATCGTTATATTTCCCATACGAAATGTACTCTAACAATTGAGGTATCGAAACTAAAAATGATAAATAATATAATATTTGTTTAATAATTTCCTAATTTTGTTGAGTTGTCCAGTCCAAGGCCTGTTCAAGGTCTGAACATTCAATGAACACATCCTAACGCCGTTGTCCTTTTTGCGGGGTGACAACTATAAATCCATCATTAACCGAAGATCGCAGTGGCTCAGTGAATAGTGTGCTGGACTACTGTGTGAGGGATCCCACGTTCGATTTTCGCGAACGTCTGACAAACATCCGAGAGTATGACCTGAAAAAGCTTCTCAATTCAGCCGTTCGGACTCGGCATAAAATTGTAGGTCCCTTCCATTCGTCCCAAAAATAGAAACTCACACAAACGAATGGTTGCGAGAAGCTAGGCCTAGGGTTCCTATCCATCTGTTGCGCCAACTATTTATTTATTTATTTAACCGAGGATCTTGTTTGCCTCGTAACCAATTTTACGTGGCTCCGTCGTTCACCCCACTCAAAATTCATTTAGCCTTAGAACAGCAAGCCGGAGCCCACTTTGGAGATCTGAGAACTCTGAACCGACATCTATTTTTCAGCAAGTAATGTATCTGAACATTTTTCTCTAAGCTCTTTTTATACTAATACAAATATAATTTAAAAACATTTTTATGCATTCAAATATCTGCTATCTTATTAAGTTTTGTTCAATCGTTTTTTTAGGACACATATGAGAGAAAAATTCTTGGCGGATCTAAGGAGTGTCCGAGAGGAATATGCTTTTAATACACCCAAATTGACAGAGATCTTGCATCAAATGAGAAAACGCCTAGATGATCCTCATGTATTATCCGGAGAAGTTGTTCATAGCTTTATGTGTTCCCTTCGTGATATTCAGGACTATGATTCTATGGTGCGCTTAGTAAATGACTTAAAAACAATTCCTAACACACGCAAATATATAGAAACTGGTAACATGTGTTTTAACTACGCTTTTGCTCTTAACAGAAGAAACAAAAAGGGAGATCGTGAAAAAGCCTTAGAATCTTCCTTAAAAGCCTTGGAAAAAAAAGAAAATGAATTTCCAGATATGCTTTGTCTTTGTGGAAGAATTTACAAAGACATTTTTGTTGAATCTGATTACACTGACATCAGTAGTTTAAAGAATGCAATTAAATGGTACAGACAAAGCTTTGAAGTACAACCCAACGAGTATGCTGGAATTAATTTGGCAACACTTTTGGTTATCGATGGAAAAGAGTTTAGCAATACAGAAGAACTACAACACATAGCTATGACACTCAATAATTTAATAGGAAAAAAGGGGAGTCTCTCATCGTTAACGGAATATTGGGATGTAGCAACATTTTTTGAAATATCCGTATTAGCTGAAGACTATACCAAAGCTATCCAAGCAGCAGAATGCATGTTTAAATTGAAACCACCTAATTGGTATTTGAAGTCGACAATAGGAAATATTGCATTAATTCATCGTTTTCGAAGAAAGTCAGATGATCACACATGCGGTATAAAGGAACAAGTTTTCCAGTTTTGGATTGACTTCTTTTTAGAGGCGACGAGCTCAGAAGCACCAAATAATGTCCGATTTCCGATCTTAGTGAGTATAATCCAAGAGTTAATATATTTAGAGCTAGCCGTCAATAGGATTAGTTTTAAGAGTAGATTCAGCGTGTATGCCATCATATCAGACGCTGATCAAACTGGTGTGCAGACTCAATCTTTCCTCCTTTTTATCATCTAGTGCTATTGGTATTGAAGTTCGATCGAGGTGTTTGGAGACAAATTTATGTCTATCCCGAACGCTAGATGTCATTGGTGGGTGTATTTTAAATGTCTTCAGGCTGTAATAATCATATATTAAAGTGGTTTTCTCTTGCTTGACCAAAACATTATTGCCGAGCATTCACATGCGATATATTCTCCTGTTTCTTGCCTTTCGAGGCAGAGTCTGTCTGTACATACCAGTGGAACTTGTGCCGATTTTATGAAGATGATAGTTACCGGTAATAAAATCAGATACGATTTTTGTGTCACTTTGCTCATGGTGGGTATTTGACTTTTGAAGCATACGTTTATTAGCCCCACCCTTTTTGGCGTGGCACATACCCTGCATGGAGTTCCAATTCGATAGTCTCATTTTGAAATTTCAAAGAGTCCAACTCTGCTTTGATGTTGCTGGCTGGTAAGTCACGAAAATGCCCTGGGCCAATGAAAGGAATTGTTGTGCCTTTGAGAGCTATCTCATTAGCCCTTTCGTTGTCTTCGAATTCTTCGTGGCCTGGACCCCTTATGAGAGAGTAACTTTGCTTCGGGCAGCAAGCTGTTCAATAGTGTTTAGACCAGGGGCCTGTAACACAACGCGACAAGTCGACAAGTTTAAATTCACTTGTCTGACTATTCTTGTCCGACAAGTACAAATTAATTCTGTAACAGAACGTAAACCGTTGCACTTGTCAAAAGAATTAAATTTCCCTGACTTGTCGGCACTCTTCCACAAGTGTTTAACAGGAAAAAAAAAATCTGTTTTAACTAAAATAAGAGAGGAAAATATAGCCTTTTTGGTGCTTTCTGTATTATGTCCTAACAAAAGAAAATAAATGTTTAAATGGAAGAAAATACACAGCCTGCCAAAAAGCCTAAACGTAGTTCCGCAAAATAAGAATTGGACGTATAATAAGGGCCGTATTTTGGCAAAATGATAAGAAACGCGCAATTTTAAGTACTAATTAAATAAATGGTTCCTCTTCCAAACCCTCAGCGAAGAAACGGCGTTGTCTATAATCTTTAATTTTGAGCTCCTGGATCAATATGATCTTGCACGGGTGTAGGCCCAATGCAATATTCTTCTTGTACAGTGGCAGTGGTGCCTCGGAACCTCGGGTTCTCCTGTACCTACATATTTATGGACCGCAGAAATGTTCTCGGCCGATCTGGCGTTTCTTTGACTTGCGAATGTTGGCTGATTGTTTACCGAACCGGTAAAATGTGGCTATAATGTGGATTTGGACTTCGCTTCGACCTCGCTCTTGGCATTCGTAAAGAGCACCGTAATGTCTTTTTTTTGTTCGGAGTCTTACAGCTGTGAAACAATAATAAGAGAAATGTCATTTCAAAGCGACCTCAAAACTGATTAAACGTCGCGTGCAGGCCACCTATGCCTGCAGTCTTGCGACTCCCTTAGGAAAGAGCCACGACGGCCCAGGGCGTCGCGACGCACAGTAAAGGAACTACTGATTTAGACAGTTCCAAATGAGTCTGGATTTGAATTTGTATAAATCAAAAACTTTAAGCGCTTCTTGACTGTCTGACAGCATGCTGATATGAATTTTCGTCGCTACGATTACACGGCCATTTTTTCGCGTCATTTAAATGGCACTCTGACGTAAAAATCGCGTCACAAAGCTGTCATTTTAATGTCGGTCTGTGTGATCGCCATTTTTGCGATAACATTTTTGGCGTCATTTAAATGACTAGGGAAATGGCGGACCAAATGACATGAATTTCAAGATGAATTAAATCGCTCTTTAATGACCCTAGGGCAAATGACTAAACTTTTTGGCTGTTGCGTCATTTAAATGGCAGCATCCAAAAAATGACAAGGCACGATACTCACGCCATGCCATTTTTGTACGCAAATGACAAATGACGCAGCTTTTAATACGATATCTGTGCTTTCAGTTAAATTTTTGTCTCGTGGCAAAAGGGACGTGTACCTTTAATTAATAAACTGGCTTCCATTTTTTTTTTTTTTTTTGTGGTTGTGTTGTTCGGTACCTATTGAGAGAAATGGAATTCAAACAGTCGCCGTCATGTGCCGACAATTTGGACTGTTTAGTTGTAAATGTGAATGTGTGAATTTGAATAGTACACAAGGTACAGCGAAGTCGAAAAAAATTACCCAAAACGCAGAAAGCAGTAGTGAATCGGAATAGGAAAATTAGCCATTCGTGGAGCGACGAAGAGGAATCGCGTTTGATTGTGGCGGGGCAAAAGCAACGGGCGCTTTGGGATAACTATGTTCCAGAATATGTACAAACTTCAATAATAAACATAAACAATTGGTCGCATTTCAATCTTCACTAGCAAATAGCACACAGCACACACCTTAATAAACTTACCGATAAGAACCTTGTAAATAGCGTCAATAACAGCGGAATGATGCACGTTATCGTTGGCTGCGATACGCGGAAAAGGAATCACAGCGATTGAAAATTTTCACCTGTGGCCAGGGGCCTGTACCACGAAACAACAAGTATTGTGGAATGGAAGCATTTTACCATATTGCTCCGATAAATTGCTACTGTTTAACAATATTTGTTGTTTCGTGGTACTGGCCCCAGGTAGCGCAGCGTGATTATCGCTGAAACGCTCTCTCGCATATTTGTGTTCTGTTTTTTGATGTGTGGCCTCAGCAACCTCAACAAGTAATCGAATTGATTGGCTGACATACGAAGGACTATGCGATATTCAGTCAAAATCGCTAACAACGACATCTTTTATAACGACTGATTTTTCCCTTTATTTGAAATAAAATATTGGTTACAACGACTAAAATCGACGTAGCGTTGGTGCGGCTGCATTTTTTTCTTAAACGGTAAACTATTTATGCATCTGCAGATGCGATGTATCAGTGTACATAGAATTTCGGATACAATTGTTACAGAGCTTACCGTTTGTTGCCATGCTATTCTTTGTTTTGCGTTTATTAGTGGTTTTGAGTTTTTTCAGCAGTATATGTTGGAAACTTACTTAGTGGGAATTTTTCTGTGTGACGAGTGGTCATAAAAGTTAAAATTTATTCGGTTCACATATATACTCGTATTTATGTATGTCAAGAACAAGTAAGAATTATGAAAAAAATGTATCTCTACTTAAAAACAGATTAATTTGTTTGTGTACCCTGATATCTGTTACAGCGACCTATCGCTTATAACGACCAAATTCGCTGGTACCTTTAAGGTCGTTATAACCGATTTGGACTGTAGTTCAGGTTCTTCTTCGCGCAATTCGAGTAGTGTTCCAGTACAAAATCCACTCTTCTCGCGACAGCTCAACCACTTCTTTTGCCAAATACTCCACTTTCGTCGCGTTGGCTCGCAATCAAGATCGTCTTTACTGCTTTCCAGCACACACGCTGCTAAATATTCCGTCTCCGCAATGTCCACCATCATCGCAAAAGTTCTTTTTGACATTTTTTATTTATTATTATATTTTTTTTTTCTTTTCACTGCTATTTAATTTAATTTAAAAAGTTGCACGTTGCGTCTTCGCCGAGAGAAATCACTAAATGACAGTAGCTATATTTTTCTCATTGGTCATTTACCGTCGGATCGTAAAACAGATAAATGACGCGAAATCGAAACAATAGGAAAGGTGACATTTGTCATTTTGATGAGGCAAGTCATTACCATGTGATCGCCATTTTTTCGCTCGTCATTTAATGGCATCCCAACGGAAAATTCTAAATTACTCGCAGTGTCCGTCATTTGATTTTGGGACACAAATGACGATAATAGTCATTTCGTGTGATCGCCATTTTTTGCCAAATGACCAATGACGAATCGTAGCTTGAATGGCACTCTAATGCCCCATTTTTTCCTAACGTCACAGCGTCATTTAAATGACTCGATAAAATCGTTGTAGTGTGTGCCTAAGGGGGTCTGATGTTAGAGTTATATCTACTGTTTCAGTTGGCATTTTTGAACATCCGGTGTACTATGCTGAGAGGGATTGATCCAATCAATACGCCTCTCTCGTTGGCTCATTGGCTAACCACCTCCAGTTGCGGTCCCTTTTTACTTGTGCGAGCAACTTAAGGGGCAATATTCCCCTACTGCGTTCTCCCTTTGGCTTGGAGTCGAAGACTCTTCGGGCGCTGTATCTCTCGCAGCAACAGTGAATATCTTCATTCGCTTTAGATAGAGTTCAAGATTCAGCGCCATAAAGCAGACTGCGATGATCAAGGTCCTACGCCGAATCTCTTCAGTTGCTCTGGATAGCACTCTACTATTTGATTGCCTCCTCAGCTCTAAGAAACAGCGTTTGACAAGAGTTATTCTTTGTTTAATATCTGCTCGAATGTTATTATTAGAGTATATAACAAATCCAATGTAGACAAATTTCCTTACTACCTCAAAGCTAACATTTATAATAAAAGTATTCATAATAAATAAATTAATTTGTTATTGACGTTTCAAAGAGTAAATTTAATTTTTTCTTTATTTTCTGCAGATTGTAGAGCCACAGAAAATAATTATGCCAAGCTATATAACTATAAATATGGACGCAGATGAAAAATCCATACAGATCGTTAACTTATGTTTGGCACATGAAAATAAGGCATGCAAAAAAATCCACGACTTTGTTTTTACAGCCAGCCAAATAAAATCAGTGAGCTTATATAAACGTGACGATAGATGTGCCTTTTTGTATGTTCATCATAATTCGGATGATTTTCAAATATTTTTCCCTACAACTGCATGTCGGCAAAAATTTTATGAACTTGTATTGGAAATGGCTTCAGATCAAGAAGTTTTTGTTAATTTATCAATAAATGAAACACAAATAGAGGTAAGATTTGAAATAGTGTATGTACCTACATAATTAAATTATTAATTTCTTAGTACGAATATGATCTCGATGATCAAAACAGAAGAATTGTTTTGGGAAAGGGTACCTACGGAGTTGTTTATGCGGCAAGAGACCTTCAGACTCAAGTCCGAATTGCTATAAAAGAAGTGCCTGAAAAAAATTCTCAAGATGTTCAGCCGTTGCATGAGGAAATTAAGCTTCATTCGCAATTAAGGCACAGAAATATTGTTCAAGTAAGTATAGAATACTCGGACAACAGATCACTCGTTAAATGAATGGTTAATTTCCTAAAGTACTTGGGTTCCTTATCAGAAGATGGATACTTTAAAATATTTATGGAACAAGTTCCCGGTGGATCTCTTTCGGATTTACTAAGAGAGAAATGGGGGCCATTAAAGGACAGTGAATCAACTATGGCATTTTATTCTAAGCAAATTCTCGAAGGTCTTCGATATTTGCACGAGCAAAAAATTGTTCACAGAGACATAAAAGGGGATAATGTTCTAGTAAACACTTATAGTGGAGTTGTTAAAATATCAGACTTTGGAACGTCGAAGCGGTTAGCAGGAATTAATCCAATTATGGAGACTTTTACTGGTACACTCCAATATATGGCACCAGAAGTAATCGATCAAGGCTTCCGCGGATACGGACCCGCCGCAGATATTTGGTCTTTTGGTTGTACTAATGTGGAAATGGCAACGGGGAAACCCCCTTTTATTGAACTTGGGTCGGCGGAGGCGGCCTTATTTAAAGTTGGATTTTATAAAAAGCACCCAACTATACCCACAGAGCTCTCTCCAATGGCAAGTAACTTTATTCTTCGTTGTTTTGCAATTAACGTACAAGATCGCCCGACAGCAGCTAATTTGTTAGAGGACCCATTTTTATCTGAGTAAATGAACAGGTAAATTTTGTTGAACTTATAAACTAAACTACACTTTATTTTAAGCAAACATCCTAAACTTCGCGTGGGAAGTGATTTCAGTAGAAGTATATCGGTACCTGCTGATCGTTTAACAAATAAAACCAGTTCGATTGTTAAACATCATTCTAATAGCAACTGCAATACACCCACGACACCAGAACTTGAGTAAGTAGAATTTGTACCAGTTAACTTATTTATTTATGTAGCGAACCCAATAACATTAATCATAAAAGTTGTAAAAATTTAAAATTTACGCGATAGAGAATTCGTTTGATATACTTTTAATTTCAATGGCGTCGAACAGCAAACACCATCCACCGAGGTCAAACAGTTTTCGCAAATCCATGTAATTAGACCCGACAACACTATAGAGAAGAACAGTCTTTCTAACGAGTTATATCGTATAAAGAAGTACAGTCGTTGTATAGAATTATATCTGCTTATAAAAGTTTAGTTTGGTTTTTTTCTTATATTTTCCCCGTCTGTTAACAAGTACGTAATGAGTTTATTCCAGGATTTATACAACCATCTAAAAAAGGGCGTGTTTTAATTTTCATATTATGTAGTTTTCTTCCTTCGAAGTACTAATTGCCTACTTCTGTCTTTTTCTTAAAGATTGTGTCTGCCGTTGTTACAGAAACCATAGCATTAATTAAGACGAACTTGTTTTTCTGCACAACTAACATTTTTGTGATTTAGAAGCAAAAATGTACTGCATAAGCAGAGGCTACTGTTCCATCCAAAATATATTCATTGCTTCTCGGGATTTTCGCAAAGATACAGATAAAAGCATTTACTTTTATAGTGAACAAAATCGATTTATTTATAACTGAGACTCCCAAATTTTTTTTATGTCGTAGACCACTTTCAAAATCAACCTTGTTTCGGTGGACCCCCTGCTTATACATTTTTGCCATATTCTCGAAACTCATAAAAAAAAGTGAAAATCAGATGTAACGATAGATATTTGCGTGGCTGAGTTCCATTCCAACCCTTAATTTCGGAGTGATAAAAATAAAAATAAAAATAGTATATTTTCTTAGTTTCTATTTATTAATATATTACGACTAGCTGACCCGTGCTCGCCTTGCGTCGCTCACCTTTAGCAAACAATTTTTTTTTTTAATGGGAATTCGCTGGAAGGAAAAAAATCGAAAGACATTGCAGAGCTATTACGCGAGGGATGCTTCTGCAATAGTGAGGGACTTTAACCCGATCTAAAAAAAAACTCCCAAGAGGACTGACCTTCGTCATCCCGAATTGATTGCACCTAGTCGTTCGACTAATCGGCAATTTATTTTTGATTCATTTTAAAAAAATTAGAGGATAAATCCGACTTTTGCCGAATTTCTATACCTTTTTAGAAGTTGAAAGTATTACCTACTTTCTTGGTCTTAGCTAAGATCAAGAGGTTTTACCCGCCTCAATCTCCTGATTACATTGTCAGTATTTAAAAGTTCTGTTATTTCTATGTTAACATGGTTAAGAAATCTACTTCTATGCCTTTGGGCAACTTTTTTAACTTCTTCCTCAACCATTTCAATGTTAAGATCTCTATGTAGATCAGCGTTGCGTATGTACCAAGGTGCATTGACTATGTTCCTTAGTACTTTATTTTGAAAAACCTGAACCTGTAGCAAATCTGCCCGGCATGTACATGCCCACAACTGGATCCCGTAGGTCCATACTGGTTTTAGAGCTTGCTTGTATAGCAATAACTTATTATAATTTGACAGAGATGAATATCTTCCAATGAGCCAATACATTTTACTGTATCGCATGTTCATGTTAGCATCTAGAGTCATGCCTAGATATTTGGCTGTATTTGAGTATTCCACTACATTGTTGTTTATGTATACTGAAATATATGGTACGTTTTTATACGTAAAATTAATATGGACTGAATTAAGGTCATTTAATCTATTCATTCATTCATTTTCAATGGTCCGCTTGTCCATTAAGTGGGTCGCGGGTGTAGGTTGCTCAAGTGGACCCTCCATAGCTCTCGATCCTCCGCCATCGACTCTAAATCATCAAGGGCAATCCCCATACGGGTAGAGGAGAGATTATGAATTTGATCTAACCATCTCATCCTGGGTCTACCTAGGGGACGCCTGCCCGATGGTACGGATTCCATAGCACGTCGTGGAATCCTGGTCGGGGACATGCGTTTAACATGACCAAACCACCGAAGCATGGATCGCTCCGTCCGGAGAAGTAGCTGCTCGACGAGTTCCTCACGTATTCTGGTATTTCTGATGCGATCTCTACGGGTCACACCAGCAATACTACGGAGAAATCTCATTTCGGCAGCTTGTATTCGCGATCTTATTCTTTCGGTCATTACCCAAACCTCATGACCATAGGTAAGAGTTGGAACAAACACCGAATTAAAGACTGACAACTTAGCTTTGACACCAAGTTCAGTCCTCCTGATAACAGAATGACCAAGCTGTCTCAAAATCGATCCAGCCTGACCAATCCTACAGGAAAACTCGGCATTGCTCCTTCCATCACTCGTGAATAAGACCCCGAGATACTTAAACTTCTCCACCTGTTTCAATGGGACTCCACTAACATGCAGAGTGCATTGAACAGGCGTTCTGGAGACGACCATCACTTCAGATTTGTTCACATTTACTTTCATCTCAGCTTCAACACAAACGGCTACAAACCGATCGAGTGCGCGCTGAAGTTCAGTCTGAGAGGACCCAAGGATGACCAAGTCATCAGCGAAGAGCAAATGACTTATTCTCAGATCTCCCAATTCGAAACGTTCTTCGCCAAGACTGCGCTGTAACATCCAGTCCATATAAGTAATGAAAAGGAGAGGCGACAAGACGCACCCCTGGCGAAGTCCAACGCCCACGGTGAAAGGTATTGATTTAACGCCGTTTACCCGAACACAGCTTTTACAGTTTGTGTAAAGAGATTGAATGGCTCTCAAGAGAGAACCATCAATTCCATACTGCTGTAATACACTCCAGAGTTTCCCTCGAGGGACTCGGTCATATGCTTTCTCCAAATCTACGAAGCAAGCGTAAACAGGTGTAGCATACTCCCAAGCCTTCTCAAGTACCATTCTGAGAGTGAATAACTGGTCGGTTGTGCTTCTGCCGGGACGAAAGCCGCACTGCTCATCTCCTAATCGTGCCTCGACCACAGCTCTGCAACGCGTTTCCAGCACCTTGGCAAAGACTTTTCCGGGGAGACTTAAAAGTGATATACCCCTGTAATTGGAGCAATCCCTTTTATCCCCTTTCTTGAAAAGGGGCACAATCACCCCAATCTGCCAATCGCTGGGTGTTTCGCCGCATTCCCAGGCCACTTTAATGACACGAGAGAGCCATTTGACTCCCTCTTCACCTAAGGCCTTTAGCATTTCTGGCCGGATTTCATCCACTCCGGCAGATTTGCCAGCTTTTAGCGATTTGATCGCAAAAGTGACTTCCTCTACCGTGGGACTATTTTCCGCCCTGCTTAAGGCGATAGATGTGTCATCCTCAATGCCCTGGATTGGATTGAGCAATTCGGAAAAGTGCTCGCTCCATCTGCGCAAGATGTCCTCCTCATTAGAAAGAAGTGTACCATCTTTGGATTTGACTCCTTCGATAATGTTCCACTTCCTTCCTCTAAGACGGCGGATGGTCTGCCAGAACACCTTGCTTGCAGATCTGTGATCGCGGTCCAATTTTTCGCCGAACTCCTTCCAAGAATGTTCTTTGGCTGCTTTAACAGCCAATTTGCAAGTTCTTCGCGCCTCAATGTACCGGTTTCGAGAAGGAGAGTCCCCCAAGTGAATCCACACCTTGAAAGCCTTCTTCTTCTCTCTGATGGCTTCTTGAACTCCGGGCGTTTTAAACCACGCAGTTCTTTTCTCACCACCAGCCGCCACACCGAGCCGCTTCACTCCGCAAACATGTCCTGCAGAGGCAATAACTGCTGTTGAAAACAACTGCCATTCTTCCTCTACATTCAATGGAACATTTGGAATTTGTTCAAACCTTTCAGATACCTGCCGTGCAAATTCCTCCCGTATCTCATCGTTCTGTAGCCCCTCCCACCGTATGCGCGTAACCATTCTTGGTTTACGCAGGATAGGTATTTGATCGTTGAGATACAATTTGCACAACACCAGGTGGTGATCAGTTGACAGTTCAGCCCCTCTCAACACACGAACATCACAAACCATCCTTTTAACACACGATGGTACCACAAAGAAATCTATCAGCGATTTCTGCTGAAGACTTCGACGGTACCATGTGTATTTATGGATATCTTTGTGTGGAAAGAAAGTGTTCATAATGGACATTCCATTTGAACAACAAAAGTCCAACAACTTCTCTCCGTTCGCGTTCTGATCGGGGTCACCGTGTTTCCCAATCGCGCTGCCCCATGTCGAGAAATCCGCACCCACGTGAGCATTGAAATCCCCTATCAGGATATAAGAATCCATATCTGCAACCTTTTCAAGGGCTGCATCAACTTCATCTAAGAAAGCTGCGTTCCCCGACTCCAGATTCGGTGCATACACCTGCACCAGAGCTAGGGTTGATCTTTCAAGTTTTAGCTTTAAGATCGCAACTCTCCCTCCTAATGGAATCCACTCCAATACTCTGCCTGACAGCCTGGGACTTGTGAGTATCCCCACTCCCGCCTGAGCAGACATTGAAGGTGCTACTCCCGACATGAAGAGTTTCCACCCATCTGCAAGGTCCACAGTTCTAGAACCCCTTTGCTTTGTTGAGGAAACACCAACTATATCTAGTCGATATTTAACAGCCTCCCCAACAAGCTCCAGGTCTTTTCCCGTGAGCGAAGAGATGTTCCACGTGCCTATCCTAAGTCGATGCCGTTGTCGAGTAACCGTAAGTCCACTTATGCCCCTATTGGTGCATAGCGCATCCACCCTCTGACCCCCATAATGGTTTGCGAGACCATTGACAGGAAGCTCGTAGCCGTTTCGGGTTAAACCCGGCCGACTGCCGAGCGTGACAAGCCGACCACCAGACGCTCGCAAACTGCCACCCTTCAGGCCTGGCTCCAAAGGGCGCCCTATTTTGACAGGCTTGGCAATATCCGAGGCTCGCTTTCTTCGCTTTGTCATCATTGGGTGTGTGCTTCGTTAGCCATGTCTAGGTGAACCTAGACATGTTGCCCGCCCCCCACCGCGGGGAGGTCAGCTACATGAGGGGGCTCATTTAATCTAATCTGCCATTTTTTTGTTCAATCAGAAATATTGTCTATTGCCCTTTGAAGCTTTTTTGTTGCTACTTCGACAGTTGATCACACAGCAAGGACAGCTGTGTCATCTGCAAAAGTAGCTATAGTGGTTTCCCCACTTCCAGGCAAATCGTTAGTGAATAGAAGGTATAAAACTGGACCTAGCACGCTGCCTTGTGGTACACCAGCTTTAATTTCTCTTAATGTTGAGTACTCTGTCTCTTGTTTAATTCTGAAGAATCGATCTGATATATATGACTCCAGAATTGTCGAATATTGTTTTGGCAGTTGCCTTTGTAGTTTGTAGATCAAACCTTTGTGCCTGACTTTATCGAAAGCTTGTGCTATATCAAGAAATATTGTAGAGCACACTTTTTATACCCGGTACCACACTGTGGCGAGGGTATATTCACTTTGACATTCCATTTGTAACGCACATAAGGAGGCGTTGTAGGTATGACAAACTATATATATTATTGATCAGCATCACTTTCTTAGTCGATCTAGCGATATCCGTCTGTCTGTCCGTCCGCACGATTACGGCTGTAATTTAAGAGCTATCGACTTGAAATTTGGTACGTAAGCTTTTATCCAGCAAACTGAGGCTAAGTTCGAAGATGAGCAAGATCGGATGAAAACTACTACTACCTCCCATACAAAATATATAGCTATTTTATGTTAAAAATTAAATTTAAATAGCTACAGTAAAGATAGCAAGTTTAAACTTTGCACATATTGTTTTAATAATATTTAAAATTGTTTGACAAAAAATGAGGTCGAATAAAAACTACCCATACCTCCCATACAAATATATATTTATACCCGGTACCACACTGTGGTGAGGGTATATTCACTTTGACATTCCATTTGTAACGCACTTAAGGAGGCGTTGTAGGTATGACAAACTATATATATTATTGATCAGCATCACTTTCTTAGTCGATCTAGCGATGTCCGTCTGTCTGTCCGTCTGTCCGTCTGTCCGTCTGTCCGTCCGCACGATTACGGCCATAATTTAAGAGCTATCGACTTGAAATTTGGTACGTAAGCTTTTATCCACCAAACTGAGGCTAAGTTCGAAGATGAGCAAGATCGGATGAAAACTACTACTACCTCCCATACAAAAATATCGGATTTATATAGCTTTTTGATGTTAAAAATTAAATTTAAATAGCTACAATAAAGATAGCAAGTTTAAACTTTGCACATATTGTTTTAATAATATTTAAAAATTTTTGACAAAAAATGAGCTTGGTCGAATAAAAACTACCCATACCTCCCATACAAATATATATTTTTTTAGTACTAAAATATATTTTTTTATTTTTACAATAATACAGTACCGGGTATTTGAGCTTCGGCATAGTCGAAGATAATTGTCTTACTGGTTTTTTTTATTTTTACAATAATACAGTACCGGGTATTTGAGCTTCGGCATAGTCGAAGATAATTGTCTTACTGCTTTCTCTTCGAATGCTTTTTCGATTTTATCTGTGATTCTATGCACCTGATCGATTGTAGAGTGCTTATTTCTAAATCCAAATTGGTGATTTGGGACTAGACATTTTTCGTCAATTATTTTTTGCAGGCGTTTAACCAGCATTTTTTCGAATAACTTTGACAACATTTTTAGTATAGATATTGGGAGATACAAACAAATAAACTTATAAATCGTTCATTTAAGATTGCACTTTGAGTGACAACACTAACTTTAAACAAGTTTGCTCGATATTGACATTAACTACTTACCGGAAAAATAAATCACGGGTTTGGATAATTTTTGTTTTGTATGCATTGCCTTACAATAATTAACAGTTGTAAAAAATATGGCACGATTTACAAACATCTCATTCTTTCTACCAAGCGCTATGCACCGTACAGCCTACCTATTCGCACATAGGCCACATCACATCATGCTTGCGATTTACGCCCACCACTCAAATGCAGAGCAATAGCAAAAAAAAAGTTCACAAGGAGCATCGAATGAATTTTGCAAAAGAACATGTCGCTTGGAGCATAATGTATGTATTGCAAAATGTATGGCCTCATCCTAGTAATCGCCAGTGTTTATAGTGGCAAGTTGAATAAAGCAAAGTCAAAATAAAAATATGGGCGCGTGCAGGCCCGTACACGTGAAAGAAGTGAAATTTCTGGATCGCCATATACCTACCTACACAATAATCATTATGCAATCAATAGAGAATGGAAGACAACAAAAAACATTTTTACGAAAATGGATAAAACATTATCATTCTATATCTCTCCTCTGCATTTTGCTAAAGAGACCAATAAGGAAAGAAGAATGTCCCTTGACCATAATCCTTGCAAAATAACAACCACACAATTATCTGCGAAGAAAAGTATCGAACCGCCATTCAAATACACAATCTCTTGTTTATAATACTGCATTTCCATTGCTTTGTTTCCCTCTTCCTATGGAATCCAAAAAACTACCTATCCCAACCATACTCTGTTACCATACCACATATCAGAATGAAATTCTGAAATGAAACCTGTTTTGTATTATACGTCTCTTCTCTTATGAAGATTATAATATACCCCATGGCATACTGCAGCACGCACCCCATCATCATCTGGCATCGGGCATACGATCATAATATACATACATAAATTCAACTGACCATAGCGCTCACTGCGAAAACAAATCAAACCTTTTCGAATGCGAGGTATACGTATGCTAGTGTGTATGTGTAGTGTGAGTATATATTTTCAATTAAAAAAATAAATTTTAGCTAAAAACTATTGCTAAGGACGTGGCTATAAACGACATAGCCTATAGCAGTCTCACAGTCTTAAGGGACATTTGAAAAAAAGTTTCATCGAAATCTGTCCAGTAGTTTTCGAGTTTTTAGGTGACAACGAAAATTCATACAGTTTTATTATATGTATAGATTACAGACTTCATAGAACTAAAATTAAACATTAATAACGTATCGTAACTTCAACAATAATAAAAAGTCATAATTTTAATTTAACTGCAAGTTAATGTTGTTTGACCATAAACTCAAAAACTGATTCAAAAAGTGAGTAAAATCTCGTTAAGCATACACCTTTCGGCTTTCAATAACCAGCGTACTTCAGTACATAAGAGCAATCGTTGGAAGTTTTCATCATTTTCGTCGTACAATTTTGCAAATAATCGGATATTCAACGCATTGCTTCTTATTTTGTTGACTGTTTTAATCACAAATTGAAGTGTTTGGTGCAATCTATCACTCAAACTTTTTCGCTGCCATGTTTTATCGGTGGATGACACAGTGAATTGCAGTTACTTCTGGTATAATTATTTTAAGATGGCTTATAAACCCACGATATCGCCCGAACATGGCAAGAGCTCCATCCGCTGCCACCTATTTTCCTCTTGTCATTGACTTGGGGTTGCGGATTTTCCCAACTGCTATGCATTTTGCCGTATTGTCAACAAACGATCTTCACCGCTAAGCTGCTTTTACCCACGCATGATGTTGTTATCTCGTCAGCTGGTCAGTGGGTTTAGCCATCACTAAAATATGCACCCACACATTGTAGACCCGTGTTAACCAAAATAATGCAATTTTTTTTTTGCATATGGTTTGCTATGAGTTATGACAACAACAACACCAGTACTGCTTGTTTTTACAGTAAAACTTCTTAAAATATACTATATTCAAAAAAATTAAGGTAGGTTTTAAAACAATTTAACTAAAGCTAAAAAAACAGGCTATCGCTGATCTATATGCCAGCCTAGATTAGATTAGATGATAGATCGGGAGAGCCTTCACCGGCCCTGGCACTGCAGCCTCTGTAAAGGAGCCTATTGTGCCTTCCCTGGTGACGACTTTGGGAATCACTGATCTATAATAACCATCGGCTTTCGTTATCCTTGTAACTAATTTTATGGCCAAGCACCAACAAAAGATGCAGAAAAGGTTTAAATGCACAATGCATTTGACACAATGTCAAGATGAGATAGAGTAGTTTATCTTTAATTACAAAATAGAATCGACTCAATTAATAAAATATATTTTATTTTCCGTATCTTATTATATGTATATGAAATTTGTTTTATTTAAAGCTGTCTTACCACAAGTATCATAAATGAAGAGCAGCCATTAAGCCTTGACAGGAGAAATTCATCAGGTGTTCTGTTATCTCCCGAAATAGAAATTTCTTCAAGTTCATCAAAAACGAATTTATCGGAGTCAAACGAAGCCGATGGCTTCTACATGTTAAAGAAGGACTCACAGAGGAGAACAACGCTTTCGAAAGTCCTTTCGAATGACGAAATTAAAATATGTGATATATGGATGGACAAACTGGAAATGGAAAATAAAAATAAACTAGCTATACGTAGGAATGACCTCTGCGCTATGATAAGAGGACTCAGACAATATATTATAGACCAAAATAGAGAGAATCTTGAAAAGTCAATTAATGAACTGAAAGCAACTTTGGATTTTGACACAACGGCTATTGATCATTTGCATTTAGCACTGTATTCATTTCAAGAAGCTGTTATTAGCGTTCTAAGATTGCACTGTATTAAACCGCATTGGATGTTTGCATTGGATAATCTGGTAAAAAGAGCTGTACAAGCGGGAATTATGATTTTGTCACCAGGTACAGCGGCTCATTAAAATAACGAAATTATTATTTATTGTAATTAATTGCAGAACTTGGAGCAAATTTGGCGGGCCAAGAAAATATGCTCGGCAATGAAGACGATTTCATGACAACTGAACAACATACAAGAACTTTACCTTTATCTCTGGATGTTAAAAGAACAATTTGTGAAAGTCCACATTTGGGTGAAATTAAACAAGTATTTGAAAGATTGATTGAGTCCCAGCAATGTATTCAAACAATTCTTAAAGTAAATCTTGAACAACAGAAGGAAGAGATTGAAATACTCAAAAAGGTTAACATTGGCTTAACACGTTTATATAAACACTGCGGAGATTCAAGGTAAGTTAATAATCAATAAGTGCTCATATATAAAATGGATTATTGTAAATAGTAAAGGTAATTTCTCTGTGGACGCAGTGGCTCAGTGGTTAGTGTGCTGGACAACTGAACACAAATTACATCTTAAGGCTTTTTTCACTGCGCCACCTCTCGCGAATGTCTGAAAAAGCTTCTCAATTAAGCCGGCATAAAATTGTAGATCCCTTCCATTCGTCCGAAAAATAAAAACTCACAAACGAATGGTTGTGAGAAGCTAGGCGTAAGATGTCTACACGACTGTCGCGCCAACTCTATTTATTCATTTAAAAGTAATTTCTGTCACCCATTATATGTTTCAAAATATTAAGTAATGCATAATTATTAGTGTAATACCCAAACTTGGGTAAAATAACACAATCAAGTTAGATTTCCATCCAAGAGAGAATGAGATGGGAAGACTCAAGCAAAATGTCACAGTTTTTAGTACAGTGGTACGTAAAGCTACAATAAGCGTGTTGAAAATGTATCTCAGTAAAGTAAAGTGACGTAGAATCTACGTGAATCTTCAGAGACACACACTAATGTCGTTTTCGGTTGGTCGTCCAGAACCGTCCGGAAGCAATCCGAACGCTTCTGAAAGCGTTCGATTGGCACTCAACTGACTGTTCTTCTACTGAAAAGAAGAGAAATTTGCTTCTGGATTTGAATTCAGAATCGCGGAGAGTTCTTCCGGACGGTTCTGGACGACCAACCGAAAACGACATAAGTATTTATTCTTAGTAGAAGTCAATTGAAAGTATAGTTCACATTTAACACCCTTCTGATAGATGGTTTATGACACTGCTAGCAAACTGCTTTTATTGGCCCCTTTCCTTTCAATTAATTTCTCCATTGAGAAGCTCAGAGTAGAAACTTCTTATATGAACTATCGAATTGGTGTTTGGTTGAGTCTTGCAATGAGGTGTTATATTAATATTTATATTGTTATATTTATGTTAGTTTAGTGTGAAAAATATATTATTTTTGTATACATATTCATACATTTTTTTTTAAGTGTTTCCTATGCAACGAGAACAACTAGATGCCCAAGAATGCACCGAAGAAACAAGAGAAAACGAATGTTTAACAGTAAATTGCTTAGCAAAGAGGACTGCGTTGACCAGCAATTGAATGATTGGCTAGAACAGAAAGAAATCGATAATACGGCAATATCGATTATTCTAGGAGAAGGATTTTCATTCAACGATTTTATATTCAATACAGAAAAATCGGATTTATTAAGACTGGGCTTAAGGTAAGCTATAAAATATTCGGACATACATTAGCAAACAAGCTCTGAGTAATCCGCTAGAGACCGCGACATAGTATAATTAATAGAAAGAATTTTATTTAAATCATAACTTTTAAATTTACAATTGGTTTATCTTCAGTTCAATAAGGTTTGGCTTTTTTCAATGCAAATAATTTTAAAAGTCTCCTTCTATGATACGTTGTATGCAGCTCATCACAGTTGTTGTATATTGGTATAAAGTTTCCCAGCCAAGGAAGCCATTCAAAACGTCAAAAACTTCATCAATTTCCATCGAAGCTACACCAAAGTCACACGAAAATCCTTTAGGATGGGGCATCTAGCAATGAAATAGTATAAATCCCCCTCTCCTTGAGGTTGTAACGGTCGCAGAAAATTGGCCGTTCTTTTCGATGCGAAATGTCGTTAAGCTTGATTATCCCTCCTCTTGCTCTAAAGAATATACTCACCATGTTAAGAGAAAAGCGATTTTGGCAGAACGTAATATCCATGAGTTCATAATTTAGTGGACTGTAAATCGCTCTATGTTGTGACGGTTCTTCTTCTGTACCGAAGCCAATCGATGAAACAAATTCAATGATGCTAAATTACCATTGCTGGTTTT
This sequence comes from Cheilosia soror, assembly GCA_949372485.1. Classification (NCBI taxonomy): domain Eukaryota; kingdom Metazoa; phylum Arthropoda; class Insecta; order Diptera; family Syrphidae; genus Cheilosia; species Cheilosia soror. The sequence goes on from OX443562.1 coordinate 35,729,219, forward strand.
AATATCTGTAATGAAAAATTTGTAAATCAACACGAGGGGCTCACGCGTCTTAATTCAGCTATTTCGATTTGCCATAACATTTTGTTTTTCGGTTCACTATTAAAAACTTACACTTGTGAGAAGTAATAAGCGCGAGGCCTAGAGTCCTATATTGCGCAACATAATTTTATTTTATTTATCTGGTATTCGATTAGCATTCTCAAATTCGGATCAATCCAAAATGTGTACACAAAATATTGGAAGCTGTCAGTTATCGACATTACTAATCCAATAGATTTATAGAACCAAACGAATTAAGTCGTATATACCTAGTAATTTTTGTAATAAAAAAAGGAACGAACGTTTCATTTAAAACATTAATCGCTCAGTTAACATTTTTTTTCATATACATATTTGTAAACCTATTCTTACATATATATTTTTTTTAGTATTGGACTCGAAGTACGCTTATGGAAGCTTATAACAACAGAAAGAGAGAGAATGAAATCAAACTCCAACCATACTGTTGCCGATGAGATAGACAGTGTATATGAATCATGTAATGAATAAGTGCCTTACATTAATCATGACCAAAACAAATGCTAATTTTTAATGAATGTAAATATAAATCTTGTAACAGAAAATTAAGATAAGAAAAAATAAACGAGGTTATTTATTCAATGGATACTTATATATAATATGTAATCTATTAGGGTTACATTCAATCATCGACCTCACAACTTGGGTTTCCATACCACCAGCCGTGTCTAAATAATTTGAATGGTGCCAAGAGTCCATATAAAATCGCGATCTCTGAAATGATCTCGGAAATAATATCCAGACGACTTCCGGGGGCTTATTCCCAAATGCGCGGCGGATCGCTTTTCATGGCGGATTGAAATTTTTGTATTTCCAAAAGCTGCCAAAAGCGATAGCTATTCAGGTGACAGATTGCTGGCGAATTTATTGCCAGCAATCCTCACAATAGCTATTGCTTTTGAATGGATCGAATCGCTTTTGGAAATATAAAAATACCAATCCGCCATGAAAAGCGATCCGCCGCGCATTTGGGAATAAGCCCCCCGGAATATCAAACTGTTGCCCAGATATGTTTCATTTTCAAACATAAAAGAAAAAGATGGCGCATTCCCGAGGTCCGCCATCTTTTATCTTACTCAAACGGCTCAATCATCGATAGAGACGTTATCTCCTCTATGAACAAGAAAAACTCCAAGCGCTTTCAATCTGCTATTTCGTCATCTTTAATAATGGCAAAAAATATGAAAATTCCCACAGGCTACTTTGGTGAACACACTCAGTCGAACCCACAATGGAACATTAGCCCCTCATCTTTAATAATGGAACTGGCACAATACCCTAAAACAAACACGCCACCATCAATTTACCGTGCCACTTTTGTAACAGTTATCTCCGATCTAAGATCTAAAGGCTGGAGTTTTGTTTTTACAGACGGGTAAAAACTAAGAACAGGACATCTTTTGCCGCCAACCATGAACCAACGCATCCATTTTTACCTCCAAAGCACAAGCTATCCTCAAAATCACATGGTAAATTTGTAATAGGAACAGATAACTTATCTGTAATACATGCTGTTGAAAATCCTAATAATAACGCTTTAATCATTAACAAAATCAGAGACGGTCTTATAATGCCCAACAAGTTGAAGCTGATGTGGATTCCTAGCCATGTAGGCACAATGGCAAATGAACTTTCTGACATTGCCGCCAATCTTGCACACCACGCTCCAGTCCATAAATCGGCTACTTACACCAAACTGGACCTACTGCGACTCGCTAGAAACAATGGATTGGAGCAGCTATATTCACCACAACTCAACCACAAACACTGACAGATCACACCCAATTTTTCCCAGCTCTTCTTCAAAATCGATGAACACGACGTTTGTTAGACTACGCTCAGGTCATACGGAGTTTACCCATCAACACTTACTCAAGAAGGAAGATTCTCCTACGTGTCATTCTTGTAACTCTCCAATCAACATAAACCACATCTTAGGTATAGGAATATCTCCCTCATGTAAACAAACGAATCAGCTGTTAACGTCTTCGCAACCTTCTATTTACGAGATCTTAAGAAACCCTAATCATGATAATATTGTTAAAATGTATAATCTAAGCTCAAATTAAATCAATAGAGCCGAAAGCCCTCGCAGCTAGTGTTCTCTTTTTTTTAACATGTAAATTTATTTATATGGTAATAAATTATAATCTGGGTGATCACAGAATCCGTCGTATTCGGAATTTTGCTACGAATGCCGAAAGAACTATCACAGAATCCGTCGTAGTGGACATTTTTGCTACGAATTTAATCCGTCGTAGTGAAAATGTTTGCTGGGAATTTTATTCGTAGCAAAAATGTTCACCGTGGCTATATAAAACTATAGGGCCTAAGGATGTCATTTCTTCTTCGCTAATAACTTGATTATGCTTGTGTCCTTCCAGACTTCAGTATGCTATCTTTTTTAAAACAATAGATTTGCAATCCAGTGGAAACGAAGAAGTTCTTTTGCAGGCTTGTATATTTTTACAATGCCAGAATCAGGATCAACGATTTTTGAAGAATATCATTCAGTTCTACAGCTTTGAAGCTATATCATTTCTCATCGTTGACCAAAAACATGAGATGTGTGTAAAGCGGTTCGGGTATTGCGTACTAACATACCTACAATACTTCCATGGGTCTACTCGCCGCGTACCAATAGACTCCATCTAATAAATAACTGACCTAACTAACAATTCACCTATTAACATCGGGGTAACTCCCAACTATTCTCCTACCGGAAAATGAGTGAAAATAAAAACATTTGTTTGTATGGAAACACATCGCAGAGCAGCGTGACATGGATGAGGCAACAGTCTGCTGTAGACTCCTAAATGCTGTAAGAAGTGGACAGTAAATTTTGGCCTTAACAAATTTGATAGAACATCAAAATACCTTTGAATCTGCAGGCGTACAAATTATCAGTCTCCCATCCGGCTCTTGGTTTAATAAAGATGATCACACGCATTTGACTACATAAAAGTCTAATCCCAAAGAAACTTCCACTTCAGCCTTATTATATTACCATCGACTTTAACTTCGCCCATCACTTGTACTTACATATTTCGCAGACTAGGTTTTTTTATATTTGTATGCCATTTGACTTGGCGCGAGGCTAAATTATTCCAATACAAACCAAGGCATGACAAACATCATCCCAACGCTCATAATGTAACTATCAATACCGCTACTGCATAACACTTTCACAGTACACACCTGAACTCGTCGTTTTCCAAAGTGAATAGAACGCAAAATAGAATATATCGGCAGAAAAAAATCCATGAATTTTAGCACATTCAAAATATGTAGCGAAAAAAATCAGCGAGTGGAATTACAATTAAAAAACGAAATTTTAAGGCTATGAACAATCAATTTTTATTGTTACAGTAGTACATAGTTCTACACTTTACTTCCTGTTCTGATTATTTTGACGCTGCATGTCCTTTGGGAAGGTCCTTACTGGAGGTGTTCGAATACGCCTAGCTTCCTTTGATCGATTACGGACAACTTTCGAATGGATAGCACATGACACACAGTAATGCAATTTAGCATACAACTTCGGTAGAACGTATGTCTCCCAGATTGAAGCTTCGGAAATATCTCTCACTGCAGCGGCTTCCACGATATTCCTTATAACAAACTTCTTAATGGCTTTGTCCTTTGGAACACACCGAGCACAATTAGTGCAGCGAACTGGCTCCACATGTCCACGATTATGTTTGCAGCGACCTCCATTACGGCGTTTCTTCGTCATTTTTCACAACCTCTCCAATCCACGACCAACCGGAAAAAGAAAGAAATGCTTTGGCCAACCACAATCACTCCCAAAATTAATCGTACGTAGAAGGGCTGGAATACATTTTATGGGTTTGTTCAAAAACCTGAAGTTGGGACCACAATATAGTACGTAGCCAAGAAATACTTTGCTGCTTGATGGTGTGCGTACAACCGAGGTTCTGTTTAGGTAACGTAGCCGTAGGTCCTATATGAAATTACCCAGTATGGAAATTGTACGTGAATACTGCAAAGAGCATTCTAATTACATATAAAAAAATTGTATTCTTAATGTTGCTCAGCTCATTTGTTTTTAGTTTGACATTTGTGCTTTTCGCGATAGCTACGAAAACAGCAACCCCCCTAGGCCCTAGTTATAGCTATCATTGAAATGCATCATTGAAAATTTTGTTTTCTGATTTTAAGACGATTAATCAAACAATATTGGCTTTAGTTGGTATCAAAATAAAGGTAATCAATTATGGAATTTTCTACGAAAGAAATTACTTAATTCTGACTAAATCTTTAAATTCAATTTTAATTTTTCACTGATCGAAATCGATTTCAATGAACAGCTGATTCTTGTTTCTCCAATTTGGAACAAAATCGTTTCACTGATGTTTTCGATTCTCTTCCTATTCTACGGTGCCAGTTTTGCTTTCAATGATCACTCTAACCTCAAAACCTAGACTCGTTTGTTGAAAAGTCACTGACAGGTTCTTTCACTTACAGGAATTTTTCATTGATTGCTATAACCGACTTGTTGAGAAGTTGAACAGAAAAAGTTTTTCGTACGGAAAAATAAAGAAATTCTTTTTTTTTTAGAAAATTTAAAGATCAATTGCTTCATTTTTTTTTACGAATTAGTTTTATAATTCAAAAGCAACATTTTAAGACCAAGTTTGGGTTCAAGTTAAGTTTAAGTGCTCCAAAGAAGTGAAACAATTTTTTTTACTGATAGCTATAACAGACGCCTTAACTAGCAGACGGCGGACATTACTATAATAAATGCGTCGCACAGTGAAGAATTTATAATTCTGGTATTCGAAAGGTGGAAAGCATTGTGAACTCACAAAAAACTGTAACAAGCAAGTTGAAAAGTCGTTTATATAACTATAATTATAAGTTTATTATTATGACGATGAATTGGAAATACCTACCTAACGTTTGATTGATATTTATAACTAAAAAATGAGTTCCTTAAGGTGGGTTTCCACATGTCGGTTGATTGACAAAGTTTGACAGCTCTCGCGTTTATGTCATTGAACGACACCACAGTCAGTTCATTTCCACTTACGTCAATTATTGGCAAAAAATCGTTTATCAATTGATTGACAAACTTATGAACTTGATGCCAATTAATTTTCAGCAATTTTTCGCTATTTCCACTTGGCAGTTTTTTAATTGGCATAAAAATACGTCGATTGTCAATTTCAAATCGACAAGTGGAAACCATTATTATTAGGTACAAGCACAAAAAACATCAGTAGGGAATCAATTCTGACACTAGCTGTCATTTGAAATGTTGAAGCTTCATGCTGGATTTACATTACCACGCCACGCAATTTTGCATGACTTTAGAGAGAGAGAACCGTTTTCCACAGTCAAGGCAAATGATACGTAAGAGTGAAACCACGAGCCTAACAGTTGAATTTAGGCCGCCATAACTTTTTTATTGAGATGTGTGGTCTCACTCTTAAAGATCATTAGCCTTGACTGTAGCAAACGGATCTCTCTCTCTGAATTCACGCAAAATTACGTGGCGTGCTAATGTAAATCCACCATCAGTGTGAATGTAAAATTCGATTTCAGACGGCACAGTCAAGGCTGCCAAAAAAATAACTTGGTAGCCGCGGTAAAGTTCGATTAATCAGAATGTGAAAAAGTAAGCATAAGTACCATGTAAGTACCATGTGCCCACCAACGTGTTTAAGGCGATGTCTTTAATAAATCGGAAAAGATGTTTCCGCCGAACTTTATGTTCATGGCCTTTTTTTTACAGTTTATGTTTTGTTGTTGCTGAAGAAATGGCTGAATGAAAAGCTGCAGTGAAAGTTAGTTAGCTTTTAAAGACCATTATTTCATTACAAACAAGATTTGGTTTGGTCTATGGCCATCTGTCTACCAGAAGAGCTGAATTTAAAAAGGTATGTTCGATTTTATTTTGCAATGAGAGCGACGTAATTAAAAATAAAACATGTATAAATCACGTAATTAGCAGTATGAACATGTATGGTAAATCACGTAATTAATGACATAATTAAGCTAAAACAGGTGGTTGGAATATGGTATAAAGTGATTTATCATTAAAGTAGCTGAAATTCATATACGAAAAAATTTACATCAACAGGAGGCTCTGCCAAATGAAGTGTGCTTCACCGCCACATTAAATGTACAAGGAAAGTCCTTAGAACTTTAAGCAGACAGAAACTTGATGTACGTGCAATAATTAATAAATAGTAGGTATACGTAGGTTATTCTATATACCATCAAATATATACTTACCTTGAAGAAGCCCGTATTGCCAACACTTAAAACAATAAGATTTGCTAAAGCATCCAAATTTAATTTAATGAAATTGTTCATTCCTCGGCAGGCGAAATATGTCGATTTTAACAGCCGTATTTAAGAACGTGGCGTAGAGCCTGTTATTTATAAACATTTTTCGAATTTAAGTTATAAGAAACGTAGTTTTAAGGCCGGGTAACTTAAACACAAAAATTTGCGTTTAGAGGCTGCGTAGAGCTTGCGTAAATTATTTTTTCTTTGGAAATGTCATTTTCGGGGTGGAATCGTGAATCGAGTGATCAGTGATCACAAAAATTTGCATTTATTTCGAGTATTCTTTTAAATCGACCTGCGTTTTAGTTTTTCGCGTTGTAGTCTGAAAAATCGAAAATTTTCTATTTGAAAAGAATAAAAATGCTTAAATGCAAATAGTGTTGAATTATTGCAGCAATTGTTTTCATTCGTGCTGGTGATGTTATTCGTTTTGTTTTGATACGCATATCCTTTAGAAACTTTCATTTCAGCTCTAATTATTGGTGTTCCTCGTCTGTGGTGATACAAAATTTGAAGAAATAATCTAGTTTTGTGTGTGTGCTGTGCCATGTAATAATTTTTACAAAATACGAAATAAATGGTCATCCGGTATATTGATACCTATTTGTTTTCTTCTATTTTATCTTCATAAGGCCAGAATTAACAACATAGCGCTGAGTTACTTGCAAGCACGGATTCTCTTAGCGAAATTTGCATTAAAATATTTTTATGTAGGCACACAACAAATCTGTCAGAAAACAGCTGATGTCGGTTTTAGAAGAAAGTACTAGTTTTCTGTATTTTTTTAAATAGTTTTCTCCTTATCTGCACACCAACCCTGTTTAGTAAATCAACAGTGGAAAAATGTTTATAAATAACAATTTCAGCAAAGTAGCGTAGAGGTTGCGTAAATTCTTACGCGATGTTTAACTAAACAAGCTCTCAGAGGCATTTTAAGGAAATCTAATAAATACGGCTGTAAGTGATTAAGGGATTTTCGGTGTAAGCTACCCTTTATGCCGTAACTAAACTGCAAATCTCGCATAAAACGACCGGCCTTCCCATGAGCGTCGTGTCCACGTAGAAAGTTGCTCCACTTGGGCGCCGCGTTGGACTTTACGATATTTACGATCTAAAGTCGATCCGAAGCCTGAAGTCGCATTTTGGCTTGCACTTTATCTGTCAACGCACGTGCGAATTACATTCCCATCAGAACCCAGCAACATAGAATAATATCATATTTCTTTTATATTCTGATTAAAGCAAACTTAAAATAATTTAATAATTTAATATGTCGGATGACAAGGCACGCAACGTATAAATCGGGTCCAAGTCGTTTATGGGAATGAAAGTTATGGAAAGGCATGTGTGGTGCAGGGGTCTAATCGCGTAAGGCTAAAACGATCGAACGACGTCGTCTCGACGATACTTTTACTTCGTGTAACAACCCAAAAACGATGATCGTCGAAGCGATTGCACGATCATCGCTTTTTGTTGCTTCATGTAAACAAATCAACTGTCAAATGGTGTCGTCCAAACGATTCGATTGAACGATTGCTATTTTGCAATCGTTTCGTCGCTTTTGGTGTATTTTGTTTCAGTTTATCAGAAAAATATCCATTCCCTTCATATTTGTTAAACGGCAGTTAAAACACTACTCCTTGGAGGATGAAATCATAGAATATTGCATTCACAGATCCTCTTTTTCTTCGTTTTCTTCGTTTACAAACCTTATCAATATAATTTCTTGGGCACCAAATGCTTATTTTCAAACGTATCCATACATTTCCACATAAAAAGGAACAAAACAAATAAAATAATATACCCATTTTATTAGTTTTCAGTTGTCTAGTTGTCACAGTTTGTTTACAGTCCTGCTCAAACTGTTAAATGAAAACAATGGACGATTCGATTGAACGACGAGACTGTGATTTTATATGAAGCAAACTAAAAACGAGGTCGTTTTATTCAATCGTCTCAACGACGATAGTCTGATAAATTACGCGATAAGAGCCCAGCACAAAGGTTTTGAAAAAAAAAATAATTACTACAGAGTGAAACTAAACTTAATTTTAATTTATTTCTAACGAGCTAACCAATGCTCGCCTTGCTTCGCTCGCCTTTAGCGAAAAAACAAACTAAAATTTAGTCCCTTTAAGATTACACTTTAAAACAGGGACCGAACCCAATTGACCTATTTTTTTAAAAAGGCTGATGAAACAGGTATTTGTGGCCTAATTTAATTAGTGGTGCATAGTGCTTTTTATTCTGCACAATCTATTTTTTTGGTCCAAAGTAAATGGGTTTATTCGACCCAATATTTTTTTTGGGCCAATGAAACCGGGTACATAAATTATAATATAAATTTTTGCGGAACAAATGGGTTTGTTTGACCCAATAATTTTTTGGGTCTAAGATATTGGATCCAATCAACACAATATTTTTTTGGGTTAAGCCTCGAGTTTATTCTATTGGAATTTCATAGGTTTAATAGACTGAACTATTAGTTTTATCCACATATGTACAATTATACATACATTCTTACGATCATAGCTAAAAATATTATGTAGATACATATAATAAGAGGCCTAATATAACATTTTTATTTCGCCTGGAAAAAATAAATGGTTGAAATAACTGGTTCATTTGGCCGCTTATATTATGTGGCCAAAAACACTTATTCTATTTGGCCCATTTTCAAAATGGGTTAAGTTCATAAAGGCATAACAGGAATCGACAGGCAGTTTCATCAGCATCAAACAGATGTACTTCTTTTTAATTTACAACCTTAACTACTACTGGGGCCAGATCGCGTAAAATAAAAACGATCGGACGACATCGTTTTCACTAAAGCGGTCTCTATCATATCTGTGACAATAGACAGAGACTGTTAGTATCGAAACGACGTCGTTCGATCGTTTTCATTTTACGTGATCTGGGCGCTGGCCTTTTTTGCATGAAAATATCAAAATACCCGGTATTTTCAATCCCTGCTTTAAATGACAACACGAACTTTAAAAAAGTTTGCAAGAAATTAAATGCGAAGAAAGAATTTCGATGATTGACATAATGCCAACGACATTACAGGAAAAATAAATCACGCGTTTGGATAATTTTTGTTTTTCATTTCACCTTGAATTATGTGCTAAATGAACATTAAATTATATTAGATCTGGTATCCGTCTTCGGAAAGACGTAAAAAAATTCCGCTACCAATTCCTGTCGGAGCATATCTGAAGAAAATTGGTATGAAACTGTCAAAAATATCAGTAAAAACGCACTTGATCGCACTAAAACGCAAAACGCTAGTGTGCGTAACATATTTGTCGGAACGAAAAGCCGTTCGGAAAATGCCTCGAAGAAAATAATTCTCCGATTCGTATGAAATCAGGGAATTCATTTCGACGGATACCTCGCTAACTGCACCGTACGTCCTACTGGCTACATCACATTATGCTGCGATTTACGCCCACCACCCCAAAGCAGAGCAAGAACACAAAATATACTGGTTTTACGTAAAATGCAAGATTTTTTCCGTTATTTGTCGTATATCTCATAAATGAGTGATCTGACTACAATGAAATAAAGTCTGTACGGTGTCATTATTAAAGCCTACCTATTTAAAAAAGATCCATAAAAATCAGCGGCTAGATCGCGTAAAATGAAAACGATCGAACGACATTTTCACTAAAGCGGTCTCTATCATATCTGTGACAATAGACAGAGACTTACTTACTTACTTAAGGTGGCGCTACAGTCCGGGGTGGACCTGGGCCTCAACCAACAAGCGTCTCCAGCCAGCGCGATCTTTGGCCAGCTGTCTCCAGTTACGCACGCTAAGTTGGTTAAGGTCCTTGCGTGCGCCACCTGAGTCGCAGTCTTCCTCCACTGCGCCGTCCCTCGGGTGTGGATTCAAAGGTCTTCCGGGCCGGAGCATTCACGTCCATTCGCTCTACATGACCCAGCCATCACAGTCGTTGGACCTTCACTCTTCTGGCTAGGTCAATGTCGCTGTACAGCCCGTACAGTTCGTCGTTGTATCTCCTCCTCCATTCACCGTCTATGCAGACGGGACCGAAAATTACTCGAAGAATTTTCCTCTCGAAGCAACCAAGAGTAAGCTCATCCGCTTTTGATAGAGTCCATGCCTCTGCACCATAAAGTAGGACTGGGATGATTAAGGTCTTATAAAGGGTCACTTTAGTTGTTCGAGAGAGGGCTTTGCTACTCAATTGCTTTCTTAGCCCAAAGAAACAGCGATTGGCAAGAGTTATTCTTCGCTTAATCTCAGCTCTGGTGTCATTGTCGGAGTTTATAGCGGAGCCTAGGTAGACAAAGTCCTTTACCACCTCAAAATTATATCTGTCTATAGTGACATTCTGTTCAAGACGTCGGTGTTTGGTGTCCTTTCTCGATGACAGCATATACTTTGTCTTGCCCTCATTGACCGCCAAACCTATCTTTGCCGCCTCCGTCTCAATGCTCACAAACGCGCCAGTGACATCACGCTGCGTTCTCCCGATTATGTCGATATCGTCGGCGTAGGCGAGTAGATGGACGGACTTTTGAAAGATAGTGCCTCTGGTGTTAGCGTTTGAGGTTTGCACTATTCTTTCAAGAACGATGTTAAAGAAGTCACATGACAGCGCATCGCCTTGTCTAAATCCTTTTTTGACATCGAAGGTCTCGGTGAGTTCTTTACCGACCTTGATGGAGCAGCGTGCATTCTCCATTGTCATCCTGCACAAAGGGACGAGTTTGGCAGGGATGCCAAAACTAGACATTGCTCGTCTCTATAAATGCTGTCATAGGCGGCCTTAAAATCGATGAAAAGGTGGTGGGTATCGATTTGAACTCCCTGGGTTTCCTCCAAGATCTGCCGCAGTGTAAATATTTGGTCGATGGAAGACTTTCCTGGCCTGAAGCCACACTGATAGGGACCAATCAGGTTGTTGACGAAAGGCTTCAGGCGTTCACACAACACGGCAGATAAGATCTTATAGGCGATGTTAAGAAGACTAATACCTTTGTAGTTGGCGCAGTTCAGAGGGTCTCCTTTCTTGAGGATCGGGCAAACAATGCTAAAGTTCCATTCATCGGGCATACTTTGCTCCGACCATATTTTACAGATGAGTTGGTGCATGCTCCTAACCAAGTCATCGCCTGCCGCTTTGAATAGCTCGGCGGTTAGGCCATCTGCCCCAGCGGCTTTGTTGGACTTGAGCTTAGATATGGCTATCTTCACTTCGTCCAGGTCCGGTGGACGGAATTGTTAGTCTTCATCGTCCAGGTTGAATGGTTTATTCTGCCTGACAGGCAGGTTCTTTTTACCCTTTGGTAAAACTTCCGAACTTCATTCCTGCTGTAGCATCTCTCTATTTCCTCGATCGCGCGCTTCTCGTGCTCTTTCTTTTTCCTCCTGAGAAGCCGGTGTTCGTCTCTTCTTTTCTGCGCGTAGAGCACACGAGCAGCTCTGGTCCTTCTTTGCAGCACCGCTTTGTATGCCTCTTGTTTCGCTGCATGTGCTTGCCGGCACTCGTCGTCGAACCAGGGGTTTCGTTGTGGTGGGCGAGTGAAACCAAGCACATCAGAGGCGGCGTCTCTGATGGCTTTTTGGCAATGTTGCCACTGGTCTTCAATACATGATGCTGGCTGCATAGAACCTCTTGAGAGATTGAGAGAGTCTTGATCGGAGAAGGATCTGGTGATCTCTTGCGATTTTAGCCGTCCGCCGTCAAACTTCCTCACAGTATTTACTTGTCTTGGCGGTGTTCGGGATATCCGAAGGCGTACCTTGGCTACAACAAGGTAGTGGTCCGAGTCAATGTTGGCCCCTCGGAACGTTCGGACATCCATAATACTGGAGGAGTGCCCTGCGTCGATCTGGTTGACGGTTGATTGATCGGGAGATCTCCAAGTGCCTTTATGAATATCGAGATGCGGGAACCGCGTACTTGATATGACAGCATTTCGCCCCGCCGCGAAGTCGATCAGCCTAAATCCGTTATCGGAGGTGGTGTCGTGTAGGCTGTACCTCCCGACAGTACTACCAAAGATGCCCTCTCTTCCTATCTTTGCATTAAAATCGCCTAGGACAATTTTAATGTCATAGTTAGGGCACTGCTCGTATGTCTTGTCCAAGAGCTCGTAGAACCTCTCTTTGGTATCGTCGTCTTTCTCCTCCGTGGGGGCATGGGCGCATATATTAGGCTAATGTTCAACACAGTTGAAACTTAAGCCTTCTTGCCTAAGTCTGCCTCCAACGACGAATCCACATCCAAATAAGCGCTGCTTTTGTTGCCGATAGCAGTCGCCATAATAAATATCGCAGTTTTTCATCCTCTTCTTGCCCGGTCCATCCCATCGCACCTGTTGGATGGCGGTTAGGTCTGCTTTAAAGCAGTTCAGGGCCTCCGCTAGTTGTTCGGCTGCACGTGGTCTGTTAAGGGACCTAACATTCCACGTGCAGATCCGAAATTCGTTGTCCTTTATTCGTTTGCCAGGGGTCTAATCGCGTAAGGCTAAAACGATCGAACGACGTCGTCTCGACGATACTTCTACTTCATATAACAAACAAACAACGATAATCGTCGAATCGATAGGACGATCATCGCTTTTTATTGCTTCACGTAAACAATTATACTGTCAAATGGCGTCGTCGAAACGATTCGATTGAACGATGGCTATTTTGCAATCGTTTCATCGTTTTTGGTGTATTTTGTTTATGTTTAGGTTTCTTAAAAGTAAAATAAATATTAAAGGAAACATTTTCCAATCAAAAGCATACATAATGTTCACAAAGGACACTGCATTAGCATTAGTGTGATGAAATGTGAAAATATAGGACAAAAATCCATTTTCTTCATACTTGTTAAAAGACAGTTCGAACCCTAGCTGTGTTCTCTTTTGAGGATGCAATCATAGAATTGCATTCACTAAATGCTTGGCTCAAGAGCTAAAATTCACAAAACACGCCAAATATTTAGGTATAATTCTAGACAGCAAACTAAGCTGGAAACTAAACATCCAGGAACGTGCAAAAAAGGCAACTATAGCCATGTATGCTTGCAAAAAAGCTTTAGGCCCTAGATGGGGTCTGCAACCTAAAATAACAAACTGGCTCTATACAGCGGTGGTCAGACCAATTCTACTCTTCGGTATCATGGTCTGGTGGCCAGCGCTAGAGAAAAAATGCAACATCAAATCCATAGAACGCATACAAAGATCAGCGAGTATATGCATCACAGGGGCCCTCAGATCCACCCCAACGGCTGCCTTAGATACAATACTGCACCTACTTCCCGTCGACATTTACGGGAAACTTGTTGCGTCTAAATCAGCTCTAAGACTTAGAGAATCTCAAAAATGGACCAACTCTCAGGTTGGTCATATGGGCATTTTACCCAACTCAATTCCAAACAAAACGGACTATATAGTCCCTTTTGAAGACTTTAATATAAAGTATAATACAAGAATACCAAATCGATCCGAATGGGACAACGGCAAGATAAGCAACAACTCCGCAATCGAAATCTATACAGATGGATCTAAAATGGCAGAAGGCACGGGTGTGGGAGTTTTCTCCCGGTCACCTGCACTCAACCTCGCCCTACGCCTCCCTGACCACTGTAGTGTCTTTCAGGCGGAAATCATGGCCATTCGCGAAGCAGCATGCCGACTTGCCTTGTATGAGATAGATGGTAAAGCTATCACTTTTTACATAGACAGTCAGGCAGCCATAAAAGCCTTGAATACACCAACAATCAGATCTAAGTTGGTAAAACAATGCCGGGAATCTCTTAACGAGATTGCGGATAGATGTTCAGTTACCCTGTGCTGGGTTCCAGGTCACAGTGACATTCCTGGCAACTGCAAGGCGGATGAACTAGCTAGGCAAGGCAGCGGCCGCCAAATAACTGGTATTAGCGAAGAACCGCACGTTCCATTGCAATCAGTAAAAACTCTGCTCCTCGAGGAAGCATTAAAAACCACCAACAACAGATGGAACAGCATTAACACTTGCATAGCATCCAAACAAATCTGGCCGATATTAGACGGCAAAAGAACTAGGAAACTTCTTTGTATCAACAGAAACAAAATCAGCTCCATAGTGGGAATATTAACGGGACACTGCCTCATAGGGAAACACGCCCGTAGAATGGGTGTACCTCATAACGACTTCTGTAGAAGTTGCAGGGACGAGGAGGAAGAAGAAACCACCGTTCATCTCCTCTGCTCCTGCCCTGCTCTTGCCACCTTGCGCAAGGCTACCTTAGGGGCTTATTTCTTTGAGGACCTAAGCGATCTGGCTCGCAGCGACATTTTCTGCATCAGCAAGTTCGTTACAAAGTCCAATTGGCTTCAATGAAAGTCAACACGCAACTCACCAATCTCTGTCTGCTTCGGTAAACTAAACCTCCAGCGGAAAGAGCTGAATATGTCAACCGACTTCACCCTCACACGTAGAACTATCAGACCCCGTCAGGGGGACAGGCGGGAGGTTAGACTGCTACGGTCACCCTTCGTCTGCCTCCCCTGCCGCAGTCTTTCTATCTGATCTGCATCAGCTACCCTCCTTTCTAACGGACTGTCAGAGGCTACCAGTAGGGGGTTAGACTGTTTCGGTCACTCTCTGTCTGTTTTCTGAAGACTAACCGCCAACAGGAGGAGCTGACCAAGTCAGTCAAGTTCACCTTCACGCGTACAACTTTCAGACTCCGTTAGAGGGGATAGGTGGGGGGTTAGACTGTTTCGGTCACCCCTCGTCGCTCTCTCCTACCGCAGTCTTCTTAACTGATCTGTGCCGGCCACCCTCCTTACTAACGGACTGTCAGAGGATACCAGCGGGGGGTTAGACTGTTTCGGTCACCCTTTGCCGGCCTGTCTGTAGACTAACCGCCAACGGGAGGAGCTGACCAAGTCAGTCAATTTCACCTTCACACGTAGAACTTTCAGACTCCGTTAGAGGAGAAGGTCGGGGATTAGACTGTTTCGGTCATCCTTCGTCGATCTCTTCTACCGCAGTCTCCTTAGTTGATTCGTAACAGCCCACTTCTTACTAACGGACTGTCAGCGGCTACCAGCGGGGGGTTAGACTGTTTCGGTCACCCCTCTGCTCTCCCGAAGACTAACCGCCAACAGAAGTAGCTGGATACACCAATCAACCCCAACTCGAAAATTAGAGGACCCCGTCAGAGGCTATAGACGGTCACCCCTTCTTACCAAAGACGAATCGCGACATCTACTTTCGGTGCCATGACCAGAAGACTAAGCCGTAACCAGGAAAGAAAGTTATAAAAATTTACCTCTCAGGTAGGATACCCACATCTCGCAAATTGCAACAGAATTCCAAAGGTAATGCCCGGCACAAAGAAACTGCTTATGCCACTTCCTCCCCCCTCCCCCTCTCGTGGTATCACAATGGACCAAAATTCTGGTCTAAGTGTGTCCCCTTCGGGACAGCCACCTTACCTAACCTAACCTAAATGCTTGGCTGTAAATGATGACAAAACAAAATATACTGTCAACGAGAAAGGAGTCTCAGCATCGAGATATTAGGTATATAAGACACTAATCATCCCGGTCCTGCTGTATGGTGCAGAAGCATGGACTCTGTCAAAATCGGAAGAATACCTCCTTGGATGTTTTAAGAGAAAGAATCTTCGGACGATATTCGGTCCAGTTTGTATCAAAAAGCTGAAGATACAACGGCTGATATGGCTGGGGCACGTGGAGCGTGTATGGACAGCAACGCATCAGCCCGACGAGTCTTTGAGTCCACCCCTGAGGGTGAGGGTCGACCTAGCAGAGGAAGACCCAACCTTAGGTGGAGCGCTTAATTGGACGGCGACCTCAACGAACTTGGTGAGAGTAACTGGATGCAGCTAGCTAGAGGCTTGTTGGTTGAGGCCGTTGTCCACCCCGGATTGTAAGCGCCCCCAAAAGCAAAGTTAGTAAATGCTTTAAGCAAAATGCATGCACAAATCCTCTTCTTCCTCTTCTTTTTCTTCCTTTACAAACCTTATCGATATAATTTCTCGTGCGCCTATGCTTATTTTCCAACGTATACATGCATTTTCACATAAACGAGAACAAAACAAACAAAATAATATACCAATTTTATTAGTTTTCAGTTGTCACAGTTTGTTTACAGTCCTGCTCAAACTGTTCAAAATGAAAACGATGAACGATTCGATTGATCGACGTGATTGTGATGTTATATGAAGCAAACTTAAAACGAGGTCGTTTTATACAATCGTCTCAACGATGATAGTCTGATAAATTACGCGATTAGAGCCCAGGTTCGTCAGGACATCCGTATCCGAGGCTTGTGGTAGTTCCGTAATTTTTTCCGCAGTCGGGCAGTTACCCCGACGTACAACCCCCAACCTGGAGGGCAAGGCCCTTTGTTAGACCCCCGGGACGAAAGGGGCCGGATTCCTCCGGTGTCAGTAACCCACTTCGGGGATGTGAGAGCTGCCGTTGGCCCATAAAGGGTTCATCCGCCACCATCTCTGTTTCAGAACCCTGACTAGTCCTGAAAAATCCTCACTGACCTCAGCTCCAAATATGTCGAAGTAGCTCAAGTAAGGTAACTGTCGTATTGACTGTTGACGACCGTTGATTCAGTCTAATGAATTCATCTGTCTTTCCGACAGAGCATTATAGTGTTGATATTTTCTTCGTGTTCAACACTCGCACTTATAAGTTCAGCAAGTCACACCCGGATGGGCAGACCAGTACCCGGTGGTTACCACTGGGAAGTAAAATAAGCACAATTGATGTGTACGAAAGGTTACAACAGCTGGACACCGCTAGGTTGATGCCGATCAGCGCCTACCCAATTCATTCACACCCAACCACCATAATAGACAGAGACTGCTAGTATCAAAACGACGTCGTTCGATCGTTTTCATTTTACGCGATCTGGGCCCAGGTTAGTAGTTCTTACGTGATGGTGTAACGAACATTTTAAAATTTACAATTTTCTTTATGTAGAGATTATTTCTTTTATTTTTTCTTTTGACTGTTTAGGTAATTTGTCAAATTTTTTTTATTTCAAATACATTAGTTATAATTAAAATTAATTTGACTTATATTTGGAGTAGGTATTTTTTTGGAAAGTTAGTATAACAAAACCAAAAGTGAGTATAACAATTTTGCATGTAAAACCAAAAGTGAGTATAACAAAACCAAAAGTGAGTATACAAGTTTTGCATGTTAAAAGTAAAAGTGAGCTAGCTATAGATTCTCAAAAAAATACGCCAATATCGGAAACTACTTATAGCCTGAACGATTTATTGAAACATAACAGGGTGACGTCAAGCATATCATTATCAATTTCCAATCGGTAATAAAAGCTATCTTTTCCGTTTTCCCCACCACAATAAATGAATGTGTGATTTCTGACTTGACAGCTAAATAAATTTTTTAAGAAACAAACAAATTTTTATTTAGAAAAGTTCATACATAAATTACAGCAATGGCTACATTATTTTTCGATACTAATTAAATTATTTACGACATTTATGAAAAGTCAAACAATTTTGCTAAGTGATGAAAGTTAAATTTGGGTAATATGATGGGAAAAGAAGAAAATAGACAATACTTGAAAAGAACCTGGCAAGACAGTTATCGATGCCCTTCTTGTGATGTATCATTAAAATCAGATGAAGTAAAATCGCATTTCGAAATGGAAGTAAATCTTTTAATAAAGCCAAAAAAGTTCGAATTACAAAATGCATTAATTTCTAATGATGATAATGAAGCAAAAAGTGAACTGAATCCCTGCCCATGGGGAATATTCCAAAAAGTTCAGAGAAATCGGCAGTCTAGGTTTGAGGTATGTATAACTACACAAAGTGGTAAGTAGGTATGTAAATAGCAAATTAGTAAAATTTTACTTTGACCACTTCAAATTATTGTTTGTACATATAAAAATTGTTTATACCTAATGTAAAAGTTGAAAGGAGAATCAGGTAGCTATGTGAATCCACCTACATATACTTAAAGTTTCCCAATCAGTCTATTGGTAAGCTAAAATAGGTATATTGTTACAGCATTTGGTACACGTGGTCTGAAATAGTAAGTAGCGGTCACAGCGAAATTTAACTAATTCATGTTTTTTGTTTCAAAGGGGCGATTCGGCTGTTGCCTGTGTCTCTAACTGATGTTTATTTTTTTCGTTCAACGGGTAAGACGATTAAAGTCTAACTACATTTATCAAAGCAAAAGTTAAAAAAAAAATCAGAAGATAATTTTATTCTGGTCCATCACATGTTACACTCTGTATATTTCTTCCTAATTTAAAATGTTTTCTGTGGCTCAAATGCCGAGGTTGTTCGAGCTTTCACAAAACGTAAAAATTTTCCGCCAGCGGATCAGGTAAATCCTGTCAGATTCGCAAGAAAGCTCTGTTGACAAGCAAACGCTTTTGGCCTTTATACTCCAAAATTTAGACGATAGGAATTTCCATACGATTGTAGGCAAAGGTAATGAAAAGTGAAATGATGCTCCATTCTGGATGGTCCAAGGAACACCTTGTAGGGTGGCCATTTCATAGCTTACTATTTCCAAAGCCTGTACATACAAGACTACACAAATTTCTATGACTTTCTATACGAATTTATATATGATTTGTCAAATTAATAGGGCTGGGCCACACATGCCTTCCCATGAAAGTCGTATCGGGTGAGATGGGTAGATTTTTAGGTTAGTTGAAAGAAGTTAGAAAGAAGAGTACCTAGATTACACAGAAAATCACTTCTCTTTTCTACTCACTTTAAATCGATCTGTCTCGCCCGGCACGACTTTCATGGGAAGGCATGTGTGGCCCAGCACATTGATTGCCTCTTACATAAGATGTGTTTTATTGAACACCTATATATCAGCAGAGTAAAGTAGACGAACGCTCAATAAAACAGTTCAAAGTACGGCAAGTATCGAAGAGTAACACTAGGTCTGTTCCTTAACTTGAAAAATTCGTAGTCGCCTGAAAATTGAAAGATGATTTGAAAGTTGTCATGCGCGTGTAACGACTATTTGTTGCATATGTCTTTTGATTTCCTGCGATATGACAAACAAATTGGTATAAAAATGGTGTCAGAAGGCGGGAAAATAATAATTAGCTTTTTTTCTCTTCTTGATCTCGAATGATTGTAGTTCAGTCATTGTAAACTCTTCTACGTACTTGGATTTATACTCGCATGCAATTTGTGAAAAAACAAAATGCATCTGTCAATTTTTCAAGATTACTACAGAAGCGTTCCCTAAGATTTTCTCTTTGTGATAGAATTCATCCCTGTCAACGGATGCGACGGATAGAAAGATAGAAAGTAAACCTACTTCATTCGTCGCATCCGGCACGGCAAGTACGTTGCTTAGGGCCATGGGTCACCTTCCATAAGCTGCTGTGTATTATATCAATCTGTCAGTCGAATACGTTTTCGCATCGGTTGTGACGAATTTATGGGTCGGGGCCTTTAGGCTCTCTAAGCATATTTTGTTGCAAGGCCCAGTTGTACCTCTGGTAATAAACTATTAGCATATTGTATCATAGGGTTGTACATTCTAAATGGTTCACCACAATTACTTCCATTTCATATTAATTTAATTCGTATTATTATACCTGTGTTTTGCTTTCTTTTTTTTTTCTCAATGCAGACAAAGTCACGCAAAAGGACACCAACAGATACAAAATGTCCTATTTGCAGTATACAAATTACTCGGGATATAAACGGTCACATAGAAAAGTGTCTAAAGTCAAATAAAGAGCGAATCGATGCCATCGATTCCAATAATGAAGATAATACTTATAACAATTCCGACGAATTCGAAGAGTATGAATGGGCAGGGCAAAAGCGAATAAGGGTATCAAGCCTTTTACAAGGAGGTTACGCTTCTATTGGTGTAGGGACAAAAATAAGTAACAAAGAGAACGAAGATGACGAGGATTTAAATGTCGATGAAGATGATACGAAAATGTATGGCCCACCGCAGTATAACGAATGTGACGTTATTGCACCTGATAGCTTTAAAAAGGAACATAATAAAGAATGTTATAACTACATACGCCTGCTTATAACTGAAAACTTTGATTCAAAATCAACCTCTGAATTACAAGAAGAAATGGAAAAAACTAGAGCGGAATCTAAATACATAGCAATGCATGAACAGGAAAAGACAGATAATGTCAAACCATTTAACTCAAAAAGTGCGCAGCAAATAATTGACTCGCTGAAATCAAAATTACGACAATTGGAAAGTCACGCACAAAATAAATTCAAATGTTTGATATGTTTAGACGAGTATCACAATCCAGCTATATCTGTCTCTTGTTGGCATGTTCATTGTGAAGAATGTTGGCTAAGATCTCTTGGAGCAAGGAAACTTTGTCCACAATGTAACCTTATAACATCACCATCAGATTTAAGACGCATTTATATGTAATTGATAATCTTCTATATTAAATGAATTTTTTCTGACTAAATATATAAAAGTGAATACAAATAAAATAAGGATAAAAAAATAATAATGCTTTCCAAAAAAAAAAAATTATACATAAAATAAAAATAAAAGCCGAAAATATATAATATAATAAAGTTATGTATTTTGTTTACTTATTTTATCGAAAATGTATTTTTTTTAGGTACTTACTTACTTAGATGGCGCTACAGTCCGGGGTGGACCTGGGCCTCAACCAACACGCCTCTCCAGTTAGCACGATCTTTGGCTAACTGCCTCCAGTTGCGCACTCCAAGTTGGTTGAGGTCCCCTTCCACTTGTGCGCGCCACCTAAGGCGAGGTCTTTCTCTACTGCGTTGTCCCTCCGGGTTGGAATCGAAGACTCTTCGGGCCGGAGCGTTGGTGTTCATTCGCTCTACATGTCCTAGCCATCTTAGTCGACTGATACGTACTTTTCTGACAAGGTCGATGTCGCTGTACAGCTCGTAGAGTTCGCTGTTAAATCTCCTCCTCCAAAGCCCGTCAACGCAAACGGGACCGAAAATCACTCGAAGAATTTTGCGTTCGAAGCGACCAAGGAGATCTTCATCCGCTTTTGACAACGTCCATGATTCTGCGCCATAAAGCAGGACTGGGATGATGAGGGTCTTATATAGAGTCTCCTTAGTGTTTCTCGACAGGGCCTTACTAATCAATTGCCTTCTTAGGCCAAAGTAACAGCGGTTGGCAAGTGTAATTCTTCGCTTGATTTCTGATGTGATGTCATTTTCAGAATTAATAGCGGAGCCGAGATAGACAAAGTCCCGAACTACCTCAAAGTTATAGCTGTCTATCGTGACGTTCTGTCCGATTCGTCGATGTTGTGTGTCCCTTCTAGTTGACAGCATATATTTTGTTTTGCCCTCATTCACCACCAAACCCATTTTTGCCGCCTCTGTACTGATACTTGCAAACGCACCAGTGACAGCTCGCTGTGTCCTGCCAATGATGTCGATGTCGTCAGCGTATGCAAGTAGTTGCACAGACTTTTGGAAAATTGTGCCCCTGGTGTTGGCTTGCGAGTTTCGCACAATTTTCTCAAGAATGATGTTGAAAAAGTCACATGACAGCGCATCACCTTGTCTAAATCCTTTTTTGACATCAAAGGTCTCGGTGAGACTGTTTCCGACCTTTACGGAGCAGCGAGCGTTCTCCATCGTCATTCTGCACAATCTGACAAGTTTGGCAGGGATGCCAAAACTAGACATGGCTCTGTATAGCTCGTCTCTATAAATGCTGTCATATGCGGCTTTAAAATCGATAAATAGGTGATGAGTATCGATTTGGACTTCTTGGGTTTTCTCCAGGATCTGCCGTAGTGTGAATATTTGGTCGGTTGTGGACATACCGGGCCTAAAACCGCACTGGTAGGGTCCAATCAGTTCGTTGACAAATGGTTTCAGGCGTTCACACAGTACGGAAGACAGGATTTTGTAAGCGATGTTAAGGAGACTGATGCCTCTATAGTTGGCGCAGTTTAGAGGGTCTCCTTTCTTATGGATCGGGCAAACAATGCTGAGGCTCCATTCTTCAGGCATACTTTCCTCTGACCAAATTTTAGAAACGAGTTGGTGTATGCTCTCTACCAAGTCATCCCCCGCTGCCTTAAAAAGCTCGGCCGATAAACCGTCCGGTCCTGCAGCTTTGTTGGACTTCAGCTTGGATATTGCTATCCTTACCTCATTTTGGTCAGGTGGACGGAAGTCTTGGCTTTCATCGCCCAGGTTGAATGGTTCATTCTGCCTGACAGCGGAATTTGTGTCGTCTTCGCCGTTTAGCAGTCTGCAGAAATGGTTTTTCCATGTCCTCAGCACCGACTGTGACTCTACTACAAGGTTTCCTTGTTCGTCTCTACAGGTCTCTGTTCGGGCCTTGTTCCCGTGACACGTTCTTTTTACCTTTTGGTAAAACTTCCGAACATTGTTCCTGGAGTAACACCTCTCTATTTCCTCGATCGCGCGCTTCTCATGCTCTTTCTTTTTCCTCCGGAGAAGCCGGTGTTCTTCCCTCCTTTTTTGCTCGTAGAGCTCACGAGCTGCTCTCGTCCTTCTCTGCAGCGCCGCTTTGTAGGCCAGTTGCTTTGCTGCATGTGCTTGCCGGCACTCTTCATCAAACCAGGGGTTTCGCGGTGGTGGTCGGGTGAAACCTAGCACATCAGTCGCGGCTTTTCTGATGGCTTCTTGGCATCGATGCCACTGGTCTTCAGCACTTGATGCTGGCTGCACAGGACTTCTCGAGAGGTTGAGGGAGACGCGATCGGCAAAAGTTCTGGCGGTTTGTTGCGTTTGTAGCCGTTCAACGTTGAATCTTCTCACAGTATTTCCTCGTTGTTGTGGTGTCTGGGATATCCGCATACGTACCTTGGCTACAACAAGGTAGTGATCCGAGTCTATGTTGGCCGCTCGGAAAGTTCGGACATCTAGAATACTGGAGGAGTGCCTTGCGTCGATCGCAACATGGTCAATTTGATTGATCGTTTGATGGTCTGGTGACCGCCATGTTCCTTTGTGAATGTTGAGGTGTGGAAACCGTGTGCTTGCTATAGTAGCATTACGTCCCGCAGCAAAGTCAATTAGCCTAAGTCCGTTTCCAGACGTGGTGTCGTGTAGGCTGTGCTTTCCGATAGTGCTACCAAAGATGTCCTCCTTTCCTATTTTGGCGTTAAAATCACCTAAGACGATTTTAACGTCGTACTTAGGACATTGCTCATATGTTTTGTCGAGGAGCTCATAGAAACATTCTTTGGTAGCATCGTCCTTATCTTCTGTGGGGGCGTGAGCGCATATCAGGCTGATGTTGGCGAATTTAGCCTTGATGCGGATAGTTGTAAGGCGCTCACTAACGTGTCGAAAGCTCAAGACTTCTTGCCTAAGTCTGCCGCTTACAACGAATCCGCATCCGAATAGACGCTGCTTCTGTTCTCTGTAGCAATCACCGTAGTAGATGTCACAGTTTTTCATCCTTCTTTTGCCGGGCCCATCCCACCGCACATCCTGGATGGCGGTGATATCTGCCTTGTAGCAGTCTAGGGCCTCCGCTAATTGTTCGGCTGCACGCGGTCTGTTCAGGGTTCGAACATTCCACGTGCAGACCCGAACGTCATTGTCCTTTTTTCGTTTTGCAGGGTCGTCAACAGTGAATCCATCCGTATCCGAGGCTCTTGGTTGCTTCGTAACCATTAATTTTTCCGTGGTTGGGTAGTTAGCCCCACGCACAACCCCCAACCTGGAGGACCAGGCCCTAAGATAACCCTAGGACAGCGGGTCGGATACTCCGTTGTCAGTAACCCACTTCGGGGATATGAGTGCTGCCGTTGGCCCATAAAGGGTTCATCCGCCACCATCTCTATTTCAGCACCCTGACTAGTGCTGAAAATCCTTACAGACCTTTGCTCCAAATATGTCAGAGAAGCTCACGCAAGGTATCTGCCATCTCGACTGTTGACAACACCGTTGATTCAATCTTGTGTATTCATCCGCTGTATGTCCTCTTTCTGAGGGGCTCATGTAAGACCTCTGAGACTCGTTCAGTCAGTCATTCCGACAGAGCATTATAGTGTTGCTATTTTCTTCGTGTTCAACACTCGCGCTTATAAGTTTAGCAAGCCAAGCCCGGTTGAGCGAGACCAGTACCCGGTGGTTACCACGCGGAGGTAAAATAAGCACAATTGATGTGTATGAAAAAGTTACAACAGCTGGGCACCGCCAAGTTGATGCCAATCAGCGCCTACCCGATTCATACACACCCATTAGGTAGTCACTCATTAAACGGCACTTTTAGGAGGCATGGTACAACAAGACAGTCTAGCGCAATGAGGTTTCATTTTTGATTTGTTCTGCGCATCTTCCGTCATAGGAGCGTGACATTTGGCATTGACATGTGTTTTATTTTTTATATGGAACGATTTGTGTTGTTGCTTTAAATGTTTAAATAAATTGTAAAAAATAGAAGATATTGGCCATTATTATTGCGCCCAGATCACGCTTTAGTGAAAACGATGTCGTCCGATCGTTTTTATTTTACGCGATCTGGCCCCTGGTGTTTTGTTTGTGAGTTGGTTAATTATTTAATAGGGGTATTCACTTAAACGCGTAAAAGCCTCGTAAACTGCGTAAACTGCAGAAATTTACACCCTCGTAAATGACCTCATAATTTTCCGCGACGATTTTAGGCTCGGTTCCAGATTTACAGTCGATTTACGCGGTTTACGCAATAACATTTCCCAGGGGTGTTCATTTAAAGCACCGCAAATATTTTTACATTTACGAGCTGCATAAATTTATCAGATTAAGTGAATACCCTTAATAAAACAAATCAAAAATGAATAGTGTTGAGATTTTTTTTTTTTTTTTTTTTTTTTTTTTTTTTTTTTTTTTTTAGATTAGATTAGATTAGATTTATTTATTTAGCAGAGCTCTGCTATTAAAATTCAATGATACAATATTACAAATAAACTTATACTAAGGCTTAATATTATATTATTATAAGAATTCAGGTGTGTGGAAAATTACATTTAATAAATTCAATTATGCTTCTTTTAAAACTAGAAAAATCTGTATCACTTTTTATGGCACTCGGTAGTGAGTTAAATAAGCGGCAGCCTTTGTATACAATGCTATTTTGTGAAACATTATCTAGGTAGGAAGGTAGTCTAAAGTCACCTCCGTTTCTTAAATTATAAGGCTGTAAGTCTCTTATATATCTAAGGTATTTCTTTAAATAGTTAGGTAGCATTCCATATTTGATTTTAAAAACAAAACACAATACATTTACATAGATTCGTTGTTTTACACTTAACCATATAAGCATGTCTAGCATTATATAATAGGTATATAGAAATAAAGAGAAGTGCATCATCAGCAAAGAGGGCTATCTGGGAATGTCTGAGTTTACTTTTAATATCATTTATATATATTATGAAGAGCAGTGCGCCAAGAACAGATCCCTGTGGTACTCCATATGTCGTTTTTACACTACTGGACATAGTTCCATTTACGCTGGTGGCTTGTGATCTTCCATTTAGGAACGTCTTGAACCAATTTAACTCGTTACCTTGGATACCATATCCGTGCATTTTGGCCAGAAGAATTTTCCGGTCGACGGTCTCGAAGGCTCTCTTGAAGTCGAGGAAGATAGGAATCACGAACTTTTTTGCTGCAATTTCCTCTTTCCAGCTTATCAGTACGTTGTTTAAGGCTGTTTCACAGGAGTGCTTCTTTCTGAATCCGGACTGGCTTTCTAAGAACAGGTTGTTGGTTTCGAAGTAATCTTCCAGTTGCGTCTTAACAATTTTTTCAAATACTTTTTCGTACACAGGAAGAGCATTGATTGGACGAAAATTTTCACATTTCGTGGTTCCTTTGATTTTTTCAACAGGAGTTATTACCGATTTTTTTGCAGCACAGGTCCGATTATATGTATTGCATCAAGCATCATTCTAGCATTAATGAAGTTGAAGTCTCGCTTCTGATTCATCAATTTCAGTAGCCTTTTGATATCTGCTACCAAAATTGCTTTAAATTTAAAAGTTATGTTCTGGCAGAAAGTTATTGTTGCAAATGGTGCATATGGTATCGAGTCATTAATATCTGAGATACTGCTTTTTGAAAGCAATGACCAGAAAAAAGAGCTGGTAAAGTTAAGGAAGAAAATTCGAGCCAAATCCAATCGCTTGGATTTGCCCGAGCCCGACGTTAAATGAGAGGTATAAATAATTTATATTGCAAACATTGTTTTAATAACAATAATTATTTTCAGATTTAAAATATATTTTAGACTATTGAAGCCGAAGATAAGGCTATGTTGTCCCATTGCCGATTAACATCACTTTTGTTAGGCCTTCGTGAATGAAAGAAATATTTTTTTTTTGCCTTTCGTTCACTTAATGTAGAGATTGTCTTTTATTTGTTATCTCCATTCTGCAAAATAACTATAATTGTCTTTTAGTTAATCAACGATTAAGTACACATAATTTTAACACATTATCACACAGACGTCCGCAAAATAGTCGACAAACGAAAAGTATCATTTCCACGACAAACGTCGTCACAAAACGCCTCAACACAATACCGACAATCGTCGTCGAAAAGTACCTACAATTCAAATTTTTTGACATTTCAGACATCATTTTTGTCGATCGTCGCCGCGACAAAAGTCGTTTATTTTCAGTCGCCAATACCAAACAGTCGTGTCGTTTTTTTAGAGTCGTAAACGACAACGACAACGACAACGATAATAGGGGTGATTACCCCTCCACTGAGAATCTTATGTTAATTTCGATTCGCCAGAAAAAAGCACTTTTTCTTTCCCGATATCACTTTTTTCGTTCGTTTGGTACAAAAAAAAGCAATCTTTTTCAGAGCCGAGAGCACTTTTGCGAATCTAGATTTTTTCTCAGAGTCGCTCGAGATTTACCAATACACTTACACATGATTTGACATTTGGTAGCTGGCGTTAGTTTGTTTACGTTTTATGAAGATCTACTGAAAAACCATAAAAAAAATAATTTAAACCAAAATTTGATAACAGAGGTGTAAATTTCATCTTCATCATGTGGCACATCTTCATCGTCGTCGTCGTCCTCTTCGGATAATACTGGCTCGTCTTGGTCATACGATCAATTTATGCAGTTGCAGTATTTGTTATTTGTAAGGGAGAAAAAGCATCGGTTGCAATTTTGTGGAAGACGTGGCGAACATATATTCAGAAAATTTATTATGAGATTTCTGTTATAGTTATCTGAAAATGTATGTAAAACTTGCAATTTGCAACCACTCTACGAAAAAAAAAATCTTCACAGCAAAAAAAGGTAAACAACTTTTGGCAGGCACACCACCAAAGAACAGCTCAATATACTTCTTTTTGTTCGATTGGCCAGACGAAATCTAGAGAAATCTAAAAAAATCTCAGATTGCCAATCGAATTCAACATTAGCATTACTAGTTTTTACTCAACAAATTTCTTTGAGTGAAATTGAAACATTGACAGAAGATTTGAAATTTGATTTGAAACGCGTGTAACGACTATTTGCATTTGTCTTTTGATTTCCTGCGATACCTATGAGAAACAAATACGTATACAAAATTAACTCATCCTTCAAATCTGCCCAATTTCGAGGGACTGACGAAATCAAAAATGTAGCAGCTGACTCGGTCATTAGGCGAAGTCGGGCTTGTCGCGTTGTCGTTCAGTAACTTGATAATGCACTCATAGATGAAATGTTTGGGGCGACTAGACTTTTATTTTAGCTACTAAACTTCGCTCGTTTTGACATAGTATAGGTATACAAACAAAATGAATTAAGCTACTTAAAAAGCCTCTCGGCGATAGTCTTTGAATCAAAGATTCGTCTTGAGGTATGTTTCACAGTCACTTGTTGATTGAAAAATCATTAGTCTCGGTGAAAATCGAACAAACAATTGACATACTATACATGGACTGCTAGTGAAATGTCAGTTTCATGCAAACCTGCGAGGAAAAATGAAGCAAACGTAAGCACTAGTAGGAAAGAGGCTTGTGAACCCCTGCTCGAAATTGATATTTTTTACATAGAACACAGTGCCATCCATTGTATCAACCTGGTAGAAACATTGCAACTGCGCAAAAATAACGACTTATTCAAATTATTTCAAACGTTCTATAACAGATGGCATACTCAACACTCAAACAAAATCACACGAATTGCTCGATGACATTTGAGTGTTTTCGTTTCTCTCCGCCGTGAACCAAAAGAGCTAGTGCTTAGGTTTGCTTCAACGAAAAATTGGCTGCTAGCAGTCCATAGTATGTCAATGGAGCAAACAGTGCGTCTAGATCAGATGTGTTGGTCGTCTACTGACTGATGAGCCCACCCACCACATCGGGGCGAAACGCATTACTCAATTACTGGAGTCGAGGAGATTTTTAAACAAAAATCTAGAAGAAATGACAGCACTGAGTGAGAGCTATCCTGTCAGCAGTTTTGCTGAAATCGCTGAATTTTGTAAAAGGTGTGTCTGCTTCAACAATCCAACGATTGGAAGTCGAGAAACCGAGTTTCCGACTCGGTGTGAATAGGTTAATACCCTTAATTAATTAACTAATTTTTTTTAAATTCTTTCTTTAACTTACATACTAGACAAACATGATTGAATCTATATTAAAACTAACATTTATCTTATTCTAGCTTACTGGCTCTTAACGAGAGCCATTTCCAAGAAACTTGATAGAAACTTGGACTATTTATTGTTTTTTTTTTTAAAACTACCTAAGCTACTTAACCTAAATTACCTATAATCAGGGTGATGAGCAATCTCTCGATTGGCCACCATCCCGATTGCGTCGATGGGCACCTGGCAGTCGTCAACAAAGTGCACACGCGTCGCCGGGACTCGAGCGAGGCCATAAGCGTCCGTCAAGTCTCGGTAGCACTCATTCCTGTTGACGATTCTGGCCCCTCCCAAAGACCCCCCTAAGATACACTAAACCTAACTAGCTTAAAACTTCCTAGTTAACGCACCGACCTGGTAGAGCGTGTCGGCCTTCACCTCTTCATGAAGCTACCTGTTGCCTAAGTTTTTACAGCCGCTATTAAGAAAATGCTTTCTCGTTTCCACTTGTGCGGCTTAAAAATTTTATAAATCTATTACAGTAATTCGAAAGCACAATTTGAAATACAAAAAATGAATTACCTTAGTTAATATTAATCAAAAAATTTAAGTTTAAGTAAATAAGTATTTGTGATTGTTTCCAACTTTGTCTAAAGTCGAAAATGTACGGGTTTCGATCCATTGGAAGTCCCAAGGAAGAAGTGGTTTGGCGTAAGCGCTTCATCATCAGCTGAATCTAGGGATACGAATGTTAATGGTCTCAAAAAGTGCGCTCCATAACGTTTCATCCTCGAATTTTTTCAAAGGAAGTATATGTAAATGATAAAAGGTAATTACAGATCGTACCAGCCTTACCCACACGCCGCCTATATGTGGGGCTGACGGTGGGTTAAACCTCCACTTAAGTTCTGCTGACATGAACTGATTTGCGCAATGAAATTTCTAAAACACATGATGAAAGAATCTGCTGTCGAGCTATGAACTACCTCTATATGTACCGCTCGAACTGTTAAGCACGCTAGAAGTGCGCCCCATCTTTTTTCATGCCGCCTTCCAACGGTGACAATAATTGGACCGAAGTAATCCACCCCCACGACAGAAAAAGGTTTTTTGAATGCTCCTAGCCTTGTTTGTGGTAAATTGGCCATTTCGGGAACTTTTGGACGAGCGCTTCCAATTTTACAGACCTGACAGCCTTTTTTTTACGGATTTCAGAAGAACTCTCAGCTTTGCGATATAAAATTTTTATCGGATTTCATTCAGGACCGTCTCGTGATAGCAGTGATTGTAAGTCTCGCCTATCAAGTAGGTAATATACTGCGACTTCGGAAGGATAATAAGTGTCCTGCAGTCCATTGCCACAAAATCGGCGAAGGAAATCCTACCTTGCATTCTCAAAACTCCATTTTCATCCAAGAAAGGCGATAGCTTCGCTAGAGGACTACTCTTACAAATAGGTGATGGTTTTTCCGAACTTCGTTTTAAATGGCAAATCACTTCGGAATATGCTTCAAACTGGGCTCGGCGATAAAGAAGTATTTGAGCCTTTTTAATTGCAACTGAAGATATAACGACAATTCACCTAATTTGTGTTTTACTTCCACGCCTTAGTGTTGTTATATTCCTAAAGCTACATCCATACCTTGCTGTAATATGTCGATATACATAAAGACATAAGCTACAGAACGCACCAAGCTTTTCCAAGCTGTAATGCTGGATTTACATTACCACACCACGCAATTTTGCATGACTTCAGAAAGAGAGATCCGTTTGCTACAGTCAAGGCTAATAATCTGTATAATAGTCAGTCCATAAAAACCTTTGTCTGATTGAAAACTATGTGCGTTGGTTGTCATTAACCGTAATCCCAAGACTGTGGCCTAAGTTGGAACTAGGAACCGACAATGGACGTCGTAGAGCCACCTTAGTTTTCGGACTAAGTCGTTTCGATTCCATTAAGATGAATAACTCGAAAGTAACACTGTTGTATTAACATGCAAACCAGGTATAGCTTTATTGAGCAGGGAAATCCTTCCTGCTAAAAGGTGTCATAGTATTAGTGTAGGTCTGCACATTGCAGCGCGTCAAGTGAGTCAGACGTTAAGATCGCAGTTCGTATCTGATTGCAAGGGCCACAAACCAGTAAGAACTAGACCGCCGACTTCCCGCGCACCTAACCGATTCTCCCCTTATATTTTGCAAACATTGTCTAATGGTTTCAGTGTAATATGTGACTTGTGATAACCGCAAAAATAAAAGATATTTTCCTGCATTCTCTTTTGTGAAAATTAGTAAGAAAATGGACTTTTAACCACCATCAAAAGTCGAAATTTGCACGTGCAGTGATCATGAACAGGGTTGATTTGGGTGATTTATGTTAAAGTTAAGGAATATGTACATACGTCGAAAATAATATTGCAAGATGTCTTTTTCGGACATCATCTCCGAGACCGAACAGGCTGTAATTGAGTTGGTGTGTTTCGAAATAAAAAATAATATTGTTTTTCTTCATCTTGCAAAGTGTATTTGTGTGTATTGTTTTCGTAGAGTTCTTTCCAATCCAACCAAGCAAAAAAAAAAAAAAAAACACCAATGCGCGTCGGCGACCGGCGTATGTCCTTGTGTATTTCGTGATGTTGTTGTGCTGTGCCCGTACCGTATTCATTGTCGTGGCGGTAGTAGTGCGAACGTTGCGTAATCAACGGAAGGATTTCTTATTAGCAGGAATTCCAATTGAATTTTTTTCTTCCAGTGACGAAGAAAATAGAAGAGAATCCAACCAATTCTACTAGAAAAGTGAAGTGATGCCGAGCCGATGTGTCACAAAAATATTGAAATGTGCGTGTTTGTTGTTGGGCGTGGGCCAGTTATCTTGTCAAATATTTTTCACGCCACGGAACGGGGCATATTATATTTATAATAAAGTATGAGAGATTGAGTTGAGACTACTGATTTTGCAAGAATATCGGTCTACGGCGCGGCGTATTTCATTAGGATCACGACACGTCACGAACGGATGAAACGGATAAGTAGTAATTTTTTAATTGTTACAAAATACTTTTTTTTGTAGTTATGAATTGTTGAACATTTACCGTACATTGAATGTTCGTTCAGGATCCCAGCAAACATTTTTCTTCAGTAAAAGTGAAGAATCACTTTACATTTAGTAAAAATGAAGAACATGCCTTCATTTAACATTCATTTATATGAACCAAATCTGGTTTCAGATTAAAACGAATATTGGCATTCGATTTTCATTCACATAAGTGAACAAAAATGATTATGAGCAAGCTATCTCAAAAAAAAAATATCTCGCACTACATCCTCAGAATTCAAATTTAAAACGACATTCAAATTTCCTTCACTTAAATGAATAAAAGCGACCATGCACAAGATCGTAAAGAAAAAGATCGAGTGTTATTTTTGTGCAAGACAAAACTTGTTTTTGGGCAAATGGATAGTGTTAACGGGACCTGGAAATGAAACATTATAGAAATTCGATTTAGTCAGTTCGATTTAGTGCTTGCAACGAACGGTGGTCCCCGCTCGCGAAAATAAAAGGATTGAAAAGGATAAAAAATATAGAAACACCAGCAATAAAAAAATCTGTGAGCAAAAGCAGTACTCAGACCAAAAAATCTGCACGGGCTCTAACAACCGTAGTTGCCCTATGAAGTAAGTTAAGAAACAAAAATTATAAGCTCATATTAACTAAATTTTTTTTTTTAAGATGCATTTCACGCCACCTACAACCTTCCGGAGGATTTTTTCGAACAAGCAGCGATGAGGCACCTTTAATACGCCAACGAGCGGCTCAAGCCAAAAAAAACATAAAATATTTATAAACAAAGAAGCTATAATGTGTTGCAAGTACGGTAATAAATATTTAATTTGAGACTATAAATGATTTTTCTTAATGTTTTGAAGCTATGTAATTCCGATATGCGAAACTGAGATCTTACTGGTATTATTATGTTTTTTAACTAATTGAGTTTAAGACATAATTAAATTTTGTTTCAGAGATCTCAGAAAATGACTTCATTTATGAATCTTTTAAATGATTCATAAATGATTGGAGAAACATTCACTATCACTAATCATTTATGAATCTTTATGATGATTTAAAAATGATTCACTCAATATTCACTTAAGTGAAGATGTATCGTGACATTTTGCATGAAACTTTTCTATAAGTAAACATGCTTACATTCATTTTAGTGAATGTTTCTCCAATCATTTATGAATCATTTAAAAGATTCATAAATGAAGGCCCATTTCTCAGGAAAAAGGATTCAAATTGAATCATAAATGAATTCATATCTGAATGTTTTCTTCATTTAACTGAATCATTTATGATTCATTTCTGAAGAAAAATGTTTGCTGGGAAGCAACTTATCCGTCGGACGGTCGGACCTCTGCTCTCTCATAAATACTTATTCAATCGCCATCCCTTCAAGCAAAATCGCTGACCCAATTTTTCCCGTCATTTTTGGATCCGCATAATATGAGGCGTTCCACGCACACATTTGTAAATTCGCTGTATCTACATACACAACAAGTAGAACGAGATTGCGAGAGTCGCGAGAATTTTTGTTTTGTCTTTTTTATGCAATGAAAGAGTGAACATATGCGGCTGCCAGTGATTAAACTCAATTAATCTTTCGTTGACGTTCGTGGTGGCAAGCACGTGATAAAATCCCTACGAATTAATTAATTAATACGGTAACATGAATTCGTAGAAAAAATGCATGCAAATGTAAACAAACTTGTTTGTATTTCGTCTGAAAAAAGTTATTCGATACTCGATTGTCATCTGCCAGCGCTTGCCTCGTTTTTTAATTTTTTTTTGGATCCGTTTTGGATTCATTTTTCACTGAGTGCGGCGAGCTCGCTCTCTCATTCTCTCACCAACACATACAAAAGTGGGTCCGCGGTGATTCTAATTTCTATACTAATTTGAGCCGGCAAACGCAGTTTCGCGGATCCGTATGCGGAGTCT
This sequence comes from Cheilosia soror, assembly GCA_949372485.1. Lineage (NCBI taxonomy): Eukaryota > Metazoa > Arthropoda > Insecta > Diptera > Syrphidae > Cheilosia > Cheilosia soror. The sequence continues at coordinate 35,763,182 of OX443562.1, forward strand.
TCCATATGTCATTGACTCCGTTTTTGAACCGAAAACGGACTCTCTTGCTTGAAGGGATTCGACTCAGAACACTCACTCACTCGCAAGTTCACCCCATGCACTCTGCCTATTCCGTCATTCCGTCATCTACTACACCGACAATTTGAGATGAAATCCCAGCAAACATTTTTCTTCAGAAATGAATCATAAATGATTCAGTTAAATGAAGAAAACATTCAGATATGAATTCATTTATGATTCAATTTGAATCCTTTTTCCTGAGAAATGGGCCTTCATTTATGAATCTTTTAAATGATTCATTAATGATTGGAGAAACATTCACTAAAATGAATGTAAGCATGTTTACTTATAGAAAAGTGTCATGCAAAATGTCACGATACATCTTCACTTAAGTGAATATTGAGTGAATCATTTTTAAATCATCATAAAGATTCATAAATGATTAGTGATAGTGAATGTTTCTCCAATCATTTATGAATCATTTAAAAGATTCATAAATGAAGTCATTTTCTGAGATCTCTGAAACAAAATTTAATTATGTCTTAAACTCAATTAGTTAAAAAACATAATAATACCAGTAAGATCTCAGTTTCGCATATCGGAATTACATAGCTTCAAAACATTAAGAAAAATCATTTATAGTCTCAAATTAAATATTTATTACCGTACTTGCAACACATTATAGCTTCTTTGTTTACCAATATTTTATGTTTTTTTTGGCTTGAGCCGCTCGTTGGCGTATTAAAGGTGCCTCATCGCTGCTTGTTCGAAAAAATCCTCCGGAAGGTTGTAGGTGGCGTGAAATGCATCTTAAAAAAAAAAAATTTTGTTAATATGAGCTTATAATTTTTGTTTCTTAACTTACTTCATAGGGCAACTACGGTTGTTAGAGCCCGTGCAGATTTTTTGGTCTGAGTACTGCTTTTGCTCACAGATTTTTTTATTGCTGGTGTTTCTATATTTTTTATCCTTTTCAATCCTTTTATTTTCGCGAGCGGGGACCACCGTTCGTTGCAAGCACTAAATCGAACTGACGCATCTAATTTCTATAATGTTTCATTTCCAGGTCCCGTTAACACTATCCATTTGCCCAAAAACAAGTTTTGTCTTGCACAAAAATAACACTCGATATTTTTCTTTACGATCTTGTGCATGGTCACTTTTATTCATTTAAGTGAAGGAAATTTGAATGTCGTTTTAAATTTGAATTCTGAGGATGTAGTGCGAGATATTTTTTTTTTGAGATAGCTTGCTCATAATCATTTTTGTTCTCTTATGTGAATGAAAATCGAATGCCAATATTCGTTTTAATCTGAAACCAGATTTGGTTCATATAAATGAATGTTAAATGAAGGCATGTTCTTCATTTTTACTGAATGTAAAGTGATTCTTCACTTTTACTGAAGAAAAATGTTTGCTGGGTTTCGTTGTGGGAGAGGATCTTTTCGGGTAGTGCAGATGTGGCATTATTTACGTATGCGAGAGTGTTGTTCAGTTTTTAGAGGGAGGTCGTGTTACGTGATTGCCGTTGCATAATAGATGCATGATGTGGATCCATTTGTGTGTTGCATCGCGGGCTCTCTGTTTATTTTATATTATGAAGGGTTGGTGTTTTCCTTTGTTCCTATCTCTTGCGGAGCACTGTGGGGGAGACATGGTACGTTTATTGTTGTTACTTACTTACTTACTTACAGGCAGTGCCGTAACTAGGCTTTTATGCGCCCTGTGCGAGCTTCAATATTTGCGCCCTCGAAAAATATACTGATTTTTCGGATATCTAAATTTTTGTTTATTTTACTTGTTAGAATTAAAAATATATTAAATTTAGGCAAACAAAACAAATATATTTGCCAAAATATGTACATACAGCTAAGTATAACAGACATAAAACACCAGTAAACGTAAACAAAATAAGACTACTATTTAAGATTTAGTCGGCTCTCACATTGAGGCAACAATCAATAAGCAACAACTGGCAATAGGAAACCAGCCTAAAACCTGATTGCGGCAATAATATTATTGCTAGCGATACACAGCGCAAAAGCAAATGGCTTCCTAGTGGCAATATTTGTGATTATTCACACTTTTGCGCTTACTACGTTTTACACAAATTTCGTTGAAGTTGTAGAAAAATATTCCTTAGGTAGAAATTTTAGGCAATCTTTTTGCTTCGATATGAGAATATGTTAAAACAAAATTGCGTATTGCTTATTGATAGTTGCTAGTTGCTTAGTTGCTTAGTTGCTTACTGCTTGTTGCCTCAATCTAAGAGCCGCGAAGTCATAGCGAAGTCCTTAATGACATCATCATACGACAGGAGTCGTGCTATGCCAGCTTCAATCGACAACATTGCTAGGCCAGATAACCTTTCCTGACTCATTGTTGAGCGCTAGTATGCCTTTATCAGATTGAGTTTACTGAATAATCTTTCTCAAGAAACTACATTATAGCTACTAATACGCTTGGAAACATTTCCTTTAAGTCCAGTTGTACTATCCTCTTAAGAGACTTAGACCATTTTTCAAAGTCGCTTTAATTTGATTCTTCAAAGTTTCTATTTCGGCCAAAAATTCTGTGGCATTTATGTCACATCAACTTTTACTACTTAACAATCTCTGATTTGAGTTAGTTCGAACGATTTTTTTATTCGGTAGTTTGTTTTAAATGACGTGAATTTTGAATAAACTTGTGACAATTCGCACCAAGGGTGTTTTCCTTCGAGGCAAACATTTTTAGATCAAATTTTGTTGTTTAAACTCTTTTCAAACTTGTTGTTCCCATATTTTCATGGATTATTTTTTATTCTAGATACTCTTGCAATAGTAAAATGAGCAATTTTTTTTATATAAATGCTCGCATATTATTCGTTCATTCTTATGCGAATATTCTTTTACATCGCCAATTTTAATTGATATGAACAGATTGAACAATTTAACATTACCAAAAACGAAACTGTGATGTGAACGAAGTGTTACTGAAAGAAAAAAAGCCTGAAGAACACAGTCCCAGTCCCACACTTGCAATAACATCAAAAATATTCTGTTTTTTAACTTTTGCCGTATGCGTTTAATTAAAGTGGGGAAAAAAATAGACAAACATTTACGTGAATCTATGCACGAGAGGTGGTATGGTATGCATGAGAGGTAGGAAAATGTAATTTCGATGTAATTTCGGCTTCTCGACTGACGCAAAATGGATTGCATTTTAAATCAAAAAAAATTTAAATGTAATAAATACATAACACCCGCAACCTTTTTATAGGTAATACTTTTATTAGTGTAAACCAAGAAGAATTAAACGATTTTTTCTTTTCCAAATTCAATTTTTCCTTTTTTCACAAAATCACGTGTGGACTCGTTAATTTTCTTTATTTAAGTGAAGTTGGCTCTCTTTCGAGTGCTGTCATAAGCGAGAGGTTACATTTCCTATTTCTAAACCTACCGATAGATGGCGGTATACTACTTTAAAGGACAAGTTACATTTGGTATCTTATAGCTTCGGCCAATCTACATAACAATCGACCTCGATACATATCTACAATTACATTTTTGCTTAAGAAACTAACTTATCAACTACCCCGGTGTTGCTTTCAATACTGCTTTCAATTTCATCATCATTTTTACTTTCAACCCACTTCCGCATGCGAGCGGCTTCAATAATGTTATTGTATGGCCGCTGTGTTATTTGACAGTTCTCAACATCGCGAACTACATATCGGTCATTTCCCAATACTTTAGAAACTACATACGGACCGCGATATTTCGGAATCAGTTTCTTGTTTGTCCCGGGGGTAACATCCACATTTCGAATAACAACATATTCGCCTACCGCATACTTCTTCGCCGGTGAACATTTCCTAGCCAAATACGCCTCATTATAAGATTGTGATTTTTGTATAGCCTCATATGCATCTGCGCGCATTCCCCTCAAATCGCGGACAGCTCCCGGGCCAAACTCAGCCTGCAGGTATTCGGAAAATTCATCAACAACCTTTCCGCGCTGGGCCACCCCAAAGAGCAACTCACTTGGCAAATGTTTCGTCGAGCTGTGCCTCGAGTTGTTCAAAGCAAACTCTATTGGTGGAAGCATCTGGACCCAATCGGCATGACTAACTGGCTCAGATAATTTACCTAACATGGCTTTTAAGGTCCTATTCACACGCTCTACTTGCCCGTTTGCCTGCGGCGACCCGACAGCAACCTTAACATGCTCTACATTGTGACTCTTAAGGAAATCCGCAAATTCTAAACAGGTGAAACACGTGCCTTGATCCGTAATAATGCGCCGGGGCCGACTGTAATATGAGAAATATTTTTCAAGACAAGCTAAAACCTCCCTGGCACTAGTAGAGTTGACAGCGTAAAGCTTGTTAAATTTTGTGAAGGCATCAGTGACCAGTAGAATGTGTTTTCTTTTTGAATTGATGGAGGGAAGTGGACCAAAGTGGTCTAAATGAAGCGTGTCGAATGGCTCTGGTTTTTTCTCAATACTATATAACGTCCGTTCAGACAATCGAACAGGGGCTGCATACAAAATGCAGCGAATGCAATTACGAATAAAGTTGCAAACTTTATCCCTCATATTCGGGAACCAATAATGCCGTTGCAAACTCTCAACCGTCTTATCGACACCTAAATGACATAGCTTCTCATGCATTAACCTAATAACGTTTTCCTCCATCTCGCTTGCTACGTATAACAACCGTCTACCTCTTTCGTTTACCTTAAACACAAGACCATCTTTCATCTCAAACCCATCTACGGGGCCGTCCTCTAATTTATCACGAACCTTCACAATGTGTTCATCACGACTTTGCGTGAGTTGAACCCGGAAACAGACCTCATTACCATCAATCGCATGAATGGTGCGACAAGGGATATCAGAAGACATCTCGTCGTCCCAAATGTCCGAATCAACGATGGCTAAAACGTCTTTGGAACAGCTGGGCTCATTCATGGGCCCCAAATTTCTTACAGGATTTGGATGCAACCGACTCAAAGCATCTACATGTCCCATAGCAACGCCATGGCGATGTTGCAGGGTGTATTCATAGGCCTGCAACTCAAGGGCCCACCTAGCAATCCTGGCGTTCATCTGCTTGCGCTCCAACGTCAACTTAAGTGAATTGCAATCAGTAACGATTTTAAACTTTATCCCCTCTAAGTAAACCCGATAGCGCCTAAGGGCATACACAATAGCCAACGCCTCCATCTCGAAACTATGATATCGCTGTTCAGCCGGGGATGCCGTTTTCGAAAAGAATGAAGTAGGATGAAACTTCCCATCACTTTGCCGCTGCATCAGTACTGCCCCGAACCCTAATGAGCTGGCATCACAATGCAGCTCGGTCTCCTTCGACGGGTCATAAATCGCCAAAACTGGACTGTTTATCAACTTATTCTTTAAGACAGTGAAAGCATCTACACGCTCGGCAGTCATGGAAAAAGGTATCCCTTCACGGGTCAACTCCGTCAATGGTTTGGCCATTTTACTATGACCCTCAACAAACATTCGGAAATAGCTAAACATGCCCAACACAGTACGCAACTCCTTTAAGTTACGAGGCGGCTGCAATCTTTTTATTGCTTCAATGTGGTCATCATTCGGGCGGATACCGTCTGACGTAACCGAATAACCAATATATTCTATCCTGTTGTAAGCAAACTTGCATTTGGATAAACGCAGAACTAAACCCTTCTCCGTCATGCGACGCAAAACCTTCTTCAATAACTGGACATGTTCATCCAAAGTTACAGTGGCCAAAACTATGTCATCGATGTAGACCGAAATCTGCCCAGAAGAAATCAAATCAGCAAAAATTTCACATATATATCGCTGGAAAACGGCAGGGGCATTTTTCAAGCCAAACGGCATTCGTATATACTCGAACTGGCCATGCGGCACAACAAAAGATGTATATTGAATCGAGTCTGGTGCCATAGCTACATGAAAAAAACCATCTCGTAGGTCTAATGTGGAAAAGTATTTTTTTCCCCCAAAATATCCTAGGCAATCCTCTATGAGAGGTAGCGGGTAATTATCCCTAGCTGTTACCTTATTAAGCGTCCTAAAATCAACGCACATACGAAGCTCACCCGATTTCTTTTTGACCAGGACTACTGCAGATGCATATGGAGATTGGCTTGGCCTAATGACCCTCTGTTCTAACAATCTGTCTAATATCTTTTGTACCTCTATTCTCTCAAAATATGAGAGACGTCTAGGACAAGTGTGAAATGGCGTCTGATCTGTTAACCTAATTTTCATTTCGAAGTCATGCGGCTTAATATCTATATCTGCGGGACACAAATATTGTTCATAAATGGTACGACTAATAGCATCAATATCTTGCTTCGCTAGTGACTCATTGATAGCTAACAACAGCTCTTTCTCAACATTGTCGTCCAATTCGACTGTGTGCACCTCGGGACAAACCAGAATATCTTCTTTAACATTTACACTATCACCACTGTCAAACAACACGGACGACTCGACTTTGGCCTCATGGGGCTTCTTAACGGTTATAGTCTCGATTGGTGGGGGTTCACCTGATTTGACGCAAAAATACGAACTTTTGTTAAGAATGTTTTTATTGGCCATATCGCTGCTTACATGAGCAAACTTTTTATTCAACTGACATAATTCAATGTTATATTTTCTTAAGAAATCTCTACCCAAAATAAGTGGAATATTAGTTTGTTCATCAGGAAGTATTATTAATTTATGCTTAAGGCACATCTTTCTAAATCGTATAGTACAGTCGATACAGCCAAATGACATAAGGGTTTGGTTCCCCAATCCACGAAACGAAGTCTTTTGCTTCTTAAGAAAAATGCGTTTGTTGATTGATGAGTAACGTACAAAACTAACCGGACTGCCGGTATCAAACAAAGAAAGGAAATTCGTAAAATTTCGTTCGTCAGCAGATTCAGAATTGAAAGCAACACTTACCCAATTAACAGCACCCACTACATCTACTTCAGCAACCCCAGCATCTAATGCATCTACTTCACGATCAGCGACCTCAACAGCAGCAACCAGATTTCGACGGATCAGGAACTTTGGCGGATTCGGGCAACGTCTGTGGTCATGGCCCATTTTCCAACACTTGAAACATGAGCCCGGCGGACGTACTTCATATGGGCACTTGCTTTGGTAGTGCCCCATCTTACTGCAGTTGAAACATCGAATTTGTTCAGTGTCCCTCTGCTCCGGGACTGGGGCTGCGGCAGCAGACCGCATCTGTGGCCGAGGTTGGATTGCAGCCAGTCGTTTGATGTGATCTGTGATGCGCTCCCGATGTATTCCCACCGCGACCTTCAGTTGTTCGATTGTAGATGTACCACTTAACAGCAAAACAGCGTCCTCAGGTGGTAGATGCATCCCATCTACGATTATGCCCACAATTTCATGTTCTCGAAGTTGACTATGTTTTGCCAAACCGTTCATTATAAGTACATAGTGGTGCATTTCCTCAGCGTTCCGATTCCATTTACGCCTTCGAAGACGATTGATTGTCTCGGTATAACTCATCACGTGGTCGAATTCTTGGATCAAAACTGCTCTTAAACCGCAAAAATCTCGTACATCACTCTGGTTGGCACAGTCAGCGGCAGCACCTGTCAACAAACTGCGTAGGCAGATATATTTAAATGCGTCATCACATTTGTATGTTTTGCAAATCTGTTCCAGGTCGTTGATGAAATGTTTGACGTCATAGCCCGACGTGCGGTCACCGCAAAACTTTGGTACTACCCGCACGATATCTTCCACTCGAGCACGGCTTACAGGTTCAGGCGACATTTGCTCTAATTGGCGAGTGAGCTGAATGAGCTCCTGTTTCCTGCGAAGTATATGGTCAACTGTTGCTCCAAAGAAGCCAGCTCAAAATCGGCAGCGTTTGGTGTTAACTCTCTCTGTGCAGCGGGCGTATTGGTGGTGCAAGCAGTAGCCGTACTCAAGGCAAATGTCTCGGCGGCATCTGGAACGCTGGATATTGCAAATACATCGAGATCAGCAGTAGCGATGGGCGCAGCAGAGACATTAGTGGCATAAGTGGCAGCAGTAACAGCAGTATTAGCGGTGACAGCAGCAACAGCGGTGGAAACAGAAGCAATGGTAACAGCGGTATCAGCAGAGGTAACTATAGTACCACTATCGGCGGAAACAGCAGTGACCGCAGCGGCAGCAGCAGTATCAGCAGTGGTGGCAGCAGTAGCATCAGTGGCAGTAGCAGCAGCAGCAGTAGTAACAGCAGTGACGGGCACGGCGGCTTTGGCAAGAATTTCTGTATTGCCAGACAGCACATGGCAAATTGACGTTCCGACTCCAGACGTGTTTGTGGAAGTGGCATCTAGTGAATGACCTACCTCAGGGCGCAACTCCTCATCAGTTTGAGACAGCGGTGTTGGCAATCCATCATCTTCTTGCGTCGGTTGTGAATGGTGATCGCTCGTCAGTGTGGAATCCAGCAGCGCCCGTAGTTGAGACACGGTGGCAGATGCAGGAAATTCCACATCATGGCCTCGTAATGCTTCCATCAAATCGGATTTGTTGAGTTTTGGCATTTCAAAATATTTTACGTACAACCCCACATCTGATGTTGTAAACCAAGAAGAATTAAACGATTTTTTCTTTTCCAAATTCAATTTTTCCTTTTTTCACAAAATCACGTGTGGACTCGTTAATTTTCTTTATTTAAGTGAAGTTGGCTCTCTTTCGAGTGCTGTCATAAGCGAGAGGTTACATTTCCTATTTCTAAACCTACCGATAGATGGCGGTATACTACTTTAAAGGACAAGTTACATTTGGTATCTTATATTAGTAAACTTATCTTATTTGGGTTTGTAATGTTGCGAGACTTACGAGTGTCAGAGTTTAAAGATCTTTCAACGCGAATTACCTAAAAGTTTGTCCTGGTCATTTTTGCGCCCTCCTGGGCCTACGCCCTCCTGGGCCTACGCCCTGTGCCTGGGCACCGCTGGCACCGCCCTATTTACGGCACTGCTTACAGGTTCGATTATTGCTGTTGGCCTTGGCACATGAAACTGTGCATTTTGTGTTGACGCGTGTTGTAATAATAATGTATTTGATTTCGTTTTGTTATGTAGGGAATATTAACCTTATTTTAGAGAGGAGAGAAGGATTTGCGTTTTATTCCAGATACTAAGGCCCCAGAGGGAGAGGCTTTTCGTTCAAGCGATTAGCCACTATATTGATGAATATAAGTATAGCCCGTCCCAAAGCAAAAGAAGGATCCCATCCCAACATGCGCAGTAGCACTTTATTTCAGGTAAATTTTTGTCTCTTAAGGATTTTTGATCGCATGAAATTGTTAATGCTTTTCTCTACTTTATCACAAAGTATACCGAAAATTCCATTTCGACCCTTTTTAATACATAGTGGGTTTCACGCTGTTATAATAAAGCTACTCAGAAATCTGGCTATCATTACTAAACACACATAGCTATTTGGGAAGTGCACCTCTTCTTTGGGGTGGGTAAATATGTATATGTATCTTTTGCATAAGCCAACGACGGTGCTGTGCTGCTGCTGTGTGGATGTGGACAATCAGTCATCATGACTCGATCTTCGATCGAGAGAGATGTCTTCGCAAGTAGGGGTATGCTTGTTGTTTGAAATGCGCACATATTTGTTTTAGCTGTAGTTCTGGTTGGAAAAGTTGTTTTCTTGTCTCTAAGAGAATAAAATCCCTGATGTGAAGAGACCTGCGCAAGAAATTTTCACTTAAGTTGGGACGGGCTATATCGGAGTGCACAGTAGGACTCTTATCAAAGGTAATAGGTTGTTAGTTAAGCTGCAGGATTTTGGGTCCAATGATTGGAAGTGCAGTCCGCTTTATGTTTTATGGGGCTGTTATAGGCTGTCAGGTTCCGATTTTCTGTACCTGGGTCTGAGGTGGGACATAATTATGAGGTGTATCGCGATCTGCTGTTTTGCAGGGTCGGATTGCTAATTGATAGGTATTAATTAAGGTTGGTAATTTTGTCAAGTACGGTTTTCATTAGTATAGAATCTTTTAAGGCTTTAACTTTAAGCGCAGTATTTGCTGTAGCACACTTTAGTTGGATTGTATGTGCGGAATAGGGGATCGTTGTCAGTGGTAAAGGCAAGCGATGGTTGATCGAAGAAGGGAACAACTCAGTAGATAGGTTTGGAAGACTGGGTAGGCAGTCATGGGCATAGTATATCCATTATAATGAGTAGGGACACCATTGACATACTATACATGGACTGCTAGCAGCCAATTTATCGTTGAAGCAAAAATAAGCACTATCTCTTTTGGTTCACGGCGGAGAGAAACGAAAACACTCAAATGTCATCGAGCAATTCGTGCGATTTGGTTTGTGTGCTGAGTGTGCCATACTGCCATCTGTTATAGATCGTTTAAAATAATTTGAATAAGTCGTTATTTTGCGCAGTTGCAATGTTTCTACAATGGATGGCACTGTGTTCTATGTAAAAAATATAGCAAAGGCGCGCAGAGGTTGAAATCTCTTTCCTACTTTCGCCGCACTGAACCAAAAGGGCTAGTGCTTATGTTTGCTTCATATTTCCTCGCAGGTTTGTATGAAACTGACATTTCACTAGCAGTCCATGTATAGTATGTCAATGAGGGACACTCTCGACAATTTCCTTATCAGCAAGTATTACTGTGTCACACAGACATGAGAAATAGACGGGGTATCGCGAATAAATTCCGATGGAATTTTTTCCCTTGTCAGCAATGTAAATCAAATTGCTGAATGGGAAACATTCCGGGGGAAATATTATTCGCGATAGGGGTGATAAAGTGGGTAGTGAGAGAGAGAAAAAAGACGACGAGTATTTTTTCGGAAAATGGCACAGGGTGCTCCGTTAAAAAAAGTGAAATTTTTAACTTGTCATACATTTTTATTAAATACAAAATTATTGTTGTTGTTGGTTTTTTTATTGTTTTATTGAATTTTTTGATAATGTGATATAAGGCGTATTTTTTGAGAATTTATAGGTAGCTCACTTTTACTTTCACATGCAAAACTTTTATACTCACTTTTGGTTTTGTTATATTCACTTTTAGTTTTACATGTAAAATTGTTATACTCACTTTTGGTTTTGTTATACCTACTCACTTCCAAAAAGAAATACGCCAATACTCGAACACGTACATAAAATTTTATAAGAAATTCTTTGTTTTGATTTTTACAGCAAAAGTATTCAAATGCATTCTTTAATATGTCATACATTTTCATTTCAAAATTATTGCAAAAGTACAAATTGGGAAAACGAGAAATAAATTTTTGTTCTAAATTCTCTAATGCATCTAAAAAATTTTGAGGCGGACGTGTTAAATGAGCTCCTTCATATTCCTTAAAATCTGTAAATATGGAGGAAACATTAGGTTGCTGACTTATTTCCAAATCACGCTTGTGTTCTTGACGGTATTTTTTTTTAAATGTAGCCTGCAAAATAATAAAACGCATTTTCACTACTGAAATCAATGGTTTTATAATCAGATTCAGTTTTGAAAGCGATAATTCACTTGTCCTTAATTTTTGGTGATTCAAACTGCATTTCAACGTCGAAAAGATCTAAATTTGCAGTTGGCTCGCAGTTTCCATGGGTTATATCCTCCATGTATTTTGCTGAAAAAGATCTTTTAAATGCACAAATGAATAGAAATGGAGTCAGTAACTTATTATTTCCTCCTCAATGCGTAAGACAGCAAATGTGTTTTCCAGACAATCCTGATTGAGGTTTCTCGTTAAAACGAACTCAATACCATCTGCCCTTAAGTCCATTGACATACCAATAAGAGCGTTTATATTTTGTTGCCATCCATTTAAAAATCGCATCTTTTTAGCAGACTTGTCAAGAAATATTCTGAAAAAAAAAATGCATTTCATTTAAGAAATTGATTTGCTCTTCATTTCCAAAAAATGGCCTTCTGAATTATCAGGTGCAACAATGTCGTATTTCATGAAGTTTCAGGAGTTCTCACTAAAAAATTAAAAAGGTTAAAATAAGTCTTCCATATATCTACTTCTTAACAAAAAGAAGAACAACATCTAAAGTTAAGGGTTACGGTAATCGACACGATGCTTTTACTCAAATTTCTTTATAAACGTTTTTCTTATATTCGTAAAATACATTAAAACTAATATAATTTTGCTTACCTTTCACTATTTATCGGCATATAAAAATATTTTACACCAGCATTTTCTTTTTCTTCCCGACCGCAGGCCAAACACTTCAAATTATGTTTTCCCATTTTCCGTTTAAATTTATATGTATTACATATTTCAAAACACTTGCAGCCTTATTTATAAACTTTATACACTCTTTATAATAGCTCTAAAAGCAAAAATATATATTAGGATTTTGCGTTTAGAGTTATTATAGAGAGTGTATAAAGTTTATAAATAAGGCTGTTGAACTTTTAAAAAACACTTGCACTCTAATTTGTTTCACCGAAAATATCACATGCCACCCTGTATTGTGTCTACTTCACTTCTTTCGCACAACTGATAAGCATTCGAGTTTACCGCCTTTAAAAATGCTTTATGAAAAAACTAACAATCGTTCGTCGTACGCAGCAAGCCGTATGTAGTGGTACAGGTAAAATGTGTTGTGTACCCTTTTCTTCTCAAGCAGTCGTTGTATTCAGGTAAAAAGTATTCTTTCGACCTGCTTCCACTTATTGTAAGATTTTTTCTGCGTTTTGCTTTGTGGTAGTATAAAATGCATATGTAGAGAGAGTGTCCCTACTCATTAATGGATATACTCTGGTCATGGGTTAGTCATGTTAGCTATATTCGGTCCTAAAGAGAAAAGAGGCTGTGTGCAAGAAAAAAAAAAATTAAAAAAAGAGAGGCTGTATCAGCTGTGTGCAACAGCCTCTCTAATTTTTTTTTTTTTTTCACACAGCCCTTTGCATACAGCCTGTTTTCTCTTTGAGCCTGCAAGGGCTGTGTGCCAAAAAAAAAGGAGCTCTGTGCCAAGAGAGAACAAAAAATTGTTTAGCTTAGATAGATACACTGTTAACATGCAACCGAGGTACCAGCTTCATTGAGTAGGGAAATCCCTCCTGCACATTGCAGCTCGTCAAGTGAGTCGGACGTATAGAGTTAAGATGGCAGTTTGTATCTGATTGCAAGGGCGCTTGGCGAGTTCGCGCAGTGCACATTAAAATCGGGTTCATAGTTGCATAATCATTTTCGCTTGCGTCGACAAAGGTATGTAAAGCCCGTCCCAACTTAAGTGAAAATATCTTGCGCAGGTCTCTTCACATCAGGGATTTTATTCTCTTAGCGACAACAAAACAACTTTTCCAGCCAGAACTACAGCTAAAAAAAAAATGTGCGCATTTCAAACAACAAGCATACCCCTGCTTGCGAAGACCACAAACCAGTAAGAATAGACAGCCGACTTCCCGTACACCTACGCGATTCCCCCGGAAAAAAATTACCCTGTCTGTGAATACGTGTAAATGTCAAAATTAATGGCGGCAATGATTTTCCATGCTATACCATGGGCCTAGGATTTTTTAAGTATGCGTGCGTTAATGGCGCTCCTTTGATTTTGTACAGCACCAATACATGAAAAATCCTGGGCCCGCCGGCAGCTTGTAGGCAAAGTCCGTTATATGGGAGGAGTCGACGGTCTATTCTTACTGGTTTGTGGCGAAGACATCTCTCTCGATCGAGGATCGAGTCATGTCATGACTGATTGTCCACACAGCAGCAGCACAGCACCGTCGTTGGCTTATGCAAAAGATACGCATTTATTTACCCACCCCAAAGAAGAGGGAAATTTGCTAGGTGTTGCACTTCTCAAATAGCTATGTGTTTAGTAACGAAAGTCAGATTTCTGAGTAACTTTATTATAACAGCGTGAAACCCACTATGTATTAAAAAGGGTTGAAATGGAATTTTCGATACTTTGTGATAAAGTAGAGAAAAGCATTAACAATTTCATGCGATCAAAAATCCTTAAGAGAGAAAAATGTACCTTAAATAAAGTGCTACTGCCCATGTTGGGATCTTTCTTTTGCTTTGGGACGGGCTATAATATAATATTTTACTTACTTTGTACGGAAAAAAGGTTCAGGACGGAACATAGAAATTGTGAACCTGTTTTAAAGAGTATATGCTGCCAATTACCGCTGAAGATTGTCCAAGTCGACAAAAATGTTTTTTTTTGTCATAAAAATCAGACAAGTTTCTTTACAATTGTTTTTATTTAATCGAAATTAAAAATAAAATAACAAAATCTATAAAAAGAATATTGCATAACATTTCTCTAAGCAATTATGTTCGATACCTTAACCCGTTTATAAGTTATGGCCGTGTCATCCCAGTCTAAACCATTAAACTTTTAGAGAATGATTCATTACAATGCAAGCAAAAAGTCGTATTTGAGGGAAGTTAATTTTTTTTACACTTACCGAGTTATAATGGCGTTTTGTACGTATTTCTTTTCTTATTAATTTTGTGTTGTGCAATATTAAAAATTGGCCAATTTTGATAATTGATACATAGTGAATTCATGTGCTAGATCTGATCTGAGTAAGGACATCGCTTTCCGTCATGTTATGGGCATTAAAAATACATCCCGCTAACAAATATGTTCATCAAATGGCTAATTTTACATTAATGGCGTTAAAGCCCTAAAAGAATATTATAGCTCAATGTCATACTTTTAAATTAAAAGAGCATAAGGAAGCACTTAATAGTATAGCCTATTCACACCGCACTGAAAACTGAGTTTTCGACAAAAAGTTTACGGAAACTCGTCGATGCATTCACTCCAAACACCAACTATTAGTTTTCGTTTCACGTTTCAATTACCTGTGAAACTAGCTATGAAATGATTATGGTGACTTAAATTTTATTTTACTAACTAAACTCCGCTCGTATTGACATAATGTACAAACTTAACTTATGGTTAAATCCATAAAATAATTAACATGCAACAATCAAAATCAAAACATCTGAAAATACCATTTTGTTGTGGCAATTAGTGATGCCGTCTAAAATTCTAGAAAAACTGAGTAATTTGGTGTTTATGGTGCAAAAATATAAAGATATTCCACATTTGTAAACAAAAATTTAGAAGAAACGACAGCACTGAGTGAGAGCTATCCTATCAGCAGTTTTGCTTAACTCTCTGAATGTTGCAAAAGGTTTGTCTGCTTCAACAACCCAATGATTGGAAGTTGTTTTCGTGGAAAACGACTTCAAACAACACTATTTGAAAACTGCTATATGAAGTGAAGGGGCTTCCTGTTTTCAATTAAGTTTTCGAGTGTTTTCGCGAAAACCGACTCGGTGTGAATATGGTATTAGCATTGACATACTATACATGGACTGCTAGCAGCCAATTTTTCGTTAAAGCAAAAATAATCACTAGCTCTTTTGGTTCACGGCGGAGAAAAACGAAAACACTCAAATGTCTTCGAGCAATTCGTGCGATTTGGTTTGTGTCGAGGTTTGTGTGCTGAGTGTGTCATACTGCCACCTACTATAGATCGTTTAAAATAATTTGAATAAGTCGTTATTTTTGCGCAGTTGCAATGTTTCTACAATGGATGGCACTGTGTTCTATGTAAAAAAAATAGCAAAGGCGCGCAGAGGTTGAAATCTCTTTCCTACTTTCGCCGCACTGAACCAAAAGGGCTAGTGCTTATGTTTGCTTCATTTTTCCTCGCAGGTTTGTATGAAACTGACATTTCACTAGCAGTCCATGTATAGTATGTCAATGGGTATTAGGCTCTACTCGTAATTTAAATATCGCCTATATTGGTGTCCCGAGACTCGGCTGTCACAATTATTATAGATAAAACACATAAAAATCGGTAATTAAACCTGCCAACCAGTTATTTTCTGAGCCAAACGGCTTCTGAAATAAAATAAGTTTATGTATTTGCTTTGTTTAGTGGTTTATTTATAAACTCACACTACCCTATCACTTGTGAGGAATTAGGTAGGCTAGATACCTACGTTTTTTAGTCGACCATTTTCTTTACGTGATAGGAGTTATAGGATATATTTAAATATTTTGTTTCCCATGGCTACAGGAAGTGCTATACCTACCTATCTTAATTTGGTAATTTTGTTGAAACTGTTACTGTACGGTTCGTAAAATGTGCTAATACTAATTACGTACCTACTATGTATAAGTTTATTATGATATGTTTGAAATCAATAACGGTACATTTACGTTGGCACACACCTATCACATAAGATGAATGTGATGTCCAATACAAAATAGTCGACAGTGGGAGTGGGACAGCACTACCTATACCTAAGATGAAACAATTTGTGGCAAATAATATTTTCGTCGGCCATCTTGTATATTATGTGCATGGGAAGCATCCACATGATGATATTTTGAAAGCAATTATCTACTCGTACGCGTTTAGGAATCTTCGAAGGGACAGCGATTTGTTTATTATGTTGAAATCATTAATTTTCTACTCTCATATGATATGTTTTGCATCAATGATGGAAATAGTTTATTTGATTGTAACAATGCTATTTATTATGGGTAGGTTGCTATTAGCGTTGACAGCAGCACATTAGAGCACATTTCGTTCAGATAGATCAATAGATAAGCTTGTTATACTGGTTTGGATGCTTTGAGTAAATTCGAATAATTAAATATCCACAACAAAGATTTGATTTTTTTTCTTAAATTACACATCTCGTTTAAATGGCTTATTGGCATAAAATGCATAGGTAAAAATTTTGTGTAGTAATTTTATCCCTTTATTAGTATATTTTCTACAATAACGTGTTATTTGTGGAAATTTGTTAGATTGATATGTTGCAAATAACATCTTAGTAATTTTTTGTCAACTACAATAGTAGTTAAAAACAATTAGTCCAAGTTGGTGCAACAATCATTTCTAAAATCTACTAGCAACGCTATTTTTTTTTTTTTTTTAATTTAAGTCTTAAAAGAACAGGGCCAAATAAATAAAAAACAGGTCAGGCTTAACTTAGATGAATCGATTTTAATGTGTTATATCATAATTTTTATTTAAGACGTCAAGCCTCATAACAATTTCTATTTTATGTCGTATTTGTATAAAATAGATATGTGGGCTTAGTAAACATTATTTTCATTTTTAAATTTCGGTGATATCAGTTTGAAAATTCACTTAAAAATAATGAAACGTAATTTTGAGATTTTAAATATAAAACTGCACCAAAAAACCTTTATCAGTTTATTCGCATGCGAAGGTTGAAATATTTTTAAATGCGTTTCCATCTTTTTTTGTTTGCTAATATTGAATTTGGTTTTTCAGTTTTTATACAATAATGATATCTACTACTTTAAATAGAGATAGGTACATGTTAGTAACAAATTTTATTTCTTTAAAATGCTAACACATAGGTACTTTAAAGTTACAGCAGTTTAACAAAAAACAAAAAACAAAACAAAAATGCTAAGATTTCGAAGTAGTATTTACAAAATCCGTTATAACTCGGTTAGGTACTGTCATAATTCAAATTCGCGTGTAGGTATGTACGTGTAAGGATGCATTTATTTATTTGTATGAATAGATAAATACGGGTATAGGCATATACATGTAAAAATTAAATATATATATAAAGAATTTATTTATAAGTATTTTACGCTTTCCTATTTTGAGTTTTTTTTTTTAGTATATGTATGTGTATATATATATATTTAGATATATATATATATATATGATATTATATTTGCCTTTCTTAATTTGTATCACTTTAGTATAGAATATATATTACATTATGAACATCGATATTAAATCTCAATATATTTAATGTGTTTATTTTTAAGTAACTATAATACAAATTAGTTTGTGAAATGTCCAGGGTTATTTGCCAAATCCAAATTTTCCAAAAAAAGAATCTTTTGCTTTTGATAATACATCAGTTCCAGGAGCTGCAATTTCGGTCAACTTTGACATAAACCCAGGTCCTTGACCTTGTTGCTGCTGCTGTTGTTGTTGCTGTTGTTGATTTTGTGGTTGCTGTTGCTGGTGCTGCGGTTGTTGTTGTTGTTGTTGCTGCTGTTGTTGTTGTTGATTCCCTCCACCAAATATCCCTCCAAATCCTTGTGGTTGTTGCTGCATTGGCTGGCCAGCATTTGGTGGTACATTTTGATCCGTCTTAGGTTTTGAACCAAAAAGACCACCAGTGGCAGCCTGTGTAGCACCAGAGAGTAAACTTGTGGCCCCGGAGAATAGACCACCACCAGATTGTTGTGATACTGGTGGAGGTTGATGTTGTTGTTGTTGTTGATGTTGTGGCTGTTGCTGATATTGTTGACCATCATATTCCTGTTGCTGATACTGGTACTGCGCTGCATTATTACCACCGCCGATCATCCCTCCTGTCCCCGTTATCACCTGCGAATTGTTAGTTTTTTTATCATATTATATAATTATAATTAAATGATTTTAAGTTTTTGTGAATGAAATGAGTTTTGAATATTGAATTTCATAGTTTTTAGCATAACGAATAGTGAATTACAATAATGCAAGTTGGTTCAATCTTGATCTAAGAAACGGTTGCATAATTATATAAGCGAAGCTGCGGAGATTTTTATAATATGTAATTTAAAATACATTTTTGGGGTATGGGTCCTATTAATTTGAACAATTTTTAGGGTTTGAATCAACATATACATTATGAGCGAATGAGAAAAAACAAAACTCATTTTTGGAACTGGAAAAAAGATCTGGATAATTCAAGCAAAACTATCGTATATATATTTTCTGAACGCATTTGCAAACGTATATATTTTCAGTGTTGCAAAATATTCAGAGCTCTAAAGGAGTGCTAAATGGATGTGCGTATGGATATGTATGTACGATGCCGTTAATAACACACACCTCATAAACAAATGTTTGTGAACTCAATTGAAAACTGATTTATGTAGGTGTCAGCATTAGTTGGATGAACAGAAGTGTTGTAAAAGTAACATAATATAGGTAAATGTAAATAAAAAAACATAAAACACACATTTCAATTGAAAAAGCGTATTCTCACACATATAAATATCACAAACAAAATGTCACCCTTTTTATGTACTAAATATTTTAAAAGTAAATTTATGAAAAATGAGTTAATAAAGCGAAAGATGTAAAAAAAAGTGAATCTATACATAATCATCTGATTTACAAAAAACGTTAATTTAATTAAAATAGTCATGATGTTACTTAAAATATACAATAAACGATTTACTCCAATTTTTATTTTTTTTTTATTAGCAAAAGGGATCTTATTATTTTGACTCTTAATTCTGTTATATTTATATCAAATGTATTATGATTTCCAATTCAAAAATAATAAACTAATAAATGTTTAAAATAAAAAAATGTTTCTGTTTTGAAATAACCAATCTAATAGATATAAATGTGTCTTAACAAAAAAAAAAATCAACAAAAATCAAACCTTTGAGAAACTGAGAGCATATTACAATTTCAAATGATTTTATATGCTTTAAAAGAAATAATGGGTAAGTTAGAAAGAGTATTTACCTGCGTTGGGTGATCGGGGGCAGGGTGGCCCGTGTTGTCTAACAGTGTAGGGGAAGCAGGGCGAGCATCTATAGCAACAAATAACATAAAGACTTCACATTTACCACAGCAGACCATTTAAAAAAAATGAAGAATTTTTTCTCGAATATACAATAATTTTTCTAAAAGAAAATAATGCTTTGTAACACTGGCATTCAGTGCAGCATCTATACAGTGCAAAACAAAATTTTGAAAATGCATTAAGCGAAATCGTACAGTTAAATTTGCATAAAATTGTAAACGGTTCATTGGCTTTAAGGTGTCTGTTAACCATTTCAAAGCATTTTTTGTATTCTTGTTTTGGTTAGGTAGCTCCATTTTCAAAATGTATAAAATTGATAGCCATATATTACACCACTGCGGCATTTGGCAGGAAAAAGACGAAAAAAATTTATATTATTTATAATCCTATAATAATTAGTTAATTATGTACTACATCGATATTGTAGTATGTATTGTGTACAAGCGTCAAAATTAAACATCGGCTTGATAAAGAAAAAGAGTAGAGATTGATTATTACTGAAAACTATTAACAGGAATTCAAAGGTTGATCTCTTTTACTAACGTGTAAATTTTGAATTAACAATCATTTTTTTTCTATACAGGGTGCCCCAGTTAAGCAGTATAATCCTTTAAGGGAAGATTCCTGAAGTTCTGCCGAACAAAAAATTCATCGTATTTCCCGTTATAGCCCTTCAAAGTAGGTGACCTCTAATTTGAAGGTGTTACCACTTAAAATTCTATAACTTATAAACAAAAATAGTTTTGATATTTTGAAAAGACAATTTCGTAGCGCATATAAGTCCTACACTCACAGAACAAAATTGTAAAGGCTTTACTATCCGAATTGTAAAACCATCTATTTACAACTTAAATAGCAATTTTGATTAATTACCTATTTTAATTCAATTTTTTAGTTTTACTATTTTAGTTTTTTTGTTGAAAATTTGTGTTTTTATGTTTTTTTATCGTGCTGGGGTATTTCCTGCATTGTGACATCAGAATCAAAAAGCTTTCCAGACAAAAGAAGTCGGGATACAGTTTAAAATATTGAAATTCTTCACAAAATGGATACAACCAACTTGGCGTTGAGGTACCTATCCATCGGCCAGGCGATACAGATTTACCGCCGAGTCATAAAACTTCAGGAGATGTGGCCTCCCACAACAGATAGTAAAACAATATTCAAAGTATACCTACGAAATAAAAAATTTTACAATTGAAAATAGTAGAAACATTTGCGAAATTTACTATTAAATTGTAATGACTATACCTAGTTACAATTAAAATTGTAAATTTTACGCAGAAAATTGTAAACATTGAAATTTGTTTCTGTGTGTGTAAGCACTTCGGGTACATCTGTGCAGCTACAAAAAAGTTATGGCTCCTTAAACTCAAAATTTTAAATTTGTTGTTACATTTTTTACTTAAAATGTTTTTTTCTAAAATTTTTTTGTAAATTTAAAAATTTTTTTTATGAAATTTTTATCCTTGAGAATTTTTTTTTAAATTATGTTAAGCAACTTTTTTTACGTACGATCAACGAAAGTAGTAGTAAAAGCCATTTTTTGTAAGACAAAAATGGTCAAAAAAGACTAGATTTTTCTCAAAAATAAGGTTTTTCTTTCATAGCACCCCAGAAGAAAAAATCCGTGTGGGTTTAGGTTAGGAGATCTGGGTGGCCAAGGGTTGGGGCCAAAACGACCAGTCCACTATTCGTTAAAGTATGGTTGAGCAATGGAGTTACCCCGCTGCTACTGTGGGAAGATGCTCCATCTTGTTGAAAGAACATTGCCCTTCTCTGAACAAGAGAAACATCTTCAAGGAGCTGCGACTATCGTTCTCTAAGAAATTCCCGGTAGTAATGGAAATTAACTGTTTGTAGAAGATACCATGCGGGACTACTAAAGACTTTCTATTACTCTGTAGAGTTATGTTAATCCTGGTTCTGGGAAGTTCCAACTGCACAGCTAGTCCTCGGACCTGACTAAAGGTTTTACTTCCACAGCACGCAAAATCCCACTCTCAATTTCTGCTGAGTCTGAACGTCGTTTTCTTTTTCTCTCGAGGAGCTCACCCGTTATCAACAAGGCGCTAATACGCATCAGTACCTACACTACATGGTGTACTACAATTTGAGTATCGGCGTTGGACTCCTATCTTGCCAACGAAGAGTTTCAATGGCAGAACCCGTTTACAAACACTATTTCCGCGTAATAAGGTTTTGAATACATTTTGTGGGAATCAACTTATCAATGCTAAGCTTTTTTTCATAATTCGACAATAATTAACTGTTAAAGCTTAGTACGCTGCTCAAGCTAAACTTTAGCTCCCATACAAAATTGTCTCCAAAATTAAGCTGAGCTAAATTTAAGCGAATCCATTTAGCCGTGCGATACGCTGCTTAAGCTAAAAAATCAAATGTTCGTTTCAGAATATTCGCGGGCCCATTAATTGTTCGGCACATTTTTTCAAGCTAAATTTTGACAGATCATGTTGGTTTTTTTTCTGTTCTGTTTTTGTGTTGCGGAAAAGTAAATAAGGATAGGGGTTTTCAATGAATACCTCGATGAGGAGTCCTTTGAAAGTAATAAATTTGAGATCAAGGAATAGCAGACAAGGAAAAAAGAAAGTGCAACAAAAATATAACACTTTTTTGCTTCGATGAATTTTTGAAGAAATTTTCTTTTCCACGAACAGTTGTTTTTTGTGACACTTCTATCTACAGCACAGTCTATGTCATAATTTAGCTAGGGTTTTATCTGTTTGGAGAGAAAAATTTGAGAACCGCTAAAATTTAGTTTACTCGAGCAGCGTACTTAGCTTAACTGCTCATAGGTATGTTAATTTATTATTCTGGCTTAATTTTGTTTGACCATTTTTGTCTGACAAAAAACGGCTTTTACTACAACTTTTGTTGATCGTACGTAAAAAAGTTGCTTAACTTAATTTTTAGGAAATTTAGGATAAATAAAAAATTATTTTATTTAATTTAATTTCATAAAAAAATTTAAATTTATAAAATAAAAATTTTGAGAAAAAAACATTTTAAGTAAAAACCAGTAAGACAATTGTCTTCGACTATGCCGAAGCTCTAATACCCGGTACTATATTATTGTAAAAAATATTTTAGTATTAAAAAATTATATATTTGTATGGGTGATATGTGTAGTTTTTTTGTAAAAAAAAATAAATCTTAAGGGACCATTCACATCTGAGCGAACGAACGAATTGATGAAATGCGAACAAACCACTTTTTATGCATTTATAAACAGAAAATTGCACATTTTACTACTCCAAGATGAGGATAATTAATTATTCCATCAAAATTTGTTAAGAAAACCAGTTTATTAACAGTTTAAATAACGAAATTTCGAAATCCAAATTTTTTGCCGCGAACGAAAACACCCTGGCGCGAATTGTCAGTCTATTCACAATCCACATCATTTAAATCGCGTTCCACAAAGTAGCGAATACAAAATTCGTTCCAACTTAACCTTATTCCAAGAGGAGGATATCTTGGAATAATAAAATGTGGAATTTTCTGTTTATAAATGCATAAAAAGTGGGTTATTCGCATTTCATCAATTCGTTCGTTCGCTCCCATGTGAATGGTCCTTTACTGTAGCTATTTAAATGTAATACCTATAGGAGGTACTAGTAGTTTTCATCCCATCTTGCTTATCTTCGAACTCAGCCTCAGTTTGGTGGATAAAAGCTTACGTATCCAATTTAGTCGATAGCTCTTAAATTACGGCCGTAATCGTGCGGACAGGCGGAAAGACAGACGGACATCGCTAAATCAACTAAGAAAGTGATGCTGATCAATAATACATTATATATAGTTTGTCAGACCTACAACGCCTCCTTATGTGCGTTACAATTGGAATGTCAAAGTGAAAATATCCTCACCACAGTGTGGTACCGGGTATAAAAATAAAAATGTAACAACAAATTTTTTAAATGTTCAGTTTAAGGAGCCATAACTTTTTTGTAGCTGCACAGATGTACCTGAAGTGCTTTAAACTTGTACGCGCTACTAAGTTGTCATTTCAAAATGTACAAAACCTATAATAATGTACCATTAATAGTTTAGAAGTTATAGCGTTTTAAGTGGTTAACACCTCCAAATTAGAGGTCACCTACTTTGATGGGCTGTAACGGGAAATATCTCGAGAATAGACCCCGATGTCATAAAATTTTTTGTTCGGCAGAACTTTAAGAATCTTCCCTTAAAGGATTATACTGCTTAACTGGAACACCCTGCATATTACGTCTTACTAATTCCAGTACAATATACTTCATTGGATTTCCAACTAATGGAACATTTTTTTATGACTCCAAATCATTTTCGTTTCATTAAGAGCCAAGAAATATAGCACAAGAAATGTGCAGACTCTTTTAAGTTATATGAAAAAAAAGGAAAGATTTTTGTACAGTTACGTACGACTTCTGGAACGGATGCATGACCATATCACACAGGTCAAAAGTAAAACTTCAAAACAATATATTTTCGCATATGTACTATTAAATTTATTTAAATACTACTTTACAAATAATTCCATCCCTAATTTGCAAGCTACGTTTTTATTTGGAAATTAACGTTTTGGTATAAATGTCCATCAGTTTTAGAAAACTTAAAGCTTAAGAAACCATTTAAATATACGGATTTCAACATTTTTCCCGAAAAGCTTTTAATTAAATTCTGTTGGCGAAAGTTGACAGCCAATTGAACACAATTTGGATGGCTTAAACGAACATAAATTAATAATTAAAGTCTGGTATGTTGTTCAGGCTAAAATTAAGCCCCCTTACAGAGATACATATCTTCAGATAAAAAATTAAGCACAGGATTACGCAGTTCAACCTAAATTTAAGTAAATTGTGTTCCTCACTGTACAAAAAGTTTTCAGAAAATATAGATAAGCTTCCGAATAATTGCAAAATACAATTTCCTTGGTTTAATGTTGACAGATTAAAGAAAAAAAAAAAAAACACAAAAACAACGCTTAAAATCGAGTATTTAAAAGAAGAAAAAAAAAATTGTGATAAATGTTTCTTATTTGTTGAGCTTTCTTAGAAAACGAAATATATCTAAAGGTGCTAGTGCACGGTATGTGGCATGCCACATAAATATGTGGCTCTGACGTCAACAGAGAGTGCACAATGATAGCTTGTACACCCATTGGGACCATTCGCTGACGTCAGTGCTACATATATACTATGTGGAGCGCTGCATACCGTGTACTAACACATTAAGGAAAGTATTTATAAAGAAAATTGGCATCAAGTCACTAAATGGAGAAATTTATTAGCTATACTAAACGCGTGCGGCTTTGTTTTTCTTCCATTGAATTGTGGCACTGTAAAAATTAAGTAAACGTTTATCTAATTCTAGCTTTGCTAGAAGAGCGTTCTACGTTTTAAGGCTTTGTGGGGAAGAATGTGGTTATATTTATTAAACCTTAAGTGCGTGCATCTCAAATGATTTGTTTAGTTTAACCTTTGGGTGCATTTTGTATAGGAGCTTAAGTATAACACGAGCATCGAAATTATACCATTCGTACACTTAAAAAAAGCAATCAGTAAAAATAAATCTGGGTGATTTATTTAAAGCCTACTAAACCGTCCGAGCTAGGATTTTGCTTTTATTTCTTTGTAGAAAACCAGTAAAATACACAAGAAAAAACTATCTTAGGTATAGAAAATTATTATATACATAATTCAGAATTTATTGATGCTTATAAAACTTAACTTTGCCCATAGTCCTTCATAATGCTGTTTAGGAAAACATTCGGCTAACTAAAAGTTTCTGTAGTAGGTACCTAAAGTCCGAAAAGGATGCTGTCAATTATTGGAAAGCATATCACAATAGTTGACACATTATCTTTATATTTGCAAGAGTTTGTTATGGAAGCTTGACTTAAGCTATGTCAACATAATTAGTAGGTACCTACTTCAAGCTAAAGACACGTTTCAAAAGCTGGGATATTTAAAAAATTCTATATAAGACCAAATTATAAAATAATAAACATTTAGTATCTACTTGAATTTAAAGATATTTTAAGGCTTATACCGGCGCTATACCTTTCATCCTAAGATATATTTTTAACAAAAAACATTAAGGTAAATATGCAGTCCTAGCGTGACTTTACATTTTTCCGGAAGAGTGATGTAGCAAATATAGCTGAACAAAATTAATTAAACAGACCTCTTTCTCTTGAAATAATGCGAACGAATTTAAGTTATTTATGCTATGCCCCATTTGCCTATTAGAAATGAGAACTGATTGCGTGGAAATAAAAATTAATTTATTTGTATCAGAAAAATCAAATAATATTTTAAATTGAGTAATTAAATTAAAAACAAGTAAAAGGAATATTGTATATTATTAAAAAGTCTCGGTCAGCTTATAAGGCAGTCGTTGAACTCGAGTTAGATTTGGTCAAGCGTTTGAAATGCCTGCAATTTGGCCGATAAGCTGGAAATACAAGTTTAGGAAAACAATATCGATAATCGATGCATGTGAAAGTGTGAGCGTAAGCTAGTCATATATGTATGTATTTAGATGTTGCTTTTGATTGCGAACCTTATTTTTGACACTCTTTTCTACGTCGAGGTTTGTTTACTGCAAACGCTTCCATTAAATTTAAATTATTCGTCGGCGCAAAGCGTAGCCGATTCGAGCGAATGTCACAGAATGATCAAGTTTGTGATGTAAGATTAAAAGTAGTTTCAACCCTAATATAAATTAACCTGGAGAAGGCTAATGCCAAAGTTTCAAAAATACCATATAAAACAGTACCCACATTTCAGGAATGGAGTTTTTTTTTTATATTTATCAAATGTGTTCTTAACTGATAAGAAACTGCCATCTATCTACACCGACAGTCAAGTAGCCATTAAAGTACTCCAATTAACTTTCTACTTACTATATGTACGAGTAACTACCCGGCACTATCCCAGATTAAAAGGTAAACTCTAGAAGAATACTTTTTCGGAGAACTTACTTTATTTACATCTTTGTCGAAGATAACAAAAACTTAAAAAAAAGCTTTTTATTAGAGAAAAGTTTTTAGTATTAAATTCAGTCCAGTAGACTGAGACTGACTGTAATCTATTCGAAGATGATTATAACCACTGGTGTTCATTTAACGACTTAAAGATTTATTTTTCATCTTTAAAATTCTTATCTTCAGAAATGTTATCTGTGTTGCTCTAAAAGCTACCTCTCTTTAATGCATATGCTATTAAAAAATCAATCATAGAATATGGATATGCTTGATCGTAAATACTATGGAGTTAATATAACGAGAATTGAATCAATTCAAAAACAGGTTTCTAAGGTTCGCTCTTAGAGGACTTCCTTCAATTGACTTAAGCAACCTACCCCCTGAAGTATCTATGATAAAATTGATAAACTTAGAAGTTTTGAGAACGGTGGCAAGAGTTATCTATGTTCATAAGATCCTAATAGGTGAGATTGATTCAATGGACATTCTAAGCCCCTTATCATTCAATCTGTAATTTTTTTTTAATAAGACCATTCTCGTACAAACTTAGATTCTTCTTAAATTATGTACCAATTTAATCGATTTCAACTTGTCAAATTCCTCAATAAAAAACAAAATTACTTTATAATATTCAGTCATAATTGTTTGCTCTTATCCTTACTTTGTATATTCACACTTGTCCTATCTAGTTTATAATTATTATTATTTATGACCTTTTTGATCGGTGAGTAAAAATGGTGTCTGTTGAGCTTTTCCTTCCCTCACAAGTTAGAACATTATACGATGAATAACATTCCTATATCGCAAGATCGGCGTCCGCTTAGTTGAGCTACCTATATTTAGAGCAAAGGGATACTTTAGCCTCAAGCAACTTCTCCTTCTCTATAAAGCACAGGTTAGACCAGGCCTGGAATATTGTTCCCATATATGGAGCTCGGCCCCAAAACATTTAATTAACATACTTGACAGCATACACAGACGAGTAGTTTAACTTATTGGAGACGCTACACTCACATCGAATCTACAACCGTTGGTGCACAGAAGACATTTCGCTGACCTTTGCTTGTTCTATAGGTAATTCCATGGTAGATGTTTCGAGGAACTCAAAGACATTATCCACCGAAATGCAACTTTTGGGCGCCCCACAAGACAAGCTAATGCTGATGACCATACAGTGCACTTGACAACCGCGAGGACATCAACTTTCCAAAACTCCTTCTGTTACAGGACAAGCAAATTTTGGAACTCGCTTCCTGGGGATATTATTTCCAGATGACTAAAATTTGCAGCAATTTAAGTGCAGAACTAACTAACTAACATCTGCAAGCATCTCGGGGCAATTTTATGGCAGGGGTGGGGGGGGTCTATTTTCATCATATTTCCCGTTATAGCCCTTCAATATAGGTGACCTCTAATTTGGAGGTGTTTCCACTTAAAGCGCTATAACTTCTAAACCAATTTTGTCTGATAAAAAAAAAACTTCTTTTACTACAACTAACGTTGATCGTACGTAAAAAAGTTGCTAAACATAATTTAAAATTCTCAAGGATAAAAATTTCATAAAAAAATTGATTAAGTAAACATTTTGAGAAAAAACATTTTAAGTACAAAAATGTGAAAATAGACCTCCCCCTGCCATACAATTTTTTGTTCTGCGGAACTTCAGGAATATTCCCTTGAAGGATTATACCGCTTAACTGGGACACCCTGTATATTTTATGTATGTATATAAAATAAAAATATCAATCCGTATTACTTTCCTCAGATTCAATTGACAATCTCTACAATAAATTTGTTTATATGTAGCATGCCATATGGAATCATGTTAAAGCTACTCACCCAACCCGTAACATTGAGCTTAATGAAGCGGCATTTTGTTTTTATTTTATCGCAATCAATCGCTTCATTCAAAAGAAATAGGTACTTATATCCGATTTCACACTGCGAGCTTAAGTGTCGTTCCAAGGATAAACTCAGAATTAACACAAATTTGGTTTCCACAGTGTAAGTTTAACGATAAACTTAAATAATGCCTTAAGTTAAGCCAGCGACTTCATTGGCTTAAGTATCAATCCAGAGAATACATAATTGCCAAGCACAATAATATAATATTTATCCCAAAATACTCTGAGAAAACCTAAATAAGTAATAATATATAATTGTGTTTGGCAATGCTGTTCAAGAGAAATGTCAAATTATCTTCTCGTTATTGGCGGAAATACTCTCTAGCATTGAACATCGACTGCTTCGCTTCCACGCACACTCGTAATTTTCGATGGCACACACATTCGCATACAGTCACCAGATTTGTATATTCATGATAAATGGTTCACAATGACACTCATTTGGTGGTTTTACTAAACCAAGCTTAACTATGGACTGTGAAAACGAAAAATACTTAAGCGAAGTTTATGTTCCTACGCTTAGCTAAACCCAGGATTAAGCTGCCACTGTGAAATTGGCTATGAGAAAACCTTAGCAATGCTGTTCAAGAGAAATGTCAAATTATCTCATTGAACACGCAACAACTTCGACACGCACACTGGTAGTTTTAGATGGCACACACATTCGCAATGGCTTGTATATTCATGATAAATGGTTCACAATGACACTCAATTAGTGGTTTAACTAAACCAAGTTTAACTATTGAATGTGAAAACGAAAACTACTTAAGCGAAGTTTATGTGCAATCCTACACTTAGCTAAGCCCAGTATTAAGCTACCACTGTGTAATTGGGTATAAAAGTTTTCTGAAAGATGGCAAATACGAACAGATTTGAAACCGATTTCGATTGATGCTCTCCTTTGCGCTGGACGCACATTTACAGTCCACATCATTAAAGACATACACCCTAATTCGGAGATTCGAATCGAATCGAAAGACATTCGATTTCAGCCAAATGACATTCAAACTTTCGATATCTATGGAGATTCGTTATTTATTTATTTCTCTCCACATTTTTAGTTTCGATTTGGATCGAGTTAAATGTCAAATTTTATTCGAGCAAAATTTGTGGTCGAAAGCTCTATTTAAAAATGTAAGTTACATTTTTGGTGCATAAATCGAAAAATAGGTAGAATATAGAATTATATAGTAAACAACGTTGTTCCAATATAAGAATAAATTATAAACTTTTACTTTTTTGAAATGACATCTATTGTAAACAATGACGCAACAATTTCAATTTCAACCGTTTTACTTGGCAAATTCACTCACGCCTAATAGGTTTCTCTATCTCTAGCATTCTAGTATCAAATGATGTTTCTCTGTACACGCTTTGTAAAATCAGAACAAACATGGCAAAAACACAAAGCCTGTGCGAACGGCAAACATGCCAACAGCGAATGAGTGTACATCTGATATATAGTACTGCCATTTAATAAATAAAGAGTTGGCGCAACAGCCAAGTAGATACCATAGGCCAAGCTTCTCATAACCATTCGTTTGTGTAAGCTTATTGTTTTTATTTTTGGGACGAATAGAAGGGACCTAGAATTTTATGCCGAGTCTGAATGGCTGAATTTTTCAGGACAGTTAAAGGTCCCATACACGACATAGACACGTCGTTGCAGACCTTAAAATCTTAATGAAGATGAAGACACGGCGCACGCAGTATTTTATTGCCACGCTCCATGGCATAGAGCCCATGCCCAGCCCGTCACTAATCATCGACCACATGTTGCAGTCTGAAGAGAATTGAGCGGAATTATCTAATTTTATAACCATCCTACAAAATGAGCTACGGAGAATGGAAAGGCTAAGAAAAGCCACAGCAGAAGCCTAAGAGGCCGCAGAAACACCAGGAGCAGGTGACACAACATGATTAGCTTGAATGCTAACCAACCCCGCGATGTTATACCTAACGGCATTCCCGCGGGGAGAGTGGTTAAAGTGTGTAGGGTGTGGATGAATGTGTTTAGGCGCACTCCCGGCACCCACTATTCGGGTTTGCGAATTGTGCATATTGGTAGCACGGGCTACCGCATCTTTAGAAGATTACCACATCCATTGGTGCATCAAAAAAAAAAAAAAAAAAAAAGACCTTAAGCCACACTGACACACAAATTAGTTTGTATCGTTTCATCGTGGTCGTTCGTCGGGTCGGAAAAATGGCGAATATTTTGCTTATGCTGCACTTATCATTGCTTTGACAATGAAAAAACAAAAAATTAAACTCGATTACAATAATCAGCACTTTCAACTTGCCACAAAACCGGCAAATTTTTATAAATTTCTAAAAATTCTACCCAGGATTGTCTTTCACTATTGTTAATTTTTAAAATTCAAGATTGGTCGATTTGACTGCAAATCTAGGCAAGTTATGTGAGTGTGGTCAGCTGTGGTGACTGGAAAGTTAGGCAAGAATTTCTGCCTTAGTCCATTTGAGAAATGTCATAAATAGCTGATTGAAATCGAAGAAATTTTTACTTCATTGCTGAACTGTGCTGAGACTTGTATGTGGTTTTAATTCTATTGTTAGAAAAAAATAAGAAAAAATTAAATTTCAAGTTTGTTGCATTCGATAGAATGAATTAGAAGCTGGCAACACCGCTTTTCGCACAAATCAAAAACCAACACTGAACTATCATCGCTTAGCTGTCATCTTTTTGGTTCGTTGCAAAACTGGATCGGTGCACGTTGCGTATTATATTTTATATTTAATATTAATTATTATTATATTCCTTAAATTAGCTAAATAAATACTTTTCAAATAGTGTCAGACTTTCTAATTGCCGCTCTCCACTCAAAGGGTTGCAACAGTGGCGACGAGGATTTCGGAATAAAACATAGATTAAAATTCATAGTGAGCAATGGCGAATCCACAACCTCAAATACAGCAGCAAGTTCCCCAGGATTTCATTACATTTTTCCAAGCGATGATGTCAAATCAAGCAGCGTTAATTGAGCGTCTATCTGCTAACGTATTGGACACGAAGAAGGAAAAATCATCTGTGGAATACACC
Source organism: Cheilosia soror (assembly GCA_949372485.1). NCBI lineage: Eukaryota > Metazoa > Arthropoda > Insecta > Diptera > Syrphidae > Cheilosia > Cheilosia soror. The sequence continues at coordinate 35,794,730 of OX443562.1, forward strand.
ATTGAAGTCCTGTGCAAAAATATACAGGAATTTCATTTCGACGAGGAGAATGGTATTACATTTGCTCACTGGTTCGAACGTTACGCCAGTTTATTCGACAAAGATGCAGACTCGTTGGACGACGACGCAAAAGTTCGTTTACTCTTGAGGAAACTTGGAATCTTGGAGTACACTCGCTACGCCAATTTAATTTTGCCGTCGACGCCTGCTAGCCTCGATTTCAAAACCACAGTCGACAAGCTTAGCAGTATTTTTGGTAAGTCTGAATCAATGTTTAGTATACGCTTCAGCTGTTTGCAGACAACAAAAAGCAGCCTGGAAGACTTTACGACATACGCCAGCAATGTCAATAAAAGCTGTGAGCAATTTCAGCTCAACAAGCTCACAGTTGAGCAGTTCAAGTGCCTGGTTTTCGTTAAGGGCCTTCAGTCATCCAGCGACGCAGACGTTCGATCCCGTTTGCTTTCATTGCTTGAAACAGGAGATGAGTCAAAAATCACACTGGAGAATTTGTTGCTGGAATGTCAACGAGTGTCTAAGCTCAAGCAGGATACTCAATTATTGGAGTCAGTACCATCCCGAGCGCATGCTATTTCCTTCAGCAACAGACAAAACAAGAAACTGCAGCAAAACTCAGCAATTAACACCGATCCTATAACTCACAGTACCTCAGCCAAAACAGCTCCAAGATCACCATGTTGGGGTTGCGGTGAAATGCACTTTTCCGCAAATTGCCCGTTTAAAGACCACACATGCTCATCATGCCAGTTAAGAGGTCACAAAGAAGGCTACTGTGCTTGTTTTTCGAAGAGGAACAACAATAAAAAAAATAATGCAACGGCTACAACTCAGTCATTTCGTAGCAAACGAAAAATTCATCGAAGTCAACAGCGGATATCAAATTCAGTCATCGTCAACTCAATCCGCAAAGCTAACAGGAAATTCGTGCATGTCAAAATCAATGGAAAAATTATCAAGCTTCAAGTAGACACCGCTTCCGACGTCACGATAATTTCCAGTAGGATATGGAAGCAGCTTGGCAGTCCCATTTTAACAGCCGACATACAAAATCAAACGGTGAAGGATGCTCAAGGCAATTTCATCAAAATGCTTGGTTCGTTCAACGCAGATGTCGAACTTTTGGATAAGAGATCCAACCTGTCATGCCTAGTAGCAGATCTTCCACATCTATGCCTTTTTGGTATTAATTGGATGGACGAATTTGGACTTTGGGATCATCCATTGAACAGCATTTGCCAATCGGTACAAGAGGCAGAGTGCACAGCGAGGGCGAGGGAACAAAAGATCAAAAACATTCAAAAGGATTTCGCAGACCTTTTTACTGCTACTCTTGGCCATTGCACGAAGTATAAACCTAAAATGTACCTTAAGGAAAATGCCATACCAATCTTTCGGGGTAAACGTCCAGTGCCGTATGCGTCTTTGACAGCAATCGATGAGGAGCTCCAACGCTTAGAACTTTCCGGAATAATATCACCGATTGACTTTTCTGATTGGGCTGCTCCCATAGTAGCCGTCCGTAAAGCTAACGGATCAATCAGAATTTGTCCCGATTACTCAACTGGGTTGAACGACGCCATCCAACCGCATCATTATCCTCTTCCAAGGCCAGAGGATATTTTCATAAAACACGGTGGAGGCAAATTATTCAGTCACATCGATCTGTCGGATGCGTACCTTCAGGTGGAAGTAGATGACGAATGCAAAAACTGGCTCACGATCAACACACATCGGGGGCTTTTCCGTTTCAATCGCCTACCGCCCGGAGTGAAGTCAGCACCTGGTGCCTTCCAGCAGCTTATGGACACAATGCTTTCTGGTCTCGAGGGCGTATCTGCATACTTGGACGACATCCTTGTTTCCGGAGAATCGGTAGATCAACACACAAACAGACTTCGTGCTGTTCTTTCAAGATTGCAGGAGTATGGGTTTCGCATCAAGTTGGCCAAATGTGTCTTCTTCACATCTTCACTGCACTATTTAGGCCATGTGATCACCTCAAGTGGATTAAAGCCTGATCCTGACAAAACTAAAGCCATTGTGTCAATGCCGGAACCACAAAATATCTCTCAACTTAGGTCCTTCCTGGGAGCAATCAATTATTATGGACGGTTTATACCTAACATCAGCAAATTGAGCGGTCCACTTCATGCTTTACTTTGCAAAGACACTGATTGGAAATGGACAACAAAGTGCCAAGATGCCTTTAACCAATTCAAGCGCATACTATCTTCGGGGCTGGGACTCACTCATTACAACCCTGAGTTACCGATAATAGTAGCAGCGGACGCATCCAACGCAGGTATTGGCGCCTGCATTTCTCATCGGTTCGAAGATGGAAGTGTCAAACCTATACAGCATGCTTCAAGAACACTCACTCCAAGCGAAAAAAATTACAGCCAGGTGGAGAAAGAAGGATTAGCAATTATTTTCGCTATCAAAAAGTTTCATCGAATGCTACTTGGACGCCATTTCATACTTCAAACTGACCATAAGCCACTCTTATCGATCTTCGGTTGTAAAAAGGGGATCCCAGTCTACACCGCCAATCGACTGCAACGTTGGGCTATAATGTTACTCAGGTATGATTTTTCCATTGAATACGTATCAACTGTAGATTTTGGTAACGCAGATGTCTTATCGCGCTTAATTGGTGAACACTCACAACCCATCACTGAAGATTACGTCATTGCGAGCACCACAGTAGAAGACGACGCTTCCGCTGATTTGACACACACCATTCAACAGCTGCCACTTACATTTCATATGGTGCGCAGTGAAACGATGAAGTCTCCGGTCCTACTTCAAGTCAGCGGATTCATCAAAACAGCGTGGCCAAACAAAAACGATCTTTCTCCAACAGTTCTTCAGTACTTCAACAGACGTGAAGCGTTATCTCTGGTTAATGATTGCATTATGTTTGGAGATAGGTTAGTCATTCCAGAACGCTTCCGAACCAAGATTCTTCACCAAGTACATCGTGGACATCCAGGTATCCAGAAAATGAAGGCGATCGCTAGAGGATATATTTACTGGCCGCAAATCGACAAGGACATTGAGCAGTATGTGAAGCAATGCACAGATTGCCAATTGGTAGCCAAATCACCAGTTAAAACTACCCTTCAGTCGTGGCCTTTAGGATCCCAACCCTGGGAACGGATTCACATTGATTATGCCGGACCTATACAAAACACCTACTACCTGCTGATCATAGATGCTTTCTCCAAGTGGCCTGAAGTCATTGCCACTACCTCTACGACTGCAACTGCAACTATCAACATATTGAGGGAAGTTTTCTCACGGCACGGTTATCCAAAAACACTTGTATCAGACAACGGAACGCAATTTTGTAGTCATCAATTTAATAATTTCTGCGATTCTACTGGCATTAATCACATCAAAACAGCACCGTTTCATCCCCAATCCAACGGGCAAGCAGAGAGATTTGTCGACACACTCAAACGATCTCTTCAAAAGTTAAAGAGGGAGGGAACGACGCAAAATATTCTTCAGACATTTTTGTTTATGTACAGAACAACACCAAACCGAAGTACACCAAACGGAGCATCTCCAGCTGAACTTATATATGGACGCAAAATAAGAACGTCGATGGACTTACTTCACCAATCCTGCTCTCCGGATAAAATCCTTACCAATGAGAAACAGAATCAACAGTTTAACAATAAGCACGGAGCAAAGGAAAGAAACTTCAGTCCAGGAGAAAAGATCTTCGTAAAAATATACAAGTTTAACAAAAGCAGCTGGGTTCCAGGCGAGATAATCGAAAGAATCGGAGCTGTTAACTATAACGTCATGGTCAACACAAGAGACAAACTTGTCAGAGCGCACGCAAATCAACTCCGACGTAGAAGTTCAACTGGGAAGAGCAGTCAGTCGCTTGATGGTCGGCTGCCTATTGAGCTACTTATGGAAGACTTCGGAATGCCATCAAGTCCAAAGGACATATCATCATCTACTGATCCATCTATTTATCCAGCACCAACTACCAGCAATGCAAGTCAAGGTAACTACGAGTTTTCAATTGAAGACAGATTGTCGACACCACAGATCCAATGCCGGAAGTCGGGTAGAAAACGCCGAGCACCTGAAAGGTATAGTCCACCCTCGCCACCATCTAAAAGGGGAGGTGTTGCATTCGATAGAATGAATTAGAAGCTGGCAACACCGCTTTTCGCACAAATCAAAAACCAACACTGAACTATCATCGCTTAGCTGTCATCTTTTTGGTTCGTTGCAAAACTGGATCGGTGCACGTTGCGTATTATATTTTATATTTAATATTAATTATTATTATATTCCTTAAATTAGCTAAATAAATACTTTTCAAATAGTGTCAGACTTTCTAATTGCCGCTCTCCACTCAAAGGGTTGCAACAAAGTTACAATTAACGATGTTGTATGACATCGATGATAGCGAGGAAACTTACAACAAATTGACTATGGGTAAGAAAATCAACACGTACATAAGTGTAATAATAAACAAATAAAATGTGTCTTTTCGATATGGCTTTTACCAAACAATTTTTAAAGCGGCTTTTAGAAAAGAATCCATAGAATCATTCATTTTACACTTCAATAATTTTATATTTTTCTTTAGTAGCCATTGTGTTGATCAGTTGATGTCAAAACAGCAAGTGAATGCATTGTGCATGTGAAGCATTTGATATTTAGCTTAGGTAGCAATTTTCCGTTCAATGATAAACTGTCAGCTAAACATTTAGATGCCTAAGCACATTGAACGCGGCCATCCTCTTGGAAGTTTGTCAGACGTTCGCGAGAGGTGGCGCTGTGGAAAAAACCTTAAGATGTAATTTATGATTTTCCGGGTATCGAACCTGGATGGAACACTAACCACTGAACCCACAAACCAGTAAGAACTAGACCGCCGACTTCCCGTGCACCTACCCGATTCTCACCGGAAAAAATTACCCTGTCTGTGAATACGTGTAAATGTCAAAATTAATGGCGGCAATGATTTTCCATGCTATACCATGGGCCTAGGATTTTTTAAGTATGCGTGCGTTTATGGCGCTCCTTTGATTTTGTACAGCACCACACCAATAAATGAAAAATCCTGGGCCGGCCGGCAGCTTGTAGGCAAAGTCCGTTATGTGGGAGGAGCCGACGGTCTATTCTTACTCGTTTGTGACTGAACCACTGCGCCCTATGTAAGTAAGACAAACCGAAAATTTGTCGCTACGGATAAATCGCATAAATCTCGCGCAACGTTTTGATCACAGCCTAAATATAGTATAACTTTTCATTTGATATTGCCTATTCCAAAATAAACCCCGTGTAAAAAAAGTCTTGCTTTAGGGAATATTTTCCAAAGTTGTTATTTCTGTATCTAGCTAATGTTATAAATTACTGCATGGAAGCTGCCAAGCCTGCTCCTATTGGTCGGCTAGTTTTGGTAACGGCAAATTCTAGTACCAATATTCATGCATGCATTGGTATTGCAATTCATTGCTTATGGTAAATTTTCCAACCCCTCATATGGGCGATTACGTAGTGCTTCCGGCTCATTTAATCTATAACATATTTAAAACTTGTACCTACCTTAAGAATATTATTAAAGCATGTGTTATTCTATCAAATATTTTAGTAACCCTATTGCAACGCTTTTAATTTTTTTTTTTTTTTTTTGAAAATATGACTAATCTTATACATGATTTTGTATAAATTCCGTTACATTATGTACATTTATTGAAACAAAAAGAAAAACGTAAGATGTAGGTGCACACCTACTCGTACGAGTACCTATACAAAGTTGTGTTTTACAAAGTGTAGAAAATCGCACCTTGCAAAGTCATGCGATTCGCTTCGGCTTTCAACATAAAACACATAATAGACCAATTAATAATAAATGTAAGAGTGTGTCGTAATAGTATAGTTATTATCCTACACGGGGCTTAGTGACAACATAAAACTCCCTCTATGGAAGAAGCGTTGAGTTAAAAAAGAAAATATAAAAAATAAACACATATATCAAAACAGTATTTGATTAGAAGCACAAGAGTGTGAACAATTCTTTTTACATACGCATACTCGTATACAAAACACAAATTTAAAACACCAAATACAAAAATATATCAAACCTTTTCTTGGAGGACCACGCTGATTAGGTACACCAGGCATAACGTTTTCTCGAGGAGGAGGCGGGGGTCCCCTTGCTCCTGGTCCTTGACCTTTTCCTCTATTATTTAAGTTTCTTTGTGCCATATTTGGTCCACCCGAAATCATCTGGTTATTGTATTGCTCAGGCGCTTCTGCTAAAAAGTTCGACGGTACGAGTCCCCGCACTCCATCCAATTCACCCATGAAGAAACCATCCTCGTCCATGTCTCCATAGACAAGTATTATTTCACCAGTTTTGAAGCTCAATTCCACTTGCTGTTGGTGTTTAATTAAGGAAATTAAGTCAGTTAGAGAAAAATTTAATAACAAAATACTGCCTTTAATAATTAAAGAAATGCTTCGAAATGCTGATCCTTAATGAAAAGTACCGAAATATTTTCGCAAATATGTATGACACAAAAATTTTATCGTTTATTTAACCAACATCTGTATCGCATTTGGTTGATCTTGATTTCCTCTTAAATTGTATTTTAATTAAATTAATTCTAAAATAGTTTATCGACGTGTTTCGTCTTACTATATTATATTTGTTGTGATTGATGAAAACGTGTTTAAAAGTGTTTAATAAAATTTCGATAATAAAAAAAATCATTCATTGTACCTAATTCTATCAACCTGAAAATTCCTTTAGTATTCAAAACTTTCACTCAAATAAGTATCTTCTTATCTAAAGTCTTATCTAGGGCACAATAGACCACAAGGTCGCAGTGCACTAAACCCTCTTCATTATTATTATTATTATTAAAGTCTTATCTACATAATATAAAACCTAAATATAAAACCTAATATAAAGCCTAAACCATTTGCTCTACAAAGCTGAAATTTTGCACAGAGGTTTTTTTTATGATGTATACAACCACTAAGGAATTTGAAATTCGACCCCTAAAGGGGTAAAAGGGGGATGTCAAAGTTTGTATGGGAAGATTTTTATTTTTCATCCGATTGACTTCAAACTCGGCTTATATACACTCTATGAGAAATAAAGAAAACTGATTTCTCAGATTTTGTAAATTCAACCCCTAAAGCGGTAAAAGGGGCGGTCAAAGTTCGTATGGGAAAATTTGTATTTTTCATCCGATTGACTTCAAACTCGGTATGTATACTCTATGAAAAATAAAGAAAACTAATTTCTCAGATTTTGGAAAATTGTACCCTTAAAGGGATAAAAGGGGGGTCAAAGTGTGTATGGAAAATTTTTATTTTTTATCAGATCGACTTCAAACTGGGTTTGTGTACTCTCTATGAAAAACAAAGAAAACTACTTTCTCTAATTTTGGAAATTCAACCCCTAAAGGGGTAAAAGAGGGGGTCAAAGTTTGCATGGGAAATTTAAATTTTTCATTCGATTGACTTCAAACTCGGTTTGTAATTTCTCTATGAGAAATAAAGAAAATGTTTTCTTCGATTTTGGAAATTCTACCCTTAAAGGGGTAAGAGGGGGGTCAAAGTTTATTTTTCATCCGATCGACTTCAAACTTAGTTTGTGGCCCTTTTCTTTTTCTTTCCTTTTTGTTTTGTTCCACAGATTGTGACTCAATCTGCTATAGAGATGCAGATGAGATCTGTGTTGAGATGCCAGCGTTTCACTAACAAAAATATTGATCATATAATCTGTGGGCGCAGTAGCGCAGTGGTTACTGTGCTGGACTACTGTGCGAGGGATCCCAGGTTCGATCCCCGGAAAAACCAAAATTACATCTTAAAGTTTTTTTTCTACTGCGCCACCTCTCGCGAACGTCTGACAAACATCCGAGAGTATGACTGTCATGAAAAAGCTTCTCAATTCAGCCGTTCGGACTCGGCATAAAATTGTAGGTCCCTTCCATTCGTCCCAAAAATAGAAACTCACACAAAACGAATGGTTGCGAGAAGCTAGGCCTTGGGTGTCACCCGCCTGTTGCGCCACCTATTTATTTATTTTTTTTTTAATCTGTATAAAACTGTTTTCTCCAATAGGGCATTAAACACATTTTTCAGAGATACTAACTTCTCATTGGGTACTTTCTTAGGTAGGTAGGTTTTCTGCGCGATATATGAGTATAAAAGAGGGAACTAACTGACTGTGAAGGAATGTCTGTGTACCAAATCCTGAGGACTGCGCGAGCGAAGCCGCGGGCAAACGCTAGTCTATGTATAATTTGCTGACGCTATCATAGTGAAAAACGAGAATTTTATCCCGGAAGATGCTTTATCCTTTTGGCTAATTTGTTTTCACTTTTATTCTGCTTTAGATTTGTTCGAGTGTTTAGGAGGAAATAAAATAGATAAAAAATCCTTTTCCACAACGATAGAGTCAGAAAATTGGTCAAAGATGATATTGACCGTATTTGACACACGGTTCCGAAAAAGCAGTCCACTATCAAAGGAATACACTTGAAGAGTACTGGGCAAATGTAATTTTCAAATCATCAATTGTTTACCTTCAGTTTATTGTAGGGGTAGATCAATAGATCACTATACCAAATATGATTATTATTAATTCCGCACATTATATGTAAGTAAAGGGTGTTTTTTTTAAAGGTTTGGTTTTAAAACTGGCAACACTGTTTCTATAGATTGTCAATTTGACAATTGAAAGTTGGTTTTGGAATTTTACGATGAATAGATTAACGCCAGGACAACGCTTGAAAATTGTGCAAACTTATTTTGAAAACCATAGTTCGGTCCGCCAAGCTTATTGTGTTCTACGTCCATTTTACTGTCGACATAAACGTCAATCTGAACTCACTATAGTCTATGACGATAACCAGAGACGTTGAACGATTTGGAAGTCAACATTGGTCGTGTTATTGCAGATATACGGCCTCAGTTGCTCGATAAAGTTGTCGAAATTTGACTTCACGGTTGCCCTTCATTCGAACTAGCCGTGGCACGAATATGTACGATCATTTTTAAACAGTAATGGCATCTATTAAATAAAGCTAATATAATAGACATTAACATTAGCTTTAAGTGTTTCATTTTCTTCTGAATTTGTATACCTCTAAAAAAAACACCCTTTATATGGCTTAAGATGACACGAATAAATCTATTTGTTGCAAATATTCAGTTTTACAACTGTAAGTGTTTATGAATAATTCCACAAAGAAACCTTCATTTTTAATAATATTTGGGCCAAACTCAAATCGAATATGGAATATGGGTTGAATGAAACTGAGATTTAAATCTCAGAATAGACATGATTGGTAAAGTAGGTATATACATACAATATCTACAAATAAGTACATAAAATAAATACATAGGTGGCGCAACAGGCGTGTAGACACCCTAGGCCTAGCTTCTCGCAACCATTCGTTTTGTATGAGTTTCTATTTTTGGGACGAACAATTTTATGCCGAGTCCGAACGGCTGAATTGAGAAGCTTTTTCAGGACAGTCAATAAGGTCTGTTCCTTTATTTTTAAATCTTACGAATTCTTACGCATTTTTACTCAATAAGGGTATTCACTTAATCTGATCAATTTATGCAACTCGTAAATGTATAAATTTCTGCGGTGCTTTAAGTGAACACCCCTCGGAAATGTCATTGCGTAAATCGCGTAAATCGACGAGCTGTTTGACATTTGTGACTTGCGTAACTTTCCGCGGTTGGTTTCCGAGCCTAAATCGTCGCGGAAAATTATGACGTCTGCGTAAACTATTCTCCATACAAAATCTGACAGTTCATTTACGAGGGTGTAAATTTCTGCAGTTTACACAGTTTACGAGGCTTTTACGCGTTTAAGTGAATACCCCTAATGTCGTTCCGTAACTTGAAAAATTCGTAAAAGAGAGCGGCTTCGAGAGAGCAAGATATAACCCCTCCACAGATAATCTTACTAGTTTTTACTCAACAATTTTGTTTGCGTAAAAATTAAAACAACTGTCAGTCCCCTAAAAATTGACAGTGATTTGATTTGAACCGTGTGTAACGGCTATTTGCTTTTGTCTCTGATTTCCTGCGATATGAGAAACTAATTGGTATGAAAATGGTATCAGAAGGCGGGAAAATAACGTAGCTCTTTTTTTCTTCTCGAATTAATGTAGTTCAGTCAGTCAAACTCTTCCCCATACTTATATTCATACTCACATGCAATTTATTGAAATACAAAATGCATCCGTAATTTTTCATAGTTACTACTGGTTACTACAAAAGCGTTCCTTAACTTTTTCGTACCTATGTTTTTCTCTTTGAGAGAGTTTTCATCCCACCACTGCCATTTTGACAGTCTTTTCCATTTTTACTACAAAAGTAAAGAAACAGACCTATACTGTCGGATGCTTGACAGACGTTCGCGTGAGGTGGCGCAGTAGAAAAAAACTTTAAGATGTAATTTGTGTTTTTCCGGGGATCGAACCTCGAATCCCTCGCACAGCAGTCCAACACACTAACCACTGCGCTACTGCGCCCACGTACAATATCTACTACATAATAAAAATTAGCTTAAAATATGTTTGAACATTTATATTTCGAACTTGGCAACACCTAATTTTATGATTCTTTTTTTGCTGGAAACGTATTCTTTTGTAGCAGGTTTGTATGTAACAAAAAATGGACAAAGGAGCGTAGCACCTCCTATACAAAAAACATGGTATATCTCGAAAACCACAAAACCGATTGAGCTCCAATTTTGAGAATTGTCTTTGTTTTTGGCACGAAGACAATTCTGTAAGGTTTGGTCAAAATTGGACAAAGGGGCACCGCCCATACAAAAAAAAAAACATTCAAAGTTGTATATCTCGAAAGTCACCAATTCGATTCAGCTGAAACTTACAGATAATCTTAGGTATTGGCCCTGGAGTGAAGATTGGTTAAAATTGGACAAAGCCCATACATGAAGACATTCAAAATCGTATAACTTGAAAACAAGTAAATCGATTAGTTATTGGCGGTGGAGTACTTCTGTAAAAATTGGAATTGGACAAATGGGCTTATACCTCCTATACAAAAAACATCTTCCATTTCATGACTCTTTTTTGTTTTGTCCGTATTGCTGTAGAAATTCCAGGTTTAGGCAGAAAGAAAATTCTAGCAAATCGATTTATTCTCATTTCTCGCATTTTACGAAAAAAAAAAAAACATTATTAAGACCTAAGCAATACAATTCCTGTGCACGGGCAAAAAATGTAAAAAAAAACTCTGCAAATGTCATTATCTTAATCAAGAACTATTATCAGTAATTGTTGTACTTTGGTTGTAATAAGCGCATCACTATTATTCAAATAAATGTCTAGAGGAGAGATTAGTTGCATTGCGATCAACCTGAAGAAAATCACCTAATTATACACGAAGTGAAAGAAACAAAATTTTTTGAGATAATGCTACCACCCGACCCATTGCCGTACAGAGAGCTTACAATAAAAGCCGAGTATAAAATCCTTGCGAAAAAAACATTTATGGTAAATAGTACAAAAAAAATGATTGCATATCTTTGGGTGTAAGGAAATAAGGTGCACGACTGAATCACATGAAACTTTTTCATTCATTGCAAGTTTTGATTAAATTTTTTTTTAATTTAAAAGATACATATCCAAAAGTTCAGAAACGATACCCATGGAAATAAACCTTTCTTAATATAAAGGAAAAGCGATAAATTAAATACATATTTAGCTAAAGCGATTTATTCATTCATTCATTCATTTTCGAAGGCCAACTTATCGATGTGGGTAGTGTGTGTAGGTTGCTCAAGTGGACCCTCCATAGCTCTCGATTTTCCGCCATCGACTCTAAATCTTTGATGGCAATCCTTATACGGGTAGAGGAGAGTTTATAAACTTAATCTAACCTTCTCATACTGGGTCTACCTTGAGGACGCCTACCTGATGGTACGGATTCCATAGTACGTCGTGGGATCCTGGTTGGGGACATGCGTTTAACATGACCAAACCACCGAAGCATGGATCACTCCGTCGGCGTCGGGAGAAATAGCCTGCTCGACATTGAGTTCCTCACGTATTCTGGTGTTTCAAGTGTTTGTATGTGTTTTTGAACAAATATGGTCAGGTGCCTACCGACCTGGCACGAAAAAAATAATAACTCAGCTGTTTGTTTTGACAGCTTCGTCGGGAGAAGTAGCTGCTGTCAATCTTTTGAGGATTTGCGTATCGTTTTGGATACCGTGCGTGTTAATCGACGACATTTGTTATCTTTGCTGTCGACAGAGCAGCTAATTGACTATCAGTTTCTGCACTAGATAGAGCAGTTGTTAGACACGAAAGGGCGACGTGAATGAGAAATGCGTTGTCGTGTTAACGAGTTACACCCACACTTATTGAGATGTTCACGTTTTTGGGGCAGCATGCACACTGTTTGGCTAGTATGGCGGTTGTTAACATCACTACACCTCAGGCGGATGAAATCTATTCACGAAATGGATCACACAGTATACGAAAATCTCATCCAGTAGTACAACAAAAAACATTTCAGACTCATTACAATCGGCATCGGTGAACAATCAAAGTGGTCGTCAAATTAATGGGCAGAAACCGTCTGCCGATTATCGTAAATGCTTTAAGTGTGAAAAGCCAGGTCATGCGGTTTTTCGGTGCAACCAATTCAAAGCATTGTCGATGAGTGTTCGACGTGAATTCGTGCAAAAAAGACCCTTCAGCCCTAATCATTTTACGAACACATATCGCAGAGATCCATGTCCACGGTGTCCGGGTAAGAAGCACAACAGCACCATCTGTCCGCGCAGTAGCCAATCAAAATCTGAAGGCACAGACGCTCAGTAAGTATTTCTGGGGATTTACAATAACAACCACTGCAGGAAATTGGACACAATGATTTCGGTGCGTCTAATCCCTTCGTTTTAAAACCGCCGTTAGTGAAGAAACCAATGACCTATAATTATCGATCATTTGTTTACGTTTTTCTCTTTTGGCGAAACCATTTTATCATAAAAATATCCTTATTTTCTGATCAGTTCTTCGTTTAATGATTTTTCAAAACGAATGAATTTCAAAATTCAATTAAGGCATTTTTCTCGAACAAAACAAAACAAAAAATAAGAATCTAAATATTAACTACAGTATTAATCGTCATTTTTAAAACTTGTTTAAAACCGTAAATATTGGGGCTAAAATGCAATATAAAAAAATTGTCCTGAACTGTAAGCCCACAAACTCGAAAGTTGGAAACCAAAAACTAGAAGATCTTCAACATTTGTGTTGAATCCAATAGGGAAGGTGGTTTCAGTTTCTCTGGGGCTTTTGAATGACTTGAAGATATTTGCTTACAAAGTGCAGATAGTCCATCAGCTGATGGGTGTTAATCGCATCTAACCTAACGTCTTTAATCTCAACGACGAAGTGACCTATTTTCAAAAATTTTTCCACCTATGTGAAACCGCATAGCAACACTATAATGCTCTGTCGGAGAGACTGAACGAGTCTCAGAAGTCTTACATGAGCCCATCAGAAAGAGGACGTACGTCGGATGAATTCATTAGACTGAATCAACGGTGTAGTCAACAGTCAACAGATGACAGTTATCTTACTTGAGCTACTCCGCCATATTTGGAGCTGAGGTCAGTGAGGATTTTTCAGGACTAGTCAGGGTCCTGAAACCGAGATGGTGGCGGATGAACTCTTTATGGGCCAACGGCAGCTCTCACATCTCCGAAGTAGGTTACTGACACCGAAGGAATCCGCCCCCTTTCGTTCAAGGAGTCCAACAAAGGGCCTGATGGCCTTCCAGGTTGGGGGTTGTATCTACACCGGGGTAACTGTCCGACTGTGGAAAACTTACTTAGTTACGAAGCAACAACAGGCCTCGGATTTGGATGATTTTACCGTTGACGAACCTGGCAAACGAAAAAAGGACAACGAATTTAGGTCCCTTAACAGACCGCGTGCAGCCGAACAACTAGCGGAGACCCTGAACTGCTATAAAGCAGACCTAACCGCCATCCAAGAAGTGCAATGGGATGGACCGGGCAAAAAGAGGATAAAGAACTGCGACATACATATATTATGGGGACAGCTATCGGGAACAAAAACAGCGCTTATTTGGTTGTGAATTCGTCGTTGGAGGCAGACTTAGGCAACAAGTCTTAAATTTCAAGTATGTGAACGAGCGCATCACGACAATACGCACCAATGCTAAATTCGCCAACATTAGCCTAATATGCGCTAATGCCCCCACAGAGGAGAAAGACGACGACACCAAAGAGAGGTTCTACGAGCTCTTAGATAAGACATACGAGTCCCTAACTATGACATTAAAATCGTCCTGGTTGATCTTAATGCAAAAGATAGGAAGAGAAGGCATCTTTGGTAGTACTGTCGGAAGGTACAGCCTACACGACAAGACCTCCGATAGCGGATTTAGGCACTCCTCCAGTATTATGGATGTCCAAAAGTTCCGAGGGGCCAACATTGACTCTACTACCTTGTTGTAGCCAAGATACGCCTTCGGATATCCCAAACACCGCCAAAACAAGTAAATACCATCACAGCGAAACCCCTGGTTCGACTATGAGTGCCGGCAAGCACATGCAGCAAAACAAGAGGCATACAAGCGGCGCTGCAAAGAAGGACCCGAGCTCTACGTGCAAAAAATAAGAGACGAACACCGGCTTCTCAGGTGGAAAAAGAAAGAACACGGGAAGCGCGCGATCGAGGAAATAGAGAGATGTTACAAACGTCAAAAAGAACCTGCCAAGGCTACAAAGCCCGAACCGAAGCCTGCAAGGACGAACAACTGAACATCATAATAGAATTTCAGTCAATGCTGACGATATGGAAGAAAGGACTTCTGCAGACTTTTTAACGGCGATGACGAACTAAATCCCGCTGTCAGGCAGAATAGACCCCTCAACCTGGACGATGAAGACCAACAATTCCGTCCACCTGACCTGGACGAAGTGAAGATAGCCATATTCAAGCTTAAGTCCAACAAAGCTGCTGGAGCAGACGGCCTAACCGCCGAGCTATTCAGAGCATGCACCAACTCATCTGTAAAATATGGGCGGAGGATAATATGCCCGATGAATGGAACCTCAGCATTGTTTGCCTGTCATCAAGAAAGGACAACCAATACAGACGTCTTTGACAGAATGTCACTATAGACAGATATAACTTTAAGGTGGTGAAGGCCTTTGTCTACCTAACCTAGGCTCCGCTATGAACTCAGACATTGACACCAGCGCTGAGATTAAACGAAGAATAACTCTTGCCAATCGCTGTTTCTTCGGGCTAAGAAAGCAATTGAGTAGCAAATCCCTCTCTCGAACAACTAAAGTGATCCTTTATAAGACCTTAATCATCCCAGTCCTACTGTATGGTGCAGAAGCATGGACTCTATCAAAAGTGGATGAGGTTACTCTTGGTTGCTTCGAAAGGAAAATTCTTCGAGTCATTTTCGGTCCCGTCTGCATAGACGGTGAATGGAGGAGGAGATACAACGACGAGGTGTACAGGCTGTACAACGACATCGACCTAGCCAGAAGAGTGAAAGTCCAACGACTGCGGTGGCTGGTTCATGTAGAGCGAATGGACGTGAATGCTCCGGCCCGTAAGATCTTCGAATCCACACCGTAGGGACGGCGCAGTAGAGGAAGACCGCGACTCAGGTAGCGCACGCAAGGGGAAGGGGTCCTTAACCAACTTAGCGTGCGAAACTGGAGACAGCTGGCCAAAGATCGTGCTGGATGGAGACGCTTGTTGGTTGAGGCCCAGCTCTACGCCGGACTGTAGCGCCACCTTAAGTAAGTAAGATAACAAAATATATACCTAATTAAATTAAATAAAACTTAATAAAGATATAAATATCAACAATCGAATCTTTAAATGCATCCATACCATAAGTTTTCGAACTGCATTCATATTTAAATTCGAATAACTTAAGAAATGATAGCTTATAAATTTGGGAGTGGGTGGAGTTGTACTGGGCTCCAACGCTCAAAAGTCTTATGAGGGCTCACAAATTGGTAGATACTACTATTCGTTCGTCATTTGTACTAAACAACAATTATCCTCAGATAGTTTTCTGGTTGTGTAAAAAAAAAAATGTGTCAAAAAATGATTGTCCTCCGGATAATAAATTATCCCATTGGAATACTTTTTGAAGTTTTTTTGTGGGATTTGTGAGATGTTTAGGAGAAAATGAAACATGAATTTTTATGATTTATAAGTAGCTTAAAGTTTAAGAAATTTCTGTATTAAGATTGGAGTTTGGTGAACTTCTCCTTTCAACGCACCCTTAGATGTAAGAAAATATGCCGAAAATTACTATGTAGCGCAATTATTGACGCACGGCCTTAGTATATTTAGATACATCACTATGTATCTTAAACCCGCAATTAAAAAAAACCACACTCTGCTTGACACTTCTGAGATTCACAATAGGTATTTAACAATAGATGAGACTTACAAAAATTATACCAGTTTATGTCACTTTAATATAGTAAAAAACCCTAACATTGACCGGATTCTTAACATTGACCAAAAATCTACGAAGTATTTAAACTGTCCTCATGACATTCCTGTCCCAGTTATATGAATTTCGTACCTCACTTATAACATCTGTTTACTGACAAGAGTTGTAAAAAAAATGGAAGCATTCAGCCGTCAGATTTAAATTTAACCGCCGCGCCGATAACGTACGGATGGGTTTGGACGTGTAATTTAGAGCGTTCGAAAAATTATCCCTGTACACCTAGATACGTTATTTTTTTGTTAATATAACCAAATAAGTAAGTAGTTTACTTTATTTTCAATCAAATGGCATTGAAATTGACACTATTTCTTTATTCTTAAGTAATTTAAAGTAAAATGAAAAATTTGCTTCATACAAATTCTGAGTTTTCCTAACTTTGACCATGAAGTTCCCAACTTTGACCGCCCGGTCAATGTTGGGAACCGCTTAAAAATGGCAGGTTTCTTACATTGACCAAGCGGTGGTATTGCTGCGTTTAAAGATATTTATAACCTGGACTACTGTGCGAGGGATCCCAGGTTCGATCCCCGGAAAAACACAAATTACATCTTAAAGTTTTTTCTACTGCGCCACCTCTCGCGAACGTCTGACAAACATCCGAGAGTATGACTGTCATGAAAAAGCTTCTCAATTCAGCCGTTCGGACTCGGCATAAAATTGTAGGTCCCTTCCATTCGTCCCAAAAATAGAAACTCACACAAAACGAATGGTTGCGAGAAGCTAGGCCTTGGGTGTCACCCGCCTGTTGCGCCACCAATTTATTTATTTATTTTTTTAGATCACATTCTGAGTCGATTTCGCCATGTCCGTCTGTCTGTTGTAAACACGATAGCGTTCAAACGAATCGATCTAGACGAATGGAATTTAAAGAGAACTCATCTTGACCGTCTTCAGGTTGGTGTTAAAATTGGTATTTGTCGGTCAAGTAGTTTTGGTGCCTCCCATAAAAAACCAATGTTACTTGTTTTACCCTCCACAGGAAGGTATATTCACTTTGTCATTACATTTGTAACTCAAAGAAGGAGTTACCGGAGACCCCATAAAGTATATATCGTGGGTTTACAAGCAGAAGGCACTAAGTCATTTTTTAACGATTTTCATATTTTAATGCAAAATGATTCATATTGATGAGATCTTTATGAATCAAAAACCCAAAAAGTCGTAGCTAACGTCGTTACTGAGTTATTTGAAGTGCTTTTTTGCACTAAGTCAACAAAATAATGAATAATACAGCAAAAACGCACTAAGTTGGCTTAGTGCATTCTGCCTTTCATTCTAAGATAATATATGCCTTTACTATGATAGAATAGCAAGAAAGCACTAAAGAAGGACTTAATGCCTTTTGCCTGTCATAGAAAGCAACATTTTGAAATATAAATATGACTTATACCGCCCATTTATATTAAAATTATCAACATATTCTGCTAAAATGCATTAAGTCAGCTTATTTTCCAGTTTTAGTCTAATATTTACTTATAAGTTTGTCAAAAACTAAAATATGCTGTAGGTGACTTATGTCAAAATACAAACAGTGTATTTCAATAAATTCAAACAACTAAAAACAGCATTTATCGAATTATTACGAGCATACAAATCTTGAATTTCAATTTACTCAAAACTATGTTTTTTTGACTTAGTGCCTTCTGCTTGTATACCCACGATATATTCTGAATCAGGATCACATTCTGAATATATTTAGCCATGTCCGTCTGTCTGTCTGTTAAAAACACCTAGCGTCCAAACGAATTGACCTAGGCGAATGAAATTTTGTGAGAGTACCTACTTCTTTTTACCGTCATCAGATTGGTATGGACAGTATGGGCTATGTCGGTCAAGTAGTTCTGGTACCTCCCATACAAAACCAATATTAGGCACATGCGTGTATCTGTACAGTACACATAGATACTAACTCGCATAGCAAACATTTTGCATGACTTTTATGCAGTGGAGGGTATCAAAGCATCGGCCAGGCTGATGTTAAGACTTTTATTATTTTTTTTTTGATTTTGTATTTCTGTGAAAAGAATACTTCAGCTTTTTAACATTTTTCTGAATTGAATTTATATACAGATCTGATAACTTAATAATTACCTACAAGTTTGATTGAAAAAAATATTTTCATAAAACATAAAACCTAAAAGTATTTATTTATTATTTTTTTTACTTTACTTATTTTATTGTTTCTATTATTTTAGTTACTTAAAGACGTCAGTAATTTGTAATTTTGAGTTTAATTTGAAAATTTTAGTTAAAAAGGATTTGTGTTTATGTATTTTTTTATTAAATAATAAAAACATAAGACAAATAATTTTTGTTTTGCCAACTGCCATAACCCCGGTCAATTTTAGGGCAACCGATGCTTAAATTTGACCGCTTACTAATTTAACAATAATTTTGTTAACAAAAATAAAAAACGATGGGTTTTTAAACATTATAATAGTGAATGGAAGTCCCCGTAGTGCAATTATTTAAGATACTTAATGCGACATAACGGTAATTAGTAACAACGTGTTAAAGTTCAAAAGTGGTCAATGTTAGGGTGTTTTACTACCTACAGGGTTTTTCAACAGGGACGCTACAAAAGTAGAGCAGCAGGGACGGCAAACGACGCCGAATTTCTTGCCGCTCTTTTGACTTGGAATTTAAATTAAATAGATGTTCATTGTTCAATAAAACAAACCTATTGCACAATAATGCATAACGTTGGTTTTTGAAATTGCAATGTGGCAATGACCTTAATGTCTTATGGTATGATGGTATGAAACATTAAATGGTATTCGTAAGTTTACCATTTGCGTAAAATGGTAAGTTTACTACAAACGTTTCATGAAGGCCCCAATTGCTGTTTGTGGTAAATGGTGGTAAACCAATCAGCTGTTTCACATGAGACGGAACGAAAGAATAGATAAAATACGAACAAACCACTTTTGATGCAATTATAAAGAGATAATTGGACATTTCACTATTCCAAGTGTAGATAATTAAATAGTCCATCAAATTGTATTAAGAAAACAAGTTTTAAAAGGGTTTAAATAACCAAATTTCCAATTCAAATGTTTTTGCCGCGAAAGAAAACTCACTTTGTTGGAATTGGAAATTTCGTTATATCCATTCTTTTAAAAGTTGTTTTCTTAATACAATTTGATGGACTATTTAATTATCCTATACTTGGAATAGTAAAATGTGCAATTTCTATTTATAAATGCATCAAAAGTATTATAAATGCATGCAAAGTATTTTTTTTTTTTGATTTCGCGCATTTATTTCAAATGTAAAATGTCACAATCACGTCGTCGTAAGTTTACCATCTCGTCGTAAATGATTTTCCATACAAATTTTGACAGTTCATTTACCACGTCGTAAACATACGACGTTAACGACGTTTACGACGAGTTTACGACGTTGCATGAATACTCCTAATGCAAATTAAATAATGTACCTAGCTTGAGATTGTTTTGTTCATGTTAGTTTTTTTCTTAATTTTTATACAAAATGTAAAGAACTTACAAATTTGTTGCCGTTGCCGAATCTAAACATCTAAATTGAAGAGCTTTCTAAGGACATTTTTCGCAGATATGGAAGAATGAAAATATTGCGGCAGACTTAAACTGTAAAGGCATATAAGTCACTTTAAGGAGATGTTAGGCAAGTATTGAGAATAACGGTTAGGTACTATCACATTACATATTGTAATCTGAATTCAAATATTTGTACCCTTACAAGATTTGTTGGCTGATTAAACGATAAGATAATCATTATGGAAAAATCCTACTGGGAAATGAATTTAATGAATAAAACTGTACAAACGAATTTATTATCTGAAAGATAGAATGAGGAAAGTAACTTACTTCGGCATCAACGTTCGGGCTTAGCTCCTGTGGATCGTAGTCATATAATGCTATCATACGCTTCACTGGGGTGTTGGCGTAAATATCACCCCATCGATCTCGGCTTATATTTCGCATACTTTGCGTAGTAGTTGTTGTTGTTGTAGTTACATTGGGAGCAGGAGCTGGTCCTGAACCTGATCCTCCAATATTAGTTTGGGTTTCATCTACTTCTGTGACCATGTTATGCGGAACGTAACCCCGTCTTCCACGAAGTTCACCCCAATAAAATCCGTCACCGTCTTTGTCACCATATACCTGTAAGAATAGATATTGAATTTTATATTAAAACATATCAACATAATTGCCAACAAAAGTTCATATACAATACAACATTCTCAATCTATGCGTTCTGGTCATTGGACTACTGACCGAAATGTTTGTGATTTTATATACAGGTAAAACAATTTGTTATAGGTACCCTACCAACTAAACTACTTTTCGTGAACATTATGATTAACATCCGAGAGTATTCATTTAGGATACTACATGTGTGTAAATAGCGGATTCGATACTGGGGTCTAATCGCGTAAGGCTAAAACGATCGAACGACGTCGTTTCGACGACACTTCCACTTCGTGTAACAAGCCAAAAACGATTATCGTCG
The DNA here is from genome assembly GCA_949372485.1 of Cheilosia soror. Lineage (NCBI taxonomy): Eukaryota > Metazoa > Arthropoda > Insecta > Diptera > Syrphidae > Cheilosia > Cheilosia soror. The sequence goes on from OX443562.1 coordinate 35,815,823, forward strand.
AAACGATTGGACGATCATCGCTTTTTATTGCTTCATGTAAACAAATCATCTGTCAAATGGCGTCGTCCAAACGATTCGATTGAACGATAGCTATTTTGCAATCGTTTCGTCGTTTTTGGTGTATTTTGTTTCTGTTTAGGTTTTTTTTAAAGCAAAAGAAATATTTAAGGAACAATTATCCAACAAAAAACCTTTTTAATATTCACAAATAGGACACTGCATGAGCACTTTTGTGGTAAAATGTGAAGAAATAAAAAAAAAATATCCATTCCCTTCATTTTTGACGGCAGTTCAACCAATAGTTGTGTTTTCCTTGAAGGGTGCTATCATTGAATTGCATTCACAGATCCTCTTCTTCTTCTTTTTCTTCTTTTACAAACCTTATCAATATAAATTCTTGGGCATTAGTGCTTATTTTTAAACGTATCCATACGTTTCCACATAAAAGGGAACAAAACAAACAAAATATATAACCATTTTATTAGTTTTTAGTTGTCACAGTTTGTTTACAGTCCTGCTCAAACTGTTTAAAATGAAAACGATGAACGATTCGATTGAACGACAAGACTGTGATATTATATGAAGCAAACTAAAAACGAGGTCGTTGTATTCAATCGTCTCAACGACGATAGTCTGATAAATTACGCGATTAGAGCCCTGTACTGTAGTCAGTATTTATGTTTTTACTTTGTTTTGTTCATTGAGAAAAATGCTTAATTTTGTAATATATTTGATAAAATTTATTAAAATATATTATAGAAATAAGACTTATTCGCCCCCTCATGTAGCTGACCACCCCGTGGTGGGGGGCGGGCAACATCTCTAGGTTCACCTAGACATGGCTAACGAAGCACACACCCAAAAATGACAAAACGAAAGAAAGCAGCGTCGGATATTGGCAAGCCTGTCATATTAGGGCGCTCTTTGGAGCCTGGCCTGAAGGGTGGCAGTTTGCGAGCGTCTGGTGGTCGGCTTGTCACGCTCGGCAGTCGGCCGGGTTTAACCCGAAACGGCTACGAGCTTCCCATCAATGGTCTCGCAAACGATTGTGGCGGTCAGAGGGTGAATGCGCAATACACCAATAGGGGCATAAGTGGATTTTCGGCTAATCGACAACGGCATCGACTTAGGATAGGCACGTGGAACATCTCTTCGCTCACGGGAAAAGACCTGGAGCTTGTTGGGGAGTCTGTCAAATATTGACTAGATATAGTTGGTGTCTCTTCAACAAAGTAAAGGGGTTCTGGAACTGTGGACCTTGAAAGATCAACTCTAGCTCTAGTGCAGGTGTATGCCCCGAATCTGGAGTCGGGGTACGCAGCTTTCTTAGATGAAGTTGATGAAGCCCTTGAAAAGGTTGCAGATATGGATTCTTATATCCTGATAGGGGATTTCAATGCTCACGTGGGTGTGGATTTCACGACATGGGGCAGCGCGATTGGGAAATACGGTGACCCCGATCAAAACGCCAACGGAGAGGAGTTGCTGGACTATTGCTGTTCAAATGGAGTGTCCATAATGAACAATTTCTTTCTAGACAAATATATCCATAAATACACATGGTACTGTCGTAGTCTTCAGCAGAAATCGCTGATAGATTTCTTTGTGGTACCATCGTGAGTATTAAAGGATGGTTTGTGATGTTCGTGTGTTGTGAGGGCCGAACTGTCAACTGATCACCACCTGGGGCCGGTACCACGAAACAACAAGTTTTGTGCAATCGCAGCATTTTAACATATTGCTCCGAAAAATTGCTACTGTTTAACAATACTTGTTGTTTCGTCCTACTGGCCCCTGGTGTTGTGCAAATTTTATCTCAACGATCAAATGCCTATCCTTCCAAAGCGTAAACCAAGAATGGTTACGCGCATACGGTGAGAGGGGCTACAGAACGATGAGATACGGGAGGAAATTGCACGGCAGGTATCTGCAAGGTTTGAATAAATTCCAAATGTTCCATTGAATGTAGTAGAAGAACGGCAGTTGTTTTCAACAGCAGTCATTGCCTCTGCAGGACATGTTTGCGACTCGGTGTGGCGGCTGGTGGTGTGAAAAGAACTGTGTGGTTTAAAACTCCCGGAGTTCAAGAAGCCATCAAAGAGAAGAAAAATGATTTCAAGGTGGTGGATTCACTTAGGAGACTCACCTTCTCGAAACATATACCTTGAGGCGCTGTTAAAGTAGCCAAAGAACAATCTTGGAAGGAGTTCGGTGAGAAATTGGACCGTGATTACAGATCACAGATGTTCTGGCCGACCATCCGCCGTCTCAGAGTAAGGGAGTGGAACATTATTGAAGGAGTTAATCCAAAGATGGTATACACTTCTTTCTAATGAGGAGGACATCTTACGCAGATGGAGCGAGCACTTACTTCAGCTGAGCCATTGAGTAGGAACACTCCGCCTTGTATCATCCAGCTGGAACCGCGTCCCATTCCAACCGATAATTTCTTTTGTTACAGCCAAAGTTCGACATTATATTATCTTCGTAATGGAACTGACAGAATTAAGGGTATTCATGCAACGTCGTGAGTTTACCATTTGCGTAAAATTGTAAGTTTACGACACACGTTTCATGAACGCCCCAAATAGCTGCTTCCGTAAAATGATGGTAAACCAATCGGCTGTGGCTGTTTCACATGAGAGGGAACGAACGAATTGATAAAATGCGAACAAACCACTTTTGACGCAATTACAAAGAATAAAGAGAAAGTTGCATATTTTACTATTCTAAGTGTATGATAATTATTTAGTCCATCAAATTTCCAATTCAAATCTTTTTGATGCGAACGAAAACAGTTACTCCCTTTGTTTGGAATTGGAAATTCCATTATTTAAACTCTTTTAAAACTTGTTTTCTTAATACAATCTGATGGATTAATTATTTATCCTTCACTTGGAATAGTAAAATTGTGCAATTTCTACTTATAAATGCATCAAAAATATTATAAATGTATGCAAAGTATTTCTTTTCTGATTTCGCGCTTTTATTTGAAGTGTGAAATGTCACAATGAGGCGTGCGTCGTAAGTTTACCATCTCGATTTTCCACCCAAAATTCGCGTAGTAAGTTTACCATCTTGTAGTAAATACACATTTTCACAGTTCATTTACGACGAGTTTACGACGTTGCATGAATACTTCTATTTATCAATCCTTCAGCATTGTAATAACATTTTAAAATTGAAGTTGTGTTGTTTTATTTCATTTTAAATTTGGCTCGTTTTTATTAAATTGGTTCTTCATAAAACGTAAACAAACTAACGCCAGCTACCAAATGTCAAATCATATGGAAGTGTATTGGTAAATCTCGGGCGACTCTGAGAAAAAGTCTAGATTCGCAAAAGTGCTCTCGACTCTGAAAAAGATTGCTTTTGTTTGTACCAAACGAACCGCCGACTTCCCGTTCCCGTGTACCTACCCTATTCTCGCCGGAAAAAATTACCCTGTCTGTGAATACGTGTAAATGTCAAAATTAATGGCGGCAATGATTTTCCATGCTAATGTTGAAGTGTTAATGATTTGAGAAAGTTTTATCATGTCATATTTTAGATTTCTTTGCAATAATTCATACAAGATTGCGATGATTTTTTTTTAATTGCAATTTACTTAAAACGACAGAAATACAATTGCTCCCTAATTATCGAAATCAATTAGGTTTTTGTATGTATTGTAATTTACCCAAGACATAGTGACCAAAATTTGCTCTGTGGCTAGGTGGCATAAAGAAAAAATCTTGCCTAGATCGAAGAATACTAGAAAGAGAATTATACATTAACAGTCTCATTTATAAACTTTATACACTCTCTATAATAACTCTAAACGCAAAAACCTAATATTTATTTTTGCGTTTAGACCTATTATAGAGTGTATACAGTTTATAAATAAGGCTCTAAATGATAACAGTAAAAACGAACAATCAATGTGGTTAGTTTAGACGTCATTAGCAAACATTGCGGACTAATAGTTAGATATATTATTCTTTTAGAAAGAAGTTTAAAATTTATTTAAGAACTTCTATCATTGTAGCCGTAGGTTGGATTGGAAGATTATTATTTCAGTCGAATTTTCGTAGACCATGCCTAGCATTGCAGCAAAAAAGGATTCCAAACAACACAATAGTATTCTAATATCGTACGAATCAAGGTATTATAGAGAGTGAATCATTAAAATCTTTAGAGTTTCGGAAAATGAAAGCTAGCATATGATTAGCTCTGCCAACTATGTATATGTAGCCAATATGCAATAAAAAGTTCAGTTCAGTGTCAAAAATTACTCTTTTTGGTCTGAAACACTACTCAATGTCGTGTTTTGCATTATTCATTAAAAAATATAGGGATTTTTTTTTCTGTCGTTTTTTGCATTGTACATATAATTAAAAAATATAGGGATCTTTTTTTATATTAAAAGCGAGAACCGGAAATTTTTTAATATGTACCCATATATATTTTGAATGTTATAGAATGACTTCATAAACATTTCACTATATTTTGAAAAGTGTAGGAAATCAGTACATAACTAAGCTGCATAAAAATCAGTACATAAGTAAGCAAAGCACAAACACAAATCCTACTTAAAAATATTAAATTAGCTTTGTTCGGCCGAGTAAAATAGAAATGAAACTATCACACATTTTACTCGCTTAGATTCACTAAGTTCGCGCTATTAAATTTTGTGCACTGGAACCACAACATAGGAAATGCGTACTTTTGAATTATTTCAGCGAACTTAGCAAATTCGCGCGAGTAATATTCGCTTACATTCGCTGGCACCGGAACCGCAGCCTAAAGCATTTAAAAAAAAAAAAACGTCTACCCGATTTCACAATGCGAGTTGAATAATGTCGATCCAACGATAAACTTAGGATTAAAACAAATTTTCACAGCGCAGACTTAACGATAAACTTCACTTAAATAGTGGCTTAAGAGAAGTCGGTACTTCCGTGGTGGTACACCCCTAGATCTCCCATTTTGCAACCTTTCGTTTGTGTGTACTTTTTTTTATTTCGGGATAAACGGAGGGGACCTAAGTATACACACCGCGCCACTTGAATAGCACATCCCCTAAGGTCGGTTTTCCATAACCCAGTATGTAGTCCCAAACCAAGCATGCCAAGAGACTTAATTTCTTTTTTAAATTAAAGTTCATTTAATTGTTGTGATTTGACCAGAATGAAGATTTAAAACTGGAGTATTTTAGATTTAAAAAAAAAACGTTCAATTGTGTTTTGAGCCACCTTTCTGCTCCAAAATGCACACATCTGGTTTAGAAGGGATGCATAATACAAATTGGCCAAATAATTTAGCGAAATCGAGCTCCAAGCTAATTCGATGGCTTGGGTTATGTTTATAAACTATATGTATTATCTATACACTAATTCAACTAACTATATTAACGTAATTGCATTTGCTTCATTTTTTACGTATCATTTTTTATTGTTCATTGCTTAAAGACGACAACTCTGTTAAATTCATAATTGCTTTATTATATACCTTGCATCTTGCCATGTAATATACATACACACACATTAAGTATTGAAAGCGCATCACGCTATGCAAAAACCAAACCGTAATTTGTCTACCTAACATCTGCAACATGTATTAACCTTGAATACTTGACAACGGGAACATTGCTGTTCTTCTTTTCTTATGTACATATACCTACTCTTTGTTATATTGCTTTTTTTATTACTTGTGCGATGACAGCAACTCACTTTGAGTTTACAATCTGATCAATACAGTCCACTGCTAAAATAAACTATTAATGTGAAATCAAAGGAAATTGTTTAATTGTGTATTTTTTGATGTTTTATACTAAAACATTTTTGATCCTTCTTGAGCCGGATCAAGTGATATAAATTAATGCGAATAACTAAATTGTGAAAGATAATAGTGCCTCGCTGCAATAAAAAATAATAGAACTGAACAAAGAGAGAAAAAGTGTTTGACCCTTGCTGTCGCCGGCGTACGTGACCTGCTGCTGTTACTTTGGAGCGTTGCTGAAAATTCACCGTAAGGATTCTGCGTGCGGTTTCTCACATCAAAGGAGTTGCTTTAAATTGGAGAATTGGATAAAGAAAAGTAGAGAAGTATTACCAAGCTGTAATCAAGGTAACAATTTACTATATATTTCTAAATTATGTCGATGGATATTTTAAAATTAAAACGTGCTCGTTGCAAAGGGAATGCAACGCGTTTTGAAAATTTTCTTAATGGGGTAACGAACGAGACAACCACGTTCGAATTAAAGGGAAGATTGGAAAAAATTGAGGCCATGTACCAAGAGTTCATAAAAATCGACGATGAAATAATCGCTCTTGGGGAGGTTTTGGCCGATAGGGAAACGGAGTTTGCGGACTTCGAGAATCGATACTTTAAGCTTCAGGCGGAATATACTCGTTTGATTTCCGAACGCCAAATTACCCCTTCGAACACCCCTTCAAATGAAAACCCATTGTTAAGTTCCACTATGATTAGTGTGGATGCTTTCCAGAAACTACTCGATCAGCAAACTGCATTTTTTGAAAGGCTTAGTAGTACTTCAATGGGATCGAGTGAGACCAATGTGATACAAAAACTAGCGGAACAATTTCAGACGCTTAGTCAGGCTCCTACTGCCCAATCACAGGAGGTTCGTTTGCCTTATCTCCAACTCTCTAAATTCGATGGTCAATATGACAAATTTAAATCATTCTGGGATATCTTCGACTGTACTGTCAATAAAAATGAGCGCCTTAGTAAGGTACAAAAATTCCAATACCTAAAGGGTCAACTGACGGGTGAACCGGAACTAATGATTAAGCACCTAGCTGTGACTGAAACTAATTATGAGGAAGCATTAGGAAAACTTAAAGAACGCTACGATAAGCCATCTCAGGTAGTTGATTCTTTAATTAAGACTTTCTTTGAGATAAAAAGAATAGATAATTCTAACGCGACACAGCTTCGCTCAGTGGCTAACACCTTCGACCAAGTTATGCGTGGTTTGAGAGCACTTGGTCCAAGGGCTGAATCTCGTGATCCCTGGCTGATCGCACTTATTTTAAAAAAGGTAGATAGTGATACCCACAAAGCGTGGGCCGAATATGTAGTCGGGAAAGACTACCCAACTATTGAGGAATTGACAAAGTTCTTAAATTTGCGTTGTGACGCTTTAGAAATAGGTCCTTCATCTTCAAAGGCTTCTACAGGTCCTATTAAGCCCAAATCTACTCGTGCTTATATATCTGCAATCAACAACGCCTGTCCAAAATGTTTAGAACATCATCATCTCTCTTACTGTCCAAAATACATCGGGATGGATGTTGCTGGAAGAAGGAAGTTTGTCAATGAAGGCAGGCTATGCTTTAACTGCCTCAAGCCTAGGCACACTGCCAACAACTGTTCCTCTAAGCATTCATGTGAGCAATGTAATTTAAGACATCACTCTTCATTACATGTAACTTATAAAACACAAGGTAATACGTATCAAAAACCGAGTGTAATCACATCTGCTGCAGCCCATGCTGGCACTTCTACCCCTATAATACTAAAGGCTCATGGGGAGCAGTCTTCCTCTGCTAAGACAGATTCCACTACAGCTGAATCTAAAGGTCAAACCATTTCCACTACAGCTGAATTTAAGGCTCAAACCACTTCCACTACAGCTGAACTAAACGCACTTTTAAGTCAAGTCAACATAAATCCTACAGCTGAATGTTTCGAGGTTTCAAACCAACCGCTTTCTTCTGATATACAATTTAATGCTTTACTGCCAACTGCTATGGTCTTAGTTGAGGATCATATGGGAAAATTGCAACACTGCAACGTACTTCTTGATTCCGGATGTCAAAATACGCTTATTACTGCTGCGTGTGCTCAGCGACTAGGCCTTCCCAGACGTCCAGCTAATGTAAAAATATTAGGGCTCGCAGCTAGCAAGGTCGGCGTTTCTAAGGGCGCAGTCAATTTAAGAATATGTTCAAAATATAAAAAGGATCCTGTTCTGGATATATCGGCTCTTGTCTTTAGCAACATATCCTCTGATCAACCATCTGTCCCTATTCAGAGCAAATCATGGAACAAACTTAAATTATTGGATCTGGCTGATCCTAACTTTAATCAACCAAAGAGAATAGATATTCTTCTAGGAGTTGACTACTTCTTCTCTGTTCTTCGAAAGGAGCAAGTTACCGAAAATAACGTTGTGATTGCACAAAACACTCTCTTCGGGTGGGTCATATGTGGCTCACATTTAGCTGACACTGCTATTTCATGCAATCTATCCACACACGCTGCTGAGGTAGCTCTCAATGATACTCTCCAACTATTTTGGAAAACAGAAGACCTACCAACTAGAACTATCGCCCCTACAAGTGAGGAACAATTAGCAGAAGAAATATTTAAATCTACATGCAAACGTAATGAAGCTGGTAGATATTCAGTAGGACTACCCTTTAAGTCTGAGAGGTCTGAATTAGGAAATTCGTACACAGCTGCCGAAAATAGACTCATTTTCATGGAAAGACGGTTTCTAAGGAACAATAACCTTAGAGACAGCTATCAAAAATTTATGTCCGAGTATCTAGCTCTTGGGCATATGGAAAAGGTTCCAAACGAAGAAATTAATAAAGAAAATACCGAGCTGTATTATTTACCGCACCACGCTGTGTTTAAGGACAACAGTCTTACTACGAAACTTCGGGTTGTCTTTGATGGATCTTGTAAATCAAGCAATGGAAAATCATTGAACGAAATCCTTTTACCAGGTATACCCCTACAACAGGATTTGATTGCGGTTTTACTTCGCTATAGGTGCTTTAAATATTGCTTTTCATCTGACATAAAGCAAATGTTTCGAATGATTGAAATTCAAAAATGCGATCGAGACTTTCAACGGATTTTATGGCGCGATTCACCGGATGAAACTATTCAACATTTTCGACTTAATACAGTCACTTACGGAACTTCACCGGCCCCTTTCTTGTCCATAAGAACCCTTCATCAGCTAAGTCGAGACGAGGGTCATAATTATCCTCTGGCTTCTAAGGCTCTTATGGAAAATTTCTACGTCGATGATTGTATGGCGGGGGCAAATACTATTGGTGAAGCGAAAGACCTTGTGTCACAGATAAATAGTCTGCTCATGGCTGGCGGCTTTACGTTAAGAAAATGGGCGTCTAACTCGCCAGAAATTATTTCGAGCATACCTCCAGAAGATAGGGTTGACTCAGTAGTTGAAGTTCCTAATGAATATAGTATATGCTTATTAGGAATATCTTGGAATCCAGCTACCGACTGCTTCTTATTCAAAGTAACTCAACGAAATGCAGACTTAAGTACGAAAAGAAAACTTCTGTCAGAAATATCTAAGATCTTTGATCCCTTAGGCTGGGTCTCTCCGTCAATTATCTGGCGAAAATAATGTTCAGGCTAACAGTAAATTGAAGCGGCTAGCTCCGTACTTAGATGCGAATGGGATTCTTAGAGTTGGAGGTCGTCTAGAACACTCGGAATTCGCCTTCGATCTTAAACATCAAGTGATACTACATAAAGATCACAGTCTAACAAGGAAAATTGTGACGGACTGTCAGCTGGAGAATCATCATGCTGGAGTTACTATACTTATTGCAGTTCTTCGACAGAACTATTGGATTATTGGACTACGTGACTTAGCGAAATCTGTAGTATATCGCTGCGTGGTCTGTCATCGACACAGCGGAAAAACCAATGAACAACTAATGGGAAACATTCCCAAATATCGACTTCATGGCATTCATCCATTCTACGATACTGGCTGCGACTACGCAGGTCCTTTTCTACTAAGGCAACATAATGGCAGAAAGGCTCCATTAATTAAGGCCTACGTAGCTCTCTTCATTTGTCTTACTACAAAGGCATTGCACTTAGAGCTTGTAAGCGATCTCAGTACTGATTGCTTCTTAGCTGCTCTTAAACGTTTCATTGCTAGACGGGGGTTATGTGCGCACATTCGTAGCGACAATGGGACGAATTTTGTTGGGGCTGCTCGGCAACTCGGTGAACTACATCGACTTGTCGCTTATCATAACACAAATAATTTAATATCTGATTTCTTATCGTCCAAGGGTATCCAATGGCATTTCATCCCACCTGGTTCTCCCCACTTTGGCGCTGTGTGGGAGTCTGGAGTAAAGAGAGTCAAATTTCATCTAAAACGAGTTATTGGTCAAGCTACACTAAACTTTGAAGAGATGACAACACTTCTTGCGCAAATCGAGGCAATACTCAACTCTCGGCCGCTCTGCGCACTATCTGACTCTGATGACATCAGCTGTTTAACGCCTGGTCACTTTTTGGCTGGACGACCCCTAACCGCAGTTCCTGAACCAGATGTCACGAACTTAAAATTGTCTACACTGACTCGATGGAGAATGGTACAACAGCTTACCCAAGGATTCTGGTCAAGGTGGTCATCAGAATACATCACCTCTCTGCAACCAAGGCAGAAATGGCAACAATCAAAACCTAATATCAAGATTGACGACATCGTTCTACTTAAAGAAGAAAATCATCCACCAACTTACTGGAAGATTGCGAAAGTAACTGCAACCCATGCTGGTTCCGATGGATTGGTACGAGTGGCAACTGTCCGCACAAAATCGGGTACATTCAAGAGGCCCGTCACGAAGCTCTGCGTACTACCACTAAATTGTTGAATGAACTTCAAGGCTGGCGGAATGTTTATAAACTATATGTATTATCTATACACTAATTCAACTAACTATATTAACGTAATTGCATTTGCTTCATTTTTTACGTATCATTTTTTATTGTTCATTGCTTAAAGACGACAACTCTGTTAAATTCATAATTGCTTTATTATATACCTTGCATCTTGCCATGTAATATACATACACACACATTAAGTATTGAAAGCGCATCACGCTATGCAAAAACCAAACCGTAATTTGTCTACCTAACATCTGCAACATGTATTAACCTTGAATACTTGACAACGGGAACATTGCTGTTCTTCTTTTCTTATGTACATATACCTACTCTTTGTTATATTGCTTTTTTTATTACTTGTGCGATGACAGCAACTCACTTTGAGTTTACAATCTGATCAATACAGTCCACTGCTAAAATAAACTATTAATGTGAAATCAAAGGAAATTGTTTAATTGTGTATTTTTTGATGTTTTATACTAAAACAGGTTAGTTTAGATACAGTCGAATATTGTTGTCCCAATCCATAAAGTTGACGTGTCAACCATCCCCAAACTTTTTAGATGATATTTAAATCTGGTAAGTAGGCCGGTCAGCTTAATAGCTCCACATTTTGGCTCTATTTTTACGTTTTAACAACCCGGGCTGTATATGTATTGGCGCATTATCATATTGATAAATCCAAGCCAGAGGTCTAAAAAGGTTATGAAAGTATGGAAAGGCCTGTTTCAATATGCCATTATAAGACAACGCATTCACTGTGGTTAACAAAAATTGTAATTTGCGGATGCTATAATACGAAACGGCCCTTACACCATCACACCTTCAACTCTACTATGCAGCCGGTCCAAATAATAAGTTTCTTTGCAGAGGTTATAGAAATAGTAGATATAGCCATCGGGGCCTTCCAAATTTTTTTTTTTGTCGGAGAAGACCACACAGTGCCACTACGAAGTCCAGGCCACATGTGTGCGACAAAATTCGGAAAAATTAGGGGAAAGCTGGATTTTTGCATGAACCTTTCTTATGTGATTCTGAATAATATCCTAAAAGTCCCCAGCGACACATGTGAAGCTAAAAATGTTACGCGGGGTCAAAGGTCACGATAAACGGTTTTTCGCGTATGTATATCTCGTTATCCTTTTATCGAAAAATAGCTTATGACAAATTTTTGGCTTAAAAAATTGCCTACAAAAAACATCTTATTAATTTTTTCCGTAAGACTAACGCTTTTCGAGAAAATTCGATTGAAAAAGTTGAAACCTACGTGGGCGCGACAAGATTTTACTTTACTGCCCATTCAAAAATAACGTTTTTTTTTTTTCAAAGTCCAATTGATTGCAGTGCCCTAAACACAAATCTGGGAAAAGAATTTGGCGCATAGAAAATAGTACTAAAATTTCAGGAATGGAGTGTAAAATTTTCCCAAATTATTTTTTTTGATATTCCCTAAATGTGCAGTTAACTTATAAAAAAGTTTAATCAAAATCCGATCATAAAGACCAAAAAACGCACGCGCGCGGCAAAGCGCCGGTTGTGATTTGGCTTTCATTCTGCCAGCAGTTGTGTGGCAGACTGGTCAGAGACTGGTAATGGTGGGTTTTTCGTAAATGACAACAATAATTCCTTGGTAAGTGGGTAAGTCAGAGGCTTGGTTTTTATTTCAGTGGCAATTCTTTTGATTGAGTGCCGTGAGAGTATCTACTGGCACCATTGGTACAAAAAAGAGCTTCCCATAAGGCCTGTAATGAAAATATAAATTGGACAGAGTATAGCAGTCTCGCTTTCACATTTTGTTATTGTCTCCGTCTACGTGTGTTTGCAATTTTCGTTTTCTTGATCAGTTATTAGAAACCAAATTAATTATTTATAATGTTGGATAAGTTATTATATATTTTGAATCATAAAAAAAATCTGTAGTCAATTGTTCTTTTGTCCGCAAAATATACAAAACAATGGAAGACGATACCTAATTAGCTATCGTGCAAACGCTATCGTCTTGACGATAATGCTCTGTCGATTATTGAGCTACAAGAAGTGTTGGATCGTCGAAAAGATGTCGCCCATACGATAGCGAGTTTCAATGTAACGTGATGCAAGACTTGGCGTATTTGTTTGGGAAGTGAGTATAACAAAACCAAAAGTGAGTATAAAAGTTTTGCATGTAAAAGTAAAAGTGAGCTAGCTATAGATTCTCAAAAAAATACGCCTACTATCGTCGAAACGATATCGTCATGTGATTATTGACTTACGGAATGAGTAGGTACCCTGGTCAAATAATAACAATTAAATTAACTTTAATTTAAAAAAAAATATGTCTCTAGCATGCTTAGTTTGGGACCAGTCGTTGATAGTGATACCAGTGGGCGATAGAAAACCGATCTTGGGGGGTGTGCTATTCAAGTGGCGCGGAGTGTATTATGTGCCGTATTTTACCGGCTGAATTCAAAAGTTTTCTTAGTACACTTTCGGATGTTTGTCAAACGTTCGCAAGATGTGGCACTATCTTTTTAGCCCCTAAATACATTCAACGTATTAGAGTCTTTACAGGCAAAAATATTTGTATATACATTTTAGTTTTAATAAATCAAAGCACATAAAGTATTTACCCTTATAGTATCCCCTTCTCGAAATGGAAGCTCTTCATCACATCCGTCAGGATTCGGACTCATTGTGCTAGGATCATAATCAAACATTGCAATAAAATAGCGAGCTTTCTTTTGCAACTGCTGCTGATGTTGTTGTTGTTGTTGTTGCTGTTGTAGTTGTTGTTGTTGCTGTTGTTGCTGTTGCTGTTGCTGTTGTTGTTGTTGTTGCTGTTGTGTTTGTTGCTGTTGAGGATTAAGTGGCCCCCTAGGGCCAGGTACTGGTATAAATCGATTTTGATTAACCCCTTGTTGCATATTATATTGCTGTTGTTGTTGTTGTTGTTGTTGCTGTTGTTGTTGTTGCATGTTCAGTGGGGCATTGGAACGAATTTGGGCAGTGTTTCGCGGTGTTGGGGCAGGGTTGAATCCCTTTGCAAAAGAACAGAAATAATGAAGATTAATAAACAATAGTTTTTAACAATTACTCTTTTGTTGAAAATGTTTCATTTAATTTATTCAACAAAGAGTTCAATTTTTATGTTATGTTATGTTTTTTGGTGACCAATTACATGCCGTTCTACTTTTTTCTTTTAAATATTTTTGCTTCAATTGACTTAGCCTTAGCTACTATCAGCCATATCAGGGATTTTTATATAACTAGCAACAAATTAATAGTAAACATATACAAATACATACATACCTATGTTATAAAACGTAAAATTGAAATTATAAGTTGCACTATTGTTAGAAGAGTGCATTAATGTACTTGTATTCATAATAAGGGTATTCACTTAATCTGATCAATTTATGAGCTCGTAAATGTATAAATTTCTGCGGTGCTTTAAGTGAACACCCCTCGGAAATGTCATTGGGTAAATCGCGTAAATCGACTGAAAATCTGGAATCAAACAAACAATTTATACGACTGTTTGACATTTTGTGACTTGCGTACTTTCCGCGGTTGATTTCCGAGCCTAAATCGTCGCGGAAAATTATGAGGTGTGCGTAAACTATTCTCTATACAAAATCTGACAGTTTATTTACGAGGTGGTAAATTTCTGCAGTTTACACAGTTTATGAGGCTTTTACGCGTTTAAGTGAATACCCTTAATCACTTTAAATCAGAAACTCAAGAAGCGGTTTGATATTTTGACATAGGTACCATATACACGATATAGGTATGTACCTGCAATTTCATAAATACGAGTAGGTAGGTAAGGTATTTTGTTTTTTCTAGTAAAATTTTCAAATATGATCAACACAAACACCTTTACTTAGCAATCTAAACACTTCTAAAGAAATAATTGGTACATTGATTGGACTAGCAGGAAGGATGTTATAGTGAGGAGACAAAACATATTCATACATTTTGCATTGTAATTTTCTTATTGTTCTTGTTAATTTATAAATTAGAAATTTAAATTTTTGTTAAATTCGTTATGTAGATACAAACATTTTTTTTTTTACAAATAACACAATCAGTGCTACATTCCAAGTTCCACCGTTGTTAACTAAACGAACGAACATTGACAGTTGAAAGAGGGGACATTTAACTAATGGAACAACGTGTCGGTGAATTTTAACTCTTGCATTAGGAAGAAAACCTGTCTCGGATTCCAAAAATAACTAAAGAAGTAGGTAGTCATATCTCATTGATAGCCTAGTTACAATAGTATGTATGAAATGGAACGCATATTGTTCTTACCGATTTCAATTTAGGCCCTAGTTATAGCTATCATTGAAATGCAACACTGAGAATTTTGATTTCCGATTTTAAGACGATTAATCTAACAATATCGGCTTTATTTGGTATCAAAATAAAGCTAATCAATTATGGAATTTTTTTACAATAGAAATTACTTAATTCTGATTTAAACTTTTCTTTAAATCCAAATTTATTATTTCACCGATTAAAATTGATTTCAATGAAAGGCTGATTTTCGTTTCTCTGATTTGGAACCCAATCGTTTCACTGACGTGTTCCATTCTCTCTCTATTCTCAGCTGTCAGTTTGGCTTCCAGTGATCAACTCAAACCTCAAAACCTATACTTGTTTGCTGCCAAGTCACTGGCAGGCCCATTGACATACTATATGTATACATAGACTGCTAGTGAATCAGTGCGGCGAAAGTATATGAAACCTTTGCGCGCCATTGCTATTTTGCACATACTTAGAACACAGTGCCATCCATTATAGAAACATTGCAACTGCAAAAAATAACAACTTATTCAAATTATTTCAAACGTACCATAACAGATGGCACACTCAGCACTCAAACAAAATCGCACCAATTGCTCGATGACATTTGAGTGTTTTCGTTTCTCTCCGCCGTGAACCGAAAGCGCTAGTGCTTATGTTTGCTTCAACGAAAAATGGGCTGCTAGCAGTCCATGTATAGTATGTCAATGGGCGGGGCAGGCCCTTCCACAGACAGGCATTTTTAAATGATTGCTATAACAGGCTTGTCAAAAAAATGAAACCACCAGTCCACTGATTTGTTCCAATGATGCATTTCAATGATAGCTATAACTGGCCCCTTAATAGTGCAAACACTTTTGTTTTGTTTTTTGTTCGTTTTTCATTTTGTATGTGAAATAAATACTGGCATTTCATGAATTAAATTCAGTTTAGTTGTAATAAATAGGTATGTAAATTATAGGCGCATAAGTAGTTGGACTAAATTTAGAACAGGGTAAGGAAACGTGTGAATGGAGAAAAGTAGAAATTCGGGAATTGGAAGAGTGTATATGGTCGGGCATTTAGCAAGAATGGAAAATACACTATTGTTGTCAAGCCGGCTGCCAAGAGGAGAGGATCATACCGCAGGAAGAAGTCGCGCCACACTGTTCCCGTATGCTGAATTATTGCCTCAATAAAAATACCTGCAAACTTCGCCCTATCTTTACCTACTACATGGTTGTGTATATAATTTCATTCATTCTGGTGAATGCTTTGCACGCTTAAAATGTTAAATTAGAAATTGTAGGTACTTTGTTTCGCTAATAAGATTTGCGTTTTCGCACCAAAATTGAATTTCTGTAAATTGATGGATAAATTTGTTCCCGTACTTTTTTGTTAAATGGCAGTGAAACAATTCCCTAGCACTGAGAAAAATTTCATTGGACCACTAATGATCCAGGAAGTACGAAACTAGATTTACAATATGCATTATGCAATATAGCCATGCGACACATGAGTATCTTTAGTATTTCCATTGATATTCCCAAAGCTTTCTGAACCTTTTGTTATTTTACCTTGGCTAACATATTGTCTGCATCTGGGATCGCTTAGGTACCTATATTTAAAATATTTAAATGTATTGCTGTTGTTTTTTGTTATAAACTAATATTATCTATATGTATTTAAAAATCAAAATATATCTTTTTGAAAAATGTATGTCTAATGTTGAAGTGATTTGCAGTAGGTACCTATGATATTAATTTTAATAAAACTATTATTTTGTTTATTATCAATTTCATATTTATTTATTGTAAAAAATAAATAAAAGTCGCCAAAATAAATAAATAAATCTGCAAATTTGATATTGTTGTCTAGGCAGAAATAATTCAACACTTACGAGTATTGCAATATGTCTTCTTTGTAAGAAGAAACTAAAACAAAAACTAATAATAGTATGTATAGGAGGATATTGTGAAATGTGTTGTGTAGTGTGTTGTGTATGTTTGCATACACTACATCAAACAATTTTACGTACAGCAAGTGAAAATATTCGCCTTTCTTTAATTTTATTAACTTTTTACTCAACACGAACCGTTAACAAATCGACCATGTGCTAATCGATGCGAGACATGCATCCAACATCCTCGACGTGCACACATTCCGAGGGGCAAACGTCAACTCTGACCATATTCTTGTCGCGGATAAATTCAGAGCTCGACTGTCCAACGAACTGCCCAGAAGAAGAAATTCGACGTATGACGCCTTAGCACACCTGGAGTAGCCAGAGCGTACAGCGAGCGCCTGAATATTAAACTCTCCTCTGTGCAGAGAAAGAGCACATGGTATGATGATGAATACGTACCCGAAAAAAGGTGACAGAAAATGCACAGAAGAAAGCGCTGCAGCGCAAAACAATGGCAGCGAGAAAAGAGTATCGAGCCAGGGGAAGGAAGGAAAAGAAGATCCTGGGTAGAAAGAAGAGGGCTTATGCAGCTTCCCAGCTCAAGGAGATGGAAGAATCGTGCGATCGTAATAACATCCGGAGGTTTTATAAAAAAGCCAAGCAATTGGCTGCTGGCTACAAAACCGGAACGCAGGCTCTTCGAGGCAGCGAAGAGAGTGGAATAGTAGATGTGTTTAAGCAGCATTTCCAGCAGCTGCTTAATGGGCATCATGTAGAGAGAGTAATAAGGCAAGAAGAGAACCCTCGTCTAGTCAAAGAACAACCAGTTCCACCCCCAGTATAGAAGTTGGCTTAGCTTAAAGAAACCTAATACTAACAAGGCCGCAGGCTCTGATGGCTGACAGACGGAGCACTTTAAATACGGTGGTGTTGTTTTGTAGGGAGCTTGCCCTATCTATAAAAAAGGCGATCCTATGTCTTGCAAAAACTATCGAGGCATATTTCTGCTTAATGTCGCATATATGATCCTATCCAACGTACTGTGTGAACGTCTTTAAGGCCAAACCGAAGTAGCAACTAAGGCAAATCCTGAAAAAGACCAACGAATTTCAAGTCGAAACTCACCACCGACATCGACTTCAAAGATGCCTACGATGATAGCATATATCGTCAGGAGCTCTATATGGCGATGGCCGAATTCGGAATCCCGGCCAAAGTGATTCAGTTGTGTCACGTGATGCTGGAAAACACGCGCTGCAACGTGCATTGTGGAAGTAGCTGCTCAGAACTATTTCAAACATGCACCGGATTTCGGCAAGGAGACGCTCTATCATGCGACTTCTTCAATCTCGCATTGGAGCAGATAGTGCGCAGGGTAGGTGTCAACATCAACACGGAAGGCACTATCTTCAACAGGTCCGTCTAGCTGCTGGGCTATGCGGACGATATTGACATCATCGTCGCTCCCAGCGTGCCGTGATCGAAGCGTTCACATGGCGATTGAAGAATAGGCGAAATTCGTCGGCCTTGAAGTAAATGAGGACAAGATTAAGTACATGCTATCAACAAACAAACAAGCATCTGTCCACCGCGCACCGCCTAAGACAATAAGTCAATATTGATAGCAACAATTTCGAGGTAGTTAAGGAGTTACCCTATCTCGGAGTAAACATGAACTCCACGAATGAGACCATAGTGGAGATTCGGTGAAGAATTAACCTAGGAAACCGTTGCTACTTCGGTTTGGCCAAACAATTGGGTTCAAAGCTCGCAAAGAAAAGCTACTAAGAGTTTTATACATATATTAAATAAAAGTTTAAGTTTAATAAAAGTGTAGGTACATGCAGTGTTTTGATGCATATGTTCCTAGTTGGCTCACTTTGTTGTATCTTTTTTCTACCGTGAAATTTCTATTAATGAATTAGAAACAATTAGAATAATTAGAAAAGAGAAAATCTTTTGAAGAATCAGCTGTATGTAAATTTGTTTGATGTAGAGTAGATTACGTATTACGTTCTTTATGTGGGGAGGCTAGAAACAATAACAATTATTAAATATGTATATTCATAATTTGTACTTAAAAGTTTTACTTTAACAACAGATATGTAAAGATAACTACCCACTTATACTTAATGTTCATATTAAAATTATTTTAGAAATCCTTAGAAATTGTTTTCGAAGAGCCTTTCTTCTTTTAGAAAAATTTTGTTTTTCGCATAAAATTGCAAATTTTAAGAATTTGCGAAAATGTGGCTTGGCTATACATCAGATTCAAACTAAGGAACTTTCTATAAATTTAATGTGCGATGCATCAATCAACTCAAACGTCACCAAAAATCAAAAAATTTTTAATTTAAATCGAAAATCGATAATATTAAGCTTTACTTCTTTGCAGGACTGAAATAATAAGAGTCTTTTTATGGAGCTTTTTTAGTAAATTTTTGAAAAAAGTGAAGTATTTCGGGGGAAAATTTTGTTTACGATAGCCCTGAATATGGCATCTCCCAATTATTTGAACACTGTCTCTGCCTGTTCTTGATAGCATTATATTAAAATACTCTATCTCCATGTTGTCTAAAATTCATTTCCGCACTCGCACAGATGTAAGAGTAACATAATATGTATATCCCCTCCCTATAGCGTTTATTCACACTTGCAAAACCTCCATTTGCCTCATATGTCTACACTTTCCCAAGTAGCACTTTCCCTCACTGAATCAGCTGTCGATTAAAATACCCCGAAAACTAAGAATTTCGTGAATCTGCAATAATTATTGCGAACTGTAGATACAACTAAACGCAATTATGAAAGTAGTGTGTTTATTGATTAAACTCCGATGAAAAGAAAAAGAAAGCGGCAGGTTGAAGTCAAAATTCTTACGACTCGTTGGGCAGTAATTCCGAACTTAGATGAAACGAAAAAGCGACAGGATCGGGAGGCGGTTATGGGCATGGTGAGGTAGCTCAGTCGTGGGAAGGGAACAAAAAGGCGACAGACCCGGAGTAGGAAACAAACAGAGAGTGGGTAATGCGGATAACGCGGGTAACGCCCGTGGTAGGGCATTAACATAATGAACAATGAGTGATAAAGAGGGGTTGTGTTGTTGGTGCGTCGCAGGAGCCCAATGGAAAACGACATTCGGTAGGTTTTTCCAGAAACGCTTAATATTCGGTAGCTGTGTGTCAATTTAATTATCATGCATTTATCCTGTTTTAAAACCAAGCTGTAGTTCCCCAAGGTTTGCTATAATTTAAATTAAACATGTAATGTTATGTATTTCGATTTTCAAGTGTTACGCTTTAATATAGCTAAAATCGAAAAATGTAATTATTATGTACTGTATCTATGTATTTATTTCATAAAACTAGGATGATTAAAATATTATACTATCCCATTAGTACGGGTGTTGTTATTAGATGTTATTAGATAAGTAAATGTGTGTTTATGGAATATAAGATATTTGATAGAGGTAGTAACAATGCAAACAAAAATCGTATTAAATTATCAAACGAAACTACTGCGTTAGTATTGAATCACCAAAAGGATTTCGAAAAAATGAATTTAAATTAAAACTTACATTCTCATGGGGGTTCACACTCTGGTTTTTTGAGAATAAACCACCAAGTAGCCCACCTAATATGCCAGAGCCGCCTTCTGTCTGCATTTAAAGTGTTTTTTTTTTTTAATTATCATTATGTTTTGTTTGTGATGTGTTCAATATGCTTAAATGTTTGCGTTTTAAAGAAATACTTTATATTTAAATATAGCTACATATAAGTACGGTTTGATCTTATAAATAAAAATTACTTTTTTTTTAGGCAAAACACGCTTGTATGTTGAAATAGAAATATTAAAAATTCTTGTAAATTTTTATAATTAATTTAATTAATAAACCAGATAAAAAATATAATAATAAAATAATGTGCCTATTATAATAAAATGCCAGATATTATTTTGTTTAGTCAAGTGTTGCATTGTGTAGGTATATTTTGCCAAATATAACATTTGGGCATGTGTCAATTTATGTATGTATTTAGTCGAGGAAATTAAAATGTTATAAATATCACTGTTTACGAAGTCGTATTAAGAGCCATTGTTTCTTTTGCGTTCACAGACGAGAAACCTAGATTTTCTGAATTAGTCGACTTTTCGTTGCTAATCAATCATTTTGGATAAATAGGGGTACATATTCACTATTCCGATATATGCACAATTGTGGTATGTATAATGTATGTAAAATATGTACCTACAGTGACCGAAATAAGTATAAAGAAAATCATTCTCAAACTGTTCAATTTGATGTAGCGACTGAACTGTTCACATTACGCTAATCTAATGTTTACCCAAAAATTGGGTAAATCAATTCTCTCTTCAATAGAAAAAAATAATGCGCCGTTACCTGGAAGAGCAGTTAAGAAACAGATTAAACTGTCATTACTATTTCAAGAAGTCATGCAAAAAAAGAGCGAAATAATTATAAAGACACAGGCACAGGGTCGTATGCAAAAAGCAATAGCTCAGTCCCATGAGATTGAGATGTGAGACAGAGCGAAAGGTATTCACCCCTATAGTGGAATCCGCTGGGGGGAATTATTCACGGAAAAGAATATTTTGGTATCGTCGTAAATATTTCCCCCCGGCGGATTCCACGATAGGGGTGATTGAAACTGAGGGTTTGCAATGAGCAAAGCTCGAACTGGTATGCAAAACCTTTGTCTGAGTTCGTTGTCTCAGTCTCTGCATAACAAATGCCAAGATGACTTTACAAAGTGAGTGTAGCAAAGAGGAAACAACAATTAAAAGGGCAATTGATTAAAATAAGTATTTTCTTGTGCAGTTTATTGAAGACAACAGCTTCTCAAAAAGCCAAGTACCGGAAATTTAAAAAAAATCTCGCTTTACAAACATATAAAAGTATGAAAGCAGATCCTGGCTTAAAGGCAAATGTGATGTAAATAAAACGGGATATAGAAAGACTTATAGCCGGTTTTACAGTGCGAGTTTAAACTCAGGTTTAGTTAAACTCGCAAGCAAGTTTAAACCAAGTTCGTAAACCGTAAGTGTATTACAGTGAAATTTGAACGAACGTTTAGTTAAACTTCGGTTAAACTTTTCTCGTCTGTTTTGTACGCCACTGTATTTGAAATTTCTATCAGTTTTGTTTATTCTGATGTCAGTTTGGCGATTTAAAAAAGTGAAATAAATAAAATAAGTAAAAGTATTGGTAGAACTCATGGGTATTTAAAATTTCCATCAGTTTAGCAATTAAAAAAAAGTGACGTATTCAGGTAAGATAACATAAAGACCGATTATAATATTACATGTTCTGACCATTTCTAAAAAATTTTCAGCCTGAACCGGTGGAGAAGAAGGATCCCCTAAATGAAATGGTCTAGTGTCAAATAGGCAAACTAGTTCGCTACAAGTCGGGCAAACTAAAACTAAAAAGTTAAACTCGGTTTAAACTCTCGATTAAGTTTAAACTTGTACTGTAATACACCTTTTCGTATTAAACGTCGGTTTAAACCTGATATCTGGCTAAACGGAGTTTAAACTTGCACTGTAAAACCGGCTATTACAGGATATTCTATCCAGTCTTTACTTCGCCAACAAATCAAGTGAATTGGAAGAAAAATAATGAATTTAAGTCGCACTAGTTATCTGAGAAGAATATCAAAGAACTTAGTTTTGTATTACATACCTAATTAATAAATATATTTTAGTTTTCCGGTATGGGTTTCATTAATGTTTCTGATATTTTTAAAAAAATACCTAGGTACATAGAATTGATAAATCAATTTCTTATTCAGTTGTTTTATACTAAATACCTACAACATTTTGCATTAATTGACAGAATTTTGCATTTTTAGAATTTTCAAAAACAGAATAACAAAAAAAAACAATTTTAATCATATCTATAGAAGTTTTGAGAGATTTACAGAATTTTGGTAATAATCATCTTGGTTTGATTTCTTATTTTTCCCTCCACGGAATTCGTGTTTTTGACAAAAAGTGAGCAGTTATTCAATTTATTTGTACCGGATTAAATCTAAAAATAATTTTCATAATTCCCGAATTTGTGTAGTGGAACCGAGAACGTCCAAATACGCACCCAATTGACCTAATGAGACAACAAATTCTTGTCTCGACTTTTTATGAGCTTTACCTAATTGATGTGAGACACTGCCATGTTTTTTGCATACGAGAAATCAAAACATGAGATCTGTCTCATTCGTTTAGCAAATGCTCAGTCACTAAAATCTGTCTCATTTTCTTTTTGCATACCTACGAACCCGAGCTTAAGCTATTAAAAGTGAGATTTGAGACTGAGGCCCTTATTGTGATTGACGATCAGCGATCGTCACGACAATTGTCGATTGCGTCGATTGATTTTAGCTATTCGTAACATTTTTTCACTTCCAAGAGAAAGCATTTATCAGGCATTTGTAATCGACTACAAGCGACTGTCAAAACGGCAAATATCGATCGCAATCGACAATCACAGTTCTCGATCGATCGACAGTTGTCGATCAACGATTAACTATCGACACTCACAATAGGGGCCTGAGCGACTCGAAATGAAAATAATGCGCCATTCCCCGCGTAACCCATTTGACAACGAAAGAAAAGGCAATAAGCAGAACTGACAAAGAGCACGGCCTATCAAATCGGTCCATTGCTACCAAGATAGGACGATCCCCTACCGTTGTGAGTAATTTTGTTAATTTGGGTGAAAATGATGGCTCTGTTAGACGATCCGGTCGACCAACCCTTCTTAGCGCCCGTGAAAAGAATCTTGTTTCACATGAAGCCAGGCGAAACAAGCTGAATGCTGGTCAGATAAGACGCAAGTTGGATCTTCCCGAGGATCTTCCAGTAGGCGTAAGAAGAGTGGAGAAAGTGTTGAAGGAAAATCCCAACCTTCGATACACAAAAATACTGAAAAAGCAGCTATTGCAGCAGCATCATAAGGAGGCCAGACTAAGGTTCGCCAGAAACCAACTGGCATGGACCAGGGAGTGAAAATCCGTTATTTTTTCTGATGAAAAAAAAAATTAATTTGGACGGTCCAGATGGTTTCAGCTGTTATTGGCGTGATTTGCGAGACGAAAAAGCAGTGAAAATGAGCCGGCACTCCGGAGGAGGAAGCGTGATGGTTTGGGGTGCGTTTAGATTCCATGGAAAAATCCCTTTGATGTGGGTACCAAACAGAATGAATGGTATAAAATATAGGGAATTGCTGGAATATGCCCTAGACAAATTTGAAGAAATTCCCGCCGCGGGTGAAGATTTTATTTTTCAGCAAGACAATGCTCCCATTCACACGGCAGGAAGAGTCCTCGAATGATTTGAAGTCAGCGGGACAAGGTGTTTACCGTGTAGTCCCGACATTAACCCAATCGCGCGAAAAATTTATTCGAATGGGAGGCAGTACAGAAACGTGGAAGAGCTTAAAGCACAAAAATAATCCAGGCATGGAACGAGCTCAATGATGAAGTTCTGCACAACTTGATAAATTCTATGCCGAATAGAATTTTTGAAGTTATTGAGAACCAAGGCACCTGTACGAAGTACTGAGTTACAGTTGATAGGTAAAACTAAAAATTTCGTCATTTTAAAGCTTAAAATGCTTACCGTCTTTATACTTATTTCGCAGGAAAAATTAATGTTTTTGGAGCTCATTAACGATGAACTCAAAAAACAGTCCATGGTGTTAGAAAAAAAGTTTTTTTTTTGTGTGATTATAAAATTTAATAAAATAAATATTTTTTTCCCTTTAGATATACCTATACTCTTAAAATTTACTCATTTTGTAGTTTAATCAACTCAAACAATAGAGCCACCTGTGTCTTTATACTTATTTCGGTCACTGTATATAAAGGTAAGGTATTATTTAATTTGTTTTGTATAGAACAATAGTGAATGTAAAATTTCGTTGAATATTTAATGTTATTATAGCATAAGAAGTGTCAGTTAGATAGCGGGTGGTATCAACACTCAACAGATCGCGTCCGAACTCTTGAAACTTGTTATATAATATAAGAAGGCATCCTTTCCAATTTTTCCTAAGTTTTCATCAATGGTGCAGCGGTAATCTACGATATGTGTCTACATTTTGTGCAGATAAAGTTGTACTTTCCCATAAGAGGAATATGGCTAAAATATGTCGGATATATAATTGCAAGTATGTATTAAGGATATATTTATATATCAACCAGCAAAAGCACGTTTGTGCCTTTCTTTCACACTAGCTTGCTGGCCGTAGAAAATATTTGACGAAAATATATTCTGGGACCTTACATTTTTCATACTCGTAATTATTGAAAATAATATGAAATAAAATGACTGCTTTGAAGCCAGATTTATTTTTCAGTTTAACATTTCGAATAGGGCAAGTCGAAATCGCTAAACCGACCCTATTCCTAAGGGCGTTTCAACTGATCTTTGTATGTACCCCGTGCGTCGGCGTCGTCAGAGTCGATAGATATTTCATTCATCAGAAGCGGTTTGTCCGTCATTGTACATCTTGGAGTTACATTAAAACGATAAATCGAATCATAAATTTTAAATCAGTAATTAAATTCTTTAAAAACTGAAATTTACAAACGACCAACATAAAAAAGTTGTATATATATTAAATCACCAATGTGTGTAAAAACCAAATTATATGTTGATTATTTCTAGTCAAGCCGGAACTAATTTGTTTGTTCAGACTTTTAATTCAAAGCCTTTTTAAACAAATTGTTTAACAACCTACGAAAACCCTTACAATAATATTAATATGTCTTACTTGTTGTGTATGTCCTTGGATAGGCTGCTCTTCATGCTCCATTTGATGCGGAGTTGGTCCCATGACTCGTCCCGGAGTCATTATTGTAACTGGGCCTTTTCTTGTTGCTGCAGTTCGTACAACGTCTATAAATTAGTTTTATAAAAGTGATTGCACATTTTTCTTAACATTTTTTGATAGTTTATGATATTGAGTAGGTGACTATTCATAATGCGACATCTTTTCAATTGTCCTGATAGTAAACTAACCAACAATCACAGTTATGTGTCAACTAATAGACACGTAGACTTAAGAATATGAATATAAAGACAAAGATGAATAAGGGTATTTAAAGACAAGGTCTAAATTGAGATTATTAAGTTCTATTCCAAGAATCGGCGAGTTTTAAATTTATTCATTCATTCATTTTCAATGTGCTGCGGTGGGTGCAGAGCTTACATTTGTATCACCACATAAGAACATGTGTATTCTCATCCTCCTGCACAGTGAATTCTGTACGTGCGTTTTGGGCATTAAGGCTGAATCGAATACCCAATTTCACAGTGACAGGTTAATCCTGGGCTTAACTAAGTGTAATGGCACTAATCTTTTGATTGATTCTTAATCCACGGAAGTCGGTGGATTAACGTAAGCCGCTATTTTTAAGTCAAGTATATAAACGTGATCTGTGGAAACCAAATTTGTGTTAATCCTGAGTTTATCCTTGATCGACACTTAAGCTCGCAATGTAAAATCGGGTATAAGACATTTCTCATAATATGTATTTATATTCTTGCCTGTGTGTCAGTTGTTTGAAAGAGTCATTCAACAGAAATGAGTTTATATGATTCTTCTTACGGGGATCGAATTTTGAACGAGATAATCAAAGGTCTAATAAAGAGCTAGGTATTTATCGTCTGGTAAATGTTTCAGGTTTTAAGCCCCAAAGCTATAAACGAAATACTTTTTGACCTAAAAAAACGGCTGCAGAGTTAAAGCCTACGTAATAAAATCAAATGAGCTATTTGCCGCTCACCCAGCGGACCAAGCACTAGAAACCATGCGACACATTCCCCATTAGATATTTACGATCGTCAATCTTAAAATTAAATCTTGAGTAGGTGCACGCTAACGATGTTTCCCGACCTAGAGACATACCAAGCTACTTTAAATCAGACGAACTAGCTAGGGACGGCACAAAAGTGAGACTCTCGACTGCTAAAGCCTTTAAAATGGCAGGATATAAAATCTGCTCATTAGCGCTGCAATAGGCTAAAGAAAGGCGTGGCTACGGACAATTCGGGACACACCAAAGAGCCTTCTAAATGTCAGCAGATCACCGGAAGTCTTGTTGGGGTACTAACAGATCATTGAATACTACAAAGACAAGCCGCGAGGCTAGAAATCACCACAAATGATTTTAGTGGCAGTAGCATGAATGAGGAAGAAGAGGAACGTTTCTTTCCACTTACACTATATGACTGCCCGGCAATGTCATCAATAAGAAAGCAAAATCTAGGAGAATACTTCTTCAAGTAAGTTGCAGATAACTGACAAAAAATTAATGAAATCCTTCTTCATTATTTATTCATAATAATTTGAAGCAGAACCTTATACTCTTACAGCCGTGTTTATTAGATTTCCTTAAAATGCCGCTGAGCGGCTGTTTAGTTGTTATTTATAAACATTTGTCCACTGTTGATTTACTAAACAGGGTTGGTGTCCAGATAAGAAGAACTATATGAGAAACTATTACAGAAAATACTGAAAACTAGTACTTTCTTTTACTGAAACCGACATCAGCTGTTTTCTGACAGATTTTTTGTATAAATAAAAATATTTTAATGTAAATTTCGCTTAAGGAATCAATGTCTGCAATTAACTCGGCGCTATGTTGCTAATCCTGGCCCTATGAAGATAAAAAAGAAAAAGAAAACAAATAGGTATTATTATACGTATACCGGATGACCATTTATTCGCTATTTTGTAAACAATTTTTCCATGGCACACACACAAAACTAGATTATTTCCTCCAAATTTGAATCACAGGCGAGGAACACCAAAAAATTAGAGAGAATTGTCGGTTTCCAATTTTACATAATATTATGCGTCGCGTAAAATTAGAAAATGTACCAAAGATAACCGTCGCTTTTATTGTACTCCATAGCATTGCAAAAATGTTAGCCGATCCTGACTTCCAAGAAGAGGTACCAAAAGAATATGCAGAATACCAATCAGAAAGTTAACCATTTACTTCTGCTTGAAGGATATTCTCGAAAGTATAAGGTTAAGAAGGATACCTATGCCTATACTCCCACATTTTACTTAATAGCATAACATTTTACTTCTACCTTATGCTTGTGAGGATATTATTCTCTTTTATAAATTCAACGTATTCTCGATCCCGATATCGGCCAAATACGGAAATTCCTCCAAAGTTAAAAATGGTTCAAAGGATAGCGGATAAAGTCGATTCTGTGGGTTAGCAAACCGGGCCTAATTTGGTTTAAGTGATTCCGAATGTATAGGATAATTGCCACAAAACCTTACCCAACCTATTTAAGTTCGCCTTAAGCAAGGCGCAAAATAATCCCACGGTAGGAAGTCATTTTTGCGATCAAATCGCTAAAAGCTGGAAAATCTGCCAGAGTGGATGAAATCCGGCCAGAAATGCTCGAGGGAGTCAAATGGCTCTCTCGTGTCATTAAAGTGGCCTGGGAATGCGGCGACACTCCCATTGATTGGCAAACTTGGGTGATTGTGCCCCTTTCCAGGGGTATATCACTTTTAATGTCGTTTTCTGTTGGTCGTCCAGAACCGTCCGAAAGAACTCTCCGCGATTCTGAATTCAAATCCAGAAGCAAATTTCTCTTATTTTCAGGAGAAGAACTGTTCGGATTGCTTTCGGACGGTTCTTGACGACCAATCGAAAACGACATAAGTCTTCCCGGAAAAGTCTTTGGCAAGGCGGTGGAAACGCGTTGCAGATCTGTGGCACGATTAGGAGACCACCACAACCGACCAGTTATTAACTCTCAGAATGGTACTTGAGAAGGCTTGGGAGTATGCTACACCTGTTTTCGCATGCTTCGTAGATTTGGAGAAATCATACGACCAAGTCCCTCGAGGTAAGCTCTCGAGTGTATTACAGGAATATGGAATTGCCAGTTCTCTCTTGAGAGCAATTCAATCTCTTTACACAAACTATATAAAAGCTGTGTTCGGGTAAATGGCGTTAAATCAATACCTTTCACCGTGGGCGTTGGACTTCGCCAGGGGTGCGTCTAGTCTCATCTCCTTTTCATTACTTATATGGACTGGATGTTACAGCGCAGTCTTGGCGAAGAACGTTTCGAATTGGGAGATCTGAGGATAAGTCATTTGCTCTTTGCTGATGACTCGCTCATCCTTGCGTATCTCAGACTGAACTTCAGCGCGCACTCGATCGATTTATAGCCGTTTGTGTTGAAGCTAAGATGAAAGTTAACGTTAAAGTTAACTATTTTTAAGACCGAGTCCGAACGGCTGAATTAAGAAATACTGACACTAAATACTGTCGGATGTTTGTCAAAAGTTCGCGAGAGGTGGCGCAATAGAAAAAATCTTAAGATGCAATTTGTGTTTTTCCGGGGATCGAACTTGGGATCCCTCGCACAGTAGTCCAGCACACTAACCACTGCGCTTCTGCTCCCACTGTGAGCATGGAAATCTCCGAGAACGGCTCAGTAAGCTGTTTGGGCAAATTGATATGATGGGATGATAGTTTTTATTTTTTAAGTGAAGCAAAGCTACCAAAAACGATGTCATCAGGGCTATACAAGGAATAACTTCCCTGCACTTTTATCCCTTATATTAACCGTTATTATGTTTCAATGGCAGCTAGAATTGTTTGCATAAGTAAATAATAAATATTCTCTAATATCGTGTAGAATACTTTTATGAATACATTTGCATAATATACTTACTTGGAATCAAAATTGGTGCACTGTCCGCAGATTGTGAATCTCGGGATTTTGTTCTTATTGTCACAGCTCTTGGATTTAAACCAGTTAATTTTCCGATGTCAATTAGAGCATGGTCGCCGGTAGGAGAATTTATATCAGTTACTTTTTTACCATCAGCGTATACTGCATATCCTGTAACGGGTCCTGAGGAAGATGGTCTGTTAACTGGCTGCCATGTAACAAGAATAGTTCCGTCTTGAGGACCAGCCTCCAGTTGGATATCCTTTAAACATAAAAATTTGCAATTGTGTTTTAATTTATGTTTTGATAATAATTTATACCTGTGGTGGATCTGGAAGCCCCTTTGCAAGTGTACGGAAATCTGCATAGGCACCTGGAGCTTCTTCCGTTGGACGACCACCATGCGGCGGAATACGTCCAGAGGCTCTCAAATGTTTTGCACGTACGGTTACTCGATATTGTGTGCTTGGTGATAACCCAGTGATTGTGTGTCTATAAATTCCAGGCTTAACAACGCGTACTTCTACATTATTTACACAGATGATGTGTTGGTGATTTGAATTGGCTGGAAGCCATGATATAATAGCAGAGGAACAGGTTATGTTTAGAGCTCGAACTGCCGATGGTCCTAAATGGGAGGTGTCACGACCGATGATCATAGTACATGCCGCGTCCCGAGATGTTTTACGAGTTTGTGCAACACTACGTACACTTATTCTATGAGGCTATAATTAAAGATATTTACCGAAAAATGTATCATTTGGTTATATTTTTGGCCTACCCTGGTGGAATCAACTCCTTCAATTAATGCGCGAGTCCTCTCAGTAGCCTTAACAGTTACTTTAAGAACACCGTCAACATATACATGATAGCATTCTATATTCATGTAATTAGTCGGCTCTCCGGGAGACCATCCGATAAGGACACTTTTATTCATTTGTCGCTCAAGAGTTAAGTGTTTCGGCGCGGGAACTAAAATTATAAAAATTTACCACTATAAAATACAATGCTGTGTAAAACAAAATTCAATTGCGCTCTATTCATTAAACAATACTAAGCTCGCGATCCAGCATTGAAATCGTGATACCCTCCGTATCAGTAGGTGTATGTTACTAAAGGACGGGGGGAAGAGGTAAAAAGGGAGTAGGCCGATTTTAAAAGTTCTTTCAGCCTTGTACTTGTAATGGTAACACTATGTATGTTTTACTTTAATTGGGGCTGGAGAGGCTTATAGATGGCTATTTCTGAAACCACTCGGCAAAAGACAAAACTTCCCCATAACAGACAATAAAAAAAGGAAAAAGACATCGGAAAATCCATTCAATGTCGTTGTTTTTTGAAACCATTTCCCCTTTACTATTGCAATACAATAGGAAAGTGAGGCAAATACTACATACATCCATACATAGACGGATTGGAGAAACGATTGAAGAAATAAACAAACCTTCGGTAATCGAGAGACACTCACACTTGGCCGCTTTTTTTTTTTTTGTATATTCGTATTTTGTGAACACGATCATTCCCATAGTGGTTACTCAATAAAATGTCTTACCAGTGTCATCTATATCACTTTCGTTTTCTATTTCCGTTTGAGATTCACTTAGTCGAGCTAAATCTTCTTGTGTATGTGTTAATAAAGGATTATTGGGGGGCAATGAAGGCATTGATGTTGTATCACACTGCAATGAGCCATCTTCAGCGTCTCTCAACGTTGAAAGCACAGCTTGATGGAATTCCAATAAGTCATCACCTTAAAACATTATTATATCAAATTAGATTTGTGTCCAGTTTTAAAGTTGCATTTATTTATACCAACTAAGCGTTGCACAAATGACGACGGAGCCAATCCTCTGCGCCCATCAAGTAATTCAGCGTCCAAATATCCACCTTGAGCATCACCGCCGGACCAAACAAGTAAATAATCACCAGCACTAAGTGAGAGTTCGCCTTCAGCGTCCCTAAAAACGGTATAGTGCGTTAAATAAATTAGTACCTAATTTTTAAATACAAAAACTATGCATTATTATTTGTTTTTGTATTAGCATGATATGTATTATCTAACTATTTTAGATACTTGTATTATTACTTGTATACCAATACCCAAAAAATTTAAGTTTTTTGATTTCTAATCTATTAGCAAATTATTAATTTCTTCCAGAAAGACATCTATAGTATCATGAAGTCTATAGGCACCAGAAATACAGTCGTCTCATTATTTAAATAAAATTTAATTTTTCTAATATCAGCCGAGTTTAAATTTTTGTTATAAATTTCAGAATTATTGTAGCTATTTTTTTTTTAGGAAAACACCGACACCACCCGAAGAATAAGAATTGTTACATGTGGGATGTGGGGAAGAATTCATAGACGGGGATTATAAAATTATCCTTTTCTTTGTCAAATATCCAAATTTTAAAAACAAGGCTTGTTTAAACACGAGTCAATATGTAGCAGTAACAAATGGGAATTAGCTCGAATGCTTTTTTCATGTATGAAAAAGAAACTATCAGCAAAATGTATTGTTATTTTGAAAAACATAGAAGCGAAATGTAGCTTTGTGTTAAATTGGCAGTGAAAATTAATTGGCATCATGTTTGCAATGAATATAGAGACATTTTGATAAACAAGGTAGACCAATCTCTTTACAGGTCCCACCTCTTTTCATATGAATAATGTGGCTTTTTTTATGAATATGTAATACATTTTATTTTTCAAAATTTCACTGTCAATGAACTGACACACGATTTTAAGGTTTCAAGAGTGTGCTCAAATTCTTAATGGTTGTTGTGGGTGCAGATTGCTTACTCGATTCGTCGTGCATGCGATGAGTTACCGAAATTCCTATAGGTACTGCATTGTAAATCGCTTTGATTGTTCTATTTCTTGTTGTTTGTTTCAGCTAAACTAAAAGCCCGCTTTGTTTACCCTGTTTTATCAATATTAGTTTTTAAGATACATAGTTATTCCCGAAAAGGAAAATTATTACAATTTAACTGGTCATATAACCCACATTTAATACTTTTAGCTAAACTAAAAGCCTGTTAAAAAAATTAAAAAATAGCCTTCTTTCGCTCTTTAAATTTTATTTATATGTATTTTGAAACAATTGTATTCTCTCTTTTTAACTTTCTCGTATACGAAGTAACAGAAAGATAATAATGTATCTAGTATTGTTTTCGTACAAAATTTCGAACTCGATATTTTGATCAATGCCTGCCTCAACCATCGGCAATTTAAACGCTTGGACGGATTTGTTTCAAACTTCGTAGGTATTTAAAGTTTGTGGGCTTCCCACTTGGACAAGTTTTTTTTTCATGCTAGCCCTAATATTAACGGTACTTCCCGCATATAAAAATTTTACGAAATACTAAACAATTTAGATTTTTTCGAAAACAGCTCCAACGATTTGAACCAAAATTGATAGACATGACTGCGTACCCAGTTTTTCGCTAGAAAGTCCAGCGATGGCAGTTTTGAAAATTGTCTTTTTTTCGAAAACGGTAAAAATTATAAAAAAAATATTTTTTAAGGTACATTGTCATTCTTAACTTGATAGCAAACTCAGTTTTTATCTAAAAATACTGCGTCCTTTGATATCCACTCAAATCGCTAATATTAGTAGATACTTTAAAAAATGTATCATATCTCAAAAACGCCATTTTCGATTATGATAAAAATAAAAATAACTGGCAGTTAATGCTTAAATCCCAAGTAATACCTTGTGCTCAGTTTTCAGCTAAGCAGTTGCAAAACAGTGTTTTTTGAACCATGAATGCGTCCTTTTTTATATAAATTTCCGACATGTGGATACCCTCCTTTAGTCGTTAAGTGTAAGGTTAAATTTGTATGTTCAGAAAGCCTTGCTTGTTGTAGGTAGGTAATTCCGTCTTGTATATAAATTAATTTTCAAAATCCATCTAGCTTTCACCCGAATATGTCGTTGATTGTATTAAAAGCTTAAAGCAACAGATTTTGATATCCGACATGTTCGAGGAAAAAAATAGTTGGCGCAGCAGGTATAGAACCCTATTCCTACCTTCTCACAGCCATCAGTTTTTTTATTTTTTGGACGAATGGAAGGATGCTAGAATTGTATGCAGAGCCTGAACTGTTGAGAAGAACAAGTTATAGCTACTCTCGAATGTTTGTCACACGTTTTCAAAGAGGTGGTGGAGTGAAAAAAAAACTTAAGACGAAATCTGAATCAAACCTGAGACCCCTTGCTCCAGCACACTAACCACAGAGCTTTGTGTGGTCTTATTTTATATTCCGAACTTTTGATGACACTTTTTTTAACTTTAAAATGTAGCTCTTCTTTTTTTTATATTTTATGATAGCTCAGAGGACCTTCAATATCCTAATTTTGTACCACATTAAGCACAAAGCGAGGATTATTTCGAAAATCAACTAATTTTGTCTCGGGTAAGTTTTGTTACTAGATTTTGAAACAGCATATGGTTGGTTTAAATAAAAGTTGGAGAAGAGAAAGAAAGATAGCCTACATTAGTCAGATTCTGTCTCCATGAGACCAGAAAATTGGTTCTATGATTTTTTTGTTGCTTAATTAATTTAAAAAAAAAATTTAAATACTCTTCTTTCATAATAAAAACAATTTATAGAGATTTGGATATTTTACTCACTCAGGAGGGTCATATGGAAACCTTGCAATAAATACACAGCATCTTCCCTTGCCAGGTATATCTAACATGTCAACTTGGGGCTCTGAATTTCCATTTAAGATATGTCCACGGGCTTTTAAATAAAATACACATAAATAAATTCATTATCATGATCCAGGAAATATATACATACTCTCTATATCCAATGATGATCCAATTCCCATGCCTCGCTGAGAATGCATTAAGTTGGTACTTAAATTGTCGGTGTAATCATCAAAGCCCCAGGTACTTGGTGGTGGTATCGGCGAACAGGGGGAGCTTCGATTTGCATACCGCATAAGAGAGAAGTCAACATCATCCAAGAGCTTTGGTTTCGAATTCCGAATTGTGCCCGCATATTGAAGCGATGTTGCTCCGGAATCAATAAATGGCGGTGAATAAGTGCTCGGCAGACCGGGTATCACACCAGTCAACCCATAAATCGAGGAACCCGTAGTTCCTGCTGTAGCGCTGATACCATTACCCAGAATAGCGCTAGTATCTATCATACTACTGATATTTGGATGCATATAGGAGGAGGAAATACCACTTAAACCTAAGTTGTAACTGCTTGATGCCGCTGGATGTGAATTATGAAGAGACAGGATGGGCATTGTTGTGCTCTGCAAATTGTATAGTTGTATTGTTCCTCGCTTTTTAAAACGCAAAAGAAGACAAAAACACATTAAATGTTGGGGATCTTGTCTGCAACGAATATTTCGTTAAACGAAATACAACGGTTTCATTATTTTTTTTTTAATTTAGTTGAATGCAGATAGATGATATTCAAGATACATACAATAATGCATTATGATTTTTAATGTGAAGTTGTTTTGTCAATTTGAAATTTCCGATTTAAAAGTAATATCCTTGTACAGAATAAGCTTTTAATGTTCTTAATCGAAATTTGATTCAGCTTATAAATAATCACCTGACTTAAGGATGGTATGTGTTTGAGCGAATAAACATTTGGCGACATCGAGCTGATATTCATCCCAGAGGTCCCACTTAATACTTTATCGACGCAAGATGTTCCGGGAAATGAGGAAGTGTTTAATGTTTGGACAGCATTACTACTTAAACTCGATGAAACGCTAATTGAGTTTGGCGCTAGGAGTCCACCACCTGCACTCATTCCGTTTGCATTCGAACTTGTGTTTGTTGGAATAGTAAGTCCAGTTAAAGCTGAATTACCTGACAGAACTTAAAGAAATAAAATAAAGTTTATTAGAAATTTTACGTTTTTTTTAATATGAAATAAAAATCAAACAGCCCCCATCTACACATTACAGTTTTCTATAAAAATGCAACACTTAAACGAGCAAAAAAAAAAAAAACGCCTTGGCATAGGTGTGAATGTGAAGTATTTTTAACATTAGGAAACTGGGAGTGGCGCCTTGACTGTAGGGAATATACGTGATGTACCATGGGGCCAATTCATTATAGGACATAGTGATACACCTATTTTGAAGTTATTTATAGTTATATTGTAATTGATGAAACGTGAATAAGTGCAATGCCCTGTATTTACCTTCTAAGCGATTAGAGCCGTAATTGAAATCAGGTGACTTTGTATTTACCTACATTTTGTCGTTCGCATAAAATATTGTCGTATGTGCAAGTGCAATCGAAGTTTCTTGTATCTTTCAAGCTGTGAAAAACAAGAGCTTTCTACATTGCAAAGTATTTTTTAAACCCCAGTATAGCCTACAAAATATCGTATGTTAAATCATGGCCTTTTAAAGGCTATAATTCTGAGAAAAACAGCCAAGATTTTCCATGCGTTCTAGAGTAAATCAATTCATTCATTAATTTTCAATGGCCCGCTTAATCCATTAAGTGGGTCGCGGGTGTAGGTTGCTCAAGCGGACCTTCCATAACTCTCGATCCTCCGCCATCGAATCCAACTCATCAATGGCAATCCCCATACGGGTAGAGGAGAGATTATGAACTTGATCTAACCATATCATCCTGGGTCTACCTAAAGGACGCTTGCCCGATGGTACTGTGTAAAATAACGACTTTATACTTTAGTTGTTATATTTGTTTGTTTGAGAAATATGCCTTGTTCAATTTTGAAATTCATTCGTTGAGAAATCAAATAGGTTATCGAATATGGTCCTTCGAGCCGGATGGAACAAGCTGATCTATGGATGATGCAGACTGCACTTTCGATAAGAAAACTTTCAAAAGCTGTTGTTTTTTTTTACGTCCATGCAATTTTTAGCACAAAGATTTGGGGCCGAAATAAGCGTTTGCACGTCGGAAATGAACGAAAGCAATTGAATGATGACGCAGTTTTTGATCGATCAAATACGAGTTTGATGATATCACGCAGATGGGAATGGGTCCAAATCCGAATGCAGTAAACGTTAAAAAAGCAGGTATGTATACTTGAGTATAAATGCCGAATGGCGTATGGCCATAACCAGTTAGCAGAAAAGCTTATGTTATATAGAAAGGCTATGAGTCACATAATGCGTGGCTATAACCAGTTTTGCAGAAGGGCTTATGGGCCACAAATGCGTGGTCATAACAAGAGTAGAGTCACACGAATTTAAAGCAGTAAAAGCAGGTACGCAAGTACAAAGCAGAAAGCGTCATGGGCCACAAATGCGTGGTCATGACAAGTGCAGTCTTTTTTAACAGAAGGATAAAAGAAAAGTGCAAATGCAGAAGCAAAACAACGAAGCAGTAGCAGTCGTACACTGGACGATAGGCTCCATCGTATGAATCTGCATAGATTATAATGATCAGATTCGAGTGCACATGCCAGAAAGCAGCTGGTTGACTATCAGTTCCTGCATCAGATCGAGGAGTTGTTAGACACGGAAGGGGGCGTGAATGGGAAATGCGGCGCCGTGTTAACAAGCTACCCACACTTACTGAGATGTTCCCGGTTTTGAAGCAGCGTGCAAACTGTTTGGCTACAGTTTGGCGATCGTTATCAGCACTACACCCCAGGCGGCAGAAATCA
Organism: Cheilosia soror; assembly: GCA_949372485.1. Classification (NCBI taxonomy): domain Eukaryota; kingdom Metazoa; phylum Arthropoda; class Insecta; order Diptera; family Syrphidae; genus Cheilosia; species Cheilosia soror. Next base: position 35,853,051 of record OX443562.1, read on the forward strand.
ATTCACGACATGGTTCGCCCCTTTGAATAAATTTGATGACGCTCCATCCGGAGAACTGCTCGACATTGAGTTCCTCACGTATTCTGGTATTTCTAATGCGATCTCTACGGGTCACACCAGCAATATAACGGAGAAATCTCATTTCGGCATGTATATCCGCGATTTTATTCTTTCGGTCATTACCCAAACCTCATGACCATAGGTAAGAGTTGGAACAAACACCGAGTTAACGATTTAACAACTTAGCTTTGACACCAAGTTCAGTCCTCCTGATAACAGAATGACCAAGCTGTTTCAAAATTGATCCAACCTGAACAATCCTACAGGAAAACTCAGCATTACTCCTTCCAACATTCGTAAATAAGTTGAGAGTGGTGTTAAAAAGAAGAATGTGGCCATAAAACATGGTTATTAAATATGACGATGTTGACAGGGCCGTTGCTGCCAGTTTCAGGAACAATAATAAAGGAGAAGTCTAAGAGCTTTGCAGCCGAATTTGTTGAAACTGACTTTGCTGCAAGTATAGGTTGGCTTGATAAATTCAAAAAAGTTTAGAGTAACAACAAACTATAAAGAAAAAGATTTTGTTTACGGATTTCTTCATAAGGAATGGCATTATTAATCAAGAAGACTGCGAGCATTGGAAACAAAACGTTTTACCAAAACTTATCGAAGACTACAGCGAAGATGACATTTTTAATGCGGACGATTATAAAATGTCTTCCAAACGAAACCTTTGCATCCAGAAATGTCACGGTGGTAATGGTAACCATAGCAAGGAACGAGTGACATGTATGATTGCCGCAAATATGAGTGGAACAGAAAAACTTAAGATTCTTTTCATCGGTAAAAGTAATAACCCACGATGTTTTCAAGAAGTAAAATCCTTGCCTGTTACATACCGAGCAAACTAATCATGGATGGTAACTGGATTTTTTTTTTGTAGAGTGTAGAGTGGTTATGGAATGGGAGCAATTTAACATATGGCTCCGATAAATTGCTACTGTTTAACAATACTTGTTGTTTCGTGGTCCTGGCCCCTGATGTTTGTTGACAATTGAAGTGCCCACAAAATACCAACAAATTTAAAGTCCATTAAGCTTAACAGCAGTCTTGCAGCTAATGCACTAAGGCAGCGGTTCTCTAACTTATTAAGCTGTGGAACCCTAAAGAAGGGCCAGATTATATTTCGGAACCCCAACTCTTATGCCGATTTCGATAGGCAAAAAAAATCACTTTTTCTTGCCCAGACCACTTTTTGCGCTCGTTTGTTTCAAAATAATTTTTTTTATTAAAGTTATTTTTTTTCAAGGTTATTGTGAAGAATGAAATTGTTTCATTGTTTGATTTATATTTTTTTTAATTTACTTCTATCTTTGAAACTGTATTCGCACATCTGGGGCAGCGCCCAATCTCGATCTGTAGGTATTTAATCTTTCAATAAGTATACACTGAAAAGCCTCCTTTACAGCGATATACGTTGTAACAAAAGGGAGCAAATATTTAATATAGGTAGACTGTTTGTCAAGTTCGGGGTATTCACCGTATATACATATTTTGATACAGAAGTACTCTGCAGATCTATAAGACACTTGTTTTCCGGAATGCTTACAGCGATATTATTCAGATTCACTCACTTTAATCCGGTTTAAAGTTTACACCCGGATTAAGTGAGTTTAACTCAAAAATTAAGCCCAATGGGCCTCCGCACACGAGATTAATTCTGCCGGCATAAAACCGATTTTGTAGGCGAGGGGACTGAAATGAGGGAAAAAAACTGAATAAAATGTTCTGCCGAGTTTAAGCGGTTGAACAAGGCATAAAACTAATCGATACAAAACTTTCAAAATATATTAATTTCAATTGTGAATTCAAATTCAGAAATCATCTAGTGTGCGGAGGCCCAATAAGTTCATAATATTCAGTTGTTAAACCGGATAAAACCCGTTTTTAAACCTTGTCAGCGTTTAATCCGATTGAATTTAAACTGCACTTCGTCGATCAGTTTAAGTACTTTAACGCGGTTAAAACTCAATTTCAAGAAGATAAAAAGATATGGATTTTATTAGTTTTGGCAACGGTTATGGCACCACATGCAAATTTTGGAATTAACTTTATAGTATCTAAAATTTCTCTTTTATTCTATTAAAAAATAAATTTATTAATATTAGTGTACACGAGTACACTCATTTCACATTGGACACAAAAATTAGTGAAATTGACCAAATGTTGATGTCACAACAAATCAAATTTCCAATTAGTGACAAAAAACAAATGTCTATGTGAAATTTGACATTACGTGGGTTTAAAATCGGATTCAAAATCAGTTTAAACTGTTTTAAATCCGTTTTTAATCCAGCGGGTTTAATGCGTGTTTTGAGTGAATATTATGGATATAGGTTTAAATTGTCGGGTTTAAAAAAATGCGGATTAATGATCGGGTGTATAATCAACTTAAACCTGATTTCCACCCAGAGTAAATAATTTGGCCGTTGTCGTAGACTGGGTTTCATTTTGAATATATTTTCATTCTTTGCAAGATATTATGCAGTAACTTTACAAAACCTGGCATAAAATGTTTGCGCAAAAATGTTTGTAATTGCATTTTATAAAAAAAAATGTTGTGTTTTAATATTTTTAATTCAAGAAAGTCGCGGAACCCTGCAAACTGTTCCACGGAACCCCAGGGTTTCGCGGAACACAGTTTAAGAACCGAGGGACTAAGGAGTGATACAGAATTTCAAGTGCTTCTACAGGAAGAGAATCATAACCAAAATTCTGGTTTCTCTAGAAGAACGGAATGTTAGCCCAAAAAAAAACCTTACTTGACTGAATAAAAAATGTTTCAATGTCGTTGAACTGCAATGTGAAGAGCTCGAACATATGAAATTCTTTTCTCAAAGCTGAATTTGACAAACATTGCCTTTGGGATTAAGAAGATGATAGATGTTAAGAGCTAATGGGATTCACGAAGACTTTGGTGTGCCCATAATAGAGTTCAGACAACTGCAAGAGGACTTTTCGCGAATACAAAATATACAAGACATAGAATGCAACCTTCAAGAATACATTAACTTGGATAATGAAATCACTGTTTGTCACAATCAGTCTGATGCAGAATTTTTATCGTCGGTTGTGTCTGAACCTGAAGTGGAAACCGTTAGTGACGATGAAGTTAATGCTGATGCCGATCCAGGTGAAGGTTTAATCATACAGCCAAGGCAAGTTAAATTATATGAAGCATTTGAAATATTACGCGATGTTCTTCTTACGGAACAGAACATGCCGGATCGTTTTTTTTAAATGTTATAAACGAGATTGAAACTTTTAACAAATCCAAATGCAGTGAAAAAAAGTCAATAAAATATTATACTGACTTTTTTTTAAACTTCTGTTAATTAAAAATAGTTTTCTTTCTTTATTATAGAATAAAATAAAATGAAATAAAAACAATACATTATCTAACATTTTTGTTTACATTTCTTTAACTCGAAGGTTCTATTACTCGAATTTATTTTCTTTCATTATGAGAGTTCGACTTATCGAAGTTCCACTGTACTTCATCGACAAGTTATAGGAGTAGGCTGGTTTCGCGAACAGAATTTAGGCCATATCTACTGTACGTTCAATGGGAAAATTAAGTATTTGGGGTTATAGCTCCCAGTGTTTTGTACTATCGATCGCAATGGAATACTTAACAGAACCCAACATAGACACAAGTCTGACAGCTCATTCTAATATAAGTCTACTTCATTCTCATAACAATCTACTTCATCTACCATTATTCTATTTTACGCAAATACTTATTTAAAGTGAAAATGGCTGAAAGCTTAAAGTTGAGCTTTTTCGTTGTTTTTTAGCTTTGCGATATTTTGATGTAGGTATGCATACTGTATAATACATGCAAAAAAAAATAATAATTTAAGATAGGATTTAATTTTTTAACATTATCAAAATTATCTTTATTTATGTTAGGGGACAGAGATTTAATTATTATTTGCTTCAGGTAATTCCACATTTCTTCCGTTAAACTCCGATTTACCTTGACATACAATGACTTAATAAGAACTTAGCACCTTAGCTTAGCTAAGAATATTGGCCAAAATGATAAAATATCTACTGGGAATGCAATACTCATAAATGCAAATCCTTGCCTTTCAAATCTGTGCCGATAGAAAATGAATATTTCTTCACATAAAAACATCAAACAAAATCCTATAACAATATTACATTTAAAACTGCTTCATATTAACTGTTCCATTAAAATATATGTATGTAAACTTGCTCCTAGTAAATTTTTCCAAAATGTATTTACGAGTATTGCATACCTAGTCGAGGAATTATTGATTTCTTTTTTGTTCTCACTGTTTTCATCTTGAACGTGGTGTGGGGGAACACCATAAAAAAATAAACAGAATAGTAAAAACAAGACTTGATTTTTAATATACCGTTTTTCGACAAGGACTTATAGTCGGTACTCCCCATTGACATTATTGAGCTAGGAGCTAATGCTGATCCGGATGTTCTCGGTTCTTCAAGTTCAGCTAAAACTCGATTATCCTTTGAGAATAATTTAAAATAATAAATAATTTAAACAAATTGATTTGTATTCAGCTTTATAAAATTGCAATGAGTTTTATGTTTTGTTTAACAAAATATGTCAAACACTTTTTCAGTTCGGTTTATTAGACACTATTTCATTGAACGGGTAATTTTACTAAGCACAGTTTCAAAATGATTGAATGAATAAGGTTACTACTAAAGGCTATGTTACATACATATATATGATTTTCTATTCTAAGCAACAATAACAATACAGATTTACCAGTCTTTTTTAAACTACACATGTAGGTATGTACCTAAATACATACACTCTGTCTCACTTGATTAAGGACAGACATTTTTTATTTTAATTTTACGATATTTTTTTAATTCCTTCGCTAATCCGTGAAAAAGCAGTTGCACAAGGAATGAAGGATATTTATTATGTTTATATTGTAGAAAAAAAGAGATTAAGTTGATAAATGCAACTTTTATGACGCTTTTCCAAAAAAGGTCATACAATTTATCTGTTGTTTTTGTCTCACTTGATTACGAACAGTGGCTTAATCTACCTGTTAGAAGCTTAAAAGGTAGAAAAAACTATACAAAATCTGTTAGTATAAATAAATGTTGGTTTTATTCATAGAGTAGCAATAGCTTTTAGTAATGGGTGGGGGTTATACCTCCTGATCGCCAAATCACTTTAAGTAGGCTGCTGTGTAGAGATTCATAGAGTGCTGTCAAATAATCTACCAAAACTTCATACCAGGCTAGTTTTATAGCTTCAATAGTTTCTTCCGTTTCATGATATTGCTTTCCTCATTGGTAAACTTTTTTTGAAAGCCAACCCCACACGTTTTCCATGATGCTCAGGTCGGCTGAATATGGGGGCCATGTTAGGTAGGTTAACATTTTGGTTCTGAATCCAAGCTTTTGTTGTCCGTGCGATATGTATCGGTGCATTGTCTTGTTGGAAAGTCCATCGCTGACCACCAAATATCGCGGAAAGCTCTTTCCAGTAACTAGTTGTAAGTGATTGCCGACATTTTGGAGTTTTGGAAATCCTGCTTCACAGTTCCGTAATAGCTTATTGCTCCCCATACCAATACACCACCTCCTTTGCTGAAGATGTATTTCTTCTTCAACTGTATCCATCAGGTCCGTCCAAATAATTTTTTTTTTTATCAGAAAAGACGACGGTATGCCACTCTCGATTCCATCTGATGTGACTTGTGGCAAAATCAAGGCACTGGATTTTACGTGCCGCATTCCATGGTAGTTTCCTCTTCATTTTTTCACGACAATATGGCTGGCCTTTTGTATCACGCGATGAACAGTCGATCTGCTAGCTGTAACTCCAGTTTCTGCCTTAATTTTACCTACGGAGAGCCTTGAATTTGAAGCAGCTCTCAGTATCGTCCGCCTTTCCTGACATGTAGTTGCTTTACTGACTCTTCCGTTGTGTTTTTTACCATACTTCTCCAGGTTTTTAATAAAGCTGTGTACAACAGTGGCGCCTATTCCTTTCTGGCAATAAAACGCATGGATTTTAATTGTTCCCGGTAAGCTCGAATTTTTTTTTTAGGCGGTGGGCATGGTGTAGTGGTTAGAGTCATTGCTTGTGACCCAAGCGGCGTTGGTTCGAGCCCCGGCGGGGGACAGCAGTACTCTGCCACCGACCATAAAGAGAAACTAATAATATCAGAGTTTCTCCACCACTACACCAAAAAAGGGGTTTCTGCTTGGTAGTACAATGGACCGAGATTCGTCTGAGTGCTCCAGGATTTAGAATCCCCTTTTTTTAAAAAAAAAAAAAAAAAAAAGCTCGAATTTGGCCTATTTACTCCTTGGGTAATGTCTTTCCTTTACCTATAGTTGTGGATTGTATGTATGTATGATGTATGTATGATAAGTTATTTCTTCTAATGCTCAAAGTATCCTTTTATTTGATTTAAAACATGGTAACAGGTAGAGTAAGCCTTTGTTCGTAATCAAGTGGGACAAAAATAACAGGTAAATTTTATGATCTTTTTGGGAAAAGGTAATCCCATTTTTTTTTTCTACAATATAAACATAAATATCCTCCATTCCTTGTGCAATTGGTTTTTCCCGGATTAGCGAAGGATTTGAAAAATGTCCTAATATTAAAACAAAATACTGCCCGTTCGTAATCAAGTGAGATGGGTGTACCCTGTACGTATAAATATTGTTATATTATTTTAGTTTTTGCTGCAGTTTCTTTTTTTAGCCTTAAATTCTACGACAGATTAACATACAAAATTCCGTATTTCAACCTAGTTCACTAATGCATTCGTATTTAAATGAGACTCCCAATTTAGCACATCCATCAAATTAGCTAGTGTCTAACAAATCGAACATCCGCTATCTATATACTTATATACACATGCCTGTTCAATTTTCGCCATTATGAGATCAACTTCGGAATTCTGGTCTTGATTTATTGGCGGTGCCCAAGTAACCGATGAGCTAGAAGAAGTTGGAGGAACACTTGTGCTATGCCTTGAAGGTTTTGATTTCATTGCGGCAGATAATTCCAATTGTAACTCCTCACATCGTACCGTTTCCAAAGCCACCTTAATAAAAATAAAATAAAGTATAATATATTAGTGACATTTTTAGTATAAATAACATCCTAAGAAAGTCAATAAGACTTTACTTAACATTCTAAAATAAGTATAATCCAGAACAAATATTCAATAAAAAAAAAAAAAAAAAAAAACAATTAAATAATGTTTAGAAATATGGGCCATGAGCGCTCTACAAGAAACGCAACAAATGGACAGCAAGCCTCCTACTTAGAAGAGAGGTAGCAGCCTTGCAGTGCTGTAGGTTTATCTGAGTAAACAAAATGGATGTAAACTCAATTGAAATGGAAATGAATCTTACCAAGATGCAGATAGGGACGAATGTCATACCTAGACTTAGACCTCGGCAGAATCCATGTCCTTGTAGACCTCAAAAATGGTGGTCCCGAGGGGAGGGATCTTCGGCACCATACTACTGACCCATTCAGGTGTTTGCTGGAGGAGGTCTTCACCATGAAGGTTCCGTCCTTGAACTCACAGCCCTGAACCTGGATGCAAGCATTAGTTGCCGCGGCAAGCTCTAAAAGATGGGCTTTTGCAGTGTTTGTACTTTGCATCGCTCATGCCGCTATCATTGCCTGCTTTCCCTATACGAACTACTAGAGAGGAGACAGGGGCAGTCTTATAGGATGGCCTCTTATCTCGCACCTTAGCTGTTCTACGTTCAAATGAAGCACTCTGACCGTCAGAGCCATCAGCGACAACAAAGTTCTATCCGCTGGTACTGCAACCTGAGTTGGTTTCATTACTACTTCCATTGCGGGTACTAGCACCGGCTTCATTTGGAGACAGCGCGTGGACAGACTCACAGACTTGAAGGGGGTTTGCTCTCTTTTCGAGCTTGAGTCGCTTCTTCTTGCTTTTCGGGTCGGCAGAAGAGGAGGTAGTGCCCGACCCAAGGAGTGCGTTAGCTTTAGTTGGTGAGACCTGCACCAACTTCCTTTTCAAAGGCACCGCCGAAGAGCTGAAAGAAGTGCTTGAGCCTTCAGCAAAAAAAACATCCTTGCGCCGCAGCTTTTTCCTTTTCCTCTTCCGCTGTCCCTTAGAGAGGCACAGCTTAAGGCCCACCTCTGCAATGATGTGCGCGTTGCACCCATTTTATGGTTTATAATGATCGTCATTCCCAGGCGGCTATTCAACGTTTGGTGACGGATAGGGATCCCTACGTTATCCCCTTTTCCAAAATCCCTCATAATCTCTCATTTTGTTTATCTTTTTTTTCAAAATCTCCCGGGAAGAAATCCCCTATGCCAAAATCTCCCACCTACCTACACAATTATTTATATAATCGCTCGTTAAAATCCCCTGTTCGCACAATCAACATGAGCGTAGTGATTCCATTTTCTATATTGTTAATTAAAAAAAAACGCGTACTTTTGGCGGTAAAATTAAGCAAACGACATAATATTTTAAACTTTGCATATATGTATGTACCCCCATACATTTCTTACTTTTTAACACCATTTTTAGAGTTGCTGTTATTCATTTTGTTGGGGATTTTGTCCTGTGGGGGATTTTCTCTCAGGGTCTTGTGGAGTAAGGGATTTCAGCACAGGGGATTTTGGAAAAGGAGATTTCATCATCAACCGTCCAGTTTAGCCAATAAATCAGCCAACGAAACGCAAGATCAGCCAAAAACATCGTCGCTGTCCATGAGAGTGTGCAGAAGGTGTTGCTCCTCAACGTGTCTCAACTTTAATTGTCTACTTTTCTATATAGATAATTGGGTCAACAATGCAGTTAATCTCTGGTTGAACTTAAAACTATCATCAGATAGATTCAATGCAAGACACGTATGCTCCATCTCCTGCTGCCTCGAAAAGCAAGACAGCCTTGTTAGACTTCAGTTTGGATATTGCTATCCTCATTTCATTTTGGTTAGGTGGATGGAAGTCTTGGCTTTCATCGCCCAATGAAAAGAAAATTAGATAATATATAAATGTATAACATATTAAAATCGCGTTTAGAGTCAATGCATGTGACCCGAGCGGCGTTGGTTCGGGCCCCGGCGGGGGACAACAATACTCTGCAACCGACCATAGAAGAAACGAATAATATCAGAGTTTCTCCACCACTACACCAAAAAGGGGGTTTCTGCTTGGTAGTACAATGGACCGAGATTTGTCTGAGTGCTCCAGGATTTGGAATCCCCTTTTTATAAAAAAAGGAAAAAGGAAAGATAACAAAGAGCTTGTTTAAACTCAAAATTTCCTTATGGGTGCCAACTACTGTATCCGTTGCTATAGATAGAAAATCGCATAAATTTAAATTTTTTTCTACAAAACTGATGAACTACACCTCGACACTCGGTTGTATTTAATTTAAAAAATGCTATCTACTATGTCACAGTTCGTAGTCAATTAGGAATTTGGAAATAACAGGAATAACACTTAGATAACGCAAAGAGATAGACTTCTCCTTTTCTATAAAGAATAGTTTAAATCAGGGTTGTAATATAATATATGTAGGTACATAATACGGCTACAAAGTATCACGACACACAAAGGTGCGCGAGCCACTGTATTAAAATAACTTTTCTCAACGTTTCAGATGCGCGGAGCAAGTGACTTGTCATTAGGTGTTACAACTTACAACTCGAAACGTTCTTCGCTAATGTTGCGCTGTAACATTCAGTCCATATAAAAATCAAATGTAGTGGATACAAAACTTTATCAGTCCTATCATGGTATCCGTTCCAAAAGAAAAATTCTCCGATTTTGTACGAATCGGACAATTTTGCTTCATGGTAATCATTCCTATAAGCTGTTCGGAACATTTTTCCGACAAAACGTAACGGTCACCGGCAGTTTACGTTTCATTGCGATGGGTTGCGTTTTTTGCACCTGGTTTTGACAGCCACACGTCAATTTCTCTCTGATGGTCTCCGACATCTGTTCATCGCGGAAAGATTTTAGTGAACAAAATGCGTTGATGCACGTTCGGAAAAGTGAAAAACGGATGAACGTAAATTCAGGATCCGACTGGATTTGCGTAGCAGAGAAAATTACTCTCCGAACGGATACCATGAAAGCGCCGTACGTACCTACCCTTGCAGGAGTCCAACGTCAATGTGAAAGGTAGTGAGTGGTGTTAATAATAATTTTTAGTGTCAAGCTTAAGTTTTGCGAACTTACATAAAGTAGCTAAATTTTAGATATAAAATGATCTATTGTGACCTTCAATAAACTAAAGATGAAGGTTAAACATTAGTACCCTTCAAGCAAGAGAGTCCGTTTTCGGTTCAAAACCGGAGTTAATGACATATGGAAGACTCCGCATACGGATCAGCGAAACTGCGTTTGCGGGCTCAAATTAGTATAGAAATTAGAATCACCGCGGATCCACTTTTGTATGTGTTGGTGAGAGAATGAGAGAGCGAGCTCGCCGGACTCAGCGAAAAATGAATCCAAATCGGATCCAAAAAAAAAAATTAAAAAACGAGGCAAGCAAGCGCTGGCAGATGACAATCGAGTATCGAAGAATTTTTTTCAGACGAAATACAAACAAGTTTGTTTACATTTGCATGCATTTTTTCTACGAATTTATTAATTAAAATAACTATTTTCACATTTTTCACATTTTCACTATTTTCCGTGGAAAGAACACTTAGAAGCAACATCTTCTGAAAAAAAAGCTTTCAGGCTATGCCTAAGGAATTTTTGCAGACTTTGGGCAGGCATTTTCTCCAACAAACTCTCCTACGAAAGAAAAACGAGTTAAAAAAATGTAAGGCGAATAAATATATTATCTTTACAAATGCTTTTGAAGTTCCGTTACCATCACGGATCTGTGCCTCAAATGTTAATAGATGCTCCATTGAGAGGCATGGAATTTCCGGGAAAGACAGCTCTGTGACGGTTGAATTTCGGTTTTGGTTGATTTTTAGCTCCTGTATTGCTCTTCGGAGATATTTTGTTTCCTTTATGTTGCTGGTAACTAAAATCGTTAGCTCGGCAATGCTTTGAGGACCATTTTGCAGAAATCAACGTTGCTTTCTGTTGGAGCAGTGACCGACTCCACTCCACTATTTCGTCAGCAATATTTTTAATAGAATTGTTTTGTGAACAATGAGCACTTGTTTCATTAAAATTCACTATTTCATCTAAATTGTTTTCATCCGAGTGAACGTTATTTTGGTCAAAAACACTATTTTCGCACAAGTTCATCGTTGAGCCTCCCGATATACCCGAAATGTGTTCCCTGTGATCTTCATCACTATATTTTCTTGCACGTTTACAAATAAAGGAAACCTCACGGTTGATTTTATAATAATCGCTCGAATTCATGTAACCGTATTAATTAATTAATTCGTAGAGATTTTATCACGTGCTTGCCACCACGAACCACAAACCAGTAAGAATAGACCGTCGACTCCTCCCACATAACGGACTTTGCCCACAAGCTGCCGGCGAGACCAGGATTTTTCATGTATTGGTGCTGTACAAAATCAAAGGGGCGCCATTAACGCACGCATACTTGAAAAATCCTGGTCGCATGGTCTTGCATAGAAAAACATTGCCGCCATTAATTTTGACATTTACACGTATTCACAGATAGGGAAATTCTTTCCGGGGGGAATCGGGTAGGTGTACGGGAAGTCGGCGGTCTATTCTTACTGGTTTGTGCCACGAACGTCAACGAAAGATTAATCACCGGCAGCCGCAGATGTTCACTCTTTCATTGCATAAAAAAAGACGCTGTGTAGATACAGCGAATTTACAAATGTGTGCGTGGAACGCCTCATATTATGCGGATCCAAAAATGACGTGAAAAATTGGGTCAGCGATTTTGCTTGAAGGGTATTAGTATCTACCTAAGTCTAATTGATTTAATGCTATTTACTGAAACGCAGCAATTAGCAGAGTTTATGTTAAGAGATCGATAGAAATTTGAAATAATTTAGGCGTTAGATGGGCATTATTTCCAAATTGTCTTAGGCGTTATTTCCTTGGGCGGACGTGTTGAACTTAAAATTTAAATTTAAATTCAAGTTCAGGTTCAGTTGAACTTTATGTGGTTTTCCATTGGGACAACAAATCAATCTTTTTTCTGAGGAGAAGCTAAAGTGGAACAGCTTTGAAACATATATGTATGTGTAGGTCAACTGGATCTAATAACATCTTATCCGCGCAAACGCAGAATGCTTTTTACATTGTCAAGCTTATTTTGGATGGTTGCATTTGCATAACACTGAGTTACTTCATGTAGGTACATTTTGACATCAATGGAAAGGTCATTTAAATTCCATTTGAGTGATACAAAACTTTCGTTAACCCATTAAGTACCCATTGAAAACTCACCTGGCCAACTATAAAAAGATACAAGAGACTCCAGCCCCTTATAAGATGCAACACCGCGACAGTCGTTTAATGTCATATCCGCGCATTGCATTTTAGGCAGACACGCGCAAAGATTCGGTCTAAGATAAAATTAATAAATAAGCGCAGCAGGCGTGTAGACACTCTATGCCTAGCTTCTCACAATCATTCGTTTGTGTGAGTTTTTATTTTTGGGGCGAATGAAAGGGGCCTATAATTTGATGCCGATCCGACCATCTTAATTGAGAAGCTTTTTCAGGACAGCTATACTCTCGGATGTTTATCAGACGTTCGCAAAAGGTGTCGCAGTGGAAAAAGCCTTAAAATGTAATTTGTGTTTTTCCGGGGATCGTTAGTCACAGTAGTCCAGCACAGTAGTCCAGCACACTAACCACTGAGCCACTGCGCCCACAGATTTGGTCTGTCATACAATAACTTCTGCAGGAGCTGCTGAGATGAAGAAGAGAATGAGTCCATCACCCGCATTCTCTGCAGCTGTCCTGCCTTAGCTAAGAAAGGCTCACTTAGGAAACTACTTTCTTAATTATCTCATTGATCTAGATAATAACAGCGCCGCTAACATTTTTTGCTTTTTAAACGGAAGCAAATTGCTTGCTTTATAAAGGGCAACCATCAGTTTCATAGTAATCAAAAGTAAATAAATTCGTTAAATTACTTACGCACAATAACAAGTGACATAACGTACCTACATATTATAAAACCATGCCATGCCATGTGTCACATAACATAAATAAATAACCTACAAAAATGGGTCAGCGATAGATAGTTTTGGCAACCCGCTTCAAAAGTTTATCTTTAAATAGTTCAATGTATGCGAAAGGATAAACAAAATAAATTTCCTACAAATTGCTTTCAATAGAACTATGAATGAAAGAAGCTGACCCACCAAGTAAATTGTATGACGCATAATAGTACAGATTACAGAAAATAGTGGGGATTTTATATACACATTCGATGTGTCCATAACGAAACAGCAGCGAAATGAAGTATGTACACGGGCTTACACATTAACACTAGTGATAGTGACTAGGACAACGTACATATTTCTATTTGGGTAAGTCTCTCTTCATTGCTATTATTGAAACGATGCTTTTCACAAAAAATGTTCCCAGATGTCAAATAATACCGAAAGAATAAAACGCTTGTTAGGGATGGTTTTATAAATCAATTTATCTTCTATCTATCCATCTTCTATATAAAAAATGAAGTTTACCACTCACTGATCATCAACGCCCAACCCAAACCCTTTCCTCTAGAAAGCTGAAATTTTGCAAAGGGGTTCATTTTTTATTTTTCATCCGATTGACTTCAAATTCGGCTTGTGCACTCTCTATGAGAAATAAAGACAAAATAATAAAGAAAACAAGTTTCTCCGATTTTGAAAATTCAACCCTTAAATGGGTAAAAGGGGGGGGTCAAAGTTTGTATGGGAACATTTTTATTTTCGTCCGTTTGACTTCGAACTCGATTTGCCTACTGTATTATAAGAAATAAAGATATGTAATTAAATTTTGCTTGGTGCCCGAGTTATTGGCGATGACCGCTTTTAAGGGGGCCCTTTCCTTAACTCACGAACCGTTCGTCGTATTAATTTGAAACTTTGTAATGCGTCTCAACCTCTGTCGCCGTTTAATATTCTTATTGCTTTATCCAACTCTAGCGTACCTATGTTTAGTCCAAAGATATTCAAGCGGAATTCTGTAAGAATGAAGTCATTCTGCTAGAAGGTGGTACACATCCTCACGATCTTTTTGGTTGCATATGTTGCATAGTATGTTGCAGGGTAAGAGTTCCCCCTTAGTCTAAAGATCTGAAGATGGTGGGTGCTCATCATATCGGTGTAATTGCCAGCAAAGAAATACGTTTTGTCGCGTAGATAGTGGCTCAGCTATATACATAGTATGATCTGTGTTGAAATCACATAAAACGGACTTTGCCTACAAGCTGCCTGCGGGCCCAGGATTTTTCATGTATTGGTGCTATACAAAATCAAAGAAGCGCCATTAACGCACGCATAGTTGAAAAATCCTAGGCCCATGGTATAGCATGGAAAATCATTGCCGCCATTGATTTTGACATTTCACAAGTATTCGCAGACAGGGGAATTAATTCTAGGGAGAATCGGGTAGGTCCGTGCACCTGTCGGCGGTCTAGTTCTATGTGGTTTGTGGTTGAGATGCCAGCGCTTCACCAACAAGTATTGATCATATAATTTTTTAACTGTTTCTCCAATAGGGCGTTAATCGGGCATCAAGCAAAATTTCCAAAATCGACAAAATTAGTTATGGGTTTTTATTTCTTATAGAGTACATAAACCGAGCTTGAAGTCAATCGGATGAATAATTTAGAGCAATAGACACAAGACCTTAATTAGGTTAGGTTAGCTTATATAATATGGGGTGTGAGTTCATCACAGTAGACGGCTAGATTTTACTTTACTGCCCATTCGAAAATAACGTTTTTTTCACAGTCTGATTGATTTCAGTGCCCTAAAAACAAATCTGACGAAAAAATTTTACGGTCTCTCACCGTTTGGGCGTGGCACGCCCTTGGCGGTGGCCATGGTGTAGTGGTTAGAGTCATTGCTTGTAACCCGAGCGGCGTTGGTTCGAGCCCCGGCGGGGGACAGCAATACTCTGCCACCGACCATAACGAGAAATGAATAATATCAGAGTTTCTCCACCACTACACCAAAAAAGGGGTTTCTGCTTGGTAGTACAATGGACCGAGATTCGTCTGAGTGCTCCAGGATTTTGAATCCCCTTTTTTTTTTAAATTTAAATAAAAAAAAAAATAATAATAAAAAAAGTAAAATCTTGCGTATTTCAAGTAATTTTAAGTATTTCAGCGAAAATATTCCTCCCACTCTTCTTTCACATTTTACACACAAGTTGTATCTAAAAACCTTCTTATTGTAGGTAGGTATTAGGTATTATTGCGATTTTGAAGTAGGTAGATGATTAAATTATCGTAGAAAATAAATAGAATTCGTGAAAGAATCTTGAGCGTGAAAGAATAAAATCAGTTGCTAACCTCTTTTCTTGAAATAATCGCACAAATCAGTTCGTTTCATCCAAGGAACATCACGTTCATGTGATGTACTTCAGAGTTAATAATTAGTTTCTCGAAATTTATGATTTACTCACTGCACTTTACACAAATTCAATAAATTTTAATTGACTAAAAAAAAAGAAAATTGAATGTGAATGATTAAAAACTATATGCCATATTTAAGGAATATAATTTTCTGTTTGCTGCGATGAAAATGTGTGAGTTTTGATTGAGGAAAGAAGTCGAGTCCCAGTGATCCAATTAGTGATAAGTACACATGGTGTGCAAACCATTTCAAGCATAGTGTCACATACTATACTTGCATAGAAATCATCCAGAAGAAATTATTCAAAGAAAATTGTATCTTCATAGATAAAGTAAAGAGATACGTCCCCAAATGCTCAAAAAAATTAGTCGAAAATGTGAGCTTCACGACGATCGATGGTCCCATGGAGACCCGGAATAATTGTTTATCGTAAAAAAGGAACCTTGGCTGATTTGCTCAGCTTGTGTGTGTTTTATTTCAGTTTCAAATCCCACAGCTCATAATGTGATATTTTAAAGCACTAATAAATATAACCCCGGTTTTATGAATCGGTGTTGTTGATGGATTCGAAAACGGTAACCTTTTTACTCCTTCTATGGCTCTAACAACTATGGATTTCTTTCACCTTCTAAAACAGTCGATAACTAAATTCCCATGTAAATTAATTTAAAATTGTTGTGTTATTCAAAAAACATGTTTTCTCGCCAACAAGCTTCACATTTAAATAATCAGAATCCTATATGTAATAGGTGTTTTTTTTTTTTTGGCTATTTCTTTATAAAAGCTTAGAAGCACTATATCGAAAAATGTTACTCACAAGCAAAAAAAAACATCCGCAATAGAAAAAATTCTAAAAAGGCACAAAGAAAAACAAATCCACGGACACTAGCTATATACCTACGCGAATCAAAATAATTTATAAACATGAAAAATGCAGGGACAAGTAAAAACTCGGTAGATTAGATTAGATGATAGGTCGGGAGAGCCTTCACCGGCCCTGGCACTGCGGCCTCTCTAAAGGAGCCTATTGTGCCTTCCCTGGTGAGATCCTAGAGCCATATCCGGAGACAGTTAAGAAGATAAGAATCTTCTCTGTTGGTAAGTCAGCAAGTTTTGCTGTAGTAACGATTTCTTCGCCAACGACTTTCTTTCTGAGACGGAAGAGAACCGGACATTCCATGAGAACATGAGGAGAGGATTCATCACTCTCTAGCCACAGTCTACATGTGGGGTCCGGTGAGATTCCAATTCGGTGAAGATGTTTTTTCATAAGACCATGGCCAGTAATAATACCCATCAGGATTCTTAATATGACTTTCTGGGAGAGAATTTTGGGAAGAACTGTTTGGTGCAGTTCTGCCCAGGTGTTTTAAGCCAGAGTTCATTAGATTCGGTTTGAGCTAAGCTCCTAATGTATTCCCTGAAGCATCTCTTACTGACACAGCAGAAGGGTTCAGGTCAGGTAATTCTGTAATTTATAGGCATATTTTTGGCAAAGTGCTTTGATTTATTTTATTTTAAATGGATTTTGTGATGTCAGATGTCGTTTATTACAGAATCGATAACATTTAAAGCAATATGATTTAGATTGGTTGCACAGTTTTTATCAGTTATAATCATTGACATACTATACATGGACTGCCAGCAGCTAATTTTTCGTTGAAGCAAACATAAGCACAAGCTCTTTTGGTTCACGGCGGAGAGAAACGAAAACACTCAAATGTCATCGAGCAATTCGTTTTCAGTGCTGAGTGTGCCATCTGTTATAGAACGTTCGAAATAATTTGAATAAGTCGTTATTTTGCGCAGTTGCAATGTTTTTACCAGGTTTCTGCAATGGATGGCACTGTGTTCTATGTACAAAATAGCAATTTCGTGCAGAGGTTTCATACTTTCGCCGCACTAACCCAAAAGGGCAAGTGCTTATGTTTGCTTAATTTTTCCTCGCAGGTTTGTATGGAACTGACATTTCACTAGCAGTCCATGTAAAGTATGTCAATGGTTATAATATAACGAAAGCTTTATAGCAGGTGTTCCCTAATTGTGCATCGCGACGAGCCCGTATCCTAGGACCATTCACATGAGAGCGACCAAATACCTACGAATATTCGCAAGTTTTGACAGTCCGTTCACATGAACATTTTTCTAGGTCACAACAGTGTTCGCGAATTTCAGCCATTAGTTTCTACCCGCAATGTCTAGTTTGAGGTTAAGCTCGAACGAATGTTTTATTCGCTTGTTTGTGGAACGCGAATTAAATGATGTGGATTGCGAATAATTAATGGCCTTTTCGTTCGGGGCAAAAAATTTGGAATTTGAAATTTCGTTATCAACTATTTATATACTTGTTTTCTTAATACATTTTGATGTGGTAATTAATTATTCTCCTCTTGGAATAATTTAAAACGTGCAATTTTCTTTTTATAAATACATTAAAAGTGGCTTGTTCGCATTTCAGCAATTTGTTCGTTCGCTCTCATGTGAATGGTCCTTAAGGGCGCCGCAAGTTTTATTTTTACTGGTAAGACTAATTATACTGCAGTTGAAGATTAGGCGCTTTTGTGTTTCCCGCAGTTTTTCTCCAGTCAGATTGCTTCGTGCCTGCCACTCGTGTATTTGCCTATCACTCAAAATTAAATAAGGGGTTTTCAATTGGGACGGGTCGTTGCCAGTCAGATTGGTCAGGACAAATTCAGTCAATTCCTCGCCGTGCACAAAAAATCGGCCTTTCGCAGATTTCAACTTGACGAATTTTGCACCGGGTGCCCAGGTGGCTTACACCTGAGGACCCCAATTTGGCTGAAAAATCATCTAGCGAGGAGTCGCATTTTTGCAGCTTTGCAGATATGTTAACAAGCAAAATTGCCAAAAATATGGGACGCCGATATTTCAACGCCGACCCGTCCTTATTGGAAAGCCCTTTAGTGAATCTTCAGTAAGATCAGCTTCTCTTCACATATCTGTGCTTTTTGAAAGCGCGTCGAAGAAATATTTCAACCTCTCTAGGGAGTCGCAGTATGAAAAACATTGGGAACCTCTGCTATATAGATTTAAATTTGTATGAAATTATTTGTCTAAGCCTATATCGCACCTTATATATTTATTCATAGCTTTATAAGAATTAATTTTTAATTACACTGCTAACAAAATATAGCTGAAAATCAGAGATAGCACTTATGTAGGTACATATAATTATTTTGAGACCTTTGAAAATATTCTATTCGAACATCATTTTTGTACTGTCAAATTTGCTATCTGCTTTGCACATATCTACAAGTACATGCTTTCCGAGTTCACTCTTATAGAAATATGAACTCCTTGCTTACAATATTGTGTTGTTTTAAAATATGTTTTTGTTAAGGATTTTACATTCATAGTATCACATACCTTCTTTTCTAATTCCCGAGCTTTTGACTGTAAGTTCTCAATCAGTTCATTATCACATTTTCCACTGACACCGAAATTCCGAATTTGTGCAAGTGTTTCCTAAAATGGTTGCAAGGACATTGTATATAATGAATTACCAACCTTTATTGATAAAACAGTTTACCTTATGGGCTCGTTCTATATCTGCACGTCTCGCCTCTGCTTCACGCAATTGAAGGCCTAAAGAATCTAGCATATTTGTACTTTCTATCTGAAGTTGATCGTTTAGCATCACCTTAAAACAAGGATGTTTTGAATGAGTATTAAATAAAAATAAAATCTTTCGTTTCGAAGAACTTTTCACAAGCTTATCAAATTTAATCTAACACTTTTTTTTTTAGATAAGGAGTATGTTATAGGTGCATGTGTGTATGCTTTTTATATTTGTTTGCCTTAAGTTAAGCTTTACCATTCGCCAACTTCAGTTAACGAATATTTCAATGTTAATCGTACATTATGTTAGTCTGCGCATGCAAAATATGCATATTTCTGAACAGAAGCGATAAATACAGTAAATATGTGAATGCATATACATACGATTTCATTCATATGTACTGTACATTTATAGGTATATACAGATAATAATGTTTGAATTAGTAACATAGTTTTATAATTTTCACTTTAGAAATTATTTCAAGGCATACATAAACCTATATTGAAGAGTCCATATTTAAATCTCTCAAAAATGGGTTTCTGGTTCAACTATGCAGCACACTTACTTTAAAAATTCATACTCTAAGAGCACTATTTTAGAGTTATGGTAATTGCTCATTTAGTCCTGCCACATAAATTATGTATATTATTATAAATCGTATCGTGAAAGGGCAGAAGTATTAGATTAAGAACAACTACTGAAATGTATGTGTTAAGATTTATTTCTTGAATTTCGACGTGACTTAAGCGTTTTAAGGGTTTGGAATTTGTTTAGCAAGTATAGTTAATAATTTCCTATTGGATCTTTTTCACTATTTATACCGAAAACAATTACTAGTTTTTATCTTGAGCTCTGCGGATAGCTATCAACCAACAAATTTCCCGTTTTTAAAACAATCGATTTTCTGCTTGGGAATGAACTTTCGGTGTAGAGAAAGTTCATGCAAAAAACAGTACTCTATATATTTTGTGGGTTAATACCAATCTAAAAGGCAAATGGCACATTGTCGCCGTATTTATAATGCGCATGTTCCTTTTTGGAAAATATGACCAGAGATGGTATTGTAAACTGCAGCGTTTTTATATAGAGTATTTCAGTTCAAATTCAAAGGCACAATTTCCTGAGGGACCATTGGTTATATTAATCCAAAAACCGTTAAATATCCTTCACCACCGGGATATCAACGGCGATTTTTAGCAAATGAATATAAGGCAATTTTTTACAAGGTAGACACAATGTATGAGACCATTTACCATAGCCTATGCTTTAGAATCGAATAAAAAAAAAATAAAAAATAAATAGATGGCGCAACAGGCGGGTGACACCCAAGGCCTAGCTTCTCGCAACCATTCGTTTTGTGTGGGTTTCTATTTTTGGGACGAATGGAAGGGACCTACAATTTTATGCCGAGTCCGAACGGCTGAATTGAGAAGCTTTTTCATGACAGTCATACTCTCGGATGTTTGTCAGACGATCGCGAGAGGTGGCGCAGTAGAAAAAAACTTTAAGATGTAATTTGGGTTTTTCCGGGGATCGAACCTGGGATCCCTCGCACAGTAGTCCAGCACACTAACCACTGCGCTACTGCGCCCACTTTAGAATCGAATACCTACGAAAAAAAGTTAATGCTTTTTTAATATGTATTAATTTAGGTAGTAGGTACTTAAATTTGTTTTTATACATTCATTTTCAATGGTCCGCTTGTCCATTAAGTAGGTCGAGGGTGTATGTTGCTCAAGTGGACCATAGCTCTCGCTCCTCCGCCATCGACTCCAAATCATCAAGGGCAATTCTCATACGGGTAGAAGAGAAATTATGAATTTGATCTAACCATCTCATCCTGGGTCTACCTAAAGGACGTCTGACGTTTAACATGACCACACCACCGAAGAATGGACCGCTCCGTCTGGAGAAGTAGCTGCTCGACATTGAGTTCCTCACGTATTCTGGTATTTCTAATGCTATCTCTACGGTTAACACCAGCAATACAATGGTGAAATTTCATTTTGGCAAGTTCAGTCCTCCTAATAACAAAATGACCAAGCCTGACCAATCCTACAGGAAAATTCGGCATTGCTCCTTCCATTATCTTGAATAAGACCCCGAGATACTTAAACTTCTCCACCTGTTTCAATGGAACTGCACTAACATGCAGATTGCATTGAACAGGCGTTCTGGATACGACCATTAGGTACTTCAGATTTGTTCACGTTTATTTTCATCTCAGCTTCAACACATTCTCGGTATGTGTGTTCATGACAACCTTCGTTGGAATGACCATATACACGAAGTCGCCAAGAATGCTGGGAAATGTCTAGGTTTTCTCTTATCCCTTCTGATTTGGCTACAATATATAAAACGGTCATACGCCCTAAAGTACAATTGCCATACCTACCTGGTCTGCTGCGCCGAAAACCATATTGCACCTACTGGATAGGATCCAAAATCGTGCGTTAAAACTTATCGGAGACTGGAATATCGCGAATTCTATTCATTCGCTTGAACATCGCAGAAACGTTACGTGTCTCTCGTTGTTTTATTGCTTTTTTTAACAAACAGTGCTCAAACGAAATTGCCAGCTGCATTCCGCCCCTTCAGAAATTCAACCGCAATACTCGCCTTGCTAGGAATGCCCATCAGTTTACCATCCAGCCTATCTTCGGCCGTACTTTTAAATATAGAGATTCTTTCATAAGTCGTACAACACGAATGTGGAATGCCTTGCCCAGTTCTGTCTTTCCTCCTCAGTATAATTTACAGACATTTAAAGCCAATGTGCATCGGAATCTCCGCGCCCGCGCCCGCGCTGTGCACATTACACTACACCATAAGAGTAATCATAAACTTTTTAGCGCGTGTGAATTATGAAAAAAAAAAAAACCAGACCGATCAAGTGCGCGCTGAAGTTCGGTCTGAGAGGACCCAAAGATGACCAAGTCATCAGCGAAGAGCAAATGACCTAACCTCAAATCTCCCAATTCGAAACGTTATTCGCCAAAGCTGCGCTGTAACATCCAGTCCATATAAGTAATGAAAAGAAGAGGAGACAAGACGCACCCCTGTCGAAGTCCAACGCCCACGATGAACGGTATTGATTTAACGCCGTTTACCCGAACACAGCTTTTACAGTTTGTGTAAAGAGATTGAATTGCTTTCAAGAGAGAACCGTCAATTCCATACTCCTGCAATACACTCCAGAGTTAACCTCGAGGGACTCTGTCGTATGCTTTCTCCAAATCTACGAAATACCTAGATGCGTATACATAACTAAACTTTAGAAAAACTCCAACCTATGCCGGATATTCAGCAAGTATCCATATATTGTAATGTACCTAGGTTAGGTTAGGTTAGTTTAGAGGGGCAGTTTATAAGCATATATGTAAGCAATTTTCACCCAGAAGCCATTGAGGCCCATTGCGATTACCCTTTTGTAGTACATGATGGGACATGTATATAACAAAACCATTCGGATCTATTGATGAATCTTTTTAAATCTGATAGAGGTATCATTGCTAGATCTTCGAAGAACCGTGCTCTCATGCAAGAGTGGCGGCGTTCTTGGAGGCTGGGCGGTGACACAGGAGATGTTGCACAGATTCTATTTCCTCTTCATCTCTGCAACTTCTGCAGAAGACATTTGTAAAGATACTTAGTCTTTTGGCCATGTTCCCAATTACGCAATGTCCGGTTATTACCCCGACGAGCACTCGGATTTGTTTTCTATGAGAAGATGTGAGGACCTTTGACCTTTTAGTGTCAATTGCTGGCCACAAGCTACGAGTTATAGTACAACCGAGAATGTTGAAAAATCGTTCTTTAGCCAAGTTTAATGTGACATTGTCTATAAAAGCTCTTAGCTGCGTTGAAAGCTGGTAATACTTCTCTGTTAGCTAATAGTACGTACATTTCAGAGCCGCACCTAGCCAGTTTATCTGCTGCCTCGTTCCCTTCCACTTCCACACCAACATGTCCAGGAACCCAGCACAGCCTTACTGTGTGATAGTTTAATGCTCTCAGTGCCGAGAGGCACTGGCTTACTGATTTGGAGTTTGTTCTCTTGTAGTCTGAGAGCACCTTTGGCTGCCACGTTCTTAGTATATAGCTCGACGGGTTGTAGGTTCAGAAACTTTTCCAGACCCAGTTGAGGTGTAGATTTTACTGAACCCGTTATACCTATGCAAGCAATTCTTTGTACCTTGTTCAGGTTCTTGAGATAGGATTTAGTGTTAACAGCCTCCCACCATACAACCGAGCCATAGGTCAGAATTGGTCTTACGATCGCGGTGTACATGCAGTGCACTATGTTCGGTTGTAGGCCCCATTTCTTCCCGAAAGCCTTCTTGCAGGCGTAAAAAGCATTTAGTCCTTTCTTCATTCTTTTCTCCGTATTCCGTTTTCAGTTTAACTGGGAGTTGAACACGATGCCCAAGTAGTTAGCTTCGGGTGTGAGATTAAGACGAATGCCTCCCAATTGTGGTGGTTTCCATTTTGGTATCATATATCTTCTGTTGAACAGGATGAGTTCAGTATTGTTACGGTTAACCGATAGACCGTTGTTCTCCGTCCACTTAGAAAGCTCTGATAACGCAGATTCCATGACTTCACTATTATTGTCATCTGCGTAGACGACCACCTTGATACCCTTGTTGTGATTTAAGAAGATTTTTTATTGAGATGCTCTATAGGAGAATAGATAAAATCGCACCTTGTGGCGTTTTTCTATTAACCGATCTCTCAATAGTACTGCCTAGAAGACTGCTGTTAATGATTCTGCTGTTTAGCATTGTTTTAACCCAGTTAATCTGGTAGTAATCCATTCCAAGCTCTCCTCAAGTGAGGATGTAATGGTTTCTGTGTTTAGGTTGTTGAAAGCAACTTCTATCTCAAGACAGGCTGCCAACGTACATTCTTTTAGATTTAAGGACTTCTCTATGGCTCTAGTGACCTCATGTAGTGCTGTTTCCACAGATCTGCCTTTAACATATGCGTGTTGTGCACCACATAAGGAACCATTAGGGTCTGGGTTGTTCCTCATCTGTACATCCAATAGTCTGTCTAGAAAGGAAGAGAGACTTATTGGTCTATAATTTTTTGCTATGGAGCGACTGGGTTTCCCAGCTTTGGGGATGAAGACAACTCCCACTTTTTTTCCAGCTGTCTGGAATGAATCCCAGTTTCTATGTATTGTTGCATTCGGCTGGGATTCGAAAAGATAAAAAACTATTCTGTTTACTTCACTTCAACAAATCACTTTTATTTATAAGACCAATATTGATAAGATGACAAAATAAAAAAACACGTCCGATCCAGATAAGTTATTTATTTAAAAGGCACAGAACAAGCGCAAAAAAAGAAGAATGCATCTTATACATAAAAAGAGATGAAAATACATCTGCAAGTATTAAAGTACTTATGGTGCAAACACAATTTAGGTTCACTGATGCCTTAACACCCTTTCTTGAACCCAAATTAGGCCTTGACCATATTCATTCCAAAATGATATTTGCAGTAGTTAAATTTAGTACCAAACAGTGGTTTTGTTAAAGAGTCAGCAACCATCTGTTCAGTAGAAATGTACTGCACAACGATGTCTTTATCTTCAATATGTCCCCGTAGGAAATGATGTCGAATATCGATGTGTTTTGATCGTTGACGAAATCCAGCTGTCGAGGCAAGATCAACTGCTCCTCTGTTGTCACAAAACATTACCGTAGACTTCCGAATAAGTGATGGATAAATCTCGGCAACCAAACTCCTTAACCAAAGTACTTCCTGGCATGCTTATGAAAGTGCCATATACTCGGCCTCTGTAGTTGACAACGCAACAGTTCTCTGTCGCTTACTCGCCCAAGAGATCGGACCTCCTTGCATCTTGAGAATGTAGCCACTAACTGATCGACGATCGTCAATTTCATTCGCCCAATCTGCATCACTGTATGCCACTAGCTCAGAGCTCTTATTTATACAGAACTCGATCTTATCGTTGACGGTACCCTTTAGATAGCGGAAGATTCTCTTCACGGCTGTCCAATGCGCCTGACCAGGATTAGCCAAATATTTACTTACAACACCAATTGCATGAGCTATATCTGGTCTTGTGCCTTGCGCTGCGTATATAAAATACTTCCTACGGCTTCTCTGTACGGAACATTCTGCATTTTCTTGCGATCCGCATCATTTTTCGGTGACATATCTGAAGTTAGTTTTTGATTGGGATCTAGTGGAGTCGCCACTGGATTGCAGTCTCCCATTTTAAACTTCGCAATGATTTCATTTAAATAGTCCGACTGATCTACCCAAAATTTATCCTCATGCCCAAGCATCTCGAAATTTCGCCAAGATCCTTTATCCTTGAATGCTGATTTTAGTTTGTTTTTGGTGCCCCTTATGAGATTGAGATCATTGGATAAAATTATTAAATCATCCACGTAGACTGCGACTATCTGAATATTAGAGTCAGATTTCCTTATGTAAACACACTGGTCCGTACGTGTCTGTACAAAACCCATGGACTTAAGAACGGAGTCCAACTTTTTGTTCCACGATCTGCTGCCCTGCTTCAGCCCATACATAGCTTTATTCAGCTTGCAAATTTTATTTTGCTGACCTCTGATGACAAATCCCTTCGGCTGCTTGATATAAAGATCTTCATCTAGATCTCCATGCAGAATGCATTCTTGACATCCATATGGTGAAGATGTAGGTCAAACCTGACAGAAAGTGCAAATAACAATCTAATTGTATTAGTTCTTACCACTGGTTTCCTGAAAATCGATCCCTTCAAGCTGTCCGCATCCCTTTGCCACCAGTCTAGCTTTAAACTTATTGTTGTTATTGTCGTCTCCTATGAATCATACCTCTCTTCTTCCAAAATATCAAATTTATTTGGTGATATTGGAAGGAATTTTGATTTCGCTGGTTGATGCTCCTTCAGCTCCGGTGTCGAATGATGAAATTCGGTTTCGAAGAAAATTACGTCTCTACTTCTTACCAATCTTTTTCTCTTCGGATCGACAAGTCTATATCCCTTTGAGTCATCACAGTAGCCAACGAATATTAATTCACGTGATTTCGGGTCCCATTTCAGCCTCTTCTCTTTCGGAACATGTGACATTGCCTTGCAACCAAAAATACGAAGGTTACTGACGTCTGGTTTGGTACCTGTCCACATTTCTTCTGGAGTAATATTCCGAGAATTATTTGTTGGCGTCCGGTTAATCAGATAAACGGCTGTTAAGACTGCCTCGGCCCAATACTCCTTAGGCAAATCAGCGTCAAATAACATGCTGCGGGCTTTTTCCATAATGGTGCGGTTCATACGTTCCGCAACCCCATTTTGTTGTGGTGAATAAGCAATCGTAAGTTGATGTTTGGTACCCGAACTTCTTAAGAAATGTTTCAGCTGCGAACTAATGTACTCGCCACCATTATCAGAACGAATAGTTTTAATATTTCGATCACGTTCTGTTTCTACAACGGCCTTAAACTCTTTAATTGTCTCAAAAACAGAACTCTTTTCTTTAAGAAAATAAACAAAAACCTTCTTTGATGAGTCATCAATCAGTGTAATAAAATACTTGGCACCTCCGATTGGTCCACATAAGTCGGTGTGCACCAGGTCCAGTATTTCATCGGCTCGATTACCCCTTTGCTTCAAAGGTTCTCGATGTTGTTTTCCCTTGACACAATTTTTACACGGCTCATTACTGCACTGCTTGAAATCCAATCCTATCGCAAGACCATTTCGGAGAAGATTCATATTCTTGCGGCTCATGTGGCCTAAACGTCGATGCCACAATTCCGCTCGTTCATCATTGCGAGAAATAAATGCAGTCTGATGCGGACGATCTAATTTGAAAATACCATTCTCGTCGGTGGCTGTTGCCAAAATATCTCCATCGGAACTTGTTATTATACAGCCCTCAGAATTGAATTCTACTTTGTGCCCTCGCTTTACAATTTTACTAATTGATAACAAGTTGGCTGTGACATTTGGTACATAAATCACATCCCTTACTTTTAAATTATCAGCCTTATTATTAACAAATATAGGAATCGTCGCTTCACCAATCGCAACTGCTTTCATTTGTTCATTGTTTGCTGCTGTTATTGCGGTGGTACAAGGTCGTGCACTATCATGAAGCCAATCTTCATTCAAAGTAATGTGAGTGGATGCACACGAATCCAAATACCATGCCTGGGGGTCGGAGGCATTGACGGCACAGCAAGCAAGTAGTGTCATTTGATGTGGTTTTTGTTGTTGCGATGATTTATTTCCTTTATTTTTGTTTTTGCAGAATCTACTGATGTGTCCATATGCGTTGCAGTTGAAACAGCGGGTCTTTTCGTAGTTTATTGGTTTCTGTTGACTATGACGATTTTTGTTCCAATTCCTTGCCATCAACGCTGAATCCCTTTCAGATCGATTCGCAGAACTCTTAGAAGAAATTTCCTGAAGAAGTTTTGTTTTTATTGAGTCCCCTGTTATTGGAACTCCGGAGCTCTCGAGACCCATTATCATCGGTCGATATTCGTCCGGCAGAGCAGCAAGTAGCAGTGTACCGACCCATTCGTCCTTCACTTCTAATTTCAATCCATTTAGCTTATGTGCGGTCGTCATAATTTTGTTAATATATTCGTCGACTGAAGCGCAATTTACCAGCTGAGTTGTTATCAATGCTCTAAGCAGACCTACCTTTCGTGTCAAACCGGAATCCTCGAATGCTGTTTGCAATTTATTCCATACATCCTGTGCAGTTTTTGCATCCTGTATATGCATTGTGGTCGACAACGGCATCTAGTGACAACGTTCACCAACTATGTGACTGGATGCAGTCATTGAAAGCGTCCAATTTCGTGAGAGGAGATCATCCATCTTGAAGAAGAATGAATTACACACACGACCTAATTGAAGTGGAAAGAAGACGAAATTTTTGAGTGCTACTTATGCTATATTTTTTAATTGGCTACTTGCCCTTACATTTTTTAATAAAATAATAAAACTAATAAGTACACTACAAAAGACGTGTAAACATTTATTTTCCCATGTCACTTATTTGTGACATTTCTCAAAAATTTCTCGTGAATTTAACCAATTGCGCATATATAGAGGAACAAGATGGCGACTTTTCAAAAAGACACACCCAAAACCACGGGTCGTAAAAGGGCAAAGAAAATAGAAATGGAAAATGAAGATACTTTCAGCTGTAATTTGTGTAGAGCAGTCGATACTCCGGAGATGGTGCAATGCGATGCGTGCGACTTATGGTTTCATTTTGCATGTGTCGCAGTCGACGAAAGCATAGAAAATCGCGAATGGATGTGCGACGGCTGTACCAAGGCTGCAGCTATCGAAAGTAAATCAGTAAGTGCGAAATCAACATCAAAACATTCTGCGTCCGGAACGACTCGTTCGAAACGTTTGCGCCAGAAGGAACTTCAACTTCGTCATTTAGAAGAGGAGCGAGCCTTAGCAGAGCAGCGAGAGAAAGAAGCACAGCAACGGCAACAAGCGAGGGATGCAAAGTATCTGAAGCAACGATTTGAATTGCTGATGATCGAAGACGAAGATTCAGAGGAAGAGGTACAGGAGGATAAAGACGAATCTGTGAGTACTATACGGAAGCATAGCTTAAATAATTGGCTTCAGGCACAGTCTTACGAGGCGGACAAGCAACATGGCAGCACAGCAATAAATTTGCCAAGCAATAGTCAAACTGCAACCCACCCATATAGAGATAACGCCACTACGTACGTACATCAGCAAACGAAACTTCAACCAGTACTAAACATCCTACCAATTGCCTCTGCACATGTATCCGCTACAAACTACTACCCTGAACCAACAGCTCTTCCCATCGCTCCCGATACAAAAGATATTAATCAACATGTAAACCTCAACCCACAATCAACATCTGTTGCAGCCGCGGTCGCTGCAAATACGCCTAACAACACCTGGCAAGACGATTTGCAGTCTCGAACTCTGACGTCTGTCCACTTTGCAGCAAGGCAAGCCTTTTCAAAAGAGCTACCAATATTCAGCGGACGGCCAGAGGATTGGCCTATCTTTATTAGCAGTTTTGAGGGCACAACAACAGCGTGTGGATTCTCAAACGTTGAGAATCTCATTCGTCTACAAAGATGTCTAAAAGGTAGAGCGTTGGAGGACGTCCGTAGTAGGCTTTTACTCCCGGGAAATGTGCCAGGAATTATAGAAACCCTAAAGATGAGATATGGACGGCCAGAGTTAATAATAAAAACTTTGTTGCAGAAAGTAAAGGACGAGCCCAATCCAAAATCTGATAAATTGGAGTCTATTGTCTCATTTGCATTAGCAGTGGAAAATTTGTGTTCGACAATGGAGGTATGTGGCATGTCATCTCACCTAAATAACCCTATTCTCTTACAGGAGCTAATTGAAAAGCTACCGTCTCAAATAAAACTGAATTGGGCAACATATTCATACTCGTGCGGGGCTACAGATGTTAACCTAGCTATTTTCGGCAAGTGGTTGATGCAGTTAGCCAATACTGTCAGCAGTGTCACCTACACCATTCCACAGATGTGTAATAAAGCTGGGAAACCTTTGCTTTGCGAAAAGGGTCACGTAGGTGTTCACGATGAAAGCCGTATTTCAAGAAAGAAGCCATGTTGCATTTGTAGTCAAAGCTGTAATAAAGTTGAAGACTGCTGCAAATTCAATGATTTCAACTTAAGGGATAGGTGGAACGCTGTTAAACAAAATAAACTTTGTCGAGTATGCTTGTTCTCTCATCTTCGTTCTCGGTGCAGACTGAACTCAACGTGCGGAGTTAATGGGTGTACATACAAACACCATCGTCTATTACATAACCCCGAAGCAGACAATATTGTAATGGAGCCATGCAACACTCACGACGACAGCGGACAAGCGGTACTTTTTCGCATCCTGCCAGTCACTGTATATGGAAAAAAGGGCCCAATAAATGTATTCGCCTTTCTTGACGAAGGGTCCTCGCTTTCTTTGATGGACGAGTCTTTAGCCAAAGAGTTGCACCTACAAGGACAACCTGTGCCATTGTGCTTAAAATGGACAGGCGATACCCATCGTATAGAAAATCAGTCCAAAGTAGTGTCATTGCAGATATCACAAATACGTAAAAACAACAAAAGGTTCTCGATGTCAAACGTTCGCACAGTTTCAGCTTTAAATCTTCCTGTTCAGTCAATCTGCATAAAAGAAATGGTTTCTCATTATCCGTATCTGAAGGGCATTCCAATAAGTTCTTACGAAATGGCAACTCCACGTATTTTGATAGGCCTCAACAATTGGAGGCTAGGAATCCAGCTAAACTATAAGGAGGGTGGTAAAGACGAACCGGTTGCATCACAGACTCGTTTGGGTTGGACTGTTTATGGTCCATGTCGACCACAAATGGGAAAGGTATCCAATACACACGTCTTTCATAGCCTTCATCACTGCGAATGTCAACAGCAGTCTGATATTGAACTCCACGATATGATGAAGGACTACTTTTCCTTGGATAGCCTTGGTGTTACCACCACTTCCTACCAGTCAATGATGTCACCAGAAGATCAACGTGCATGTCAGATGCTGGAAGCAGAAACAGTGCGTAAGGGTGATCGTTTTGAGACTTGCCTTCTCTGGAAGTACGATGAAGTCGAGTTACCCGATAGTCTCCCCATGGCCCTACGACGTTTTCAATGCCTGCAGTCAAGATTGGATCGTGATCCGGATCTAAAAGAAAATTTGAGAAGACAAATCGAAGACTACGAAACCAAAAACTATATTCGTAAGCTGACGCAAGCAGAATTGGATCAAAATCATTCACGTACTTGGTACTTGCCCATTTTCCCAGTCGTGAACGCAAACAAGCCCGGCAAAACAAGGATAGTATGGGATGCCGCCGCCAAAGTGAAGGGAATCTCCTTAAATTCCATCCTCATGAAAGGGCCCGACCAGCTGACGTCACTGCTAGGTGTGCTACATCGGTTCCGGGAAAAAAGGATAGCAGTATGCGGTGATATACGTGAAATGTATCATCAAGTACGCATAAAACAAGAAGATCAACATTCGCAGCGCTTTCTCTGGGCCCAGAATGAGTCGAAACGGAATCCTGATGTATATGTCATGGAAGTGATGACATTCGGAGCCACATGTTCGCCAAGTTGCGCACAGTTTGTGAAAAATAAAAACGCCCACGACTTCGTTGATAATTATCCCAGAGCTGTAAAATGCATAGTAGAAAACCACTACGTGGATGACATGTTGGATTCCGTGGATACCGAGGCAGAGGCTATACAGTTGTGCAAAGATGTGAGGTGGATTCATCAGCGCGGCGGGTTCGAAATTGGAAAATGGATCTCGAACTCATCCAATGTAGTTAGTGCTCTTGGAGGTGATTCAGCTATACAGAAATGTAGTCTCAACATGGGTTCCAATATCGAAGCAGACAAGGTGCTAGGAATGTGGTGGTGCACCGCTACAGATAGTTTTACATACGTGGTGGGACGAAACGATAACAACAAGGACGTCCTAGGTGGAAAGCTGAAGCCAACGAAAAGAGAAGTGTTACGCATTCTCATGAGCATATTTGACCCGCTGGGGCTCATAGCACATTATTTGGTATACCTAAAGATCTTACTCCAAGACCTGTGGAAAGATCAGATCAGCTGGGATGACCAAATCAATGAAGAACAATTTATACGTTGGTGCCAGTGGATCCGATTACTAGATAGGGTCGAGGAGATAGCAATTCCGAGATGTTACTTGACTGACTTGACGTTTGGTGAAGCTACTACCGAGCTGCACATCTTCGTGGATGCGAGCAAAAGCGCCTTTGCAGCAGTAGCTTATTTTCGTTGCAGTCTGAATGGGAAGGTTGAGTGTAGGCTTGTGGGAGCCAAAACAAGAGTATCGCCGATCAAATTGGTATCTATACCACGTTTGGAACTTGAGGCAGCAAGATTGGGAGTTCGCTTTGCCAACAGCATTACCAAAGGGCATTCAGTGGTCATCTCTCGCAAGGTGTTCTGGTCAGATTCTAAACCGGTTCTGTGTTGGATTCGGGCGAATCATCGTAACTATCGCCAATTTGTAACTTTTCGTGTTGCCGAAATATTGGAGTCTTCGAACGTGGAGGATTGGAGATATGTACCAACAAAAATGAATGTCGCAGACGAGGGAACGAAGTGGCAGAAAAACCCTACTTTCGAAGCATCCAGCCGTTGGTTTACCGGCCCAAGTTTTTTGTTGCTGCCAGAAGGTGAATGGCCTATCGACACTGCAGGAAATATAACAACCGAAGAGCAAATTGGATCACATCTTTTCGTTCATGCGTATAAATCCGAATCTGTCATTGATATTACTCGCTTTTCAAGTTGGATGCGTTTGCTTCGATCACAGGTATGTGTTTTCCGATTTACTTTCAATATTCGTAGTTCCAGCAAAGGGCTTCCACGACGTTCGGGCGTTTTCACGAAAGAAGAATATAAAGAAGCTGAGATGTATCTTTATCGTCAAGCTCAACTCGACGTCTATGTTAAAGAAATATTAGTTCTTACGGGACAGAACAACGCTACGGACAAACAACAAACGCTGGATAGGAGTAGTTCCATCTATAAACTTTCACCTTACTTGGACAAAAACGGAGTCTTACGGTGCCATGGACGAATCGATTCAGCTTCAGAAGCGGATTATGATGTTAAGCGGCCAATCTTGCTACCTCGAGGCCATCCAATCTGTTGTCTTATTATACAATACACACATGAACAAATCCATCATCTTCAAAACGAAACAGTCGTCAACGAACTTAGACAAAGGTTCTGGATACCTCACATGCGAGCTGCTGTTAAGGCGACAATAAAGAACTGCCAGCATTGCAAAAATCAGCGCGCTCTTCCGCAGCCACCTCAAATGGGAAGTCTTCCAGCAGCCAGACTAGCAACATTTTGTCGCCCCTTCTCGTACACTGGCGTCGATTACTTCGGTCCCATGGCGGTGACATTAGGCCGCAGGACAGAAAAACGATGGGGAGTCTTGTTTACATGCATGACAACTCGTGCAGTCCACATCGAAATAGCGACGAGTTTAACTAGCGACTCATGTATCTTGGCCATCAAAAGATTTATGGCTCGCCGAGGGACTCCTCTGCAGTTTCATAGCGATAACGGCACAAATTTTCACGGTGCTAATAACGAAATTCAGCAGGCAATGCAGCAGCAATC
The DNA here is from genome assembly GCA_949372485.1 of Cheilosia soror. Lineage (NCBI taxonomy): Eukaryota > Metazoa > Arthropoda > Insecta > Diptera > Syrphidae > Cheilosia > Cheilosia soror. The sequence goes on from OX443562.1 coordinate 35,886,441, forward strand.
CGAAATCGCCGAAAAGTTTTCCAGTCCGGCCACTGAATGGCGTTTCAATCCACCGTCGTCGCCTCACATGGGTGGTACTTGGGAGAGAATGATCCAAACTGTGAAGAAAATACTCAAGGAGATCACACCTACGCGTAACCCATCCGATGAATTGCTCCATAGTATGATGCTGGAAGTGGAAAAAACTATTAACTGTCATCCTCTAACTTATATACCACTGGAAGAAAAAAGCGACGAAGCGCTAACTCCAAACCATTTCCTCCTGGGAACGTCAGATGGACACAAACCCGATGTCGTTCAAACCACCGATACAGCTCTGTTAAGAAAGGACTGGATGAAGTCCCAACAATATGCCAATTTATTCTGGAAAAGGTGGTTAAAAGAATATCTGCCGACTCTAACGAGAAGGGGTAAATGGTGGGCTCCCGTAAAGCCTATTGAAGTTGGAGATATTGTCATCGTTGTTGACGATTCAAATCCTCGAAATCTGTGGCCTAAAGGAAGGGTACTAGACCGCACACTCAGCAGTGATGGACAAGTAAGAAAGGTTACAGTGCAGACGAGCAGCGGGATATATGTGCGCCCAGCAGTGAAGATAGCCGTTCTCGACGTTCAAGGTGGTAAGCCGATCTCAACCGCCTTACCAGGGGGGACTGTGGTCGACAACGGCATCTAGTGACAACGTTCACCAACTATGTGACTGGATGCAGTCATTGAAAGCGTCCAATTTCGTGAGAGGAGATCATCCATCTTGAAGAAGAATGAATTACACACACGACCTAATTGAAGTGGAAAGAAGACGAAATTTTTGAGTGCTACTTATGCTATATTTTTTAATTGGCTACTTGCCCTTACATTTTTTAATAAAATAATAAAACTAATAAGTACACTACAAAAGACGTGTAAACATTTATTTTCCCATGTCACTTATTTGTGACATGCATATAGTTTATGGAATCAACGGCGAGAATTATTTTTGACCGGTTTCGGTGCCAATAATACAAGACCATAATTCTTCGTGCTCTAAATATGCTTGCATGGCAAATTTCCAGGTGTTATAATTGTCACTCCCTGTTAGCTTTTCAATCGAAAGCAATGTATGCAGCGAAAATTATATTTAATACTGAATTCTGATTTCACAATCTAGATTCACGGTCAGATATTAAATCAAATTACATGCGCTTAAAAAATTCTGTTTAATTCGTAGGCAATACCTGGGCGCATAACCTGCTAAGATGACAAAATAAAAAACACGTCCGATCCAGATAAGTTATTTATTTAAAAGGCGCAGAACAAGCGCAAAAAAAGAAGAAAGATAGCAGATGCATCTTATACATAAAAAGAGATGAAAATACATCTGCAAGTATTAAAGTACTTATGGTGCAAACACAATTTAGGTTCACTGCCTTAACAAATATCACTTAAAACAACTTTTCCACTTATTAGAATCTTTCCACTTATTATCACTACCGATACTCTTTCGAACTTTACTTCCACACCATGTCGTCTTCAACTGAATGACCTGTGCAACGCCGAACACAAAGCCTTCCGAGATTTGGAGGTCCGGAAGTTGATCTTTGTGATTAAGAATGGTTTCTATAAGCTTGGCATACTCACCAGATTTTAAACATTGATCTGCAAGCTCGTTGTGAAGAACATCATGTGGGCTACTAAGAGGAGGACCATCGCCATGTGAGAGTAACAGTATATGGGTCTTTCTATATCTTCTTCATCCATTTGGCAAAGTATCCAACACCAGAGTTTGAAGCGTCGCATAAAATAATGAAAGGCTTTTTGAAATCCGGATTGACAAGAATTGGAGCAGATGTCAAAGCGTTCTTCAATTAATTTTTTTGTTTGACATTCTGACTCGCCATTGCGATATAGAGAGAGCGTAAGGTATTTTTTCCTTGAAGCGTCAGAAATTGATTAGGAGAGTAGCGTTTCTACTTTCTTAATGTATCTGATGGTACATACAGCATAGGTCGTCTTTAGTACGTCGGTACTTATAATTTCCCTGAAATATGACTTTCTTCTGATACCACAGAGGGCCGGGCATTCACACATGACATGCTCAGCTGTTTCGTCTTCCTCAAGACATAGTCCTCACTCCTCACTTCTGTGAGTCGACTAATTGCATTTTTTTTAGATGATATCATAACCAGTGGTTCCCTGTAAGGTAGCCTACTAAATTGTTGATATCATGCCTGCGTAGATTTATGATCTTTTTGGCATCTTTTTTAAAAGGTTGTATCGCTTTTTTGGCTTGTCTAAGTCCCAATGTGAAATGCATTTGTTGCGTTCCCAGCTTTTTATAGCTGATTTAGGGATTGAACAAAACGGTTCTGGCCCTATAAAAGGAGATACAGAGCCCTTTCTGGCTAGCTCATCAGCATTTTTATTTCCTATAATAACCTCTTGGCCAGGAACCCACCATAACCTGATTTTGTTTCTGGTACTGAGTGTTTGGACTCTGGAGGGTTTTGAAGCAGAGTAGCACTGATTTGGAGTCAATAGTCTTCAATTCATAAAATGCTTTTAATGCGTCGGGTTCAAACTCAAATGTTAAGTAGTTCTTTACAAATTTTCTGTACCAACCTGAGAGTCCAAGAAATCTACATATCTGGTGAGGTGATTTCGGTATCGTAAACTCAACAATGGACGCTACATTATCAGGGTTGACCTTCAAATATCCCTCACCTACAACAACAAAACCAAGATATGCAAGCTCTTTAAAACAGAATTTGGATATGAATCTTTTAAATGATTCATTAATGATTGGAAAAACATTCACTAAAATGAATATAATGCTAGTCTCAAAATAAATATTTATAATAAATACTTGTTTTATTGCATTACAACACATTTTAACTTCTTCGTTTATAAATGTTTTACGTCATTTTTTTTTTTTTTTGCTTGAGCCGCTCGTTGGCGTATTGAAAGAGCCTCATCGCTGTTTGCTCGAAAAAATCCTCAGGAAGGTTGTAGATGTAATTGGCGTAAAATGCATCTTAAAAAAATAAATTTAGTTAATATTAGCTTATAATTTTTTATTTTTGACTTACTTCGTAGGGCAACTACGGTTGTTAGAGCCCGTGCAGATTTTTTGGTCTGAGTACCCCTCAGCTCGCAGATGTTTTTATTGCTGGTGTTTCTATCTTTTTCATTCTTTTCAATCCTTTTATTTTCGTGATCGGGGACCACCGTTCGTTGCAAACAATTATGGTGGCTTTACATTACCACACCACGCAATTTTGCACGACTTCAGAGAGGAAGATCCATTTTTCCACAGCCAAGGCTAATGATGTGTAAGAGTGAGACCACAAGTCTAACCGTTGAATCTAGGCTGCTATAACTTTTTTATGGAGATTTGACAGCTCAGATGTAAACAATCAAATTTTTCAACTCTCAAGAAACATTTCAAAGCTAAAAAATACGCCTAGAACAAAGAGAGATAAGAAAAGTAATTCCCCAACACTGCATATATCATTAACTTTTCTAATATATAAAATTTTTTCAGTTTCAGTGACGAAAACCCACAAAAAGGGACTCGCATGGAAGCAACAGATCATCGAGGACATCCGTAGATGTGTAGAAAAGTACCCAAACATATTCTATTTTCTGTACAAAATATGCGTAACTGAAAGAACTGCGCAACGAATGGAAAAAGAACTCTAGGTTTATATTTGACAAACATCGCATTATGCAGATTGGTCTTGGCCGAACAGAGGTCGAAGAAGTTGAACCAGAATTACACAAAGTAAGTTGCTCAACAGATTTTTAAAGCGTTTATATTAAAGTTAACTAATTTGATTAGGTTGCCCAAAGGTTGACTGGACAGTGCGGCTTGCTTTTCACAGAAAAATCCAAGGAGGATTATCTTGAAACGGGCCAAAGAATACTGGGCAGTCGAATATGCCCGCAGTGGGTTTGTTGCTAGGTACCGACACGGTAGTCTGCCTGCGGGTGGGTCCCTTGGAGGATATCGCACATTTAATGGAACCACATTTGCGTTCTTTGGGATTGCCCACAAAACTACAGAAGGGTGTTATTACTCTGTACAGTGAGTATACTGTCTGTGAAAATGGAAAAGTACTTACACCGGAGCAGGCTAGAATACTGAAACTAATTGACAAACCGATGGCTAAGTTCCGCCTGACAATAAAATGTTCCAGGAATAAGAAGTATGGATTCGAGGCGCATGTAGCAGACAATTCGGCTGACAGTGGCAACGAAGAGGATATGGAGGAGAAAGACGATGACGTTGAAATGGAAGAGAATAACGATAGCGATCATGAGTAGTGAAATGAAACAATCCACGGTAGCCTTAAGTTTAAGGTGTTTATTTTTTATACGTGTAATATAATGCAAGGAAATGTTTAAATATAAATTGAAATGACGAATGCGACGGTTTTTTAACAATATGTTGGTTTTCAGCCGTCACAAGAGGTATCCGAAATATTTTGCTGTCATGCGGAGGAAAGGCCTCCCGCATTCTTTTTGGATGGCCTGTATGCAATGACATAGCGTTGAGCAACTATCAGCGGTGGCGACTATCCGGAGGCGTAGGTATTCTAAATTGAAGTGGACTTGTGGCTGGATCATCTACATTGTATAAACAATTAAATCAGTACATACATATATACAATTTACAATTTCAATTCGTAGTTTATCAAAATAACAAAGTTACGACTAGTACTTACCGGTATCTAAGCTCTCAAATGAGCATTGAAATCCCTCCTCGTCAAGGTATTCGGACATTTGGACACCGATTTTCATCTGAAAATATTATTTGCAATACATTTTCTATTAGTTAATTAACAAAATGTTAAATTACCGTCAAAATTTTGTTTTCCATTTCTGAAATTCAAACATCTGGTATTATGGCATCGTAAAAACATATGATAGCAGTGTTCATTTTGTTCTATAGGAACGATAAATTCCATAGGCCATCGCTATAAAAATATCAACATGCACAGCTTTCCCATAATACGTATCACGTAAACAAGATGGCCGACCAAAAAACGTGTCACGTATTTTTGCATGTTAGGTGTTGCTGTCCCTTACCTTCTATAGACTATTTAGTATTTAGCATCTCTTTAATTTTGCGTGATAGGAATGCGTGGTAATGTAAAGCCACCATTAATTGAACTGACGCATCTAATTTTTATATTTTCTTTGTTTCATTTCCAGGTCCCGTTATCACTATCCATTTGCGCAAAAACAAGTTTTCTCTTGCACAAAAATAATCGATCTTTTTCCTTACGATATTGTGCACCGTCACTTTTATTCATTTAAGTGAAGGAAATTTGAATGTCGTTTTAAATTTTAATTCTGAAAATGTAGTGCGAGATATTTTTTTTTAGATAGCTTGCTCATAATAATTTTTGTTCCTTATGTGAATGAAAATCGAATGTCAGTATTCGTTCTGAAACCAGGTTTGGTTCACATAAATGAATGTTAAATGAAAGCATGTTCTTCATTTTTACTGAATGTAAAGTGATTCTTCACTTTTACTGAAGAAAAATGTTTGCTGGGTAGCTACGAGCTTAAGCATAGCCAAATGTTCGTCGAAGTCTTTCAAAGCAATTAGTAGGTCGTGCATGCACTACTTACTTGCAAGTAAACAAAAATGTTCTCTTTCATTTCGTGTTGAATCACTTTATTCATTAGTCTGCACATGCGTTGTGGCGCATTGTAGAGGCCGAAGTGCATTACCTTGAACTGATATAATGGTCCTCCCGGAACGGTAAACGCAGTCTTTTCCCTTGAGCTTTTCCCCAACGGAATCTGCCAAAAAGCATTTTTCAAATCCACACTTGAAATAAAATGAGAATCCGAAAGAAGTCCTAGCAAACCCTCAATATACGGCAACGGATACGCATCCTTATTAGTGGCGGAATTGATTTTCCTAAAGTCTAGGCAGAGTCGGTTTTTACCAGTTTGCTTCAGCACTAGAACTACAAGAGAGCTCCAGGGACTTTCCTCAATCACATCCATTTGAAGCATGCGATCACCTCCGCATAAAAAAGGTTTTGAGCTGCTGGAGAAAAAGGATAGTGTCATTGTTTTATTGGGACCGAATTACCAGTATCAATGTAATGCTCCTACATTTTTGTCTGCCCTAGACCGTGTTTGGAAAAGGATGGAAATAAAGACTTTACTTGTTCGAGAGCTACTAATTGATCTTGAGTTAGCTGATGAATATTTGGACCTATTGTTTCGGTTTTGGATATTTGAGACAACTCCGATATGATATGCGGAGCCAAGTTAAAGAGCTTCTAAAAATCTACCCCCAAGTACAGTTTTCATCACCTGATGAGAATTGCCTATACTTAAAGCTATTCTAGCGTGGATTGAAAAGTACTACTGATTGACCCCAGCGCCATCTGATGGAAAGTAGATGAACTTATTCAACAAAACTTAACGATTGGTCTTTAACGAAGCAGTACATTCTCGAATGTTCCGGTTGGAGCATAGAATGTTCGAGACGCTTTCGTTGGGAGTATAAATAGGTTTGCAGAATCGGACGTGAGACAGTTTATTTTTAAACAGTGTAAAGCGAAGTTCGAAAAAGTATCGGTAGTGATATAAAATAAGTGGAAAGATTCTAATAAGTGAAAAAGTTGATTTTAAAGGATAATAAAAGTGATTTGTTAAAGAAAACGTAAACAGAATAGTGTTTTATCTTTTCGAATCCCAGCCGAATGTAGCACTATTTTCTTTTAGAAACTCCATAGCACCAGCTCCCAAACAGCTCATTGAAGCTCCCGAGTCAAGGAGACCAAACACTGGGGTATTCTATAGCAGAAGGTTAGCATACGGTCTATGATCTTCATAGATTCATTCATTCAAATGGGTAGTTGAGAAAATCGCTTTGTACACATTTTTCTTATCCTAAAAACGAAGGCGAAGCTTAGAGACTTTCTCGGACACATGTGGTGACGGGTTATGGCCAATTCACAACGGCGCTTTGCCGCTTGCGTGCGTTGACAGGCGTTTTAGAAACTTTACCGTACTTTATGTCAACGCGCGCAAGCCGCAGTTTTCCAAAACTAAATGCCGCTTCAGAGCTTTGGCGCGTTGAGAGACTAGAGTATGAGAGATTGAAAGTTCTGTTTGGTTTATGTTAATATACCCCAATTCAGAGCAGAATGCAAGTCTACTCCTTTTTGCTTATACCTGTTATTTTTAATGCACGATTTAAGAGGAAATTTGTTCAAAATAGTAAAAAATTCATAAATAAATAACAGTTATTGTATTTTCACTTTTCTTGTCGTGGAATATTTTTGTGGCAGAATTGTCTGGTGCATGAAATGTACATAGATACACAGGTACAAGCCTTCCCATGAAAGTCCTTTCAGGCGAGGCAGGTAGATGTTTAGTTTGGTTGAGAAAATGTGGATAAAAAGTGTGCAATATTACCAAATGGCCAGCATATTTTATCTACGCTGTGGAAAGAAGTTCAGTCACTAAAATACAGAGGTGCAATTTTGTTAAAAACTTGCTTTGGCTATTGAAAAAAAAAACCTATTAATAAATTCTCAAATATGGATACCGACGATCTACTCGATTTTTGAATTCATATTTATATTTTACATCTGTTGGTATGCTGGACATTCATTCGGACGATTGCGACCGCAGGTACTGTTTTTCGTCGCTCGCTGGGTTTTTACCACATCCGTTCACCTATCGCCAGTAATGGCAATGCATATTGAAAGGATTTTATGACCCTCTAAATAGGGTCATTTGCCTGGTATTAATTAAATACACGAACATTTTTTTTTGCTATATTTCCGCGAAGATCTTGCTGTCCTGTCCAGACATTTTTTTATATTCCTATGGCTGGACTTCAAAACCTACCCGCCTATGGAGTTCAAATTTACAGGGAATCTTCGATATAGGACGGAGAATTCCCGTGAATTTAGGTCAAAGTCGGTACGCATATTCATGTTCATTGTCCCGATAGACAATAAAAAATATGTAGCTATATCTACCTAAGGATTTCAATTCATTGGCACGAGCAAAAAAGCGGGTACACCAAGTAATAAATTAATACCTATCATTTGCACATCGCAGAAAATTAGATTTTCCCTCGACCAGAAAAAGAAACTATAAATATTCTAAACAAAAATGTTTATTTCGTTTATCAATTGTATAAAGCACAGAGTAGTTTCAGAGAAAACTAAAATTTCAAAAGCGTGCACATAACATTTGGGCACATATTTTTTTGTTCAACAATCTGAAGAAATCACTAGTAGCATTACAACAAAAATAATATTCGTCATTTCCACACAGTAAAATAATTAATTTGTATTGCAAAAACCTCATATTCTACTAAAAACGAGTACGTGTATACCCACGCTACTCCAACATGAACGGCATATGCTCTATCACAATAAATATTATCAAATCGAACAAACCAAACCGAAAATGAAATGTCAAAGCCGTCCAACGCCACCGAAAGTAGAAAGTTGCTCTACTTGGGCGTCGCGTTGGACTTTACGATATTTACGATCTAAACGCGACCCGAAGCCTGACGCCGCATTTTGGCTTGCACCATATGAAAGCATTGGTTCTACTTTATCTGTCAACGCACGCAAGCGGCAAAGCGCCGTTGTGAATTGGCTTTTAAATATCCGAGAACGTACTTTCTCATAGTTCACGAGACGTTCGTGTACACTTATGTCGTTTTCGGTTGGTCATCTAGAACCGTCCGGAAGCAAACCGAACGCTTCTGAGAGCATTCGATTGGCACTCAACTGACAGTTCTTTTCCTGAAAAGAAGTGAAATTTGCTTCTGGATTTAAATTCAGAATCGCGGAGATTTCGGAGCTTCGTTGAATAAGTTCATCTACTTTCCATCAGATGGCACTGGGGTCAGTAAGCAGAACTTTTCAATCCACACTACAAAAAATTCTGTTCGTGTGTCTTGCTTGCTGTACTGCTCGAGCTTGTCCAGACTGTGTCCAGAAATTCTGCACATGTATTTTGGGCATTGGACATTATGTGGTGCGTGTGTAAAAGCTAACAATTGTAAATCCGTGAAGGCAAAAGGATACTCAGCAGTTATGTGATGCGCTTTTGTAGTATAGCTGATATATTCCATCTGTGGAACATTTTTTTAATTTCTCTGATTTCTGTGAAGTTAAACTTCACATCATACTTGCCCACCCCATTATCAGGGAGTGCAGTACAGCAGCATTTCCAGTGAAAAGTTATATATCTCTGTTATTAACTGATCTATGGTAAGCCGGAGGTAATGCAATCGCCTCAATCAATAATAAGCGCTTTATTTTCTACTTGCTTCCTGAACGCTGCATTCTTTGTGTATGTGTATGCCCATACCAGTGTTCATAAGTCGTTGGAAATTTACCTTTTCGTGGGAATTTTGACGGTCGGTCAAAAATAATGGGAAAAAGGGAAACAAATTCGGCGCGGTGTCGCGGCAAATTTTACTACTTTCCACATTCAAAAACTTACTAATATATGTAATAAAATAAGAATAAATGCCGACAAATAATTGTTGCATTAACAACAACTGTAGTACAAACAGCACAGCCAAAAATAATAACATAAAATTGCATTTATTTCCAAAATTAAACGCGAAAATGACGGGTCAAACTATGTCTAAAAACACATGATAAGAGAGAAAGCAAAAACAGCAGATACTAAGATTTTATTTTGTATATTTGTACGCAATCTCTACAAATTTAACTATTTCACTTTTGCAGACACTTTTAACAAAACCCTTAATTTCAATTCTGCAATGTTTTCAATTGGTATTTTCCTACAAGTTCTTTAGCTGTCACTTTTTTTCTCATTTGACACTGACGTTGTCGCGAACTACCCTATTCTTTATTCATTATGAAAAATTCCTCAAGTCATTATTTTTTAACGCAGTTGCGGGAAAATGGCTTATTCGGCAATATTAATGAAATGCATATTTTCCACTGTCAGTCCAATTTTGGGCCATTCATTGGAGAATTCGGGCCTCAATCTCCACAATAATGAGGTGAATATAGGCCCCAAGCCCTGTGTACTTCGCAGTTTATCGGAAATGTGACTTTACATAGCCCCCCTCAAGAAGTAATTGAATGACGTCAACATGCGTAATCTTTGTGGCCAATTCACTGGACCTTTCGCGATATAATGTTATAATTCAATCAATCGAGCCCTTAGTATCTTGATAATAGGTCCATTTAATGATTCCAAATAAGTAGGTACATACCTATATATTTTATATATTTGATAGAAGACTCTAGTGGCAGCTATGTATTTAAAAACATTTTTTTTTAATTTTTGTTCATAAATCATACATAATGGTGTAGGACAATTTTGGGATTTTAACATAATGCGGAGGAAAACAAATTAAATTTCCATGGGAAAAATCATCCCAATGACATATGAACACTGGTCCATACATCTTCAAATCTATGTTGAATTCGATTGGCAATCTGAGATTTTTTAAGATTTCTCTAGATTTCGTCTGGCCAATTGAACAAAAAGAAGTATACTGCGCTGTTCTTTGTTGGTGTTGGTGGTGTGCCTGCCAAAAGTTGCCCAGCAAACATTTTTCTTCAGGAATGAATCATAAATGATTCAGTTAAATGAAGAAAACATTCAGATATGAATTCATTTATGATTCAATTTGAATCCTTTTTCCTGAGAAATGGGCCTTCATTTATGAATCTTTTAAATGATTCATAAATGATTGGAGAAACATTCACTAAAATGAATGTAAGCATGTTTACTTATAGAAAAGTGTCATGCAAAATGTCACGATACATCTTCACTTAAGTGAATATTGACTGCATCATTTTTAAATCATCATAAAGATTCATAAATGATTCATAAATGATTGGAGAAACATTCACTAAAATGAATGCTTATATTCAGTTTTTTTTTTGGCTTAAGCCGCTCGTTGGCTTGCTCAAAAAAATACTCCGGAAGGTTGTAGTTGGCGTGAAACGCATCTTTTAAAAAAAAATAATAAATTTAGTTAATATGAGCTTATAATTTTTGTTTTTTAACTTACTTCGTTACAGATGTTTTTATTGCTGGTGTTTCTATCTTTTTTATACTTTTCAATCCTTTTATTTTCGCGAGTGGGGACCACCGTTCGTTGCAAGCAATTAATCGAACTGACGCATCTAATTTTTATATTTTCTTTGTTTCATTTCCAGGTCCCGTTATCACTATCCATTTGCGCAAAAACAAGTTTCTCTTGCACAAAAATAACCCTCGATCTTTTTCTTTACGATCTTGTGCACTGCCACTTTTATTCATTTAAGTGAAGGAAATTTGAATGTCGTTTTAAATTTGAATTCTGAAAATGTAGTGCGAGATATTTTTTTTGGAGATAGCTTGCTCATAATCATTTTTGTTCACTTATGTGAATGAAAATCGAATGTCAATATTCGTTTTAACCTGAAACCAGATTTGGTTCACATAAATGAATGTTTAATGAAGGCATGTTCTTCATTTTTACTGAATGTAAAGTGATTCTTCACTTTTACTGAAGAAAAATGTTTGCTGGGTGTTTACCTTTTTTTTGTGAAGATTTTTTTTTCATCATAATGAAAGTGTATTGGTAAATCTCGAGCGTCTCTGAGAAAAAATCGAGATTCGCAAAAGTGCTCTCGACTCTGAAAAAGATTGCTTTTTTTTGTACCAAACGAACGAAAAAAGTGATCTCGGGAAAGAAAGAGTGCTTTTTTCTGGCGAATCGAAATTAACACTAGTGACCCACAACCACACAACACAAAACCCATACGCGATAGCAAAAATAGATACAAATATACAAGTGATTCGATGATTCAATATTGTGCAGTGTGTGACTGTGACAGTTGAAAATTATTTTCCTTTAGAAATTTATGTAGACATCCTCGGTGGATGTTTAATAATTTTACGCGAATTAGTTATTGGTTTATATAACTTTTCATTTTTAATGTCAAAATAAACTATTTAAAAGCATGCAAGAAACTGGACTATAATCGAGTTTTTCGTCGTATCAACCGCCATTTTAATGGTCTACAATTTTTTGTAAAATAAAAATAGGAAAATGTCTAAAGAAGTTTCTAAATTTTATAACAATCAGCAAAATATTATAAGTGGATTCAGTTCATTTGATAGTGACTCCTTGCCCGATTGTAGTGAATTTGACTCGGATTCTGTTGCTTTGGAATATTTTAAGGAGAGGTATGTTTAGCTAGCCCTAATTTTCATACATAGCTACCCATTGTTTTGTTTTGTTTTTTTTGTTGCCTACACTTAATAATATGTACCTACGTCCGTTCAAAAATAAAAATTAAACTCCATGCTTAATAATTCGAAGATGTCCTAATTTTATTTGCTATCGCTTTTTTGTGGCTGCCTTTAGTGTCGCCGCGTCGAAAATTGTTTCCCGAATTATGTTCATATAGCTAAATTTGAAACTGATCCCAATTTTAAAAATTATATACGGTTTCGTCGTCAATGCAGTTGGAAACTCTAATATAAAAAATGTAAACAAACTCTACTAGCTGTCGTTGTAATTAACGCGGTTCAGAGTACCTATCTCATTTTTTGAGGATGGACCACACGATGCTAGGATTTCATACATCGGGCATCGGATCAAACATGACCATGTTCCTTATCAAATCATTTGTCATCAAGTCATGCTGCCCCTCGACTTAAAATTTAGATTATAGCTGACCTCATTTCGTGTTGGTCGGGTGGTCGTGACGAATATGTCGACTATTATCGTCCAGATGAATAGATTACTCTGCTTAAAGGAATTATTGACTGCTTCTATTTAATAGTTAGCCGACGTGTACTTTAAAGTAAAAGTAAGGATTTTCTTGCCTATCGCTGTATGTATGATCGGGATGATAGATAGTGATAGACCCGAACATTGCTCAAAAGATTTGGCCGCCCGCTTCTCCTGCTTTCTTTTTTTTTCCGAAGATGTGACGGACACCTCTCTTACTTACTAATCATTATCGAGCCGGGACCAAGCGGCACTTTTGTTGGCATGTTAGTAGTATTGCCACTGATGATGTGCTTGATGGGGTCAAGCGAGTGGCGATCGGAAAAAGTTCTCCCGGTCTCTTCTTAAAGTATGTTTGCTGTTGTAATGTGATAGATATCCGTAATCATCAAGTAGTGGTATACTTTGCCACTCGGAGCATTCGAACATTCAAGATGGTAAAGGCATGTCGACCGCCAAGTTTCCTTATGTATATTGGGGCTTGGGAATCTTGTGCTGCTCAGCTCGTCAATGCCTTGGGTGGTTATAAACACAGGTAGTGGCTTTTTCATTAGTGAAGGAATATAAATTACAAATTTCTCTCACCGTCTCATTACAAAAGTATTAAAATGATATGATCGTGTAACATAAGTAAGTAACGCTGGAGCCATAGTTACAAGGTGATGCTCTATCTAAAACATTTGCACACATTTCAATACAAACGTTGGTACATATAGTTATTTATGTAGAGCATAAAGTAATACCTAATATAACAACTTTTAATAAAGAAATAAAATATTATGTATACATGTATGTACTTTATAATACATACATACATTTCGTTAAGTAGTTGCTATCATCTATTTATAACTGCAAGGCGGCAATAATAAAATTATTTACAAAATTATATTCAGCGATTTGGGTTTCTGTTTTGCCCGAATTGTTCAGTAAAATTATTCTGAGCTCGTAGAACGCGCTCTGAACGTGCTCTGAACATTGTCTGAGCGAAAAAAGAAACCTAATATCTGAGCTCTGATGTCTCTGAGCTAAAAAAGAAACACGAACTTTTTTTTTGACAGTTCACGCTTGTCGTTCATTTTAGTGCACACGGACTTGCAGCGATCCCAGAACTCGACTTTTCCTTTTGGTCTCCTTTTCAGTCTGCCCTCTACCTATTAGCGTCACCGTTGATGAATTTTGAAAAATCGCAAGAAAAAGAGCCATGGAGAAAAAAGGGGCATTTAAATTAATAACTTCAAATCAAAAGTAAACATAAGAAACAAACGAGGTATATAATATTCTATTTTTTAAGCTATAACAATTCAGTCGAATAAAACATAAAGTACAAAAAAAATATTGAACGTAAAATCAATTCAATAACATAACAAATCAATTTATTCAGCGGTGCAGGTTCTAATCCAAAATCTTCTGAATCATTCTCCGACCGCTCTGACCCCGATTCTGAAATTGGAGGCGCCGCCAAGCTCGTTGAAGGAATGGACTTCGCCAGATCAAAGGTCACGGTAGTGCCGCAGCCAAGTTCTGTAGTAAAGTCACTTACCCTTTTTACGGAAACAAACTCAGGCTGTTTTCGACCTCTCTTTAACTTCGAAAGCAATTAAGCCAAAAACTTCAACCATGAAGTATTTGCCAAGCTCATTAAAAAGGTCGACCTCACCAAATTTCATCTCTATAGCATTAGTGGTTCTCAACATACAGAACGTCAAAAATCGTAACTGACTGACTGATTTAATCACTCTCACTTATATGAAGATTATTCAAATTATTAAGCACTTCCGGCCATAATAGAATCGTGAAATTTGGCAGAATGCTAGATCCTGTGGAAAAAGTCCAAAAGTTAAGATTGTCCATTCATTCCATTTTTTTTTACATTTAACCTTTTAAACTAAGAACTTGGCGTACATTTAGAAGTCATTACTTTTCCTGGCTGACTAGTAATGTGGCGTGCTACATATCGTGTACTAGCACCTTTACGAGTATTGAGGTCGTTCGCCTTCACTGAATATTGTAATCCTTAATGATCTTAATAAATGACATCGAACCGACAAATGTGGGTGCTGATCGACCTCTATTCCTTGGGGCCACATTTAAATTCATTAATTTAGAAGACAGTTCCAGTTGGTGGGTTTTGTCCAGCTCGCAGAAAAAGCGAGCAGTTAGTTAATAGAGAATTAAAATTAGTAATGCTCATGTTTAATTAATCGATTACCTACCATATTTAAAGTATTAACCTAATGTATATTATTATCTTGTTTATATTTTCTATTTTGCCCACCGACTTGCAGTTATGAATTCAGTGACTGAACGGGTATTTATGCATGTTGTTTTTTTTTTAGATATTTAACAAATTAAGACAACCGTTTTTCGGTAGACTCTTTTTCAGTGTGTTTGTAAAAGCCTAACTAACATTGGAATATTGGATTTCTTGTAACTGTTAATGCTTTTAAAGGTCCTGTATAAGGTTGGTAGAACCAAATTTAAAATTACGAAATTTTTATGTAATTATTTTATGAATACAATTTCTGTTTCATAGTTCGCATAAACCATCACCTTCGAAAATGGCACCTACAACAACAATTGAAACTATAACAATAACACGACCTCTGAAGGTATGTATTTATATGTACAATCGTATTGTTTTTTAATTACATTTATGTAAAATTCATTGATATCAATTTACTCCTCAGGTTATTGCATTTATATGTGGAGTAATTGTTGTCATTTTAATGATAATGGCTCTTGCGTCTACTGATTGGCTCATGGCTGAAGGTTGGCGCCAGGGTCTCTTTGTTCATTGCATCGAAGACGATGTTATCCCACCTCTACCATTCAATTTACATGATCCACCAGGGTGTTATCCTAGCAGAGATGTCAGTACGTTCATTAAAAATCTTAACAATTTAATAAAATATACTTACATTAATAATCATATAATTTAGCATATATAAAAACAACGGCAGCTTTATGCATAATCACATTAATCACAGACGTAGTTGCGACTATAGTAACTGGTTTGGGACTTAAGACTCAAAATCACAATAATAAGTACCGATGCTACCGAATTGCCGTGCTGGTAATGTTACTATCACGTAAGTATATATGTATTTACATTTCAAACATGCATGCAATTGCAGACAATATAATAATTACAAATAATTAAATATACATATGTATGTAAGGCTAGGCTAGGGTGCGTATAAGTTGCGCCAACTATTTATTTATTTTGTTAAGCGGGACACACAAGAACTCTCGTTCTAAAGGGGAAACATTTTTTAAATTTTATTTCATTGCAATCGTCCGACTCATTGATTAGGAAAATTGCATAGTAGTTCAAAATAAGTTTAAAAACACTTCCATATATGAATTGCTAAAAGTAACAAATCATGAAAATATCAACCTAATTAACGAATTTTTAGAATCTGAAGATATAAGAGTGTAAAATCAAATACAATACCATAGAGCTAATAGTCCTCGCAACTATGCTCGTTAATATTAGTATTAGCATGTAATTTTACATTACTTGTTAATAAAACATAATAATAATAATAATAATAAAATAAAATTTATTGTTTTAAAACTTCTCTGAGGTGGTGGCGGTGGGCGCACATCAAAAGCATTATATATTATACTTGTAGAGACCCAATATTCCATAGCCGATTGCTCTATATTTTACTATCAATTGACTTATATTTTCCGTATTTTTATTTTATAAGTGCGACTTTATTTTCATTGTTTTACATATTATATAGTAAAGTGTTGGCATCGCACAGTGCGGATACTACAATACTGTCTTTCGTTTTTACAAAAAGTACCCATATATTTCAATAACAAGTCGAGTAAAATGGATGGGTGTGGAATATACACAAATGTAAACTTATTTTCAAACATAATAATTGCGTATGAAGCTAATTAATTAAAAATTACAAGGATAGATTTGTTCTCCCATTACTGTAAAACAATGGCTGTCAAATAAGAGAAAACGAGAAAATTCTGTTATACAATGCTGTCAAAAATCAAATTTAGATAATAAGGATTTTCACGCAACTATAAAATGGTAAGTTTTTTTTTGTGTAGCTGGATGTAAAATCGTTAAAAGACATCGCATGCGAGCTTTGCGGTTAGCTCACCCACTAAAAACACCCGAGGGAAGCATGGTGTTGGCATTCTTCCAATAATCGCACCCAGGCGATAAACGAATCAGCAATTTGTTTCTAATACTTATAATAAATTCTATGCTATGAAGGTACTAACGTTAGTCTGTTACCTTTTGTATTTTAATTCGTTATCACTTTTGATAGTGTGATTGTGTTATAAAATTACATTTATTTTCTTTATTTCTAGTTAGCTAGTTCGAATGGTCCTCTACCGTTTCAATTTTAGATCTCTATGTAGATCAGCGTTACGTATGTACCATGGCGCATTAACAATATTGGGTAGTACTAGGATCCCACGACGTGCTATGGAATCCGTACCAGCGGTCAGGCGTCCTCTAGGTAGACCGAGGATGAGATGGTTAGATCAAGTCAATAATCTCTCCTCTACCCGTATGGGGATTGCCCTTGATTATTTGGAGTCGATGGCGGTGGATCGAGAGCTATAGAGGGTCCACTTAAGCAACCTACACCCGCGACCCACTTAATGGGCAAGCGGACTATTAAAAAAAAAATGAATGAATGCTTTGTAGGTTTGTCTTACTTGTGCACCCCTAAAGCTGGAGACCATATATCCATATTGGTTTTAAGACTTGCTTATATATAGGTAGAAGCAGTTTATTATATGTTGAGAGACATGAATGCTTCCCTATGAGCCAATATGCGTTGTACGTTTTTATTGGTGAAGTGAACATGGATTGACTTCAGTTCATTTAGTTTTATTTGCCATTTTTTGGTCCAATCAAATATATTACTTACTGTCCTTTGCAGTTTTTCTGTAACTTCCTGCACTGTTTTTCCGACAGCAAGTACAGCAGTATGGTCTGCAAATGTGGCTATAGTAGCTTCGTCATTTTGTGGTAGGTGGTAGTTACCTTACGGTACTCCTGCTTTTATATATCCTGCTGAGCTGTGTCCAATTAAGCTTGTAATTCTGTTTTGTCGTTCTCAGATTTTTTTTAATGCAGAGTACTCATCTTGCTTAATTGTAAATAATTCTGAGTATTGTTTGGGAAGATCTTTTTGTAGATTGTGGACCAATCCCTCATGCCAGACTTTATTAAAAGCCTGTGTGCTGTCTTACATCAAGGAAGATGGTAGAGCATATTTGTTTTTCTTCTAAGACCTTTTCTATTTTATCAGTTATTCTGTGAACCTGATCTAGAGTTGAGTACCTATTTCTAAATCCGTATTGATGGTTTGGTATCAGTGTCTTTTCTTCTATATTCGGATTAAGCCGTTTCAGAAGAATTTTTTCAAAGAGCTTTGATAGAATTGGCAGCAATGCAATCGGACGATATGAGGTAACTTCACTGGGCAATTTGCCCGACTTTGGTACCATAATAACCAGCTGTTGGTCCGTTAATTTTTTTTGTAGCCTTCCACAGTGAGTATTGTACTGGCATCATTTGTCAGATTTTTAAGGTATCTTTCCACACACAAATTTTTCATTTCTTTGATCTTTTTTCTTAGTTTATTGTTTAGACTGTTAAGTCTTGTTTTGTCACTTGGCGCTCTCGATAATTGCCAGCGTTTACGAGCTCTCCTCTTTTCTGATATAATGTCGCATATTTCTTTGGGATATACGTTTCTTTTTATTTTACTAATTGATTCAGGCGTTGCAGCCCAAGCAGCCTTTTGTATATCTAGAGTGAAAGTATGTACTTCATTTTCTAGTTGCTCTATTGTATCAATTGTTGTGGATAGTTCTAGCAAATATTTGAAATATGTCCAGTCAATGAGCTTGTTGACTAGGCGTGGGTTCCGTTCCTTCATTATTATTTTATTACCAAGTGTAAGCAACACAGATGAGTGATCTGAGTCAAGGTCTGGCCGTTCCTGCACTCGGGCAGTATTTGAGGAAATATTCTTAGTTATAAAGAAGTCGACAACGTCCGGGATATTGTTCATATCTGTTGGCCAGTTCGTAGGATTTCCCGTTGAATGGTAATTAGCACTGCCTTCTTTCATAGATTCGAGGAGTTTTCTTCTTCTTGTATTTGTTAATCTTGATCCCCAAACTTTGTTCTTTGCGTTGAAATCTCCGCCTAATATGAACTTATTTCGAAATTTGTGGAAGAGACATTTAAAATCGTTTTGTTTCAGTATGTATCTAGGAGAACAATATGTCGCAGCTACCGTTATCTGGCCGCTGTTTGTTTTTATGATTACGGATTTGGCTTGTATTTATTATAACTGCAGCCCCCCTCTTGCTGTATTGTGAGAATGTGAGGATGATATATCTTGTATCCGCAGTTTATATTTTGTTCCAATTTTAAAATGTGTCTCAGAGACTAGACATACGTCAATTTTGTTTATCTCGAAAATCACTTGCAATTTGTCATTGCGATTCTCGAGACCATTGGCATTCCATAATAAAAGTTGTATGTTTTTATTTTTAGCCATTAGGATCTTTTAAGTACCTAATGGCTTTGAATTTTTTTGACGTAGATACCTGTATGCAGGCCGGACCAACCATATGTGCAAGATGTGCAAATGCACAGGGCGCCAAGTTCTGGGGCGCACTGTCCACGTAGCGTCATTTGCAGCTTGTTGTACGCTTGCTTGCAGCTTCCTTGCAGCTTGGACAGTAGGCGTAAGAAAAATTAATTTTATCTTGCGCGAACTAATGTACTGCCATTTGCATTTTAAACAAAAAGCTTGTTCAACAAATTCCAAAATAACAACATCCACTGCTGTTGCTGTGCTGAATTATTTCTTGCACATTAACTCACATTATTTGCAATGTTGCAACTTCAGGGAGAATCTAACTCAAAATATCGCAAAATAAAAAATCGCACTAAACCTATGCAAGTTAATTTCTTACCTACCTTATCTCAAAATATTCCACCCTGTTCGTGTAAGTATATTTCTTGCACATCCACTTACATTTTACAAAAAAAACTAGTTCAAAAATCTCAAAACAAAAAAAATTCCACCCCGTATGTGCAGGTTTTATTTCTTGCTCAGTCACTCGCAACATTTTCATAAGAAAATAATGTCAAACAAAAAAATTCATTCTACGGAATTGCTTGTATTGAACGCGCAGGTTTTTGATTCTGCACGTATGGATGGGATTTTTCATCTTCGAAAAAGAGTAACAAATTTCTCTTACATAGGGAACAAGTTAGCTTTGTATTTATGGAAATATTGTACATATTAGTATTCTTCTCTCTTCCACTTCAGACTCTCAGCAGCGTTGCCATTTTGACTGCTTTCCAGTCACATCTGACTGGATTAAAATGCGTTTAGCTGAAACATTTTTTAAAATCCAGCCAGCTGGTTTTTTTTATGTATCCAGGATTATGTATAAAGTATAAGCTATCTCATATTTGTTATTTTAACTACAATTAACAGTTTGATGCAATCTTTACAAAAAATATTATTATTGTTTTACAGTTCTCTCTGTTCTGACGGCTCTAATACTTTATCCCGTATGTTTCGCTGCTGAACTTAATTTAGGTAAGTACTAAGATATACACATACAATATTATTAAATACCACTATTACGTACACACACTAAGTTACAACTGCGGTGGCCAAGGTGTAGTGGTTAGAGTCATTGCTTGTGACCTGAGCGGCGTTGGTTCGAGCCCCGGCGGGGAACAGCAATACTCTGCCACCGACCATAAAGAGAAACGAATAATATCAGAGTTTCTCCACCACTACACCAAAAAAGGGGTTTCTGCTTGGTAGTATAATGGACCGTGATTCGTCTGAGTGCTCCAGGATTTTGAATCCCCTTTAAAAAAAATTATATATATATATACAACTGCACTAGCAGAGCGACAGAAGCGACAGATGTGACCAGACGCGACCAATCCAAACATAACACGATACCAGACCAGTGTTGTCACTTGGGATTTCAAAAATGTGGTAGATTGGAAGGAAAAAAGAGTGGTAGATTTAAGAAATTAAGATTAACCGTTACAATAAGTCACAGAAAAATCAGCAAATATGTATAGGTAATGTGCGATCCCAGCAATCACTGGTCGGATAAGTTCTCCTAGAACTCTCATTAGCTGGTATTAATACATATAATCATCTGTCCTATTCTTCTGGACTCTTTCCGAGTAAGTGAAAAACAACTCCAGCGCGTCCCTAAAAAAGGCGGTTCTTCTTCTCCCACCAATCACCGACCCATAGCACTTACGTCCGTTCTTTTTAAAGTCACAGAAACGCTCACAAATCGTCAGCTTATGAAATATCACGGAAACTTCTCAATGACCGGCAGTACGGTTTTCGTGGCAACAGTTGAATGGTTTCATTTCTGAAACTCACCATATAAATGCTGGTGTTCCCCAAGGCTCTCCGACTCTCTTTCTCATTTTCATAAATGATCTCTTGTCTGCAACTTCTTCTAATCCAATTTTTTCCTTCGCAGACTTACCTTCTCATATTCATTCCAGACTCACGTACTTGGTCTTCGGCCATAAAAGTGGAACGGCAACATATGTTAAGCTCATTAAATTCTGACCTTGATAGCATTATAAAAAAGGTTTATAGGATTTAAATAGTTTTTCTTACTTTGCTCATTGTGTAAATTAATGCAATTTTAATGTATCTTTGTTGATCCTTAATCTATATCTATAAAAGAAAGTTGAAAATATGTTTGTCCGTTTATAACTCGAGTCTGTCGACACCGAATTTGATGATTATTTTTTTTCTGGAAAGGTATTCTTTTGTAGCATGTTTGTGTGTCAAAAAAACAATACCTTTAGAACGAAAAAATCATCGAAATCGGAATTGCAAAATTGGAGATCAAAATCGATATTTTTCTCAGTCATTTTACAAAACACACGGCAAGCAGCTCTGTTGAGCCAACGAAGTGAGTGAACAGAGAACAGAGAAAAAACATCGTTTCTCCGTTTCTACCATTCACATTTGTAAGAAAGTGTGCAAACCAAACCTGTATGGAAGCATATACACATACATAGGTTAATGTGTCGTTATTAGGTATCGATCAAATACATAAATAAATAAAAACAAAAAGGAATTGCAATGCAATTCAGTGATTACTCACCCCATTAGCAAACGCTTGGACGCATATAAGAAGTGTTGTGGTGAGAGAGAGAAAAACGAGGAGAAGTATTTTTTCGCAGAATGGCACAGGGTGCTCCGTTAAAAAAAGGATTTTTTTGTTTGTCATACATTTTTATTAAATATAAAATTATAATCACATTGTGTGTTACGCTAAGATACTTTTGATTGTTGTTGGCTTTTTGATTATTTTATTGAATTTTTTGAGAATGTCATAAGGCCTATTTTTTTGGGAATCCATAGCTAGCTCACTTTTACTTTTACATGCAAAACTGGTATACTCACTTTTGGTTTTGTTATACTCACTTTTGGTTTTACATGCAAAACTGATATACTCACTTTTAGTTTTGTTATACTCACTTCCCAAAAAAATACGCCTATAGATACACTCGAACACGTACATAAAATTTTATAAGAAATTCTTTGTTTAGATTTTTACAGCCAAAGTAGGTTTGAAAATTTGAAAATTATTACAAAAGTACAAATTGGGAAAACGTGAAATAAATGTTTGCTATTAACTTTCTAATGAATCTAAAAATTTTTTAGGCGAACGTGTTAAATGAGCACCCTCATATTCCTTAAAATTTGTAAATATGTAGGAAACACTAGGTTCCTGAGTGCTGACTAAATTCCAACTCACACTTGCGTTTTTGACGTTTTTTTATATGTATTTAATGCAAAATAATAAAACGCATTTTTACTACCGAAATCAGCAGTTTTATAGTCAGATTCAGTTTCCTCCTTTTTTTCGGTGATTCAAACTGTATTTCCACGTCGGAAAGCTCTAAATTTGCAGTTGGCTCGAAATTATTTCCTCCGTGTACTTTGCTGAAAAAGATCTTTTAAATTCACAAATAAATTGAAATGGAGCAACTTATTATTTTCTCCTCGGTTGCGTAAAACAGCCTTATCGAAAAAAGCAATTCTTAAAAAAATCCATTTCATAAGAAATCTATTTGCTCTTCATTCCCAAAAATATGGTCTTCTGCATTTTTTGAGGTCTTTAAATTTAGATGAATTATAAAATGCCGTACAACTTAGGTCAAAGTTCGACCACAAGGAATACTATTAATTTTAAGAACAAAAGGACATAATTTTAAAAGTTTTCTAACAAAAGGAAAATAAACAGCGCGTAAAAAAATTTAAAAATTACAACTCCAAAAAAGGACAGTTTCAGGAGCTCTCGCTGAAAAACCAATAACGTTAAAATTTTAATGCCCTTCATTATCGACAAAAAAAAAAATATTTTACACCTGAATTTTCATTTTGTTCCCGACCGCAGGCCAAACACTTCAAAGTATGTTTTCACATTTCCTGCACTGTAATTTGTTCGCACCGAAAACTATCACGTGTCACCCTGTATTTTGTTTACTTCACTTCTTTTGCACAACTGATAAGCATTCGAGTTTACGCGCCTTTAAAAATGCATTATGAAAACAACTACCTCATCGTCACTGCAGAACCAGTGTGACCAGTTATTATAAAAACTAGCAATTATGGAATCAAATCATTTTTATTCCTACTATCGTATTGCATTATTTTTAGCCAAGTCAGAACAAACAAAAAATATTTATTTTCATAATTTAGATAGAAATATTATTGGTAGGAGTTCAGAATTAAGCTACGAGTACACGACATGCCAAACACGACATACGCATGCCACTCTGACGTCACGATAATTACTCGACATATTGTAGAATATGTCAAGTTTTATATATATTGTGGCATGTACGAAAATTCTGCCGAGTACACGGCATGAACGTTTTGTCTCAAAGTTGACATATTCGTTTGTCGACGGTGACTGGCATGTGTTTATTTTTGATATTGAAGATTTCTTGGACGTTTTTTAATCCATTGACATCGTAGCCATCCTTTGATGGAATTTGTTACTTTATGGCTTGATGGAAAGAAGACGAACAATATTTTGGTATATATACTATATTTATTACGTAATGTCACCAGAAAGCCCTAAGATCTTAATTTTTCCAAGCGAAAAAAATCACAATTTTTTTTTATATTTTAGGGCTTTCTGGTGACATTTCGTTAATATAGCATATATACAAAAATATGGTTCGTCTTCTTTCTATCAAGCCATAAAGTAACAAATTCCATCAAAGGATGGCTACGATGTTAATGGATTAAAAATCGACCAAGAAATCTTCAATTCAAACGATTTTTTTATTCTCCGAAATTTACATGCCATTATGAGTCGGACATATGGGTGACAGACGCATGCCAACATATGTCAGCGTCAATAATAAGCCGAGTACACGACATGCCCTTTAATAACATATTCTGACGTCGAATTGACGTCAGACTGGCATGCGTATGTCGTGTACTCGTAGCTTAAGGTGTAATTTCTGGAAAAAATAATCATAAAAACGAAGCATAAAACCATTTTCGAAAAAGCAAAGCAGGTCACACTGCACAAAGTGAAAAGGTACACACAACGAGATCGAGTTTACGCGCCTCTAAAAATGCTTTATGAAAAAACCCACAATCGTTCGTCGTACGCAGCAAGCCCCATGTAGTGGTGCTGGAAAAATGTGTTGTGTACCCTTTTTTTCTCAAGCAGTCGTTGTATTCAGGTAAAAAGTATTCTTTCGACCTGCTTCCACTTATTGAAGGATTTTTTTTGCATTTTGCTTCGGGGTAGTAGGAAATGCATATGTAGAGAGAGTGTCCCTATCGCTATCGCTATCGCAATCGCGGCGAAATCGAAAAGCTACAAAACGAAAATGAAGTGTGTTTGTGTGTTCACGGTTAGTGTTGTGCGTACATATACTTGAGCATTTCATATTTGTTTTGGAGTCTCCGCTGTTTCTGCATCTGCATATCCATCGATGGGGGAACATCGTAGTAGACAGCAAAACGAAAATGAAATGCCTATGTATGTATGTGCGAACAGTTGCAATCGCTGTCACAAACACATAAGCCATCTATACTGTTTTCGCATGGATAAACATTCGTGCCGCTTGCCAATTCACCGTTATTGGTTTTGAATGTCCCGTCATGATTTTCGATTGAATTCACTGATCGCATGGTGACCAGTGTATTTGGATATAAAGTGCTTTCTTAAATTGGTTTGAAATTTGTTGAATAGTTGAAAAATTAAGCCCTGTTTCTGTTTTGTGAATAAATTATTTGAATTAATTGAAGTGAATCAATTAGCAATTTACTTGCTCATTAACTTTTTATTTGGCGTTTTCACGGTTAGTAAAACTAAACCTCGAAATCCACCAATTCGATTGAGCTCAAACTTACAGATAATCTTAGGTATTGGACGTGGATAAATAAATAAATAAATAAATAGGTGGCGCAACAGGCGGGTGACACCCAAGGCCTAGCTTCTCGCAACCATTCGTTTTGTGTGAGTTTCTATTTTTGGGACGAATGGAAGGGACCTACAATTTTATGCCGAGTCCGAACGGCTGAATTGAGAAGCTTTTTCATGACAGTCATACTCTCGGATGTTTGTCAGACGTTCGCGAGAGGTGGCGCAGTAGAAAAAACTTTTAAGATGTAATTTGTGTTTTTCCGGGGATCGAACCTGGGATTCCTCGCACAGTAGTCCAGCACACTAACCACTGCGCTACTGCGCATTCCCATTGGACGTGGATGGCTCCTCTGAATATTGTCAAAATTGGACAAAGGGGCGTGGCACCGCCCATACAAAAAGACATTCAAAATCGTATATCTCGAAAACTACCAAATAGATTGAGCTCAAACTTATAGACATTCTTAGTTATTAGCCCTGGAGTGCTCCTATGAAGATAAGTCAAAATTGGACAAAGGGGCGTGGCACCTCCCATACAAAAAAAACATTCACGATGACGTTATACATATTTCGATAACCGCCGGGCCAATTTTCATCTTTCTTTTTATATTTTGTTCGTATTGCTGTATTTCAGGTATAGGCAGAAAGAAAATTCCATCAAATGGATTTATTCTCATTTCTCGCATTTTTACGAAAAAACATTATTATCTAAGACCAAAGCAATACAATTCCTGTGCACGGGCAAAGCCGGGCGGGTGCAGCTAGTGTACTATAAAAGACTTTTGTTCTTACTTGTACTTTGCCAAATAAAATAAACTGAAACTGAACTGAAACTGAAAGGTTTAGCCAATATGGTGGAGTTTAATACTTCCAAAACGCAACGCTGTTTGCTATCCCTAAAGCAAAAACCAAACCTTCAGCCAGTATCAATGAATGGCCCTTATATTTTCGAAACCGAAAGACTTTCCATTTTCGGTATGTGTGTCCATGAAACACGTCGTTAGAACGACCATATACACGAAATCTTCAAGAAAGCTGCGAAATGTCTAGGTTGCGTCAAATGGTGCAAGAAATATTTTACCCCTTTTGATCTAGCTACAATATATAAGGCGTTCATTCGCCCCAAACTTGAGTACGCTTCTCATTAGCTAGTCGGGTGCGCCGAAAACCACGTTGCACGATTGCACCTAATGGAAAAGATACAAAACCGCGCGTAAAAACTAATTGGAGACACGAACATAGGGCGTCAATGTCCAGGGCGTCAAATGTCAATCTATAGCTCGAAATTCTTAGTCGAACTCACTAAGGAACAAAATCTTCTTAGCGAACGAAATGGAAATTGCCTGTTTTGCTGGGATATGAAACTGTAGACTGAACTGTTGACCGGTTTAAGGGTAGTGATGCGATTATATGAGAACACAAGCGTTCCCACTCTAGCCTCTCACTACCAACTCCTACTCTCACCTCCACGTTGGTGACTGGTGGGTGCCTAGTACCTCGACTGGAGATGGGGTAACCAACCCCTGTGGAAGGTCGTTGGTGGCAGCGAACGAGAGAGGGGGGAGGAGTGTCTACGCACTAAGACACTTCCTCTTGTTTCAGGCGGCAGCGGATGAATTCCCTAGATGGAATCAACGGTGGCGTCTACAGTTCCGGTCAGGTCGAACTAAAGTGTAATCCCTGTATGAGCTGCTTCGACATATTTGGATACCAGGTCTATGGGGATCTCCAATACTGAGCCAGGGTGTTGGAAAAGAGTTGGTGGCGGAGGAGCCCTCAATATGGGTCAACGGCAGCGCTCATATCCCAAAATGGGTTACTGGCATCGGTTTTTTCCGGCCCGCTGTCCTAGGGTCAAAACAAGGGCCTGGTCCTCCAGGTTGGGGGTTGTGCCGTCGGGGTAACTTCCCGACCATGGAAAAAACCAGTAGTTATGAGAGAGACACAACCAGCCTCGGATAATGGAACTCCTCAAATGGCAACCAGACCCGGAACGTCAATGGACTACGATCTGAGAGTATGTACCTGGAATGTACGAACGCTATACACCCCAGGTGCTACTCAAAAACTTGAGTCTGTCCTCACGCGGTACAAGGCAGATATAACCGCGATCCAGGAGATACGATGGATAGGATCAGGTATGATGAAAAGAAAAGATTGCGACATTTATTACAGCTGCAACAAAAGATTGCATGTATTAGGATGCGGATTCGTCGTGGGAAATCGGCTTAGGACAAAAGTCATTGACTTCAAGCCGATAAGTGATCGCCTTTCTGTGATCCGCATCAAAGCTACCTTCCAAAACATAAGCCTAATATGTGCACACGCCCCTACCGACGAGGCAGAAGATCCTATCAAGGAGGAGTTTTATGACCTCCTGGATGGAGCCTACGGAGCCTGTCCGGAGTATGATGTAAAAGTTGTACTCGGAGATTTCAATGCTAAAGTCGGAAAGGAAAACATCTTTGGCGGATTAGTTGGTAAGCACAGAATCCACGAAACGACAACAGACAACGGCTACCGACTAATCGATTTTGCAGCAGCTCGTAATACGGTGATAAGTAGCACTAGGTTTCCAAGGCTAAGGATCCACACAGCAACCTGGCGCTCTCCAGACGGTCGAACCGCCAACCAAATCGACCATGTGCTAATCGATGCGAGGCACGCATCCAACATCCTCGACGTGCACACATTCCGAGGGGCAAACGTCGACTCTGACCATTTTCTTGTTGCGGCTAAATTCAGAGCTCGACTGTCCAACGAAAAGAAGCTGCGAACTGCCCAGAAGAAGAAATTCGAC
This sequence comes from Cheilosia soror, assembly GCA_949372485.1. Taxonomy (NCBI): domain Eukaryota; kingdom Metazoa; phylum Arthropoda; class Insecta; order Diptera; family Syrphidae; genus Cheilosia; species Cheilosia soror. Next base: position 35,914,460 of record OX443562.1, read on the forward strand.
GTTGGACGCCTTAGCACACCTGGAGTAGCCAGAGCCTACAGCGAGCGCCTGAGTATGAAACTCTCCTCTGTGCACCACAAACGCCAACAATCAGTGGTGCCAGTATCGCGACATCATCAAGGAGGTAGCCGAAACCACCGTAGGGTACCAGCCACCCCAGAGAAAGAGCCCGTGGTATGATGATGAATGCGTGTACAGGAAAAAGGTGACAGAAGATGCACACAAGAAAGCGCTGCAGCGCAAAACAAGGGCAGCGAGAGAAGAGTATCGAGCCAGGAGAAGGGAGGAAAAGAAGATCCTGCGTAGAAAGAAGAGGGCTTACGCAGCTTCCTAGCTCAAGGAGATCGAAGAGTCGCGCGATCGTAATAACATCCGGAGGTTTTATAAAAAAGCTAAGCAACTGGCTGCTGGCTACAAAACCGGATCGCAGGCTCTTCGAGATAGCGAAGGGAACCTAGTCACCGAAGCGCAGGGAATAGTAGATGTGTTTAAGCAGCATTTCCAGCAGCTGCTTAATGGGCATCATGTAGAGAGAGTGATAGGGCAAGAAGAGAACCCACGTCCAGTCAATGAAGAACTAGTTCCACCACCTAGTATAGAAGAAGTTGGCTTAGCTATAAAAAAGCTTAAGAACAACAAGGCCGCAGGCTCTGATGGTCTACCAGCGGAGCTCTTTAAATACGGTGGTGATGTTTTGATAGGGAGCATGCACTGAATCATCAACCAAGTATGGGTGGAAGAAAACATGCCCGATGACTGGACTATCAGCTCCATATGCCCCATCTACAAAAAAGGCGATCCTATATCTTGCAAAAACTATCGAGGCATATTCCTGCTAAATGTCGCATGCAAGATCCTATCCAACGTACTGTTGGCACCAGACCAACGAATTTAAAGTCGAAACTCACCACCTGTTCATCGACTTCAAAGCCGCGTATGATAGCATACATCGTCAGGAGCTCTATATGGCGATGGCCGAATTCGGAATCCCGGCAAAACTGATTCAGTTGTGTCGCGCGACGCTGGAAAACACACGCTGCAACGTGCAGTTTGGAAGCAGCTCTTCCGAACTATTTCAAACATGCACCGGATTTCGGCAAGGAGACGCTCTATCATGCGACTTCTTCAATCTCGTACTGGAGCAGATAGTGCGCAGGGCAGGTGTCAACACGGAAGGCACTATCTTCAACAGGTCCGTCCAGCTGCTTGGCTATGCGGACGATATTGACATCATCGGTCGCTCCCAGCGTGCCGTGATAGAAGCGTTCACGGCGATTGAAGAACAGGCGAAATCCGTTGGACTTGTAGTAAATGAGGACAAGACTAAGTACATGCTATCAACAAACAAACAAGCATCTGTCCACCGCCTAGGACAAAACGTCACTATTGATAGCAATAATTTCGAGGTAGTTAAGGAGTTCACCTACCTCGGAGTAAACGTAAACTCCACGAATGACACCCTAGTGGAGATCCGACGAAGAATTACCCTAGGAAACCGCTGCTACTTCGGTTTGGCAAAACAACTGGGTTCAAAACTCCTAACTCGAAGGACGAAATGTGTGCTCTACAAAACCCTCATCCTGCCAGTTCTGCTTTATGGCGCCGAGTGCTGGACGATAAGCAAGAAGGGAGAGATGCTACTGGGCTCCTTCGAAAGAAAAATACTTCGGCGGATTTTTGGTCCTGTGTGCGAGGAGGGCGAATGGAGGAGAAGATACAACCGCGAACTCTATGAGCTGTACCAAGATGTGGATGTAGTCCAAAAAGCCAAAACACGTCGACTACATTGGCTCGGCCACATCGAGCGAATGGACAATAATGCTCCAGCCAAGAGGGTCTTCGAATCCCAGCCCCCAGGTTCGAGAAGACAAGGAAGACCGAACCTCCGTTTCAAAGACCAAGCCATCGCGGATGCCAGAGCGCTTGGTCTGGACAATTGGAAGCAGCGTGCCCGGGATCGTAGAGGATGGAAGGCTGCAGTGTCTCAGGCAGAGACTCTTCACGGGTCGGGAGCCCGATAAGTAAGTAAGTAAGACTGAAGATGAAGATGAATTATAAAAATATCCATCAAAAGTGCGCCTCGCTTTCATTTTCTTATCGATATGAAAGCATAGAGAACTATAAAATATTTAACATTGGAATAACAAAACGTGGTCGAATTTTTGGGAGCAGTGGTAGTTGTGGTAGATTTAAAAAATATTAAGAACTTGTGGTAGATCTATCGCATTGTGGTAGAAGTGACAACACTGTACCAGACAGAACGAAACGCGATCGTACTCGTATAGCCCGTCCCAAAGCAAAAGAAAGATCCCAACATGCGCAGTAGCACTTTATTTAAGTTACATTTTTTTCTCTTAAGGATTTTTGATCGCATGAAATTGTTAATGCTTTTCTCTACTTTATCACAAAGGTTTACCGGAAATTCGCACCGGTGCGAACATCCGACAATATATTGGAAATTCGCACTAGGTGCGAATTTCTTTATCTTATATGTATTGGAATCGGAAATTCGGACCCCCAACAAAAGCCAGGTTTGATGGTCCGAGTTGATCTTCTTAAAATAGAACTTCCATTGTTTCTATTGTGATCTGGAACATTAAGTTGAAGTTCTTGATTCAGAGGTTCTTCATTAGTAGGCGTATTTTTTGAGAATCTATAGCTAGCTCACTTTTACTTTTACATGCAAAACGTTTATACTCACTTTTGGTTTTACTTGCAGAATTGTTATACTCGCTTTTGGTTTTGTTATACTCACTTCCCAAAAAAATACGCCAAGTGTTGCATTCTCATAGCACTTAAACATGGAACACTTTTCGTTGGTGAACAACCGAAAGCTGAAACTTCAAGTGAAGAGTATAGGTCGAAAATAGACAACTTCATAAAGTCTATCATCTAACAAAAGCCCTCAAGAATCGAATAGCGCGAATATCCGATTTTTTTTAAAGAGTGCGGAAATTCGCGCTGAAAGCAACAAGTGGCTTAGAATTTTCGTACAATTTGCTTAAATCATAATGGCGTTCTTCTCCCATGCACACAACATTTCAGAGAAAATTGTCAGAATTTATCAAATATCTCTACCAAATGCATAATTTTATACGAAATGATGGTATGCTTTTAGGCGTATTGCCTAAATTCATTCGGCTGGCTTTATCTTGCTGGCAATTGTGCTGGCAACTGTCCAAATGAACGGCTGGCTGGCGAGGTTTCAAAAAACATGCCTAATGTAGAAAAGATGAAGGAATATTAAACTGAACGTTGAGTGTTTTATTTTATCGGAAAAACAATAATAATAATAATCCTACGTATATAGAGGAATCAGCCAAAAACATCGCTAACTGGGGTACTGGAAAGGCATATAAAGTTAGAGGCCCAGTTCCAACCTGGAACTGGTTATTCCAAAATGAGCGGCGGATCATCTATCGCTTCTGCTTATTCATAAAAGTGAATTTATATTTCCAGTGCTTTTTAGCTTTTTTCCACTCTGATTTGCAATTTTCAATTTATTGTTCTAAAAATTGGACAGCCTTTTCCCTTAACAAGAATTTGGTCACACTAAACAAAAATGAAAATCCGCCATGAAAAGCGATCCGACTCTTTCACTTATGTTACAGTTTCTTGGGTTAATTCTGATTTAAAATTGATGTTAGATTTTACTTTACTGCCCATTCGAAAAAAAACTTTTTTTTTTAATCTCAAATCTGAAAAAAATTACGCTCTCTTATGGTTTGAAGGTGGGGCGTGCCAAAGTTAAAAAGAATACCATATAAAATGTGGTTACAAAATCTCAGGACTCCATTCAATTTTTCCAAAAATTCATTTAACTCTCTACTTTTTTTATATTTTACTATTTCATATGGTATTTTTGATACTGTGGGGACGTGCCACGTCCAAACTGTAAGAGATCGCCGAATAAGTATGTATACCCCATACATACAGCAAGGTACATTTATTTACTTTGTCATTTCATTTGTAACGCCAAGGAAGAGCCACCGGAGACCCCATTCTGAATCTGGATCAAATTCTGAATCGATTTAGCCATGTCCGTCTGTCTGTCTATTGAAAACACGATAGCGTCCAACTGAATCGACATAGGCGAAAGAAATGAAAGGCTTTTATTTAACTTGATAAAATATTTGTTATGCTCAAATCTTGCAAATTTGAACCACTTCCTCTGAACTTAGAACTTTTCTATTTCGACCTTACTACGCTCAACTTGACATTATACTCATAAATCTATGTGTCTATGTTAACTAAGGAAATGCTTTTAATTGTTAGGCAATATTTCACCGAGTATTTTGAGCTAACATTCATTTTTCTGGTCCATCCAGAGGCTGAGATATAATACATTGAAAATAGATCTTATTTTGCCAAATGCGAAAAAATTGAAGTTGTGTTTTATTTTGCGTTCTAAAAATAGAATTATCACTCGTTACATTTATGCGGAATATTATGTGCATTTTTACTGGTTCAGTTGTGATGACAATACAATGAAATAATAGTAAAAAAAAACAAGCTTTTGTGACTAAGAATGTAGATATTAAATTGCACTAAAAAAAACTAATGCAACGCTTTTGGAAGTACTGCACTAAAAGCAACCAAGCCAATATATTTTTAAGGTTTATCCTGGATGGGTCTTAGAGTAAGCCATGTTTGTGTAGTTTACACTCAAATAATAAAATAATATAACATATCTAGACGTACTAACTAGATGCCCCACTTTTTTTTTTTCCTGTTGGGGGAGGAGAAATGCTTTACGCACCATAAGGAGGCCTGATTGCGTTGACCATCCCTGTGTGTCCGGCTCTCTCCGCATGCTTTCGGGGCATACGGGCTAAAACTCCTCCCAATCCTGTGTTTTCTGACACACCCCCTGGGATCGCTCTTCGCATTCTTTCAAAGGGTGTAATCATACACCCTTTCGGACTCACGTGCTTTCCCGATATTGTTGTTCTTCTCTTTTCTTTCTTCTGAGAATATCTGCCACAAACTGGCAAATTTTTCCCCAATTCAAGTTGAAGTCACCAATGCTGCTTTCCAGGACCTGTGCGTTGGGCTTCTTATCTTATGCAGGAAAAAAACGTGTGATGTGCGTCGTCTGTTGAAGAGTCGCCGTACTGGCAGGCTGCGCTATCCGTTTTGATTCCGTAGCGAAGGTTACGTCCGGTATGGTGCCTCTTTGCCCTGGCCTCCTCAAGGTGTTTCCTACATTTGCTACGTTTAAGGGCCATTCTCATGGGAGCGAACGAACGAATTGATGAAATGCGAATAAACCACTTTTTATGCATTTATAAACAGAAAATTCCATATTTTATTATTCCAAGATATCCTCCTCTTGGAATAAGGTTAAGTTCAAACGAATTTTTTATTCGCTACTTTGTGGAACGCGTTTTAAATGATGTGGATTGTGAATAGACTGACAATTCGCGCCAGGGTGTTTTCGTTCGCGGCAAAAAATTTGGATTTCGAAATTTCGTTATTTAAACTGTTAATAAACCTGTTTTCTTAATAAATTTTGATGGAATAATTAATTTTCCTCATCTTGGAGTAGTAAAATGTGCAATTTTCTGTTTATAAATGCATAAAAAGTGGTTTGTTCGCATTTCATCAATTCGTTCGTTCGCTCTCATGTGAATGGTCCTTTAGGCCTTGTCTCGCCGCCATCTGAAGTATTTGCCTGCCTCGAGAGTCTGTAGTTGGCATTCCCCACTCTTGCGCTCTGTCGTTAAAGTCGCCAGCAACCAGGATCTCGCCTGTAGTTTCATTTAAGAAGTCCTCCAGGTCATCTAGTTTTTGACGGAAATCATCGATCCTGTCGTTTGACCTGAGATAGATGCTTATTACCGTGAGTCCATCGGCCTTGACCCACGCGAAACCTCTTTGTGTACCTTGGCTATTTAGGGAGAATTTTCTTGTGTCTGGTATCCAGATTCCAGCGGTTCCTAACGTGTCCACTATCGCTGATGCTGATGATGACGACATCAATCTGTAACATAACATAACTTACCGAACCCCGGCATATGATCTAAGGCACATGCTGTAGTTTGCAGATCTGCAGATAGATAGCACTTTGGTGGTTTTCTGCAGTCGCTCTTATTGTGGCCCTCTTCTCCACAGTTGAAATAGAAGCCCTTTCCTTTTCTGTACGTGCCCTTACGGGTTGTCTTATGGTGTCCGTATCGGAATCACTTCTAGGGGAGAGGCCTAACATTTCGCATGCATGGGAGTGTATCAAAGCATCGACCAGGGCAATTAACTTTTTTACTTGTTTTTTTTTATGATTTGCGCTCAGGGCACCAAAATCAATCGTACAGTTTTTTCCGAATGTCCAGTAAGGTAAAATGTTGCCGAAATTGATAAGCATACTTCTGTTTGTAGAAATTCTTTTTGCCAGTGGCAATTATTTTTCTTTTTTCCTTAAACTTATATAAATTGTAATGGTTCAATAATCGAAAGAACATATTAGGTCTCTGGGGATTTTGACTTATAGGATGACCTTATCTTGGTTGAAGGGGAGTACAGAAATAGGGTATGAAAATTCGAATGAGATTCGACTGAAGTTACGATTTTTTTATAAAAGAATTTATTGTTTATCTATGTTTTCTTATATATTTGAGGTGATTAACAGGCAGTAAATAATTTTGTTCTTCTTATTTTTTGTCTAGGTAACAGGCCTATTTGGGAATTCGGTTGGGCGTACGGCGTTGGATGGGGAGCCGCAATTTTTCTATTTGGAGGAGTAGTACTTCTACTATGTGACAAGGAATCGGAAGAAATCTATTACAAGGAAAGGAAAATAGTACACGAAAATCAAATGCGTGCCTAGGCCAGGCCGCACGACCTGCCTGATGTCGTTCTTTAGTTATATGTCAATAGATAGTATATAGTAGAACTCTATGTATGTTTCAAGTGTACACGGGTACACAAAACGTGATTGATACATGGGTACCCGTCTACATTCAAACTGGAATCGTGCGGAACTGAAAATCAAAGATCAATTGTGCATAAAAACGTAGCACTACGAAAAAATATCAAGCTGCTGTTCCAACGAATTCCCTGCCTTATAATGGAAATTGCTAAGTAAAAATTTTAATGTTTAACGTAACATCTCTTCTGAAAGTGGTGTTTCAAATGTATATCAGCGGTAACATGTGCGTAACTAACATTAGTTATGGGATTGTACTTATACTTATTTTATAAAATTTGCTTACATTTTATTGAGAAAAATCGGTTATCAATTAAAGACAGGTATTATTTTGTATAATAACCAAACTTTCTGGATATACAGGTACCCGTGTCTCAACTACAAGTGTGTATACGTACGAACAGACAATACCAATGAAGAGTGAAAATTGTGCATGAAACCATACGTCAATACTAATCCAAATATACAATTTTTTTTTAATTATGAATACATACCTTATTCATAGTCATTGCTGTCCTTCTACGTAAAGAGTTCATGATATACATATTTTATGTATTACACATTTATTATAATTTTTTCTCTTTAGGCTATGGCAGCGAAACGCATACAAAAAAGAATAAGTTTTTTATGTTATCATACAAATATTCTATCGCTGAATAATTTAATATTTTACAGAGAAACAGTTTTATTCTCTTAAGCGATCAGTTTCACTCACATGATTGCTATTCATTTAAACTAAACTTACTATCTGTCTTTTGATTTGAATCATCATCAAATTTGGTCCATTTTTATAGTTTACACACTTTGACACCTCTTGATTGCTAAAGCTGGTGCAAAATTTGTTAATAATAATATATTTTTCTTTATTGATTTATTTATCTTTTATAAGCCTTACAATGACATTCGCATAATACTAAAATGTAATCGAAATTAAGTTATCCATATATGTACTTTCAATTTGTAACACAAACTTTTAGGTTTACCTTAATAAATGTAGCGTACATTTCATGTTCGTAGACAGGGTGCTGCAAGTTCTTCTGAGTTGGGTGAGAATTGTATTGGTTGGTTAGTTTTTCAAAATAATGTTACAAAATAGAATGTATTCAGAAGTTCATAGTATTTTACTTTAATTTTTTTTTTAATTCGTTACCTTACACTAAAAATCGGTAAAGTAAAGTTAAAAGCCCAACATTTCTAAAAATGTATTGAATTCTCAAAATGTAATCAAATTGAGATAATGTAAACTTGACCTAGATGACGATAGCCACGTTTTAAAATATATGGATCACAACACAAAACTTCGGATTGAATTCTGAGTATTTTTTTTTTTAATTTACGCGGCTAACGAAAATAAGGCTACTGATGAATATGGGAGATAAATTGGGATTTCAAGAATCAGAAAGCTTGGAGCAGCCTGTATATTTGACTCAGAATAAACAAACCACACGTACTAAACTCAAATAAAAAATTGTCTATTTATATTAAAAATAATGGATTTATTTACATCACACGTTTTGTACTTTTAAACATATTATTTATTAAATAATTTGTATAATCCCTATATATGTCATTTATTTAAAAAAGATTTGTTAATCTTTTACTGCACCCTGGGTTTTGAGTATTATGTATGTTGCATAGCTATTTGAAAGAGATTAACCAAACAAGTGTCGTTAAAGAAAAATTAAAGTTACAGGTCTCTCCAACCCCACTTCCATTTAAATATTTTTTTTTTGTATCATTACCCACAGTAATGGACTTGCCTTCTTTTTAACAGAACCACTGAACTGATTTATAAAGTTTTTGTTTTATTAAATTATGTTTGTATTACATCATATTGAAATAATTGTAAATTATTTTAATTTTAACCAATTAAAGACAATTAATCGACATATGTTAAATGAATAATTTTATAATACCTTACAATATATTAACCGATGATATACGAGTATTACCGACATATATTTTACCTTTAATATGTTTCTATTCGTTAGTTTCTTGTTTATTGTATTATTTGAACGTTGACATATTTTTAAGCGCACATTATTTTAAATTATGTAATACAAATATAGACGCACATTTCGATTGAGGAATAAAATTAGATATAGAACAAATAATCAAAATTAATGAAAATCACATATTGTAGTAGAACAAGAGAAGCATGTGTAATTTAAATTGTAAATCTAGCTCGAAAGCTTCTTTCTTTATACCTACCACAAATATAAATCGGACAACTTGTATCATAATCATTAAATTGGTAAATATATATAAATATATTATACATATATACATACCTACCCTTTAGTTTAAAGAATTTTAATTTCGAATACTATCTATATTATGTATTATTTTCTGTTACCTAACTTATTGTTTTAAATATATGTTCTAACAATATGCTTTGAATTTTTATTTTTATTATAGGTAATCATCCAATAAGTAATAACCGTTTATTTTTATAATTTTGTTGCAAACCTACTTCACAAATCAGAACCGATAGTCTTTTGTTGCAAGGAGGGTGACATGTGTTATAAGCAATTTGTTGGTATTTTGATTGATCCAAACTAAATATGTAATTTAAAAAACCGTAGGCAGGAACGTGCGGAAATATGTAATAAAGTGAATATGTAGTATTATATTTTCTCGTACAAAGTAAAACCAAATAAAATATTTAAACAAAATGTTACTACACAATTTATCGAAGTACATATATAATTTTTTTGCTGGTATGTATTGCTATTATTATAACATACGTATTCTAAGTATTGTACTTACAAATAATACAATTTTCAATAAATTTGTAACTTTCTTTGATTTTGTTTAATAATTATAAAATGTAATTATTTTTCGATTAAAATAATTGCATTTAAAATCTTTACCTTGTACTAGCTGGCCCGTCAAACGTTGTTCTGACTGAAATAGTTATTTTAAATATTTCAAGATTTATTTTGATATTTTTGTTCAATTATTGTTTTCTAATAGGAATGAAGGCGGATAACTTTAGTGGTTCAGCACCGATTAATTTTTGTGCAGCTCTGTTAAGGATAGAACTCCAACTCAGACAGTATGAAATGAAAATGAGAATAAACTATTATGGAATCCGTTGCTGCTCGCAAATTCAAGTCAATTTTAATTATACCAATTCGCAACGATTACACCAATAACTCGCATTATATAATATCATATTGCATCACATACAATTGATGTCAAGCCAAGGGCACCAATTTGAATGCACTTGCTAATGTGCAACACCACATCATCATCAATTGCTGGCACAATCGCACATTCAACATCATCGACAATCGCTTCCACATATAGCGGGAACTGCGACCGACAACGACAACGAGCTGAACAGCATCAAAACACCAATGCAAGGGCTAGCACAAGAATCACAACGACGGTCGCTGCCGAGTAGCGGTAGTAGGGACCGAAAAAGAACGAAAACTTGAGCTATCTTCCCGTTCCCATTGTGATGACATCAAGTGCATTTGGCGAGCAAGAAGAGGTGGTGGTGGTGGTTGGGATATGCGACGATGATTGCAAGCAAACAGGCAGTACAGATCAAGCTTTCATCGCAAACAGACATATTAAATTCTTTCGCAATTTACAACAAAGAAAATTTATCCAAATGGATTGATTGTTTACTTTTTCGTTTTATACAGGGTTTTTCAATAAGAGCGCTACAAACGTTTTTTTAAATAAAACAAAAACGGTTTTGGATAACAATGAAATTCTTTATTCCTGTGAAAGTACGTTCGATGCCATTATGTATGGAACTCTATTTCTTTTGCATGGCCACCAAGGGCACGCTTGCAGAAGTCCAGACGCTGAACCTAAATTTTCGACGGTTTTCAAGCATAAATCGGCCGATACTGCGCAATTTCACGTTCGATATTCGTACGAAGTTCATCAATCGTCGCTGGCTTGTTGGCATAGACCATAGACTTGGCGTAGCCCTACAGGAAATAGTCGAACGGCGTCAAATCGCACGACCGAGGCGGCCAAGCGAATGGACCATTTCGTGAGACAACACGTTCTCCAAACTTGGTTTCCAATAAATTGATTGTGACATTCGCTGTATGGCTTGTGGCGCCGTCCTGTTGGAACGGTAGCGATTCCCATTCACAGTAACGTGCCGGTCTTGATCATCACGGAAGAAGTACGGCCCATAAACCACACCAAACCGTTATTTTGTCGGGATGCAATGATGACTCATGGAGTACGTGTGGATTGCTGCCTGACCAATACCGCATATTTTGTTTATTGACGAAGCCATTCAGCCAGAAATGAGCCTCATCGCTGAAGATGATTTTTCGATGAAAATCCGAATCATTTTTAATTTGTTGCTCAGCCCAATTCACGAACATACGACGCTTCTGGTGGTCAAGCGGCTTCAGTTCTTGCGTCAATTTAATCTTGTAAGGATGTAGGCCAAGATCTTTTCGCAAAATTCGCCAAAACGACGTCACAGAGATGCCCAACGCTTGAGAACGACGTGTGAGAGACACATTTGGGCTTTCTTCAACTGAAGCCTCAGCGGCAGCAATATTCTCGACACTACGGGCACTTCTTTGTCTCACTGGCACGGGAACATTTTGTACTGTGCCTGTGGATTCAAATTTTTCCACTAGACGCTCAATTGTTGATCTGCTAGGACGATTATGACGACCATAAATTGGACGTAGCGCTCTTAACGTCGAGGCCACTGACTCCGAATTTCGGTAGTAAATTTTAATAATTTCGACTCGTTGTTGTCTCGTATAGCTCTCCATCATGAAATGGCAAACCTTACTGAAGAGAAATGTCAAAAGAGCGGCAAGAAATTCGGCGTCGTTTGCTGTCCCTGTCGCTCTACTTTTGTAGCGTCCCTGTTGAAAAACCCGTTTCTTTGCAAATTTAAAAATCACCCCATCGTGGAATCCGCTGGGGGGAATTATTCCCGGAAAAAAGTATTTGGTATCGTCGCATCCGCAAAGTGAACAATTCCCCGAGTGGGTACTGTGAATAAGTTTCACTGTATTGTTAAAAACGTTCAAATCCAATTTTTCCCGAACGGGGAACTGCTCACATTGCGGATTCGACTATACCAAAATATTCTTTTCCGTGAATAATTCCCCCGGCGGGTTCCACGATAGGGGGTGAATTATTATTTGCAGCTAAGAAGTTAAATTGAACGTATCGTAAACATCCCTTTGGATCTGCCGTCGAGTTTGGGTATTCTCGCCGGTGGTTAGACTAGCGATCGCCTATGCTGCCGTGGTCTTCTGGACAAAGATTAACGATGTCACTACACACAGTCAAAAAGCTAGAACGGGTCCAACGTATAGCCGGAAATTATATGACGTGCTGTCTACGCTACACCGCGACCACTGCGCTGAATGTCATTCAAGGTCTAGTACCAATTCAAATACACATTAAAATGGAAGCAAGACTGAGTATTTATCGTCTGTTACATTCGAACAACATTAACCCCTATTCCTGCCATGGAAGTCATCCAAACCCAACCCATCCGTCTTGGCAAAAGACTGCATCCCGTCGCGCACGCTTAAACCACCTGCTTCCCACCCACTTCAGGGGGGTTATTCCCAAATGCGCGGCGAATCGTATCGCTTTTGAATGGATCGAATCGCTTTTGGAAATGCAAAAATACCTATCCGCCATGAAAAGCGATCCGTCGCGCATTTAGAAATAAGCCACCAGGGGTGGGATTCTGTAAGATGAAAACGTTCAATCGTTTTCGTTTGCACGAACGGTTTGCTTCATGTAACTACAAAAACGAAAAGAATTTTCGTTTGCGCGAAAGCAAAAAAACGAAAACCATTTCGTTTACGTTTTCGTTTATTTTGCTTCATGTAACTCTAAAAACGCATGCCATTTTCGTTCCGTGCGAAAGGAAATCAACGACAGCTTATTCATTGACGTTTTTCAATTTATTTGATTATTTTAACAATGTAAGCGCATTTGCAGCTATTTCTAACAATTAATGTGTCAAAAGAAATAAACATTTCTGGAGCAGTGATGGTTTGTACTCTATATAAATGATGTGTGTCTTCAATATGGCGATGCGGCTCATGACTACTTTGTGTGGAAAGTAGTAGTTGGCTCAATTAAGCCAAAACAATCCTAATTGTGAATTACTGTTGAGGCAACTGCAATAACTTTTGGTAGGAATGATAGCTATTTCAAACTATACTATTCATCATCAGACTCATCTTTAGTAAGTTGAATAGTTTGAATTCTAACAGACAACTCTCCGTTCATAACATAATCCACTTGGGGAGACATTTCTGCTTTCCCCAGTTAGAAAATGGACCTTTGCATTTGGATTTGTCGATTGACCATATAACAACTTCTTTCGGCAACTAAGCAATATGTCCGCCAACTGGTGATTAGAACAGAGGAGAAGACAAATCTCAGTGCTTTTGTTTATTGCCGTTCTCTCGCGTTTATTTGCCTTCCTTCTAATTGTAACCAAAAATGGAAGGAAACTATTTTAAAAAATAAATTATTATAATCAATATAGATTCAGAAAAGCAGAAAGCGCAAAAACATACATTTAGGTGCTGCTGTCAAAAATGAAAGTTTCTCAAACTGTAAAAATGACCCTAAATGTATGCAATTTTAACTACACTGCTTCTTAAACGCTTGCGAAGAGAAAGAAACAAACGAAAGGAGTTACGTGAAGCAAACTTTCGCTTTCGCGTGATTTTTATCGTTTCTTGAAAAGCGAAACCGTTTTTCGTTTCGTTTTTTACAGAATCCCACCCCAGGGTTGATATTAGCAACGTCAATGTTTTGGCACTGGGTGATACCCAGGTAGTTAGGTTAGGTTAGGTTTACGGGTTGGCAGAGCAGGGTAGTCCTGCCGTGCCACACTCAGGTCCTTGTGGACCCATTGTGATACCCAGGGGGTTAGCCGTTGATGTTGTTATGGTCAGCTTTATGTCCCTTCTTATGGTGTTCACTCGACGCAGTCCAGCCATCCTGACGTCCTCAAAAACCTGTAAAGATCAGAAAGTGAGACATCAGAAAGTTCTTGTAGGTCATGGAAGTAGTGACTTCCAAGTGTTCTGTTCCTCAAGTGACAGAGACTCGGGCAGTGACAGAGGAAGTGAGGTGTATCCTCATGAACCTCTTCGTCACCGCAGCCTCTACATATATCGTCATCCTTGAGATTTAGTTTCATTGTATGGTTCCTTAGGAAGTTATGACCCGTTAGAGCCGCTACCAATTTAGACAGCGATGACCTGTCAAACTGTAAGAGTTTGATGGTCCGGCCGCTGTCATATTTTGGCCAGAGCTTCCGTGATACCTCGCAGGTAGTTAGTCCCTTCCACCTGTTATTTGTTTTCATGCGAATCTTGTTCTCCACTCGCTCTCTAAGGCTGCAGAGTGGTGGCTTGATCGACTGTAGTGCTTGATCATGATCCATTGCGGACCCTTTTCTCGCTAGTTCGTCGGCCCTTTCATTGCCGGCTTTGTCACTGTGCCCAGGGACCCAGCATAGGACCGTGGTGTGCTGCGAGCAAAGAACCTTAAGCTCTTCGCGACAGCGGTGAACTAATCTGGATTTTATCTCAGTAGCAGAGACTGCTTTGATGGCCGCCTGGCTGTCAATGAAAATGGTAATATCATTTCTTGGTATTGCCATCAATGACACCTTACGGGCTGCCTCCGCGATTGCCAGGACTTCGGCTTGGAAGACACTGCTGCTATCAGGAAGCCTGATTGAGCATTGTATATTTAATTCCTCCGAGAATATACCTGCACCGGTTCCACAGTCCATCTTCGATCCATCTGTGTAGATGGATATCGATTTCCTTTTTGTGGGTTCATTTGTGTTCCATTCATCTCTACTCGGAAACGAGCAGGTGAATGGTCTATCAAAGTTTAGATGTGGGATTGTATAGTCAGAAGTGACATCATTCCCAATGTATTTCCCTAGAATCTGTGCGTGACCAAAGTTGCCCGGGTTCCAAGTGCCGGTTTGGCTAATTCTTAAGGCACTTTTGGTAGCAGATTCCTCCATGTACAGGTCTAGAGGAGTCAGATTTAGAATTGCCTCCAGTCCAGCCGTAGGTGTGGTTCTCATCGCACTAGTTGTCCCTATACATGCTAGTCTTTGTATTTTTGTCATTAACTTAAGATTGGTCGCCTTGCCCGCGGCTTGCCACCAGACTAAGCTGCCATATGTGAGTATAGGCCGCACGATTGCCGTGTACATCCACAGGATTGTTTTGGGCTTCGGCCCCCACCTCCTGCCAAAGATGCGGTTACATGCGTAGAAAGCATTAGCTGCTTTCTTCACTCTTTCATTGACATTCGGCTTCCAATTAAGTTTCCTATCTAAAATCATTCCTAAATATTTCGCCCTATCCGCCACCTTCAGAGGTATTCCCTCGAGAATTGGTGGCTCGAATAGTGGTATTATTCTTTTGTTTGTAAACAGGACAAGCTCAGTTTTCTGGGGGTTAACCCCAAGGCCGCATTGCTTTGCCCACGTGTTGAGCACTCTCAGTGAGTTTCCTAATAGGTCGCTTATGGTCGGTAAGAATTTCCCTTTTGCAATCAGGACTACATCGTCTGCATATGCAGTTACCGTGACACCCATATTATTGAATTTCAGTAGTATCTCATTCATGACAAGTACCCAGAGTAGGGGGAAGATGACGCCTCCTTGCGGAGTGCCTCTCGAAGCTGTTACTCTAAGGACAGTGTCACCTAGTTTCGCGTTGATATTTCTTTCGCTAAGTAAGTTAACAATCACATTGGTAGTTAGAAAATCTGATACATCAGAATTTGATCTGCCTGGATATCGCTTAGTGCCATTATTATTCTTCTTACATCGCGGTCTCGCCATCAGAGAGACAGCTATGACCATACAGTTCTGTTACAGGACAAGCAAACTTTGGAACTCGCTTCCTGGGGATATATTTTATATTTCCTATGCCTATCTTATCTATCCTCAATTCCTTAACGCCCGCGCTGTGTAGTTCACCCTACATTAAAAGATAAAAGAGTAGTCGTAATCTCTTTAGCGCGTGTCTATTATTGCACCAAACAATTCTTCCCATGATTCTCCTCTAGAAAATCTCATTACCTTATTAATCTGGACAAAAATTATTCAGAATCCTGCCAGGTATAATTAGCGGCCATGGCCTCCCGAAAAGACATCTTCACCGAATTGGAGTGATCCCGGTCCCGGTTTATGTCAAAATTGCAAATGATGTAGATCAGAAAAATTTAATACAACTATTTTATATTTTTACATTTAGAATTTATTAAAATCAATCTACATTTGTGTTGCCTCATGCAAGTACTTTAATCTCCGCTTTCGGAGCTCACTAAGCTCCGTTAAGTTAATGTCACTAGCATTATCAGCCGGATGATTTAAATCGTCCTCCTGACCTATATCTTCCACTGTGACATCGCTTGCATTTACTTTCGTTAGTGTTTCGATATTGTCATTCGCAGAAGTTAATAATTCATTACAAGAATCCGGCTCATCGCTGGTACCCTTATTTACGTCTGTTGATGATTGAGCTTCTACATTAGTTGCTTCTTTTTCCAATATATTTGACGATGTTGGCACAAACGTGGATGTCCTTGAGGTTTCTGTATTGTAAGCACTAACCATAGTGTATTGATTCATTAGAACAGTTGATGCATCGATAAGTAACCTTATATTTCCAAGAAGCTGAAAATCAAACAGATCAAATAATATGCGATTAAAATAATTCATGTTAGGCTGCGGTTTTATATTAAATAATTCAGTGGTTGCTAAGAGGTCATTACCATTACACTTAAAATGTTATTCTTATAATAACCGAATAATCGGTTATAGCTCCGAGGATGAAGAATAAACGAGAGACAGATCAGGAACAGAGGCATGGTGTTTATATCAATCTGTCCTACGGCTTATAACGAAAATTAATTGCGTGTAATGTATCCGTACATTAGGAAGCTTCGTGTTGAAGGTGGCAATAAGATGAAGAAGCATAGTGTGTCTAAAAAGGCGGTGGGTGTAGGCTAAAGCTCCCCCGTATTGCATATATGTGCATACAAGATCACCATATTTGAATGCGTTAAATATATTTGACAATCATTTTTTTCTCTAACACTAGCCACCAGACTATAGAGAAGAATGGGTCTGACTACTTAAGGGTGTATGATATCCCATCTAGGAAAACAAACTTTTTTACAATATGAAGGGCGATTATAGCCTTAATGGCATGAACTTGCCAACTTTTAAACTATTGCCATTTAGAATTAAGCGTAGATATTTAGCATGCTGCGTAAATTTGATTTTATTGTTGCCAAGTCCATATCCGTGCATTTGACTACTTATTCATAGCAGATTCCACATAAATAATAATTAAATACTTGTATAGGGCTAGTATTTTTCACGTTTGGCCTATGCGCACTCATTATATATTCGTTTTAGCCCGAACTGAATATTATTACTTATTATTACTTATTAATCTTATTATACATAACATATCAATTACTATACATACCTTCAAACGCTCCTCAATATTACGTCTTTCATTTCCTTCTAAGATTCTAAGCTCTTCGTCAGTTAAAGAACTTAAGTTTTGTGGCATTACCGGAGGCGGTACCGAATAATGAGCCAGAAATGGAATAGGATTTGGGAAAACTACAGAAGTTGGAGGTATTTGCATTCCACCTGCTGGTATGTTAATACTTGGTCCACCTATGTTTTCTAATCGAAAAAATAAATAAATAAATAATCTTGATATAGTTCAAAACGCGTTTTAACTGACGATTGGTTTCATCATTTCCAGTTCTAGTTGCTGGATCGTCAGCTGCATTATTCAGAACCGCAGCTTCATCCCTTGCTGGAGCTGCATTGACATTATTGTTTCGCAGTATGTTCAGTCTACAAGTGGGGCATGTTTGTTGACGCTGAAACCACGAACGTAGACAACTTGTATGGAAGATATGTCCACATGGTAGTTTTTTTGAATTGGCAACCATGTCTTCTCTGAAAATAGAAATAACATTAAACATTTTTTTTATATTTGTACATAATTTACATAGTTAGCTTAGAACATCATAATTTCCAATATAATGTGATAATTTTACCATTATTTCTTATGTGGATATGTGTTGAAAGTTATTAATCTATTTGAAAAATTGAAGTCTGGCAATAATGGCTCCCACTTATATACATTGTACTAAAACCATATGAATTTCTCTAATAAAGATAGTTTCTCTTTATACTTCATAAAAGTCGGTCGGTCTTTTTCTTTAAAGTTAACAGGTTATGGGCCCAGGCCACGTTAGAAAATAAATTCGATAAGGTTATATAAAGGTCACCTTGGTCAAATCGTTTTTTTTTTCTGGTAAACGCGTTTTTGGGAAACCTATTGCTATATCCAAAAATTTTGTTCTTTAAGAAAAGAGAAAATGGAGAGCGAACTCTTTAAAGTGGAAAAATTGCAAAATTCCGAGCAGTACTCAGTGTGGAAGTTCCAAGTTACGATTTTGTTAAATGCATCAGGGCTTTTAGGACATGTGGATGGATCAATCCCATTCCCAATTAAAGCACAGAATGAAGAACAAGCACTGTTCAATGTACGTTTAGCTGTTTGGATGAGATCGGATAGCAAGGCTCAAAGAATAATTGCAACAAGCATTGGTTCAACCCCACTTCGGCATATTGTCAATTGCACAATTGCAGAAGAGATGTGGATGAAGTTGAGGGCGGTATATGAACAAACATCAAAGGCGAATGTTCATATGCTGCTACAACGTTTCTATAGTTTCAATAAGGATCCAGATGATGACGTTGCAACACACATCTCCAAATTGCAGAACATAGTTCGGCAGCTAAGAGATGTTGGAGAGACAGTTTCAGAGAGTATGGTAATTACAAAAATATTAATGACTCTTCCAGACAACTTCAAACATTTTTTTTGTGCGTGGGAGTCCTCAGTCAAAAAAGAGCAAACTTTGGAGAATTTGACGTCACGGTTGGTGATGGAAGAGACTCGAATGTTATCTCATTCTTCTAGTACATCTACTTTAACAACAGCACTACTGGCCAAGCAAAGAGGGAGAAAACAGCAAGAAAAAAATTCTAAGCCTGGCAAGTGTTTTGCATGCAATGAGTTCGGGCATTGGAAAAGAGAATGTCCGAAGAAGATTGCTGAGCGAAAAAAGGCTGGAGGTAGAGGTGAAGCATCAAAGGGGAACGCATTGACTTGCAGACGCAACTCTTTGACAACCGATGATCGAGCACAGGCTGGAAGTGGGAGTGAGCAGCTAAGAGGAAATGTACATAATCAATTGTGGACTGGAAGTAGAAGTGAAGTACCAAGGGGTAACGCACTCATTAGCAATTGTCTAAAAATTGATGATCAAATGAAGGCTGGAAGTGTCGGCGAGCTGCAAAAGGGGGATGCGAATGATCGGATGAGGACTGGAACTAGAAGTGAGGAACAGAGGGCAGGAAAACTGACAGCAAGCGCGCTGATGGTTAATGATGATCGAGAAATTAATAATCGATGGTACTTAGACTCAGGAGCAAGCGATCATATGACCTATAAAAAGGAATGGTTGATAAACTATCGAAGTTTTTCAGATCCAATTGGAATAAGAATTGGAAGTGGAGAAAAAATTTCGGCGATGGGAGTTGGAGACATTAATATTCTAGCTTCAAATGGTAAAATGTGGATTGAAAAACATCTTTCAAATGTGCTTTATGTACCGAAGATTTCTGTTCATTTGTTTTCACAAAGTCGTGCATTGGACAAAGGGTTGAGATTTATTTCTGATAGTGTGAAATGTCAATTTGTGAATACGGATGGTGCAATTCAAGCAGTGGGAGAACGGAGACAACAATTGTTTGAAATGTGTATTAGGATACAAAGTGAAGTATCTAAAGCGGCGAATATTGCAAGTAATCAAATTTTGTCACTGAAAATGTGGCATGAGAGGATGGCTCATCAAAATGTTTCGCATGTACGTACCCATTTGAAACAGAATGGCATAGAGTTTGAGGATGATGGAAATTTCTTATGTGATTCCTGTCTTTTCGGTAAGCAACACAGATTACCTTTTCCGAAGAGCATTTTTCAAGCCAACCAACCAGGTGAGCTTGTGCATGTGGATGTATGTGGTCCAATGGAGGAAAATTCCTTGGGTGGTGCTAGATATTTTGTGCTTTTTAAGGACCATTTTTCGCATTATAAAGTGGTTTTCTTTCTGAAGCATAAGTCGGAAGTTTGTTACTCGATTGATCAATTCATTAGTCGGGCAAGGTGTGAGGCTCGAAGTCCAATTAAGACACTTCGGACAGACAATGGCTCAGAGTTTGTCAACGAGGGTGTGAAATCTCTCCTAGCCAAGCATGGTATTCGGCACGAAACTACTGTGGCTTATACTCCAGAGCAAAATGGGTCTGCTGAAAGGGAGAACAGAACAATAGTTGAAGCTGCCAGGACAATGTTGCATGCGAAGAATTTACACAAGAAGTTCTGGGCGGAAGCCGTGAATACCGCGGTGTATGTGCTGAATCGAACGGGAACAAGTTCTTGCAAAGGTAAAAACCCATATGAGCTGTGGTGGGGCAGTAGTCCCAGGGTTGAAGATTTCAAAGTGTTCGGAGTCGAGGCTTTTGTACATATTCCGAAACAAAAACGCAAAAAGTGGGACAAGAAATCGGATAAGGGTTTATTTATGGGTTATGCGGATAATACCAAGGGATACAGGATCTGGATACCTGCAGCTAGGAAAGTCGACATAGTCAGGGATGTCACATTCAACGAGAAGGACGACAATGAACATCATCACATGGTAAGATTGGATGATACCAATAAGGCACCGGAGGAAGCTGTGGTTTTTCCAGCCTTGGATGATGATTCACAGAAGGACGATGCTCGTAGTTCTACAGGTGATGAAGAGGACCCAAATGGAAGAGATGACGTTTTTCAGTCGGCAAGCGAAGATGATGAATTAAGCGACGGAGGTGGTGATGAAACGCTTCCGTTGAGAGATCGTCTGCGTAGCAGCAAAAATAAAGGTTCAGGTATGTGCAATTTCTTTGAAAAACATGCTTTCCTTGTGCAGGGTGAACCATATAGCTATATTGATGCAACAACCTGTAATGATGCATGTCATTGGAAAGAAGCTATGGCCGAGGAGATGAATAGCCTTAATAAAAATCGCACCTGGGACTTGGTGCCGCGTCCACTACAAAGGAAGGCGATCGACAACAAGTGGGTTTACAAGCTGAAAAACTTAGGTGTGAGCGGAAGGCAGAAATATAAGGCCAGGTTGGTCATTAAAGGATTTAGCCAAGAACAGGGAATAGATGTTTTTGGGATTGGAGTTAACGAAGAGATCTGATGGTACGATTTTCGTCAATCAGGCACGATACGCGGAGTGTGTTCTGAAAAGATTCAACATGGATTCGTGTAAACCAGTGTCAACTCCAGCTGAAACTTATTCGCTTGAAGAATCTGTGTCTTCAAAATTTCCCTACAGAGAGGCTGTGGGATGTCTCATGTACCTGGCAGTTGCTACTCGTCCAGACATAGCATTTGCAGTGGGAGTTGTTTCTCGGTATCTGGAGGCACCAACTCAGGCGAATATTAATGCAGTCAAACGTATTCTGAAGTACATCAGCGGGACCAGGACAATGGGTATAGTTTTTGAAAAATGTAATAAATTTTCTTTGGTTTGTTTCAGTGACGCTGATTATGCCGGCGATCCTGAAACTAGACGTTCGACCACGGGCTTTATTTTTACCATTGGAAATGGACCAGTCTCTTGGTCATCACAAAGACAAAAGTGTGTGTCTTTATCCACGACGGAATCGGAGTACGTAGCGGCTTCACAGGCAGTGAAGGAAATGGTATGGCTTCAACAGCTGCTTTTCGAATTGGTTCCAAATGGCATTGGCGAGACACAGTTGCTTATGGATAATCAGGGTGCAATTAGGCTTGTTAAAAACCCCGAATTTCATAAACGAACAAAACACATAGATGTTCGTTACCATTTTATTCGAGAACGTTATGATAGAGGCGATTTTAAAATTAATTATGTTCCATCTGAATTACAAAAGGCTGACATATTCACCAAAGCATTAAGTAAAAATAAATTTGAGAATTTACGTTTTTTAATTGGAGTTACTAGTAAATAAAGTAATGCTTATTATGTTTTCATTAAATTTATTCAAAAGTGGGAGTGTTGAAAGTTATTAATCTATTTGAAAAATTGAAGTCTGGCAATAATGGCTCCCACTTATATACATTGTACTAAAACCATATGAATTTCTCTAATAAAGATAGTTTCTCTTTATACTTCATAAAAGTCGGTCGGTCTTTTTCTTTAAAGTTAACAATATGTTAAGTCTCTTATACAGGGTGTCCCAGTTAAGAAATATAATCCTTTAAGGGGTGATTCCTAAAGTTCCGCCGAACAAAAAATTGTATGGCAGGGGGGGTCTATTCTCACCCGATTTACAGTTATTCGTTCAAAGTGAGTGACCTCTAATTTGGTGGTGGTGCCACTTAGAACGCTATAACTTCTAAACTATTATAGGTACAAAAATTGTTGTATACAATTTAGTAGCGCATACAAGTCTTAAGGCTGGGTGTTCGAGGGTATATGATTTTTCGCCCCGATGGGGCTTGCAGGGCTTAAGAGATAACTGATTGCAGTAAACGGCTTTCGACAGTAAATAAATAGACGCTGTTAGTGACCGTCTTAGAATTTTTATTTTTTGACTTTTATGTACCATAAAGTCCCAAAAACCTCATTTTTTGGGTGTTTTTTTTTTCGCCCCGGTGGGGCAATATCTAAATGGAACTTTTTTATTTTTTTTATGATTTTATTTTATAGTTAATGGGTTAAATTAGTTAGTGACCGTCTTCGAATTTTGATTTTTTGAGTTTAACTATTATAATCTGCAAATTAAGGTGACCAAAAGGAAACAGTGTTTGTAGAGCAACCAGAACTTATTTTTGTCAGCTTTTCAAAACTGAATAACATTCAAACATTTATGTATCCGTTCATTGAAAACAAATTAAAAATTTTGTTTATAAAATAGTTAAAATTGCATTTTGAAAAGTTAACAATTTAACAGCAGTTTCATTTTTGTTTCAGAACTCACGCTCACATATCGTCGTGTATATGAGAACACCGCACAACTAACATTTTATAAATTGTTCAGGAGACGCAAAAAACTGTTTTCTGCGAAAGAATTTCAAGTTAAAACTAATGCGAAAAACACATCAATCATATTTTTAGATTGGAAATATGTTCATTAAATTCATCTTAAAAAATAGTATCTATTTGTATTTAAAAAGACAATTGTTGTGTGATGCAATTTATGTTTTTATACATTTTTGGAGATAATGTCTGGTGGTCGGCTTGTCACGCTCGGCAGTCGGCCGGGTTTAACCCGAAACGGCTACGAGCTTCCTAGCAATGGTCTCGCAAACCATTATGGGGGTCAGAGGGTGGATGCGCTATGCACCAATAGGGGCATAAGTGGACTTTCGGTTACTCGACAACGGCATCGACTTAGGATAGGCACGTGGAACATCTCTTCGCTCACGGGAAAAGACATGGAGCTTGTTGGGGAGGCTGTCAAATATCGACTAGATATAGTTGGTGTTTCCTCAACAAAGCAAAGGGGTTCTGGAACTGTGGACCTTGCAGATGGGTGGAAACTCTTCATGTCGGGATTAGCACCTTCAATGTCTGCTCAGGCGGGAGTGGGGATACTCACAAGTCCCAGGCTGTCAGGCAGAGTATTGGAGTGGATACCATTAGGAGGGAGAGTTGCGATCTTAAAGCTTAAGCTTGAAAGATCAACTCTGGCTCTAGTGCAGGTGTATGCACCGAATCTGGAGTCGGGGTACGCAGCTTTCTTAGATGAAGTTGATGTAGCCCTTGAAAAGGTTGCAGATATGGATTCTTATATCCTGATGGGTGATTTCAATGCTCACGTGGGTGCGGATTTCTCGACATGGGGCAGCGCGATTGGGAAACACGGTGACCCCGATCAGAACGCGAAGGGAGAGAAGTTGTTGGACTTTTGTTGTTCAAATGGAATGTCCATTATGAACACTTTCTTTCCACACAAAGATATCCATAAATACACATGGTACCGTCGAAGTCTGCAGCAGAAATCGCTGATAGATTTCTTTGTGGTACCGTCGTGTATTAAAAGGATGGTTTGTGATGTTCGTGTGTTGAGAGGGGCTGAACTGTCAACTGATCACCACCTGGTGTTGTGCAAATTGTATCTCAACGATCAAATACCTATCCTGCCAAAGCGTAAACCAAGAATGGTTACGCGCATACGGTGGGAGGGACTACAGAACGATGAGATACGGGAGGAATTTGCACC
This sequence comes from Cheilosia soror, assembly GCA_949372485.1. NCBI lineage: Eukaryota > Metazoa > Arthropoda > Insecta > Diptera > Syrphidae > Cheilosia > Cheilosia soror. The sequence continues at coordinate 35,938,762 of OX443562.1, forward strand.
TCTGCAAGGTTTGAACAAATTCCAAATGTTCCATTGAATGTAGAGGAAGAATGGCAGCTGTTTTCAACAGCAGTTATTGCCTCTGCAGGACATGTTTGCGGAGTGAAGCGGCTCGGTGTGGCGGCTGGTGGTGAGAAAAGAACTGCGTGGTTTAAAACGCCCGGAGTTCAAGAAGCTATCAGAGAGAAGAAGAAGGCTTTCAAGGTGTGGATTCACTTGGGGGACTCTCCTTCTCGAAACCAGTACATTGAGGCGCGAAGAACTTGCAAATTGGCTGTTAAAGCAGCCAAAGAACATTCTTGGAAGGAGTTCGGCGAAAAATTGGACCGCGATCACAGATCTGCAAGCAAGGTGTTCTGGCAGACCATCCGCCGTCTTAGAGGAAGGAAGTGGAACATTATCGAAGGAGTCAAATCCAAAGATGGTACACTTCTTTCTAATGAGGAGGACATCTTGCGCAGGTGGAGCGAGCACTTTCCGAATTGCTCAATCCAATCCAGGGCATTGAGGATGACACATCCATCGCCTTAAGCAGGGCGGAAAATAGTCCCACGGTAGAGGAAGTCACTTTTGCGATCAAATCGCTAAAAGCTGGCAAATCTGCCGGAGTGGATGAAATCCGGCCAGAAATGCTAAAGGCCTTAGGTGAAGAGGGAGTCAAATGGCTCTCTCGTGTCATTAAAGTGGCCTGGGAAGGCGGCGAAACTCCCAGCGATTGGCAGATTGGGGTGATTGTGCCTCTTTTCAAGAAAGGGGATAAAAGGGATTGCTCCAATTACAGGGGTATATCACTTTTAAGTCTCCCCGGAAAAGTCTTTGCCAAGGTGCTGGAAACGCGTTGCAGAGCTGTGGTCGAGGCACGATTAGGAGATGATGCGGCTTTCGTCACGGCAGAAGCACAACCGACCAGTTATTCACTCTCAGAATGGTACTTGAGAAGGCATGGGAGTATGCTACACCTGTTTACGCTTGTTTCGTAGATTTGGAGAAAGCATACGACCGAGTCCCTCGAGGGAAACTCTGGAGTGTATTACAGGAGTATGGAATTGATGGTTCTCTCTTGAGAGCCATTCAATCTCTTTACACAAACTGTAAAAGCTGTGTTCGGGTAAACGGCGTTAAATCAATACCTTTCACCGTGGGCGTTGGACTTCGTCAGGGGTGCGTCTTGTCTCCTCTCCTTTTCATTATGTACAATTATTGCACATCGACCCATTCCCTTCGAGCCGGATGAACAGCCACCTGGAAGAGCTCTTTGAGATACAGAAAGAGAGGGCGGAATGGATTAAGAAAATTGGTGAAAAATACACCAAAGAGCCAATACTACGAAGAACAAAAGAGTTCGTGAGGGAAAGACTAGCAGACCTGGAGTACCAATGGACGGAGTTCAAGGAGACGGACAACAAAATAAAGGCTCACCCGAACTGTACAAACAGGCAACCATATACGGAGTCGAACTTTTATGCAGCTGTGAAGTCGACTGTTGACAACCTAAGGCAGAAATTAGAAACCAAACTAGACGAAATCCTGGAAGAAGAGCAGAAGAGACTCAAGGAAGAAAAGAAGAGACAGATGACGACACAGGGCGCGAGTGACGAGCTAAACACAACAATTAGAAAGGAAAAAGACAACCAAGACCAAGAAGGCGAACTGTCTGGAGAACAAGACAAGAGAATTAGGAGACAAGAAGCCCAAATACAGGCATTTATCAGATCTGTTGGCAGGGTAGAACAAAACGGGCAGGGAACGAAAGCCTATTACCAACATAGCCAACAAGTTCTGCAAAATCAATGGGAAACAATAACAAAGACGCACAGCGATATAGTCGAGCTGACGGAAACAACTTCAAGTGAAAGATACGTTAAAATTTGCACAGAGTACGAACAACTGGAAGAAAAATACAATGAAATAATGGTGAACGTAAAAGAGAAAATAAATGAAATGATCTCTCAAAACAGCACACATCAAGAAGCGATTAGCGACACCACAACAAATCACGAGCTCAAACTACCTACTCTAAAGCTGATGACATTCAATGGAGACTACAGGCAATGGAAATCATTTAACGATCTGTTTGAGCAGGCAATACACAACAACGGAAAACTGGGAAATGCTCAGAAAATGCATTATCTCAAGACCAACATAACAGGAGAGGCGGCAAAAATAATCCAACATCTTCAAATATTGGACTGCAATTACGACAAGGCAAGGGAAATCTTGAGAAATCGGTACGAGAACACCCGACTACTAGTTAATGCACAAATACAAGCATTACTAAATCAAAAAGATAGTCAAATTGAATCCGCAACGCATCTTAGAAGACTACACGATACAACAACAGAGTGCATAAATGCACTGAAAGGCTTAAGCTTGGAGACTGGAAGCTGGGATCCAATTATCGTATTCATACTATCTCAAAAACTGGACAATGAGACAAGAAAAGCGTATGAGCAGTCATTAAAAGACCCAAAGGCGTTACAATCACTAAACGAATTCCTAACGTTTATAGAAAACAAGTTCCATGCTCTTGACAACCTAGAAGGACGGCGGAACAAAACAGAATACCAAAAAGACGAAAGACACATGCAGAAAGCAAATGGAGTAGTCACAAGGAAAAATGTATACAAAAATTATCATTCCACAAGTAACCCTTGTTGCAAGTTATGCAACGAGGAACACCGACTACAGACATGCAGGAGATTTATTCAAATGCCAATTCCGCAAAGGAAAGACGTGGTGCTAACAGAAAAACTGTGCCATAACTGCCTTGGAGGCAACCACGTCACAGCAAATTGTCAGTCACGCAAAGCCTGTCAAAAATGTCAACAACGCCACCACACTCTGCTGCACTCAAACGAGACAACTAATCAGAGGGAGCAGCAACAATCCCATTTCGCATCGGGTATGGAGTGTAACAAGATACTCTTGGCAACAGCAGTAATAAAAACTAACTGGAAAGGATATGACCACTATTTGAGGGCGCTAATAGATCAGGGGTCCCAATCGTCGTTCATTACGGAAGACGCAGTGCAAAGACTGCAGCTGCAAAAAATTCGAGCTGATGCCTCTATTACAGGACTAGGGACAGCAAAAGCAGCAACAGCAACAAGTAAAATTGAGCTAAACATCTCATCAATCTACCCGTCAGACTTCAAAATATGGGGAACATTGTTAGTACTGAACAAACTTACAAAGCCGTTGCCGGACGAATCATTCACGGTACGTGGATGGGATCACGTTAAGCACTTACCGCTAGCCGACCCATCCTTTAACAAAAAGACATCGGTGGACGTATTAATCGGAGCAGATATCTTCCAAGAAATTATTCTTGAAGGCGTCGTAAAGGGAGACGTCGGAACTCCAGTCGCCCAAAACACTCAATTAGGATGGATATTATCAGGAAGTTGTCAACACAAACGAAACGAAGCAACACTATGCCACGTATCCAACGTAGAGTTAAACAACCAACTGAAATCGTTTTGGGAAACGGAAGAGGTACAAGAAGAGAGAGCTACCACAGAAGACAACATGCGATGTGAAGAATACTACAAAACCACACACAAGAGGGATAAAACAGGAAGATACACGGTGCGCATTCCATTCAAAAACGATACAGGTAAATTGGGTAAATCAAAAGACAGAGCATTAGCCCGTCTTCTCCAATTAGAGAAAAAATTTACGCGGGACACTGAGTTACACAAGAACTACACGAAGTTCATGAAAGAATACCTGGAACTTGGACACATGGAGCCAGTAAAATCTACGTCAAACAACGAGATAGTTTACTACATGCCACATCAAGCAGTAATAAAGCCAGATAGCACGACCACCAAAACAAGAGTGGTGTTTGACGCATCATCAAGAACAAGCTCTGGGCTAAGCCTAAATGACACGATGCTTACAGGTCCAGTTTTGCAACAGGATTTATATAGCATTTTGTCGCGTTGGAGAAAACATAAATACGTCTACCGAGCAGACATTGAGAAAATGTACCGCCAAATAAAGATAGCGGAAGAAGACAGGGACTTTCAAAGGATCCTCTGGAGGGAAGAACCATCAAAGCAAATACAGGAATATAGACTTACAACAGTGACATACGGAACATCTTCAGCACCGTACCTGGCTATAAAAACATTACAGCAACTGGCCGTAGACGAAGAAAACAACCTTAAGACTGCATCAAAGATAGCACAGCGAGATTTCTACGTAGACGATCTACTATCAGGAGAGGACACATTGGAGGAGGCAAGAAGAGCCCAACATCAAATCATACAGCTAATGCAAAAAGGAGGATTCAAACTCCGCAAATGGTCATCAAATAGAACAACATTACTAAGAGATATAAAACGAGAAGATCAGGAGCAAGGAATATACGAAGTAACAGCATGTGAAGCAATAAAGACATTGGGAATATACTGGAGACCCGACTCCGATACATTCGAGTTTAAAATAAACATGAACCCGTCCACTAAAAACTTTACCAAGAGAATTATTATCTCAGAAATGGCAAGACTTTTCGACCCGCTAGGATGGCTGGCACCTATAATCATTACAGCGAAATTGATTCAACAAGAGCTGTGGTTATCGGGAAAATCTTGGGACGAAAATTTACCAGATGACATATCAAAAAGATGGATGAACTTCAAAGAAAATCTCTACAATATCGAGAGTATTAGCATACCACGATGGAATCAATACGAGACGAAATACCGTATTGAGCTGCATGGTTTCTGCGATGCATCAGAAAAAGCGTATGCTGCCGCAGTCTACAGTAGGGTAATCACTAAAACTGGTGAAGTACTAACGACGTTACTATGCGCGAAAACCAAAGCGGCACCAATCAAACAAATAACACTTCCCAGACTAGAGCTTAATGGAGCAGTGCTTCTGGCCAAACTAATAAAAAAGGCGAAAAAAGCACTACAAATAGAAAACATAGAGACGCATGCTTGGTCGGACTCCACGATAAATCTCGCCTGGATAAAAGGAGGCCCAACTAAATGGAAGAATTTCGTGGCAAACAGGGTTACGGAAATAACAGCAATTCTGAGCGCAGAAAATTGGCACCACGTAAAGGGTACAGAAAACCCAGCAGACTGTGCGTCCAGAGGTATATGTCCCTCTAAACTCAAGGGACACGCATTATGGTGGAACGGGCCAAAATGGCTATCAAAACTAGAAATAACCTACACTGATACTGAACAACAATACACGGACTTAGAAGAACGTAAAGTCAAGACGCAAACATTAACAACATTAAACGAACAAGAACCAGATCGTATTAAAGGGATGTTAGCACAATACAGCACACTGAGGCGACTGACAAGAGTACTTGCCTATTGTAAACGGTTCATTCACAACGCACGAACATCTGAGGATGGTAAACGCCTAGGACCATTAACATGTGATGAAATATGGTCAGCAACAAAAAATATAATAAAAAAGGTACAAGATGAAGAGTTTAGCAAAGAAATCAAACACCTGAAAAGAGGCAAAGAAATCGAAAAGAAGAGCAAACTTCGGTGTCTTAACGCATTCATGGACAAAGACGATATGCTACGCGTAGGAGGACGGTTAACAGAAGCAGATATTCCACCGACGCAGAAACATCCATTCATCATTCCACATTCTGGTCCTCTCACCACTATGCTAATTGAAGATGCTCACAAAACAACACTGCACGGGGGAAACACACTGACACAAGCACACTTACGACAACGCTATTGGATCATCAACGGAGCAAGCGCAGTCAAACAAAGTATTCATAGATGTGCCATATGTTTTCGATTCAAGTCCAAAATTAGCAATCAACTAATGGGAAATCTCCCACAGCCAAGAGTAACTAATAACAGGCCGTTTCTGCATACAGGAGTAGATTACGCAGGACCCATAGATATACGAATGACGAAAGGAAGGGGCAATAAATCCTATAAAGGATATATAGCAATATTTGTATGCTTAGCGACCAAAGCAGTTCACATAGAAGCAGTGAGTGACCTGACCGCAAACGCATTTGTTTCCGCCTTCAAGAGAGTCTGCGCGAGAAGAGGTCATATTGGACACCTCTATAGTGATAATGGAACAAATTTCGTAGCTGCTAACAAGATTCTACAGTTGAATGTAAAAGATGCCAAGAAGTGGAATGAAGAAATCTATGATACACTAGCGTCCAATCATACAGAATGGCACTTCATTCCACCAGGATCTCCCCACTTTGGCGGTTTGTGGGAAGCTGGGGTAAAATCGATCAAGCACCATCTCAAGCGAACTATCGGCGAGCACAAATTAACATACGAGGAATTATCAACACTACTAACTCAAATAGAGGCATGTTTGAATTCAAGGCCAATATGCCCACTTTCAAATGACCCAGAGGAGACTGAGGTGATAACACCAGGGCATTTTCTAATCGGCACGGCCCTATTGGCACCACCGGAAAGATGCATGCTAGACAGTGAAAAGGGATTACTAACTCGATGGCATCTCTTAGAGCGGATGCAGCAACAATTTTGGAAAAAATGGAGCACTGAGTACTTAGCAACACTTCAACAACGATCCAAGTGGACGAAAACTGTTGGGAATTTAAAGGTTGGAAACATTGTCCTTATCAAGGATGAGCAGCTTCCCCCAACTAAGTGGAAATTGGCAAAGGTAGTAGAAACACACGCTGGGACTGATGGTCTAGTACGAGTGGTAACGGTAGAAACGCACAACAAAACCTATAAGAGACCCGTAACAAAAATTTGTTTGTTACCAATTACCGATAATGACGAGTTTACGAACCTTGACAGAAAAACGAAAGAAATCATGCAAACTCCAGCTACCAAGGTGAAGCCATCGACGAATAGAATTGAAACGTTGAAAAATATACCTAAAACAGTATCAAGTCACCACATCCAAGTAACGGTCGAGGAGTATAGAAGCACCAAGAGGAATAAAATTAGACCTACTAACATTCCGTCGAGACCACCTATCGAAGAGCTAATAGGACGTCATCAAGAGAGGAAGCGGCCACATGAATCCAATAAACAGCATGATAGCAGAATAAAACGAGTAGCCCTTCCATCACTGTTACTATCTATAGCGCTCGTGATAGTAGCCCTGCCACATCAAGGATCCACACAAATTACAACAACGCCCTTCAAACATCGGCCTGGTATATATTTTGAGAAGATTGGCAACGTCAATTTAGTAACAAATGAGTGGAAAATTCTAGTATATTATGACTTGGGAAATTATTGGCGCGAATACAGAGGATTTAAAGAACTCATCAACGGACTAAACGATTTCTGTAAGAGGAAAAACACGGACGGCTTTAAGAAATACACTCAGTGCATAAAAATAGCAAATCAATTCGATCACCAGCTAAGTATAATAAAGAACAACAATAATCTACTTCTAAAACAAGGTGTCGGAAAGGGGCCAGAGGCTAGGGCCAAACGATCCCCCTTTGATTTCGTAGGTATGGTAGCAAACAAACTATTCGGAGTTTTGGACGAAGACTTTGCTCAGCAATACGAAAACCAAATACAGTCATTTAAGGAAAATGAAAAACATCTACTTGGTATGGTCAAAAATCAGACATCAATCATAGAATCAACAAAAAACATTCTACAAAAAGACACTGAAGTAATAACCCAGCAGTTAGAAATATTTCATACTCATCTCGAAAACCTAGCAAACGATGTATTAGCAGCCAATGAAGATTGCAATGCCAAAGTAGAATTCTTATCACTATCAACATTCGCCACGCTAGCAATGCTCAACTACCAACAAGCCCAGAATGCTCTGATCGATGTCTTGATCGATATACACCATGGGAAAATGAATCCGCTCATACTAACGCCAGATCAGCTTCACTCACAACTAACCACTATAAGGAATCATCTGCCGCCACAATTAGCCATCGCAGGAGATGCGTCACAGCCGAACTTATTACAGTTTTTCAAGCTTCTTACTGTGAAGGGCAGAGTAATGCAACAAAACGTTGTATTTGAGATAACGATACCCTTGGCGAATATAGAGGATTATGAGATCTTTAAGGTGATACCTGTACCAACTGTTCATCAAAAGGAATACATATTCATCGAACCATCAGCTGACTACTTAGTAGTAAACCTGCTTCGAGAAGCGTACTACACAATAACAAAAGACGAATTAATAAGATGTATTCAGAATAATGACAAATACATATGCCACCAACAGCATCCAACATACAATAGAAGATCAAACATAAGCAGGTGCGAAATGGAACTATTGACACATGCAGACGAAATCTCACCATTTTGTACACTACGAAGTATGGAGCCACATCCTGTATGGATTCAGCTAAACAACGCAAATAAATGGATCTACGTGTTGGAAAAGGAGTACACTATCAATATAATTTGTGGACAGAAGATTTTCGAAACCACACTTAAAGACGACGGAATACTAACAATAGAACCTAATTGCATTGTCAAGCAAGACACCATGACAATCTTATCCAAGAATAAGATTTCCAGTCGTGTTAATACGTCATTCATCCCATCTGTTAATATTTCACACATATTATTAAATACTACAAGAAATAAAGCAAACATAATCCCAAGGATGAGTCTCAAAATTGACCATGATAATCTCAACGCAGTAAGTCAATGGATCGAAGACTTAAAAAAGCACGAGCAACTACCGGGGAATACAACACCACACGACATCCACCACAATATCACTTATGCCGTAATGTTAGTATTTGCCGTAAGCACTATTGGTTACATCGTCTGGCGACGCCGCCGCAAGATCAGCGCAGAGGAACAGCAAGAAACAGAAGCACAACCACAACCAGCTAGAAGACATCTCACGGTAGCCGATTTCAGTGTTTAATTGGCGCGGCAGAATGTACAATTATTGCACATCGACCCATTTAAAGTGCATGACCAAAAAACCCAACTCAGCACCACCAAGGCACAATGTTGACCTACTCCCAGCGCATGACCCACGAAGCAATAATACAACATGTTACCATCAAGCGGACTCAGCAAAAGGGCAGCATACGACCAAAAGTTGACATTGCAATTATTGACCCGCAATGTATTAATGTTAGTAAGCAAAAGTTATGTATAAATAGGAAGTAATTAAAGTAAAATAAATGAGTTGAACTTTAGCAATTAAAGTAAAGACTACTAAACAGCTATCCCCCCACCAGTGGTAAGGTGGCTGTTCACATTACTTATATGGACTGGATGTTACAGCGCAGTCTTGGCGAGGAACGTTTCGAATTGGGAGATCTGAGGATAAGTCATTTGCTTTTCGCTGATGACTTGGTCATCCTTGGATCCTCTCAGACTGAACTTCAGCGCGCACTCGATCGGTTCGTAACCGTTTGTGTTGAAGCTGAGATGAAGGTAAACGTGAACAAATCTGAAGTGATGGTCGTCTCCAGAACGCCTGTTCAATGCACTCTGCATGTTAGTGGAGTCCCATTGAAACAGGTGGAGAAGTTTAAGTATCTCGGGGTCTTATTCACGAGTGATGGAAGGAGCAATGCCGAATTTTCCTGTAGGATTGGTCAGGCTGGGTCAATTTTGAGACAGCTTGGTCATTATGTTATTAGGAGGACTGAACTTGGTGTCAAAGCTAAGTTGTCAGTCTTTAATTCGGTGTTTGTTCCAACTCTCACCTATGGTCATGAGGTTTGGGTAATGACCGAAAGAATAAGATCGCGGATACAAGCTGCCGAAATGAGATTTCTCCGTAGTATTGCTGGTGTGACCCGTAGAGATCGCATCAGAAATACCAGAATACGGGAGGAACTCAATGTCGAGCAGCTACTTCTCCGGACGGAGCGATCCATGCTTCGGTGGTTTGGTCATGTTAAACGCATGTCCCCGACCAGGATTCCACGACGTGCTATGGAATCCGTACCATCGGGTAGGCGTCCTCTAGGTAGACCAAGGATGAGATGGTTAGATCAAGTCCATAATCTCTCCTATACCCGTATGGGGATTGCCCTTGATGATTTAGAGTCGATGGCGGAGGATCGAGAGCTATGGAGGGTCCACTTGAGCAACCTACACCCGCGACCCACTTAATGGACAAGCGGACCATTGAAAATGAATGAAAAGGATGAATGTCTGATTTTATATGGTACGATTTGTTAAGGAAACGCCACACAAGTACTTTAGGGGAACTGGTAAAAGCACACATCTGCAATTTAAATTTTAATTTTCATTTACGTTATTTAAGAGCTTTAAAATACAAATAAAAACAATAGAACTATCAAAAATATTGATAAATAGCTTACCAATGAATCCAAAATATTAGTCAAACACAAACTAATTCTAACAGAAATCGTAAAGCAAAAATACCTTAGCTAAATCACAGCTCATATGCACGGGAAATGTGCAGATGTGCTAAATTTTGTAAACAAAAAATGCTGAGGTTGCATTTGTGCGGTATTTCAAACCAATTTTTACACTTAAATATAGATGTCACCACCACAAATAATGACTTAAAATGTGTATTTTGAGTAGTAGATGGCGCTGATAACAAAAAGTGGATTTTCGAAAAAATGTCAGTTGTGCGGTGTTCTCATATACACGACGATATGCAATGTAGTTCACAAAATATCCGACACAGCGCTAATCGTTTTCTCTATAATTTTGCTCTCTCGCGAGAGTCTGTAATTTGCAGATTGTTGTTTTGCCGCATTCGTTGCCACTGGGATATGGAGAAAACAAGTTTGGATCCTTTTTTTGGTTTTCTGATAGATACATACTAATTACTTAATCATATTATTGTTGTTGTTTGAAATCAATCGAGCATTGTGTACCTAAATGCAATTTTGGGTCATCGTAAATAAAATACCTACTGTATGAGGAAAGGGGTTGGTTGCTTTGCTGTTCCCTATTTTCGGCCGAACTTTTCAAAATAGATTAGTGGTTGTGTGTTTTAATATTTTGAAAATTATTGTGTGTAGTATAAGTATATATACACAACATCCGCTTTTATTGGTGATAGGTATTGAAATGGTCATCTTTTCATAAATCATAATGATTGGTCAATGTTTTGCATGACCAGTCTGGAGAAGAATTGTTAATTTGTGTTGAGGTTTCAAATTCTAAAGACATTGTTTGTTATTACAAAATTTGAAGGCAAATTAGTATATAGAACTGGGTAATGTTTTGTTGCACTTTAAACGTTGTCCAGGTAACTCATTCACGATATAAAAACAGTGTTCTACAGGATGCTATTTTTGTATTTCATGCCGCATGTGGTTGGTTTGTAAGGCGGCCCTAGATTAGGTGCAGCTTTCAAAGCTCATCTAAAAAATATTATTAGGGGTAAACCAACCTTTTCAATGCCTACCGACTTAACAGTGTTTAAAATACTTAAAAATGATAATACTGTTAACATGCAAACCAGGTAGGTATAGCTTCATTGAGCAGGGAAATCCCTCCTGCTCAAAGGTGTCATAGTATTAGTGTAGGTCTGCACATTGCAGTTGCAGCTCGTCAAGTGAGTCAGACGTATTGTGTTAAGATCGCTGTTCGTATATGATTGCAAGGGCGCTTGGCGAGTTCGCGCAGTGCACATTAAATTTAGTTATTAATACATACTCAATCTATCTACGTACTAGCATGGCAGTCACACCCGGCTTCGTTCATGTTATTTTTATACCCTCCACAGGAAGGTACATTATCACTTTGTCATTACATTTGTAACGCCGAGAAGGATTCACCGGAGACCCTATAAAGTATATATTATTCTGAATCAGGATCACATTCTGAATCGATTTAGCCATGTCCGTCTGTCTGTCTGTTGAAAACACAATAGCGTCCAAACGAATCGACATAGGCGAATGAAATTTTGTGAGAAGATTTCTTTTTACTGTCGTCAGGTTGGTATTGAAAATGGGCTATGTCGGTCAAGTAGTTCTGGTATCTCCCATGCAAAACCACTATTAGACCAAAGTCTCTCTCTGTCTATTGAAATCACGATAGCGTCCGAAACTGAAATTTTATGAAAGGTCTTATATTTATGGCCTTCAGTTTTCTATTAAAAATGGTCCGTGTGGGTCAAGTAGTTCTGGTACCTCCCATACAAAACCAATATTAGACACATGCGTGTACATATACAGTACATGCAGTGGAGGGTATCAAAGCATCGGCCAGGCCGATGATAACACTTTTACTTGTTTTTTTTCCGCATGATGCTGCCGTATATCTACAAAATTGATCTCATTATAGTCATATCCTCGGTCATATCTCTGTAGAGTGAAGATAATTACAATAAGTAATTTTTCTCTTCTAAAGGGTGGAGGGGGATAATTAAAAAAAAATGCCAAAAAAGCCAAAAACTATTATTAGTTTTTTTTTTTAAACACTATTTGGGAGTAGTACATATAGGACATACATATGTACATATATCCATCCATCAATCGAATGGAAAATATGAATTTTCCTATATAAACTTTGATGAAACCTGAGTTTGGCTCTTACCATTTGGGCTAGGCGTCCCCAATCAGTCAGGACAAACTTTTTATTAAATTAGATAATCCATACCTACCTACATCCATAAATGGTGCGAGCAGGGCTGCAGCCGTTTGTTTTTGGATAGGATTTATATTCTATATAAATATATAATATGTAGATATACTAAAAAGGAACCCAAACCCACAAAACAAAGCAATAATAACAAACTAGCCCTAACAGGTTTTTATAAGGTCAGGAATGAAAATTTGTATACATATTATGGATTTTGGATATTATTATTAAAATATTTCGATTTGTGCTTACGATTGCGATTGTACGTCGCTATGACGAAGGCGATATTCATAAGTGTGCGTTAGGAAATTCTATATCACACACACTTTTGGTTTCAGTGTATTAGATAAACAACGTTTGCAGCAACAGGAGCAATAGCAACAGCAAGCACAGCTTGTCCCTTTCCCTTCCCTTTGGTTGTTTTGATTTATTTTGTTGTGCAGACAATTTTGTATTATTTTTATTAATTGAGCTGAGCGAGTCTGCACTCTGCAGTCACAATTGTGATCTTGGTAAGGGAGGGTGTGCTCGGCTATTTTTAATTCTGTGCACTAATACATGTAAACACGTTTACTTGAGCACAGAGTTCGTAGCTGAGGGAGACCCACCCTTAAGCACTTCGGGTACATCTATGAGGCTACAAAAAAGTTATGGCTCCTTAAGGTGCCGTCACAACAAGCAATGAAAGTGATTGCAGCAATCATTCCGAGAAATCGAATTTTGAAATTTCCTGCAATTGATTGCAGAGAGCAGTCACACCATGCAAGCAATATGATTGCTGCGAGCGACTTTTTCCGTACACGCAATCACTTTCTGCAATCACTTGCTGCAATCATTTTCGGGTCGTCACAACAGGCAATCGAAATCGATTGCTGAAAGTGATTGCAGCAATGAAAATGATTGCAGCAATCGCTTTTTGCAAATAATTTGCGACTGTGAGGGAGTTCAGTTTCATTTCATATTTCATCGAAAATTGACGCAAAAAAAAAATAATAAAATGGATAATATTGCATTTGAAGAAGAAGCTGCATATTTGGAAGCGAGGCAGCTAATTATAGTGGAGATAGCAGCACGAATATTTCAGCATGTGAGGCAACAAAATAGAGCTCATCGAAGAGCAATTTGGACGCGACCGTTTTGGGACCGTGGTGCGGAAAATCCCTACTACGTTAAACTTATGAGAGATTTGCGGGCAGAGGGAGACGAATTTTTCAGAAACTTTGCGAACTATCTCCCAAACATATGAACTAAATCCCACTGCATATTTGGTGGGACTCATTTGGCTAGTGGGAGTTAGTTCCAGTTAGTTAGTAGTTAGTTAGTTCGAAAAACAGCGTTTGATTGCACGCAATCGAAAATATTGCAGATGTAGAACGTGCAATCGGCAATCGATTGCCGCAATTGATTTGAAGTAATTTGATTGCAAGCAATCGCTTGCACGAACTAGTCACACCATGCAATCGTTTCTCCTGCAATCGATTGCTCGCAATCATTTTTACTTGCTGCAATCACTTGCGGCAATCACTTTTCAGGTCGTCACACCGTGCAATATTTAATTGCAGCAATCATTTTAATTGCTGCGAGCACTTTCATTGCATGGTGTGACGGCACCTTTAAACTCAAAATTTTGAAAATTCGTTGTTACATTTTTTAACTTAAAATTCGTTTTTCTCAAAATCTTTACTTAATAATTTTTTATTTTTTTTATGAAATTTTTATCCTTGATAAATTTCCTTAAAATTATGTTAAGCAACTTTTTTATGTCTGATCAACAGAAGTTGTAGTAAAAGCCATTTTTTGTCAGAGAAAGGTCAAACAAAATTAACCTGAACCCTCACCCATTATCCATGAATGGGACTTGCATCGACGAAACCGAACGACTTTCCATACTTGGTATGTGTGTTAACGACAAACTCCGTTTGAATGACCACATATACGAAGTCGCCAAAAACGCTGCGAAATGTCTAGGTTTCTTAAATCGGTGTAAGAAGTATTTTACACCCTCCGACTTAGCTTCAAGGCTTTTATTCGGCCTAAGCTTGAGTACAACGCTAATATCTGGTCAGGTGCACCAAAAACTTCATTGCACCTACAGACAGAATCCAAAAGCGCGCGATAAAACTTATAGGTTATAGAAATATAGCGGAGTCTATTGACCCGCTTGAACATCGCAGAAATGTTGCCTTTCCTTATTTTATCGATATTTTCACCACTGATGCTCTGATGAAATTGCTAAATGCATTGCGGCCCTTCAACAATTCTTTCGCAACACCCGTCACACATCGAATGCACATCAGTTCGCCCTTAAGCCTACCTTCGGGCGTACTGTAAAATATAGAGATTCTTTTGTAAGTCGAACAACACGCATGTGGAATGCATTGCCTCACACGGTTTTCCCCTCTCATTTAGGGGTATCGTGAATAAATTCCGATGGAAATATTTCCCTTGTCAGCAATGTAAATCAAATTGCTGAAACGGGAAACATTCCGGGGGAAATATTATTATCGATAGGGGTGATTATAACCCACAATTGTTTAAAACCAATGTGCACCAGTATCTCTTCTCTATCCTCCCTATTAACCCTTCCACTCGTGCTGTGCATTAGCATTATAAGGGAACAAAAACCCCTTGAGCACTAGTGAATTATAAAAAACAAAATTAAGTGAGAATAATAAACTAAGTCGGCTCTCACACTGAGGCAACATTCAATAAGCAACTAGCAATAGGAAACACGTAAAATTATCGCTCACAATTATTTTACTTTGAATTAAATTAGAGGTCTCACATCAAAGCAACTAAATATCGCTCGAACGAAAAATGTTGCTGATTGCTTATTGGTAGTTGCTATAGTAACTATAGTTGCTTATTGCGTGTTGCCTCAATGTGAGAGCCGATTAACGTACCTATGAGCAATGGTTAACAGTTAATTATTGTCGAATAGAAAAAAAAAAGTTTAACATTGATAAGTTGATGTCCAAAAAATTTATTCAATATGTGATTACGCGAAAATATTTTTTGTTTCTAAACGGGTTGTTTGTGTTTGCTTGGAATACATATAAAATAAATCAAGAAAAAGCTAGGCTACATTTGCTTTCGTCTAAGATTTAAACGTCTTGAATACTATAAAATGTTTAAGAAAACCAAGAAGTTATTTTTACATACCTGCAAATAATGCAAATGTTATCAGATAGCCGCAATTCTTCAGCAGTTGCGTCTGGGTAGAGAGTATTCATGTTGCGTATAGCCCTTCTTGACATTATTACATCGCTTAGCGCCTTTTTAAAGCTCCTGTAAATGTATACAAACGAGATACAATATTATAAAACTATTACGGATAATAATATTTTAATAGTAAAAGTGAAGTCGCAAGAATCTTAGGGAACGAGTCCTAGACCTAGCTTGTCACAACCATTCGTTTGTATGAGTGTTTATTCCTTATGACGAGTAAATGTACATGTACGCGGCGCTTGTTTTCGAAGCCCTTAGCTGGAGAAGTCTTTTAGCCATTACGAATGGTTGTAAGAAGTTACGCCATGTGGCTTATGGAGCGATAGAACTGTCCAAAAGAATTTAACTTACATAAATTGGTATACATTTCAAACATTATTTGTAGTTAATTTATGTCGATTATTTTATATGCTGTTATCATAAATTTCACATTACACATATAAATAAATTATGTAATATACCCTTATTGCGTTTGAGTACAATGCGCACAACGAACAACAAATAAATAAAATATGAAAACAATTAATGAATATCCCTTTAGAACAAGACAATAGTTGAGCCGTATATGACCAACAATAATAATAATGCTTACCTCATCGTGAAGAACATTGGCCGAAATACAAACATTGGTAACGCATATATTTTCGCCATAATAACCACAAACAGGACATAAAGAAGAACTTTGATTAATCCAATTATCAACTCCGTATACAAAAGAAATACAGCCTTATTTTCCCACGGATTCTCAGTCTGCATCTCCGCTGCGTGTAGTAAATACTTGATTCCTATACTTGCAATCACAGTTAGTAAAATTCCATATTCAAATCCAAATACAAGTTGTACAGTTGGACCTCGAACGATTGTCGAATTATAAGCATGCAGCAGTAGGTAATAATCCATGCAACCTAAGACTACCAACAGACTTAAAACTCTTACATGAAACAGCCACCCTAAGACTGGACTGCGTTCCATCTACAAAATAAAACAAAATACAATTAATTTCAGAAACTTGCATAGTTGTTTTTATAGTTTTCTAAATGTAGTCAATTTGAAATTTTGTTTTTTGAAAATTATAGTATTAATGTCGTTCCTCAACTCGAAAAATTCGTAAAAGAAAGCGGCTTCGAGAGAGTAATAACTAATAATGCTCCTCGTCCACTTAGTGCCCAACGCATCAATTTCGAATGCAACACATTCAATTCTAATGTACGATGCCCCCAATTTTATTAAACCAACGTGTTTGAGCTCCTATTGCTCGTTGAGCATGCTTGTGCAACGCGTTGAGAAACGATTTTACAATAACGTGCTGCACACTATCTACTCCACCCGTTGCTCAACTTCATCAAAACACTTTGTTGTCACTGTTAAATCCGAATGCGTAAGGTAAATTCTACCTTGAGGTAGAGGACATACTTGCTAGCTTATTTCAAGATCTACTAGAATTTATGTAATTGGAGGAAATCACAATAGGGCATGATTGCTCCCATCTCCCTCAAGTCTAATCTTTGAATTCAATAACTGAATTGATGGACTTACTATTAGCAAGCCTGTGTGTGGAATATTTTCCAAAATCTTGAGCTATCAACATTTTAGTTTATGTCTTATAACAATCTGCATCAAGGCTAATCTCGCAAATCTCAAATATTTGGAAGAAAAAAGTATGCCTTAAGTTTGGAACCTCATCGATTTTCTAATTTGATGAAAATCTATATTTCTGGAACTAAAATCGCTTTACAAATTGGCAACGAATGACTTCCGATAACTTCTTATCGTCTCTATCAAGTAATCGTTTAAATAAAATATCGAGCACAACAATTTTCACGAAACCAATTTGGTTATCAGACAAATTTCTTTCAAATATGCGCTCATATTAAGATATGAAAATGACAACTTAAAACAACTTATACTTACGAAATCCACCCGTTCTTCAGCTAGCCAATGAAATGATTTTAAGAAAAGTAATACTGTGAAAAGGGCCACAAATCGAGGATTGAAATCATCCCTAAACACGGTAAATGCCAAGCATGTCTCTGTTAATGCATACCAAAACCTCTCCAGTAAGTGTTCAAATTCAGTTGATCGTAGTGTCCCCAAAAATACCTTAAATTGTAATATATTTTCAAAATAATGAAATGTAAAATATAATTACAAAGCTATACCTTTCTAAGTAATTTTCCAAAGATAAAAACCACGACAAAGAATTGAATGTAAATCACCTGTAAATACAAAAATTAAATAATTAAAGGTACCTAGACCTACGTACTTCAATTTTGAAATATAATAGAACGCGAAAGGAAAGGATAAAAAACACAAACATTGAGTAATCTGTGTAAACCTTTATGCAGGAAGAAATAATTCCTGAAACCGTCTAAACCGTAGTTCTGAGACTAAATATAAATCAGCATTGTTTCCAGAAAAAAAAACTGGTACAACTTCGATACGACCATTCGTAAACGTTAATAAAAAGTCGAGCCGATAAACCTACAGGATAATCACCCTTATTGTCGTTGTCGTCTGTCGAAAACGACTGGCGACATTTATCGTGTCGAGGCGTAACTGAAACGACTCTCTGCACTCTTAGATTACAGATAAATTCCACGAACTACAACACGTGTGGTCTGGCATTTCAGTCGAATTTAGATTTTGTATGTTATTTTAGTGACTAGGTCATTAAAAAAAATTAAAATCAATACCGTTGAGATAGCAGTGACGAGGAAGAAAACAAGAAAGAAGAGCTTGTAAAGATAAGTAAGGATATTTGAACAAAATCAAATCCAGTGGATTTTTAGTGAGTAGTTTTGTAGAAATAATTTAAATGTACAAACTTTGTTTTATTCACAATTATTTTTTCAGATTTAAAATGTATTTTAGACTATCGAAGGTGGTCCACATTGACACAATATGCATGGACTGCTAGCAGCCAAAGCCGAGCTATTGGCGATGACTCCTTTTAAGGGGTCTTTTTCATAACCTACGAACCACCTCGTCGTATCAATTTAAAACTTTGTACATTGATAAAGAAGTAAAGAATAATAATCATAAATCTAAATCAATATGGGCGCAATAGCTATGTGCTTAGTGTGGACTACGGTGCAAAGGGTCTCAGGTTCGATGCCCGGAAAAACACAAATTGCGAATGTATTATACATCCGAGCATGAGCTTCCTGAAAAAGCTTCTCAGTTCAGCTGTTCGGACTCGCCATAAAATTGTAGGTCCCTTTCATTCGTCACAAACGAATGTTTGTGAGAAGCTAGGCCTAGGGAGTAGGGTAGGTAACCTAAATCAATACAAAACTATGTAAACCATTTTTAGGCAATACTTCCCTGCGAATTTTGAGCTATCACTGATCTTTCTGCCCCGTCCAGAGGAGTTATACTAAATCAAAAGTAAAATGGGCCCAATATGGTGCCTAGTCCACTGTGATGAACTCACACCCAATACAACCTAGTCTAACCTAACCATTACGGTAAGAGCAGTTTGCAGTTTTTAAACATGTACATACAAGTACATAATTAAATTGAAATAAAAATACATAGAAGGGAAGACATACTATGCGATAATGTTGTTCATTATAATGCTTAACATTTCAAAAAAGAAGGGATTTACTGCAAATTGAAATATGATCAACTTTCGAATCTGCGCATTAAATATTTCTAGCCTGAACAGACTACGTGGAGCCGAACTCATAGCATTTGTCTTTTATAAAGAAGATATAACTGCTATCCAGAAAGTAGAGATACAAAATTGTAATAAAGAACAAAAACAACCCTTTTATAAGTACTCAAATTAATGACTGTGACCCGAGTAGTTCAAGAGGTACACAACATACTTCTATAGGTGGACCATCCACAACTTCTTATCCGAAATCGGAATTTACGATCATGCAACCTTTGCAACTGGTTGTTTCCCATGTTTGTACATACGACCAAATAATTAAATTAAATTTGGAGAGCTTTCGTAACTTGAGAAACTCAAATCAACTCGGCATTTAGGATTTAGTTGACTGAATAGAATTATTCGGCTGGGGAACCTGCATTGTTTGTATATTTTGAATCCACGTCACTATCATATTGGACGTTTATTTACTTTTTAAGCTACAAATAAGCTAATGCAATATATAGAGTCCTAAATAGTAAAGGAGAAATTTAATCCAGATATTATGTTTTTAGTTTATCATACTTACTGCCATCGAAATGTTCGACTTAGTGATGTACACAACAGAAGGATAGAATTGTTTTTTCTTATAGAATGCATTTCCGATAACTATACTTGTAAAAGCAAATGTTAGTGCTGAAAGATATACCGTGGATATTTGCATTTTAGTAGGTAAATCAAAACAATTCAAATTGAAAACTTCGCATTAATAAAATTTCAGTTCATCCTATTTATGAAAAAATACAGGCAAGTAGTTTTCTGTTGTGATGTGAGGTGGTGACTGATAAACTGAAATTAGATTGATTTTTTTAAGCATTATGAGGTATGCTGGTTTTCAGACAGTCAATGACATTTTTCTACCCTGTGACGTCAAAGCGAGTACGAGTACGTATGTTTTTTTCATTGGGTATTGAATCTTTCGCACAACCTAGGCACTACTAATGATTAGAAGATTGAGATTTTCAAAATTACGAGTTCAACTGAGAGTGTGTAATTGAGAACATCCAGGAATGTGTGATGCATCAGTTGGAAGGGAACGTTCCGAATTGGAATAGAGTGAGTTGACTGCATGCTGCAACACACTGCGTTCAGGTAGTTTATAATACCAGCAAAAAAAACTGCGTGTTAAGGCGGTGTGTCAATTCCGCTAACAATTATTTAGCGTATTTTTTTGGGAAGTGAGTATAACAAAACCAAAAGCGAGTATAACAATTTTGCAAGTAAAACCAAAAGTGAGTATAACAAAACCAAAAGTGAGTATAAAGGACCATTCACATGGGAGTGAACAAACGAATTGATGAAATGCGAACAAACCACTTTTTATGCATTTATAAACAGAAAATTGCACATTTTACTACTCCAAATAAGTAACGAAATTTCGAAATCAAAATTTTTTGCCGCGAACGAAAACACCCTGGCGCGAATTGTCAGTCTATTCACAATCCACATCGTTTAAATCGCGTTCCAGAAAGTATCGAATAAAAAATTCGTTCGAACTTAACCTTATTCCAAGAGGAGGATAATTGTTGTGCAAAGCTCAGGTCACCCTGTTTGTATCGGAAAACTCAACAACTCAACAATATAATTAAACTTGTTTTTTATACCAGAAATCAAAAAGCAACAATAATCATGGAATAATAAAATGTCGAATTTTCTGTTTATAAATGCATAAAAAGTGGTATATTCGCATTTCATCAATTCGTCCGTTCGCTCCCATATGAATGGTCCTTAAAAATTTTGCATGTAAGAAGAGTAAAAGTGAGCTAGCTACAGATTCTCAAAAAAATACGCCTATTGTCGGTGAATTATCGACATCTGAAAGTAAGTTTTTCACCACGATAGTAGGCGTTCACTAGCTCACTAGCTAGCTCACTTTTACTTTTACATGCAAAACTTATAAATGGCGTATTTTTTTGGGAAGTGAGTATAACAAAACCAAAGGTGAGTATAACAATTTTGCATGTAAAACCAAAAGTGAGTATAACAAAACCAACAAAATACGCCAAGTGTCAGAATATTATCCGAGAATAATTATTATGTACCGCGTTTGACAAACGTCCTAAAACCATGACCAAACACGCCATCCAATAAACCATGTGTCCAGCGAGACAGGTGGTAGATGTTTAGTGACTAGAAAAGAAAAAGGTAGATGGCACAGAAAGGTACCGAAAATCCACTTTGTGAAATAATTCTCGTATGGACATAAAGGGTTTCCGATTCGGCTTTACCACAGAATTTTGTTCTGTTTTCCATTTTACTATTTCTTTACCTGACTAAATTTATTCCATTGCACGGACGCTTTTTTTTTGTGTGTATCCAAGTCGTTCGTGGGAATGAAAGTCATGGGAAGGCATGTGTGGCCCAGCACTAATATCAAGTTCCCACCAACGTGTTTAGCTAAATCCACTTGTTTTGGCTTGGTGGTGTTTTATACCATGTTCCATTCGATACGATTAAGCGAAATTCATATGTTTTAGCTTAAGCTAAGTATGCAGCTTCATCGAAACTAAATATTGTATGGGAGCTAAAATTTAGCTCGAGCAGCGTACTAAGCTTTAATCATTAGGCGTGTTTTTTTGAGAATCTATAGCTAGCTCACTTTGACTTTTACATGCAAAACTTTTATACTCACTTTTAGCTTTGTTATACTCACTTTTGGTTTTACATGCAAAATTGTTATACTCACTTTTGGTTTTGTTATACTCACTTCCCAAAAAAATACGCCAATCATTAACTAACTTGTGGTCCCACTTTTACACATCATTAGCCTTGACTGTGAAAAAAGTATTTTTCTCTCTAAAGTCATGCAAAATTGCGTGGCGTGGTGTAAATATGAAAATAGGCCCGTTTTATTGCACAACTATCTCAGTGAAGTAAAGTAAAGTAGAATTTTTAACACGCAATTACAACAACTACAAACTGCTTGACACTTTCGAGCTTCCTAATTACGTGATTTATTCTCACAGACGCAGAAGCAATAAAAACGGTAACTTGGTCCGCATGGTACTTTATAAAGAAAAGTTTCAGGAATTGAGAGTAATGTCAAAATAAAACACGTAACGTTCGGTTGAAACGCCTTTCCAGATTTATTAATTACTTCGCCCTAAACACGTTAGTGGGGACGTGGCATAATTTTCCTTTGGGCACTCACGGTGCAATTGGTTGGTTATACGTTGAGTGTTTTCTCTTTGAATGTCAAATTGTCTTTGTTTCCTTTATTTCTCATTCGTTGTTCGTGATGTTAAATTACGAAGAGGGCGAAAAGAGAATAAAGGAATCAGATGTGAATTCGTGGCCATTAACAGTGTTCGGCTATTCCTTGCACTTTTCGTCCCATTTACCGTCACATTTACGAGTCTTACGAAAAAAATCGTAAGGTGTAAAATGGGTTTAAGAACCTTGACCTTCTCTATACTGAGCAATTCATCCCAAGCTCTTTTATTTTACATTTCAATTTTCACCTCGCTAAAAAACGAAAACGATTTTTTAGTTGTCAAAAAATGATCGTGCTCCAGGAGCAAGATAATACATTATTTTATAGGTTACTTTTTTGAAGTTTTCTTTTGCGGAAGGTGACCCATAAGCCATAAGGAACGTACGTGCCGGATGTGACGTATATAAAAGTAGATAGTAAATCTACTGACAGTTGGCACAGCGTGAAAGGAAGCACGTTCATTGGTAGAAATATTAAAATAATGAGAGAAACTATCTAATGCTGTTACAGTTAACAGTCAAATCAAAATAATTATGTGGATATTTTGGAATTTAATTCTATGGGACCGTTCGTTCTGTCGAATACGTCAATTCCTCGACGCAACGGGTGCGACGGATTCTATGGGGTAGGCCCTATTGTAATTTGGTGAACTTCTCCGAAAATTTGCCGAAAATAATTATAAAGCGCAATCGACACACGCCCTAACACTGGGTTACCACATATCGATTTGAAATTGACAATTAACGTATTTTTACGCCAATTAGAAAATTGGCAATTGAAATAGCGAATTTCAATGAATTGACAAACAGCGTTTGCCAATAACTGATAGAAATAACTGAATTGTCAAACAAAATGTCATGTCAATAGTTGACAAAATTTCATTGACAAAATGTCATTTTGTCATTTTGTCAATAGTTGGCAGTGAAAATTAATTGGCATTAAGTTTTTAAGTTTGTCAATCAACTAACAAACAATTTTTTTTGTCAATGATCGACATAAGTGGAAATGAACTGTCGTTAGTGTTGTTCAATGGCGTAAACGCGAGAGCTGTCAAACTTTGTCAATCAACCGACATGCGGAAACCCACCTTAATCCACCGAGCTTGAGACCCGAACAAGAACAAAGCTTTTATCATTTAATGGTTGCGTTCATTTTCTCCATAGGTGCAAAATTATATGTGTGGCAGTGGCAGCCTTGTATGCTTATACGCCCAATAGAAACCTTTATTCATTAGTGCAGACATCTGAACGAGCCCATTAATCGCATCCATTAAATGACATTTGTGCATTGGGTTTAGTATAATATATCCCAAATAACTAAACTATCATTTAAAATAGAAGAAGAGAAAATGCTGTGCCGATTATGTATGTTATTGACGACTATCAAAATAAAGACAAATTATTGAGAAAATGTAAGTTTTTCAACTTTTGTCAATTATCCATTACGAACATATATTTTAATCGCTCTTCAGTTGTGGATTGGGGAACAATAATTTACATTTAATTACTATGTAACAGTAGGTGTTCATTCGATAGTGTAAAGTTAACTTTTATTCAAACTAAACATTATAAAAGTTAAAAAGCACTATCTGTTATTATTGGCCTTCTGGGTGGGCAGGGCAGGGTAAGACAAATTTGATATTTTATTTCTGTAGCAAATAAATGATTACCAAAAAGAATATACATATGTACCTGACCTGACACCCATCTACATATATCATACTTGATTACATTTTGGGTACCCCTTTGATTGTGCTTGTTGACATTATTAGTTTTGTATTACAGATTAGCAGACTTGAGGTACCACAGCCCAATCATATATGCGTCTGAGTTATTCAATTCAGCTTTAAATATGATATGAGTCGCAAGTAGAATTTGCAAAATAAATTAAGAGTAATGGCAACTTATAATTCCTCGCCAAATGTAATAAATAATTGCGTGAAATCTACGGAAGCCCTTCAATCGTCTGCGGCATTCTTCGTACCTTCGCCCACACCTTTGTTAGGACTTAGTTCATCTAGTTTTGCCGCATCTGCTTCTGCAATTGAGAACCATTCTTATATTGACATACAGAAAAATGTACCAAACTTAACGCATCATGTGAACTCGTCATCAAGTTATACGTATATGGAAATTAAACGTGAGCCTTGTCAAGTATCAGAAGTGACCACATCAAATAGTCTTCAATCCAGTAATCATCATAATTCGAAAACTTTGTCGTCCACCATGACTACTATGGTAAAAATTGAGTCTACTTCGCCAAAAATGCCTGAAATGGAAAAAGTCGGTTCCCAAATGCACATAAGTATAACAACAAATCCACTCGTATAGAAACAACGAATTATATATTCCATTTTTTTTAAATAGGCAACTCGGTGCCGGTTGGTATAGCAGTGGCTCGAAAAAGGCCCCAAGAATCTAATCTGCACACAACTTCAATGCAGCCTCCGAGAGATCTGAACTATTTTGGTATTCGAGTTGCAGACATAGGTAATAAATTAAACATTTGAAAAATTACAGAGAGTGAAGCAATAATTCAAATAAATATTTGTAGGTGGTGTTGCAAGTGCAGGCTGCGGCAATATTTATTTTGCAGGAGCTGATTTGATTTCCGGAACTAGATCTGAAGATATGAATACTGGTATACATAATGTGAATAGATCAGCATCTACGTACTGGCAGTACCCAAGTAAGTTTACAGATATAAATATAGAAGTCATCTCTTCCATCACTAAATCATCAATTTACATTATATTGGGCATTAGACTTTGAAATTACTCGATTCTACCAGCTTTATATTTTACTATTATGCCTTCTGAGTACGTCTTTGCTGACAACCATTGGTCCATTTCCGAGTTAAATTTTTGGAAAATTCTAGATGAGTTTATTTATTAACACCCTACGAAGATAGCAATGTGTAGATACTGGTGGAATATCAATATATGGGTTCCCTTCCCATAATGAGCGTATCTTAAAATTATCTTGCCAGATTCAGCAGAAGAAGTTATTTTCCAACGGGACGGTTTCTTGTTTTTTTTTATTCATAAACGAACAACGAGTAATTCTAAAGGTGCTAGTACACGATATGTAGCACGCCTCATATATATGTGGCTCTGACGTCAACAGAGAGTGCACGAAGAGATCTTGTACACGGCATGTACCCATTGGGACCATTCGCTGACGTCAAAATGACGTCAGTGCTACATATATATGAGGCGTGCTACATATTATCGTGTACTAGCACCTTAATAATTTTTTTCGTATCAAAGAAATCTGACTTCAGGAAAACTGAAAAATTTGTGAGAGAAGTTAGAGAAGGAACCAATCAGATTGATTTAACAATAATAGGGATGACTTTTGGAAGCAATTCATAAGCAATACGTCCTCTTTTTGTGGGCTCGTACTTCTCGAGAAGCGATTACTCAGTCTTTCGGAAAAAACGTTATAGTATTTTGTTATTGTCTTTACTTCCAACACAAGCCCTTATAAGTTTAGCATGTCGAGTCAGGATGGAGCAGAATCCCAAAATATAAGCCTAATATGTGAACACGCACCTACCAAGGCTAAATATCTTATCAAGGATAGGACTTCGGGGACTTCAATGCAAAAGTTTGACAGCCTAGTTGGCAAGCGCGTAATATGTACTATGAAAAGTACCGCTACTTTCTTAAGACTAAGGATCCACTCAGCAACTTGGCGCTCTTCAGACAGTCGCCCAACCAACCAAATCAACCATTATGCTAATCGAAGCGTGGAACTGTATATTGCAGAAGCATGTACCTTATCGAAAGCTGATGAAAACCTCTTGCAACGCTTTGAGAGAACGATTTTTCGAATGACTTTCGTTCCAGTTTGTATCTACGGAGTGTGGAGGAGGAGACTCAACGACGAACTTTAGGGGCTATAAATAGCGACGTTGACCTAGTCAAAATTATCAAAATACAGCGACTAAGTTAGCTGGGTTACGTGGAGCGTATGGACAGCAACGCACCACCCAGACGAGTTTTTGATCACACCCTCAGGGACAGCGAAGCAGAGGAAGACTCTACCTCAGGTGGTGCGCATTTTCAGCACGCAAAAATTCACCAACTACACTCTTCTTGTTATTACTGGGATTCAATTCATTCCCAGCAATCGTGACTTTGAAAATTTTTGTACTTCTAAACACAAGGGAAAACATTTTTTGTAATGGTACATTTTGTATTCGCTGTTGATTTTTAAACTCAAGTATGAGTAGAAAGTTAGTGGGCGCAGTGGCTCAATGGTTAGTGTGCTGCAATACTGTGCGAGGGGTCGCAGTCTCGATCCCCGGAAAAACACAGATAGCATCTTAAGGTTTTCTTCACTACGCCCCCTCTCAAGGTGAGAGAGCCGTTCGGACTCGGGTCCTTCCATTCATCCCAAAAATATAAAGTCACACAAACGAATGGTTGTGAGAAGCTAGGCCTTGGGTGTCTACACGCCTGTTGCGTCAACTATTTATTTGTTTTTATGTAAGGAAAGTTAAATATCATTTAGCAGCTTATCTATCTATTATATATGTACCTACAATTTTCGCCAAAATCATCGGTGTATACGAAACCTAATACAAAACATGTTGAACAAACAAAACTGTAAGCTCGTACCACAGATAATAGAGTTACATAGACATCGCATCCAGTGCAAATAAAAATTATCACTTTTTTTCATTCCCTAATTCAAGCGATTTGTTGAAGTCAAACCTTGCAACCAAATTCAACAGAACAAAATCAAACCTATAACACGATTTCCAAACAGACGTTGACCTGTGCTTGTGGTGACTGTGACTGTGAGTTGCATTCGAAAAATAAATACATTTGCTTATTTGAATTCGTTTTCGTATGCCAGTGCAACGCCAACGACTGACTGATGAGGACGGGGATGCGGATGGGTTGGTCTGATGTGGTATTTTTATACCCTCCACAGGAACGTATATTCACTTTGTCATTACATTTGTATCGACAAGAAGGAGTCACCTGAGACTCCATAAAGTATATAATATTCCGAATCAGGATCACATTCTGAATGGATTTAGCCATGTCTGTCTGTCTGTCTGTCTGTCTATCTGGCTGTTGAAGACACGATAGCGTCCAAACGAATCGACTTAGGCGAATGACATTTTGTGAGAGGACTTATTTTTATTGTCGTCAGGTTGGTATTGAAAATGGGCTATGTAATATGTATGTGGGTCAAGTAGTTCTGGTACCTCCCATACAAAACCAATATTAGACACATGCATGTACCTGTACAGAAAATACCTTAAGAAGGATGCTGTTCCTTCTTTAAATTTAAATTCAGATTTAGATTCAGACTTAAATTTGGAAGATCTTAAGTATCCTCCAAATAAACGAAGAACAACTTCAAGCAGTTGTAGCATTTCGTGTGTAAGGTGCGATCAGTTATTAGAGAGATGCACAAAAGAAGAGAAAAAATAAAACAATACAAAAAACAGAGCGCATACTGCTTTTAAGGTTTAAAAAAAAAGGAAAATATCTTTATCGTCTCAAATCCAAGGGCTCAATATTTCCGGCCATTCAAAAACATTTTGCGCTATGTTGATGGAGGGGTAGGGGTTATCTCGTGGATTATTTTTGGCAATTTATCATTTCGCCATAATCATTTCGCAATTTGTTGTCTTGCTTTTTAATTATTACGCATTTCATCAAACCGCAATTTTTGTTAGGCAATCTTTCATTTCACTTTGTAATCGTACCGCAAAAACATCATTTCACATTTTTCATCTCGCAAATGTTTATCTTGCGTTGTGATTTGTTCGCATTTTGCTATTTCGCATTGTATTCTTTCGCGAAATGTTTTGTTTTACAATCTATTTCATGATAAGAAATTTCGCGGCGAAATTTTCACAACGCAAGATACAAATAATGAAAAGGTGAACTACATAATACTATACAAAAATTAAAATTCCTCTTTTTGTTCAGAATTTAATTCAAATTTATTTAACAAAAATCTTTTAACATAAATAAAGAATATCCATATGAACATTATATATATGGGTCGGGTTTCGTCAATGATCTCAAAGCGGGTGCAGAACGACGTCTTCTCTTCTTTCCAAATTTTCCAAAATTCCTTCCTTTTTATTTTTTCAAATTGTAATTATATTCGAACAATCACGTTGTTGGCATTTGTCTCACTCGGCCATTACTGACCATAACAAATTACTATTTTCCAATAACATCTTCAAAGATGATCTACATTCATTATTAATCTAGTATACGAATACCTAAACTCAAATTTAGTTCTTCATAACTTCCCTTGAAACAACTGTCGCTAAATCAATGACGCACATATTTCTGAAAGGTATCAACTGTCAACTGGTACTAAACAAACACGTCATGTAGTGCTCTGTACAACTTTCATCTTATGATAATAGGCATTACACAATTCAACACTCCTTAACACGTTTATCTAGTAATAGAAAACACTAATACTTTGAACCAGTACTCATTACCACTTCCATCCAGTGATTGAAAACAACAGTACTTCCATCCAGTACTCATTACCACTTCCATCTAGTGATAGAAAACAACGGTACTTCAATCCAGTACCCATTACCACTTCCATCCAGTGATAGTATACCAATTCCAAACCATGTACCCTACCCACATATATTCAAACGCATACAGCTCACTCACGGTCTACATTGAAGAGATTCCGATTTCTAACGAGCTACGGTTACGTATTAACTAAATGCAGTGAATATGTCCTTAAATTCAGTCCAAGTCTTCCCGGAAAACGATACCGTAGACAGCCAAGCCGACACACGCTTGTCCCTTTAGAGCACGGCTAAGCATAATCGTTAAAGGAGCACCATACAGCGGTTTATCTGACATACACATTACACATACACACTGCAGTCGAAATCCAAATACATACATACTAGCATCGTTCGCTTTGTCAGGATCGAATTCAGGCAACTGCATATTACCATCAGTCGTCTGTGTCTTCAAAGCTTGCAATAAAGCCAACATGTTTTGGTTTTGCTGTTCCAGGAAATCTCCACTTACTTTTACTTTTTTTGGAATATTGTTGCCGCTCACCGCGAACTATAACGCCGCAAAAATTATTGTTCTCTTCCTCGTCTTGCGGGGGAAATAATCCCACTTCTGATGTAGAATCTTCATTCGTATCCATTCTTCTTCACTAAATGGAACAATGTCGGGTCGGGTTTCGTCAATGATCTCAAAGCGGATGCAAAACGACGTCTTCTCTTCTTTCCAAATTTTCCAAAACTCCTTCCTTTTTATTTTTTTGAATTGTAATTATATTCGAACAACACGTTTTCAGCTCTGATTTCATTGGCCACAGTAAACCTATCGTTTTAATGTACAGTAAAATGCTATATTACCCGGTCCCTACAAACACAGAACCATGCTACGACATATATATAATAAATACAAATATATATATACATGTATAGTTTTATATAAGAGGCAAGTGCCAAGATCGGAATAGCCTTTTTTTTCTAAAATACTCCTTATTCTGTTGTCTTTGGAATTAACATAATTGTTTCAAAACAACAACATGCTGTATAATCATAAGCGAAATGGAAAAGCGCGGGAAAAACATTGCGAAATAAACACGTTGTAAAATAATTTAAAGACGAAATGGGAATTTGCGAAACAAGTGTGGCGAAATAAACACGTAGCAACATAATTCAAAGACGGAATGAGAATTTGCGAAACAAGTATAGCGAGATAAACTAAATGCGAATCGATAAATGCGAAATAAAATTTGCGAAAATAATTTTGTCGAAAAGACCGTCACCCGTTGATGGGGTTGTCGAAATCTATAAAATACAACAACAACGAAAAATAACTTTAACCAAAATATTTTTTATAGATCGCAAAGCTTATAAATTTCTGAGAGATGGGCTGGGATTCAGGCTTCCTCGCGTGTCCTCTTTTTATAGGTGGGCTCCTGTAAAAGGATTTCAACCAGGATATGAAAACAATGCCCATTTTTATCTAAAACCAGCGAGAACGTTTGTGTCTTTATGTTTTATGATTATGATTTAATAGTTGGTTTGGAAGACCTAGGAGCAGAAAGAAATAGATTTTGGAAATTGACAAAATGGCTAAGACATGTTTGAAATTTAGAAGTTCTCATATAGCACCAAATGCCATTCAAAAAATGAATGTTCGCTTTGCAAGGCAAATATTTAGCAGGACAACTGCGTCTGAACTTAATTGTTTGAAAGAAAGCTCCACGGAAGCTGTAACAACGAAAGAGTTCACACTTAAAGTAAATAATGCATTTGATTGCATGGATAGCGGTTCACATTCTGACAAAAATATTTTGAAGCGCGGAGTTAAGCTAGGGAATCTAGCTTATAATTAATAGAAACAATTTTTGTCTTACTTAAAGTATGTAATACAAAAATTAGATAACCTTTTTGTTTAAAAGGAATGGAACAGACGATAAACTGGGTTTTATTGATTTACTAGACATTCGCATGCATATGCATGCATATTTTTAGTAAAAGCGAAAATCAAGTTTTTCTAAGCATGTAAGCTGGGAAATGCTCGGAGCTTTTACACTCATAGTGGAATAAATAAGCTACGGTGCGAATTTACCTTAACCTTCATTTTCTGTCATCAGTCTAAGCTGCCATCAGTATAGTCCATATGGAAATTTTTCACATGCGAATCTGCTACCTAAAATTGCACATTCGCATACATGTGAGTCTCGCATATATTTTCGTTGCTAGTTTCCGAAATAGTGTGTAGATTCGCATAGTTTCTCATGCGAATTTACGCTCCAAAAGCATACATTCGCATGCATGCGAATTTCTTCTTCATAGTTAGACATTCGCATGCATGCGATCTTTCTTGCTTTCGAAACGTTCATCGCCAAGACTGCGCTGTAACATCCAGTCCATATAAGTAATGAAAAGGAGAGGAGACGCCGTTTACCGAACACAGCTTTTACAGTTTGTATAAAGAGATTGAATGGCTCTCAAGAGAGAACCGTCAATTCCATACTCCTGTAATACACTCCAGAGTTTACCTCGAGGGACTCGGTCGTATCTACTCGGTCAAATCTACGAAACATGCGTAAACAGGTGTATGTACATAGCATACTTCCAATCCAAGCCTTCTCAAGTATCATTCTGGGAGTGGATAACTAGTTGGTTGTGCTCCTTCCGGGACGAAAACTCACTGCTCATCTCCAAATCGTGCCTCGACCACAGCTCTGCAACGCGTTTCCAGAAAGACTTAAAAGTGATATACCCCCGTAATTGGAGCAATCCATTTTATCCCCTCTCTTGAAAAAGGGCACAATCTGTCAATCGCTGGGAGTTTCGCCGCACTCCCAGACCACTTTAATGACACGAGAGAGCCATTTAATTCCCTCTTCACCTAAGGCCTCAAGCATTTCTGGACGGATTTCATCCATTGCGGCAGATTTCCCAGCTTTTGCGATTTGATTGCAAAAGTGACTTCCTCTACCGTGCGAATATTTTCAGCCCTGCTTAATGCGATAGATCTGTCATCCTCAATTACTCCGTTTACATGAGCGAATTGAAAGATCAAATTCAAACTGAATCGAAAGTCAATCACTGTTTTCGCTCTCACCGGATTGAAAAATTGAATTGAAGTAGGATTGAGTTATAGGGAATACGTGTATTGTATAGTTGTGTTAGTAGTTAGCGGCGCTGTTGTTTGGTTACATTTGAAAATGTTTGGAGCAATATTCTTGTCGCCATTAATTTTTTTTTCACTCCACACAAGTCTAAATCCACCAGCCGAAACAAATCACAAGCAAATAAACAGAAAGAAAAAAAAAACACACACACTCTCACACGTTAAACTTGATCCTTGAATCTGCGTTTACATTATATCCAATCACAGAAAATTTTGTGATCGGATTGAGTGAATTCGGTTTCGATCCGATCAGTGTTTACATGGGATTCGAATTGAATCCGGATTGAATCGCTCATGTAAATCGGGTAAATGCCCTGTATTGGATTGAGCTACTCAGAAAAGTGCTCGCTCCATTTGCGCAGGATGTCCTCCTCATTGGAAAGAATCGTACCATTTTTGGATTTGACTCCTTCAATAGCTTCAATAACTTTCTTCCACTAAGACGGCGGATAGTCTGCCAGAACACCTTGCTTGCAGATCTGTGATCACGGTCTAATTTCTCGCCGAACTCCTCCTTTCAAGATTGTTTTTTGGCTGCTTTAACAGTCAATTTGCAAGTTCTTCGCGCCTCAATGTACCCGTTTCGAGAAGGTAAGTCCCACAAGCGAATCCACACCTTGAAAGCCTTTTTCTTCTCTCTGATGGTTTCTTGAACTCCGGGCGTTTTAAACCACGCAGTTCTTTTCTCACCACCAGCCGCCACATCGAGGCGCTTCACTCCGCAATCTCATTGTTCTGTAGCCCCTTCACCGTATGCGCGTAACCATTCTTGGTTTACGCTTTGGCAGGA
This sequence comes from Cheilosia soror, assembly GCA_949372485.1. NCBI lineage: Eukaryota > Metazoa > Arthropoda > Insecta > Diptera > Syrphidae > Cheilosia > Cheilosia soror. Next base: position 35,971,855 of record OX443562.1, read on the forward strand.
TAGGTATTTGATCGTTGAGATACAATTTGCACAACACCAGGTGGTGATCAGTTGACAGTTAGTTTTTTTTTTAGTTAATAATGACTTTATTTGAGAAACAAAACAATTCATTTAGATGGATACAGTGTAGTATAAGATTGACAAATATTCACCCCTAAAATAAATAAATTTTAAAATTTCATTTGTTGTGTTGAAATATTTACTCTTTTCTTAAGTTTTCTTTGATTATACACTTTCTTTAGCGTAGTGCATTTACAGCGTAGTAATGAAATACCTCCCATCCTCGGTCCCCGTTTAGTATGCTCAAGGTTTCCTCTAGCTCAAGCACGTGTAATCCAAAGAACATTTTCCGGAACTCTTTTCATATAGTGCAAATCGCAATAAAGTGGAACACATCCTCTCGTTCTCTGAGATTGCAAAGGCTACACAAAATTGGTAGGTCCGGGCGATGCGGTACAAAATTCAATTTAATCATTTCCCCTCTTATTTGGAAGATAGTGCTCAGTTTATCCGTTGAAATATTGTCCAGAAAATAAGTCTTATCTCTTAAATGATGATTCAATTTGCTGTAATATAAGCATATCTGTCACACATTTTATGACCTATCTTCTCTAGCAAGATGTTAAATTTTTGCTTCAGCGAAATTGGATGCTCATTTGGTGCGGCTCTTAGTTCAAAACCGCAATCGGACGCTAGTACCTTCCAGTCTTCAACGCATTTTCCCCAGTGCTGCAGCATTTGAGAAAGCACTATCCTTGGTATCCTTTCTTGTTCCATCTGCATGACTCGCAATACATAATGAAGATGGAGCTTTAGAGTGTCCAGGAAAAGGGAAGCAACTCCCGTCTCAAGGTACAGCATGTAATTAGGAGTACTGCTGGGAAACCTAAAAACTCGCTTAATGAAGTATCGCAGGAACTTCTCCACGTATTCGAAGGAGCTATAGCCCCAGACTTGCGCTCCATAGAGTAGGATTGAGGTCGCCGTTGCGCGGAATACTTTCTGTTTAACATTATGTGATATCTGCTTGTTATTGATACAACTACCCCAAACTGAACCAATTACCCGCTTAGCTTCGCCTAGTTTGACTTGCAGATGTTTCTTCATGTTTACTCTCGCACAATATCGATCTGCTCACCTTGCAACTTCCACCTCTCACTCCGGGAGTATCTTCCACCACCATCCCTGAAAATCATCATTTTTGACTTTGATAAGTTTACGGTTAAGTTCCAAGTTTTGCAGTACGTGTCCACTCTATTTATCATTAGCTGCATAGTATCTACCTATCTATCTGCCAGCAGGACTATATCATCCGCGAACATTAAAGCTGGAATTTTAATTCCTCTAAACTCTATTCCACCCTTAATATGGTCCGTTATATCATTTATATATAGAATAAATAAAAGTGTGCTTAGGACAACACCAGGGGCCTGTAACACAACGCGACAAGTAGTTGTCCGACAAGTGAATTTCGACAACTTGTAAAAAATTCTGTAACACAAAACGATAAGTCCGTGAATACTTCGACAATTGTCACGATAAAAGATGACAAGTGGGAAATTATATAATTTCCCTCGTTCTGTAACAGAACACGACAAGTGTCAGGAAACACTTGTAGAACTATGGCTCAATGAGGACAGTTGATTTGAATATTGTCAAAAGCTGACAAGTGAATTTTTAATGAAATATCCTAATGCCTAACATTTATTTTGTGTATGTAATTAAAGTATTAATTCTTACGTTACTTATTTAGTACTTACAATTGCGCGTTTCTTATCATTTTGCCAAAATACGTCCCTTTACGTCCAATTCTTATTTTGCGGAACTACGTTTACGTTTTTTGTCAGGTTGTGTATTTTTTTCCATTTGAACATTTTTTTTCTTTTGTTAGGACATAATACAGAAAGCACCAAAAATGGCTATATTTTCCTCTCTTTAGTTAAAATAGATTTTGTTTTGCCATCTTCTCCTGTTAAACACTTGTCGAAGAGTGCCGACAAGTCAGGGAAATTTGATTCTTTTGACAAGTGCAACGTTTTACGTTCTGTTACAGAATTAATTTGTACTAGTTGAAGAAGTGAATTTAAACTTGTCGACTTGTCGCGTTCTGTTACAGACCCCAGGTGGTGATCATTTGACAGTTCAGCCCCTCTCAACACACGAACATCACAAACCATGCTTTTAATACACGATAGTACCACAAAGAAATCTATCAGCGACTTCAGCTGAAGACTTCGACGGTACCATGTGTATTTATTTATATATTTGTGTGGAAAGAAAGTGTTCATAATGGACATTCCATTTAAACAGCAAAAGTCCAGCAACATCTCTTCGTTCGCGTTTTGATCGGGGTCACCGTATTTCCCAACCACGCTGCCCCATGTCGTGAAATCCACAGCCACGTGAGCATTGAAATCACCCATCAGGATATAAGAATCCATATCTGTAACCTTTTCAAGGGCTGCATCAACTTCATCTAAGAGCTAGAGCCTCCCCAACAAGCTCCAGGTCTTTTCCCGTAAGCGAAGAGATGTTCCACGTGCCTATCCTAAGTCGATGCAGTTGTCGAGTAGCCGAAAGTCCACTTTTGCCCCTTTTAGTGCATAGCGCTTCTACCCTCTGACCACCATACTGGTTTGCGAGACCATTGATGGGAACCCGGCCGGCTGCCGAGCGTGACAAGCCGACCACCAGACGCTTGCAAACTGCCACCCGGCCTGGCTTCAAAGAGCGCCCTAATTTGACAGGATTGGCAATATCCGAGGCTCGCTTTATTCGTCTTGTCATCATGGGGAGGTCAGCTACATGAGTGGCATTTAATTCATATTTTCAAAATATGAGCAATACCTGTCAATGAGCGACGGTATCGTTATTTATCTTTAAATTCGCCGCAGAAACTGCTAGAACGTTCAGAGCAAATCATCCCTTGCGATTTGCGAAATTTTCTGCGGATCAGTTCTACCTAGTGATTAAATGCGGATACGTGTACAATCAATCACGCCAATTGTTCGAAGCAATTTTGCTTTCTCGAAAAATTCGCATGCTGCTTGGATCAGTTCCGTTTGCGTTTCGGCCATACGAATAAATTTTGACGCAAGATTGGCAATCGCTCTCGAAACTCGTTTCAACATATGATGCAGAGTTGCAATGCTCACTCCAATGAAATCGGCAACCGCCAATTGAATTGATCCGAGTACCGAGCATAGTACCGCAATACGATTAGCAACTGGGTTATTGCTCGCACTCAGCACTCAATTCAATATATATAATTCAATTGACTCGAACTTATTGGCGATGTACAAATGTACAATACCTTCTCTCATACACGACTGGAGCACCATAATTGCCGTCCGCTTTGGAAAACGATAAATGTATTGCCGCCTCTCACGTACCCAATTCTCTATCTCTTCATCATCTTCGCTGCTCGAATCCGACGATGGCCAATTCTGCCAGAAATAGTTTACACGATACATTATGTATTTCCATTTCAAAAATTAATTATTAATTATTTTCGTCACTTGATTTGAGAACTGAACTGTCAAAGACAGAAATAAAAAATTTGGAACTTTGACATAAAACCCCAAGTTTGCTTTATAACTAACTTCTACTTCGGGGAGTTGAGCGAATCCAAAGTTAATCAACTCTGGATTTTCTCAACTTCGGAATATCCAAAGTTGAGTGAGTCAACTTCGGGTGAAGAAAGGCTATTTCTCAAGTTGACAATAAATAGCCCCAAGGTGTGTTCAACATAATTAATAACTTAAGTTGGCGCTACAGTCCGGGGTGGACTCCTGGGCCTCAACCAACAAGGGTCTCCAGCCAGCACGATCTTTGGCCATCTGTCTTCAGTTTCGCACGCTAAGTTGGTTAAGGTCCCTTTCCACTTGCGTGCGCCACCTGAGTCGCTGTTTTTGGGGTTGGATTCGAAGATCTTCCGGGCCGAAGCATTCACGTAGATTCGCTCTATATGACCCAGCCACTGTAGTCGGTGGACCTTCACTCTTCTTCTTCTGGCTAGGTCAATGTCTCTGTACAGTCCGTACAGTTCGTCGTTGTATCTCCTCCTCCCTTCACCGTCTATGCAGACGGGACGAAAATTACTCGAAGAATTTTCCTCTCGAAGCAAGTAAGAGTAACCACACCTGCTTTTGATAGCGTCCATGCATCTGCACCATAGAGAAGGACTGGGATGAAAAAGTAGCAGAAGTAAAAGAAGTAGTTCTTCCATATCCTGAGCATCGACTGCGATTCTACTATGATGTTCCCTTGTTCGACCTTGCAGGCTTCGGTTCGGGCTCTGTAGCCTTGGCAGGTTCTTTTTACCCTTTGGTAAAACTTCCAAACCTCATTCCTGCTGTAATATCTCTCTATTTCCTCGGAGAAGGATCTGGTGATCTCTTACGATTTTAGCCGTCCGACGTCAAGCTTCCTCACAGTATTAACTTGTCTTGGCGGTGTTCGGGATGTCCGAAGGCGTACCTTGGATACAACAAGGTAGTGGTCCGAGTCAAAGTTCGCCCCTCGGAAGGTTCGGACATCCATAATACTGGAGCAGTGCCTTGTGTCGATTGCAATTTGATCAGTAACTGCGTACTTGCTATGATCATTATTTCGCCCCGACACGAAGTCTATCAATGCAAACGGTTGACGAAAAGTGTAATTTTTAGATGAAAAGTTCAACCTAGATAATCATATCCGTCCGGTCCATCTAGGTTGAACTTTTTTTCATCCAAAAGATCTCTTTTCGTAAATCGTTTGCATTGCTGCTGTCATCATTATTCCATGCAATCTGGTACTTTGTAAAATTAAGCCCTTGTAGTTTACGCGCATTGTTTAGTGGTGGTTTTTTCTTTAGCTTTAGTCGCTTTAGGTGTCCAACACTTTTGTCAACCCGACTTATGGTCATTTGTCTAACTCCTAATCCAGTTTCATGTCTTATTTTATTCAAAGAGTGGGTGGAATTGGAACTAATCCCATGATTTTCCGCTTGTCTTGATTAGAAAGAACTCAAAAAGTGCGGCCTTTCTTTTTTTCTATATAATAAGGGTATTATAACGGTATAATAACGGATTTTTTAAATAATTAATAATTACTTTCGGGCTTCGATTCATTTTATGAGCTACAGTGCGGTTAGAACGGTCTTGCCTCTATTTTGGCAATTCCTGCAACTGTTAATGATTTTTTTTCTACCGATTTTAACAGTTAATACAAAGAAAAGATCCAAAAACCGTTTTATCACTTCCCGATAGCTTTTCGACACTCACGCTTCCTAATTTCCGCTTAAACCTTATTGAGGCTATTCTAATGTTACAAAAAAAATGCACATTTTAGTGACTGCAAACAAAATTGGTTTCGAAAGTTCCGTTAGCTTTAAGAAATTTCTAAAATTTTGACAAAGTCTTAGAGAGCAGTCTCCTACCTTGTTCCTGAATATATAATTCTTTATGTTAGCATGAAAGAAGTAACGGAAACACTAAATTTTAAAAAAGACAATGGGTGAGGCTATCCAAATGTTACGGACTGTATAACCATATTTATCAGGAACATAGGATGTGGAGGTCCCATTTGTTGCAAATCTTGAAATTACTTCGATCGAGTTCTAAATTTCTTCCGTATAGTTTCTTCATCAGCTCGCTATGACTTTAGCGAGTTAAGGGAGCATATTTTTGAATGATTCCATAATTTGGGAGCTTGAATCTTGACGCTGAGTTTCATGTCTTTCTTGAAGAAGTGTTATTCCTCATTATTCTTGTAGATTATTTCAACTACCGGAGCGAAGTCTCCAATTGTCAATAATAACAACCAGAAAAATTTACATTTTCCCAAAAAAAAAAAAAAAATCGAAAATTAAATTTGTATGTCTTATTTATTTGACATGAAAAACCCGGACCACCAAGATGCACTCTCTTCCTATCTTTGCATTAAAATCACCAAGGACAATTTTAATGTCATAGTTGCACTGCTCGTATGTCATGTCTAAGAGCTCGTAGAACCTCTCTTTGGTGTCGCCGGTGGCATTGTCGCATATTAGGCTAATGTTGGCTAATTTAGTTTTGAAGCGGTTTGTCGTGACAGGCGCTCGTTCACATACTTGAAACTTAAGACTTCTTGCCTAAATATGCCACCAACGACGATAGCAGTCGGCATAATATATGTCCCTTGCAAAACAGGGGTCAACTGAAAAGTTGCTGGGACCAGAACCATTCTCTCCAATTGGTAGAGAAATGGTAGAACAGCTGATTCACAAATGGACACCTGAAGGTGGTCAACCGTGGAACAATGTAGACAAGCTAAAATGGCAATACAATGGCCGACCTGCTCCACTCAGAGAAAGGTTCTAAGCATGAGTCGAGGAACATTGAAATGGGTGGTGGTGTTAATTACAGGTCATGGTAATTTCGGGTATCATTTAAGGAAGATGAGCCTTAGAAATGAAGATACTTGTAAGCTATGCCTGGAGGAATCTGAGACAGCGGGGACATATATTGTGTCAATGTCCGGCTTTGGCTGGCAGAAGAATGAGGATCTTGGGAAAACATTGGGTCGAGACCCATTGGATGAGACAGATCTCACATAAACAGATGCTAGCGTTAACACTAGGAATCGAACTCAAGGAAGAACTCTGGAGAAGTCCAGAGAGTCTCTCTGGGTAGGGCTTATATTGGTAGGGAGACGAAAAGGGACCCAACAATGGTGGTCTAATTCGAATATCTCTCGAAAGTTATATATCTCTTATCTCTATATATATAAAACAAAGTGGAAAAAACTGTTTCCTTCTGTCGCCCGTAATTGTCAACCAATTTTGTTGATTTTTTTTTTAAATGTCGGTAATTACGGTGATGGAGCGATAGGCTAAACAAATTCAAAATCGGACAAAAGGGCGTGGCACCGCCCATAAAAAAAAAAAAAAAACATTCAAAATCGTATATCTCGAAAACCACTAAATCGATTGAGCTCAATCTTACAGATAATGTAGGTATTGGTCGTGGAGTGCTCCTGTGAATATTGGTCAAAATCTGACAAAGGGGCGTGGCACCGCTCATAAAAAAAAAATTAAAGCATTGTCGCCCGTATACAGAAGGCATATGTGGGAACGCCGTTTCTAAACTATTATAGGGAATGTGTATGAAAATGATGGATTTTGAGCAAAAATGTTTTATGTCTCAAATTGAATAATAACCTTATGGGATGAAAGTAAATAAAATAAAATAAATAATAAAAAGAAAAAAAAAAAAACAAAAAAAGGCCTGGCGAAGATGGCGGGGGTTCAGCTAGTATAATATATGTCGCAGTTCTTCATCCTCTTTTTGCCCGGTCCATCCCATCGCGCTTCTTGGATGGCGGTTATGTCACGCCTGTTGCGCTAACTATTTATTTTTATTTTATTTACAAGTCTTAAGTCGGCAACATCTGGGCAGTTACAAAAAAGTTATGGCTCCTTAAACTCAACATTTTGAAAATTGGTCACCTACTTTGATGGGCTATAACGGGATATACGATGAAAATAGATCCCCTTCCCTGCCATACAATTTTTTGTTCGGCAGAACTTCAGGAATCTTCTCTTAAAGGATTATAAAAGTGCTATAAAAAAAACTACTGAATATTTTCTCAAATTTCTTTTTTTATAATTTCATTCAAATGGCTGCCTCGGCTGGCCATGCAGTAGTCTGCACGATCGGTCCAATTTTTAAGCACATTATCGATTGTGTGCAGCTGTATTTCACCAATGGCTTCACGAATATTGTCCTTGAAAGCGTGAATTGTCTCTGGCATGTCGGCGTAACACTTATCTTTTACGGCACCCCACAAATAATAGTCCAACGGTGTCAATCGTATATCGGCTTTTCAATGTATGCGTGCGGGTTTTCTGTGCCCCAAATGCGACAATTTTGCTTGTTTACATACCCGCCAAGATCAAAATGAGCTTCATCTGAAAAGATGATTTTTTTTGGCAAAATCGGCATATTCTCTAAATCGATCGCAGGCCCACTTAGCGAAGCGAAAACGCATTGGATGGTCAGTTGGCTTCATCTCCTGAACCAATTGGACTTTGTATGGCGTCATACCAAGGTCTTTATGCAAAATTCGTCTCAATTATGTCTCCGAAATGTTCAATTGTTGAGAACGACGGTGAATTGATGTTGATGACGCTTCACGCACATTTTCTGCCACAGCAGCAATTTTCTCGGGTGTACGCACTGTTTTTGGCTTTTCACGCTTTAGTTTATCGATAAGGATGCCAGTTTCTTTCACTTTTTTCACAAGATAACGAACATACGGAGCTGACGGTGCTTCTCTTCTTCCAAAATCCGTACGCAATTTTCGCACACATTCTGCAATATTACCATGATTTTCAAAATAATGTCGCAATATTTCCCAGCGTTGTTCAAGCGTATACACAACCATATTCGTTCAGCGGAAGGATAAAACTAATTATCTGTCAAATCAGACATGAGCTAAGTGTAACCATTCGCGAAATAAGCACTAGTTGAAAAAAAAAAAAACGTTAGATGGCGGACACTTTACTTCTTAACTGGGACACCCTGTATACGCCATAATACCCAGTTTGTCATTTCATAAATATAATTCTCAGCAATAAAACTCATTCAGATTATGTAAATGTTATAAATAAGGCTGTAAATATAAATTAAGCTTATCGAACCCTATTTATTTTCCAGATACATTTCCAATCGAATCTGTAATTTCCATGTCACCTGTTGGATTGCAATATTCCAGGGACGCTAGTAGAGGGCAACTTGTTTTATTACCTGCAGCAGCAGCCATGGGTATGTATATGTATTTGAGTTAATCAAACTTTCTATGTGTTTGATAATGTGGACATAAAACACACGAAGAATGATCTGAGCACGCTCAGTTCAAAGCATGCTCGGAATAAGTGCTTCACTGAAGGCTTAACGCACTGAACGAACGGGAGATTATATTATTTCCGTGAATTTTTGAAAATGTCAAGGTGAGGTTATTTTTTTTACCAGTTCTTGACCATTTTACTCACTCACGTCATGCTCAAAACGTCAGATTATTAAAATGCACATTTTCATCATGTAATAAACATACGCATCCACTTGATTACGGAAAAACGACAATGGTTACGAAGCAACCAAAAGCCTCGGATACGGATGGATTTACTGTTGACGACCCTGCAAAACGAAAAAAGGACACTGACGTTCGGATCTGCACGTGGAATGTTCGAACCCTGAACAGACCGCGTGCAGGCGAACAACGGAGGCCCTAGACTGTTACAAGGCAGATATCACCGCCATTCAGGAGGTGCGGTGGGATGGGCCAGGCAAAAGAAGGATGAAAACCTGTGACATCTACTACGGGTAGAGGACACCCTCAAAAATTAAAAATTTAAATATCGGTTTTTTGAGAATGTAGTCGTAAAATTCTGAGCAGGGCATTTTTCTAAAATTATTTTTACAAAAAATTGCTTTTACAATTTCGACTTTAATGCTGCCCACTTAGTGCCCAATGCATCAATTTAGAATTCAACGCATTCAACTCTAATGAGGGTGTGAGAAGCTGTCAGCTACCAAGTGCGTTCAACTCGTTGCCCAACAAGTGATGCTTGGTTAAAAGTACAAGGGTAGTAACCCGTTCTTCAACTCTATGAGCAACCACAACGAAAACGCTGTTGTCCAACTCGAGGAACTTTTTTTTTTTGCTAAAATCAGACATGTTGATCAACTAGATGTACGAGGTCATTAACAATTGAATGAGTTGGTCAACTAGGTGTACAGGGTTATTCAACAGTTGAGTGAGTTGATAAACTAGGTGTACGGGGTCATTCAACAGTTGAGTGAGTTGATAAACTAGGTGTACGCGGCCCGCAACGCGTTCAACACAGAAATGTTCCACTTTTATTGGAATTACGTTGCTCAAGATGAACAACGCTCGTACACTAGTGTACGAGCCTAACAAAATTGTTTCTTCAACTGAAGAGTTGAATAAAATTGGTTGATGCGTTGGGCACTAAGTGGACGAGCAGCATAAGTCTATTCCGTTCTTCAGTCCATTGGCTCATTATCAAAGAAATTGTTTGCTCAACATTAGAATTATGCCGTATGCGCAGGAATAGAAAAATCAAACTGTGCAGTATAGGTATGAAAAGTTCACTGTGTAATTCAATATTGTAAGTTTTTTTAAGTACCTATGCTACCCATTTTTAAAGGCTTTTACTTAACTTCGTGAAAAATTTGTTGTGTCAAAATCTTGCAAGTCAAATTTGAACCACTTTCTCTAAACTTAGAACTTTGAAATTTTCAATGCTGGTTGGGTTGTGAAGACAATGCAATATTTAGAAAGAATTTTTGAATTTTGACTTCCCCTGTACCTTTAAGGGAGACTTTTTCATAACACATGATCCATTAGCCGTATTAACTTGAAACTTTATATGTCAATAGATAAGTCAAAACTATTACATACCTAATTGATACTTTGTACCGATTCGCCCTATAAGGGTTGAAAAAAGGGGGTGCAAACTTTTCTATTCTTACCTTACTACGCTCAACTTGCCATTATACTCATAAATATATGTAGGTCAACTCAAAAAATTCTTTTAATTGTTAGGCAATACTTTACCGAGTATTTAGAGCTAACATTCATCTTTCTAGTCCATCCAGAGGGCTAGATATAATAAATTGAAAATAGATCTTATTCGGCCAAATGCGAAAAAAATTGCTATTTCGATTGCAGTTGTGCTGAGGAAGGGTAGTTTTATTTGCGTTCTAAAAATAGAATTGTCACTGCGGCGGGCATTCAGAATGTATGCTCAGATGTGTGCGTAGTGGAATTTTATGTAGGGAATGGATATGGATAAAACGAACTATGCACATATGTACGTACATAGGAGTTTGTGATGCGTAAATAGGTAGGTATGCACAATCGTACATACTTATATTTGAGATCTGCAGCTATGGAAAGTGTATAGGTAGGTACGCGTAGTAAAATCAATCAAACCGTACCTGTCGCGAATTTTCATTTATGTGAAATACATACCTATTATGTCCAGGACTTTAAAATTTTGCATGCTGATGTTTCAGTTTTGATGACAATATAATAAACTAATAGTAAATAAAAAGCTTTTGTAAGTATGTACCTAGGTAGATATTAAACTGCACTAAAAAGCAAAAAATAAAATAATAGTTTAAAAAACTAAAAAAGGAAACTAGGAAATACTGTGAGATTCAACGTTGAACAGCTACAAACGCAACAAATCGCCAGAACTTTTGCCGATCGCGTCTCCCTCAACCTCTCGAGAAGTCCTGCGCAGCCAGCATCAAGTGCTGAAGACCAGTGGTATCGATGCCAAGAAGCCATCAGAAAAGCCGCAACTGATGTGCTAGGTTTCACCCGACCACCACCGCGTAACATCTGGTTTGATGAAGAGTGCCGGCAAGCACATGCAGCAAAGATCACCGGCTTCTCCGAAGAAAAAAGAAAGAGCATGAGAAGCGCGCGATCAAGGAAATAGAGAGGTGCTACTCTAGGAACAATGTTCGGAAGTTTGACCAAAAGGTAAAAAGAACGTGTCACGGGAACAAGACCCGAACAGAGACCTGTAGAGACGAACAAGGAAACCTTGTAGTAGAGTCACAGTCGGAGCTGAAGACATGGAAAAATCATTCCTGCAGGCTGTTAAACGGCGAAGACGACACAAATTCTGCTGTCAGGCAGAATGAACCATTCAACTTGGGCGATGAAAGCCAATACTTCCGTCCACCTGACCAAAATGAGATAAGGATAGCAATATCCAAGCTGAAGTCCAACAAAGCTGCAGGACCGGACGGTTTATCGGCCGAGCTTTTTAAGGCAGCGGGAGATGACTTGGTAGAGAGCAACATCGCTTACAAGATCCTGTCTGCCGTACTGTGTGAACGCCTGAAACCATTTGTCAACGAACTGATTGGACCCTATCAGTACGGTTTTAGGCCCGGTAAGTCCACAACCGACCAAATATTCACACTACAGATCCTGGAGAAAACCCAAGAAGTCCAAATCGATACTCACCATTTATTTATCGATTTTAAAGCCGCATATGAGTCATATGACAGGATTTATAGAGACGAGCTGTACAGAGCCATGTCTAGTTTTGGCATCCCTGACAAACTTGTCAGGTTGTGCAAAATGACAATGGAGAACGCTCGCTGCTCCGTAAAGGTCGGAAACAATCTCACCGAGACCTTTGATGTCAAAAAAGGATTTAGACAAGGTGATGCGCTGTCATGTGACTTTTTCAACATTATTCTTGAGAAAATTGTGCGAAACACGCAAGCCAACACCAGGGGCACAATTTTCGACATCATTGGCAGAACACAGCGAGCTGTCACTGGTGCGTTTGCAAGTATCAGTACAGAGGCGGATTTAGTGGTGAATGAGGGCAAAAAAGAATGATGAAGATCTCCTTGGTCGCTTCGATCGCAAAATTCTTCGAGTGATTTTCCGTTTTCGTTGACGGGCTTCGGAGGGGGAGATTTAACACCGAACTCTACGAGCTGTACAGCGACATCGACCTGGCCGGAAAAGTACGTATCAGTCGACTAAGATGGCTAGGACATGTAGAGCGAATGGACACCAACGCTGGAGTGCGCAACTGGAGGCAGTTAGTCAAAGATCGTGCTAACTGGAGAGGCGTGTTGGTTGAGGCCGTTTTGGGTTGCGGTAATATTCAGTATCGTTATTGCAGTAAGGACTTCTACCCTGTGGTGGATATCAGGTAGACCAGCCATCATGTTTTCGATTGGTGTGGATCTAAGACCTTTTAGACTGGATCTTATTGCTGCGTGGTAGAGTGGTAGAATTAGGCTGAGGGATGATCTCGAACACTTTCCATATATGCTAAGTTCGGAGTCTATTTTAAGTAGGATTATTGAACGGGTTAGGGTAATTAAAGTACTCACATGACAGAAACTATTCTTAGCGCTTAAGTATTTAATGATATTGACCCTGGTACACAATTCTTGTTTTAAATTGGTACAATGTTCTCTAAAAGTAAATCTCTTATCAAATGTAATAACAAGAATAGATTAATTATCAAAGTTTTGTGTACTAGTATTATTTAAATTAACTACAATATTCTTAGAACAGCTGGTTTTTCTACAAATATGTAATATTTTGCTTTTCTCAAATGAAATTTTCGCACCTAAAGATTTGCCCCAGGTAATTATGTCCGCTATAAGCGAAGAGAAAAGTCTGCCTAATGACTTTAGGTTTTTACATTTCGAAAAGAGAGTGACTTAATATGCTTTTGTAGTTTGATAAAATTTTACTTATGTCGTTAAAGGCAATAACAAAGAGTACACAGGAAAGAGGGGTATGCAAGGGGTAGATGGAGGAATAGGAGTTACCATATTTTACCCGGAATTTTCGCAAAGCCATAAAGGCTTTTATAAAGTTGAGCATTTTTGGGCCGCATACCCCTCTTTCCTGTAGGAGCCTTTTCAAAGTCAATGGACAGGATGGAGACATGATTTTTCCTTGACAGGGCTGTAGATATATAGTGGTCGATGTGTAATAGGGCATCTAGCGTAGACCGACCAGAGCGGAAAGCTGTTTGACTATTATCTATAATACTCCAAGAACCAGCTAAGACATTTTGCCACATTTTTTCAGTATTTTGCTTGCACATGGCAGGAGAGAAATGGGATGGTACCCACTAGGAGTCAGGATGTCCTTGTTGGGCTTGGGTATTGGGAGGACCGAAGACGTTTTTCAGCTTTGTGGAATTATACCTTGTGTAAAGATGTCATTATATAATGTAAGCAGACGTTCTTAACAAATGGTTGGACTATTTTTGATCATTGAGTAGGTAATTCTGTCGAGGCCCGGGGATTTGCCTTTGGCAGACGAGCACTGGTCATCTACCTCTTTTTGGGAGATGGGATGATCGCAAAAGATAGACGACGCGCGCGCGGTTTGGGTAGTGTTAAGCCATTTGACAGCTCCTTTAATTTTAAAAAAATTAGAGGAGAAATTGGAATCGTTGGAATAGTTGGACCAAGTTCTGGCGAACAACTCTGCAATTTGAGTAGGGTTGGATATGATTTGTGTACCCGTTAGTGCTTTTACATCCGACCAAAGTTTTTTGGATGATGATTGAGGGTTAATATTTGCAGTAAATTGTTTAAAGCACTCTTTTTTTTGTGGCTTTCGCAGTCTACCGGAAAATAGCGTTTGCTTTACGATATGCTATCAGGTTGTTGTCATCAGGGTGCCTTTTAAATTGCTTCTATCATTTTTTCTTGGTCGCACGTAGGATATGCACATTCTTATTCCAACGAGGGACTAACCTGGTGTGCTGCCTGTTTTGGGTATTTGGGTGATAGTCTTTTGTTTATGCTAAAATTCCCGAGGGTAATTGAGGTAAAGATTGGAAAATGGTCACTTCCATGAAGGTCGGAAAGAACTGACCATGTAGTTTTTGGCACAAATTGGGGGGATACAAGAGTTAGATCAATATGGGTCAGGGTTCTATGAGTCGAAAAGTGTGTTGGTTGTCCGTTATTTAAAACAATTAGGTTGGAGGTTAGTAAAAATTCCTCTATAATTATCCTTCTTCTATTAATGGAATGAGATCCCCATAGTGGGCCCCAGAAATTGAAATCCCCCGTAAGGAGAAAGGGGGCATCGAAGGAACTAACCAAATTATGTAGGTCGTCGGAGGTAAAATTTTGCTCCGATAGATGCAATTGTAAGTTTTATATTCAATGTAATTTCCACTGCAACAAATGAAAACGGGAAAGAACCTTTGACTGGAAGCGGTTTGTGGGGAATTGATTTGTGTACCAGCAGGCCGGTACCTTGCTTCGCCGCATCATTGGTGTCAATGTTGTCAAAATATGTGTGGTACCTCTTGATGGGAAGGGACGTGGTGGTGCAGGGTAGATAGGTTTCTTGAAGAGAAATTACAAGAGGATATTTTTCGTACATTAAGGTCTGAAGTTCATGCAAATTATTAAAGTATCCTTTAAGGTTCCACTGAAGAACCGAAAGTACTATATTGTTTAGGCTTTTGGACTTTTGCTCAATATACTCTTGCGTATATTCTGAAAAGTCGCGGTGAGAAGAATTGGTGGTGGAATTGTTTCGATCCCGCCAACCAGCTGCTGGGTCATACCGGCCAGTAGAAGGGCCAGCATGATTCCATATTGGGGAGAGATAAGTAATATTGTCTAGTAAGTGTACGTAGGTATAGGAGGTATACAAAATTAAGTGAAACGAATGAAAACGTCAATATATTTTTTCAAGAATGTAATGTTTTGTAATGGCTGCATGAATTTTAAAGCCAATGAAAAATGATCCCAAAACAAAAATTAAAAATGCCCCAATTTCGATCGATCCTCCCTTTTGTAACATTTTCCTTTCTACGCCTTTGAGTTATTTACATGCACACAATGAACTTCTTGTCCAGCTTAAAATATGTGCAAGGCAAGCAGACTACCATATGAGGGATAAACTTTTGTGTGGGAAGAATCTAAAGGCGTAGCGAAACAAAATTTTAACCAAGGAAAAATCAGTTTGGGGTTTGAAAATTAAAATTCGCGCAAAATTTAAATTTTTGAAAATCGATCATCCCCTTCGCATCGTTTCTTAGCTACGCCTTTAGTTTATTTACACGCCCAACTTTATTGCTCCTATTATGCAGTGTGCCACGACCTACCATTTGAAATAGTCTGCTTGCCTTGCAGATATTTAAAACTGGACAAGTGAATTTAAAGCATAAAAGGAGAGAATTAAAGAAAATAAAAGTGGAAGTTCACGAGAACATGTTAGATGAGACATAATTCCATACAGCATATGCGTTTTCAGAGGACTTATATCCCACTTCGGTGGGACCATAATCAAAATTTGGAATTATGTCCCACCTAAGTGTGGAATTGGTTGGAATGAACTCCACATTCATTATTCATTCATTCATTTTCAATGGCCCGCTTATCCATTAAGTGTGTCGCTCAAGTGGACCCTCCATTGCTCTCGATCCTCCGCCATCGACTCCAAATCATTAAGGGCAATCCCTATACGGGTAAAGGAGAGATTATGAACTTGATCTAACCATCTCATCCTGGGTCTACCTAGAGGACGCCTGTCCTTCCCGAGAGAAACTTCTCCACCTTTTTCAATGGGACTCCACTAACATGCAGAGTGCATTGAACAGGCGTTCTGGAGACGACCATCACTTCAGATTTGGTCATGTTTATCTTCATCTCAGCTTCAGCACAAACGGCTACAAACCGATCGAGTGCGCGTTGAAGATCAGTCAGAGAGAGAGACGACCCAAGGATGACCAAGTCATCAGCGAAGAGCAGATGACTTATCCTCAGATCTCCCAATTCGAAACGTTCTTCGCCAAGACTGCGCTGTAACATCCAGTCCATAAAGGTAATGAAAAGGAGAGACGAGACAAGACGCACCCCTGACGAAGTCCAACGCCCACGGTGAAAGACTTGATTTAACGCCGTTTACCCGAACACAGCTTTTACAGTTTGTGTAAAGAGATTGAATGGCTCTCAAGAGAAAACCGGCAATTCCATACTCCTGTAATACACTCCAGAGCTTACCTCGAAGGACTCGGTTGTATGCTTTCTCCAAATCTTCGAAGTATTAAACAGGTGTAGCATACTCTCAAACACCATTCTGTGAGTGGATAACTGTTTGGTTGTGCTTTTATCCCCTTTCTTGAAAAGAGGCACAATCACCCCAATCTGCCAATCGCTGGGAGTTTTTCCGCATTCCCAGGTCACTTTAATGAAACGAGAGAGCCATTTAACTCCCTCCCACCTAAAGATTTGATCATTTCTGGCCGTCCATTTCCGCGAAATGTCCTTTTCATTAGAAATAAGTGTACCATCTTTGGATTTGGATTCTTCAATAGTATTCCACTTTCTTCCTCTAAGACGGCGGATAGTCTGCCAGAACACCTCGCTTGCAGATCTGTGATCACGGTCTAATTTCTCGCCGAACTCCTCCTCCAGTCAATTTGCAAGTTCTTCGCGCCTCCATGTACCCGTTTCGAGAAGGTAAGTCCCCCAAGTCAATCCACACCTTAAAGGCATTTTTCTTCTCTCTGATGTCTTCTTGAACTCGGGGCGTTTTAAACCACGCAGTTCTTTTCTCACCACCAGCCGCCACACCGAGCCGCTTCACTCCGCAAACATGTCCTGCAGAGGCAATGACTGCTGTTGAAAACAACTGCCTCCACTGAACTCCACTTTTTTTTAATGTGGACTTGTTTTTCTTTAAAAAATGGATTTATATCCCATTTGGGGGTGCAGTAAATTCCCATGTGGATCAGATTCCCGTGGACTTATTTCCTTGCACCGGACTAAACACGCTCTTTTCAATGCAATTTGTTGCTAAACTTTGGTTGCCTTCGGGTCTGTGGTGGTATGCTAGTTTCCCTTCTTAGCTCGTCGGTGGTCGTGGGACTTGACCCTTTGTGCCTAACAAAAAAATGTCATACCAGTCTTGCGTCGAGGTGTTTATGACGCTGCGAGAAAAATTTTCTTTACCCTCACTATCTTTGGCTACCACTCTCGCCTTAGTAGCCCCTTATGCCGCACTACTGTGGGGTGGTATAACTATATATGGCAGTGACATATATCTATGAATACCTCACTTGCGATGCGGGAATTATTTTACGTTAAAAAAAATCACTTTGTATATACATATGTTATCTTTGTACATTATATACATTCCTATAGTAGCGCCAATCCAGTAGTACAGGTATGATAAT
The DNA here is from genome assembly GCA_949372485.1 of Cheilosia soror. Lineage (NCBI taxonomy): Eukaryota > Metazoa > Arthropoda > Insecta > Diptera > Syrphidae > Cheilosia > Cheilosia soror. The sequence continues at coordinate 35,989,607 of OX443562.1, forward strand.
AGGTGTCGCTCAGCGCCTGATTTACATTTTTTGGGCCCTAGGCCTTTACAACAAATGGTGCCCTATTTTTTATTTCCTTTCATTAATTATCTGGTAAATATTGTCTATTGACAATGGACCTTACGAATAATCGGTTTTAATCATCATCTTAAATATTTTAACGGCCACAATAGATCATTTTAAATGAAAATATTCGCCATTGTGAATGCCTGGATGCGATGGATAGGATCAGGTATGATGAAAAGAAAAGATTGCGACATTTATTACAGCTGCAACAAAAGATTGCATGTATTAGGATGCGGATTCGTCGTGGGAAATCGGCTTAGGACAAAAGTCATTGACTTCAAGCCGATAAATGATCGCCTTTCTGTGATCCGCATCAAAGCTACCTTCTAAAACATAAGCCTAATATGTGCACACGCCCCTACCGACGAGGCAGAAGATCCTACCAAGGAGGAGTTTTATGACCTCCTGGATGGAGCCTACGGAGCCTGTCCGGAGTATGATGTAAAAGTTGTACTCGGGGATTTCAATGCTAAAGTCGGAAAGGAAAACATCTTTGGCGGATTAGTTGGTAAGCACAGAATCCACGAAACGACAACAGACAACGGCTACCGACTAATCGATTTTGCAGCAGCTCGTAATACGGTGATAAGTAGCACTAGGTTTCCAAGGCTAAGGATCCACACAGCAACCTGGCGCTCTCCAGACGGTCGAACCGCCAACCAAATCGACCATGTGCTAATCGATGCGAGGCACGCATCCAACATCCTCGACGTGCACACATTCCGAGGGGCAAAACGTCGACGCCCAGAAGAAGAAATTCGACGTTGGACGCCTTAGCACACCTGGAGTAGCCAGAGCCTACAGCGAGCGCCTGAGTATGAAACTCTCCTCTGTGCACTCACCTACCACAAACGCCAACAATCAGTGGTGCCAGTATCGCGACATCATCAAAGAGGTAGCCGAAACCACCGTAGGGTACCAGCCACCCCAGAGAAAGAGCCCGTGGTATGATGATGAATGCGTGTACAGGAAAAAGGTGACAGAAGATGCACACAAGAAAGCGCTGCAGCGCAAAACAAGGGCAGCGAGAGAAGAGTATCGAGCCAGGAGAAGGGATGAAAAAAAGATCCTGCGTAGAAAGAAGAGGGCTTACGCAGCTTCCCAGCTCAAGGAGATCGAAGAGTCGCGCGATCGTAATAACATCCGGAGGTTTTATAAAAAAGCTAAGCAACTGGCTGCTGGCTACAAAACCGGAACGCAGGCTCTTCAAGATAGCGAAGGGAACCTAGTCACCGAAGCGCAGGGAATAGTAGATGTGTTTAAGCAGCATTTCGAGCAGCTGCTTAATGGGCATCATGTAGAGAGAGTGATAGGGCAAGAAGAGAACCCACGTCCAGTCAATGAGGAACTAGTCCCACCACCAAGTATAGAAGAAGTTGGCTTAGCTATAAAAAAGCTTAAGAACAACAAGGCCGCAGGCTCTGATGGTCTACCAGCGGAGCTCTTTAAATACGGTGGTTATGTTTTGGTAGGGAGCATGCACCGAATCATCAACCAAGTATAGGTGGAAGAAAACATGCCCGATGACTGGACTATCAGCTCCATATGCCCCATCTTCAAAAAAGGCGATCCTATGTCTTGCAAGAACTATCGAGGCATATCCCTGCTAAATGTCGCATACAAGATCCTATCCAACGTACTGTGTGAACGTCTAAAACCGTTCTGAAACACACTAATCGGCACGTACCAGTGTGGCTTCCGGCCCGGCAGATCGACTATAGACCAAATTTTCACACTGAGGCAAATCTTGGAAAAGACCAACGAATTTCAAGTCGAAACTCACCAAGTATTCATCGACTTCAATGCATTGAATCGTGTTTTATATATTTTTAAGTTCTATTATTTTCCGTATCATTAATAATATCAAAATCTTGTAAAATTCGTTCGAAAATCATTTTGAAATTTTTGACTGTCACTTTTAAATTCGACATAGTTACGACTCGGCCATAACTAAATATTTTTCGATTTTAGAAGTAGATCGATCGTTTATTACTACGGATTTCGTGTTAAATTCGAATTTACGTAAAACTCGAGTTTAAATTCGTTTATTACTAAGGGCCAAAGAGTTTAGCAGTGTATAAACTAGTGACGAATATCTCACATATTCTTCTTTACCACCAATGGATCCCCGTAAAATTGCAAACCGTTTTCGAACATAATCTTCTTCCGGGGAATTCGAAGCGAACGAAATGCGAACTGTATAATTTTTCGGGTACAGTGATAGATTTAAACAAACACAAAAGCAGAACTTACACACATAGGCGCATAGTTTATGTAAACGAAAACTGCAAACAAGGAACAGCAAACTATGTAAAAATGTATAGGTATTATTATGAATGCCTAAGACATCTGTATTTAAATATTTAAAAGAATTTCCTGAAGTTTTGTTTTAACCCTTCTGTCAATTATAGCGTTTTATAACTTCCCGTCAAACACAAGGTCTGGCCAGACCTGCATAGTTGACGGAAGGGGTATAATCATAATCTGAAAAACGCTTCTGTCTATGAAACGAGCACATTCAAAAAAAAAAAAACAAAAAAAAAATTATCAAATCACAGAAAATATTTTCGTTGACGCTATCCTGAACTTTCAAGAAGCTATTGGCATAATGTTTTAAAGAAAACTCCCATCAAAAGCCAAAAAGGTCTGGCTATACCTCATAGTTGACAGAAGGTTTAAGTGATGAAGAATACGAAGAATTGGAAGGATTGTCATGTAAATTCAATTTCAATTGTTGCGTTTGTTTTGCAGTTTTCGTGGTGGCCCATCTGTCCTGATGCCCTAGGCCTGGGCCTAGTTAGCCTAAAGGTAAATCCAAGGCTGGTGTCGCTACTCATACAAAATCGAGAATGGAATGACTGAGAGCTTCTGAGCCTTTCATAATTTTATTCCTTATAAAAAAGAATTCGTGGAGATTTTCGTCCTTCATTAATTCCATTGTTCGTCGTTCGGTTTTTGTTTCTTTGGTGTGAATTTTTTTTGATTGATTTTGAAAATTTGTGTTTTCCCAAATATTTCGGAATTTTTTAACAAAGGCCAAATTTGATTTTATTTTTAAAACGTTCTTACTTAATTAGGCGGTATAACGTGCTGTTTGCCTTGCTTAGGGTCGTTGCGGTTGCTGGCATGCTTGCACCCGCTCTCTAAGCTCGCCGGAGGGTGTGGGAGCTTGACCCAGGCACGTCACAAAAACCGTCAAATCATGCCAGTTTTTCCACGTCGAGGTGATATGACGTACACTAGAATTTTTTTTTACCCACCCTACCATGGTCACCTACTCGTCTCAGTGACCCCTTTATTGGCATCCTCTCCTTCTTTTATCCCAGCAACATCCTCTCCTATCAAAACCTCCTTATCCTCTCAACCCTTCTTAATTAAAACTCATGTTTAGCGTTTATGCATTCACAAATTTATTCATTTTTGTGTTGAATTTACTTAATTTTAACTTTTAATATTTCAATAAATTTACTTTACTTTACTTTGAACTTATTCAAAAAGAAAGAATTCTTAATTTATACGCTGTCTAATTTAGTTAATGTGCAACTCCCCCTCCCTGTACCTTTTAACACAATAGTACCCTGCCCACAATTTCGTTTTATATGTATATATGATGGAAAAAGGTCTAAAAAGACTCACCAATATCTTTCCACAACTGGCGATGACGTGGCCACAGCATCTAGGTTGCGCTGGTACTTGCTTTTGTCGTTGTACGTACCTGTATCGCTTTAGAAATTATGATTATATATACTTAAACGAAATTTCACTTTCTCTATTAGGTACCCCGTGGTTTACTTTAATTTAACAAATTAAATTTACTTTCTCTTTAACTTTTAGCAAACAAATCTTATTAAAATTTAATAGCAAATTTTATCTTATGTATGTTTTTTAATACCAAATATCAATCAAAATTAAAAAAAAATAAAAAAATTAGTTTTGTTGTGGACCGGGATTTGAAACGGGGTCCTCTGTGCCAAGCTGTGCTTTTGCCGCTGGTTTAACCGCTGCGCCAACGGGTGCTTTTTGGTTTGGCGTCCAATTGCGGTTTTATATCGGCGAATTGTTCAATGTTCCCCTTTCTGATTTTCTTCCGGAATTTTCTGGATTTTCCGGGAATCCGGGATAGTTTTAGGGCGGCCAACACTTCCTGTTGGTCCGCCAAAATGTAGGGCTTGTAATACGAAAAATCCCTTTCTATCTATACAAATTTTCCACTTTATACCTAGTTTAATATATAATATATAAGCTTAGTTTTACCTGTTTTTTGTGGTTCTTTTACCAACTTTTCAACTACAGATTGGGTTTTGCTGCTTATTACCACTTTTGATTTTCAACTTTTTTGCACTAGGTATAAAAAAATGAACTATGCACTTTATTTATTTTATTTTTTTTTTGATATTAACTTTATTTTGTAGTATAGCTCGGCAATAATTCCGGCTGCTTAGAATTTTAAATTGCTAATGGCCGGTCAAGGAAATTTTCAACGGCAAAGCCGGATAATTTCCCTTTGCACAGTACTGCCGTTCTCAGCTCTTTGCAGTTTGCACCTTTCATTTACCGCCGTTTCAAACTCTCTTTTAAGTTTTCTTTTACCCAGAATTTATTTTTTGTGCCAGCCCTATACTCTACACTACCCAGCCCAGACTTATGAACGCCACCATAGGTAAGTGACTTGGCTAAGTAGTGCAGCAATGGTCGGCCATGTAGTTCATTTCTAGTTTCGTTTGAGTGACATTTCACAGACGATCGTTCAGATTTCAAAAATCAAAACAATTCGACTGCTGGTTTTTATTTTTATTTGTTTTTTCCCCTTTTGGTAGCTATATTGTTAAAAAAAAGTATTCTTTTTGCTACATGATCCAGATATCTTAGAGAACATGATCCAGCTATCTTAGAGAACTGATGTGCAATTTTTGACTAGGTCGATGTCGCTGTACTGCTCGTATAGTTTGTCGATTAGTCTTCTCGTCCAAAGACCGCCAAAGTAGACGGGGCTGAAAATCTAATGAATAATCTTTCTTTCGACCGAGGATACTTTCATCCGCTTTAGATAGAGTCCCCAACCTGGAGGGCCAGATCCTGGTTTTGACCCTAGGAAAGCGGGCCGGAAACCGATGTCAGTAACCCATTTTGGGATGTGAGCGCTGCCGTTTACCCATTCATCATCCGCCACCAACTCATTTCCAACACCCTGGCTCAGTATTGGAAATCCCTATAGACCTGGTGTTCAAATATGTCGAAGCAGGTCATATAAGGATTACACTTAGTAGTTCGACCTGACTGAAACTTAGAGGTTGGTTACCCCATCTCCAGTCGAAGTACTAATAGGCACCCATCAGTCACCAACGTGGAGGTGAGAGTAGAAGTTGGTAGTGAGAGGCTAGAATCGAACAAATCATTTGCACATGCATTACACAACTGAATACAATACAACAAAAATCATGAGACAATATAAAGCAAATATGAATATAGAATACAACACGAAACAACTTCCTTGTATAATAACATGCAATTTCATCCCCAAAATACTCATTCGCCTATCTAGAAAAATGCAACAAAACACATCCAGCCAAAATCAAACCTCTTCTGTACGTCTCCTACGAAGACGAAAACTAATAAAATACACCCCTGCCACCCATGCACACTGCAGCACGCACCCATTCCTGCATACGATCATAATACAACTGGCAACGGCAAGGCAATAGCAAAGCAAATCCACCCTTCTTTTGAATGAGGTATGGTGGCGGTGGGTTTTGTTCTCCACCTATATTTGTTGGACAATCGTGTTTGACGATCGCAAAGAAGTTCAAGCATCCATTTGTATGGCGATGAGACATCTATATATCTTATTTATTCTGTGGTCTAACTTTAAACCAAAATGTCCCATAAAGATACCTCGAGGATCAAGATTTATTTAAAAGTAATGGTGATGATACTGATACCTCCTAAATCATATGTAAGGAATTGTTTTCTTGCTCTTTTACCTGGTTGCATCTCTCCCCAACATAGAAGACCTCACAGAAGCTGAAAAGACAATTTATTTACAGAAAATTAACATACTCATACATGTATAACTATACCTACATTTGCAAACCCGTAACTTCTCAAAGTAACAAAATATCCCCATATGCATTTACCTAAATAGCAGCTGAAAATACTGCATTGCTATGACGGATTTAAACATTTTGTAACAAATCCTATATCGTAAGACGAAAAATGAAATATGGCAATAAGTCCCAAATACTAATTTTCTTTCCCCCAGTTTCACACTCGAAGTTTAAACTATAGTTCAACTGAACCTGAAGGTGAGTTTAAATTCGAAGTTCAACTCGGCCGGTTTCACAATATATATGTCGAAGAATGGTTCAGTGTATGTCACGGATAGTACAGCATTCCACTGTACATTTAAACGTTAGGTTTACTGCATTATCAGTTACCTAAATGAAATCAGAGCTGGCAATGTGATTGTATGAGATTTGAGAAATATTGAAAAAAAAAAAAAATAAAATAAAATAAAAAGTAATTTTGGAAATTTAGAAAAGAAGAGACATCGCTCTGAGATCATTAACGAAATCCCGACCCGACATTGTTCCATTCAGTAAAGAAGACTGAATATCAACGAAGATTCTACATCAGAAGTGGGATGATTTCCCCCGCAAGACGAGGAAGATAATAATTTTGCTGGTGTTTTAATCCGGGATGAACGGCAACAATATTCTAAAAATAATGAAAGGGAGATCCTGCAACCAAATTGATCGGGATGAACTTTATGATAAAAGACACAAGCTTATGTCTGCAGCTACAACAACCAAATTTTACAACTGTGGGAAGCTTGGCCAAAAGTCCGTAGCATGGCGTTTTAGAAGAGACAACCCAAGGAAATTCCAGATACCTATTTCATCTTTCGGTCAATCATCAAATAAGGATTCAATTACAATACAAATACAATTACCTGCTTCAAGTGTCGATGTATTGGACACTTTTTATCAAGGTGTCCTAGTACGAGCAGTAAGGATGGAGAAATGCATAGCGCTCAAAAAGCCAAACGTCAAGTAAATATGTGCGAGATCAGCGCCTACAGGTACTTTAAGGCATTCCGGTGAGAATATTTTATTTCATTATAATTCGGGGTCAGAGTGCCCCCTGACCATTGCTTGCGTTATAACGTTATTATTGGACGGACATTTTGAGACAGAAACGAAAAATAGTACGTGATAAAATTGATAAGCTATTTGCCGCTTATGTTATCTGTCACAGTTTGTCTCCATTTGTAAGCCCATACTCCTTGTTAAGAAGAAAGACGGTACGAATCGCATGTGCATAGGTCATCCAGAGTGGAATGATAATGCCATTCCCGACAGATTTTGGCTTGTTAAGTCAAAGGAATGGTAGGACCCGATGCTTACTTATTTTACCTAGAGCATTAAGATGATCTGTTATTAACACAACTCATACTGCATTAGTGCATCTCGGTTGGAAGTCACATGGAAGTGGTTATGAGTGCTGGATGGAAGTACTGTGTTTCTCTATCACTGGATGGAAGTGGTAATGAGTACTGGATGGAAGTACTGTTGTTTTCTGTCACATGGTAGTAGTAATGAGTACTGGATGGAAGTACTGTTGTTTTCTATCACTGGATGGAAGTGGTAATGAGTACTGGATGGAAGTACTGTTGTTTTCTGTCACATGGAAGTAGTAATGAGTACTGGATGGAAGTACTGTTGTTTTCTATCACTGGATGGAAGTGGTAATGAGTACTGGATGGAAGTACTGTTGTTTTCTGTCACATGGAAGTGGTAATGAGTACTGGACGGAAGTACTGTTGTTTTTTTTATCACTAGGAGTGCTGAATTGTGTAATGTCTATTATCACTAGATCGAAATGGTAAAGAACACTAGACGTGTTAAGTACCAGTTGATACTTTTCAAAAATATGTGTGACATTTGTTTTTCGACAGTTGTTTCAAGCGAAGTTATGAAGAACTAAATCTGAGTTTAGATATTTGTATACTAGATTAATAATGAACTTAATCTTTGAAGATGTAATTAAAAAAACAAAAAAAAAAAAAATGATTTGTTATTAATTTGTCAGTAATGGCCGAGTGAGACAAATAACAACGGTTTACTTTTTGTTTTCTTTTAACACAAGTCACATGAGGACATGTGACATGTCAGGACGGCCGTGTCGAAGAATGGTTCAGTGTATTCACGGATAGTACAGCATTCCACTGTACATTTAAACGTTAGGTTTACTGTATTATCAGTTACCTAAATGAAATCAGAGCTGGCAATGTGATTGTATGAGATTTGAGAAATATTGAAAAAAAAAAAAAATAAAAAATAAAAAGTAATTTTGGAAATTTAGAAAAAAAGAGACATCGCTCTGAGATCATTAACGAAATCCCGACCCGACATTGTTCCATTCAGTAAAGAAGACTGAATATCAACGAAGATTCTACATATATATATAACTTCATTTCATTTGAACTCAGTTTAACGAAATTGTATGAATAGATTTTGGCAGTATTGTACAGTAGATAGCTTTTATGTATACGACTTTTTCAAAATCGTTCATTTTATTTTCTTTCAAAGAACACACAAAACAACGTCAAATATTTTTGTTTTTGACATTCGCCTGATCCGAGGTTTAAACTGCAGAATACTGTAGTTTAACTTGAACTACAGAATGAACTCCGTTCAAGGTTTAAACGAAACTCTAAAATCGAATTAATTGTTGAACTGAGGTTTAAACTGATTAAACTGCCTCAATGTGAGAGCCGACGTAGTTTAAACTGTCGCTGTGAAACTGGGGGTTTGAAAACATAAATAAAAAAACATTACTATTGTTTTTTGTTTATCACATCAATTACTTTCGTTTAAATATAGCTTTCGTTTTGACGAAAATTTCATAAAAATTTAAAGCTCTATCGAAATCAATTGAGCACAAACCAGTTTTCATTATTGATCGATTGAAGCGCCAAAGCTTCGGTGGGATACTGGTACAACATTTTTATTACATTTCTTGGCGCTACTATAGGAATGTATATACAAATTTATTATATAGTATGAGTTGAAATTTGACTCACCGTACTCTAATCGAAGATCGGCAACTATTGATCCAATGGCCACTGCATCAAGGTTGGGTGTTGAATTCGATGCATCTTTTATACCTATTTGAATCGCGCAAAAAGAATCTAATGAATGAATACATATATGTATAGTATATATATGGGAGAAAGTGATTAGATCCCTAACCTTCACGTTCTTAATAAAAAAATATAAAATATGTACATACTATTACAAAAAAAAATTTACAATTACAATGGATTTAACAAAAAGGAATTAGACAAATTCAAATAATTTAACAAAAAAAAAAAAATTTTGTCCTGTGCTGGGTTTTGAGGGCTGATGATAATTTGATGCCTTCGCATAATTCGTCACACCTTAACTTTGATTTACATTGCTGACAAGGGAACAAATTATTCGCGATACCCCTAATTACTAGCCTTTAATTTGAACGGCTTTCTGGAAATTGTTTTAAGCAACAGTTATAAATTTTTCTCTCCTCTCACGGCTTACAAAAAAAAAAAACTGCAATTTCGAGTATCGATCTTTGAAGTGTGTTGCTAAACGCATTACTGGAGTCGAGGCCAGCTCAAATATAAAAATTTGTGATGACAATCGTACACTCCACCACTATTCAATTCATAAATATGTTTATGATTGAAAACAGTTTGATTAAATGTGTTGCTAATTGTCGAACAGTTCTGTTCGGCTCCTCTTTCACTGTTCATATATCCGGCAGATAACTTATTTGCTGATCGATACAAATACATTAAAGAGGCGAAGTGAAGGCGCGCTTTGTCTCTACTTACTAAGAGCGTCAAATGTGATACTAGACTACTGGTCACCTTTAATGCAAACCATAACTGTGAATTTTAATAATTTGTTAAGTGAAGCCTATTATATTAGGTTTAGCAACATCTTCTGAAAAAAAAAACTTGCTCAAAAAAAAAAAACCCTCCGTCAAAATATTTTGGAACTTTAGTCCAGATATATGAAATTATTTTAAAAAAATATACATTCCAAAATGAACAATAAACTGATCGAGACAGAAGAAAGCACCTCCAAAGTTTTGAAAAATGGGTTTCACGTAAACTGCATACTATGCTTTAATTTTAAATATTTAATAAACCTCTCTAGATTTTGATTACAAATTGTTTTTTTTTTTTTCATAGATTCTTTCCAACAAGCTGCTTTTCTATGGCCACCATATATGCAGCAAAACCCAGCGAGCGCCTTACAATCCTCCCCTAACTTTATTTTTCCCTCGATGAGCCCGCAAGCCAACGCTCAATCTCAGCCATTTGGAGCACCTCTACAGCTTTTGGGTTCGAATTATCTAACGGCGGCTACTGCAGCGGCAACATCTACCCTATGTCATCATTCACAAACAAATGGCAATCGATTTGTCTCTGTTTCATCAGACACAAAGCGGATAGAACAATCTCAAAAACACAGTGCTATGAAAATTGAAGATTGGAGTAGTGAACACAATGTTTTGAATAAGAATAGCTTGATATCCCATCATACAGCTACAGGTAGAGTTGACAAATCCAAAGTGGACATCGAGCCAAACAATTTAGATATGCTAGCAAACACAAATTTAGTAGAAGCCATGCCAACGTTGCTACATCATGAACAGCCACATAATATGATTTCGCATAATACCCCGGACTTTATAAATATGCCAATACTTCCGTCTAACTTTATAGCAACCCCAGATACGACACCACTTACTCCACCAGACATTAATCAAGATGTAGTTGGTGCAATATACAAGAATTCAACTCTCCGAGTTCCTTCTTTTTCCAAAACTCCAGAAATGCAAGATGTGAACGTTCAAACAGATACTCCTGTCTGTAGTGAGGATGAGAATTCATCTTTAGAAATTTCAACGGCTGAAAACATGTCATGCAGTATACAAAACCCTGAGAAAAATAAATCCATATCTAACTTACCGTCAACCCAGTGCCATAATAATTTCGGCGGGTGCAAGACACTGTTAAAAGAAAATGCTAGCGAGCCTCTACAAATGTATGCACCTAGTAATGACTATTCGAATGAAAATACATCTTATGTTATGCAAGGAAAATGTCCGTTCGAAAACGAATGTGCACCAGTGAATAAAAGTAAGTGCTTCAATTCAGATAACCCTATTGTTCTTCCAAGTGCAGATAGTTCATCATTCAAAGCAAGTAATCCACAACTGCTTGAGATGTCCGGGCTAGAATTGTTGTCAAACATAAGTACAGGTTCTTTTGTAAGTCATAATTCCCTTAAAACCGTGTGTGTAAAACAAGAACCTAGTGAATGTTTGGAAAATGATCATAGAAATCAAACACTCAATAATTACGAGCCATATGTTAATGGTGGGAATAATTTAAATACACAGTATTCAAATCCCTCTGAGGAAAAGGAAATTCAGAGCACAATCCATTCTTCCGTCGAAAACAGTGAACCACTTTTAGGTGGCCTAAACTTGTTATGTGCTTTGGCTGAGCAAAGAATCCATGAAGAGGTAGAGAGCAATAATTATAACAATCCCGTCGAAGAACATATTTCAGAAGTAAAAAAAAGAAAGCACAAGCATTCCAAAACAAAATCCAGCAGAAAATCACGTTACTATAAAAAAAATAAAAAAAAGTACGCTAAGGAGCGCAAAGAGTACATTAAAGCGGCTGGCTTAAAATCTGATTGTGTGGATGTGCACGAAAATTTAAGAGGTGCCTTTAAAAAAGTTGATTCCAATTACAAAAAATTAAACAAATGGCCGGATCCCGAGGAATTTTTCAAGGCAATGGAATCTGATATGCGAATGCGCTTGGCTGACATAACTAGGCAATATAGGAAAAAGAAACGTAAGTTGGATGAAATTAGTAAGATAAAAAAAAGGAAAAAAGCCTCTTCATCGGAGTACAAATTTGCAAATATTTCTTGTAAGAATCCAAATTTTATATGTTTCCTTGATCAATTTCAATCAACGTCATCAAATTTTCCCCCTCCGGCTGAAACTAATGAGAGCCAGCTGAAAACAATGCGTGCTAAAATTAGCTCTGAGTGTGCACCTGAAACAGGTGAGGATTACAAAGAAACACCTCACAACGAAGGAGGCTATCCTCCAAAGTTTAAGAAGCGCACATCATCGCATAATTCGACATTGGGTGAGAAGATACGTTGTAAGGAAAGTAAAGGAAAAAGAAAGCAAGCCTCAGAAGTTGATAGGACCGCAGTGGGAAGCAGGCTTCCCACATTAGAATGCCAACAACCAGCTACGGTAATAAAATCAGAGGATAAAGTTGCAATCGAAATCGACAAGCAATTAGTTTTGTCAAATGATCACTTATATCGAAAGGAAACCCGAGTGCTAACTGATATGGGAGGCTTATTCTATGCTGGCATATTAAAACCCTTACAGCCTCCAGATGTTTATGCTATAACACTTGATGGAGAAAGAGGAAACAAATCACATATAATGTCCAGAGAAGAGATTTTCAAAGATACGGTATGCATGCTTAGTTGCATTGCTTTAAATATTCTATATTCGCTTCTTTTAGATTTTGGAAGTTGTGCCAAAAACAATCGAGGAAGTTCCAACAGGGACAAGATTGTGTGCGTATTGGAGTCAACAATACCGCTGTCTTTACCCAGGAAGGGCTATCGATTCTGAAACATCAGATATTGGATCAGATTTTGTAAGTGTCGAGTTTGATGATGGTGATAGCGGAAGGATTCGTTTGCAGAACATACGATTTCTACTCAGCGATTATCCGATTGTTGGTAAGTCATATTTTTACTTAATTGCTTAATAGTTAGAGTGGTTGACCAATTTGATATGTATGTCTGTTTCGCAATAAAGAAGAAAGCAGTAAGTAACCCCTGACGAAACGTCGGCAAATCAAATGAAATAAACTAGTTTCATTCACCCGCTTATGACCAAAAAAGCCGACGGAAAGATCTTTCAAACAAATTAGACATGTTTTTAGTTCAGTTCATAGATATGTACATATAGAATAATCGAAGCAGTTGAAGAGGCATTGAACAGTCCGAGCACCTGATAAGTAGTTATTAGTAGGTGGCATAAGCACGAGCGGAGTTGGGTGGAAGTTGTTACTTTTTGTTGCCAATTAGTAGGGTCTAGGTAGGTAGCAGTGGCGGTTAGTCTTGAACCCAATTAGCACTAGTATGTGCCGTTTTGTTACCACGATAGTAGGGTCTACCGCCGAGTAATAGTTTGCCTTAAAGTTAGAGGTTGCGTTAGTTACAGTCTGCAGATACAAATCGTACAGCTGTCTACACTGTGTTGCGATTGATTTGCTTATGTAGAAAGTTTGTTAGCTTTTGTAAACTGTCAGCTAAAATTGAGGAAATTTATTTTTTCCGAGACCTAGGCCCAATTTAATAAAGCTACAGAACTAGGCGAATGAAATTTTGTGAGAGGACTTCTTTTTACCATCGTCAGGTGGGTATTTGAAAATGATATATGTCTGTAAAGTAGTTCCGGTACCTCCCATACAAAACCACTATTAAACCCATGTGTCTCTCTGTCTGTTGAAATCACGATAGCGTCCAAACGCAACGACTTAGACGAATAATATTTTCTGAGAGGTCTTATTTTTAAAGTCGCCAGGTTGGTATTAAAAATAGTCCATGTCGGTCAAGTAGTTCTGGTACCTTCCATACAAAACCAATATTAGACACATCCGTGGACCTGTACAGTCAATACTAATTCTCATGGCAAACAACGAAAGATCTTGACTTTTGGAATATTTGTGGAAAAATAGTGAATGTGATTTTGTGGGGTTGGTGTTTGGGTAGAAGTGTTGGTATAAACTCCAATCAGCTAATTCGTTTGTAGACATCCGCTGCTTTATGTGTTTGACAATGTCAGTCTTAGTGTAACCATTAAATAGGCACACTGGAGGTTTGTTTGCGACGTTAACATCTGTGTCTGCCAACTTGTTGCCACTTATCCCAACATGTCGAAGAATCCACATCAGTTTTGTAGATTTTGAGGATTTATTGAATAAACTTTGAATGTTACTTATTAGACCCGTGTTGTTGTTTGTGTTAGCGATAGCTTTTATGGGGGAGAGGCTATCGGTGCAAATCACATGCTTTCTGCGTGTTTTAATGGATGGCTATTAACATAGCAAAGGTTACTGCAGTCAATGCGGATTGTGGGAGAACCCCCAGCTTTAGCGTAGTGCCATTATCAGATGTGACTGCAAAAGATGTGTGCCCGGGGTTTTGGATCCGCCCGTGAATATAAACTTCCAACCTTTGGCTTTTAGTTCTGCATAGATGCTCAAGAATATCTTGCGGTATGTCACGTTATTTGTGTCCGCTTTCCCGTATGGTAACAACTCTTCTATCTTCTGTATCTATGATTATATTATATTGTTATAATAAGATATTGGGACACTTCATATTGTGCATGTGTGAGATTTGGCAGCAATTTTAAATTTTCATATACATATATGTACGTACAAATGTTGGTGCGTTTTTTAGCGATCGTGTAACTCCTGAACGACTTGGTCGATCGAGGTTATATTCACATTCACACAATATACTTGCTTTGTCAAGCCGTTGATTTGAAGATATGGTTAGATCCGATAGGTGGCGCTCTAGTCAAGTTATTAACAAATGCTTTGTTTATGAACCAAAATGATTCATATTTACAATATATCTTGGTTTAGTGTAAAAAAGGGAAATCGGAAAATCTGAACCTGATATGTGGCTTTGTGGTCGAGTTATTAACAATAAAGTATTACCTCAGCCAAATTTTGTTGATGAACTGTAATCCGACGAGCATAATTATACTGATCTAAAACAACAAATTCTGCAAGACTAACGCAGTGTTACTCATCCATAAAATATTTATAAATTAGCTGTAGCTCTAATAATATTTATTACGATTCAATTAATATATCAGTTTATATTAGAGATTTATTGTAATTTTATCATTAACTGCCAACTTCAATGTTTTAGTGCCAACAAATATGCAAAATCTATTAGCTTAATAAAAAAAATATGTACAACTAAAAATAAGGTGGCGCAACTGGCGCCTAGCCTAGGCTTAGCTTCTGGTAACCATTCGTTTTGTGTGAGTTTCTATTTTTGGGACGAATGGAAGGGACCTACAATTTTATGCCGAGTCCGAACGACTGAATTGAGAAGCTTTTTCAAGACAGTTATACTGTCGGATGTTTGTCAGACGTTCGGGAGAGGTGGCGCAGTAAAAAAAACCTTAAGATGTAATTTGTGTTTTTCCGGGGATCGAACCTGGGATCCCTCGCACAGTAGTCCAGCACACTAACCACTGCGCTACCGCGCCCATATGTACAATTGTACAACTAGCATCTGCTAAATTCCCCACCATCAGCGTGATGATTACGCCCCCAGAGAGGAAAAAGATGGTGCTACCAAACATATGTACTAGCAGTGTCCTACGTAGGTACGACGTTAAAATTGTACTCGATCATTTCACCGCCAGATTAGGCAAGGAAAACATATTTGGTAGTAATTGGATAGCATTACCTATGCTCAAGACACCACGTATGGAAACGGGGTTTCTAATTGCTAATTGACTTTCTACACAAAGTAATGTTGCTATAGCTAGCACAAGGGTTCCTCATTTCAAGATTTATAAAGAAACATGGCTGTCACCATATCGAAAAACCGTTATCCAGATTGATGATGTTGCGATCGACGTAAGGCATTACTCCAGGGGCCGAATCGTCTCATCCGCAAACGAGCAATACGTGCCGAAATTTGTTTTTGTTTCGAGTGTAAAATCGGTTGATTCCGTGATATACGTTCACGGATGCGGCGATTCGGCCCCAGGATCTTAGATGTCCGAAAATGTCGAGCGGTCAACATAGATTCGGTCGTTGATACGAATGCGGATATCTCAAACTCCACAACAACGGACGAATAGCGTGACGAGATTTAACGCTGAAACGGCTGCAATTGCAAGAAACTGTCAAAAGTTTTGCCGATCGTGTATCCTACCGTGAAGCCCTATGCCGCCTTCATCAAGTGCCGAAGACCAATGGCATCGATGCCAAGACGTCATCAGAGAGCCCGCAACTGATGTGCTAGGTCTCACCCGCCCACCCCCATAAAACCCATGGTTTGATGAAGAGTGCCGACAAGCTCATGTAGCAAAGCAGCTCGCCTGCAAAACAGTGCTGAAAAGAAGGACGAGGGCGGCTCGTCGGAAGATCTATTTTATCACAAAGTGCGCAATTGTTATACAAAGTTTGGCAGATAAGAGACCAAAATGGTAAAGAAAAGGTCAAATCGGCATAGCGACATATCTCCGCCCGGTACACTTTTCAAGCGGAATTATGTCGCTTTTTTCTGGCGGAGTTATGTCGGTTTGAAAACGTCATATCTCCGCCGCCGTCGGGCGCAGTGGTTAGTGTGCTGGACTACTATGCGAGGGATCCCAGGTTCGATCCCCGGAAAAACACAAATTACATCTTAAGGTTTTTTCTACTGCGCCACCTCTCGCGAACGTCTGACAAACATCCGAGAGTATAACTGTCCTGAAGAAGCTTCTCAATTCAGCCGTTCAGACTCGGCATAAAATTGTAGGTCCCTTTTATTCGTCCCAAAAATAGAAACTCACACAAATGAATAAGTTTCATACACATTTTCTTCCGATGTGCTCCGACAGAAATTTGTTGCGGAATTTGTTTACGATTTGCAGTGAAGTGTTGATAAATGAAAGCAATAAAGAAAAAAACATTTTAGCAAAGTAATTGGTAGTATTTGTTGCTTCAATTTGCGTTTCCAGAGCTAAAAAACAAACGAAAAAACAAGCATTAAATAGGAAAACCCCGATGTACCACGAAACGACATCATGTCAAATCAATGCGTCGTCACATTTTAATTATTCTTTTCGGAGACGGGATACCTCGAATGTAATTTGAGTCTCCGACGGAGTATGCGTTGCGAAGAAAATTCCGTCCCGACGGATAATTCGCTAGGGCCGAATAAGTATAAGATGCATTCCAAAAAAATCAAGTTTAATTGAACATGAAGTTCTGCAACTGTTTGGCATACCAAACGATTAAAAAAAGTGCAAATTGTCGGTTTTTTAAGTTATATTTTTTTGTCAAAACTTGTATGTAAATGTTAATATAATTTATTACAATCCTTTTTGTAAACAATTTTCATAAAAAGAAGTATAAAAAAAAATTAACAAAAACATATATTTCTGAGAGTTATTAATTTAATCCCGTCAACAAAGCAAATTGTCAGACTGTTACCCCATTTTTTAAGTAAAACAATATGTCTTCCTATACGCATGGTTTCTTGAGCTCAGTGCTTTAGAGACATAGTTGTCTAAATATATGAGTCGTCGCGTCGGTGCAGTCTCGATTTGCGCAATGTGATTGCTAATTTAAATTGGGTCTGGGAGTGTTTGGGACGATGTTATTAGGGGCATAACATCGTCCCAAACGATGTAAGACAACTACAACTACAGTTGAGTTGTCTCTTGGTTTTATGTCATTCAAAATTCGGTATTGTCCGCGGTATTGTTATACACAACCTTGATAGAAAAGTTGTCTGTCAAAACACAACAAATATGGCGTTGGTTGTCTAGTTGTTGTTAGTTAGTTTGGGTTGTGTGAAAGTTGGGTTGAATTGAAGACAATTCAATTGAATAGGTTATTTTGACACTGACAGCTGCTTCCCGCTCAAAATCTTGACAGAACGAAATGAGTCGCTTTACTATTGAACAACGTTGGGAAATATTGAAAACGTATTTCCAAAGGGAGTATGCTTTGTAGCCCAAACAGTGCGTTATTTGGAAAGAAATTTTTGCTGAAATGAAGCACCCACCGCATTTTCATCTCGTCGGCTACGTTACTAAACAAAATTGCCGCATCGGGAGTTCGGAAAACCCGCACGTTGTTGTCCAGAAGTCAATGCATCCACAGAGAGTGAAAGTTTGGTGCGGATTGTAGAGTGGATAATTTTTCTTCGAAAATGAGGCTGGAAACAACGTTTCGGTCAACGGTGGGCATTACAGAGCTATGTTAACCGCCACACAGCCCATGCCACAATCTATCTTTTGTGCACCAAATTCCCAAATCGTGTTATCGGCCGTCTTGGCGATGTCAATTGGCCGCCTCGGAACTGAGCTGAGATTTGACCACTTTGCACTTTTTTTTTTTTGTGGAGAACTGTGAAGGACCGATGTTATGCCGACAATCCGGAAACGATTCAAGCCAATATCATCCAAGTAATCCGTCCGTGAGCTACAGCCCGAAACCATCAACAAGGTCTTGGATGGTAAGAGCAAACATGCAACACCCCTTAGGATTAGTGGGTTCGGGGTGCCTATTGTTTTGTTTTTTTTACTTCGCATTTTGTTGTTTCGCTTTTCTTACAATTATTTCTGTTTACTTCGTAATACCTGTAGAAACCCAATATTCAATGACCGATTGATCTACAGTTTTCTATCAATTGACTTATATTTTCCGTATTTTCATTTCATATAGTGCGACTTTATTTTCATTGTTTTACATTTTATATAGTCAAGTGTTGGCATCTCACAGTGCCGATACTACATTTACTTTCTTAATTTTTTTATTTTTTTATTTTTTTTTTAACTGTAAAACAGTTTTAACAATTCTATATTATTATTTCAATCCTGAATTTCTTATACAGCATTTAAGCAAAACATTAAATTCGAAATCATTCGAAATCCTTCAAATTTAATCTATGAATTTCTTATACAGCATTTAAGCAAAACATTAAATCATTCGATTTAATCATATATTTCTTCCTCTTCTTTTTTTTCCTACTGCATTTAAGCAAAACATTTAATTCGAGATCATTTGAATTTAATCTGTATGAATGGCTTATACTGCATTTAAGCAAAACATTAAATCATTAGAATTTAATCCGAAATCATTCGAATTTAATCTATTTCTTCCTCTTCTTTTCTTTTTTTTTCTACTGCATTTAAGCAAAACGGAACATTCACTTCAAGTTCTTTTTCTTTTTTTTAAACTTTTTTGTTTTTTTTTTTTATACCCATCATTTAAAACCTTCAATTTTTTATTTTATTTTTTTATAATGCACTTCACTATTTCTTCTTGTTCACTTCAAAATTTCTAATATTTGGTTGTTATTTTCTTTCTTATCTTGTATTTCGCCTGAGTTTTCCATTCTTTAATCATTCGTCTTCTTTTTTTTATATAAGTTTTTCCTCGTCGCCAATTGTAGAAACCCAATATTCAATGACCGATTGATCTACAGTTTTCTATCAATTGACTTATATTTTCCGTATTTTCATTTCATATAGTGCGACTTTATTTTCATTGTTTTACATTTTATATAGTCAAGTGTTGGCATCTCACAGTGCCGATACTACAATACCGTAGTTTGTTTTTGTTTTACTTCGTTTTTCAATCACTTCGCCCTACAATAATTTCGCATTTCTTTCTTTCTCTTTTTACTCGTTTTGCATTTTCGTTAAAAGTGCATTGAGTTATTTAGTAGGTCAATGTTATCTCGCTAAAGGTTTATTTCGCATTTTATTTTTTTTAGAATCTATTGTTTTGGCGTGCGGTTTTCTTTTCGAAAATCGTTTTCGTAGTTTTTGGCGGTAAAATTAGGAAACACCATAATATAAACTTTGCATATACCCAACCTTGCACCTACTCCAAATGATTAGTGACCACAGGCAGGGGGGTTGCAGGGGGGCAGCATGCCCCTCCATACGCATCTTACTGTTTACGCGCGAATTTGAACGCCCTTGGGCTTTTTACATAAAAAAAACCAAACAAATGATGGCAAATAATTGAAATCGAAATAAACAAAAACCGAAATAATCGAAAAACTAAACAATAAAAGGCGAAATGAGCTTAAAACGAACTAAGTATAAGACTAAATTATTTTTTTTCGAAACAAATATAAACCAAATAATTAAAAAAAAATATATTAATAAAAACGCTGAAACAACAAAATGCGAAACGACTAAAACGAAACAACACAAAAACGAGATAAAAATGACGAAACAACCCATACCCGTGGGTTCGAATGTGTAGTGGGGGTTCGAATGTGAAGAGAACTAGGCCAGATGGGCTTTGCTTACCTTTAACAGTTTTATTAAATTTACGCACTTGGTTAATGCTAAGGTGGGCGCAGTAGCGCAGTGGTTAGTGTGCTGGACTACTGTGCGAGGGATCCCAGGTTTGATCCCCGGAAATTACATCTTAAAGTTTTTTTCTACTGCGCCACCTCTCGCGAACGTCTGACAAACATCAGAGAGTATAACATTCCTGGAAAAGCTTCTCAATTCAGCCGTTCGGACTCGGCATAAAATTGAAGGTCCCTTTAATTCGTCCCAAAAATAGAAACTCACACAAAACGAATGGTTGCGAGAAGCTAGGCCTTAGGTGTCACCCGCCTGTTGCGCCACCTATTTATTTATTTTTTTTTTTTTTGGTTAATGCTCTCATATGTACAGCTTATGCTGTTTATTGCGTTTTTGAAAAAAAATAGGGGTTTTGTTTGATCGGAGGCGTAGATAACTATTTTTAAAAATCGGTCTTTTGCGTCTTTTACTTTTGGGTTCCAACGGTATTCCTTCAGCGAGAATGCTGAATGGATTAACCTCTAGCACATCACATGGCCTTGGGCCATATTAGCTTGTATTATTTTTCGCCACTATAAACGTAAGTTATATCTACTTTACCCGGCGTTATATCATGGCTATATGGCATTCTATGAAAAATTGCTCGTGGAGACCACAAATAGTATTCTATGAAAAATGGTATTCCATCTATTGCTCAGCTCATAGCTTGCTATCGATAGTATTCTATGGGGTGTACTTTTTTGTTGTGACGCATGTGTTTTCGTGTGATGGCTATGGAAATAGTAATATATGAAATGCCCACCCTAGGTTAGGTTAGGTTAGGTTAAAAAGGGGTATGAGATGTCTCATACAACACTAGGCACCATAAGGGCCCATCGCGATCCCTAGGGGGAACCAATTGCAGTGACCTACAATGGAAAAACACCTAAACACTTGCTCTTGAGAAAGCCCCAATTTCCCTGCAAAAACCAAGTAGTCCCTTGAAGTTGGTATTGTCTATCTCCCCTAAATGTTGGAAGAAGTACCTGCCCAAAAATTTTCTTCTACTGCGACATATTGCCTCACATTCGCACAGTATATGTGTTATGTCCTCTTCGGCTTGCAGGTCATTGCAGAATCTGCAAGTGTCCGAGTCTGCTAGCCCTAGTCTTTTAGCATGTTTTCTAAGAAGACAGTGCCCTGATAATATGCTGATCAGTATCCTAAGCTGTTCCCTGCCTAGTTTGAGGATTTCCCTAGATCTTTAACGGTCGTATTGCGGCCAAAGTGCCTTAGATACTGCGTGACCAGTGAGTACCTCCCACCTCCGGTCGGCTTCCTTATTTATTTTATTCCTAATATCGCTTTTTATGATACAAGGAGGTGGTTTAATATCCACATCTCCTCCGTCTTGCAATTCCCCGCCTATCCTCGCAAGCTCATCCGCTTGCTCATTTCCAGCTATACCGCAGTGTCCTGGTACCCAGCACAGTCTCACTCGGTTCTGACTGCATAATGCCTTAAGCATTGTGCGACAGGTCCTGACTAATTCAGAATTGATGTTAGTAGATTCCAGTGCCTTGAGTGCAGCCTGGCTATCGATGTAGATGGCTATATCCTTTCCAGATATAGATCTCATCCGCATTAGCTCTGCCGCTTTCAGAACAGCCAGAACTTCTGATTGGAAGACACTGCTTGTATCCGGTAGTCGTATAGACACTTTTAGATCTGGATCTAGGCAATAGATTCCAGCACCCGTTCCTTCCGCTGTTTTTGAGCCGTCCGTGTAGACCGCTATTTCGCAGTGCTTAATTACTTTATCCCTTTGCCATTCATATCTTTCCGGGTATGACACTTCGCACGGAGTGTCGAAGTCGACCAAAGGGTGTATTTCATCAGTTTGCACCTGTACACCCGGGAGTAACTCCGCTAGTATTGTACAGTGTCCAAAACTGCCCTCTCTAAAGTAGCCCAAGGTTGTGAGCCGTAGCGCACTATTCCCCGCAAGTTGCTTTATGTGCAACTCAAGTGGCGTAAGGTGTAGAAAGGTGTCCAGCGCTGCCGTAGGGGTGCTGCGAAGTGCACCCGTTATTGCTACGTTGGACGCCCTCTGCACCGACGCTAGTTTGCCGATTGTTGTTTTCTTCTTTGTCGCCGTCCACCATACTAGTGCGCCATATGTAAGTATGGGTCTAACCACTACTGTATTATATAGCCAGTGCACCATAGCTGGTTTTAGGCCCCAAGTCCTGCCTACTATTTTCTTACAAATGAAAAGAGCGTTATACGCCCTTCTAATTCTTTCCTCTACATTTGCATTCCAGTTCAGTTTCCTGTCCAGAATAACCCCAAGATACTTTGCCTTGTCAGACAGAGGCAATTCCACTCCTTCCAGTTTAGGGAGGTTAAAGTGTGGTATCTTGTGCTTTCTGGTGAAGAGTACCAGTTCCGTTTTGGAGGGGTTGACGTTAAGTCCACAGCCCTTTGCCCATAAATTGACTTTTCTTAAGGCACTGTCCATAATCTCACTTAGAGTGTTTAAAAACTTTCCCTGAATGATAATAACTAGGTCATCAGCATATGCTGTGGCACTTATTCCCCCGGAGCTCAGTTTCTTCAGAATGTCATCCATAACAAGCACCCAAAGGAGAGGTGAAAGGACTCCCCCCTGTGGTGTTCCCCTGGTCACCGACATTCTAATGGAACTTTGTCCCAGGGAGCAGTTTATTTTCCTACTCGCAAGCATGTTGCAGACCCAAAAAACTATGCTGTGCTCAATGTTCATATTTGACATGGCACGCTTTATAGCCTTGCCCTCTACGTTATTAAAAGCACCCTCAATGTCCAGAAAAGCTGCAAGAGCAAACTCACCCAAGTGCAAGCTTCTTTCTATCTTCCCTACTACATTATGCAGAGCTGTTTCTACTGAATTTCCCTTCATGTATGCATGTTGCGATTCGCTTAAGAATCCTTTATTACATTTGCTCCTGATATGAACTTCTAATAGCCGCTCTAGGGTTTTTAGCATAAAAGATGACAGACTGATTGGTCTGAAATCCTTGGCTGCTGTATGTCCCTGCCTGCCAGCTTTGGGAATGAAAACCACCTTCACTTCACGCCATGCTGCTGGTATGTACCCTAATTTAAGACTTTGTCTTAGAATCTCCGTAATTTTTTGTATCGCCCTCTCAGGTGCTTTTTGCAGCATGATCGGCAAAATCCCATCTGGGCCAGAGGATTTATACGGTTTGAAGGACTGTAGAGCCCACCGCACTTTTTTCCTGTTTATGAGATCAACTATCTCCCCCCTCGTAAGAGGGTCACAGTTGATATCCGTACGACCTTGCAGCTCAGAATCCTCTGGGATAGTAGCCCCGGGAAAATGAGATTCCACCAGGGTTACCAGAACCTCCTGACTGCTTTCGGCCCAGTTACCGTCTTTCTTTTTGAGGTAGCTAGGCACACTTGCCTCTTTTGAGAGTACTTTGCGTAGTCTCGAAGCCTTATCTGTATCCGAGATTTATTCGCAGAAAAGTTTCCACGAAACTCGTTTGGATTTCCTGATTAAGTATTTGAATTGCCTTTTGCTTTCGGCATACTCATTCCATTGTGGTATCATCCCTGACCAACTTTGCCCTATTGTAGAGTTTCCTTACTTCTTTTTGTTTCAGCCCTATCTCCCTATTCCACCATTTCGGCTGTACCCTTTTTGGTGTCTTGTTTTCCGGGCACACCTTTTCAAAAGCCGTTGTCAGTGTTTTGTTTATCAGCTCAACCGCCCTATCCAAGTCCTTGGCAGTATTGCCAGGACCGAGCTGGGTGTCAAGATGCTGATTTACCACTACCGCATATTTAGCCCAATCTGCTTTTTTAGGATTCCTGTGAAAACTACATGCCCTACTATGGAAGCTGATTTTGAAGCGTATCCATCGATGATCTGACATGGACGCTTCTTCCACAACCCTCCAATTCCCAACTGCCAACTTATCTGTGTTGGAGACAAGGGTAATATCTAGTACCTCCTCCCTATTTCTAACTACAAAAGTAGGTGAATTCCCTCTATTACATAGTATGAGGTTGGACGATATAATAAAATCATAAAGACACTCACCTCTTGCATTTATGTCACTGCTGCCCCATTGAGAGTGATGGGCATTCGCATCACAGCCCATTACGTGCATCCAGTTTGTCTGACCAGCCAGCTTCTTCAAATTCTCCGGGATCACTACCTCAGAGTCATATGGGAGGTAGGCTGATGTAAGACATAGCGGTTTACCGTCTTCCCTTTCGCAGATTACTGCAGTCAAGTCTCCTGAACTGTAATTATTCAAAAGAAAAGCCCTTATATGGTTTTTAATTAAGATACAAGTCCTGATTTTCCCTTTTCCCTTATAGAACAACGTATAATTCCTGTTCTTGAGACCTTGGATCACGTTGTTCTTATTGATCCAAGGCTCTTGTATCAGTATTGCTGCGACGTCCTGCTTGATGATGTACTCCAACAAATAGGCCGTCGCTGCCCTACTATGATGCAGGTTTATCTGCAGCGCTTCCATCATCTTTGACAGGCGGCTCCTCCTCGTCCTTTCCCTTAGTCGTTTTGACCATAATCCTTCCCGTACTGTATCTAACCATACCGTTGGATTTCCCCAGGTATGGAAGACTTTCCTTATTTAAGGACAGTAGGAAGTGCTGGCCGTATTGCCGCCGTGGTCCCGTCTTTAGGACTCTCCATGTGTCGGCTTTGAGTTCCCGATTTTGCACATGGAGAAGCCCTAGGAGCTTCTCTGGGTAAGTGTAAGGGCACGGAACCCAAACCCATGCCGTCGGCGGAGTGTACTGCGCCAACTCCGCCACCGTCATGCACTTGAGTTTTATGCCTTCCCATGAGTCGCTGCTCTCCAGGATGAACCCTCTTAAGAACTCCACCGAAGAGGTGTTTCCACAAGCAACAACCTTGCGCCCTCCTTCCCAACCAGCACCGTCAAATAGAAGTTCCGCGTTTCCTGTGTCGGACAACTCCTTCCACAGGGCGTCTTGGAACTTTTCTTCGACGTATTTCCACTGGTCGATTGTCAGGCGACCGCAAGGTTCCCGCTCGTTTACTACAGCAACGAGAAGCTCATCTTTCGGGTCGCTTTGCCCTCGACGAATTGCCGATGAAGTCCCAGCCTTCATCTTCTTCGCGTCATTGGGCTCCGCGACGTCGTCCGACCTGCCTCTCTTGCTGCTGAAACCCGTCTCAGCAGAGCTCTTCTCCTTTACAATAGCTGCGTAAGACGTAGAGGGCGCCGGTCCGGCTTCCTCCCTCGTCTGCACAGTAGCCCTCTTTTTTATCTTCTTTTGACTGAGCGGTGGAGCTGCCAGAGTAGCCTTTGCTCTTTCAAAAGAAGATTTTTCCCATTTGCTGAGAGTGCTGGGATCGCAACCCTCATATTTGGCCACCTTGCGCCTTGCGCCGCGTGTTGCAGCCTTTGCCTTCTGGTGCTGATTGTGTTTCGCACCCTTGCTGTTCAAGTCGGAGGGAGCACCAGTCACAGCGGACGAGCCAGCTGTTCCCGCTTTTCCCCCCTCTTGAGATTTACCCTGACTAACCTTGACGTCGGATCTAGCTTCATTGGTAGCGGAAGTTCCAGCTACCTCAGCCTTTTCCTTCGCCAATTTCTTTTCCTGACTTGCGATTTTGGATAAAGCCTCACTGACAGCGGATGTTCCAGCTGTCTCAACTTTTTCCTTTACCGCGTTACCCTTTGATTCACCTGTGAGAGTCCCAGCCTGCTCACAAGTGAGAAGGCTAGCGTTAGTGAGAGTGTCGTCAGACTCCCCACTATCGCTAGCCAACAACCTCCCTTCCTCCAGTTCTAACGCCAGGAGGGAGACGGTTGACGAAGAAGATAACTCTCCTTCACTCAGCTCCGACTCCCCCTTAGCGTGAATTGCTTTTTGTTTTTTTAAATTTGTTTTTTTTTGTTTTGTCCATTTTTTTTGTTACTTTAAATTTGTCCCCACGAGTAGAGCCGGAAATATCAAGGTCAGCCCAGGCAGCGCCGCTATACCTGGGTAAGGCTAAATACAACAGACCCGCGCCAAGGCGTCTGAGGGAGCTCGTTAATAGCCGGTTTTACCTCCGGGCGATTGCAACCAGAAGCACGGTTTGCTATACGCTCTCTCCACCTCTGGTATCAGGTACGATTTTATGGTTTTCTCCCACCTCAAACTAATGGATCACGACATACGACTAAAGCGTAAGCATAAATCCTTGGCTGACACCAACCAGACAAGCTGATTGGCCATTTTCAGACGGGCGCCCGCGGGAAGGAACAACAAGTTGAGGATTTTGCCCAGTCCAATGCCCACCCTACATTTTATTGCATACCATGATGGAATAAGTATAAGCTGGTCTCGTCGGCTGCCGAATCGTTCGTTTTTTGGTCCCTTAACGTTCAGTCTCAGCTCTCAGTGAGCGTTTTCTTGTTGAAGCGAAAGGTTGTGTGCGGACGAATTTGTTTGCAAAACGTCAACCCTTGTGCAAAAAAAAATGTTTTTTTATTATAATAGGCAACTTCAAACCAATTCCACTCCACTTAAAGGTTAATCAACATACTCATGAACATACTCTCTCTGCACACTATATTGTCGTTTCACTTACACTTACTACGCTGAACCCTTTCACACGCACTTATTTACTAGTGCTCATCATCTTACTTGCTCATCATCTAAGGGACTACTTTTTGCCGACGAGACCACCTTATACTTATTCCATCATGATTGCATACTATCGTTATTTCTTTCTATGAGAAATGACAGATGGCAAGCTATGAAATATTGCTGTATTGGTGTCACCGCGTCTCCACGAGCAATTTTTCATAGAATGCCATCTGTCATTTCTCATAAACGAAAACACATGCGTCACAACAAAAAAGTACACCCCATAGCATACTATCGATAGCAAGCTATGAGCTGAGCAATAGATGGAATACCATTTTTCATAGAATACTATTTGTGGTCTCCACGAGCAATTTTCATAGCATACTATATGGCAAGCTATGAAATATTGCTCGTGGAGACACGGTGTTATGGAAGAACTGAACGCATGTTAGTGAAAGTGAATGCTATTGAGATAGCGGGAAATACACTGACCGAGTAACGAAGTTGTCGGCTCGAGAGAACCATTTTATGAAGATGTAACTGCTAAAATTATGTTCGCAGTAAAACTCAAGGGATTTGAATGAAACCTTCTCTAAAATATGTATTTTTAAGCATCTCTGCTTTAATTTATTACTTTAATTATGGAGGAAAATCAAATTTCCTTTTGTTCGCTATACAAATTCCATATTATTATTATCTTTGTTTTTGACTTTGCTTCATTCAACTTGCCATTATATTCATAAATCTCAATCAATACAAAAAACTGTTAACTGCTTATAGGCAATTCTTCCCCGAGCTGTCATTTATCTTTTACTGCATCCAGAAGCAAAGAAGCAATAAGTTAAATATCAGATTTTAGTTGATCAGATGCGAAATCAATGCTAAACCAATAATTTTCTCCTGTTGCTCTGCTTTGGGGTGGTGGGCGTAAATCGCAAGCATGATGTGATGTGGTCTATGTGCGAGTAGGCCGTACGTTTAGCGCTTGGTAGAAAGAATGAGAAGAGGTACATTGCGTTCTACATTCGTTTTTACTGTCTGAATCTTTATAAGAGTAGGCCAAACGGTGCATAGTGCTTGGAAGAAGGAATGAGAGGTACATTAATTGTCTTCGTTAATCGTGCAATATTTTGTACAACAGTTAATTGTTGTATTGAAACTTTCAAGGCGGTATATTTGATGTTCATTTAGCACATAATCTAAAGTGAAGTGAAAACCAGTAACACAATTATCTTCGCCTATGCCGAAGCTCAAATACCCGGTACTATATTATTGTAATATGCATGCTATTTGACTGTTTGTTTTTGTTGGCCTGCGAGCTGTTGTTTTTACATAATGCTCCTATGAATGCGTTTGTCTCACTCTGATGCTGCAACTTCTGTGAGTGTTCCTTCGCGATTTCTAATGCCCTTGATATTTCTATGGCCTTCTCTAATTTGATGTTGCCTTCGTTGAGAAGTCTTTCCTTTATGTAAGAGTAACTGGCATGTAGACCACATACAAAAATATCCCGTACAAGTTCTTCTCTTAAACTACCGAATTCACACGTTAAACTCAAATTCTTGAGCACTGTTACATATGCATCGGTAGACTCATCTGCTTTCTGTGACCGTGAAAAAAAATGGTGACGCTCCATTGCAATATTTGCCTTTGGCAAAAAATATGACTCAAACAATTTTACCAGATCTTCGTATGAAACTTTGTCCAGATCCACATTAAATGAATTAAATATTTCGAACGATTCCGAACCCATATAATGCAAGAGTAAAGCCACCTTTCGCTGATCTTGCTTAGCCTCCAAATTTGAAGCTCTTATAAAAATTTTAAATTGGTTGTACCAGTTTTTCCACCCATACGCAAGATTAGAACTTTTTAAATTTAAAGTTGGAATTGATGACGAATACCCCTGAGTTGGGCAGTTCACTTTTACTTCACAATTTTCAGATTAAGATTTATTTGCCATTTTTTATTTTTTATTTTTTGCTTTTAATCTGACACCATGTGATCGTGCGGACGGACAGACAGACGGACATCGCTAGATCGACTAAGAAAGTGATGCTGATCAATAATATATATATGTAGTTTGTCATACCTACAACGCCTCCTTATGGGTATGATATGGGACACTGGACTCTGTCTATTTACCGGAGAAAATCGTATTAACTGTGTGCGCACTCTATTCGTACGACCATATCCATACGTTTACGTATGATTCAAATTCGTATCCAATGTGCGGCTAGCCTAATACAATAATAAATACATAACGAACTTAGTAGAACAAAAATTGTTTACACAAAACCCGGAATAGTCTCTTGAACTCTAGAACATCAATTGCGAACAAGAGTGCCCTCTAGAAGTGTGTTTTTTGCTTTGGAGTCTATGGATGACATGTTAGTAGATTGGGAGGAGCAGAGCCTCCCCAGTAACGGCATGTCCGCCCAAGGTCTCTACCGCAGAACGGTAACTTCGAAGGTGTCACTCTCTCTGGTTTCATATTGCCACTATAGTTTGGGTCGAAAAAGCAAAATAAATTATATTTCTGTGCCGTTTTGCTATACTTCCGATAAATTTATTTACATACCTATGAAGTTAACCGCTCACTTCAGATGCCAGTTTTTATTAAACACACTACAACCACAGGAAACAACGTAGTAAAATATTATTAAATGTACTTTTATCATAATGCACAAATATTTTATGTATTTTCTTATATATTTTTTTCCATATTTTCAGAATACAGTGAAAATCCCTTCAATGCCCTGGGGAAGAATAAAAAATCAGCTACTATAAAATCTACGTCTGTTGATGCAATGCCCAATGAGTCATTTAAGGGGGAAATGCGAGAGCCGTTCATTCAAGAATCAAATCAGGATGCCTACACTCACAAAACTGATAAAAAGAAAAGTCAATTTGACAACAATTTGCCATCTACAAGCAATTTGAGTGAATGTGTGCGGAAGCACAGAAAGCATAAAAAACGAAAGAAACATAAGAAACATCATCGTAAATCGTCTACGAAAACTTCAACCTCTGTCATTGATAATAATGATCAGAACGACGAAGAAGTTACCCAGCCGATTCAAGAGGGCGAAGCCCCAAATTTCGATTTTAAGGGAATAAACAACTGTCAACTGAATGCTAACGATTGTGAGCCAGAGAAACTTGTGAACATCAATGAAGAACAAAAAAGAGACCAAACATTATTAAATGAACATGTGAAATCCGAAGCTATTGGATTAGATGATGATGATTCAACATCAAATGTTGTGTCAGATATGTCTGATGAGGTAAGTGAAACATGATGCATCACCATTTGTCTTTTAGAATATTTTAGATGCAATTTTGTATTAACACATCGTAGGTAAACGAAAGATTATTAAGCATATAAGTAATAGAATCAGTTTCGATTGAAATGATCACTGATATGCTATATTACATAATGGACTGCTGGCGAAATGTCTGTTTCAAACAAAACCTTCCAGGAATATAATGGTTTTAACATAACCAGTAGTGTCCTTGGGCACTGGTGACGATTTTTACCATCACTTCTAACTTTGCCAATGGAAATGATCTTGCGATTTAACACCATTGAACTTTTTTCTTTTGGGCTTTTTAAAGTCAAAGGTCTATGCAAACAAGCCCACGACCACCAACCAACGGTTGAAAGAGGAAATTGGGATGTGGATTAATGAAATTCAGCAACATTTATGCGAAAATTCATAAAATATTTCATTTATCCGATGTGCTATTCCATACATAACCCCAATCTGTATACTCTATGAATCAAAAAATTTAAGCTTTCTAATTAAAAATCTGTATTTTCTATCAAAATAACATTTTGCGTGAATTATGGGACACCCTTTATTTACGCAAAATCGTTGACATTTTAATTTTGTCTGAAACAAGACACTTTCAACTCTATGCTTTAAGATGGGTTTCCACATATCGGTTGATTGACAAAGTTTGTCAGCTCTCGCGTTTATGTCATTGAACGACACTAACGACAGTTCATTTCCACTTATGTCGATTATTGACAAAAAATCGTTTGTCAGTTGATTGGCAAACTTATGAACTTGACAATGCTCATGAATATTCCAAATTTTGCAATTTAAGCTCCCATGAGTGTCGAGAAATAGCGTTTGCAATTTTTTGTGCGATTTTGAACATTTTCGCGGAATCACCAGACCTAATTAGAGGCTCATAAAATTCTTTCAATATTCATTGTTATTACTGGCGACGACCGGTTATCGGACGTCGCGTTGTCCATCCCAACGCCCAATAAAAACAGCAAACAACAAACAAACAGCAAACAACAAACAAACAACAAACAACTACTGAACAGAATTCAACACAGGATCGTCGTTGGCGTATGCCAAAAACTCGCATTTACTTACTTACTTATCGGGCTCCCGATCCGTGAAGAGTCTCTGCCTGAGACACTGTAGCCTTCCATCCTCTACGATCCCGGGCACGCTGCTTGCAATTGTCCAGACCAAGCGCTCTGGCATCCGCAATGGCTTGGTCTTTGAAACGGAGGTTCGGTCTTCCTTGTCTTCTCGAACCTGTGGGCTGGGATTCGAAGATCCTCTTAGCTGGAGCATTATTGTCCATTCGCTCGATGTGGCAGAGCCAATGAGTCGACGTGTTTTGGCTTTTTGGACTACATCCACATCTTGGTACAGCTCATAGAGTGCGCGGTTGTATCTTCTCCTCCATTCGCCCTCCTCGCACACAGGACCAAAAATCCGCCAAAGTATTTTTCTTTCGAAGGAGCCCAGTATCAGCTCTCCCTTCTTGCTTATCGTCCAGCACTCGGTGCCATAAAGCAGAACTGGCAGGATAAGGGTTTTGTAGAGCACACATTTCGTCCTTCCAGTTAGGAGTTTTGAACCCAATTGTTTTGCCAAACCGATGTAGCAACGGTTTCCTAGGGTAATTCTTCGCCGGATCTCCACTAGGGTGTCATTCGTGGAGTTTACGTTTACTCCGAGGTAGGTGAACTCCTTAACTACCTCGAAATTGTTGCCATCAATAGTGACGTTTTGTCCTAGGCGGTGGACAGATGCTTGTTTGTTTGTTGATAGCATGTACTTAGTCTTGTCCTCATTTTCTTCAAGCCCAACGGATTTCGCCTGTTCTTCAATCGCCTTGAACGCTTGTATTATGGCACGCTGGGAGCGACCGATGATGTCAATATCGTCCGCATAGCCAAGCAGCTGGACGGACCTGTTGAAGATAGTGCCTTCCGTGTTGACACCTGCCCTGCGCACTATCTGCTCCAGTACGAGATTGAAGAAGTCGCATGATAAAGCGTCTCCTTGCCGAAATCCGGTGCATGTTTGAAAAAGTTCGGAAGAGCTGCTTCAAAACTGCACGTTGCAGCGCGTGTTTTCCAGCGTCGTGCGACACAGCTGAATCAGTTTTGCCAGGATTCCGAATTCGGCCATCGCCACATAGAGCTCCTGACGATGTATGCTATCATACGCGGCTTTGAAGTCGATGAACAGGTGGTGAGTTTCGACTTGAAATTCGTTGGTCTGGTGCCGATTAGTGTGTTGCAGAACGGTCTTAGACGTTCACACAGTACGTTGGATAGGATCTTGCATGCGACATTTAGCAGGAATATGCCTCGATAGTTCTTGCAAGATATAGGATCGCCTTTTTTGTAGATGGGGCATATGGAGCTGATAGTTCAGTCATCGGGCATGTTTCCTTCCACCCATACTTGGTTGATGATTCGGTGCATGCTCCCTACCAAAACCTCACCACCGTATTTAAAAAGCTCCGCTGGTAGACCATCAGAGCCTGCGGCCTTGTTGTTCTTAAGCTTTTTTATAGCTAGGCCAACTTCTTCTATACTAGGTGGTGGAACTAGTTCTTCATTGACTGGACGTGGGTTCTCTTCTTGCCCTATCACTCTCTCTACATGATGCCCAATAAGCAGCTGCTGGAAATGCTGCTTAAACACATCTACTATTCCCTGCGCTTCGGTGACTAAGTTTCCTTCGCTGTCTCGAAGAGCCTGCGTTTCGGTTTTGTAGCCAGCAGCCAGTTGTTTGGGTTTTTTATTAAACCTCCGGATGTTTTTACGATCGCGCGACTCTTCGATCTCCTTGAGGTGGGAAGCTGCGTAAGCCCTTTTCTTTCTACGCAGGATCTTCTTTTCCTCCCTTCTCCTGGCTCGATATTCTTCTCTTGCTGACCTTGTTTTGCGCTGCAGACCTTTCTTGGGTGCATATTCTGTCGCCTTTTTCCTGTATACGCATTCATCATCATACCACGGGCTCTTTCTCTGGGGTGGCTGGTACCCTACGGTGGTTTCGGCTACCTCTTTGATGATGTCGCGTTTGTGGTAGGTGAGTGCACAGAGGAGAGTTTCATACTCAGGCGCTCGCTGTAGGCTCTGGCTACTCCAGGTGTGCTAAGGCGTCCAACGTCGAATTTCTTCTTCTGGGCGGTTCGCAGCTTCTTCTCGTTGGACAGTCGAGCTCTGAATTTAGCCG
Organism: Cheilosia soror; assembly: GCA_949372485.1. NCBI lineage: Eukaryota > Metazoa > Arthropoda > Insecta > Diptera > Syrphidae > Cheilosia > Cheilosia soror. Next base: position 36,022,981 of record OX443562.1, read on the forward strand.
CGACAAGAAAATGGTCAGAGTCGACGTTTGCCCCTCGGAATGTGAGCAGGTCGAGGATGTTGGATGCGTGCCTCGCATCTCCGTCTGGAGAGCGCCAGGTTGCTGCGTGGATCCTTAGCCTTGGAAACCTAGTGCTACTTATCACCGTATTACGAGCTGCTGCAAAATCGATTAGTCGAAAGCCGTTGTCTGTTGTCGTTTCGTGGATTCTGTGCTTACCAACTAACCCGCCAAAGATGTTTTCCTTTCCGAATTTCCGAAATCCCCGAGTACAACTTTTACATCATACTCCGGACAGGCTCCGTAGGCTCCATCTAGGAGGTCATAAAACTCCTCCTTGATGGGATCTTCAGCCTCGTCGGTAGGGGCGTGTGCACATATTAGGCACATATTATGTTTTGGAAAGTAGCTTTGATGAGGATCACAGAAAGGCGATCACTTATCGGCTTGAAGTCAATAACTTTTGTCCTAAGCCGATTTCCCACGACGAATCCGCATCCTAATACATGCAGCCTTTTGTTGCAGCCGTAATTAATGTCGCAATCTTTTCTTTTCATCATGCCTGATCCTATCCATCGTATCTCCTGGATCGCGGTAATGTCTGCCTTGTACCACATGCGTTTTTGAGTGGCACCTGGGGTGTAGAGTGTTCTTACATTCCAGGTACATACTCTTAAATCAAAGTCCATTGACGTTCCGGGTCTGGTTGCCATTTGAGGAGTTCCGTTATCCGAGGCTGGTTGCGTCTCTCTTATAACTAAATATTTTTTCCATGGTCGGGAAGTTACCCCGACGGCACAACCCCCAACCTGGAGGGCCAGGCCCTTGTTTTGACCCTAGGACAGCGGGCCGGAAAAATCGATGTCAGTAACCTATTTTGGGATATGAGCGCTGCCGTTGACCCATTGAGGGCTCCTCCGCCACCAACCCTTTTCCAACACCCTGGCTCAGTATTGGAAGTCCCAGTTCGACCTAACTGGAGCTGTAGGCGCCACCGTTGATTCCATCTAGAGAATTCCTCCGCTGCCGCCTAAGAGTAAGTGCCTTAGTGAGAGGACATTTCTGCCCCTCTCTTGTTCGCTGCCACCAACGACCTTCCACAGGGGTTGGTTACCCCATCTCCAGCCGAGGTACTAGGCACCCACCAGTCACCAACGTGGAGGTGAGAGTAGGAGTTGATAGTGAGAGGCTAGAGTGAAAACGCTTGTGTTCTCATGTGTTCGCATCACTACCCTTAAACCAGAAAAAAATACGCATTTACCCACCCCAAAGAAAAAGAAAATTTGCTGGATGATACACTTCTCAAATATGCATTTATTAATGTAAACCAGAATTTTGGGTAACTTCATTTTAACAGCGGCTAAACCCACTATTAAAAAAGTTGACACATAATTTAATTCGACTTCCTTTTCGTATTCATCGTGCATGGACACACATGCTTATTTTTCATGACTTCTTTATTTTCTTGATTATAATGTTTCATTTCGTGCATTAAATTCATGAGCTACCACAATAATTGATTGAAGAAACTCGATGACTGTTAAAACACGTATAATAAAATAAAGCAATTCAGTTTTCCAATACCGCTGCATGCATAATAATATTGATTTGTCAAAAAAGATAAAGTAGAGAAATGCATTAACAATTTTATGTGATTAAAAATAGAACTTGCTATTATTTTCTCAAATTCTAACCGAAACAGCCGAACAATAGTAGTTCGCGCGAATTAAGTTTAAGAACTACTACTCTTCTGCAGTTCGATTTTGAATTTGGGAAGGTAATATGTACTTAAAATTTTTAACAATGTATTCTTTTCCGACCGTTCTACTTCGAATTTTAGATAATATTAGTTCAAAATTCGTACTATAGGGCGTAAGTCTATTCTACTTCAAAACCACGTGTAGGTAACATTACAAGTCTTTCCGGCACAGCTTCAACAAAAGTAAATGAGTTGCGGACAGTATTTTGTTTATTAAAACAAACACATTTTGTTTCGCTGAACATATCTATAATTTTTAATACTTTTCTTATTAAACTTTATGGGATAATGATCTTGTTTTATATGTTTTTATATTGTCTTTATATCTACTTAAAAATTGTTTCTTTAATATGTTCTTTAGGCAAAGCCTAATGAAAAGATTGATTACAACAACGGCAAAGGAAGTAAAATAGCTGCCTTTTTACCCGAACGGCAACTTTGGGGGTGGCTTGGACAAGCCTATCGCAAAGCGGGTTTAAAAGGTAGAGCGAGGAAACAATTTTATAAATCGATAACAAGGGGAAAAGAAACTATAACCGTAAGTATTGATTCTATTTGTAAATAATAGTTTTAATTTGTTCTAATTTGTATGTTTAGGTTGGTGAATGTGCAGTATTTCTTTCTACAGGAAGGCCAGATCGACCTTATATTGGTCGAATTGAAGCGATGTGGGAAACAACATCTAGCAATAAAGTTGTAAGAGTCCGGTGGTTTTATCATCCAGAAGAAACTACTGGCTGTCCGATATTGAAATATCCTGTATGTACATAGTTGTTTGATAGCAGTGTATTTTATTATAATTCTATTCTTTTTAAACTATAGGGTGCATTATTTGATTCACCACATGAAGATGAAAACGATGTACAAACTATTTCCCATAGATGTGAGGTCATAGAGTTTTCAATGTACATTGCAAAGTTTGGTTCAGATACCAGGCAATATCAATCAATTTACGATAATAATGATACGTACTACCTATCCGGTTACTATAATCCAAGGTTACAAATCCTAAAACTGCAACCAGATATTCCAACTGAAGTGAATACCAGTGTATAATTTATTCTAAATCAAAACTTAAATTCAACATTTCATTGTGATAAAAAAATGTGTTGTATATTTACATCAAGTTATTTGATAAAAATGGTGGAGCTAAGTGACGAGAATTGTAGTATGTATATGATAATTAAAGGCTTCAGAACTGAAACATTTCTTGCCAAGGTTTTTTTTTTATTGAAAAGAAGCGATTTAGAGTGTTTAGCACGGTGGTTATTTCCTTTAACAATTTATCGCTGTTATTGGATATACATTATTTTAAAAATAGCACATGTGAAAGAAATGGTTTTGTTATGAGCCCTTTAGTTAGTCTTGAACGTATTTTTTTTTATAAGTATTTATGGTTCCTCATTAAATACCAACGAGTAATCCCTATAACTTTTAAAGCCGGCAGTACTGGATGGCAGTTGTTGTTGTTGTAGCAGTTTCATTCGTCATTCGTCAATTCGTCTCTGGTATCAAGATCTAGGAATTGTGCCACTTCAATTGGGTGGGTCCATAACATTATTGCGGTTAATGTAGTTGGTTTCGCTTGGCAGGTGTGTTACATCATGTGGGCCATCGTTGCAGTCTGGGCAGCTGTTCTGTATGTTGGGGTTTAGGCGGGACATCTAGCTATTTAGTTTGTGGCACCGGCCCGAGCGGAGTTGGGCTAGTGCTGTTGTGGTTGGACGTGGGAGTGATTTCTCTTCGGTAGCAATAGGTAGAGGTCTGAAGTTGGGTTTGTGTACGAGGTGGTCTATTTCTTCTTGGAAGTCTGTGATGCACTTCGGATATTGCGAGGTGGTTTGGGATTGGAGACGAGGGTGTGGTTGGGGTGTTCCGGTAAGTGGCAGGCTAGTAGAAATTGTTGTGAGAGCATGGGGAGCTTAATTGTTTCGGTATGTAGATGATCTTCTTTGGCCATGAGATGACATACTCGGCCCTATCATGGTATCCGTTCGGAGAGTACTTTTCTCCGCAACGCAAATCCAGTCGGATACTAAATTTGCGTTCAAAGTATCCGTTTTCCGATCATGCATCAACGCATTTTATTCACTAAAATATTTCCGCGATGAACAGATGTCGGAGACAATCGGAGAAAAATTGACGTGTGGCTGTCAAAACCAGGTGCAAAACACGCAACCCATCGCACTGAAACGTAGACTGCCGGTGTGCGTTACGTATTGTCGGAGAAATGTTCCGAACAGCTTATCGGAACGATTACCATGAAGCAAAATTCTCCGATTCGTACAAAATCGGAGAATTTTTCTTTCGGAACGGATACCATGATAGGGCCGACTATTATGGTTCGCATGGCTGTATTGTGACATGTTTGAAGGTGCATCCAGTTGGTGTCGCTTAATTGTGGGGTCCAGATAGGTGCCGCGTAGTTGAGGACCGATCGTGCAATCGCTTTGTATGTAGCGATGAGCGTATATTGTCAAAGGAGCTCTAAGGAGTTTGGGGTGCGCGATGGTGTGTATGCGTCTTCCGGCTATTGATATGTCCAGTTCGAGTCTTAATTTTTTTGTCCATGATTTGAATAGTGTTGCAGTGAATTTTTCTGATGATAATTTAAGGTTTCTGTCGTTGAAGAAAGTTTCTTCTGTGCCCAAGTATGCATTGATAGATGAACTGGATGGCAGTGTCCGATATGAGTGTAGAGCATTGGTCTATCCAAGTTCATAAAGGACTGTGAAAACTATCGTCGGCCCATAACTTATTATTATTTTATTATTTTATTATTAATTAATTTATTTTCTTCATAACTTAAAGCTAATATACAACATTTATATCTGCAGAATATAGAGAAAATAATAGTAATCAATCCGTAACTTAAAAGTTAGTGTGGAATGACACATCGATTTAATTAACATTACAAAATAAAATTGATGTGGGGGAAAACATCGGTTTTACAATATTATAGTTCTTGGATTTGGTAAGTTGTATTCATAAAAACAAAAAATAAATTCAAGGAAGACAAGAAAGAAAAAATCGAAAATGATAATAATACAATCGATAGCTAACAAAGTTAAATTAATAATTTATTTATAAACTACATTAAATTAAGATATTACTTGTGCTGATATTTTTGATAGCAGATCACTTTAAAGTAACGATTCAAGGACTTCATAATTTAAGGTGAATAACCAGTCTTTAACCTTTTTTAAAAACGAATTTGAATGTATGGATGATCGAACAGAGAATGGTAAATTATTGAACATTGAGGGGGCCATAACAGTGTAGAAATGCGAAAAATGGGTTTTGTAAACAATTGGAACATTGACAAGATGCAATGTATTTATACGAAGACTATATAACTGTGTACTTCTACTAGGAATATTACCGTTTTGCTTATAAAATTCTTTTAGTACTTTAAAAACGTAAAGGTGCCTCATTGGAAAATATGCAGGTCTCTAAATAAGGGCCAGCTCTGTATTAATAACTACATAGTCTTTAAAAAAATTATTGAACTTACGATAGAATTACGACACTGGACAGGCTAACGCCAATTCTAGTTTGCCCTATTTTTACAATTACATATTGGCATATTAATTCCGTGCACCTCTTTTTTCAATTTCCAACGCATACTTATTCTTCCTTTTTGGTTTCCTCACGCAAATAAAACCGCTTTGATACTTTTTTCCCTCGTTCGAAATTCCGAGGTATTGTTATAGGTATTGAAAATGGGAAATACAGGGAAATTATTTTCACAATAGCCCAGACTTTACTCAAATGAGACATCGTCTTTTATTTAAGAAGAAAAGTTAAAGGCTGTTTAGGTACGGGTTACAAGTGCAACATGCGTGAATTATCGCACGGGCAGACTAGTTGTACCATATTCAAATGACCTGGCACCCAATGCACAAAGAACATATTCATCCCTGTGATCATTTAGTTTTATTTCGAAAAAGAAGAGCATCTCTTTCGGTAACCTCTCTTAAGCCTAATACAATTTGTGCGACCTCTTGGGGGAGGTCTTATTAGCTTTCACTCTATTCACTAGACTTATATACTCTAGTTTTCTGAACAACACACTGAGAATGAAAACTTTCCAGATGCAGCTCGTAGCTGTAACCAATTACTTTGATTGGAGACAAACATTTCTGATGGAAGTCGGGTTTCCTGCGAAGATTCTGAAAAGGAAATTTATTTAAGTTTTTAAGTTTTGCATACATACATACATATCATTACAAACTTACGTTCAATTGAAGATTCGATATATTTAGGCGTATGAACTATAGATATCATTTCTCTGGGCTTACGCACTAAAACTTTTCCTACGCCTTTGCACATATGCAATACCTCGTGATTACTTAACTTTTCTATATGATCCGTAGTTAGGCAAGGAGCATTAGAGATCCATTCCCTTACTTCTTCAAAGTCATTTAGTAACGCAAGGGCACCACTTATAGTAAATTTAATTCGTTGGGAGTATATGTAATCGATCCAAGCCTCACATATAAGTTTTAGAATCAATTCCAAAATAGCTATGTCGTTGGTTGCCTTCAATGCAGGCAAAAATATCTGATCTAAAACAAATGAAACGTATGTGCTCTTGGATTCAGTAACATAGTTCTGTTGCCAATGCTTTTGTGATGGAAAACACAGAGAGAAAGTAGCTAGACTAAGTGTTCGACAAACTGCAGATAATACATTTATGCATTCATCGCTCGTGTTCTGAAACACAAAAAAAAGTTGCAATCTATATATTTTAAATATGTTACTGAACTTACCCTCAGTTTTGAAATATTGGCGGTGATTTCAAGAATTAATTTAGCCCTCAAAGATATGCAAACGGTCATTAATATGTCTGTATTTTCCATTGTGAGTTTTCGCGAATCGATTAGTGATAATGTAGCCAAACATTCTCTTACATCGTAATTAAGGATTTGGAAAACAACATCTATAACCCACTGTGAAGATTGAAGTTTTGATTGCTCATTAACCCATATCCGCATTGAGTGAATTGAATGGTCTGAAAGAAAATGTTGAAAAGGTGAGTTTAATATATGTAATATTGAATATAAAATAAATTTTACACTATACAGGCATATCTCTTCTCTTCTCAATTGTCATCGAACCGCCAATAAGTGCAGTCGCATTTTCTTTCGTCTCCAACTTAAACCCGATTTCCGCCGCCTAAGCACTATCGAAATTATTGCTGTTTTTTTTCTTTTGCCGACGCGCCCTATCACTTACTAACCCACTAATTTATTTTATTACGTGACCTTCGTGCCGTTTAATTCAATTTTTGCAATGTCTTGTGGAATTGTTAATTGCATAATTAATGATAGCAATGCCGATTGGATTGCTTGTAAGGGCATCTGTGGAAAATCATTCCACGCCATATGTGTCGGTTTAAATAAAAGAAACACTGTGTTCATTAAAGATTTTTCCCATAATCTCCATTTCTTTTGTGATGAGTGCAAAAATATATCGCTCTCACACGTGCTCCTTGCTGTAAAATGTCTCAGCGATTCAAATGACAGTAATCAAAAAAACCTAATTAAAAAAATCACTGAGAAACTATCCAGTATAGAGTGTAGTGTTAGATGTGTTGAAGACTTAGACAATACAGTTCAGACCTCAACAGTGTTACTGAAATCCAAGCTTACCCAAATTGAAAAATCGATAGCAGGTCTGAAAGAGGCAAACATCATACAGAACGGATGAAACCATTCTTGGTCACCTTGACACAGTTTTACGAGAACTCAGAATGAACCATTCCGCGCAAACTGCCTCTAATTTGAAAGCTTGTGAAGCACTGAATTCCATTCGCGAAGAAGTAGACAACCGCTCTCAATCAACCTCTCATCAAATACCGTCTCCCAAACAGCCCGACCCGATGCTCGAAGTTATTTTTGATAAAATCAATGATGTCGGCGACGAGCTTACCGCAGCACGTTCAAACATTTGCGTTATCGAGGATAGCATTGAGATTTTATGCAGCAAGATCAATGATATACCAACCCAAGCCCCCCAGCTTCATGCAGATGTCCAGTACAACACATCATTATTAGCTGAACTACTAGACACGGAACCCGAATCACGCTCACCACCACCTGCTCGTCTCCTGCAACCCACCCAATCTGAACCCCGATGCAGCTAATATTATCCTCCTTTATCCTCCTTGATAAGATGCGGGTATGTAAGTGGACGGACAAGCCCTCTAATAATAATAAGAAACCTAGAAAAAAGACATCAAAGTCTACCGATTCCTGTCCTAAATCTGACTCGAATTGGAGCTTTAAAACCAACCTTTTTCCTAACTTTGCCCCACCTTTCCATTTACCTAATAATCCACCTTCTTCCTCTTCAAATATACATATTGCATCTAATGTACCAACCCCTACACCCATAACCATTTCCCCTCAGCCTCCAACGAAATCTTCATTGTCTAGCATTCCATTTAGACCACCGAAACCTCAACGTAATCGGGTTTCTTTCAATCTAACCCCAACCCCCAATACTCCCCTCCCTCAACCACCAGTGGCCTCTGCTTGTAATTCCGTCCCTAATTTCGACCTAAGAACAGGAGCTAAGTACCCTAATTTTATAAGCTCCCACTTTATAAATCCCACATGTAACCTCCCAACTGCTAATACTGTTTTACCCACAACCACCAGCACTACTATCCCCTTCCTTGATCCCCTACTGCCACCCCTAGTTAAACTAACCCAGCAAACAATTGAAACACCACAGACAGAATGTCGCTATGCGCTCTCCAGACTCAGAGAGAAAAAAACATACGAGAATATACGTTTATTTCTAGCATATCTTCATGACAAATCTGACTCAGTTTGTTATGAGGGTAAAACCAAAACAAGTGTCATCGTTTCAATTCAACAGGAAGGACTCCCTACCGACCCTACAAGTCTCCGTGATATTTACATCAAGTTTCACGAGACTTAACATATCCCCCCAAAAAGTAGCGGACGACCTTGCAGCCTTTGGAAATTTTGTTCACTCCAAAAGGATTTCACACCTCCAACGAAGCCGAGTTGACCACAGCAAATTTTTTCGTCCCTAACCTGTCACCAATGCCTGATGCACTTTGTCCACCATCCCCAAACAGTGTTCCTCTTAGCTTTTATTACCAAAATGTAAGAGGATTGCGCACTAAATCTAGCGCTGTTTTTACGCCAATCCCATGCTCTCCCTTTTGATATATATGCTCTTACTGAAACCAACCTGATACCTGACATAAAAAACCAAAAGTTATTCCCCCCTTCCTTCAATGTCTTTCGAGATGACGAACTTAACGGCGTATCTAATACCCGCCCTATAGATGCCTCTCCTTGTCGAGGAGTTCTACTAGCCGTTCACAATAGCCTTGACGCATTTCCTCTTGCTTCTTCCTCCTCTTCAAAACTAGACTTTGTTTCAATAAAAATATCATTTCCCCGTAAGTCCCTGTATGTTATGTGTTTTTATATTTTACCTGCCCAACCTATTGAATCCTACCAACTTGCCATTGATGCGATTGACCAAATAATTGACTTATCTGACTCCCTAGATGACATCCTCATCTTCGGCGACTTTAATCTTCCTCAGCTGCACTGGACTCCTTCAGAGGATGAATCCTTTCTCATCGCTTCTAATGCCAACTCAGCTAAGGAATGTCTCTTCTTAGATAGGCTGACAGACTCTAACCTATGCCAAGTTAGTGGAGTCTCAAACTACATGGATAGGCAACTAGACCTAAATTTCACAACAGATCCTATTAACTCCTCAGTCTCGCCTTGTCCCTTATCGCTCTCTACTATTGATGACTATCACCCTCCTCTTCTTCTTTCGTTTTTCCACGACTCTCCACTTCAGCCCACCTCTTCCGCAGTTCTCTCCTCTTACGATTTTCACAAAGCTAACTTCCGAAAAATGAATGCCTATCTCAGCAAGTGTTCTTTCGACTTCGCCAATCTTTCATTAGATGATGCTCTGTCCATGTTTTACAAAGAATTATTTAACTGCATTTCTCTCTATTTACCCTTTTCTCGCCATAAAACATCATCCACATCCCCCCCGTGGTATAATCGTAGACTTCGTTCCTTACGAAACAAGAGAAACAAGCAGTGGACAGTTTTTCTTCGCACAAACTCTTCTTCGGACTATTCCAACTATCTCGGTATCTATCTGCAATTCACCCAGCTTTATAACTCGCTCTACCAACGCTATCTAAATAATGCTCAAGCCAACTTTATAAACGACCCCAAGTCATTTTTCCGATTCGTCAACTATAAAAAAAGATCAGAAGGCTACCCTCCTTCTCTCTTATGATAACGTATCATTCACGGACCCACATACCATTGCCAACTCATTCGCCGCATTTTTCAAGCAATCTTTTGCTGACAACTTATTTGTACCGGACCCCTCTTACTTTAGCTACCTGCCTAACTTCTCTATTGGCCCCTTTCTCTCTTAAACTATTGATGATACTCTCATCGAAAATAAGTTACAAAAGCTAAATGATGATTTCTCACTCGGCCCCGATGGTCTCCCCGCAATTTTTCTTAAGAAGAGTTCTTCCAACCTGTCGGTCCCTCTTTCATACCTCTTTCGCCTATCTCTTTCCCAAGGAGTATTTCCCCAGATTTGGAAGACCGCTTTCATAACGCCGATTCACAAAAAAGGATTAAAAAGTGAAGTCATTAATTATCGTCCTATTGCCAAAATCTCACATATACCCAAAATCTTCGATAGTTTAATATACGAAGCATTAAGCTTTCGATGCAAGTCTCTTATTTCCCCTAACCAACATGGCTTTCTGAAAGGTAGATCAACGACTACAAATCTTATCGAATTCGTGTCATTTGCCCTGTAGCATTAGAACACGGCAACGAAGTTGACGTTATTGACTTTAGTAAGGCCTTTGACAAGATATCTCATCAATGAATTCACTTTAAATTATCTGCTCTTGGGTTTGAACCCATATTGTTAAAATGGATATCTTCTTATCTTTAAAACCGGTTTTATAGCGTTCGCTTCAGGTCCGTCCTATCGGCCACTTTCTTGGCAACCTCTGGTGTTCCGCAAGGCAGTCATTTGGGTCCCCTTCTCTTCATCCTTACTATAAACGATCTTGAAAATGTCATTAAACACTCCTCCCTCTCTCTATACGCCGACGATACCAAATTCTTCAAACTCATCTCTTCACCTCAAGACTCCTCTCTCCTTCAAGAAGACCTTGATCGGTTTTCAACCTGGTGCCTTAAAAACTGCTTAGAGCTGAACATTCCCAAATGCCAAACTATTACCCTTTCGCGCAAGCGCAACAATTCCCCTTCCCGGCTCTACCTTCTCCACGGTCAACCAATCCCTCCCGTTCAATCTCTCCGTGACCTTGGCATATTGTACGACAGGGAGTTAAATTTTCGTTTACATATTGGTGAAATAGTTCGAAAAGCCAACTCATCACTCGGCTTTGTTAAACGTTGGTCTAAAGAATTCAGCAACCCCTACGTGACTAAATTACTCTACACCACTTTTGAGTACGCCAGTCAAGAGTGGTCTCCCTTTCATCGAGTTCATGTGCTCAGAATCGAGAACATCCAACGCCGTTTCCTTCGATTTGCTCTTCGAGGTCTGCCTTGGAATGATCCATTTATGTTGCCTCCATACTCAGATCGCCTAAATCTAACATGAACTCCCTTGAGGAACGTAGGGACGCCGCAGACATTCTTTTCATTCATCGTCTTCTCTCAGGTTCCGTCGATTGCGCCGCTCTTAACAACTCTATTTTTTTTAACACAAATCCCCGTAATTTACGCTGCCCTCGTCTCTTTTACCTTCCAACCCACCGAACCTCATATGGCTCCAACGAACCAATATCCCGTATGCTGCGAAAGGTTAACTCAAATATTTCCGTTTTCGATTTCAACCGCAGCTCTACGCGCCTTAAAATCGATCTCCTTCACCATTCCCCTGATCCTTAAGCTTTAGTTTTAGTTTTTAAGTTATTTAGTTTTAGCTTGTAGTAAGCCGAATAAATGGGGGCTATATTTGCCCTCACCAAAATCAAATATATATATAAAGCAAAGTGTCAAAAAGAGTACGTTTCCCCCTGTCGCCCGCCCATACAAAAAAAAAAAAACATTCAAAATCTTACACCTCCTATACAAAAAAACATCTTCTAGATGTCGTTATATCTCGACAACCGCTGGGCCGATTTTCATGAGTCTTTTTTGTGTTGTTCGTATTTCAGGTTTAGGCAGACAGAAAGTTCCAGCAAATCGATTTATTCTCATTTCTCGCATTTTACGAAAGAACATTATTATTTAAGCTAAGCAATAAAATTCCTGTGCACGCGCAAAGCCGGGCTGGTACAGCTAGTAAATAAATAAAACCTCTGTGGGCGCATTGCTTTAGTGGTTACTGTCCTGTCCTGAGCTATAGCCAAAGCATCGGCCAGGCCGATGAAAACTTGTTTGTTGTTTTCCTTAAATTTAAAAGTATTTTTGTTTTTAAATATGAAAGAACAGACTCCTGGCTTTCATAAATGCTATAGTTCTTTATTGTAAGTGGCAACACTATTTTTTTTTTAATATTTTTTTTTTTCTTTATAAGTATGTACGTATTTTTTTTTAAATCACCCCTCCCGCCTAAACAGAGGAAGATAGACTGCCCCATAGTAAAAAATGCTTTGTATTTTAACCCCTCTACAAAAAACCATTTCATTCATTCAAATCATTTTTCGGAGCTGTACTCGTGCCTGTATTTCATTTTAACTGTGTTATATGCAGACTTTATCTAACTGTATATTCGATAAATCGTTAGACGACAGTTTAAGCGGTATAATACTTTAAGGGACGATTCCTGTCTATTCTCACCATTTCCCGTTATAGCGCATCAAAGTAGGTGGCCTCTAATTTGGAGGTGTTACCACTTAAAATGCTATAACTTCTAAACTATTATAGGTACAAACATTTTTTTGTACATTTTGAAAAAACCTATTTAGAAGTTAGTGTTTTAGGGGCCGTTTTATTTACTTTTGATCAACTTGCCGAAAACTCCAAAGTTAGCCAACTTCGAAGTTGAACTCAAATCGAGAGTTGAACGGCTAGTTGAAAATTGATTTTATTCACTACATTAATTTGCAACTCCGAAGTTAAAATCCTAAAGTTGGCCCACCTGCAGTTTGTAAAATATCCCTGGGATACTTGTGGCAGATGACACATAATTATGTCAGTTCAACTTTAAATTTGCATTTCTTGCGTAATTTCATGTGTGCATTTTAATGTCAAATTAATGAAAGCAGATTGATCTGCTTTTGCATAGCTATAAGTAATTAGTGCGTTATTAGATATATCAGCTGTGCAAATTGTTTTCGTTTGTCGATGAAAACATACGAACTTAATAAGGATAATCATATCGACGAAAAATCTAAATTCATAGATGAAGAAGAAGATGACGAATATGATAGTAATTGCTCCAAAATTAAGTCCATGTCTATTATTTACATTTTTATTATGATTCTGAGTAATTGCTTTCACGAGTCTTTGAATTATTACATTACATCCAACATTCCAACACCAGCAGCAAAAAAAATTTATTTCTTCGATTAAGTTTATGTTTGCACATATGTATTTAATAAACATCTAACATAACATAACACTGGTCAGTGGATGTTGATGTTGCTTGCAAAGGCGTAGCCGACAGTCGATACTACTCGCGAATCGACTAATTCGCGATGTACAATACCTTCTCTCATCACACGGCAACGATTATATTATGAACTGGAGCACCATCATTGTCGTCCGCTTTGAGAGACGAAAACCATAGTTGACGGCCATGGCCATCTCATTGTTCCAGTCAAAACGTACTCGAAGACGATGGCCAATTCTCCCAGAAATAGTTTGCACGATACATTGTTTTATTAAATTTTAAAAATGAAATATTAATTATTCACCCCAATCATGGAATCCGCCGGAGGGAATTGTTCGCGGAAAAGAATATTTTGGTATCGTCGAATCCGAAAAGTGAACAGAAATCTGGAAAAAAAACCACACCCTACCAACAGTATGTGTTAATATTATGTATATACCTACCTATATGACATAATAACCGTTCAATTTGCGGATTCGACGATACCAAAATATTCTTTTCCGCGAACAATTCCCTCCGGCGGATTCCATGATTGGGGTGATTATTTTCGTCACTCAAGAACCAAACTGCCAAACACAGAAATAAAAAAATTCTGACGTTTTACGTAAAACCCCAAGTTTCCTCCATAACTTCTACTTTTTCGGGGAGTTGAGCGAATCCAAAGTTGGTCAACTCTTGGTTTTCTCAACTTCGGAATATCCAAAGTTGAGTGAGTCAACTTCGAGTGAATAAAAGCAATTTCTCAAGTTGAGAATAAAAATCCCCAAGTTGTGTTCAACTTTAAGTGAATAAAATGGCCCTAAAAGCAATTTCTCAAGTTGAGAATAAAAATCCCCAAGTTGTGTTCAACTTTAAGTGAATAAAATGGACCTAAGTGGTAACACCTCAAAGTTAGATGCAGATGGCGTAGGGATGCAATATGTATACAGTATACTGTATACATAATACATTATACTTGGGAACAAAATTGCGCATTACAAATAGCAAAATCTTTATACTTTGTATACGAAATTTGTATGAAAAATGTATTTGCTAAATTTGAAAATAAAAATATTTATTGTTAAAGTCTGTACGTGAGGCAAGTTTACCTAAGTCTTACCTATTCTATGTAAAATAGATATCTGCTCAGCAACTGCTAATTGGCTCGTATTACTTTCAGATGTCAATAAGTAGTTGTTATTAAATAGTTTCAAGTGGTTAAATAGTGCACTCCATACGCGTCCGATATGTGTTCCACTTGTCTAGAAATATATAAAATATACTATAAGAAAAGATTTCCTAAATAAAATAAATAATAAATAAAAAATAATTTCCTAAATACGTTCTTGCAATGTCAACATATTTCGCTCTTTTTTGCATTGCATTGCAACTATTTAGGAAAATACCTATATGTATCTCTTTCTCTCAGTGGTGAACAACAGGCAACTACACCTCTTGCCGCCGTACCATAAAATGAGTAAATCTATAAAATCCCACATATTTAATTTAATAATCACTCTTATCCCGAGTGGCGTTTTACTTTCAAGACGTTTGTCGTTATTTGAAGTGTTTAATTTTAAAAGATTTATTCCATAACTTCAGCGGTACCATATCATCGGTAATTAGTTCACATTCCACATACGATCCAAACCAGCTGATCTACAGAGCTGACAGATAAATGGCTGCATCAGTTTTTTGTTATTTATCTTTTTCAAAAGAAATTGTTAGTTTACATTTTAAATATTAATATTGTAGCAATATTTTGAAGTAGTGTTTAATACAAGGTCATAAGACAAACAGATCTTATTCCCATCCGGAAACAGATAACGGTAAAATCCAACCCATTTGATTTATGGCCCCTGGGGCCTGTAACACAATACTACCATTGTAGTACATGTGAGTTTATACAAGTGTATCACATTTCTCTAACATGAAACTACAAGTTCATAGCGGGCACTCGGTACTTCCGGGATGAAATGTGATGTGATATGATGAATGTTTTTTTTTTATTTTAATCACAGATTTATTATACAAATGTTCGGCTTAATAAAGTAGCTTGTTAATATGTATATTTTTTTTCAAAAATTATCACGAAGCACGTGCGCAAGCAAAGCGTCTATGTTCGACCAAAACTCATTCGGCCACTCATTAGCGAGGTATTCGTCGGAACGGAAAATTCTTCGATTTCATACGAATCGGAGGATTTTTGACTCAGATTTTTTAAACAAGGGACTTGCCAATCCAGGGAGCTTATTCGCAAATGCGCGGCGGGTCGTATTGAAAGCGATTCTTCGATTTCGACCGGGGGGTTTTTCCCAAATGCGCGGCAGATCGTATTGAAAGCGATACCTCCATTTCGACCCTCTTCGCATTTGGTTATTCTCAAATGCGAACGAGGGCGAAAATGATATTTCTAGTGCTTTCCAGTTTTTTCCATTCTGAGTTGCAATTTTCCATTTATTTTTCCAACACTTTGACAGCTTTTTCCCGCCACAGGAATTTAGTTTATTTTTTATCCGCAAAAAGTCCGTCACCTATACAGGGGGTCTAGCACGTAACTTGATACAATGGAGTTCAGTTGATACAATCGAGCTCTGGCAGCACCTAATTTGTCTCAATCGAGGATAATCAATCGAGAACAATCGATTGAGACAAATTAGGCGCTGCCAGAGCTCGATTGTATCGACTGAACTCGATTGTATCAAGTTACGTGCTAGACCCCCAGCTATCGCTTTTGATGCGATCAAATCGCTTTTAAAAATACAAAAATACAAATCCGCCGCGCATTTGGAAATAGGCCCCCAGAGTATCATCCAAAATCCAGAGACTCTGAATCTGGTAAGGATGAAGACAACGAGCCACTGAGTGCTCTCGTTAAGATAACTTCTTAAGACTCCAACAAACCCTAAAATACTTTCCAGTTCGTCTGCACCAATGGTAAAAATAGTGATAATCTTAAGGCATATTGTATCAAACGAACACTTTTATCTTCTTAGTAAGAGAAAAGCTTCGAAAATTGTATAAAGACTTAGGTACTCCCTATAGACAAGGGAAAAAAAGATTTGTGAAAGATCTGCACATTGGGAGTTATTCATGAGGAGTTCCATGTGATGTATGGTGAGCTGCCTCTTGGAAAAAAAAAGAGGATACAAAATTTACAGAAACCTTTTTTTCAGAACGAGAAGACAAAGACGAAGAAGAAGAATATTAAGTAACTAAATTCTCCATATTTTATTCACAAGTGTTCCTTTTTTAAATTTTTTATATTATGTACCATACTCACATTGTGACTTAACCTCCTTTTCTTACTGTTCAAATAAAATATATCATCGAACTATTTCTAATTTACATTAATTTAACTAAAAGAAACAAAAATCTAAACTCATTAATATGATATTACAGTTTTGTTTTTTAATCAGCAAAAAATCATTTTTCATTATCTTAACACTTTAAGTTGGCAAGACTGATGATAAATTTTTCATATTGATAATTTTCCACATGCCTCCTATATTGTACTACTAATATTAAAACCCGAGTTTTAAACAATCAGCCCTATCACGAATTCCGTCCTAATCGAAAATGCGCTACGAATTCCGAAAAATAAATCATGGAATCCATTCGTAGTAGATTCGTAGTGGAAAATCTGCTACGTATTTCGAAATTCGTAGAATTAGGTATCTCTGAATCCGAATGAAACGGAAAATTGACCTCTTTTTCTACGACAAGTAATTTGTGTCGGAGACGTTGGGAAAAACGATGTTTGCACAGCAATAGGTTGTGTTTTGTATAAAAAAAATAAGAATTTTATTTTTTTTGGTTCTTAATTTTATTTATTTTTTTGTTCCTAATAATATTTGTTGCTTTAATAGGACAAACACAACTAATAAGCAACATATCAAAGTTATTGAACACGAAAGCACACCCGACCCGAGACAAACTCATGTTCCATTTAAATGCCGGTTTATTGAGTCGAACATTTCTTTGAAACCTAAAAGTTTAATATTCTTTTTAAAACATAAACCTATAAGTTTAATATTCTTTTTAAAACATAAAAGGAATAATTGAATTCTCTATACTCGTACGTTGCGTAATCCAAATAAAAGGGATCGCAAGAGAGAAGAATCGCGAAGTATTTTCCCAGAATTTTCAGATTTCGCTATGAGAAGGCAATTGAATCCATTTTTTAACAATTTATATTATTAATTTGTTGTTAAAAAGGAAGAATTATTTAATTATTTGAAAGTTTACTCACAATCCATTTCAATAATTTTCACACATGAACGATGTTTGACACAAAACAGCTGATTCCGAAAATGAGAATGAGAGCGGTTAATGAGGCAATGCTTCTGTAGATTCCATTCGGATATCGGATTTTGTGAAGTAAATTTTTCGTAGTTCGTATTGTAACTTTCATTCGGGGGTTTCCTACGAATGGATTCTGTAATAGGGCTGAATAAACTCAAACAACAATAAACTAAGTAATAGTCACAATCAGCAAAATTGGTCTGCGTAAGGTGATTGTCACCGCAGACCCTATAAAGTTTATATATCCTGAATCAGGATCACATTCTGAATCGATTTAGCCATATCCGTCTGTTTGTCTGTCTGTCTGTTGAAAGCACGATAGCATCCAAACGCATTGACCTAGGCGAATGAAATTTTGTGAGAGGACTTGTTTTTACCGTTGTCAAGTTGGTATTAAAAAATTGTCTATATCGGTCAAGTAGTTCTGGTACCTCCCATTTAAAACCAGTATTAGACACATGCGTGTACCTGTACCAGTAGATACATACAGTGGAGGGTACCAAATCATCGGCCAGGCCGATGATAACACTTTTACTTGTTTTAATTGTTGATGTGTTAAGAGAAAATGGACGTGTTTGTACCTCTACATGTATTTTTAGGGTCTGAAAGTGAATAGGAACAAGATAAAAAAAACGATAAGGTGTTTTTTTTGTCCTTCTGCTGCTTTTAAATCTTCGGAATAAGCTAAACATATTGGACATATACAGGGTGTCCCAGTTAAGAAGTATAATGCTGTGATTCCTGAGGTTCCGCCGAACAAAAAATTGTATTGCAGGGGGGCGGGGGTCTATTCTAACCCAATTTACAGTTATAGCCCATCAAAGTGGGTGACCCCTAATTTGGAGGCGTTACCACTTAAAACACTACAAATTCTAAACTGTTACAGGTATGAAAATTGTTTTGTACATTTTGAAAAAAGAATTTAGTAGCGCATACAAGTACTAAGCACTTCGGGTACATATGTGCAGCTACAAAAAATTTATGGCTCCTGAAACTTAAAGTTTTGAAAATTTGTTATTTTTTTTTCTTAAAATACTTTTTTGTCAAAATTTTGACTTTATAATTTAAAATTTTTTTTTATGAAAATGTTATCCTTAAAAAATTGCCTAAAAATTATGTTAAGCAACTTTCTTACGTACGATTAACGGAATCTACTTTGAAAAAATGGTAAACTATTTCGTTGTTAATTCCCTAAGCATGATATGGTGCCTTTTGAAGTAATATTTGTTTATAACTAAATATTTATTAGAGAAATCACTGTCAATTATATTTCAAATTAAAGGTTATTTCCGTAGGCGCAGTAGCGCAGCGGTTAGTGTGCTGGACTACTGTGAAATTTGCCCAAGGGAGAACGCAACCTTTATAAATTTTACTTCAAGTTTTATTTCGTTTAAATTCAATTAGTTACAATTAATTGTATAAGGACCGATCTACTATTGTCGACAACTAGATAGCAACTGAACTAGCAACCATGGCCTATCGTTTCATATAATATAACTATCTCTCTCTATCAACAAACTCTTTTCTACCATTAATTTTCAATATCCTCCGGGCCCAGCTGACGGATTTCTAAGGGGTATAACAATTGTATAGCACGCCGCATCCTCTTACCGTCAGAAAAACGCACTTCGCAGGCTCTCACCTTTCCATCTCGTCCAGGGTAACAGCATTCCACCATGGCCAGTCTCCAATGTATGCGGGGAGTGGCATTATCGTACGCCAAAACAACATCCCCTGTTTGAATTACTTTTGAAAAACTTTGTTTTGTGTGGTGCGCAGAACGAAGAAGTTGAAGATACTCAGTCTTCCATCTTTTCCATAAAAAGGCGGTGTACTGAACTCTAGACTTCCATCTGGCTTGTAAATCTGCTGCATGAAGATGTTTATCGTTAAGGTTTGATTCGTTCTCCTTTTCGGTTATCCCAGAACAACTGATAAGAAAACTCTCGGGCGTTAGTGGCGTCAAGTCCAACGGGTCATCACTTACATATGTCAGTGGCCGCAAGTTAATTATATGTTCCGCCTCCGTGAGCAATGTATTTAACTGTTCAGTGTCGATTTTGGCCTTCCAAATAGTGACCTTCAGGACGTTCTTTACACTTTTCACCAAACGCTCCCAAAACCCACCCCACCAAGGCGCACGTTCTACACTAAACCGCCAACTGATGCCTTGGTTACTGACAAAGCCTTGGAAAATTTCATTGCTTAAAATATCTCCAACTGCTCTCAACTCCGTTGATGACTTCTTAAAGGTTTTAGCGTTGTCGGAAAATATAAACGTCGGTGATCCTCTTCGAGCTATAAATCGTCTTATCGCTAAGAGGCAACTTTCGGTAGTGAGATTTAGTACCAACTCCAGGTGTACAGCACGTACTACTGCACAGGTGAAAAGCATAATGTAGACCTTACTTCTGTTGTTGTCATCAATTTTAGGTGTTGTGTAGAGCGGGCCTGCAAAGTCAACTCCGGTGGTCTCAAAAGGTCGTGATGCAAGTAAACGTTCTCTTGGAAGGGGAGCAAAGGGTTGTGTTCCGGCTTTACCTTTGAGCCTTTTAATAAAAAATGTATCATTAATAAAAAATGTATTTTGAAAATATTTCAACCAGTAAAGCTCGGCCTTCTGCAAATCCAATCCATTCAGTTAGTTTCTGAGAAATCGCTGCTTTCTATACATCCGGTCAACTGCCCTTAACACATACGCTGTTATTCGTAGAAGACGTCTCCAGCTACTTATATTTTCGAAGCACAGCAGTGGCTCATTTCGTTCCATTGATATACTCGTACTCGTACACGTACTCGCCTCCTCAAGACCAGAAAGCAAAGAAACCGATTTCTCGCTTACTTGAGTTTCACTCGGCCATTCCTCCTTGCCTTGTTTCAACCAGTGCGGGCCGCCTCTTTCCACAAAGACGAAGCAGCAAATTTTTCCAGCGATATACCCCTCGTAATAAGATCTGCGGGATTTTCCTTCCCGGAACAGTGTCGCCAGTCCTTCGCATTAGTGAGCTCCAGAATTTCTTTCACACGATTGAATACATATGGCTTCCATCGCCTGGTATCGCCTTGAATCCAGTGAAATGTTATAAGAGAATCAGTCCACAAGAAATATCGTTCAAAAGGCATTTTGGCGTTCCTCAAATACGCACACAATCTGGCCGCAATCAACGCCGCAGTTAGCTCCAACCTTGGCAAACTCAAATCATCTGTATTACACCCCTTTAAAGGTGCCGCACGTCCCTTTGCACAAAGAAAATTTACGTCAATTCGGCCACTTTGGTCCTTAAACCGTACAAACGCCACCGCACCATATGCCTTTGAGCTCGCATCTGCAAAAATGTGTACTTCTGCTCCACTTGATTGGGTTGCTGTTCCAAGCCATCTGTTTAAAGGCAAATCTCCTATCTGGTCAAGATTCTTCGTACTGGACTTCCATTCCTGTTCAGCTTCAGCTTTCAAAGGTTCATCCCAACCCGATTTATTGCGCCACAAAGATTGGAAAAGAATTTTGAGCTTCATAATAATTGGGATAAGATATCCCAAAGGATCATAAATACCAGCAATTACCTTTAAAAGACCTCGTTTTATCGCAATATTTAAATTCGTTTGTTGATTAGCGCTCACGTTAATATTAAGCTCATCACTAAAAACGTTCCACTTCATCCCCAGAACCATGTGCATATTATCGTTATCACTTCCTTTGCCTCTCGATAAAATTTCTCGGCTTGTTTGGTACTATAAACACTAGTTGCTAAATCGTCGACGTAAAAACGTTTGCTTAAGATCTCGCACGTTTCTGGATAATCTGCTGCCTTTAAATTTATGTGCTTGTCGATCGTTGCAGATAGTAAAAATGGACTGGAAGTAACACCGAACGTGACTCGAGTCATACGAAACTCTTGCAGGGTTGGTAGAGCCTTATTGGATGTTGGCTTATAGGCAAACCAAATAAATCGATGACTATCGCGATCCTCGTCCACTAAAGCAATTTGAAGAAAAGCTTTCTCTATGTCCGCTAAATTGCCTTTTCTCCAATCCGAAAACGCAGCAGCACGATAAGTATATCTGGAAGTAGATTGGAACCCGTAAGCAAACAGTCATTTAAAGAAAGATTACCATGAACTCGCGATGAAGCATTAAAAACTATGCGGATCTTCGTAGTTGATTTCTCTGGACGATATACAGGATGATGTGGCATATAATATCTATTCGTTGAAGCATCAGGCTGGTCGGCTGGAACTATCTCAGCGAAGCCTGCTGATATTAACTCGCGCATTGTAGTATCATACTCTTCGAGCTTTGCCGGATCTCTTGACAGCCTCTTGACGAGTGAATGCAAGAGGGACAGAGCATTGTCTTTGTTCGTACCCAGCTTCACGTCCAAGTTTTGCCACGGAAGGGAAGCTTCATACCTCGTCGTCGTCTTGTGGATACATTTCGCTTGGAGTTCGTTTGTGAAAATTCTCATCTCGTTTTCATCTTTTCGTATTCCTAGACATTCTAAATTCCACAATTTTTCAACGGATAAACTGCAAAGAGTAGAAATGTTTTCGTTAGAAATTGAATTTTCACCATCGATACTTGGACCTTGAATAGTCCATGGTATGAACAGCTGTCAAACGATCGGTTAACCTCTTATATTTTCCCGTGACAACCTTCCAAAAGTAGTCAGCACCGATGAGGACACTAAGACCTTGCTCCTGCTCGTAACCATTTGGGTTGGTGTCCGCTAATGTGAATTCGCTTAACTGCGCGATGTGATTCTCAGGCCTCGGCAGCACGTCGAGGCAGATCTCTGGTACGACTACGGCAATTAATTCCACAGAACGACCACTGTACTGACACTGTAGGCCCCCGGTTCGGTCCCGGGTTTCGGCACCAATGTGAAATTTGCCCAAGGGAGAACGCAACCTTTATGAATTTTACTTCAAGTTTTATTTCGTTTAAATTCAATTAGTTACAATTAATTGTATAAGGACCGATCTACTATTGTCGACAACTAGATAGCAACTGAACTAGCAACCATGGCCTATCGTTTCATATAATATAACTATCTCTCTCTATCAACAAACTCTTTTCTACCATTAATTTTCAATAACTACTGTGCGAGGGATCCCAGGTTCGATCCCCGAAAAAACACAAATTACATCTTAAAGCTTTTTCTACTACGCGAGAGGTGGCGCGAACGTCTGACAAACATCCGAGAGTATGACTGTCATGAAAAAGCTTCTCAATTCAGCCGTTCGGACTCGGCATTAAATTGCAGGTCCTCTCCATTCGTTCCAAAAATAGAAACTCACACAAAACGAATGGTTGCGAGAAGCTAGGCTTTGGGTGTCACCCGCTTGTTGCGCCACCTATTTATTTATTTATTTATTTAAAGGTTATTTCTTAAGGTATTTATTGGTGACAAAAAAGTATATGTCATCACTGGTTTTTTTAATATATCGTTGTGGAAAAAGTAGCGCAAAAAATTACGCTTTCAAAGAAGTTTAAACGTGATATCTCAAAACGTATTAAACGTAAAAAATAATTTACTATTATTTCAAAGACTAGGCAAGTACCTTTCATTTGGTACCTAACAATACCATTTACCTACATACTATACATCCGAAGATATGAACTGTTATTTCGGAAAAGAAAATAGTTTTTTCGCAATTGCCAACTTCAAACTCAAATCTCAAATTAACGATTTTTAAAATATTTTATTCACGTAACGAGTCCAATTTCAGCTTTAATTTGATACTAAATTCATTAAATAAGTTATGCAGATGAATCATCGCCATACAAATGAATGCTTATACTTTTTTGCGATCGTCAAAAACGATTGTCTAACAAATAGATAGTAAAAAAAACCACCACACGTGTACCTGATTCGAAATGGGGGATTTGCTTTCTCAGTATATAATAAGCACAATTACGAATTTGTTTGTTTGATTTGGTCGTATGTCGATGCCGGAATTGGTGCGTATGGCATTGGGTATCCTGTATCTATGAGGTATAGGGAATTATAATAATGTATGTGCAATTGTGCAATAACGAAGGATCTTCCATTCCATAGGTAGACCCGTCAAAAGATTTAAGACTTGAAGCTCAACCACATTATAGGGGGAATCCATTGTATATGCCTGATTATGTACTTTACTTGCATTATTTTGACGTTGATATATTTTAATTTTTAATCATGTTGCTAAAGGTGCCAGTACACGATATGTAGCACGCCTCATATATATGTGGCTTTGACGTCAACAGAGAGTGCACAATGAGAGCTTGTACACGGCATGTACCCATTGGGACCATTTGCTGACGTCAAAATGACGTCATAGCTACATATATATGAGGCGTGCTACATATCGTGTACTAGCACCTTAAGACCTTTATTAATAATTGAAAGATATTTATATTTCCCCATGGAATTTAAGTTGAATATTTTTGGAAACATAGTTTTTTTCCCATTTCTAGCCAATTTTTATTGAAATTGCTTACCGAATGTTCATCTTCTCCTGAGCCGATGCGGATATTTTTTGAATTTGATGATGTCACTAGTGTGATTCGAAACGTTTGATCCCAAACATTATTTGAAACAAATATTGTAAGTATTTCACAAAGCGCCTTCAAGGTGGAGTGAATTGGCTCCTGCGTTTCTACGATAAGTTTGGTTCAGTTGTCATTTAAGATTAAAGGATATTATTATTGTTTGTACCACTAAAGCCATCTGAAAGCATCCAGTTTCGAATAGAGTCCACATATGATAGTGAGTAACAAGACATTGGAGTTTCAATCCACCACAGAATTACATGGTCTAATACTGTGCTGATGTAAGTCCAAATAGTTTTTATACCAGCCTTAACAAATACATTGAAGTTTAGTTTGTGCAAATTATTGCGCTTTTCTATTTTTAAAATGTAGTTTTAGTAAGAATTATATGTAGGTAAATAATACTCCTACTTACCATCAAAAACTGAAGGAGCTATTCTTAGGCATTCTGATATAAGGTTAGAGAGATCAATACTTTCTTTGTTTAAGAAATGGGCAATGTTCTTTTTACGAAAGCTTTTTCCATTTTGACATTTATTATCCAACGATGAACGGTTGGAATCATTATCCATAACATCAATTTCAGAATATTTCAAAAAATCGTTTTCTCCAGCTATGTTGTGGGTTAGAATTGTTAATATTTCTAAGCTAGAGGAAGTGGATTCGTTCTCATTGTGTAATTCGTGAAATTCGCCCATATTGAGAAGCCGACTTAATATATCAAGTATATTTTGTTCGATTCTACAATGAGAAACTAGCTAATAGCTCATAATTCGAATGTGATTTAGCACAATATGTAAGTAAACAAATAAACATACCTGTAAAATAACTCCAAAGTCTAAAGTTGTGTGATATAAAAGGAGACTTGGATATGTGTTACTGCAAATATTAGAATTGAATCCATCCACTTCAAGTTCACTTAAGGCTTTGCTACATCTGTTGTACATGCTAACGAGTTCCAAGCCCCAGGTTAAAAGCGTACTGGAGTTAGTAGAATTTTTGAATGCAAAGAAGAGCTGAAAAAATATACATTAAACAATGACTTATCGTTATCAATCCTCTTCAGAACTAAATATTATCTATGTTTTATGTAGGCAGAACTGCTCAGGAGGTCTAGCACGTAACTTGATATAATCGAGTTGAGTCGATACAATCGAGCTCTGGCAGCACCAATTTTGTCTCAATCGAAGATAATCAATCGAGAATAATCGATTGAGACAAATTAGGTGCTGCCAGAGCTCGATTGTATCGACTGGTGCTAGACCCCCAGCATTTAGTATGCTGGTACAACTAGCCGATAAGGCGATATGGCCATGCAATAGTGGTTAGAGTTATTGCGGCGTTGCGTTGGTGAAAATCGAACCTCGGCGGGGGACAGCAATAATCTGCACCGACCATAAAGAGAAACGAATAATATCAGTGGGTCTAGCACGTAACTTGATACAATCGAGTTCAGTCGATACAATCGAGCTCTGGCAGCACCTAATTTGTCTCAATCGAGGATAATCAATCCAGAATAATCGATTGAGACAAATTAGGTGCTGCCAGAGCTCGATTGTATCGACTGAACTCGATTGTATCAAGTTACATTCTAGACCCCCAGAGTTTTTCCACCATTACACTAGAAAAGGGTTTTCTGCTTGGTAGTACAATGGGCCGGTATTGGTCTGAGGTCCAGGATTTGGAAAGTAACGCGCGTGGTATTGCACTAACTCAGACGGAATGAATCATGAGCGATAAAGGTAGCTTCGTGGGATATGTAGTATGTACTATGGACCGGAGTGTATAGGCACATTAAGTCATGCCTTTCTTTGCAGGTGTATGGGGCTCGTGATAGTTTAAATTTAGCCATGTTGTAGAGTAGCCTATCACGTGCCATCACTCATCAGTCAGCATTTTTTATTATTATCTAGCTATATGGTTTATTGATGTTATTAAAAAGTAGTTATACAGTTAAATAGTGTGTAGGTTTTTTTTTCAAGATTAAAAGTATTTTTTTTTAAAACTATTATCAGACATTTTTTGATTCAAAAATAATATAAAATAGCATACTCCTGTCTTTTAAAAATGCTATAGTCCGTTATTGTAAGTGTTACCATTGTTTTTTTTTTATATTTTTTTGTCGTTTTAACACATTCGCTACCAAGCCAATTTTGATAATATTTCTGAAGGTAAAAACGGAAAATAGTTGGATGTGTTTTACCCGTTTTACTAAAAAAATTAATATATTTTCGTATAGGCCATATCATTCAAATATGAATGGCACACAATGTTTCCACAACGGCTGTGTCATTCATATGTAAATGACGGGCCAATGGCAAGATAAGGCCGTGGCATTCAATAACGCACGACACTATGAACAAACTGAAAAGGGATTAAGGACCCCCGCCTCTGCTGATCATAACTGTATACTTAGTTTAAGAAAATCTGCAAAAATATGGCAGATAAAAACAAATAATTTTTTTTCCAAAAAAAAACTAAACAAAAAATAAACTTTTTTCATTTTTTAATGTCATGGTCTTATAGACATATAAATAACGTGGCCCCACCGAAGTGTCATATGAGTGTCGTTCATATGATTCATATTTGAATTACGTGGCAGTGAATGAGTAAATGTGTTAAGTATTATTTTTTTTTAAATTACACCTTTCGCCTAAACGAAGCGAGATAGACCCCCTTCCGATAGTAAAAAATGCTTGTAGTGAACCCTCCTTGCGCTTAAGTTATCGTACTCATGCCAAATCATATCGTAACTTCGCAAAGTTTTAATTGTCAACGAATTCGCTTACAATTTATTGAAATGTCATAAAAAGCAAACAAAAATGATCGAGACAATTTTAATAAATCAATTAATTTTTGGCAAATTGTTAAATTGGTTTCCAAGCAGAAAGGCGTTTTCCATTAAATAAATACTGGATACCATTTCCCTTTTAAACCCTTGATATGAATGTCAGAATAATGATCATGTCCAATTTCTTAAATATGTCATAGTATTGTATAAAAAGGGCAAACTCTTATTGTTGCCAACATGGCAGTGCATATAGATTCATTCGCAATTGCTTATGCACATGAACCTGGTTCTAACTCAACACACTACTGGGCATACCGGTCTTGCCCGTATGTTCTGTCGGAGTCGGAAACGACTGTAGAATATACCTTACGTGCAATTTTCCGTTTATAAATGCATAAAAAGTGGTTTGTTCGCATTTCATCAATTCGTTCGTTCGCTCCCATGTGAATGGTCCTTAATGCATCACCATCTACGTGCTAAAAAATATTAACGAAGAGATTTTTGTAAAAAAAAATTTTTCCAATCACTATTACAATTGTTTGGGAAAACTTTTTGCATCAAAATATTTTTTGTTTGAGACCGAGGAAAAAAGTCAAAAAAGTAGACTTTCACAAAAGTTCTACATTTTCAATGGGTACTTAACGGGTTAAGGAAATTCAAATGGAATTTAAATGACCTTTCCATAGATGCAAAAATTTACTGAAGTAAGTTCAAATTATGAGTAGAATAAACTTTAGTTTTGTCTAAATATTTATTCCCACCAGTGTATAGTAGGTATGTGGACTTACATAGGCACTAACGTTTTTATTATTAAGATTATGCCAGTGGCCTATTTCACTAACTTACAAATTTGTATTTGTAAGAATTTTTCCACTAAGTTTAAAAAACTTACATAATTTGCTTTCAAAATCAATTTAGTGGAAACGAATTCAACTCTTTAAAAAAAATAAAAATTAAAAAAAACACTTGTTAATACAAATTTGTAAGTTGGCGGAATAGACAACAGTTGGATTAGAACAGATTTTATTTACAAAGTTCGTCAATACGTAATTTAATTAATATTTGACAAAAATGCGCCTCTACAAAATGACAATTAAACTATTTTGGATAAGCAAAATTAATAAATACGAGAATGTGGTTTAAATGAGAAGAAGTCAATGAAACAAACAGCGTTTGCCAATAACTGACAAAGGATTTGATTGACAAGTGGAAATAGCTGAATTGTCAAACAAAATAACAATTTGTCTATAATTGACAGTGAAAATTAATTGGCATCAAGTTCATAAGTTGGTTAATCTACTGACAAACGATTTTTTGCCAATAGTTGACATATGTGGAAATTAACTGACGGTGGTGTTGTTGAATGACATGAACGCGAGAGCTGTCAAGCTTTGTCAATCAACCGACATGTTAAAACCCACCTTAAGTCCTATTTTATATGTGCGTAGTTGTTTGAGTACATTATTTCCACTTTTCACAACATAAGTATTGAATGTTGGACTATGACCCCGGCGGTGGCCATGGTGTAGTGGTTAGAGTCATTGCTTTTGACCCGACCGTCGCGTCGTTGGTTCGAGCCCCGGCGGAGGACAGCAATACTCTGCCACCGACCATAAAGAGAAACGAATAATATCAGAGTTTCTCCACCACTACACCAAACAAGGGGTTTCTGCTTGGTAGTACAATGGACCGAGATTCGTCTGAGTGCTCCAGGATTTGGAACCCCCTTTAAAAAAAAAAATAAAAAAATAAAAAAAAATTACCCCGGAAGGCACCACAGATGTTGGAAACACTTAACACAACAAAAAACATTAACCCCCCTTTCACACTGGAAGTTTAACAACTGAACCTGAACGTGAGTTTAAATTTGAAGTTCAACTCGTCCGGACTCCACGATAGGGGCGCTGGGTGAATAATCTGAACTTTAATTCAATTGAACTCAGTTTAACGAAGTTTTATGAATAGAATTTGACAGTATTGTACAGTACTTAGCTTTTGTACGATTTTCCTAAATCGTTCCTTGTATTTTCTTTCAAAGAACACACAAGACAACGTCAAATATTTGTGTTTTGACAATCGCTTGATCTAAGGTGTAACCTGCAGAATACTGTTATTTAACTTAAACTACGGGA
This sequence comes from Cheilosia soror, assembly GCA_949372485.1. Lineage (NCBI taxonomy): Eukaryota > Metazoa > Arthropoda > Insecta > Diptera > Syrphidae > Cheilosia > Cheilosia soror. Next base: position 36,052,121 of record OX443562.1, read on the forward strand.
TGGACTCTGTTCAAGGTTTAAATGAAATTGTGTATTTATTTATTTATTCAAAAATCGCTTACAAAGTAAAGCTAATATCAGACGATACGTGTATACACAAACATTTGTGTAAAAATTTGGAAATGATTGTCAACAAAATACACAAACCGTCTGAGCCACAAATTTTATAACCACAAATGGCAGACACAACACACAAACGATATGTGTATCATTTGTGTATTGAAAATACAAATCGAATTTGTGTACATACACAATTCGTTTGATCGGGTATAGAAATAATTTATGACAATTTGTGTAGATTTATGTACTAGCAGCCTTATTTATAAACTTTATACACTCTCTATAATAACTCTAAACTCTAAAATCTAATACATATTTTTGCGTTTAGAGTTATTATAGAGAGTGTATAAAGTTTATAAATAAGGCTGTAGTTGTGTATGAGTTTGTGTATTCTGAAAAATAGCGCATACACAAATTTCGTTCGCATACACAATACAGAAATGGTTTTGATAATTCGATTAAATGAGGATGGACACGGATCATGGGTATGCTTTATGACATATGGTAATAATTTTTTTTTCATATGGTAATAAAACTTCCATTCAAGTTTTCATATTTAAGAACCTAGGTAGATATATTACTTTAGCATCCACACTTTCAACTACAAAATAAATGATTTCGAAACTACCGTTCAAATTTTCGTGGGAAGCATGCCTGGCCATGTACAATATTCAATATCCAGCGTCATCAGAGTATCGATTTTTTTTTATGCGAATTTATTCAGACCAAAATGAATGACGCCGAAAGTGAATTTCTGGGGGGGGCAGCGGAGCTCGACAATGCCAAGGAATGGATTTTAGTTCCGATCGCCAAGACAACAACGAGAAGACGGAACTATGTCAAAAAAGTGTAGCATGAATGGTCACATGCAAAAATAATGCTATTGATTGCGGCGGTCGAGGAGCGGCGAGGTAACAGATGCCTGGCAGGAGGTAACAAATGCGATTGGAAGCGTCAGTGTGAAAGACGCCAAAGCCAAATGGACGAACTTGCGCATTGCATTCAAAACTAACTTGGCCAAGTAGTTCGAAGAAGTCGGGGCAAGGCACGGATGAAGCGGTCGTCATCCATTGGCGTTATTTTAATGCAATGATGTTTTTGGAAGCGCACGACATCCAGATCCAGCAATCGACTGAATCGACTTCATCATTGCCACTGGTAAAATTTACTATTTTTTAAATTGCATTGTCTTGTGAATTTATTGTGGAATTTTCAGGCTTCCGCAAATACCGATGCATCGGTTCTGGCCGATTTTTCAGTTGCACCTCCACCGCCAACTGGTGTCGTAGTCGGAAAACGCAAACGCCATGCAAATACTGGATCTTCGCCAACACCGTCGCCGTCGCCAAATCCTAGCGTTAATCCAATGAGGGAACTGGCGTTCAATGTGCTGAGTTCGTTTAAAATACACGACGACACATTCACTGCAGTCGGCGACTACATTGCTAGCGAATTGCGATCCCTACCACCTGACCGAGGAACATTCGTGCAACGTAGATTGAATCGTGAACTGGTCAGAGTGTTGGATGCTGCTGATGAGATTCGAGCGCAACAGTCACCGGAGCAGTCATTCATATCGCCTGCTCGATTTATCGATGAAAGTGGGTGTGATATCGACCCGTCCACTATCAACTTCAACATTATGGCCAACGACATTTGGCAAAAAGATCAAAACTAAACACAGTTATTATCATATTACTAGTCATCCAGACTAGTTGACGTCGTTGATACAAATCTTGTATTATAATTTTTTTGTTTTTCTTTTTCGAAAAAAAAAAATAACGATTTAAAATGAGCGAATAAAAATAACGCATTTTATATTGTTTAAAAAAAAAACGGAATTGCGATATGTATTTAAATTTGTTGGTATTGCCACTCGACTTCACTCTCTTCCACAAAGTAGTTCGCGAACTCTTTCTGCAGCTTTTTGGCGTCGATCATGGCCTCCGTTCTTGTGGCGGCCGACTGCAACGGGTGTAGCGTTGCGTCAGTCGTAACACCCCGCCATTCACTACGAACCATGCTCCCAGTATCGTCGTATCTATTGAAGGAGTGGGGCGGTGCATACGTCCCTTTATTTGTGGTGATCAAATAATTGTGCAGCACACAACACGCCAGTGAACTTTCTTTCCGCACAGATGCCGGAATGCTGGCTCGCATAACGGTATCAATTTTCTGAATGTACGGCGTTACTAAAGCGAGCAAATGATAGAACTGAGCGGCCGACATTCGAACGAAATTCCGATACGGTGTCGGCTCTTCGGCCCGCAACTCCACGAGTAATTGGGTGCAAAAGCCCTCTGCTTCGCGGTGACCAAGCCAATTCTTTCTCCAACAAGAACAGCGATTGCGTGCCAACTGCGTCGCTCAACGATCAACTATCGACACTCATAATAGGGGCCTGATCAGTTTACGATTAGTCTCATAATCCGTGTTGCAAAAAACTCCGCACCCATATAATAACACTGGAAGTAAAAGAGTTTTATCTAGTAGTAGTTTTATCCGTTTAGAAAAAAAATGTTTCGGGCAACCCAAAGAGCGCGTAAGCTTCCATATATGATATGATCGTTCCAAGTCAAGTTACGACTGAATAATAGTGAATAAATCGAATAGTTTCGTATATATGGGAAGTGATTTTGACTTAAGGGGGTTTAAAACTAGACAATTGTTTTGAGACCACTGTGAGATAGACGACAAATCCAAATTCATTAATTCTATTGCCTGTTCCTTATCACCAAAAGGTCAGCTTAGGAGAAGATCAACTTTGAGGATTCCACAGAGAAACCAAAATGTATCTGCAATTTTTCAAACAGAATTGGATGATTGACTGTGTCAAAGGCCTTAGAAAAATCTAAGAGTGTCAAATGACTCACAGCCTTGTTTATAAACTTTATACACTCTCTATAATAGGTCTAAACGCAAAAATATATATTAGGTTTTTGCGTTTAGAGGTTTAAACCCAAAAATATATATATTAGGTTTTTGCGTTTAGAGTTATTATAGAGAGTGTATAAAGTTTATAAATAAGGCTGTCACATTATTACTATCCATCGATACTCGTATCTCATCTGTAACGCAGAGTAAGGCTGATATGCAGCTACGCTGTGGACGAAAACCAGACTGATGAGTAGCCAGTAAGTTGCGCTTCAACAAATATTTTCGTATTTGTGTTAGTACGGCTTTTTCGAAAACTTTAAAAAATTATGAAATAATAGCAATTGGTCGATACTCCATATCAGTGCCTGTCTTTTTTTTGTATAGGAATAATTCGCGTCTTCTTCCACTCTTCGGGGGCTCATTCCCAAATGCGCGGCGGATCGCTTTTCATGGCGGATTTGTGTTTTTGTATTTCCAAAAGTGATTTGATCCAATCAAAAGCGATAGCTATTTAGGTGACGGATTGCTGGCGGATTTATTGCGGATAAAAAATAAACTAAATTCTTGTGACGGGAAAAAGCTGTCAAACTTTTAAAAATAAATGCAAAATTGAAAAAAAAATGGGAAGCACAGTGTGCATTTGAGAATAAGCAAAAGCGAAGACGGTCGAAATCGAAGTGTCGCTTTCAATATTATCCGCCGGGCATTTGAGAATAACCCCCCAGAAAATTCGTAGGTTGTTAAGATTGTATTAAAAATGTGAGTAATAAGGGCTGAGATATATGGAGCAATATTTTTATGAATCTAGGATTTATCCCATCAGGGCCAGTGGCATCCGACTTTATTGACAAGATTGCCTCAACGACGTCTCCCCATAAAGCCTATCGAAGATAAAAACACTGTTGACACTAGATAAACATGGACCAATAGCGGATGGAAGTCGCTCGGCAGTGAGATTATCATTAAATGTAGGCGTTGAGATGTATTTTTCATTAAGGGCGTTGCAGTCAATGTCGTCTGGAGCTTTCAAAGAGTCCTTCCCAATACCTATTTTTTTTAGATTGTTCCAGAGTTTTTTCCAGGAGTATAAGAACTGAGTTTGTTTTTATAGAACTTGGTTTTTGCTGTTCTAATTTTCATAACGACTTGCACAGCATGCGATAGGTTTGTTGAAGAGTATCTAATTTATATCGCTTATAAACAGCTGCACCTTCCTGTCCGCACGGAAGAGCCTAAAGCCATCCAAAGAGTAAACATTATCATTTATTTCGGGATCGAACCAAGTTTCAGATACCGAAATAATGTCTATTGGAGACTCCAGAAACAGATACGTAGATTCCCCCAATTTTGTGGTCATTTGACAAACTCTCATTCCATTTTTCTGTGCACTTAGAATTCTAATCATATTACATAAATTAGTGTTATTGCCATCATCAATGAAAAACCGACTATTTGCAGCTATATTGCTTGACATTTATGAACTATTTATGAACTATTGGAAACCATAGCGATGCATGAGACAGAATCAAAGACAACAAATAAGAGCAATAAACAAAAGCATTTGACAATAAATTACACGCGATTTATGCTGCCTGTCCACTTAGTGTCCAACTCATCAATTTCGAATTCAACGCATTCAACTCTAATGCATGATGCTCTCAATTTTATCCAACCAACGCGTTTGATCGGGTTGGACATCGTTGCTCACCGGTCACCGCGTTCCTAAAGATTTGTGCGGTGCGGGTAGTGTACGAGCTCTTGTTGCTCGTTGAACATGCTTGTGCAACGTGTTGAGAAACGATTTTACAATAATGTGCTGCACATTATCTGTCCAACCCGTTCCTCACCTTCTTAAATTTTTTGTTGACTCGAGTTGCGTTGGGTGCGATGTAATGTGTGTGCCTTGGCTAGTTGAGCCATTGGAATCAATTAACTGACACCTGTTTATGCTTACTTACTTACTTAGATGGCGCTACAGTCCGGGGTGGACCTGGGCCTCAACCAACACACCTCTCCAGTTAGCACGATCTTTGGCTAACTGCCTCCAGTTGCGCACTCCAAGTTGGTTGAGGTCCCCTTCCACTTGTGCGCGCCACCTAAGGCGAGGTCTTCCTCTACTGCGTTGTCCCTCCGGGTTGGAATCGAAGACTCTTCGGGCTGGAGCGTTGGTGTCCATTCGCTCTACATGTCCTAGCCATCTTAGTCGACTGATACGTACTTTTCTGACCAAGTCGATGTCGCTGTACAGCTCGTAGAGTTCGCTGTTAAATCTCCTCCTCCAAAGCCCGTCAACGCAAACGGGACCGAAAATCACTCGAAGAATTTTGCGTTCGAAGCGCCCAAGGAGATCTTCATCCGCTTTTGACAACGTCCATGATTCTGCGCCATAAAGCAGGACTGGGATGATGAGGGTCTTATATAGAGTCTCCTTGGTGTTTCTCGACAAGGCCTTACTAATCAATTGCCTTCTTAGGCCAAAGTAACAGCGGTTGGCAAGTGTAATTCTTCGTTTGATTTCTGATGTGATGTCATTTTTAGAATTAATAGCGGAGCCAAGGTATACAAAGTCCCGAACTACCTCAAAGTTATAGCTGTCTATCGTGACGTTCTGTCCGATTCGTCGATGTTGTGTGTCCCTTCTTGTTGACAGCATATATTTCGTTTTGCCCTCATTCACCACTAAACCCATTTTTGCCGCCTCTGTGCTGATACTTGCAAACGCACCAGTGACAGCTCGCTATGTTTTGCCAATGATGTCGATGTCGTCAGCGTATGCAAGTAGTTGCACGGACTTCTGAAAAATTTTGCAACTGGTGTTGGCTTGCGAGTTTCGCACAATTTTCTCAAGAATGATGTTGAAAAAGTCACATGACAGCGCATCACCTTGTCTAAATCCTTTTTTGACATCAAAGGTCTCGGTGAGATTGTTTCCGACCTTTACGGAGCAGCGAGCGTTCTCCATCGTCATTCTGCACAATCTGACAAGTTTGGCAGGGATGCCAAAACTAGACATGGCTCTGTATAGCTCGTCCCTATAAATGCTGTCATATTCGGCTTTAAAATCGATAAATAGGTGATGAGTATCGATTTGGACTTCTTGGGTTTTCTGCAGGATCTGCCGTAGTGTGAATATTTGGTCGGTTGTGGACTTACCGGGCCTAAAACCGCACTGATAGGGTCCAATCAGTTCGTTGACAAATGGTTTCAGGCGTTCACACAGTACAGCAGACAGAATTTTGTAAGCGATGTTAAGGAGACTGATGCCTCTATAGTTGGCGCAGTTTAGAGGGTCTCCTTTCTTATGGATCGGGCAAACAATGCTGAGGCTCTATTCATCAGGCATACTTTCCTCTGACCAAATTTTAGAGACGAGTTGGTGTATGCTCTCTACCAAGTCATCCCCTGCTGCCTTAAAAAGCTCGGCCGATAAACCGTCCGGTCCTGCAGCTTTGTTGGACTTCAGCTTGGATATAGCTATCCTTACCTCATTTTGGTCAGGTGGACGGAAGTCTTGGCTTTCATCGCCCAGGTTGAATGGTTCATTCTGCCTGACAGCGGAATTTGTGTCGTCTTCGCCGTTTATCAGTCTGCAGAAATGGTTTTTCCATGTCCTCAGCACCGACTGTGACTCTACTACAAGGTTTCCTTGTTCGTCTCTACAGGTCTCTGTTCGGGCCTTGTTCCCGTGACACGTTCTTTTTACCTTTTGGTAAAACTTCCGAACATTGTTCCTGGAGTAACACCTCTCTATTTCCTCGATCGCGCGCTTCTCATGCTCTTTCTTTTTCCTCCGGAGAAGCCGGTGTTCTTCCCTCCGTTTTTGCTCGTAGAGCTCACGAGCTGCTCTCGTCCTTCTCTGCAGCGCCGCTTTGTAGGCCAGTTGCTTTGCTGCATGTGCTTGCCGGCACTCTTCATCAAACCAGGGGTTTCGCGGTGGTGGTCGGGTGAAACCTAGCACATCAGTTGCGGCTTTTCTGATGGCTTCTTGGCATCGATGCCACTGGTCTTCAGCACTTGATGCTGGCTGCACAGGACTTCTCGAGAGGTTGAGGGAGACGCGATCGGCAAAAGTTCTGGCGGTTTGTTGCGTTTGTAGCCGTTCAACGTTGAATCTTCTCACAGTATTCCCTCGTTGTTGTGGTGTCTGGGATATCCGCATACGTACCTTGGCTACAACAAGGTAGTGATCCGAGTTTTATGCATTATGTTTATGCACTGTGTATTAAATTGCAACTCAGTTGTCTAGAACAAGCGAAAGCGAAACTCAAAATATTTCATGAGGGTGTGAGAAACTGTCAGCTACCAAGTGCGTTCAACGCGTTGCCCAAAAAGTAATGCTTAGTTAAATGTACGAGGGTATCAACGCGTTCTTCAACTCTATGAGCAACCACAACGAAAACGCTGTTGTCCAACTCGAGGAACTTTTTTCAATCAGACATGTTGATCAAATAGATGTACGAGGTCATTCAACAATTGAATGAGTTGGTCAACTAGGTGTATGAGGCCCGCCACGCGTTCAACAAACACCCCTATTGCGAATGTCAATTATCAATTGGTATTTGGTATTTATCAACCAATTTCTTTAATCGGTATTGTGATTGTCAATCGTCAGTGAATTGTTGATCCAGTGTCAATTTCTATTAATTCGTGATTGTGAATACAAAAATCAGTATTGCGAGTGTCAATTGTCATTGACTTATCTGTCAGTTTACATCTGTTTCTTTCAACTGCAAATTACTAGTTGCTAAAATATTTGTGTGCGGGATTGCAATAAATGTACGGTTTTATGTGTAAAGTTAAAGTTTTTTTTACTGATTTGAGCTATTTACATTCATATTACAATGGCTAAAATTGTTAGCAACAAATCTCAAATGAGCCGCTTAGTTGAGCTTATGGAGCAAAACCTAGATGTTGCCAAGGGATTGTGCTCCAAAACAGTGGCGCAAAAAAAGTGGACTGATATAGCAACAGATCTGAACATATTAGGTCCCCCAACGCGTGAATGGCACAAATGGCAAAGGGTAAATTTTAGTTTCACAATTTATTTAAATTATTGTCATTTGTTGTGATAACTTCTAGGTTTGGATCGATTTCAAATGCAAGACTAAAAAAAAGAAGACACAAAACAAAATTGAAATTTCGGCAACTGGCGGTGGACCGAATAGACTGCACAATTTCAACAATTTGGAAGAGTCCATTATTAGAATGCTGGAAATGGAAACTTGCGTCAATCCACCTGGCAGAGAATTTGGGCAAGAGGATGCAAATTTGAACGAGTCTACGGTTTCAAATGCCACAGAACCAGTCACGACTCAAACTCAAATGGAAAACTCAATGGAGGATCCCGATGAATTTGGCCAGAGGTATCCAAGAAAATCATCACGCGTTGAGAGATTACAGACGGAACGCAAAACTCTCTTAGAAACTCAAACTTCTGCACAGAAAGAGTTCTATGAGAATATGGCAAATCTTATGGGAGATATAAGAAAAAGTATGAAGAATGTTGAATACTATGCAAAAAAAAAAATGAAACAAAAAGGCGAAATAATACAAATTAAGAGGGAAAAACTAAAGGCTTACAAGGAAAACAAATCAAATAAAGACAGAGATCGAATGGCAAAGTTAAAACTAAAAATAGAAATCCTGGAGATAAAAAAAAAGAAACAAGAAGTTATGGACTTCTAGGTAGAAACCATTTCTACTGTTCTTATTATAACGAAGACTACCTGCACCTAAGATTCGAATGTTTAAGTTTCTTATTATTATTATTATTATTATTAGTGTTATTTAATTAGCAACATGTGATGCAAAAACGAGAGTGATATGAAGTACAAATATGAATTAAAGACTCAAAACCATTTTATTTATGCAAATAAAAACCAAAAATCTATTTTTTTTCAAGTTTTTTCTTTTAATTTTCAACTTAAGGCTACAAAGTTCTTAGAATTTGGTTTCGAACTGCCGCAGCTCTTTCATTTTCAGGATATTGATGTAATTCTTCTGATTCAGTAAAATTTGCTTCGTTCGTCTCATCATCCATGTCCACGCCGTCATCAACATGTACCTCGACTTCAGGGATATTAAAATCAATGCAAATATTGTGTAAAGCTGCACAAATATTTGATATTTGCGTAGCCTTTCGAGGGGTATAATGCAACTCTCGAGCTCGGAGTAAGCATCTAAATCGGTTTTTTAAAACGCCTATTGTACGTTCAACAATATTTCTTCCTTTAGCATGCTTTTTGTTAAACAAACTCTCCAGTGAACCTTGCTCTGGATTACGGTATGGTGTCAATAGATAGGGCTGCAACGCATACCCGGCATCGCCTGGAAACCAATAAAAAAATTGCGTTTAATGACTTAAGAAATAGTTATGTACCTAATTACCTAATAACCAAGTATTTGTATTTCCACTTTGGTATTCTCTTTCCAACATCAGCTTTAAACTCGACATATTCCATACGTTAGAGTCATGTGAAGAGCCCGGATATTTAGCGTTGAAAAACCGTATTTTCATTGTATCATCGCATACCTGAAACAGAAATATTAAACATCGACAAATGGTGATTGATTTTATAAACTTACTATCATAGCATTTAAACTATAGAAACCTTTCCTATTGTAATACGCGTGTTGAAGATGTTTTTTAGGTGAGGCAATTTTGATGTGTGTTCCATCTACACAACCAATTATACCGGGAATTCCACTCCTTTCAAAGAAATACGTTTTTGCCCGACGTATTTCAGCTTCGGTGTATGTGTATTTGATCCATTTTGGACAAATACAGTCCTCCAGGGCGTTAACAACATCTTTAAAGATTATTGACAATGTGGACTGTGCTAAGCCAATAGAAAATTCATTCCCGACACTTAATTGGTACGACCCTTGCGCAAAGAAACGCAATGCTGCGCACAATTTTATAACGTTGGGAACTGATGTGCATCTTATTGGTGTTTTTATCTTGGCTTCTATTTCGGATAAAACATAAGTAAAAGCTGCCTTCGACAAACGGAAATTTGATATAAAGCTGAAAAGGAATAGAAATAAGATTGGTATGACTTCTCTTGAGGTAAAGAATACCCACATTTGTTCTTCCAATTCTAGAGGATTTGAAGCATCCCTAAGTTGCTTCCTTCTTCTCGCCATTTCCAAAAACGTATTCTCCTCCTCATCGTCGTCAAACCACAATTCCACTGAACTCATTTCAAAATAAAATTTGATAATTTGCACAACCAAATATTAAAAAAACCCAAATACAAATTCAAAACTCAAAAGTAAAATTTGCATTTGACATTTAATGTCAAGAGAGCGTATTTTATTCACAACAGTCAATTTCATTCACAATGATCAAAACCTCTATCAACTGAGTTACACAATACAAAAGTATCAATTGATTGATGCATTTTATCAACTATCAATTGGTCGTCGATTGACAACCGCAATAGGGGTGAAAGAAGTGTTCAACTTTAATTGGAATTACGTTGCTCAACATGAACAACGTGAGCTTGTGCACTAGTGTACGAGCCTAAAAAAATCGTTTCTTCAACTGAAGAGTTGAATAAACTGTTGAATAAAATTGGTTGATGCATTGGGCACTAAGTGGACGAGCAGCATTACACAAATTACAAAACATATTTTAATAAACTACAATTTTAATAGATACAAATTTAATATGTTACAATTTTAATGAAAGAATATACATAAATTGAATTGAATGAGACAAGTAATATTGGTTTATATGTTTAACTTCAATGCTACTGATCAGTGCTTACGACGAAATCGGGTTGTCTACGTACAGCAGCATACAAAAAAGCAATGTTGTTGATGGCATAGCTTTCCTCATTGGAAAACAACCTAATAAAAACTGAGCCGTGACTCGTGTACACAGAGTACAGCTGATGACTTTTACGCATGCTTATGGCACGCTGCAAAAGTGTAAGGGTGCTTTCAATTAAACTTTCATTCAGAAAACAGGCATGGTTTGATGATTGCAGTCCCAGATCGCGTTTGCAGAGTTGTTGCTGCGGTTGCCCTTTTCGATAAGCCGCTACGGATTTGAGAAGAATTTTTTTATCCTGGATACTTTTAAATTTGAGAACAATTGGCGTTGCCGCATCCCTTCTTCTATTAGATCGCTGTTGGGACCGAAAAGTTATCTTTAAGCTGAGGGTTCTGCAGTTAACAGTCAGGCACTAGGTATTCCAAACAATAAAGCTTCTGCCGCTACCTACTTCTTTTCCATTGCGTCGATCTGTTCTTGTGGCGTACATATTTAATTTTAAGTTCAGAGCGTGAGTGTCAGCTGGTTTAGACTCAATGCGGTCAGCTCGGTGCACAATGTCAGCAATCGCAGTGTTCACGACACCCAGTATTGCGGTGATAGTATGTAATTGTATTAGTTGAATTGCCTTCGATGCACTCCACTCTCTAAACAATATCAGATATTGCGTTGTTTGTTTTCTCCAACCGTTCACTAGATATGCGCTCCGTCTGTTCTATTTTTGAGAACAATTCAAAACGGGTCATAGAGATTTCTACGGTTATATGATTGATGATGGTATCCGTGTGTTTATTCAGCCGCTCTTCGAAATTTGCCAGCGTCAAATGGCTTTCGCGATCGCATGCATTACTCTTGGGGCTAACTATGCACTTCGCCGCGAATCGCATAATTTGCGATTCATTCGGTTCGATTAGCGGCGGAAATGGCAACTATGCAAAACGATTGTTTGGAATGTCGACCTTCCAAGACATTTCCACATTTCGCTTGGTATTTCCACAAACTTTCCCATTCATCTGTCAAAATGCTTTGGAATGTTGTTATTATTTTGTTCAAATAATTGCGCGAACTTTAAATAAACCAGTAAATTGGATATTAAAATAAAAATGTTTTCGATCGGTGTGTATTTAAATGCTGAAAGGGATGAAGTCGATGTGTTTTCGAATTTAAATGTACAACGGAAATTAATAAGAAGTGGTTCATCCCCGTTGGATCTTCCGCACAACGAGTAAGATTAATTTGTTTTGAAAACGGGTAAAAGTGCATATATATGAGTTTTTTTTTATCTTAGATATGTGCTGGAAAATATAAAAGACGAATTTCCAAGGCGAAGAAGTATTGCAACGCCCATAATATTAAAACTAGCAGCAACGCTTCGATTTCTTGCTAAAGGATCTTATCAAAAGAGCGTTGGGCAAGACACGCACATCGGACTGGCGCAACAAACCTTTCGCCAGCTGGTCGTGCTCTTTCATAAATTGAACTAAGCAAATGAACTGTTCAGTTGTTGTAGTTTGTTTTTCTGCCCTAAATGCAAAGAAAATACAAGAAATCACAATATTTTTCGCTGTCGCTTTGTTACTTACATTTTTTTTTCCACCATGCAAATGCACCGCTGACAACTTCATTCGCCATCAAAACATCTATCGCATTTCACGTCGATAAATGACGTTCGCATTTGCATAGTTGCGCGAATGTAATAGAGCGAAGTGCGATAGTCTTCGCCGGCGAACTGAATAGTACCAAAATGCAAAATCGAATAAAAATGCGCTTCGCGGCGAAGTGCATAGTTAGCCCCCTTATTTTGAGCAACCTTATGTGCTGAATGAGTGATCCGTGCATTCATTGAATGTGTTGCCGAAAGAGGGGTTTTTGGTTGAGTGTCTTTTGGTCACGTGTATGTTTGTATGTATTTATACAAAAGATTCGATTTCTATATTTTAATAATAATATGGTGATTTTCATAAGATGAAAGTTATTACTTTTGGATTAACGAGCTATCACACTTATGGTTAAGAATATATCGAGAGTAAATGTATACTGCTTACGGATGTCCGAGATTGACGTCTACTCGTTAGGAAACATCGAGAGAGAATCCATGAATCCATTCATGTGTAACCGAATTAGTTGTTGAACAAAAGTTTAAACTAAAAGCAAAAAGCTTCCCTATTCCTGCGTCTGTTTCAGATATAATGCAGTATATGGCATCTATGAGTACAATCTGAACTAAAACGCTCAGAAAATGTTATCTAACATTTTAAATTTGTAAAGAATTAGCAAAGGAAAAAAAAAAAAAACTTACTGGGGCGTATACGCACTATTTATAAAGGAAACAAAAAACTGTCTGTCAAAGACAAATAAAATTAACTTATGGTAGATAAGCGTGTTGAATGAGTTGACCGAAAAGCAAAAAATTGCAATTTCCAGATTTGTACAAGCATTATAATATATAGACACTATATATATATACGATGGTAGAAGACATCAGTGTTGGTACCTAACCTATTATAGTGTTGCTGTCGTTAAATTCACCACCATTAATGAAAAGGACTTAGCCATCAGCTTGACGTCAAATGAGAATAAGCAAACGCTAAAACTCGATGATTGCTTGTCGTTGTACATTCAAACAATGCAATGTATCATTTTGGCACTAATGATAAATAAAACAAAATGAATAAAATGTTTCCGCCCAGGATATATGGTTCCTAAAACCATTCCTTTTGAGTGAAAATGGCAAGAGCATTAAATTTTATAAACTTGTGATTTACATTTTTTTCTTGACCATTGGTTAGTTTAAAAGTAAGTTGGTGCTTATTTACTGCAATGCACAACAAAACTGGTGAAGAAAATCAACGGTTATCTCTCATACAAAAATGTCTACAGAGATAAATTTAGCAAAGCAGTATCCTGTTTCCCACGCTAAATTCTTAATTTCATATAGATGGGCCACGCAAAATGCTCGGTTGTTAACAGGTCTCCACTTATTTAGCTCGCGAAAGAATTGCCCGGTTCATTAAATTGCAGCTAAATTTTGACATTCCAAAAAAAAAAAAAATCTGTGAAATTGTGAAGCGAATGGATTTTCAATTTGAGGATACGGCAATTTACGCAAAAATTGCAAATGAAATAAAAAAAAAACCAAACCCCCATTCTCATGTGAAGAAAAAAAAAAAAACAAAATTGCTGGGCTGGTGGAGGAGAGAACATAGATTTAGGATCTACAGGACAAGGCACATATATCAATATCGAAGCGGTTAATTCCGACTGGCACCAGATTGCACGCGAAATGAAGAAATCAGGTGAGCTTAATTGCATTGTTTTAGTGTTTGGTAGATTAAGATTAAATGCTTTATCCTGTTGTGCATTTATGTTTCTATTTTAAAATGTTGTCAAAGTAATAACGTACTAAGATCTTTTAAAATAAAAATATAAACTCTTAACAGGATATCCTATCTTTTAGAGCATTCTTTAATGAACTCCGAGATACCAATAATTTAGTTGGGACTTATTTGGATTCCGAGGAACATAGTCGAAATAATGTTCTTTTTCAATATATTGACATTTTTGTAGTGCTAGCCAACTTTGTACTTTTTGCAAACATTGACAGAATCATGAAGCAGCTCCCAGAAAACGTTATTGAGGAGTCAGTCCTTACATTCCATCAGCAGGCAATGCAAGAGCTCCGAAAATTTAAAAAATAAATAACACAGATTTGAAGGCATTTGTTTTTTTTTTTTTAAATGCATCTTTTTGCTGCCATTGCCATGGAGTATACCCAAGAGGCGACATCACGAATTCCTTTATTTTGTTTCGAATAAATTTTTCATCATTGCTTGGTCTTCCTAGATTTGATGGAAGTATGGAGTTCGATAGATAATGCTGTTTCCCCCACTTTGTTCATCCAATCACCCTTGACCAAGCATCCGGTGTTGTCATAATAGTCGGCATATTGTGGCGGACACTATTATTTAATATTACTTAATAAAAAGTTGTGTAGATAACAGCAAGCGGTAACAATTTTTTTTGCCTAAACACATCCATTTGGAACATAAAATTCGAAAGGAGTTTTCAAAACAACGTCTGAAATCTGGCTTGAGTATCCATGTGGAAGTTCTCCCTTAACTTACTTGGGTTGGCTACCAAATCCAAGAACTAAAAATATGCAAATGTTACTGCAAAATTTTAAGTTTCAAATAAACTTACTCTCCTCTTTTGCGATATGGATTTACACGTACAGAAGGAAAACGTCGCGTCGTTTTCTAACGGGTTTTTCAACAGGGACGCTACAAAAGTAGAGCGACAGGGACAGCAAACGACGCCGAATTTCTTGCCGCTCTATTAAATTGACGCAAGAACTGAAGCCGCTTGACCACCAGAAGCATCGTATGCTCGTGAATTGGGCTGAGCAGCAACTTGAAAATGATTCGGATTTTCATCGAAAAATCATCTTCAGCGATGAGGCTCATTTCTGGCTGAATGGCTTCGTCAATAAACAAAATATGCGGTATTGGTCAGGCAGCAATCCACACGTACTCCATGAGTCATCATTGCATCCCGAAAAAATTACGGTTTGGTGTGGTTTATGGGCCGGCGGCGTCATTGGGCCGTACTTCTTCCGTGATGATCAAGACCGGCACGTTACTGTGAATGGGAATCGCTACCGTTCAATGATAACCGATTATTTTTGGCCCCAATTGGATGATATGGACTTGGAGGACATGTGGTTCCAACAGGACGGCGCCACAAGCCACACAGCGAATATCACAATCAATTTATTGGAAACCAAGTTTGGAGAACGTGTTATCTCATGAAATGGTCCAGTCGCTTGGCCGCCTCGGTCGTGCGATTTGACGCCGTTAGACTATTTCCTGTGGGGCTACGTCAAGTCTATGGTCTATGCCAACAAGCCAGCGACGATTTATGAACTTCGTACGAATATCGAACGTGAAATTGCAGCAGTATCGGCCGATTTATGCTTGAAAACCGTCGAAAATTGGGTTCAGCGTCTGGACTTCTGCAAGCGTGCCCGTGGTGTCCATGCAAAAGAAATCGAGTTATATACATAATGGCATCGAACGTACTTTCACAGGAATAAAGAATTTCATTGATATCCAAAACCGTTTTTGTTTTATTTAAAAAAACTTTTGTAGCGCTCTTATTAAAAAACCCTGTACTATAGCTAATATAGCAAAAATTTTAGCTGCAGCTGCAGCTGCGTGTCTTATAATTTGCGACTTTCTTTAAATTAAAACGGATTTATTTGACGCGAATAATTAAAGAGATATTTACTGATATCTGTCATGAAATCGTTTTTGTCAAAATTTAGCGACCATTTATCTTTGGAGTAGAGAAACGAAGTGGAGACTAGGCACGCTAAAAATTTAGCGCGAACAGGATACTAACTAGGCTTAAGTGAAAATTCATTTACTCACCATTTCCTTTAGAACGAACATAAGTTGTTGAAACCTTTTATTTGTTGAGTTTGAAAGCATATTTAGTTTAGCCAACAAAATAGGTTGATAGGGACTTCTTTTTATTCTTTTGATTGTCGAGAATGTGTTCTGTTGTTCCTGTTTTAAACTATCGTAAGCTTCAAATATACTTTCATATTCCTTTGCAATATTTATCTAAGCAAAATTGAATATAATCATTACATATTCATTTCTCAAAATTTAAATGACACAATTTATAACTTACGTAATCTCCTAGAGCGTTGAACTTTATTAGATCTGCATTTATTTTTGTTAAATATCGAACTTTTTGAAAGATTAGAGTAAGAGTTCTAAAAATCTCTAATTGATTTGATTTTTTCTTATAATACCATTTTGGAGTAGAATTCATGATGTTTTCGTCAATAAATACTATATTGTATAATCAATAACTTAACCTCATAACAACATAATTGCTTAACTACGTCCTACCGTATGTACCAGATTTTGTAATGTGGGTACTTTTTGTCAATGGATGGGATATACATATGTATAACTCTTCCGATCTCAGGCTGCCATACAACGGCATTGGAGCGTTATATGCCGTTTATCTGTACATAACTATTTAAGTTAACATAACAATGCTCGGTAACCTATACGAGATCTAGGTCTAAGCCTAATTCTCGATAGAGCTGGAACCAGCGCGAACAAAGGTTTTTGTGGGTACACGATTCCAACGGTAGCTAAGATCGTAAGCGAAAATCTGTGTCGGTAAACGAATCTTCCAAAGGCGTACTTGTAAGACCACTTAAAGGCTTAAAGAAGAATGTCGTCGATAGGCCAGCAAAACTAGAAACGTATCGGAAGAGACTGCTCTTGAATGTTATTAAGGCTGTGTTATTTGCATAGATTGGGACTGGATGGAATTGTTGGGCTAAGTAGTGCATGTGTATGTTGTGGCTGTCTTTATTGCTTTTGTGACTGTTGTTGTGGAAAGGAGGAATGCGACAACGCTTTTTGAGTTAACTGCGTAATGGTGGTATTGAATGGTAGTATATTATAATCCGCAGTAGCGCAGTGGTTAGTGTGCCGGAAAAACACAAATTACATCTTAAGATTTTTTCTACTGCGCCACTTCTCACGAACGTCTGACAAACATCCGAGAGTATTACTGTCCTGAAAAAGCTTCTCAATTCAGCCGTTCGGAGTCGGCATCAAATTGAAGGTCCCTTCCATTCGTCCCAAAATTAGAAACTCACAGAAACGAATGGTTGCGAGAAGCTAGGCCTATGGTGTCTACCCGCCTATTACGCCACCCATTTATTCTTTTTTTCATAGTATGATCCAGATTGGTGATATCAATAGCAGTTGTCAGACAGATACCTATTCGTGGTCAAAAGATGATGGCGAATGAGAACTGCTTATCCATTAAAATCGCAACAATCCACAAAATCCAAATGCATACATACCTTCCCTAAAATAATTACTATTAGATATAACCGCATACTTGTACCTACGTCTGAAAAAATCTAAAGACTAAAAAAAGCATAACCGCCGATCCGAAATCCTTATATGACAGCGTTCAGCAAGGCAACAAATCCAAAGTGGTATTCTCTTATTAATGAACTCCGCTGGACATCGGATTGCTGAATAGTACGTAGCCAGAGTGAAGTATCAAAGCGAATGAGATACGGAATGGACATCAAAATCAATAAAGTTGTCCATTAGGCCCTAATCGCCCCAATGCCGAAGCAGTGCTGTGTTGTGATGTAGGTGCAATACTATGAAAGCACAAACACATTTTTGAGAAATCTACAACTTACAACGAAAAGAGTCATTAACAAAATAATTGGATGTCTTAAGGACCATTTACATGAGAGCGAACGAACGAATTGATGAAATGTGAACAAACAGCTTTTTAAGCATTTATGAAAAGAAAATTTCACATTTTACTATTCAAAGAGTAGGGTAATTAATTAAAGTGTATTAAGAAAACCAGTTTATAAACAGTTTAAATGACAAAATTTCGAATTCCCAACTTTTTGCCGCGAACGAAAACACCCTGGCGCGAATAGTAAGTTTATTCATAATCCACATCATTTAAATCGCTTTCTACAAAAAATAAAAAATTCGTTGGAACTTAACCTTATGCAAAGAGGAGGATGTCCTGAAATAATAAAATGTGCAATTTTCTGTTTATAAATGCATAAAAAGTGGTTTGTTCGCATTTCATGAATTCGTTCGTTCGCTCTCATGTGAATGGTCCTTTAACGGCTCACGCTCATTCTAGTCCATGGCAAAGGCAATCAGTAATAACTTTAGTTGCTCTTCTTTTTCACCTCTAGTAAAAGAAAACGGCACGCTAACAACAACACCTAAAGAAAAAGCAGATCTTTTCGCTACCATATTTTCACAGAATTCCACCCTAGATTCTGCACAACTAGAGCCACCAAATATTCCGAGGTTGCAAACATCGATGGCAGAAGTGAAATTTCGCCCTCGAATAATTCAACGCATCCTTAAAGAACTAGATTGCAATAAGGCAACTGGACCCGCGGAATCCTGGCTATATTACTTGTAGGGCTTAGTTTCCTACTACTATTATTTTTTTTTAGCCTGGGTACCGGTGATGTTCCTGAGACTTTCCATTTGCAATGACCTTATTAAAAGAAAATAAATCAGTCGAATACTACTTGTTTCATTTAATGAGCGCTAGAAAAGGGTGATGTAACATTGTCCTAGGAAACCTTGGTGATAATAATCTTCGTTCATATTTTTCCCAACTGCTGGAAAATTTGGCCGAACTGAACGAAAAGAAAAATGGTAGGCGGCCTTTTCCGCCTGAGTGAGTGGCTCTTGCTTTTTTAGATTGGTAACCGCGGGAGACAGACCTATCAATACCGATTGGGTGAAAAGTCGCCATAACGAATTCGCTAAAATCCGGGTAATCGTATCGCGATTATAAAATTGTTGGTGCCCAAATTCATTTTGTCGGTTAAATTGACATTGTAAGAGCGACAGAATTAACCCCATATATATATTATATGTATAAAAAAAAGGTTATAATAACCTAATCGACAAGCAAAAATTGTCTTAAAGCTCGTGGTTTTTTTTGCTTCCCCGCTTTCCTAACTTCAATAAACAAAAAAAATTGGTGATAGTGCGGTTCTTATGGTGCTACAAATTTATGTTGCTGATCCCCATACCCAATCAGAAAAAAAAAATAAAAAAAAAAAAAAACCTCTATAAAATGATATATATAAAAGAGTGAATAGAAAAAAAAAGAACATCAAAAGCCTCCATATACCCTTTTCACATAGTTCCTCTTCTTATCTCAGTATACGGTTCTAGGCCGAAAACAAAAAAAAAAAAAAAAAAACTGTGCCCACAAGCAAATACAAAAGAGAACAACAAAAAAGAAAAAGAACAGAATTAAAAGAATACGGCACGAAACCCATACATAAAACAAAACATAAAAGCAAAAAAAAAAAAAACGGTCCGGAGCAGTTTGGGAAGGTGTTAAAAACAGCGCTACTTCCTGATACATTCCGCCAAAAAGTAGGCAACCTTGTGACGATCCTCCATCATTGCTTCGATCCCGGCAGCTGGCATATTTAATTTGAAATTTCTAGTTTTTGTTTGTTATATTTTTAATATTAATTTTAGTTTGTTACCTTTTCTTTCGTTTTAAGTAAATATAATAATTAAACAGAGATAAATAATAAAAATAGAATAAAAGAGAAATTTATGTTGAGCCAAATTGTATCCCTCGCGTCCATAAGAATATCCCTGCCATCTCCTGTGTGTTTTACTTTTAGCGATCCTGTGTTGTGCACACCACCGGACCAGCAATTCAACAGGTAATTTGTTTGCTACATTGTTTTTACCTTCTTTTTTTTTTTTTTTTGGTTCAAAATAATTTTTTATGTCATTTGGGTTTAAGGTTAGCATTTCTATAAAATAATTTTGTCTTATTAAATAAAATCCACATGCTTCTGAGTGTTGGTTTCATAGGTTCTAAAAAGCTTTTATTGAAAGCACTTTTGTTTGTTTGAATTTTTTTTTAATTTTATATACCTATATATTTTAGTTTCCTTCTCATTACATTCCTAATTTTTATGTATGTGTACATAGTTATACCTTTATTTTTCTCTCTTTGCCAATGTTAGTCAATGGATACCTACTAATTTTTTTTCTTGCTGTTAATAATTTTTTTTTTTTCTTCTTCTTTTTCCATTAAGTATTGAGTTGTAATTATTTTTTTTTTTTTGTTTTTTTTTTGAATAAATCATTGAAAGTTATCTTTACGAAAAGAATTTTGATGGTGTCTTTTCAGTTTGTTTGTTTGGCACTATTTTGCTGGGAAGTTAATTTAAGATTTCTCTCGCTACATGAGGGCACAGTTTTGTTTTGAAAACTTAAGGTCAACGGTCAACGCAATGATGTCTAATTAAAAAAAATCAAACACCATAGGGGTGATCATAGGTGAGTAAGCATGGGGAGGCGGGACAACCAAGTGGCATAAATAAAGCAATTATTTTTTTTGAGTTAGGGGTTGCCACACATTTTGAGCAAGTGGCAGCCATGGTACCCTACCTAACAATTAGGTACGGTAAAGGGGAGGGCAGCTCATCGGCACCAATACCATCTCGGGTGCCGAAGTTTTGAGAGAAGTGAGGGGAGGCTTGATGTGTCTGTTGAGCCTGTAGTTGGCTGAGCTCAGCATACCAAGGTTTTTAGTTCTGTCCATTTCTTCCAGTTTTTTTTTCTTCAGTATCCCATTTCATACCTTTCCCATCCAGTTTTTGTTCCTTTTCCCTTTCCCATAATTTTTTTTATTGTTTTTTTTTTTGACTAGGCATGAAAACGTACGGTAGTCCGTTAGGCAGGCAAAAGACCCCACCCCATCGACGAGCTAAGCACGTGCTTTTAGCTAGCATGCCTACCTTGCCTTCGCCCATCGGACACCCTTCCACCCAATCACAACATCGTGGATTCCTGTATCTACCAGGGTGGAAGGTACACCCCAACATCGTATACCGTTACAGGTGGCGCCCAACGTGGGGCACTATTTCCGTGCTTCCCAATTCCTTGTGGGGCACAAGATCTTTATATATAATTTTCTTTTTTTTTCCAAAATTTTTCCAATTTCTTTTCATTGATGTCCAACTATTTTCAACTATGTACAGAACTAAATGGCCTCCATTAGATGAGCTTTAATACACTAGGTACCTGTTACATATACACCCTGTAACCGAGTGACACTGCTACCAACAGCGACATTTATGACAGCAGCTTTTGACGGCTGTCATACCACCGAACTCGACAAGCATGCACGCGGTGGATTCCATTCTTTCATCAACCATAACCCCAACCAGTCATTTCATTCAATCTTAAACTTTAATAAATGTAATTGAATAATTATGTAATTGAATTAATATCTAACGATTAAAACTGAATTATAAATTATAAAAGGAAGACTTTCATTAAAACATAAAAGTGGCGACGAGGATGTCGGAGTATGTTCGATTCATCATCTGAAGAAGAAATTCCGACCAACGATATCGAGCAAAAAATTAAAAACGAGCCTAATATACAAAATTCACCACCTTCAGCGCACACTTCTAATACTTCAAACTCAGCAAAAATGTCGAGGGAAGCCTCCATTTCGATAGGACACATGGAAGCGTTCGATATCACAAGGCAAGGCACTTGGGGATCCTACAAGAGGCGATTCGACATCTTTCTGGAAGCAAATGGAATCACGACGGCTAGTTTACAACGAGCTACATTCCTTACTGTTTGTGGAGCAGCATTATTCGATCTGCTGGAATCTTTAATTTCGCCAAAAAAGGTAACCGAACTTGATTATGACTCTATTTGTAAAACTCTCTCTGATCATTTCTCTCCACCCCCGTCTGAAATCGCCTCATTCTACAATTTCTTCAAGCGCGATCAACTACCCGATGAGAAAACTACAGATTACGTTGCAGAACTTCGAAAAATTGCAAGCCACTGCAACTTTGCAAATTCATTAGACCGTATGTTACGGGACCGATTCGTTTGTGGACTTCGTGATAGCCGGTTGCAGCAGGAACTGATCGCAACACCATCACTTACATTTCAAGGAGCTCAGGAGAAGGCAGCGGCAGCTGAAGCAGCCATCCGTAGTTTACAAATGATTAAATCAAACTCGCCTACGACAAGCACATCTGTTGATCAAATCAACGCAGTACAAAGAGGATTCAGCAAAGATAAACCAAGAAATGTAAAAACAACAAAAAATGATTTCCTTGGCTCTGGATTCCGTTCAAGTGCGTGCTACAGCTGCGGAGGGGCACATCAGCGTACTTCTTGCAAGTTTCGCACAGCTGTATGTAACAATTGTGGCAAGACGGGACACATAAAAAAGGTATGTAGGGGTGGTAAGAGGGATGGTCAGGGACAGGCAAATTTCAAGAGGGCTGCCAATTCAATTGTAAATCAGATTTCCTGCGTTCCAAATTTAAAACAACGAACGAATATTGTTCTTAATGGACGCAAGTGCGAGTTTGAAGTTGATTCTGGATCCAATTTCACAATAATTTCCGAGTTTAGCTTTGATAGGTTATGGCCACAATTTAAGCCACAACTATCAAAAGTAGAAACAAAAATAATGGATTTCCAAGGGAATACGATTACATTTAAAGGAGAGTGTTTAGTCAACGTCTGGTATAAAGGCCGAGAAATCCGCAATTTAATGCTTCTTGTTGCAGCTGGT
The DNA here is from genome assembly GCA_949372485.1 of Cheilosia soror. Taxonomy (NCBI): domain Eukaryota; kingdom Metazoa; phylum Arthropoda; class Insecta; order Diptera; family Syrphidae; genus Cheilosia; species Cheilosia soror. Next base: position 36,075,024 of record OX443562.1, read on the forward strand.
ACGCGCACGAATATTTTAGGCTGCAACTGGTTTGCGCCTTTAGGAATATCTATTCAAGGGGTTCATTCTGTAAAGTCTTCCATTGTTCACGAAGTAGTGGACGATTATCGTGATTTATTTTCAAATCAATTGGGTGTTTATACAGGACCACCCATAGCACTTTCCTTGAACCCAGAAATTACACCAATTCACTTACCCGCCAGAAGGATTCCTTTTGCGATTCGATCCAAGGTAGAAGCGGAATTAGACCGCATGGTATCACAGGGCATACTTGAACCCGTTGATTACTCGAGGTGGGCTACACCAATCGTTCCAGTGCCGAAACCAAACGGAACTATACGTATTTGTGGTGACTATAAGGCAACTGTAAATAAGGCCTTGCAGCCTCATTGCTATCCAATCCCTTCGATGCATGAGCTGATTGCAAATCTGCCACACGGGGCTGTATTTGCAAAGTTGGACTTAGCACAGGCATATCAACAACTGATTGTTGATGAAGAAACAGCACAAGCGCAAACAATTATTACACATAAAGGCGCATTTAAGGTGAAAAGACTACAATATGGAATTTCCTCCGCACCAGGTGAATTTCAGAAATGTATGTCAGGGTTGCTGCGTGGTATTGATGGTGTCGTGTGTTATTTGGATGACGTTGTTGTTATTGGGGATAATTCTAACGGTTTAGCTGGAAAACTGCGAATGGTTTTCGATCGCATACGAACAGCTGGGCTGAAATTGCGTAAGGAAAAATGCATGTTCGACGTTCCGTCAATTAATTTCTTGGGGTTTACTATCGATGCAGAAGGAATTCATCCCCTAAAGGAAAAGCTATTATCGATACAAAACACGCCTCCTCCGAAGAACAAGAGTGAGCTTCAAGCGTTTCTAGGGCTTCTAAACTTCTATCATTCGTTTCTTCGTTCAAAGGCTACATTAGCCGAACCCCTTCACAGACTTTTAGATAAGAGTTCTGCTTGGAAGTGGACAAAGATTCATCAAACTTCATTCGTTAATCTTAAGAATCTTTTATCATCAGACAGCGTGCTTATGCCCTTCAATGACAAGTTACCGGTCATATTAACTTGTGACGCTTCACCATATGGGGTTGGTTCGGTTTTAGCTCACTTACTGCCAGATGGATCCGAACGACCAATTGCGTATTATTCAAGGACTCTGACGCCAGCAGAACGAAACTATGCGCAGATCGATAAGGAAGCGTTGGCAATTATTGCGAGTATTAAGAAGTTTCATGACTACTTATACGGTAGACATTTCGTGATTTATACAGATCACAAACCGTTGTTGGGTCTGTTTTCTCCTTGCAAGCCTACACCAAATACCCTATCTGAGAGGATGCTACGTTATATTATTTTTTTAAACGCCTACAACTACAATCTTCAACACAAAGCGGGGAAGGACATCGCTCATGCCGACGCGTTTAGTCGCCTGCCAGCTAACAGTTCCAGCAATTCCGAAGAAGACGAAGGAGAAGTAGTTCTGATGATCGATTTGCTTGATTCGCCATTGATACAGGCGAGGGATATTGCAAGCGATACCAAAAAGGACAGAATATTATCACGTGTCCTACACTGGACATTGAGGGGATGGCCAACTGTCGCTGAACCAGACTATAAAGTCTTTTTCGATCGGAAAACTGAGATTTCATCTATCAGAGGATGTTTAGTTTGGGGTCAACGAGTGGTAGTTCCCGAAATTCATCGAAGTAAACTCCTTGCAGCACTGCACGCCAACCATCCTGGAATAGTTCGTATGAAAGCTTTGGCCAGGAGTTACGTGTGGTGGCCAAAAATTGACGGAGACATCGAACAGACAGTAAAGCGGTGTGAAATTTGCCAACAGATGCGTCCCGATAATCCTCCTATCAAGGGATATATTTGGGAAGAAGAGAAAAACCCTTGGCGCAGGGTTCATATAGATTTCGCGGGTCCATTTAAAGGAAATCTTTTCTTTTTGGTTGTAGATGCATATTCCAAATGGTTGGAGGTTCATCCAGTTTCTTCTACATCTACATCTTGCGCTGTGTCGGTTCTTAGGCAACTCTTTGCGACACATGGCCTACCCGATGTCATTGTTTCTGACAATGGGACGGCTTTCACATCTCATGATTTTAAGATATTTTGTGAAAATAATTTAATTAAGCATATCTTTTCAGCTCCATTCCACCCATCTACAAATGGCCAAGTGGAGCGAATGGTGCGCACGACGAAAGAATACTTAAAGAAGACTCCAAACGGAGATATTCGATTGCGTTTAGCCAGATTTTTGTTAGACCAACATGTAACACCACATACATCTACTGGGCGTTCGCCTGCGGAGCTACTTTTTAATCGCAGGCCTCGCACGTATTTTGACAAACTTCATCCAGAATCAATGCCGATTCAAGTAAGAGTTCCACAGCAACAGCTTCCGGGAAACAACTTCGATTGCGGTGAACCAGTATGGTATCGAAATTACGTGGAAGGACCAAGGTGGGTACCTGGCCGCGTAGCGGATGTTAAAGGTCCGGTTTCGGTAGTCATCCAGTCTCAAGGTGGCCATCAAGAAGTTCATCGTCATGCGGATCAGGTTCGTCGAAGATCAGTGGAGCCGAGTGCAGCCAATCCTGGAGAAACAGTCGAAAGCCAAATTCCACCTATTGCAGAGTCAACAGCAATTCAACCTGAAGTTCGTCGATCCGAAAGGCTGCGGAACAAAGCTCAGAACCCCGAAACAGTTTCATCCTTGGGTGAAGGAGTGTTACATATACACCCTGTAACCGAGTGACACTGCTACCAACAGCGACATTTATGACAGCAGCTTTTGACGGCTGTCATACCACCGAACTCGACAAGCATGCACGCGGTGGATTCCATTCTTTCATCAACCATAACCCCAACCAGTCATTTCATTCAATCTTAAACTTTAATAAATGTAATTGAATAATTATGTAATTGAATTAATATCTAACGATTAAAACTGAATTATAAATTATAAAAGGAAGACTTTCATTAAAACATAAAAGTACCCATTCTTGATTCCAAAGACAACCAGATCCTGAGTCTCATAATGGCAAACGCGTTGGCATTATATGTTTTTGCTCAGGATTGGAAGTCCTTGATGACGGCGGAGGAGTTCTGAGAGTCTTCGGGAATTACATTCACAGCAATCTTCGAATTGCTTCCCATGGATACTCCTCTCGTTTAGGCTGGAAGTTACGAATAGCGAATGAACTGTTGACCGGGATAGGGAATCTCTTTATAGACCTCATTCGTCAGTTGCAGTAGTTTTTTTTTTCTCGTAACACTTCCAACCTCATACACCTTAGGGTTTCGCGAAGTACTGGTATCCGCTGGTGCAAAGGTTTTATTGTACTAGTTCGTTGTACTAGGTCTGTCCGCCAAAAGCTTGTATACTCGCGAGGATCCCGCTTCTCTCGAAACAAATGCTTTTCTTGTGTTGTCCCCATACTCAATTATGTCTGCCGCCAAGTATCACCCCGATAACATATCTACATATAATTATAATAATATTAAAATCCCAACCAAAATAATTCCGTGAATAGTTAGAATATCAAATTACTCGTTTTATTATAGCGCATTTATTCGCATAGTCTTATTCAGTTTGACCAAATTTTCTTTGCTTTTGTTTTTCTTTTTTTTTCTCAAGGTTATTTCAATTTCATTTATTTTTATCGTAAAACTCTTACGAATTTTATTTGCAACCCTAAAACAGCATACTCGTATAATCGTTAAAAAGGCATAGGTATTAGGTATGTCTGATCAAAGGGGAGGTATGTCAGGGAGAGGTAGACCACCGTACTATTTGAGAAGTAGGCGGGGTTGGACAGATCAATCCCCTCAATCATTTTACTTACACCCCCCAAATTATAATGTTCAGCACTCTCCCCCATCTCACAGTGCTCCGGTTAGTCATCAATCGTCGCCGCATACTTCAGCCCAACAGTCACTTGAGACAACTAATCGAAAAAGGAGTAGTCAGAGCTTACCAAATCCTTTGACCGGCCATAGAGATTTTACCCAAGCTACTAACTTGGTCCACGGTTCAACCTCTGCTATGGTAAGCGACACTTCTAGGCCAGCGGATCCCATATCACCAGCGCAGGGTATTTCAGCTAACCAGGCCCCTCTATACACTAGATTTGCAGGACAGCGAGATTCGGTTAATCATATGTCTGTTCCTAACTTGGATAATAGCATACAGGAAGAACCTAATGATGCAGCAACCCAGCGGTATGTCAGGGAGTTAATGACTGCAACTGTTGGGTTAAATAGGGCAGGGGATATGGGCACTATTCGGAGGGAACTGCAAGAGGAATCGGAGAGGCTTCGTCAGGTTGTCGCCGACGTAATCCGTGAAACTCTCCATTTTTCAACCCCTAACAATTCAGGCAATGCGCCAACCTCCAATCAGGCACAAAACCCTATTCTGGAACAACAGCCAGGTTTCGAAACTCAGCATCATCATCAGAACTACGCACCACCTAACCAGTCTCATCTCGGTGCCGCATATAGCAACGATTTCGTGGAACAGTTGCGCAATATGCAGATAAACGATGTCAGTGGTCAACATTCTAGACCTGCTAACCCAGGCTATGGGCAGGTTGCTCCCACCACTAGTCGGTACACCGACTTTCACAAGTGGGGGTTGAAGTACGACAACCAGAATATGACCGTTGACGACTTCCTATTCCGTCTCGAACATCTTCGTTGTTCATACTACGTGGAATGGGAAGACATCGTCCGAAACTTTCACCATTTCGTTGATGGTGAAGTGAGCGCATGGTTCTGGATACACCTGAAAACCCATCCATCCCTTAGCTGGCCTGATTTGAGGTTAGCTCTAGTGGAGCACTTCAGGAGTCTTGAGAGTGACGAAGAGTTGGCCCGGAAAATGGACGATCGTCGTCAAAGTCCAAACGAGTCCTTCGACCAGTTCTACTCTGACCTTCTGAAATTAAACTCGAGATTGCGATCACCTAGAGGTCCGGAACGGATCATATTTTTGATTCGGCAAAATGTTCGACCTGAAATTGGAGGGCGACTGTTGACGTTTAAAACGAACAGTTTGCCAGAGATGGTTTACATATGTCGGACCATTGAAAAATATGGTGCCGATCATACTCCTCGTGTGAGGCAGCCTCAACAGTTTCAGTCACATTTTCCCAGAAGAGTGAACGAATTAGACGCTGAGAATCCTGACGTTCCTTGCCCTCAGAGCGTAGACGCTGTCGGGTACTCAGTTAACCCTAGAGGATCGAGTAATGTTGTATGCTGGAACTGTAAGGCAAATGGACATATCTACCACCACTGTGCTAGTCCTATTCGTAACCTGTTTTGTTACAGGTGCGGACTTGCCAATACCACAACTCCCCATTGTCCGAAATGTTCGGAAAACTGGCAGAGGAGCAATCAAGTTTCTGGGGCACATTGCTCACAAACGACAACCCCGGACTCGAACCAGTAAACTCCCCTAAGGAGAACCATACCCCAGACTTACCACCCAAAAACATAGAAATAAAAATTCTTACAAGACCTCAAAACTTTGCCCTTAATTCTGACCAACCAACGTACCATCCTGTGCTTACTCTCCATGAAAGGCTTCAGAACTACGAAAAAGTACGCTCTCGAATCTTCAGCTCTGAGCCAAAAATTTCTGCAAAAGTAGTCAAGCTACGACGACGTTTCCAAGAAAAAAAAAACGCCTACAGAGCCATCTCCTCTACCACTTTGTTAAACGATGATGACCCTAGACCATACGCGAACGTCCTGATAAGCAATACCCCCATGTTCGGTCTCCTTGACTCGGGAGCTACCATTAGTTGCTTAGGCTCTGGAGCAATTGCTTTCCTTAGGGAAAATCAGATACCGTATAAACCGTTTTCGTCAGGCGTTAGCACGGCTAGTGGACAAGTTCAGGCAATTGTTGGTACTGTAGATGTCCCAATTAAATACAATGGCTTGGAGAAGAAAATATGCCTTTTCATAGTCCCCTCGCTCGAGCAGAAACTCTATTTGGGAGTGAACTTCTGGAAGTTGTTCAACCTTGCTCCCCACATAATTTCTTCGTTGGTTCAGGTGCCCCAAACCGAAACCCTTGACCCAAATGCTCATGTATTGTCGCCTGGCCAATCAGTGGCGCTCGAAAAAGTAAAATCCTTGTTTCCATCCTTTGCCGTTCATGGCCTGGGGCAAACAAAGGTCGAAGTACATACCATAGATACTGGTGACGCTGCCCCGATAAAACAAAGACACTATCCCGTGTCGCCAGCAATCCAAAACTTGCTCTATGAGGAGGTGGATCGTATGCTTCAGATGGATGTGATTGAAGAAAGTACTAGTGCTTGGAGTTCTCCCGTAGTTTTGGTACGGAAGAAGGCCGGGAAAAACCGGCTCTGCCTAGACTTTCGGAAAGTCAACTCCGTCACCAAGAAGGATGCGTACCCCCTACCCCATATTGAAGGTTTGCTAGGGCGTCTTTCAGATTCACATTTCATTTCGAGTGTGGATCTGAAGGATGCCTTTTGGCAGATTCCATTGGAAAAAACTTCACGGGAAAAGACTGCGTTTACCATTCCGGGCAGACCACTTTATCAGTTTAAGGTTATGCCCTTCGGCCTTTGCAATGCTCCACAGCGCATGTGCAGGCTCATGGATAAGGTAATACCTCACGAATTGAAGCAAAACATATTCGTTTACTTGGACGACCTACTGATTACCTCTCGGAATTTTGATGAGCATTTAATGATGCTTAAGATCGTGGCTACAAGGTTGACAGAAGCGGGTCTTACTATTAACGTAGATAAGTCCAACTTCTGTTTTAAAGAGCTAGAGTATCTTGGGTTCATTGTGGGTGAGGGCTGCCTGAAAACTAACCCAGATAAGGTAGCTTCCATAGTAGAGTTTCCTATCCCCAAAACAGCTCGACAAGTCAGGAGATTCATGGGACTATCTGGTTGGTACCGACGGTTCGTTCAGAACTATTCTGCACTTGCTGCGCCTATAACTAACACCTTAAAAAAGGGTAATAAATTTGAGTTTGGTCCTGAGGCAGTAAAAGCCTTTATGGAGTTAAAGGAGGCACTCACCTCCGCCCCCATATTAATAAACCCGGATTTTACAAAACCTTTTACTATCTTGTGCGATGCATCATCCTCTGGCGTGGGTTGCGTTCTTTGTCAGGAAGATGAAGAAGGTCTGGATCGGCCCATATACTATTATTCCCACAAACTGAACTCAGCGCAGCGCAACTATTCTGTAACAGAATTGGAATGCCTCGCTGCAGTATTAGGAGTACAAAAGTTTAGACCATATGTGGAGGGACAAACCTTCAAAATAGTGACTGACCATGCAAGCCTAAAGTGGCTTATGAGTCAGAAGGATCTGAATGGTAGATTAGCGCGATGGAGCTTAAAGCTTCAAGGGTTTACTTTTGATATCGAACATCGTAAAGGATCGCAGCATGTTGTTCCAGACGCGTTATCGCGAGTATACGCCGTCGATTCTTTAAACGATGTCCCATTTCTGAGTAGCTCCCATGAGGTACTTCACATTAACCTCGCGGATCCGAGTTTTAAATCGGATGAATATGTGCGGTTAATCGAAACCATCAAAAGCAACAACGACCAGCTTCCTGACCTTCAAGTCTCCAATAACTATGTGTATAAGAAGGTAAAATTTTGCACAGGGCACCCCGTCGAAGACGACAGGGTGTGGAAGCTTTGGGTCCCATCGGCGCTGACCGAATCCATGATCCTACTGGCCCATGAACCACCGAAAGCGGGGCATGGGGGAATTGCAAAAACGTTGTATCGTCTTCGCGATAGGTTTTACTGGCCTAATATGGCGGCTCAAGTAAGATCGATCATAGCGAATTGCGACGTATGCAAGGGTTCGAAGGCCCCTAATGTCACTTTACGACCACGAATGGGAAAAGCTTTTGTGGTTGAAAGGCCGTACCAGCACCTCTTCGTAGACTTTTTGGGACCATACCCGCGGTCTCTACGTGGTAACACGTACATCATAGTGTGCCTGGATCAACTTACGAAATTCGTACATATTCATCCCCTGCGAAAAGCCACCAGCGAAGCCGCGATTCGAATTCTGGAAGAAGAGATCTTTTCAGTTTTTGGAGTACCGGAGTCCTTGATGTCGGACAACGGGAAGCAGTTCGTGAGCAAAGAGTTCAGCAAATTCTTGAACTCATACGGTGTGACCCATGTAAGGACAGCAGCCTACTCTCCACAGGCGAATGCCAGCGAGAGGGTGAATCGATCGGTTCTGGGTGCAATTAGATCGTACCTGGAAAAAGATCAACGGCATTGGGACAAGCACCTATCTTCCATCGCCAGTGCTCTAAGAACGACTATACACACTGCTATTGGTATGTCCCCGTATGAGGCATTGTTTGGACAATGCAAGGTTGAGCACGGCTCCGACTACCAATTGCTGAAATCTCTTGGGAACGTCAACAACCCAGAATTTCAAGTTTTGCCAAAGGCCTCCAAGATGAATATGATCCACGCACACTTAAAAGATTCCCTGGAAAGAGCGCATCAGGTGTATGAGCAATCCTACAACACCCGCAGCAAGGATTTAAAGTTCAAGGTTGGGGATTTTGTTTTCAAACGCAACTTCGTTCTGAGCGACGCGAGCAAACGCATTAACGCCAAGTTATGTCCCAAGTTCGTCAAGGCAAAAATTAAGGCTATTCATAGTCATAACCTTTACGAACTTGAGGACGAATGCGGTCAGAATCTGGGGGTATTCCATGCTAAAGATATGCGGCGGTAATGCGACTCTATAAATAGGCCTAAACAAACGTGCATTTATCCATCAGCCGCTTTCTTGTTTATTTTGTTGGTCACATAACTGACCCAAAATTAACAAGTTTTGTAGGGCTTAGTTTCCTACTACTATTATTTTTTTTTAGCCTGGGTACCGGTGATGTTCCTGAGACTTTCCATTTGCAATGACCTTATTAAAAGAAAATAAATCAGTCGAATACTACTTGTTTCATTTAATGAGCGCTAGAAAAGGGTGATGTAACATTGTCCTAGGAAACCTTGGTGATAATAATCTTCGTTCATATTTTTCCCAACTGCTGGAAAATTTGGCCGAACTGAACGAAAAGAAAAATGGTAGGCGGCCTTTTCCGCCTGAGTGAGTGGCTCTTGCTTTTTTAGATTGGTAACCGCGGGAGACAGACCTATCAATACCGATTGGGTGAAAAGTCGCCATAACGAATTCGCTAAAATCCGGGTAATCGTATCGCGATTATAAAATTGTTGGTGCCCAAATTCATTTTGTCGGTTAAATTGACATTGTAAGAGCGACAGAATTAACCCCATATATATATTATATGTATAAAAAAAAGGTTATAATAACCTAATCGACAAGCAAAAATTGTCTTAAAGCTCGTGGTTTTTTTTGCTTCCCCGCTTTCCTAACTTCAATAAACAAAAAAAATTGGTGATAGTGCGGTTCTTATGGTGCTACAAATTTATGTTGCTGATCCCCATACCCAATCAGAAAAAAAAAATAAAAAAAAAAAAAAACCTCTATAAAATGATATATATAAAAGAGTGAATAGAAAAAAAAAGAACATCAAAAGCCTCCATATACCCTTTTCACATAGTTCCTCTTCTTATCTCAGTATACGGTTCTAGGCCGAAAACAAAAAAAAAAAAAAAAAAACTGTGCCCACAAGCAAATACAAAAGAGAACAACAAAAAAGAAAAAGAACAGAATTAAAAGAATACGGCACGAAACCCATACATAAAACAAAACATAAAAGCAAAAAAAAAAAAAACGGTCCGGAGCAGTTTGGGAAGGTGTTAAAAACAGCGCTACTTCCTGATACATTCCGCCAAAAAGTAGGCAACCTTGTGACGATCCTCCATCATTGCTTCGATCCCGGCAGCTGGCATATTTAATTTGAAATTTCTAGTTTTTGTTTGTTATATTTTTAATATTAATTTTAGTTTGTTACCTTTTCTTTCGTTTTAAGTAAATATAATAATTAAACAGAGATAAATAATAAAAATAGAATAAAAGAGAAATTTATGTTGAGCCAAATTGTATCCCTCGCGTCCATAAGAATATCCCTGCCATCTCCTGTGTGTTTTACTTTTAGCGATCCTGTGTTGTGCACACCACCGGACCAGCAATTCAACAGGTAATTTGTTTGCTACATTGTTTTTACCTTCTTTTTTTTTTTTTTTTGGTTCAAAATAATTTTTTATGTCATTTGGGTTTAAGGTTAGCATTTCTATAAAATAATTTTGTCTTATTAAATAAAATCCACATGCTTCTGAGTGTTGGTTTCATAGGTTCTAAAAAGCTTTTATTGAAAGCACTTTTGTTTGTTTGAATTTTTTTTTAATTTTATATACCTATATATTTTAGTTTCCTTCTCATTACATTCCTAATTTTTATGTATGTGTACATAGTTATACCTTTATTTTTCTCTCTTTGCCAATGTTAGTCAATGGATACCTACTAATTTTTTTTCTTGCTGTTAATAATTTTTTTTTTTTCTTCTTCTTTTTCCATTAAGTATTGAGTTGTAATTATTTTTTTTTTTTTGTTTTTTTTTTGAATAAATCATTGAAAGTTATCTTTACGAAAAGAATTTTGATGGTGTCTTTTCAGTTTGTTTGTTTGGCACTATTTTGCTGGGAAGTTAATTTAAGATTTCTCTCGCTACATGAGGGCACAGTTTTGTTTTGAAAACTTAAGGTCAACGGTCAACGCAATGATGTCTAATTAAAAAAAATCAAACACCATAGGGGTGATCATAGGTGAGTAAGCATGGGGAGGCGGGACAACCAAGTGGCATAAATAAAGCAATTATTTTTTTTGAGTTAGGGGTTGCCACACATTTTGAGCAAGTGGCAGCCATGGTACCCTACCTAACAATTAGGTACGGTAAAGGGGAGGGCAGCTCATCGGCACCAATACCATCTCGGGTGCCGAAGTTTTGAGAGAAGTGAGGGGAGGCTTGATGTGTCTGTTGAGCCTGTAGTTGGCTGAGCTCAGCATACCAAGGTTTTTAGTTCTGTCCATTTCTTCCAGTTTTTTTTTCTTCAGTATCCCATTTCATACCTTTCCCATCCAGTTTTTGTTCCTTTTCCCTTTCCCATAATTTTTTTTATTGTTTTTTTTTTTGACTAGGCATGAAAACGTACGGTAGTCCGTTAGGCAGGCAAAAGACCCCACCCCATCGACGAGCTAAGCACGTGCTTTTAGCTAGCATGCCTACCTTGCCTTCGCCCATCGGACACCCTTCCACCCAATCACAACATCGTGGATTCCTGTATCTACCAGGGTGGAAGGTACACCCCAACATCGTATACCGTTACATACTCAAGAGCTGTGCACCAGAACTTGCTTCTGTACTATGTAAGCTGTTTAGCATGTAGTACTCCCCTTCATGCTGGAAGACTGCTCGCACTCAACCTATTCCAAAGAAAGGGAGGAAATGTCTGCCACAAACCTATCTTCCAATAGCGTTACTTTCAATGCTCTTAAAAGTAATGGAAAAGGCAATAAATGTCGAAATAATCAAATACCTAGAAGGCCACCGATTAATAAGCAACAGGCAATACGGATTTCGGAGCTGTCGTTCCACTGGAGACCTGTTAAGCTACGTAACGCACTTATGCACGCAAGCAATTAAACAACACGGCGAATCCAGAGCCGTAGCCTTGGACATATCAAATGCATTTGACCGAGTCAAGCATAAAGCCCTATTAGGCAAGGTAGCGTCTTATGGATTACCATAAGTTGTTGACTCTGCGGATGGATGCAAAATCTAATTTGTTTGCTATAACTGCAGCAGTGCCCCAAGGATATATTCTTTCTCCAACTCTATTTCTTCTCCACATCAACGATTCGATTGGATCGACAATGCCAGTACTCTTATATCCTCCATCTTGAACAGTGGGCCTGTGAATGCGGCTACATCACACAGTCAGAGATGTGAACAAATTAGTTCTCTAAATGATGATCTGGACAAAATCTTGAAGTGGGGAAAAGACAAGATGGTTGTATTTAATGCAAACAAGACACAGCTCACAACATTTTCTAGGAAAAATGCATCAACAGTTCCTCAGATCCAAATGGATGACCATCCACCATCTCAAGGACTCAATGTACCTTCTAGGAGTCCAGGTGAATTCAGGAATCACATGGCAGAGCCACATATCCTATATGGCAAGATCGGCGTCCACTAAGTTGAGCTACCTATTTAGAGCAAAGAGGTACTTTAGCCCCAAGCAACTTCTCCTTCTCTACAAAGCACAGGTTAGACGACCAGCCTTGGAATATTGTTCCCATATATGGAGCTCGGCCCCAAAACATTCACTTAACCTACTTGACAGCATACAGAGATGAGCAGTTCGACTTATTGGAGACACTTCACTCACATCGAATCTATAACCGTTGGTGCACATCAGAAGACAAGTCGCTGACCTTTGCTTGTTCTATAGGTACTTCCATGGTAGATGTTCCGAGGAATTCAAAGACATTACCCCTCGAAATGCAACTTTTTGACAACCGCGAGGACATCAATTTTCCAAAACTCCTTCCGTTACAGGACAAGCAAACTTTGGAACTCGCTTCCTGAGATGTATTTCCAGAAGACTACAATTTACAGCAATTTAAGTGCAGAACTAACATACATCTGCAAGCACCCGGGAGAAGTATTAAAAAAAAATTCAAAGATAACAAAATACATATATGTATTTACATAACGCTTAAATCCATGAGAGGACACCCAAGAATCAATACTCATAAACATCAAAATACATTACTGAAATCGCACAGGATAGAGGACAATCATTATTCTGAACAGCGACAATTTTATGGCGTATCTACCGATACCGTTTTTGGCATAGCATTTTCTTCAACTCTCCGATATAGTGAGATGTGACTACTACCTACGGAGAATGCACGAGGCTAAGAAATAAAATAAACAACTAATTGAATTGTAAATTAAAATTTTTAACATTGCCATCACTTTTGCGATTGGCAATTTTAAATCTTCCACAGTAATATTTGTCTATGACAGTAGGTACCTTATTAAAAGCAAATACACCATATAATCATATCATTGAAATCAGATGACAAATTCAAAAAGCTTATGTTTTTATCTATTTAGATAAGTATGTCTCTATATTTTAAAATGTTAACAGCAATATTGCGTGTTTCTGAATTTGTATTCGTTTTTTGTACATTCTACCTATAAGAATGATTAGATACCTACCTATAACACTGATGATACATTGAATTGCACAAATCACGATATCAAATCCATTATTACCACGAAAAATAATTTTCGTGGGTAGGTAGATACATAGAACATTTTTTTTGAAAACAAAGAACCACCAACAAATAGAAGCAATCATATTTTCTTATCTTTGGCAAATTGAAAGTAATTCATTTGATGGATTGTTATTGGATAGTAACGAAATTATTCGTTTTAAATGATAATAAAATAAAAAGAGAATGTATAATACATTTTAGATTGCCGTTACATAAGTTAACTATTGTTTACAGTACTCTGACCAAATAGAACTGTCCGATAAGAACGATTAATGGTCTTTGATCAAAAATGCCGCTTGAAATATATACAGTTTCAATAAATTTACCTAATTTATCAAATGGTATATAAATTTAACATTATCAATAAAAATATAGCTATCTTTTTTTGAACTACTGTCTAACAGGTTAGTACGATTCAAAAGACCAAGGAATAAAGCTAGGTTCCATACTCACATATACGTAAATATACGAAGCGGTATTTGTATTATAACTCCGTGTTCCATGTGCAAAGTCATAACAATATATATTTAAAACTATGAGCTCAGAGGATATTCCCAAATTTAAATTTTCAATTGACAAAATATTAGAGCCGGAACCCGCACATAACATAACAATTCACAGTGATAATAAACTAAGTTCATTTCTAACTGCTGCCGACGAAGGCCCAGAAGAGCCCACAATGTTTTCACAGGGTAGATTCCTGCGGGAGAGTTTAATCGAAACACCACAAGCACAGGCTGCACTATTCTCTTTAAATAATATGTACGAACACAGTACGGCATTACAAAAAATGTTTAATATACAAAACGCGTTTTCTATGTGCTTTTCCCAGTATGATCGATACAATTTGCAAATGGATATGAAAGGTAAATCAAAATAATAAAAAAAATTAAAAGTTATATCTATTATTTTTTAAATACCCACACGACATATTTCCGTAATGACTCCTCAATGATAATAGAAATAGAGTGAGGGTCAGAGTATCAGTTAAATAATTGCACTAATCTTGATTGGGTCAAAATCTACAAAGTACAAAAATCTCGAAAGAATATATCCCGAAAAAAATCTAGAAAATAAAACTGCTTTCGAGATTTTTATAATTCCTTAAATTTACTCCGAAAGTAATGAAAACAAATCTAAAATGAATATTCTGCACCTTTTTTTTTATTGAAAATTTTTAACAAATATCTAGTCATAACAAAATACCTTATTTCGAAACTATAACAATTCAACAGAAAATAAATTTACATATTGGATTGATTAAGTATGTTAGTCCAAACGTAAAAAACTCATTTTTTTAATACAAATATGTACAAATACCTTCAGAAGTACATACATAGATACAACATAATTTATTTTTTTTTATAATTCACTAGTGTCTAGTGCTCAAGGGGTTTGTGTTCCCATAAAATGTTAACGTATAGCTCGTCCACGGATGCGGCGATTCGGCCCCAGATTAATATCCGAATGCATAGATATCACAGTGACCTTCATCTTGCATTCTCCATGTACATAACGCTTCGGGACACTGTTTTAATCCTTTTCATAGTTGAAGAGGTTCTTTCATCGCTAACTGTGGTCACTGGAAGCGTGGCCAAAATCTGTAAGCAAGAAGTTTATAGCTCTAAAGTAAGGCTTGTTACATTATATCAAGCAATTTTAAAACTGCGGTAGATGGATCTCTCGACGATATTTTTTCGCACCAAAGAATGTGCTCAGCTTTCACAGCTGACAACGAAATTGTATTATTAAAGTAACTTGTTAGCTTTTCCATTACGTTCACTTGCTCAACTGCAGTAAAATCTGTGAGAAGAGCTTGAAACGATGGTAGAACGTCTGAATCTGTCCACAAGATTTTGTATTCACGGATCTATGCAGTGAATCTCTCCATTATGTTTATTCGCGGTTTGATAGATGGTCATATCGGTTGCCCTTTTCTATTATCATTGGTTGGATTTTATGCTCCTGCGAGAGTTCTAAGCAATCGCTTTTTATTTCATATACCCTATCATAGGGTTAACTATGGTTACAATGAATCAATTTCTAGATACCTTAGAGAATCGAATAAATATTGTCATGTTTTTGATTTTCATATTTGTAGAGATTCATTTAGGATTAAATTACTCCTGTTGTTAGGCTTTGGTGGTAATTTTTAAGTATAATTTTTGTATTAAGTATCTAATCTAGCGAGAAATAAATAACAAATAAATAATAAATAATGAATCAGTATACACTCTAAAATAGGGTTCAGTAGAACAGGTTTGTGTTAATGAAGTTCTTGGAGCTCTTAATTCAACTTCAAATAAGCCCTCGGTAAGTTGGGATGCCGATTGAAAAACCTCTCTGAAAAAATCTTCGAACTCAGAACTTCTTTTGTGCGGTCGATTGCAGATACGAAATCTAAGGATTTGTTCTGTAGGAAAACTGATAGCGTGAAAGGCAACCGGATAAATTTTACATAAATACGTTGCTCTGATGTCCCGTCTGGCAGCGCTTAATGGCAGCTAAAGGGTGCAACTGCATATTAAAAATGCGTTTTAATTCAAAACAGGAATAATTGGTGCAACCCTCTTGAATCTACTACCAAATAAGAGAGGATGGTGCCCATAGTACAAATCCATGTATCCAAGACGTTTTAAGTGCGTTAAAAAATTCCAATTTTGAATAATTAATGCAACCGCACCAATTTTTCCTAAAAGGTAGGATATTACAACGTAAATACAAATATGAAGATCCAAGACTTTTTGCGTGTCGCTAAGGCCTTGCCAGACGAAGTCAAAATATTGCTAAAATGCCATTTTGGAACAATTCATGCAACCACCTAATTTTTATTTTAGAATTTAAAGAAAAACCACCTGATAACAAATATATAAGTCCAAGACGTTTCACTACTTGTCGCCAAGTCATTGCCAGACAGGATTACAGATCCGCTAAAAATGCCCTATTTACACACAAAAACTCGCAACTGAACATTAAATAATGGACGCAAGCACACAAAAATTATCTTAATATGTATAGATTGAAACACCAGAAACATAACTGCATAGCTAAGCCCAACACGTTTCACTTGTCGCAGAGTCCTTCCCAGACGCATTAAAAACAAAAAAAAATCACGCTGAAAAAATATTAATAAAACTGCATTTCATATTTAGTTATATTTAATCAAAAAACATGAGATTCATTCTCAGACTCATCCGATTAGTCGAAACAATCAATTTCGTCTTCACTTTCACATTCATTAATTATATCTTTTTTAAGAAGGTTATTTAGTCCTTCAGGCGTCACATTACCACAAACCAGAGACATTTGTGACATTACCCTCGAACCCCTTAATTTGTAACACAAGATCCTTTAATATCCAGCCATTGAATTCTGGTGATATTGTAATTGACTGATTTGCCACAGCATTCCTCCAGATACAATATAATATATTTGCCCTAATAATGATGACTTATTTTGAGGTAACACTAACAAGCTTCATTCCTTTTTTTTTTAATGCGTCTGGGAAGGACTTGGCGACAAGTGAAACGTCTTGGACTTATATATTTGATATCAGGGGGTTTTTCTCTAAATTCTAAAATAAAAATTAGGTGGTTGCATGAATTATTTCAAAATGGCATTTTAGCAGTACAATTTTGACTTCGTCTGGCAAGCCCTTAGCGACACGCAAAAGGTCTTGGACCTTCATATTTGTATTTACGTTGTAATATCCTACCTTTTAGGAAAAATTGGTGCGGTTGCATTAATTATTCAAAATTGGAATTTTTAACGCACCTAAAACGTCTTGGATACATGTATTAGTACTATGGGGACCATCCTCTCTTATTTGGTAGTAGATACAAGCGGTTGCACCAATTATTCCCGTTTTAAAGTAGAAGTCGAGTCCCCCCCTCCCCTCCTGGCTGCGTGCCTCGCTTCAACGTTCGCGGGCAGAGCTATGGGGCAACTATTTTCACAGCTTTAAAAACCTCACCAGAGACCTCATAAAGTATTTAGATCAAATTCTGAATCGACTTAGTTATGTCCGTCTGTCTGTCTGCTGAAAATACTATTTTTTTACTTGATTTTTAGTCGTTTTGGTCCCAAATTGCACTCGTAATAATAAGCATAACTTACTGGTTGCTAATTCTTTTTAAAAGAGATGATGTATTATACGACCTAAAAATTTATCGCAACAAGTCTGTATACTATAGACACTCTTGGCCTAGCTTCTCATAACCTTTCGTTTGTGTGCTTTATTATTTTTGGGACGAGTGGAAGGGAGCTTCAATTATTTTATGTTGAGTCCGAATGGCTGAATTGAGAATCTTTTCCAGGACAGATAAGCTCTCGATGTTTGTCAGACGTTCGCTATTTGACAAAACACAAAGAATTAGCCACCATATTTCTATTGATAGAATTTAGCTAAATTGACATCTGAAATTAGGAGATCCGAAATAAGAGAAAGTATAAGACAAAACAAAACCATAACTAGATTGAACTTTACCTATTAACGGATAGTAGCCCTTTATATAATGCCTTTGTGGCGTAATGTTATTTTTATTGCATTGTTATTAACATGTCGAAAATTGTTTAATGATTTCGGATTTTTAAAGGTCGTCAAAATAATATGGACTTCTGTTATGGTGGACTTCCTGGATTTTATATATCCGAGTTTGGAACGAAACGAAAAGGCGGACAAATACGATTTACATCACACCAAACAAAAAACTTAGAACATCGCTTTTTAAGCTCAAAATATTTGTCACCAGAAGAAAGGAAGCATTTGGCTAATCAACTGAAACTAAGCGACAGACAAGTGAAGACATGGTTTCAAAATAGAAGAGCGAAATGGCGTCGGTCATGCCAATCGAAAAGCAGTGGCGCACAAATGCAAGACTCAAGCGAAAACTCTTAGCATAGAATTGTCATTAAAAAAAAAAATATCACTCTAAAGCTATGTTAATAACCATTGAATTATAATTTGTTAAGTCTAATGTTAATTAAAAGTTTCTAGGTTGTATAACGTTTAATGTTAACTTAATGTACCCTAAGTTGTATAATGTGCATTTTACTTGTTCTTATGGAACTATTCAACTCTGCGTCTACAGATTAAAATACTTTTTCATTATGTCCATTGTAATTACATAAAACTAACCCAAAAAAATATCATTTTGAGTTGGCTGGTAATCGAAATATGTATTTATAAAGGGTGTGTCCCATAATTCATGCAAAATTTGAATTTTGCGCCATTAAATAGTAGGTACAGTGATGCCAACGCAAAAAAAAATATTACAATGTGACAGCTGATTAGTTCGGGATTAGTAAAAATGGAGCGCTATTCGAAAGAACACCGCATTTTTATTGTTGAGAAATATTTTAAAAATAATGAAGGTTTGTCAGCTACAGTCCGCAATTTTCGAACAAATAATTTTATCTTAATGGTTTCGTTAATCGTCAAAATTGTCGCATTTGGGGTTCAGAAAACCCACGAGTAATTGTTTAGAAACCAATGCATCCACAACGCGTAACTGTTTGGTGCGGATTTTGGTCTGAAAAATTCGGCTGGCCAGGCAGTTTTTTTTGGGACGAATGGATGGGACTTACAATTTTATACCGAGTCCGAACCGCTGTAATAAGAATAAGAAGCTTTTCAGGACAGTTATACTCTCTGATGTTTGTTAGTCGCTCGCGAGAGGCGACGCAGTGAAAAAGACCTTAAGACTACGTCCTAATTGGACTGGCATCGCACGACCGAACGATGAATTTTGGTCGGTCGCATCGCTTGTTGGTAGCGCTACCAAAATGCGTGCCCTATTACCGGTCGCTCACAAACGCTTTGTAAGCACCATCCCGCGACTACACTATTTCTTTAAGGCAACCCTTTTCCGCACTACACCTGTTTTTAATCGGTTTTTATAACATTCCGCACGTTTATTCCATAAAATAGGGTTAAAAAACTTAATTTCATAAATTTTCTTCTTATTCCATTTTACATTATCAACAATGGCGCGACAAAAATCAAACTTCTAGAATTTACACAAGGCACGAATACAAACATTTCATTTCAAATTCAGGTCAAGTGCATTTCTAATGATGTAATAACCATGTAAAGTTGGATATTTATTTCAAGTTTCTAATGACATTTTTAAGGATACGGTTCATATCAGGCATCCCAAATATCGCTAAAATCATGGCAATAACCACGGGGCATTGGCCAATTGGCGACCATGCGGCCAAACTAAGTATCCCATACAAATACAACCCTCAATGCCGCAAATGCGGAAATACAAATGAGAAAGAAACTCTCTCTCATTTCCTCTGCAAATGTCCAGCTCTAGCAAGAGCCAGACTGCGCGCACTGAACCAACTATTCTTTGACGACTTTAGCGACGTTTGGGGCAAAGGGATACTGCATCTTATTTATCCGCTTTCTCAATTCTACAGGCTGGCTATAGTTACCGACCGGATCACATCCTTAACAATCATCACAAAGTACACTATATTTGGTTTATCGCATTTATCGCCCAGTACATCCAGATTCATTCAGTTGGTTACTGATTTCAACAGTGCTTTCTAATTGGATTTAGCTCCATGTAAGAGCAATATATTTGCTTTAGCTCGGTCGTGGTTTTTTGTTGTCTTTTTCCTAAAAAGATATTCCAGTGTTTATTACACAATTATTTAGTTTGTAGTAATTCATAACTTATTCATTTCAGTTTGCATTTTAATATGTTTTTTGCACAAAATTATCCAGGTGCCTACCGACTATGAATAAAAAAAAAACTCAGTGGTTTGTTTTGACAGCTTCGTAACAGATTTTCAATTTTCGAAGTTCCATAACAGAATTTCATAAAAGTTCGAAACCCCGAATACGATTTATAAAAGATCTTTTATGGTGGATATCTTTTATGATTCATAACAGAATAAAAGATTTTGCCGAATAGGCCTAATTGTCCTTTAAAGCGTCAATTGTCTCTGGCATGTCGGCGTAACACTTATCTTTTACGGCACCCCACAAATAATAGTCCAACGGTGTCAAATCGCAGCTCCGCGGTGGCCAAACGACATCAGCTATGCGGCTGATAATGCGACCTTCAAAAACAGGGCGCAAAACATCGAGTGTAGCTGCGGCTGTGTGGCACGTAGCGCCGTCCTGTTGAATCCAAATGTTGCCAATATCCTCCTCTTCAATTTTTGTGAACAAAAATTCGTTCAACATGGCCCGATAACGATCGCCATTGACTGTAACGGCCACTCCTTGTTCATTTTCAAAGAAAAATGAACCAATTATGCCTCTGGACCAAAATCCGCACCAAACAGTGACTCGTTTTGGGTATATCGGCTTTTCAATGTATGCGTGCGGGTTTTCTGTGCCCCAAATGCGACAATTTTGCTTGTTTACATACCCGCCAAGATCAAAATGAGCTTCATCTGAAAAGATGATTTTTTTTGGCAAAATCGGCATCTTCTCTAAGTCGATCGCAGGCCCACTTAGCGAAGCGAAAACGCATTGGATGGTCAGTTGGCTTCAACTCCTGAACCAATTGGACTTTGTATGACTTCATACCAAGGTCTTTATGCAAAATTCTTCTCAATGATGTCTCCGAAATGTTCAATTGTTGAGAGCGACGGTGAATTGATGTTGATGGCGCTTCACGCACACTTTCTGCCACAGCAGCAATTTTCTCGGGTGTAAGCACTGTTTTTGGCTTTTCACGCTTTGGTTTATCGATGAGAATGACAGTTTCTTTCACTTTTTTCACAAGATAACGAACATACGGAGCTGACGGTGCTTCTCTTCTTCCAAAATCCGTAAGCAATTTTCGTACACATTCTGCAACATTACCATGATTTTCAAAGTAATGTCGCAATATTTCCCAGCGTTGTTCAAGCGTATACACAACCATATTCGTTCAGCGGAAGGATACAACTAATTATCTGTCAAATCAGACATGAGCTAAGTGTTACCATTCGCGAAATAAGCACTAGTTGAAAAAAAACGTTAGATGGCGGTCCCTTTATTTTGTATATCATCGTTTTTACAATTTCAAAAGCACTTTATCATAGCTTAAAATATTATGTAGATACATAATAAGAGGCCTAATATTTCACCCAAAAAAATTAAGAGCCTTCTTTACCCATTTTCTATGGCCCAAAATAATAGTGGGTTTAATAAATCGATTTATTTTCACTAGAAATAATATTGGGTCATATCAACTTTTTTGTTTCGAATGGAAAAAATAAATGGTTGAAATAACTGGTTCATTTGGCCACTTATATTATGTGGCCAAAAATACTTATTCTATTTGGCCCATTTTCAAAATGGGTTAAGTTCATAAAGGCATAACAGGAATCGACAGGCAGCTTCATCAGCATCAAACAGATGTACTTCTTTTTAATTTACAACCTTAACTACTACTGGGCTTTTTTGCATGAAAATATCAAAATACCCGGTATTTTCGATCCCATTTTGGTTTTTCCGGTGATCGAACCTGGGACCCCTCGCACAGTAGTCTAACATACTATACTAACCACTGGGCCACCCCACTGCGCCGATACAAATAGTTTTGTAACAACCATGATACGCCAAAAAATAAATTCACCTTGCACAAATTTAGTTGAAAGAAGAAGATATTCGAAATCTCCAAACGCGCTCTCCATAGTTTAACAGGAACAAATTCCCGCCTTGCAACCGGGCTAACAAGCACCTCGATTACCGTTACCGTTTCCGACTCAAAAATACACGACTCTTCCAAATCTGTACTATAGGGCCAATACACGACACAGATACGTCGTTGCAGACCTTAAGTCTGTGCAAATATGCCTTTGCCACACACGGTGCAGACAATCTGCACAGACATTACTTTGTTTGTATCGTTTCGTCGTAGTCATCGGGTCGGAAAAATGGCGGATACTGCCTGCCAACTTCTTTAATATTGGCCAAATGGATGAAGGAAATTTAATGAAGCTGCTATAAAAAATAAGTCCATAATAACTAAGCAACATTTTTTAGTGAAGGAACCAATTTCTCCAAGCGAGAGGCTTTCAATTATCGGAGCATTTTGCTTCATGGGAATCGTTCCGATCAGGTGTTCGGAAAATTTCCCCGACAAAACGTAACGCACACCGGCAGTCTACGTTTTATTGCGATGGGATGCGTTTTTTGCATCTGTTTTTGACAACCACACGTCAATTTCTCTCCGACATCTGTTCGTTGCGGAAATAATTTTAGTGAGCAAAATGCGTTAATGCACGTTCGAAAAACGAATACTATGAACTTAAATTCAGTCTCCAACTGGATTTGCGTTGCGGAGAAAATTTGTTTTGTAGTCGTAGTTACCTAAGAAAAAGCGACACAACTAAAGGCCCAAAAAAACGAAATTTTTTTGACGTTTGCAATTTCGCTCCCGACAGGTAGGTAATTGGGCGGTTCAATTAGGCTGTGTTTGTGGGTTTGTATTCGGTTTTTTTGTGGAAATTTGCTGTTTATTTACATGTCGAGAAACACCAAGAAGACTCTATATAAGACCCTTATCATCCCAGTCCTGCTTTATGGAGCAGAATCATGGACGTTATCAAAGGCGGATGAAAATTTCTTTGGTTGCAAAATTCTTCGAGTGATTTTCGGTACCGTTTGCGTTGACGGGCTTTGGAGGAGGAGATTTAACAGCGAACTCTACGAGCTGTACAGCGACATCGACCTGGGCAAAAAAGTACGTATCAGTCGACTAAGATGGCTACGACATGCAGAGCGAATGGACACCAATGCTCCGGCCCGAAGAGTCTTCGATTCCAACCCGGAGGGACAACGTATTAGAGGAAGACCTCGCCTTAGGTGGCGCGCACAAGTGGAAGAGGGGACCTCAACCAACTTGGAGTGCGCAACGGGAGGCAGTTAGCCAAAGATCGGGCTAACTGGATAGGTGTGTTGGTTGAGTTGAAAAAAATGTAAAATAACAATTAATAAAAGAAATCAAAAATGAAGAGTGTTGAGATGTTTTTTGAAAGCAGTGACGAAGAAGAAAACCAGAAAAAAGAGCTGGTAAAGTTATGAAAGGAAATTCGAACCATTAAGCGAGTGGTAGAAATAATTTAAATTTCAAACATTGTTTGTTTGTTTATTTTCAGATTTAAAATGTATGTATTAAATGTAAGTAGAATGTGGTCCAAGACAATTCGGAGATAAGGCTATGTCACCCCATTGCCGATTAAGATCACTTTTTGCTAGGCCCTTTGTGAATGATTTTGCCAAAGGAATATTTTCTGCATTTTGTTCACTAAATGTATAAATTGTCTTTTATTTGTTATCTCCATTCTGCAAAATAACTATATGTAATTGTCTTTTATTTAATTAAAAATTAAGTTAACGTACTTTTTTTACAGTCGTCTGCAAAATAGCCGACGACAGAAATGTATAATTTCTACGACAAACGTCGTCACAAAACGACTCACGCAATACAGACGATCGTCGTCGAAAAATACAATCCATATTTTTTTACATTTCAGACGCTATTTGTCGATCGTCGCCGAGACAAAAGTCGTTTATTTTGAGTCGCCAATACCAAACAGTCGTGTCGTTTATTTTTTAGATTCGTAAACGACAACGACAATACAACATTCTAGTCGTCTACAAAACTCCTACAAATTCGGCGGGTCGTCTGTGTTAGGTAATAAAATGAGAATTAAAAACCGACACGACTCAAGAAACGGCAAAAGTCGTTTTCGACAAATAAACGGTAATCCAGGTGAATATCTAAGATGGAATATGGTCTTTATTGTTTGGAAATTAAGGATCCTGTCAATTGATTACAATGTTCACAATATTTGATAAGATTAAGTTAGTACCTAATTTAAAGGTAAAAATCAATGCAGCTTGATACGTGCGATTAGCAGCATCATAAAATTCCAGCGATTAAAAATGCTTATGGAAAAAAAGCTTAAAGCTGATTTTGCTTACATAATACAAACAATACGATAAAAATTAAGCAAAAGTAAAAACAAAAGTTGCAACGTACCTATAATGCTTTCGATCTTCAGCAATGCTTGCTCATGTCATTTTTTATTGAGTTTCATAATTCCAATTATGGACCTACAACTTAACTGTGCAAGTTAATAGCAACGACCTACGCCAGTATTTACAAACAACCGGATGGAGTCAATAGCAACGACCTACGCCAGTACATGTTCAAGTATTTAAATTGCACTTCTTGCATAAAAGGTAATTGCACTTTGGCATTAAATAATAAAAGTGCAATTACATCAATAATTGAATCAGCAACATAATATTGGTTTCCGTTCTGCCGGAAATGCTAAGTAAACAAAAATGTATTTAGTTAAGTTTTATTAAGTCGAATTGTATTTGGATATCAGGGAAATAAATAGATTGGAATTAACAGCCGACACGATCGGACAACCATATTTTTTATTTGGCGCCCAACGTGGGGCTATCAGAAAGTAATACTCCCAAAGTCCTTATAAAGGATAATAGAGTAACAGAAATCCCCATAGTAAGGATACTTTATTTTCGTCGATAGCCAAACCGTACTGGTGGAGGAGCACGGATCCACACATCAAAACAACTCATCTTTAAATTCCTCATCGCAGGAAAAATCCTTTCACATCCTCATAGTGGGACGCAGGAGCAACAACATAAGACAACACACATCTTTAAATTCCTCATCGTGGGAAAAATCCACACAGAAGCAGTAAAATCATGAGAAAATTATTAATACTGTGAGTTTAACATAAAAATAGTTAAGTTAAATAGTGAACCAAGTGATTCATTTAGGTATATTAATCTTGCACATTTCCCAAACACTATTCTATAAATAATTTAAAAATATCTAGTGTAAATTTAAGCAGTTAAGTTCTGAATTATTAGTGTGGTTACTGTAGTAAAATTTTCGAGTTAATATTCTTCTGTGGTTAACAATTTAATTAGTCATGGCGGAGAATATTTCGCAAATTATTTCTTCAGCTGTAGAAGTTGCAGTTGAAACTGCGTGTGGTGCGGTAATGAGAAAAATGAATGAATTAATGACAGAAAATAAGACGGTCAAGGAAAGTGTAAATGCAAAAATCGAGGAACTAACAGTGAAACTGAACTCAATGCAACTATCTTCCTGCACAGTTGTAGCTTACGAACCTATTTCTGTAAGCACCTCCGACGTAGAATGTCTGATTTCGCTCGACTTAATAAAATCTTTACCAGAATTCTCGGGTGAACAGGCAAAATATATTTCTTGGAGACAAGCGGCTAATACGGCCATAGAATTATTTAAATCATATGTGGGAACAGAAAAATATTATCAGGCAGTAGCCATTATCCGTAATAAAATTACAGGATCGGCTGATTTAGTGTTATCTTCTTTTAATACAGTTTTAAATTTCGATGCCATAATTGCACGTCTCGATCATACGTATTCCGATAAACGTCCATTACATGTTCTTGAAAACCAACTCTCCATCCTATGTCAAGGTCGTATGAGTATTTCAGACTTTTATGATCAAATTGAAAAAAGCTTAACGCTGATAATTAGCAAAATAACAATGGAATACTCAGGGAACCAAGAAGTAAAAGACTCATTGGCAGCGAAATATCGGTCCGATGCCTTACGTGTTTTTATATCTGGTCTAAATAAGCCTTGGTGTAACATTTTATTTTCTGCCGGATGTCAAGATTTACCATCTGCTCTTGCTAAAGCCCAAGAGTTGGAAGCAAACCAGCATCGTTACGACTTTGCCAGAGCTTTCGATGCCCAGCAAGTACGAGATAGAATTTCCTACAGCGGCAACCCTCAGTATAGGAGAAGGACGAACGAAACTCTCTCCTACCAAAATCATGAACAGCAAAAGGTAAAACCTATGGATGTAGATCCATCAGTTTCCAGACTACGCAGTAGTGAAAATAAACCATATCAGCAGCAATTGAAGTTTACTCCAAAAGAAATTACCTACAGTCGCCCCGCACCTTCCTACCCAAATCCAAATAATATGCAAAATATAAATATAAAGAGACCAAGAGAATCTGACCGGCAAAACACAGCTAAATTGCAGCGTATAAACCATATCCAGCCACAAGCTGAGAAACTAGATGATTGCGATAGTTTGTATAGAAACGAATTCGAATCAGAAGGTTATAGTGAAGATGAAGAAGTAGGTTTTAATGAGGTCGATGAGATTAATTTTTTTGGGATAACTTCGGCATTGCCGTTTATCAAGAAAAGACTTAACAACACAACCTTGTTGAAAATCTTAATTGATACCGGAAGTGCCAAGAACTACATCAAAAATTTGCCTCACTTAAGAAATATTAAACCAAACAACAAGCATTTTATAGCAAAAACTCTGAATGGTGCAAATCAAATTACACATAAATGTGAGACGTTCCTTTTGGGGGCTTGGACAGAATTTTTTATATTACCACAACTAGAAACATTTGATGCCATTATAGGTTACGACTTTCTCTCAAAAATTAAAGCCAAAATAGATACCGATAACGTGATCCTGATATATGTGGGGGGTATCGAGCCCTTGGAATTTCTACACTGCGAACAAACAAATAATATAGAAATAGACATAGAATCTGTCCCTAGTAATATTGAAAGCGAATTCCAGAAAATGATAAAGGCACACGCAGGTGTTTTTGCACAGTCAGACCAAAAACTGCCATTTAATACAAATATTAAAGCATCCATAAGAACTATTGATGCAGAACCAATTTATTCTAGGCCAAGACCTTATAACATGGCTGCAGTGCCATTTGTCAATGCAGAAGTACAACGACTGTTAGACGACGGTATTATTCAACCTTCAAGGTCACCGTATAATACTCCTATAGTGGTGGTAACTAAGAAAGGAACAGATGAGGACGGTAGTCAAAGATTTAGACTAGTTTTCGATTATCGGAAGCTTAACGAACGTACCATAGCGGATAGATATCCGATTCCGGAAATCTCAGTGATATTGTCGAATTTAGGCCAAGCTAATTTTTACACTACAATTGATTTAAAAGCGGGTTTTCACCAAATCCTTCTCGAGGAGAAAGACCGAGAAAAAACAGCATTCTCAATTAACAACGGGAAATATGAGTTTTGTAGGTTGCCATTTGGGGTAAAAAATGGTCCAAGCATATTCCAACGCGCTATAGACGATGTATTAAGATCAGAAATTGGGAAGAGTTGTCACGTCTACATTGATGACGTAATAATATTTTCAAAAACAGAAAGTGAACACCTGGAGGCCATTGACAGAATATTTTGCAAGCTTTACAACGCTAATATGCGTATTTCAATAGAGAAATCTAAATTTTTTAAACGACAGGTTGAGTTTTTAGGATTTTTAGTGTCCAGTGAGGGTATCAAAACGTGTCCCGACAAGGTAAAAGATATAATAAACTTCGAAACGCCAAAGTCTCTAAGAGGTTTGAGGTCGTTTCTCGGCCTTTCCGGCTATTATCGCCGGTTTATTAAAGACTACGCGTCCCTAGCGAAACCCTTGACTAAATACCTTAGGGGAGAAAATGGTAACATTAAAGCAAACCAGTCAAAAAAGATAACAATCGAACTCGACGCTGAAGCAATAGGTGCTTTCAATAGAATCAAGAACATATTAGCATCAGATGATGTCCTGCTATTATACCCAGATTTTCGAAAACCGTTTGAGCTTACAACAGATGCTTCATCGCATGCAATTGGCGCTGTGTTGTCTCAGCAAGGGAGACCAATCACAATGATTTCTCGTACATTGAGTAAAACGGAGGAAAATTATGCGACCAACGAAAGAGAAATGCTGGCTATTGTCTGGGCATTACAAACATTAAGAAACTACCTTTATGGTGTCCCAAACATTAATATTTATACTGACCATCAACCTCTAACCTTCGCGATATCAGAAAAAAATCCAAATACTAAACTAAAAAGATGGAGAGCCTTTATCGAGGAATATTCTCCTACGTTCTATTATAAGCCCGGTAAAGAAAACAAGGTTGCTGACGCATTATCGCGGCAGCACATTAATATAATTACTGACTCAGAAGGAACTGTTCACAGCGAAGAATCTTTAACAAAAATAATCCCATCAGTAGAAAACCCAATAAATTGCTTCAAGAACCAAATCTTTATTCTTCCAGGAGTAGAGAGCAGTAAAAAAACAAAATTACTTTTCCAAAAGCAAGTTAGACATACAGTAACATTTGCATCAATACCAGAGCTAATAAAATTACTGAAAAACGCTCTTAATACTGAAATAAACAATGGAATTTATTGCAATCTCGAAACATTAGGACACATACAGAATGAGTTAATGAATTCATTTCCAAACGTTAAAATGAAATATACCAACAAACTTGTACAAGACGTGTTTAACAAAAACGACCAAGACGACATATTAGTAACCGAACACAACAGAGCCCACAGAGGACCAAATGAGAACTACAAACAAATAATTTCCGACTATTATTTTCCCAATTTAAAAAAACTATGCAAAGAATATGCATCGAAATGTAAGATTTGCAAAGAAAATAAATATCATTGTAGGCCAAAACAACATCCAATCGGTGCGACGCCAATTCCCACTAATGTAGGAGAAATCCTTCATTTAGATATTTACAATACAGGACAAAAATATTTTATTACATGTATCGACAAATTCTCCAAATTTGCTATCATAAAACACATCGCTTCTAGAAACTCTACTGATATAAGAAAACCCTTAATAGAAATCATTTCGCAATTTAGAAATCCGAAAGTAATAGTAACGGCCAAGTTGAACGATTTCACTCAACCCTTGCTGAAATTGCTCGCTGTACAAAAGAAACAACGACAGACGTTGCTGAACTGATGCTTCTTTCAACTCACAAATACAATAACACTATCCATTCAGTCACCGGTTATAAACCGGTAGATATTTTTCACAATATTTCTGAACAAATGAAAAACGAAATTATTTTAAAACTCAAAACAAAACAGGCCAAAGATCTGAAGTATCACAACAATAAGACTACACCTAAAGAATTCAAACAAGGCGATAGAGTTTATTTAAAAGCAAATAGAAGAATAGGAAATAAGTTCTCCAAAATTTACAATGAAAAAACAGTTCAGGCAGACTTAGGAACCGCGGTAGTAATTGACGGAAGACAGGCACACAAAAATAATTTGAGATAAATTTTCTTAATTGCAGATTAACTATTTTTCGTTTAGTACATACGAATAGAAAAATACCGACCATAACCAAATTACAGTAGATCATCAAATATTAACAATGTTGGTGACGAGAAGAAACAGAATAATTTTTGATAACTTAAAAAATAATTTGTATGCTCTTGCATTATCAAAACATAATATTGTTAATCCTTTAATGTTAAATATAGAAGAAATAGAATTCATTAATGTTAAAGAAAACGCTGCAACATCCATACGTGAACTGTTACTTATTGCTGATGTAAAAATGTATTACTACAATGAAACACTTGTATACCTAATTAAGATCCCTATAGTTAAGGAAACTTGTAAACTTTATGAAATAGCTCCAGTAATACATAATAATAAGATACTAGACTTAAAAAACAATTTAACTGCGAACTGCAACGAAAATCATTTTCCCCTACACAATTGTAAAAAAGCAATTTCCTACACATACTGTAAAATTAATAATGAAGATACTTGCCTTTCCCAACTCCTGAACAACCACACAGCCAACTGCCCAACAACATCAGCCGACCACTTGGATAAAATTCAATTGTTTGATGACGGGTTAATTATAGCAAGTGACGAGGTCTTACTTATAGAGCAAAAAGGTCAGCGCATTTGTGTAAACGGAACATTTCTAGTGACCTTCCAGGACCGAATTGTGATCAATGGAAAACAATTTGACGCAACTCATCCGAGTGAAGTCATACACCTACCAGCACCCAGAAAGACAATATTGAACGAGACTGAATTCCAACAGAAAGTGTCTTTACCGTAGCTACATAAACTTCATATCCGCAACAATGAACGAATTGAAGAATTTAAAGTTACACTGGAAAACAGCAAATGGACCTGGTATGGAGTTAGTGGAACGCTGCTCATGATCATTTGGTGATATTATACATCAAAATAAAGCCTAAAAACATTTCAATAACGACCACGCAACCCCAAGCAGAAACACCACTTGATACGGAAGCAATTCGAATGCAAGTTTATAAAATATTGAACAGAGACGTTCAAACTTAACGCAGGGAGGAGTTAATAGCAACGACCTACGCCAGTATTTACAAACAACCGGATGGAGTCAATAGCAACGACCTACGCCAGTACATGTTCAAGTATTTAAATTGCACTTCTTGCATAAAAGGTAATTGCACTTTGGCATTAAATAATAAAAGTGCAATTACATCAATAATTGAATCAGCAACATAATATTGGTTTCCGTTCTGCCGGAAATGCTAAGTAAACAAAAATGTATTTAGTTAAGTTTTATTAAGTCGAATTGTATTTGGATATCAGGGAAATAAATAGATTGGAATTAACAGCCGACACGATCGGACAACCATATTTTTTATTTTGCATACCAATCAATCATTTTGCTATTTAGTCATGAAGGGGTAGCGAAGAGGGGCTTCAATGAGATTTAATTTTGCCTCTTTAAACATATAGATAAAAATGTTCCTGTTATCAACAAAATAAAACATATTTTTTTATAGAGATGCCTGCCCAGTTCAAAGTAAAAATTCACATGTAAGTTGTTATTTATAAACCGCGTTAGCTGACAGTGAAACACTTCCGCAAGCCGGGGCATACTCTCATGGAATGTCGAAAAAAAATTCTGCTAAAATTCAATATCCTGAGGATTGGCAAAAATTGATTTCTTATATAAGTGACAAACATTCTTTCAAAATAAAGAAATAAGCAATCGAGTTTTCTATACTATGCAGCAACTTCTAGAAAATTCTCTTGGCGAAAAGTGAATGGGCAGAAATATTCGTGGAGGGAATTTAGATCACTCCGATGCAAAAAAAATGAATTCTGTTCATTGTTCTATAAAACCAGCTTAGACGAAAATGAGTTTTTCAAAATCATAAATTAAAACTAAACCGTGGTGTAAATTGTATTAAGAAATCAGACCTTAAAGAAATTCAACATTTTGAAGGAAAAAGCCCAGGACCTTCTTATTCTACTGGACTTTATTGATCCCCAGTTTTACGGTGTTTACAAAAGTTTAATCGTTGATACAATAAGGACCCTTTTATTGCACATCTAGGGGAGAGTGGTAACAATTTTGAGACAATGGTAACAATTTGCACGCGATAGAATTAATAATACCAAATCTTAAAATGGTGTTAAAAAGTGAAATACGTATGGGGGGCATGCAGGGGGGCACAGCTTGTGGTCACTGTAGGATTTGGAGTAGGCGCGTAAGGTTGGGTATATGCAAAGTTTATATTATGTTGTTATCCTAAAAAAAATCTCGAATTTATTTTTTATTTTTATTTTCGAGATACATATAGTCTTTTGAGATTTTTGTCACTCGAGATTACGTCATGATCCCGATGGAAATCACAGTTCCCGCCACAGTTATCGTACTCGTGCCCACATCTATTTCAGTTAAGTAAAATAAAGTTGAATCTTCAGCACGGTTGAGATAAGTTTTTTTTTTAAATACTTCTCCCGGAAAAGCGAACCTATAACGCTTCAACAACGCCCCGAGATGCTTGCAGATGTATGTTAGTTCTGCACTTAAATTGCTGCAAATTATAGTCTTCTGGAAATATATCCCCAGGAAGCGAGTTCCAAGGTTTGTTTGTCCTGTAACAGAAGGAGTATAGGTGACCTTTAATTTGAGGTATGTATTACCACTTAAAACGCTATAATTTCTACACTTTGAAAAGACAATTTAGTAGCGCAATTTCATAGCTGAGCTGAGAGACACCCCCCTTAAATAACGACGCGGCGCAACCTCTGTATGTGGGCTGTACTCCCCTATATTTTTCTTTGTAGATTTTATATGAAAAGTAGCTTCAATTTTATTTTATTTTCCTTGAAGTGAATCATTCTTAGTGATTTCTTGTGCTCACAGAGTTTAGTTGTATGTAATTGAATGCAATAATAAACATAAACCAAAATTAGTTTTTCTCATTTCTTTACTTTAGACACAAGCAGAAAAAATATAGTGCTCGCATTATACACTTCAATATAAGGGTATTCATAACCTCATGACCACGCGTAAACTATAAAAAAAACTCGCAAAAGCCAATTCAGTAATCAAGTAATAATTAATCCGAGTGTTGGAACTAGTCAATAAAATTATTCCTTGACAATCCATCAAATGAGAAATTAATGCGCATAAATTGACAAATGCAAGGACATAATATCATCTTTCCAAGTCTTTTCTTATTAACAAGGTCTTTTTTCTCAAATTTAAAGCCTTCCCTAAACCTGTACTATGTATTTATTATATTAATATTTTTATTCCGAGTATATTCTATAATGCTATATTGCTACATATGCCAAAAAGGTAGCTTACTGGCTCTTAACGAGCACTCTAAACTTAACTATACCCTTATACCTATTGTCTTTCGGCCTTAAATCGACAATCTCTCGATTGGTCATCATCCTGATTGTGTCGATGGGCGCCTAACATGGTGCACACGCGCCGCCGGGAATCGTGCGAGGCCATAAGCGTCGGTCAAGTATCGGTAGCACTCATTCATGTTAACGAGCCCGGCCCCTCCCATAGACCTCCTAAGATACACCTAACTAACTTACAAAGTAGCTTAAAACTAAGGAGGATGTTACATAGGTAACACACCGACCCGGGAAAGCGTGTCTGCCCTCACCTCTTTGGTGAACTGCTTTAACGTACCGACCGTGTCCCTATCCGCAATTGCGGTATTAAAACGGAGGAGCTCCTTATCTCTCTCGCCGCGGTGGCTGTGGTACAATACCGGCACACCATCTTTATTTTGGACTAGCCCTTTCATGTCTGCATGAAGAAATTCCTCAGATTATTAGTGCAACGTGCCCTCGACTTACCTTAATTAGGAAAATGGGATAATATTTTATGTGCTCAGATTTGGGAGTATGACCTTTACCCTGAAATCAAGTTGACTGCTGCGAAACAGTCAACTTGTCAGAGCCTAAGCCCTCTTTGTCCCAGCAAGACAAGCATCTATATGTTTGTCGAAATATAGATACTGGTCGAGCCAGATTCCAAGATAGATGACCACGCTTCGCACATAGATATGATCACTCGTGTAAATATTAAACAGGATCGGAGAATTCACCGCTGCCTGTTGTAAGCCGTTTTTCATTTCAAAGACTTTGCACGAAGTCACGTTGCCAGCTTTGACAACGAACTTCTTTCCCATAAGAATCATGTCATAAATCACGCCGTTGGAATGACCACATATACGAAGTCGCCAAAAACGCTGCAAAATGTTCAGGTTTCTTCAATCGATGTAAAAACTACTTTACACCCTCCGACTTAGCGTCAATATACAAGGCCTTTATTCGGCCTAAGCTTGAGTAAAACGCTCATATCTGCTCAGGTGCACCAAAAACTTCATTACACCTGCTAGACTGTATTGACCCGCTCGAACATCGCAGAAATGTGTCTTGCCTTTCCTTATTTTATCGATGTTTTCACCACAGATGCTCTGATGAAATAGCTAACTGCATTCTGCCCCTTCAACAATTCTCTCGCAACACCCGTCCGTCATACATTGAATGCGCATCAGTTCACCCTTAAGCCTCTCTTCGGACGTACTGTAAAATGTAGAGATTCTTTTGTAAGTCAAACAACACGCAACATGCATTACCTCACACGGTTTTCCCCTCTCATTACAACTCACAATTGCTTAAAACCAATGTGCACCAGTACCTCTTCTCTATCCTCCCTATTAACCCTTTCACTCGTGCTGTGCATTAGCATTATATGGGAACAAAAACCCCTTGAGCACTAGTGCATTAAAAAAAAAAAATATAGCAATGGTTTTTGGCATACCCAACCTAGAGCCCCTCCAACCATACGGTATCGAAGGCCTTTTCAAAGTCGACCAGGCAGGAACCCGTGCATTGGTTCTTGCATTTGTGTCGCTGAATGTCGGACACTAATTTCGACGTGGTATGAATCGTTTCATGTAGGTTATTTGTTCTGTTTTGGTTGTAAGTAGGCCATATCTTCCTTAACATAACGCAGTTTGTCAACCCCGACCATAGGACATTGGCTTTCCGCAGAAAAAGCGAATGTATTTGTCCCTTAACCGCTCCTATAGGAAGTTGGACCCTCGTTGAGAGCGAGGCGTGTAGTGCTGAGCCCTTCCTGGCCAACTCACCCGCGCGCTCATTGCCTGGTATATGACTTGCCCTGGAACCCAGAGAAGTGTGACACTGAAACGCTCGCTCAGACAGGCAAGCTCGTTCCAGCACTCCTGCACCAGTTTGGAGGATACGGTAGCCGAATCGAAGGCTTTGATGGCGGCTTGGCTATCTATAAGGATAGCAATGCTTTGTTTATGTTTTGTGTCATGCCCTAGTTGCGTGCATGCTTCTCGGATGGCCAGTAATTCCGCCTGGAAAACGCTGGCAAAATCCGGCAAATTCCGAGTAGACACCGGCCTCCACACCACAGCTCATCTTAGATCCGTCGGTGTATATGATCGTGTCGAAGCCCTTGACTACTTCGTCCCTCCTCCACTGAGCCCTTATTGGGAAACCTACGTGGAAGCCTTTCGTGAAGTTTAACTTGGGTGTGATGTAGTCAGTTGGAGACGTGACCGTGCCGTTTGGTAACGAATTCAAGATGTTACTATGGCCATACGGCCTGGCAGTCCAGCATCCAGACTCCTTGAGTCTTGTAGCACTGCATAGTGCGGTATATTTCGTGTGTAGGTCGAGAGGTAAAAGATGCAGGAGCACAGTTAGGGCGTCTGTTGGGGCCGACCTCATTGCCCCCGTGGTGTCTATACTGGCTGTTCTTTGCAGTCTTTTCAGTTTTTTGAGGTTGTACATTTGCTTAACGCAGGCCACCATACTAGTGATCCATACGCGAGTATTTGACGCACTATGGATGTGTACAACCACAAGGTCATCTTTGGTTAAAGTCCCCACTTCTTTCCAAAGGTTTTGCTGCAGGCATAGAAAGCGACAGACGACGCCTTTCTTGCTCTGTATTTGTTGTTATGTTTCCAGTTAAGTTTTGGATCGAGCATGATACCCAGATACTTGGCGCTGGACGACAGTATGGTTGACCATTTAGACGGGGTAGGGTAAAGTCGGGTATTTTGGTTTTGGTAGTGAACAGCATCAGTTTCGTTTTGCTCGGGTTGACATCGAAGTCACAACTTGCAGCCCAGGTGCTTACCGTGTCTAGAGTAGCCCCCTTAATTTCACAAATCGTGGAGGGAAACTTCCCTGACACTAGTATCACCACGTCGTCGTCCACGTACGCGACAACTTTGACCCGTTCCCTGTCTATTTTCACCAGAATTTTATTTATAACCATTAGCCATGGGCCAAACTGTTTGCCAAAGCCAAACTGATTGCCCGGAATAATCTTATTTTCTTCAGCCCACTTCAAAAGAGCTCTATTAACGACCCTCTCGAATACCTTGCTAACATTCGGAAGCAAACTAATTGACCGAAGATTAGCCGGGTTGGTCCTAACGTTATCCTTTTTGGGGATAGGATGTACACAGTTCCAGCTATCTCACATTAATCATTCGCACATATTTCCGCATTTTCCATTATAGCCAGCCATTTCCATAAATGTCTCCTGATGTACTTTAATGTTAGGGTACCAAAAAAGAAGTTGCACGCTTTCAGTTCAGTATTAAAAAAAATCATTTGGTTATGTATTTAAGTACTAGTACAAAGACAATTATATCTACATAAGCACTAACTCAATTCAAATGCACCTTTTCTTATGAAATTATTTGCGAAATCCTTTTTAGGTACATTGCTGTACATACAACAATTATTAAATAGACCAGTTTCTAATAGACAAGTGCATACTATATCCAGAACCGTTAAATTTGGTCAAATAAAGTCATTTCTACTCCGTGCATGATTCACAGAAATAGGTACATACTCTTATATTTAGATAATGCATGAAAATGTTTTGTTAGATGGCCGCTGTTCTTCCGCCGGGCAACCTTGAAAAGTTATTTTTGTTGTATTTTCTCGCCACTAAATCAATCCTTCTAAGGTTTGTTTCTATTTTTGGATGGGCACTGATGTCTTGATTGTTTTCACTGTTAACTGTAGCGGTGATTAAATAAGAAATCGTATGCACAACAGAGAGATATGCACATGTGTAAGTATGCTTTGCATGTGCAATGCAGAAGCATTGGCTATGACAACTACTTATTAGGATATTTTCTGAAAAAAAGTAATTGTTGTGAGAATGTGCGTTTCCTAAAAGCTAATTCTAATTGGCTTAAAAGTGTTCATATAAAATTGAAGCTGCGGCATATGGGAGTCATTTGCTGTTGAGTTAGGTGGCCGACGCGTTTTATTTTTTATTGCATTTTTAAGGTGAATATATTTACTTTCGAATATATTAGAAATTAAACGTTAAAATTTAAAGCGGGTGTTTTTTTTTATAAAACTATAGTGTTAATTTTAGTGATTTTTTTTTGTTTAATACTTTCTTTAAAACTTTGAAAAATTTAAAATTACAGCGGTTAGGAATTTCACAAACTCGTAAAAATGTGTGATGATGATGCGGGTGCCCTCGTCATCGACAACGGATCTGGTATGTGCAAGGCTGGGTTCGCTGGAGATGACGCTCCAAGAGCTGTGTTTCCCTCCATTGTTGGCAGACCAAGGCATCAGGGTGTGATGGTTGGTATGGGTCAAAAGGACTCCTACGTTGGTGATGAAGCTCAAAGTAAAAGAGGTATTCTAACCTTAAAATACCCAATTGAACATGGTATCATTACGAATTGGGACGACATGGAAAAAATTTGGCATCACACCTTCTACAATGAACTGCGTGTAGCTCCAGAAGAACATCCAGTTTTATTAACTGAGGCTCCACTTAACCCAAAAGCAAATCGCGAAAAGATGACTCAAATTATGTTCGAAACATTCAACTCACCAGCCATGTACGTTGCCATTCAAGCAGTTTTGTCTCTGTATGCTTCAGGTCGTACAACTGGTATTGTGTTGGATTCTGGTGATGGTGTTTCACACACTGTACCAATCTATGAAGGTTTCGCTTTGCCACATGCGATCCTTCGTTTAGATTTGGCAGGTCGTGACCTAACAGACTATCTGATGAAAATCCTTACAGAAAGGGGCTATTCGTTTACTACAACAGCTGAACGGGAAATTGTGAGAGACATTAAAGAAAAGTTGTGCTACGTAGCACTGGACTTTGAACAAGAAATGGCTACAGCCGCTGCATCTACCTCATTGGAGAAGTCATATGAATTGCCTGATGGTCAAGTGATTACAATTGGAAATGAACGTTTCCGCTGCCCAGAAGCACTTTTCCAGCCTTCGTTTTTGGGTATGGAATCATGCGGCATCCACGAAACTGTATATAACTCAATTATGAAGTGTGACGTTGATATTCGCAAGGACTTGTACGCCAACTCTGTACTATCCGGTGGTACCACCATGTATCCTGGTAATTTAAGCTTTTAGATTTTTATTGAGCCGGAAGATACAATTTTTTTTTATTTTTTCTCAGGTATTGCTGATCGTATGCAAAAAGAAATTACCGCACTGGCACCATCAACAATCAAAATTAAAATCATCGCACCACCTGAAAGGAAATATTCCGTATGGATTGGTGGTTCGATTTTAGCATCTCTATCTACTTTCCAGCAGATGTGGATTTCTAAACAAGAATATGATGAATCAGGTCCAGGAATTGTCCATCGCAAGTGCTTCTAAGATGTAAAGACAAGCATGACATTTTTCACGAGCGCTTTCTTCAATGTCAATTAAAACAACCTTCCAAACAAAATACTGCTTTAAAAAAACTACCATCAATACATTATTGTATACCTTCAATAGAAAAATTTTAAATATGAGTAAAAACGTATAAACAATGAATTTTGTTTAATAATATGAAATGAATTCTTATATCTACCCATATCCTTATATTCTTGAGATTATATACATAAAGAACGTAATTCATTAGTAATGGTATTTTGGGCGAAACGAATGCTCTAGTAGTGTTTGCTCTTTTCATTATATGTATTTCTGATTGTGAATAAGATAGTTTGACCCTTCTCTCTTGCTGTCAGAAAGACATTAGGTTAGTTTTGAATACTGCGAATGAGTTTTTGAAACAAAGGAATTTACGAGGGAACATAATATTCGCAAACGGGGTGTTTCTTTAAAAACTAATAAAAATAGAACACCAGGTTGAGTGCACCTACCCCATTTTACCAGCAATTGCAATTTAATCCACTCTCTAAATCTGTCCTATGAATACATATAAAAAAAGGCCGCGTGGCATTTAAGTATGCCACGGGAGACTGTCAAAAATATTTAGTAAGGACGTATTTAATTCGGCATAGTAAGGCCTGTATGCAGTGACTCTGCTTTGATTTCAGGTGGCCTTAGTTTTAGGCAAACCTATTAGCTTCATAAGCTCCCGGAGTTTCTTACAGATACAGATACATATTATATTTATGCATAATTGTCGATTAAAGAAATAAATGGAGTTTATGAAATTTGTCTGACTATATCTATCACATTCTATTATATGAGTGGATACTCGAAGGCATGCTCTGATCGCCTTAAGGTATTTTCCCTCTCTACTAGACTCACTGCTCTAAATAGCGTTAATATGAAATTATTGCTTTGCTGACGCTAAGTGAAGATAAAGCTTGCAAAATGAGCTTATGAGCATGTGTCGTTACGATATTGCCTAAACGCATGCGAATAAGTTGGGTTCACTATCTTTAAACAAATCCCAGCGATGTCATCATTCTATAACTAGCTGGTGAACTGATCAGGTGTGTTTTGTAAAGCAGTGTGTGCAATCATTATTCCTCCTACAATTTACCTTAGAAAGGTAGACTGAATTTAGTAAATCGCATCACAAAAAGTCCTCATCCTAGCTAAAACAGTAGATAATGCATTCCCAAAAAAAAAAAGTAACGAGAAGCTAGCGGCTTGTCCAGTATATGCGATCTTAAAACGCACGTTTTTATTAACAGATTTCTGCTTTGGGTCTATTGTATTTCAAATTACATAATTTGTAAAATAGGACTAGTAACTAATCAACTAATCGCGTATAGTGGACACTGGCAGCACCCTCTTGTTAAACTTTTGATTAAACCTAAAATATACGAGTACCTACATACCTATTATGTATATACATTTTGCACGTACATTTATATTTCATCATTTAACACAATTTTATACTATATGTTCCCGGGCATAGTGACATTGATGGAAATGAAAAAGCAGACGAGCTAGCAAGAACTGGGTCGGAGCTTGATGCAGTAAATATCATTGCATCAATAAACATCCCAATTAGTGTAGCAAAAAGAAATATTGACCAAAAATCAAGGGAAAAAATTAACACCACCTGGTCTAACAGACACGACTGTGTTATATACCGTAGCCTTTGTCCAAGAATTGACGAAAAAAGAACAAGGTGTTTTTTTTCGAATCTTAACAGGTGTACTGACAGGCCACTGTACCATGGCCACAAGACTGGGCATTAACTCACCAGACTACTGCAGGAGCTGTCAAGACATAGAAGAAACGGAGACCATCAAGCACCTGCTCTGCGAATGCCCAAACCTCCAAACCAGTCGACTCCGATACATGGGAGACAGACTTTTTGGAGACCTAGAGGACATAGTGCAGGTACCACTGACGAATACAATCAGGTTTGTTAAAAGTACAGGATGGTTCACTTAGTAGTCCAACCTCGCCAAGGAACAACTCCAAGAAACCAGGTAAAGTGTTTATGCATGTTTTTTGTGTTGTCCAATAAAATGAAAATTTTTAATCCACGACCAAAAACCAAGGGATCACAATGGACCAAAAGGCCCCAGTGGTAGCACAGCACTCTTAAAGCTGTGCACTTCCCTCATACCTAACCTAACCTATACTATATGTAG
This sequence comes from Cheilosia soror, assembly GCA_949372485.1. Taxonomy (NCBI): domain Eukaryota; kingdom Metazoa; phylum Arthropoda; class Insecta; order Diptera; family Syrphidae; genus Cheilosia; species Cheilosia soror. Next base: position 36,115,422 of record OX443562.1, read on the forward strand.
GTACCCACATAAGAGAAAGCTCTTCGCTTTTTTATTCAGCGAAACAAATTTAAGCCCCAATATGTTTTATATGTAAGAGCAGCAATACATACGCTTAACATTTTTCAACTCGTATTTTGATTATTTTTGTTAAGTCCTTCATTCTCGGGAAGGGATTTCGTATGTAAACTACAGTAATTAACAAAAAAATTATAACGTTTGTATTATACCTACTCTGCTCTGCAGTGCTCAAAAAATATATTAAATTTATGGTATAGACTTACGAAAAACAAATTGTAAAAATATTGTAAACAAACATTTTTGGCTCTGCGAAATAAGACCCCAATGAAATAAGGTGAATACTCAGGAAACAACAACAACGATTTTTAATTAAATTTGTTAATTTGTGTTATTTCCTTTCTTGGGGTCTTATTTCCTTTGTTTGTTTTTGAAAATTGGGGTCTTAATTCATTATGAAAAAACACCCCAAAAGAAGAAATGAAATAAAACCCGAAACGTATGGGGCATGCGGCGAAGGAGGGGGGGCATGAAACCGAAGTGTTTGTACAAGTTCTCATATAGAACAGAAGCTATAGATTAAGACGACGAAGATTAAGCGATAAATAATTAATTATTGTAAAGTAAAAACTTGTTCAATACCTTCTTATGACCGAAAGAATAAGATCGCGGATACAAGCTGTCGAAATGAGATTTCTCCGTTGTTTTGCTGCTGTGTGACCCGTAGAGATCGCATTAGAAATACCAGAATACGTGAGGAACTCAATGTCGAGCAGCTACTTCTCCGGAAGGAGAGGTCATTGCTTCGGTGGTTTGGTCATGTTAAACACATGTCCCCGACCAGGATTTCACGACGTGCTATGGAATCCATCAGGCAGACGTCCTTTAGGTAGACCTAGGATGAGATGGTTAGATCAAGTCCATAATCTCTCCTCTACCCGTGTGAGGATTGCCCTTGATGATTTAGAGTCGGTGGAGAATCGAGAGCTATGGATGGTCCACTGGAGCAACCTACACCCGCGACCCACTTAATGGACAAGCGGACCATTGAAAATGAATGTTCAATACCTAAACGCATTTTAATTTATGTTGAAGGTTTGGGATGTTATTTCCTTTTTTGGGGCCTTATTTCCTATTGAAAATTGGGGTTTATTTTTATTATTATTATTTATTTCATTATGAAATAACACCCTTATTTCATTTTCTCGTTTGGGGCCTTATTGCATTGGAGCCTTATTTCCTGCATCGAACATTTTTATTTGAGTGATAAATAACTCTTAAGAGGTTCTACCCAGAAATCGAGCGAAAGTCCGAAAAATGGCATTTGGTTGCCGGTTGCCCTTGCATTTTAGATTAAAGTTATTTTTTCCAAAAACTTAACAGAATTCAATTATCCTTTCCTTCTAGACGGAGCGAGATAGATAGACCCTCTTTGCATAAATCCGTCGCCTAAGTTATCGTAATGTGCTTGGGAATATTTATTTTAGCATATAAAATAATTTAAACTATGAATATAGGTATAGGTCAGATTTTTTGAAATTTGTTTGCTAAGCAATAAGTTGTAGCAATTCAATTTTGAATCTTGAAAAGTGCTTGATGTTTGGTTTGGTTGGTAAGAATAGAAACGTAACGGTTGAGATCGTGAATGTTGGGTCCGCCTAAAAGGATAATGTCCTTCTTCATCTTCTGTGACAGTTTCATACCTGAAAGTACATGCTTATTGTTGGCAAAATGTTTATTATAGATACTTATAGGTATCCCAAGGAAAGCCAACCCGTAGCCGTACCCACAAACCACGGAGAATAGACCACCAGCTTCGGCCAAAAAAGAGAGTTTCATAGAGCCAGTTTCAAAAAGTTACTGCGTGGTTAAGTATGCGTGCAATGTTAAAGTAAACGGAGGGTGAATTTGGTCACGCATACACTGGCACATAGTAACATTTACAGTTATTTGGTGGTAACTTTGAACAAATTCAAACAATTCAAATAAATTGGCCGTTATCGGGACGTGTTAAGCAAATTGTGTGTTCGGTGTGGGGAAATTATTACCAACTTATATTTCATTAAAAAGCATACAAATATAAATGGGTATAAAGTGTACCTACTGATTTTTGGAATAAATAATTAAAAAAAAATAATGAGGACATTTGTAGCTTAATATGTTTATTGTTTTATTTACATCTACAAGAAAAATGTGATACATTTATTTTAACCAACAAATAAATTGGTCATCGGAATCTAAGAAAAAATACGTTTTGGGCACACATAAGACCAAATCGTAAGTGCGCATTGTCATATCACATATCGGCTTATAACACAAGGAACCTGCATCAGGTGTAGGTAAATAAGAATTTAATAACATATAATTATTACGCTTTCGCTAGGGCAAATATGCGAATTTCAGGAAGTATTTTTTAATCCAATTCAATTTTTTAAAACTGCCTGTATGTTTTCGTATTAGTTAATTCGCTAATTTTCCACTATATTTGAATGTCAAAACTACATAGAATCAAAATAGTAAAAAACGCGAATGTTATTTAAAATTTATGGATTATTAAATTATGTTACACATAATTTCACTGTGAAAAACAAAAGAATACCTACACAAAGAGCAAAACTATGATAACATAACAAAACAAATAAGATAATTAGGTGCCATGAAATAAAGTCTTATGCAAAAAGGTCCAAAACGTAATTTTTGACTTTTTTGACTTTATTGCACTTTTGAAATTGCAATAAGATCCAAAACGAATTTTGGACTTTATTTAATTTTTGAAAGTGCAATAAACTCATTGGACATTATTGCACTCAGCAATGTAAAAGAAAGACGAGCAGGGGGGTTGCAGGGGGGCAGCATGCCCCCCATACATATTCTACTGTTTATGCATTGTGGATTTTATTTCCACTTTGATTTAGACTTTTGGACTTTATTGCAATTCCAGAAGTGCAACATTTGTTCGTCTTATGGATTTCTCCAAATTTCAAATGTAAATAATCGCATGTCACAATCAAAATGAACGAACCAAAACGATTTGAAATGCTCATTTATTTAATTTTTATTGCATTTTTTCTGTTCAATTTTATCGTTTCTTCCTCCAAGAGAAACCCATCCTTTCTCAAATTAAAGTCAAAACCAACGCAATCGATAGTGAAATATTTATACATTTCGATTTCGAAAATAAAATTCATACAATTAAATCATTTGGTAATAAACTTCTTTCCTCCAAACTTAGATTGTGAGTAGTTCATTCGAGTGAAAGTTTTTAATTCGAGGAAAACTCGATTCGATCGAATCTCAGAATTAGCACGAAACGAATACTCTTTACTATAGGACTCACCAAATAAACACACCCACGCATGTTTTTGTTTTTTTTTTTTCTTTGGCAATTAATTTGTGATTTTATTTTGTCAGGAAGAGAAAAAAAGTAAACAGAAAAATTAAATACCTTCTGTAGAAATTTATAATCATTATTTCTTTGCGCTAAAAGGTTAATTATTCATTTTTCTAGAAGGAAAAAAATTTGAAATTGCATTTTTCAATAATGGTCATTTTGACAGCAATGCCAGCTGTTAACTTTTCAAGGGTAAAGGCCCCGACCCATAGAATCCGTCGCATTCGCATCCGTTGCGAATGTTCAGAAAAGTGGTTGGGGACTGTTTTTTTGCACATTTTCTTACTTTACTTTACTTCACTGAGATGGGTGTGCAAAAAAACAGGCCTATCCCAGAATTAAATTTAAACGCTTCAGAATTTTTTTAACTCTTCACACTGCGCATTTGAAAAATAATAACATACCTTTGCCTGAACTGTCAAACTCGATAGGTTTCGTAGGTAGGTTTAAATTTTAAAATAGTGTTTAGCAGAGGTATTCTGGTATTCTTTACTTTAAATAAACCAGAAGCTTAAACTACGTAAACAAAGTGAATATGACAAAGGCAGGTTTAAAAATTTTGTTTAGTTTTTTAAAAACTGAAGGACCTATTGTCAGAAAATACATCCATATATCTAACTGAAATGAAACAAATTGCTCCACCGCATTCAAAAATATTTTTTTCAAATTGAGTGAATGTTATCGAAGCTGATTTAAACCCTGTAAGAATCTACTTAAACCGGTCGTCGGAGTGCGGTTTAAAGCCGAAGTGGTTTATCTGGCAATAGGTTTAAAAAATGACGTTTAAAGGGTGTAACTTGAGTGAATAATGCGGAATTACAAAATTTGTATGGTTTAAATCTTTTAAACCGAGTAAATAATACGGCCGTAAGTGTCAGGTTGATTAGTCATTGCGGACATATTATATTTTGTTCTAAAAAATCAATAGCATCTGGATGACTTTATTAATTGTCAAATATATTTCAAAATATAATTGTTTTTCATCGATTTTTATTTACAAACACTTTTCCTAAATCTGAATCTTCGCAACATGTAAATGCTTTGCTATCAAAATGTAACAATAATAATTCCTTTGTTTTAAGATTCAGAGTCTGCAGATAGAGTTTAACATTTTTTTCTTGCAGTTCCTTTAAAATACATTTTAGTGTCTGCAATAACGTGTAATCAGACTCCGTCAATTTATTGCAGTCTATAACAATAGGATACTCATAGTTGGATTCAATACACATTGATTTTATTTTATTACGAAGTTCATCAGCTCCAGCATAATATATATCGGTGCAGGGAACAATATGAATGAAATAATGTCCATTTACCTATTTGGGAATAGAATACATAGTTGATTATGTAGCATATTGGTATTGTTGCCTACTTACATTTTTAACGATTGCCTTTATTTTTGGATTTCCTAAACGTATTGCAATACAGACCATATTTACAACAATTCCAAAGAGTAACCCAAGCTCAACCCCACCAAATACACATACGATGAAAACTCCAATCCAGTTAAAGAAATCAGTTTTATTTGTTTTCCATAGGTCTTTTAAAATACTAAAATCAAGCTGAAAATAATCATAAGTTTATAAATATTTATAAGAGATAACTGTTGTTTAAGATTTGATTACTTACCATAAAAAAAACTGCAGAAATCAAAACGGCAGAGAGAGCTGATTTTGGAATGTACTCGAAATATGGCGTAAGAACTCCTAGTGCGAGAAGAACAAGCACTCCTGGAAAAATAAGCATGTAAAGCAATTGAAATGTATTAGCTATTCATCAAATATTGCATGATAATAGTGTTCACTACTACAGTCGTTCCCAAGCTATAAGGTTTTTAAGGTCCATAAAATTATGCAGTATAAATGCGGTGCTAGGATAAGGAAATTGGGATTAAAATTTTATATTAATAGGTCTAATTGTTTAATAAAACGCAAATTACAAAATATTTTCTTGAGAAAGTATCTAAATATTATCAGCCATATAGATAGCTTGGCTCTTTATATTTATATATATTTTAACTTTGAACCGGTAAAATAGTAAGTAAAGCTAGCAGTTTCGTCATACTTTCCCATGAAAGTCGTGTCGGGCGATACAGGTTAGATTGTTTTATAACTTGTTATAACAATACATATCCCATTTTCTATACCTACCAAGCTACCAGCAAGGCGACGCACGGTAAAAATAAGTATGCTCACTACATTGACATATTATATATGGACTGCTAACAGACGTCTTCGCATTGGTTCCAACATAACCACTAACCCTCTTGGTTCGGAGCGGAATAATTTGGAAATTTACACCCTTTTTGAAGTGGCATCTATTGTTGACAAAGTTGTCGCATTGACTCCCGTTTTCCAATGCCATCTACCTTAAACAGTGACGCAACAATTTGAATTTTAAATGTCTTACCTAATAAATTCTGTCACGCCCAATAGGTGCCTCTAGCTTCTAGCATTCTATGGAGAAATCCAAGATGGTTCGTCATTTTGTTTCACTTATTTTTCGCTCCGAACCAAGGGCGCTAGTTTATGTTGGCATCATTTTCTGGGAAAAATTTGTATGAACTGACATTTCACTAGCAGTCCATTTATAATAAGTCAATGGCTCACAATATTTCATTCGCCTAGGTCGATTCTTTTTGGGCGCTTTCGTGTTTTCAACAGAAATTGATTCAAAATATATATAGTACTAGCTGAATCCCCGCCAGCTTCGCCAGGCTTTTTCTTTTATTTTTTATTTTATTTTATTTATTTACGGGCGACAATGTTTTAATTTTTTTTTGTATTGGAGGTGCCACGCCCCTTTGTCCAACTTTGACCAATCTTCACAGGAGCACTCGATTACCTGTAAGTTTGAGCTCAATCAATTTGGTGGTTTTCGAAATATACGACTTTGAATGTTTTTCTATGAACGGTGCCACGCCCCTTTGTCCGATTTGGACCTATCTTCACAGCAACACTCCACTACCAATACCAGTTTTTTTCCACTTTGTTTTATATATATAGAGATAAAAGAGATAAACTACCTAGTGACCGACACCTTCTCAGTTATGGTCACCTGCCACTGTTTTTCCATTTTTCTACGGTTTCCTGTGGGTCGATGTTAGGGAAGTTATTTTTAACGTGTTCAAGAAATGACTTCTCATGATATTTTGTAGTCGTTCAGTGCCCTGTGTGATAAAAGACGTTGGTTTGAAACCTTTAGGAATTGCAGAAAACTTGAGATTTCCTTAAGAAACACATAAGTACAGATTATTATTTTAAAAATATAACCGTGCATAGTAAAAATGTAAACAGTGAATTTTATTTAAAATAGTTAAGTAGTCGATCTGTTTGTTAGTCAGTTATTATTAAAATAACAAAACAGCTTAAATTTACTTGGGCTGTCCGTAACTGAAATGTAATATTCAATAAATTCAGTGAAATACACAGCTGTCTATTACTGGCACAATCGGACATTTTTGAGGATATTAGTTATGGTTATGGACGCCACCAATATTTTCTTTGTATTTGCATATCTTTTAACCGTTAGTTTTCAATCTCAAACTGCTCGCCGATATACAAAGATGCTTTGGACGCGGTTAAAGGGGGAATGCCAAAGAAAAGGTATGAGGCAAAATTTAACTTTCCTCGTACAGCCTTAACAAACTGGTCCGCAAGTACAAAAGCCGACTTTTGGACCGGAAACTGTAGTGAACATTGAGGAAGAATAGCAAATTCTTCACTGGATTAGGTATGAAAAATCATGAAAGGGGTTTTCCAAGACGAAAGGCAGACATTCAGAACAGTGTTCATGTATTTCTAAAAAATGCGCCATGCGAAATGTTATGTTCACATTTTCTGCGTCCGGTATGGTGACCCCTCCTATGATTAATAATAGGAAATCCTGTTGAGGTTGGTAGTTTTTTTTAGGTCGAGCTTTGTATTTATTTTTAAATAATCTCAATATATAAATAAATTCGTCTGTGCGTCTGTTATAAGTGAACCCCTCCTAAACGGCTGGACCGATTTTGATCAAATTTTTTGTGTGTGTATGAGTGGGTCCAAAAATGGTTTAGATTCACAATTGGACGCGGTAGGTGGCGCTGCCACTACACTTCTAATAAACACTCAAAAATAAAAATAAAAAATTAAAAAATCAGTCCGGACACATCGAGTAAATAGAACGGCCGCAGATAATATATACCTACTAATATTTTAGGGTGTCGACTACTGGAAAAATGGTGTCCGTAACCAAAAACCTGGTAATGTATTACAATTTCCTGTTTTACTTATTTTATGGAATTCCTTTATCTGTTGTTATGACTCTCTTACAGAAAATTATTTACCGCCTTATTTATAAACTTTATACACTCTCTATAATAACTCTAAACGCAAAAATCTAATATCTACCCAGTGACCGATGCCCTTAAGGGAAGTTCTGACTTTGAAAATTCAGAACATTTTCTCAGCTGCATCAATTTTAATGATGTTTATTTAAAATTAAACTCTAACAGCCTTGTTTATAAACTTTATACACTCTCTATAATAACTCTAAACGCAAAAATCTAATATCTATTATATATTTTTGCGTTTAGAGTTATTATCCAAAAATAAATGAAAACAGCATTAGTGTTAACTCACTTTTGACGCTCAGTGTAGGTATATGTATATAATGAAGCACATGAAATTTGAAGTAAGTTGCAACTACTATCCTTAACCACTAAATTTTCTTTAACATTAAATTTCATAAGTAATAAATATTCTTGAAAGAAATTGCACTTGCTCATTTTCCACGAGTCCCCTTTTCTTTTCACAATATATGCTATGTTGCCATGTCCTTTACGGCTTACAGGTCACTGCATTAAGTATACCACGTCATGGCCTTCTCTAGTGCAGTCCACCAAATAACCACTCCATACGTGAGTAGCGTTCTTCTAACCGAAATAAACACGCTAAAAAATTTGATTAAAAACAACCAACTTTCTGTTAAAAACAACAGAGTGATACTGTTAATATAGCTCCTAGAACCTAGAGAGTTAGTTGGTGAAAAGTAACCGAGTCAACTTGTTAAAAAATTGTTATCAATTTCCCCTCCAACTTCCTACTGGGTTGAGTTTAACCAACTCACTCGGTTGAATTAACCGACATACTCGCTTCACTTTAAATAACTTACGCTGTTGTTATTATTCGACGCAGTTAGTTGAAATTAAAGACCTTACTCTGCTGTTATTAGCCAACACACTTGTTTGAAATTAGACAACCTACTTGGTGGAATCTAAAAAATACACTTTGTTGGTATTAGCCAACCCACGAGCTCATCCTACCATTCCCTAGAGTATCTTTACGCCCCGGCACCCAGAACAGGCGAATATTCAACTGCCCTGCTATCTATAGGAGAAACGAACGGCAGTCTTGGGCTACATACTTTCGAGTTACCGGAAAATAATTCCAAAGACTTGATAGCTGTTTGACTATCTCAAAAAATAAGGATATCTGTAGTGGATACCATGTTCTTCTTGAACCAGGATAGGGCCGCCTTAATTGCCATTATTTCCGCCTGTAACACTCTACAATGACTCTAGGAAGACGGAAGAAGAGACTTAGGTTTAGTCAATGAGAGAATATACCACCACCCACTCGTTCGCCAGTTTTTGATCCGTCGGTATCGAAGTGAACCGACTTGTCCTCAAGAAAAGTATCTTCCCTTCCAGAGAGATTTGAGGGGTGATTGAAGATTTTGTCAAAGTTTAACTTGGGAGTAGTGTATTCAGTGTTTGCAAAATCGATTTCGAAACTAATCAGTATAGACGCGTGCCAAAAAGATTTACAATACCACTGCGATACTGCTTTCAGACGAACGGCTGAATTACCACCAATTTGCCTGCTAAAAGTGTCAACGGCGTAAAATGGAACAAGATGTCCATTGCTGCAGAGGAAGTTGTGCGAAGTTCTCCGCTAATGCACAAGCAAAGCAGGCTGTTGTTGGACTTTGCTTAGATATGTAGTTAAGGTTCAGATTGCTTTCACAGATCCTTGTTGTATAAAATGAACTTAAATTTGGTGTAATTTATTCTGAATGTATTTGTATCTGTGTATATAACCTTCAAATATTATTATTATTGTTCCCATCCGTCGTCAGGTTGGAATTGAAAATGGGTTATATCGGTCGAGCAGTTCTAGTACCTCCCATACAAAACCAATATTAGACCCATGTGTTGTGTACGTACTAACTAACTAACATTTTGCATTACTTGTATACATCAGTGCAGGGTATCAAAGTATCGGCCGGGCCGATAATACTTTTATATACATACCTGTATACATTCCCGTCATTGGTGTTTTAACTCCGCTAGCTTGACTCACAGCTGATCTGGTAAACGCTCCACATGTTGGCATTGCGTTAAAGAACGATCCTGCAATATTGCATACTCCTAGCGTTAACATTTCCTGCGAAGCATCTAAGGAGCTGTCCTTAACTGAAAAGCGGTAACGAAAAAAGAAAAGAGCATGAGTTAACCCAGCAGTATTTGAATACAGGGCCACTTACCAAAGGCTTTAGCTATTGCAACGTTAGCTAGAACCGCGACAATAGGTACAACAAAAAGTCCGCTTCCAAGCTCTTTACATATGTCAACAAAAAAATATGTTGTATTTTCGTGCATGATAGTAAATGGAGGGAATTGTATAGAAGGCGTTGTTGAATTCACCTTTTTTGACAAAGCAAATGGCATAAAATCGCTTCCATCTTTGTTTACCAAGTGATACGCTACTAATGATGAACCAAATACAACAATAGCGTTTCTTGAAATGCTTATGTACCAGAGAAACCGCTTTAAAAAACTTCGGAACGTACTGGTTGTTGAAAATTCAACTCTGCTTAGTTGCTATTATATGTAAAAAAAAAAGAACGTAATTGCATGTAATAAACAAAAAAATATATTTAATTCTAATTACATACTTATAATTAAAAAAAAACCATTACACCCGTCTTAATAAAGGTTGTCTAATGTCATGCAACATTGCGTGGCGTGGTGATGTAAGTTCAGCATAAAAGTTATATCAACCGGATACACAATAGTTACGTAAAATTTTTGTATTTTATCTGACGTAAGATGGTAGTTGGGTGTAAGCACTAAGAAATTAATTAATTAATTAAATCTATCTATCTATCTATCTATTTTTCAGGACTAGTCAGCTTAGTGAAGTCCCATTGAAACAGGTGGAGAAATTCAAGTATCTCGGGGTCCTATTCACGAGTGAAAAAATAAAATTGAGAACTACAGAGGCATTTGTAAACAGTCCACTATCCCAAAATTATTTGATATGTTAGTTACCGACAAATTGAATTTTCTTTGCAAATCTTTAATCTGCAATGAACAACATGGTTTTGTAAAGAAGCGATCGACTGTTACAAACCTTCTCTTGTTTACAAATTTTGTAATTTCTGAAATCGGTAGGGAAACCAGGTGGATGCAATTTATACAGATTTTAGCAAAGCCTTTGACCGCGTGGACCACAAAATATTGCTATATAAGCTTGATAAATTAGGATTTCCACACACTTTCTTAAAATGGCTCTCATCATTTCTTTACGAAAGATGTCAATTTGTCAAGTTTCGTAATCACTTTTCCAAAAAAATTTGTGTGACGTCAGGTGTTCCTCAAGGAAGCCACATAGGTCCTCTTTTATTTGTTTTGTTTGTAAATGATGTTGTGAATTTTATTCCTGAGTGTCGTATGCTTTTGTATGCGGACGACTTTAAGTTGTATCTGTCAGGTAAACACGATGATTGTTTCCTACATCTAAATAATTGTCTTCAACGTTTCTATTTGTGGTGCTCAAAAAACTATCTGTCCCTGAACGTAAGTAAATGCTCTGTTATAACATATTCACGTCGGAAATCGCCCACCATGTATAACTACTTTTTTAATGGCATTGCTATTCCGCGTGTCTCCTTAATAAAAGACTTGGGTGTGCTATTAGATACTAAACTATCTTTCATACATCACATTGATTATGTCACAAATAGGGCAAATAAAGCATGGGGACTACTAAGGCGCTATGCAAGTGATTTTTCTGACCCATACGTTATCAAAGTTCTCTATCTTTCATTTGTTAGATCTGTTTTAGAATATGCTTCCATTGTTTGGTGTCCCTTTTATAATGTTCATATTTTAAGACTTGAATCTATCCAAAAAAGATTTCTCAGTTTCGCCTTGAGAGGGCTTCCTTAGGCTGACGTTAGTAACTTACCCTCCTATCAATCAAGGCTACAATTGATTAGCCTAGAATCGCTTGAAAAACGGAGAATAGTAGCTAGAGTAATTTTTGTACATAGGATTCTTATTGGAGAAATTGACTCTCAGGAGATCTTACAACTTCTTAATTTAAATGTCCCTCGGCCAAATTTACGAATTAACCGTTTTTTTAATATTGCACATTCGCGTACTAATTATGGCAGATCATCATCTATTAACGGCTTATTGATAAGCTACAATGATAACACCGATTTAATAGATTTTAATTCATCGATTGCTACTATTAAAAGAAAATTACTAGATGGTGTTCAGTCATAATCGTTTGCTCTATTTATTTTCTTTATCTTAATAATATTTTTGTTAACCAAGTAGGTATTGCTAAAATCTAATGTCTAAGAAAATCTATGTATTTTGTTGACAAGCAAATAAATAAATAAATAAAAAAAATAAAATGTCAACTCATTATTATCTCATCTTTTACAAATAGTTGCAAGGTAAAATGCACTGTGGTAAAGAGGTGCGCACAATGGTGGAACGACAACCTCGAAAGCTCGAAGTCTTTCGACTTCTGTCTGTTCTGTCTTTTCCGGGTGACACGTAGTCCACACCCTTCAGCCCACTTTCTGAGCTTGTTGAGGGCTGATTTCATGGTTTCACTCAATGTGTTCAAGAATTTACCCCGAACTAAAATCGCCACACTTATCTACTGTAAGAACGGGTCCAATCAAGCAATTTTTACGGAGTTAAGTTTATTTGCAATCCAATTGCTAACACAAGAACCGAATTATTTTCAACGATTTTTGGGCTTCTTTCTGGGCACCGATATTGGGCTACATTTTTTTAAGGTTTGGGCGCTTAAAGCAAACTAAATTCTGGCAACCCTGGCTGTGTGGACAATCAGTCATGCGATGCCTCATGCCTCGATCGTCGATCGAGATAGATGCCACAAACCAGTAAGAATAGACCGTCGACTCCTCCCACATAACGGACTTTGCCTACAAGCTGCCGGCGTGACCAGGATTTTTCATGTATTGGTGCTGTACAAAATCAAAGGGGCGCCATTAACGCACGCATACTTGAAAAATCCTGGTCGCATGGTATTGCATAGAAAAACATTGCCGCCATTAATTTTGACATTTACACGTATTCACAGATAGGGAAATTCTTTCCGGGGGAAATCGGGTAGGTGTACGGGAAGTCGGCGGTCTATTCTTACTGGTTTGTGATAGATGCCTTCGCAGCCTTCGCAGACGGGGGTATATTTGTTGTTTAAAATGCGCACATATTTTTTTAGCTGTAGTTCTGGTTGGAAAAGTTGAAATTTTCAAGAACTTTTCACTAAGGTTGGGTCGGGCTACACTTATACCTACCTATTGTTATTGCCACGACTTTATTATTAGTTTCACATGGGTGCTCTTTGTATTATTGTTATTGCTATTTGGGTGGAGCCGATGGATTTTACAAAGAAATTTCTTGCTCGTGTCTGCAGGGGGTAGGTCAGCCTCGTAAATAGTGCGTGTATATAGGAGGTATGTAATTATAATTATGTATCGAAAATCTGAGTAGGTATAGATAGATCTACATTAAAACTGATGAGTGACGATGACGGCGTTCTTAACTATGCATGTACTGTACCTATATGAACTAACAGATGATGTAAATGTAATTTACTAGCACTACGTACGTACGGAACCTTCGGTGCGCGAGTGACTCGCACTTGGCCGGTTTTTTTTAATCTCGAGTAGCTATATCGACTAAGTGGCATACGAATCTTTAACTCTATGAGCTAAGTAAGCCGACGACTTCTGCCTCTACCACAGTTGTTTTTGATAGCACATAACTGATAGTCCAGCTGCCAACAGCGGATCGGTAAGTAACATTTTTTATCAGAAGATGCTGATTGGCGTATGGGTTTTTCTGGTGGGATATAGATAGCAACAAACGATGTAGAGGGAACGTTTTTTTAAAAGTAACGTTAACGTAAATGAGTTTTAGATTCGATGTGTTGGGAACAGGGAATTCAGATGCGTAGTAATAGGTACAAACAATTAAAAGCAGCGGGCTTCTTCAGTTAAAGGGATATAAGGATTACAAAAGCATTGAAGTCAGATGTGAAAAGTGAAAAGAACAATTTTTTAGATTTGTGTTTAGAGCACTAAAATCAATCGAACTGTGAACAAGAAACCCGTTATTTTCGAATGGGCAGTAAAGTAAAATCTTGCCCTGAGACCACTCAGTTTTTTTTTACGATGACATGCTAGAAATATATGATGGCGAAGTAGTAGCAGGTATTTTCTCCTTCTTATTCTCCCTAAAACAGTCATTTAGACTACCAAATAACTGTAGTGGTTTACAGGCAGAAAGTATGGCTATTCTAGAAGCCGCTGAACTGCTAAAAGGAAGATCGATATCGAATTGAAACCATGACAATGTCAGCACAGCACACATCGGAACTGTCGGAGTTCTAATAGGTCACTGTGTACTACGAAGACTGAAGGTATGCAGCAAGGCTTGGAGTCAACGCTTATGACTTTTGTCTCAGTTGTATGGATCACCACATACAATCGTTTAATTTAGAGTTCGGGTTGGTATGTTTTCCTAAGTTTACTGTCTACTTACACGAAGACTTAGAAGTACTCCCATACATGTTAAACCCAAGACAGAGTCCCCAATGCTTAATTGATCCAAGAAATGAGCGCCAAAACTGAAGTGTTCTACTCTTACTCCCATTAAACCTTTAAGTTGAACGAGTATTACAATTGCAGAAGTTCCAGTTGTGAATGCACTTGTGACTGGTTGAGATATAAAGTTTACAACAAAACCTAGAAAGAAAAATGCATTATAGTATTATCATCGTCGTTTTCATCGACACTTTAAATATGATTCATCGTCAACAGCTCTGGGGGCTAACTATGCACTTCGCCGCGAATCGCATAATTTGCGATTCATTCGGTTCGATTCGCGGCGGAAATGGCAACTATGCAAAACGATTGTTTGGAATGTCGACCTTCCAATACATTTCCACATTTCCCTTGGTATTTCCACAAACTTTCCCATTCTTCTGTCAAAATGCTTTGGAATGTTGTTATTATTTTGTTCAAATAATTGCGCGAACTTTAAGTATACAAGTAAATTGGATATTAAAACAAAAATGTTTTCGATCGGTGTGTATTTAAATGCTGAAAGGGATGAAGTCGATGTGTCTTCGAATTTAAATGTACAACGGATATTAATAAGAAGTGGTTCATCCCCGCTGGATCTTCCGCACAACGAGTAAGATTAATTTGTTTTGATAACGGGTAAAAGTGCATATATATGAGTTTTTTTTATCTTAGATATGTGCTGGAAAATATAAAAGATGAATTTCCAAGGCGAAGAAGTATTGCAACGCCCATAATATTAAAACTAGCAGTAACGCTTCGATTTCTTGGTGAAGGATCTTATCAAAAGAGCGTTGGGCAAGACATGCACATCGGACTGGCGCAACAAACCTTTCGCAAGCTAGTCGTGCTCTTTCATAAATTGAACTAAGCAAATGAACTGTTCAGTTGTTGTAGTTTGTTTTTCTGCCCTAAATGCAAAGAAAATATAAGAAATCACAA
This sequence comes from Cheilosia soror, assembly GCA_949372485.1. Lineage (NCBI taxonomy): Eukaryota > Metazoa > Arthropoda > Insecta > Diptera > Syrphidae > Cheilosia > Cheilosia soror. Next base: position 36,130,651 of record OX443562.1, read on the forward strand.
TATTTTTCGCTGTCGTTTATTACATACATTTTTTTTTCACTATGCAAATGCACCGCTGACAACTTCATTCGCCATCAAAATATCTATCGCATTTGACTTCGATAAATGACGTTCGCATTTGCATAGTTGCGCGAATGTAATAGAGCGAAGTGCGATAGTCTTCGCCGGCGAACTGAATAGTACCAAAATACGAAATCGAATAAAAATGCGCTTCGCGGCGAAGTGCATAGTTAGCCCCCTGGATAGCTATGACGCGATTGGGATCAGGGCAGAACTGATCCAAACTGACACAGGCAAATTTGATTCATGCAGAATTTGAAATATAATAAAGCCAATTAAAACCATAGTTATACGAACCTAAATTGAAAAGTCCCATCGCCAGCTCTGCAATACCAGACATAAATGCCAGCATAATAGCAAACTGCACAGGGAGATCCTTCGTAAATTGTAACGTCAATAGTGCCATTAAGCTTGTTGGTCCTATAGACACTTGTGGTATTGTTCCGAAAATTACATATACGAACGAACCTGAGAAAATAATAAAACTAAATGTATTTCATAAACTTATTATAATGCATTAAATGTTTTACCCACAAATGCCGAGTAAAGACCATATTGAGATGAAAGGCCTGCTAAAGAAGCATATGCAATGCTCTGGGGAATCATCGTCATACCGAGTGTAATACCCGCAATTAAATCTGCTACCGCTTTGTTGCGATCATATTCACGAATCCATGAAAGAATATGAAAGCGGCGCAGAATGGATTTGCCTATCGTCGCCTTTGTTATTGTGCTCGCAACGCTTTGTTCATGTTTTTCGCCAACTGGTTTAAAGGGGGTCTCCTCTTCAATATTCAGTACTGAAATGAAATGTAAAATATTATTTCTAAATTGTGCTGATCTGGAGGAACATAAAAAGACGAGAAATAAGGAGGTCTCGCCTTTGATATGTATGTAGAAAAGTTTCCTATAATTTTATGCACCTTACGGTGGCTGCCAGCGCAAATAAGCATTTCTGTTCGGTGATATTTCTTGCCAAGTGGTTACTTTTTAAACTTACAAGTAGTAGCGTAACGGATACAATAGTTGGAATTGGCACCCATAAGGAAATTTTGAGTTTAAGCAAGCGAAGAATTGCCAATTTGGTGGAACCGCTTGAATAATTGTCCCTAATTTAACTACAAAAAAAAAAACTCACAATACATAATACACAAAACACTACTTCTGTTACGATCCTAACATTCATTCAACAGACAAAACGCTCCTACATGTCCTATAAAGCCTTTTTATAGAGTTTGCAGCCGATAGCGAACGAATACATGACGGCGAAACCTCGCTAACAAAATCTTCTTTTCCGCAAAGGACCCGTGCAAATAATTTTCCGATAATCATCTAAGGAGGCAGACGTAAAAAAGTACATATTAATAAAATATATCAAGAAAAATTCTAAGTAATCGGTGGTTGTCCGAAGTTAAGTGCCGCTGCACACTTGCGTTTTTTTACGGCGCGGGCCCGCAGAGGGCACTGAAGGATCGAGTTTATCTTGTTAGAGTGTGTGCGTTCTTTTATTTCGTTCTCTCTTCATTTGCTTGTAATCTTTTCGGTTGGTGGACTTACATTTATGTGCACGTAACTGTCTCGTTTATTGCGAATCGCACTTCTAATGTCGTTTTCGGTTGGTCGTCCAGAACCGTCCGGAAGAACTCTCCGCGATTCTGAATTCAAATCCAGAAGCAAAGTTATCTTCTTTTCAGTAGAAGAACTGTCAGTTTATTGCCAATCGAATGCTTTTAGAAGCGTTGGGATTGCCTCCGGACGGTTCTAGACGACCAAACGAAAACGACATAAGTTTCTGTGGAATGAAGTTCGTAATCTTGGATTGAGTAAGGACAATGGGTCATATGAATAAAAATTAGCATGTAGTTTATACTCGATAATTTGGAGCAAATACTCCATGTGATATGAATAAAAACCAAGAGCAGATACTCCGCTAGAGTAGGTACTCTTATTTACAATTTATACGATACGATAGGATATTGCATAGAACCGTGGGTGATGGTGACTTTTAGAAATCCTAATACTCCGCAAGAGCGTGCTTATAATAATTTATTCACAAAGGAGCTTGTAACAATTGAAAGATGTTTTGGTCAACTTAAACAACGACGACGAGTATCTACTCCTATGTACAGGAGCACGTACTCTTCAAACTAAAATCTTTTTTATTCATATAAATTGGAGAACAAACTCAAAGTCATGCTCATGCTCAGGAGTACGTACTCGGAGTTTCAACTCGATTTTTATTCATACCACCCAATATCTCAGTTTCAGACTACAATATTGATATAGATGAGTTGAACCTTATGTTCTCTACACCCAGTAGACGTGGGCGTCAGCATGATAACGAAAATTTATCTTTATTGCCTACGCTATACGATAGAGAAAAACGTATTTTTATTGTCTGCAGTTGACGAATATAACGTAGGAAACGCAATTTTCTCTATTAAATGTAAGTCTGTCGGATTAGATACCTACCTAATGTTCACCCTGACTTTATAAAAAATTCTTCTTCCTTTTTTACTTCAATACATCACCCATATATTCAACACCATTATTATGACTTCTACGTACCCATCAGCCTGGAAAAAATCTAAGATGATCCCAATTCCCAAAAAAGGCACAAACTCAGAATAAATACCCATAGCATAGCTATACTTCCCTTCTTATCTAAAGCCTTTGAATCAATCATCAGCAACCAAAATAAAAGAATACATAAAAGACAAAGAGCTTCTTAACCCTCTTTAATCAGGTTTCCGATCCGGACAGCATCTGCTTTATTAAAAGTTTCTGACGATATAAGACAGGCAATCGATGCTAATTATACTACTGTGATAACATTAATTGATTTTTCCAAAGCACATGGCTGTGTTAATCCTAATATTCTCTGTGATAAACTTCTGACATATTTTAACTTTTCTGACACTTCTAACAAATTAATTTATTCATACATGACTGACCTTTCGTTTTATCTCACTGTCGATTTCATATATCTATATGCTGATTATGTTCAATTGTACCTTAGTTTCCCTATTGGCATGATTGAGGACACCATTACAAAAATTAACGACGATCTATGCTCTATTTTTAATTGATCCATGGGCTTAAACTTATTCCTGACAAAACTAAATCCATTCCCATATCCAAACATCAACCACATTTCTCCGATTTTCTTCCTATCTTTTTAAACTCCTGCGAGGTTGAATATGTTAAAAATCTGGGAATAATCTTCAACAACAAATTAACGTGGGATGCGCATATTAATTCTATTACAAATAAAGTCTACACTTCGCTTCGAGGATTATCGATTACAAGAACTATTTTACCCACACAAGTTAAACTAAAACTGGTTAAATAATTGATAATCCCCATAATGTGAGCTGTTTGCGGATCCTGATTCCGTTTCATTTCAAAAACTAACAGTTGCTTTCAATTCTATTGCACGTTTTGTATTCAATCTTCTTCGGTTTGACCATATTTCACCCGAAGCTCGTCAACCTTCTTGGGTGTAACTTGGATGTTTTTTTACAAGTATCGGTGCTGTTCTTTACTTTTCAAAATTGTTCACAAGAAAGAGGCAATTGTTAATTTATGCTGTCAAACTCTGGAACATTCTACCCAATCATGTGAGGTCTAGAATCAAACACAGAAAATTTCTCAGTTCTCACTGTCTGCTTTGAACACCTTTGCAACTTGAACTGATTTACCTTTTTGCCATTAACTATAAGTTTATACAAAATTATACAAATTATAAAATTCATTCATACAAAAAATTTTAAAATTACAGTGTGCTGTGGAGTTTACAAATTAATTTGAACAAATCAAAAGCGATAATTTTAAAAGAGGTGGAGGCAGACTGACAAGGGGGAAAGGAGGACTTTTAACGGCGTTGCTATTGAAACAGTCAAGCAATACAAATACCTTCGGGTCATAATTTCCGGTAACTTGAGTATGGCAGCACATTTGGCTGAAAAACTTCTGCAATCTAAAAGTGCATTTAGTTCAACGTTTAGAAACTGTTTCCAAAACCGAAGGATAACTCACAGTGTGAAATATCAAGTTTTCGAAGCATTCTCAAAATCAATTCTTTTTTACGGATCACAAGCGTGGGGTTATAGGTGGTATGATGCAGTAGAAAAGCTGCAGCGATTTTATCTACGAAGGACGTTCCGACTGCCTACAGCCGCACCTAACTATATGCTCATGATTGAAACAGGACTTGCTCCTCTGTTCTTACCACCACTCAAACTGAACATTGACTATAATATCCTAAACACAGCCAGGTTGGGAGAAGAAAGATTACCATGGACTGTTACCACGTATGCAGTAACTACGAGAAGTCTGTGGTATAAATACATGCTAAGTCTAGCGGAGAGTTACGAGTACGTCTTGGAATTAGACTAGAATGCAAGGGATAGTTGAAAAGATAGACTATACGATCTCCTGACGCATTTGGATTCATGTTCTCGACAAAAATGTATCGAGCAAGCGAGTGCGTCAACGCATAGGGAAATCTAAGGCACTTCAGTTTAACCTTGGCTGAACTACTTTAAAGACTCTAATAAAATAGGACACATCTCTACAATCTTCCGCGCAAGGGGAGAGTTATTTCCATTAAACTTCGTTCCACATAGGGAAGACCTTCCGGTTTTATGCTCATTGTGTAACATGTCTCAGAAGGAAAATATCATACATTTTATAGGGATTTGCCCTTTTTTCCGTGATATCAGAAGATTCTGCTTTAAGAAAGCTTCAGCCGAAGAAATTCAGGAACAACTAAACGGGTCCAATTGGATTTTAAAGTACCATTTTTAGCGATTGGGGTGGAAATCGAAGGACGCATTCATGGTTAAAAAAACACTGTTTTGCAACTATTTAGCTCAAAACTGAGCAAAACGTATTACTATAGATTTAAGCATTACTTGCCAGTTACATTTTTATCATAATCGAATATGGCGTTTTCGAGATATGAGCAGTTTTTTAAAGTACTATTATTAGGGATGTGGGTGTATATCAAAGGACGCTGTCTTTTTATAGAAAAACAGAGTTTGCTATCAAGTTAGGAATGATGATAGTACCTTAAAAGTAAGTTTTTGTTAAAATCTTTTGTACCGTTTTCGGGAAAAAGCAAGTTTTCAAAAGTGCCGTTGTTGGACATTTTACTGGGTATGCAGTCATGTTAAGCATACCTACATTAACTCAACTATCAATTTTGGTTCAAATCGTTAGAGCCATTTTCGGAAAAATTTAAATTCCTTAATATTTCGTAAAATTTTTATATGGGACGTACCGTTAGGGCTAGCATAAACAAAACCCTCCTAGCGGGAAGCCCAAAGCGGAGAGGACGGAGAGAATTGCGAGACCCACTTTTTGCACTACGCGAACTCGTCCAGCGCCCTTGTAAATCAGATACGAATTGCGATCTTAACTCAACATCTGATTCACTTGACGAACTGCAATGTGCAGACCTAGACTAATACTATGACACCTTTGAGCAGGAGGGATTTCCCTGCTCAATGAAGCTATACCTGGTTTGCATGTTAGCATATTGTTCCAAACAATTTAACCAAACAACAGTTTTCCATTGCTCATGGTGGTCGGTCGGACATTAAAGACCACTTGAAGTCGAACAGACATAAAAAAGTCTTTCAGCAGTTGCTAGCTCTTCCAAGGTTTCATCTTATTTTAAGTGTACCTATCCGAATGACACGAATTTAGCGCTTGCAGCCCAGGAGCACACGGTTCCTATCTTTACTTCCAACAATCGAAAGAATATTGCAAATGTACGAATAATTGAAAGAGTACTTTTCTTATTTGGAACATTGTCCTGTCCTCATTTAAACTTTTTTGATGATGAGCGGAGCGAAATTTACGTGTGGTTTGTCCATGGCCAGCTTTCACTGTTCAACAAAGCTGTGCGTTCAATGGAGAATGACAAATAATTGTCTCCTTTTTTACAGGTGCAGGTGCGTGTCATACATTGAACTTTGGGAACATAGTTTCGGATTTGGAGGTTCATATGGCTTTCAATGGATAAAGCATAATCTCTTTTGAATGGAAAGATGTAGAAAAAGAAGGGAAAGAAAAGAAGGTGAACTATTTGATGAGCTTGTCGTTGCAAAGAAGGTCTGGAAAACTCTGATTGAACAGAATAATACGGAGCCAAAGCTTACAAGCGAAGAGATGTGGTCGAAGTCGAAGGTCTTCTGTTACTGCAAGGAAAATGACATTCCTGTTTCTAATCTCAAAATTATTCTAGAGTATATATTCTGTCTGCCAGGAACTTCAGCGCCAGTTGAGAGAGTTTTCTCTCTCATGAACAACACTTGGAGAGATGACAACTGTGAGGAGTCTCATCCTTTACAAAATGAACATATGGCTTCGTTGCAGCGACTTCCATGACAAGATAAAAAATAACAAGAAATTCCTTGGAAAAGTCCATTCCAAGGAAAAGTATCCACAGCAACAGCAATCAATGGATCAGGATGATGACTAAGGGCCGGTTTGTTCACAGCTGGTTAAATCTGCGGTTAGGTTATCATAATCATGGAATAACCATTGATTAGAGTTAACCAAAGATGAACAAACCGGCCCTTCTAATAAATACCTAATATCCTACTAAGTTACTAATCTTTAATCTAGATTAAAAAATAAATACAAAACAATAACTTTTTTTTTCTTTTTTTTATGGCGTGTCCCGGTTAGTCGATTCGAAGGCAGGTCTCAACACGGAAGACTCGAAAGATTTTTGGTTCTGTGACAATTTTACAAAACCCAAAACATAATCCATAGTGTATTTATACAGGGTGTCCTAGTTAAACAGTATAATCCTTTAAGGGGTGATTCGTGAAGTTCCGCCGAACAAAAAATTGTATGGCAGGGGAGGGGGTCTATTCTCACCTCATTTACAGCAATAGGATTGCGTATCAAAGTGGGTAACCTCTAATTTGGGGGTGTTACCACTTAAAAGGCTATAACTTCTAAACTTTTATATTTTGTACATTTGAAAAAAAAAATTTAGTAGCGCATAAAAGTCTTAAGCACTTCGGGTACATCTGTGCAGCTACAAAAAAGTTATGGCTCCTTAAACTAAAAATTTTGAAAATTTGTTGTTACATTTTTTTACTTAAAATGCTTTTTTTTTCTTGAGAAATTTATAATTTATAAATTTTAAAAAATATGTTAAGCAACTTTTTTACGTACGATTAACAGAAGTTGTAGTAAAAGCCTTTTTTTCAGACGCAGCCGCGGCAGAAATTGAGGGTGGGATTTTGCGTGCTGTGGATGTTAAGGTTTTAGACAGGTCCGCAGACTAGCTGTGCAGTTGGAACTTCCCAGAAGAATGCTTCACTGAGCTCTACAGAGTAATAGATTACAACCTTTCCGGTACAGGATTTATTACCAGGAGCTGCGCAAAGAAGGTTGGAATTTTTCCAGTGGCTATTGCGCAAACAGGCAGAAGACGGGCACTTCCTCAAGAACATTCTGTGGACTGACGAAACGCAATTCACAAACAAAGTTACAAAGCTACAAATCTCCACAATTTGCACATTGGTGCCCATTTAATACGCACAACATCCTTTGAAAGGTTAAAATTTAAGTATGGTGACCAACTTCTTCATGTGTGCTTATTTCAAAGGAGGTTTAGGGTAAATGTTTGAAAACCCTTTAGTAGGCCCGCACCTTCTTCCACCAACAGTTAATCCCCACTGTTACCTGGAATTTCTTAGAGAACGATTGCCGGAGCTCCTTGAAGATGCTCCTATTGTTCAGAGAAGAGCGATGTTCTTTCAACAAGATGGGGCACTTTGTCACAGTAGCAGCGGAGTAACTCAATACCTCAAGCATACTTTTAACAATCTCAAAGTTTTAGTCTTGTGAGTTCTATAGCAGATTTTGGAATCACAGATCATTGCGTGACTAGCCTTGACTGTGTCAAGCTGAACTGCTTCCTTCGCTTTCAGTTTTGGGAAAATGTTTATAATGAGCGAGATCCCTCTAAGGCCTACGATAATTTTATAACTAAACTGGGAATCTTTCTTGAGAGTTGTACATCCAAATCTATCAAAAAGAATACCAAATCCAAATGGTTAAAAGAATGGATGACTGCGCAACTCTTGGGTAAAATTAACAAAAAAAAAATAAACTGTAATGCAAAATGCAAAAAACACCCAAATAACTAGGTAATTACAATCGGCTTTGTAAGGAGATTTCGAAAGAAAGAAAGAAAAGATTGCAAGGAAAGTTACTATTTGAATATACTAGTACAAAACACAGGAAATGTTAGAGGTGAATGGAATGTGGTCAATAAATAATTGTTAAATCGCAATGCTCGAGTTATTTTGGAAGAAGGTAATATTGGAGTTTCTAAACCCAATTGAGGTAACTAATAGTTAATAACTTCAGGTGAAGTACTTTGTATTATTAAATCGTTAACTAACTCAAACTCTGTAATAACTGATAATACTTCTAATACAATCCTAAAAAACATAGCTTTTAACATTGTCGATGTACTTGCGCACATTTCTAACAAAAGCGTTTATGGTGGGATTTTTCCTAGTGCCCTCAAAATTGCGGAGGTCATTCCCCTTCATAAAAAATCCAACACTAATGATCTCAATAATTATAGACCGATATCCCTATTACATGTGTGCTCAACAATTTTTGAGAAAGCGATGAAAAAGATAATTTTGGGGTCCTGAATAAGCATACAAGTACTTCAGTGGATTTCGTGCTGGTAGATCTACAGAAGACGCACTTCTTAAGTTTAGTAGTGAGATATATGAATGCGTCAGCAACAATCTGGGCTTTTTATTGATTTAACTAGTTATTCATGAAATTCTTCTAAGTAAGCTATACTCTCTACAGTGTGAGATTGCGTGGTTTTATTTATAATTGGTTAGCTTCATATTTAACAAAAAGAAGACAGAAAGTTAGACTTAATGGAATTTATTATAGTAAACTGGTGTAGTATCAATGTTGGCGTACTACAAGGATAGGTTCTGGGTCCGTTACTCTTCTTAATCTATGTCAAAAAAAATAAATAAATAAATAGGTGGCGCAACAGGCGGGTGACACCCAAGGCCTAGCTTCTCGCAACCATTCGTTTTGTGTGAGTTTCTATTTTTGGGACGAATGGAAGGGACCTAAAATTTTATGCCGAGTCCGAACGGCTCAATTGAGAAGCTTTTTCATGACAGGCATACTCTCGGATGTTTGTCAGATGTTCGCGAGAGGTGGCGCAGTTGAAAAAACTTTAAGATGTAATTTGGGTTTTTCCGGGGATCGAACCTGGGGTCCCTCGCACAGTAGTCCAACACACTAACCACTGCGCTACTGCGCCCACTTAATCTATGTCAACTCCATCTTTTTTCAGAAATTTAAAGCCAAACTTACAGCTTTTGCAGATGATATAGTTACATATATACTATGGTAGCAAGTTTCTCCTCAACCTAATTGCAGACGTCAACGCAGATTTGGATATTTTAAGACATTGGTTTGTTTTGCACAAAATGATTTGCGTATCTTGACTGATTGTGATATTTACTATCATTCTGCAAACTGTCGTAAATTTGCTCTAAAACTCACTGATAGTGTTTCTGCTTCCTGCGATAGTACTTTAATCTTAGGTGTTTCTTGCTCAAATTCTTGCTTTAGGATAGATTTTGTGCAATATTTTAAACATTTAGGAGTTATTTTAGATAACATATTAAACTGGATTGATCATACTAATGCATTGAAAAAATATTTATATTATAATATTGCTCTAGACAATTTTATAACCTGAGCTCAGGGTTATAAAATTTAAAAGATTAGACAAAATCAATCCTAAAGCAAGAGTTTGAGCAAGGAACACTGTTCAGAAAAATTGTTAGTTATGGTCTATTATTGTATTGTGCACTCTAAGATTGAATATGGTATAAGGTATAACCTGTTGATTATTATTTCTCAGAAACATATAGCTAGTGCGTATTATCCTTAGAAAGAATCGTTTCCACCATAGAAGCTTTGTTTTGTTTCAGGGGCTGAAAAGTCTCCCATTCGGCCCTAGCGAGGTATCCGTCGGAATGAAAAATTCTCCGATTTCGTACGAATCGGAGGATTTTTGCTTCGAGGTATACTTCGGAAGACATTTTCGGAACTTTTTTCCGACAAATATGCAACGCACACTGGCGTTTTGCGTTTTAGTGCGATCAAGTGCGTTTTTACTGATATTTTTGACAGCTTCATACGAATTTTCTTCCGATATGCTCCGACAGGAATTGGTTGCGGAATTTGTTTACGATTTGCAGTGAAGTGTTGATAAATGAAAGCAATAAAGAAAAAAAAACGTTTAACAAAGTAATTGGTTGTATTTGTTGCTTAAATTTGTGTTTCCAGAGCAAAAACAAACGAAAAAACAAGCACTTAATAGGAAAACCCCGATGTACCACGAAACAACATAATGTCAAATCAATGCGTCGTCGCATTTTAATTATTCTTTCCGAAGGCGGATACCTCGAAGGTAATTTGAGCTCCGACGGAATATGCGTTGCGGAGAATATTCTCCGTTCCGACGGATACCTCGCTAGGGCCGATTAAGACTTCTCTACTGTTATAAAGTTCTCAAGCTGTGTGGGCATCTTTTTATCGGAACAAATGCTCTACATAATTTGCGCATTAATTCCAATAACTTTGTCAACATTCCTGCTCACAATAAATCAAATTTGTGAAATTGAAATTTGGTACGTAAGCTTTTATCCACCAAACTGAGGCTAAGTTCGAAGATGAGCAAGATCGGATGAAAACTACTACTACCTTCCATACAAAATATATAGCTATTTTATGTTAAAAATTAAATTTAAATAGCTACAGTAAAGATAGCAAGTTTAAACTTTGCACATATTGTTTTAATAATATTTAAAATTTTTTGACAAAAAATGAGCTGGGTCGAATAAAAACTACCCATACCTCCCATACAAATATATATTTTTTTAATACTAAAATATTTATTTTCATTCATTCATTCATTCATTCATTTTCAATTGTCCGCTTGTCCATTAAGTGGGTCGCAGGTGTAGGTTGCTCAAGTGGACCCTCCATAGCTCTCGATCCTCCGCTATCGACTCTAAATCATCAAGGGCAATCCCCATACGGGTATAGGAGAGATTATGGACTTGATCTAACCATCTCATCCTTGGTCTACCTAGAGGACGCCTACCCGATGGTACGGATTCCATAGCACGTCGTGGAATCCTGGTCGGGGACATGCGTTTAACATGACCAAACCACCGAAGCATGGATCGCTCCGTCCGGAGAAGTAGCTGCTCGACATTGAGTTCCTCCCGTATTCTGGTATTTCTGATGCGATCTCTACGGGTCACACCAGCAATACTACGGAGAAATCTCATTTCGGCAGCTTGTATCCGCGATCTTATTCTTTCGGTCATTACCCAAACCTCATGACCATAGGTGAGAGTTGGAACAAACACCGAATTAAAGACTGACAACTTAGCTTTGACACCAAGTTCAGTCCTCCTAATAACAGAATGACCAAGCTGTCTCAAAATTGACCCAGCCTGACCAATCCTACAGGAAAACTCGGCATTGCTCCTTCCATCACTCGTGAATAAGACCCCGAGATACTTAAACTTCTCCACCTGTTTCAATGGGATGGGACTCCACTAACATGCAGAGTGCATTGAACAGGCGTTCTGGAGACGACCATCACTTCAGATTTGTTCACGTTTACCTTCATCTCAGCTTCAACACAAACGGTTATGAACCGATCGAGTGCGCGCTGAAGTTCAGTCTGAGAGGATCCAAGGATGACCAAGTCATCAGCGAAAAGCAAATGACTTATCCTCAGATCTCCCAATTCGAAACGTTCCTCGCCAAGACTGCGCTGTAACATCCAGTCCATATAAGTAATGAAAAGGAGAGGAGACAAGACGCACCCCTGACGAAGTCCAACGCCCACGGTGAAAGGTATTGATTTAACGCCGTTTACCCGAACACGGCTTTTACAGTTTGTGTAAAGAGATTGAATGGCTCTCAAGAGAGAACCATCAATTCCATACTCCTGTAATACACTCCAGAGTTTCCCTCGAGGGACTCGGTCGTATGCTTTCTCCAAATCTACGAAACAAGCGTAAACAGGTGTAGCATACTCCCATGCCTTCTCAAGTACCATTCTGAGAGTGAATAACTGGTCGGTTGTGCTTCTGCCGGGACGAAAGCCGCACTGCTCATTTTCATTTTTACAATAATACAGTACCGGGTATTTGAGCTTCGGCACAGTCGAAGAGAATTGTCTTACTGGTTTTTATTCCAACAAACACATTTTTTATACCTATTTGAAATTTTTTTTTGTTTGAAGGTGCATTCGCTACTAGCTTTAGTTTCGAGCTTAGCTATAGAGTGCACCCAACTTTATTATTTTGTTGCTGGTATTAATTTATGTTTTTTTTTTGTCTTGTTGACAGACTCTTATTCTTTTTTTTTTTTTGATAAGGTTAAATTATTGCAGTAAATTAATTTCGTATTGTTCTTGAAATATGTTGAATTGTATATGTACCTTTATGAATTAATAAATAAAAAATGCAGTAAATAAAATTTATTAAGTAAAAATTTTGAGGAAAAAGCATTTTAAGTTAAAAAATGTAACAACGAATTTTCAAAATTTTGTGTTTAAGGATCCTTAACTTTTTTGTAGCTGCACAGATGCACCCGAAGTGCTTCTTCTCGAAATTTGTATACCTGTAACAGTTTAGAAGTTATAGCGTTTTAAGTAATAATACCCTTTGATGGGCTATAATTGTAAATGGGGTGAGAATAGACCCCCCTCCCCCTTTAAAACAATTTTATGTTTGGCGGAACTTCACTCCTTAAAGGGTTATACTTCTTAACTGGGACACTGCTTAAGAAGCACACAATAGCGCTCGTAATTACATTAGGGATATTCACGATTCGGTGTAGGTTATAAAATAGGCGTAGTCAAATTGTGAAATAATTGTATTTTTTTTTTTATTGGATCGTGATCGTGAACACACTTTTCTAATCTCTATAGCAACAATAGCAACATTGAAGCAAAGGACAAAAATCATTTGAAATCGAACCGACATTTGCGAACGGGCTACACTTTACTCTGTTGTATTTTTCTGTTACATATATATCATATCACTATCGTGCAATATTTCATTATTAGAATTGTCAGAAAGTGCATTAAAGCTGAAATAGAAATAAATTGCACTATATATATATAATATTACTAAACTAATTGTATACAATAAACCCGGGTACCTGAATTCAAGCGATTAGAGCTCATTTCTTCACTTAAATTTTTTTTTTAATTTGGTCCTACTCGGCGTTAAAATGCTACTGCACCACGATGAAAAAACAATTTTTCAAAATATGGTTTTCAAGGTTTAATTTTGTATTGTGTGCATATCAAGCTGTACAATAAATCAGCTTAAGTAAGTGTAAATATATTTTTAAATAATAAACAAATAAAAACTTCGTGGAACTGTAATCAGCTTAGCACATACAACACTTCCATAAGCTAGGCAAAGTAAGATAAATCTTAAGAAAAATAGTAAAGATAAGATCCAGTCGCACATGGCATCTACCTTTATGGTCATATCAATGTTCTAAACTTTCCTGTTGTAATGAATGATTTGAGTATTTCTATGCTCTTTAAGGAAGTAAATAGAAATTGAATAGCCTTGATTCATTCAGTTTATATACGAAAAGCTCGAACGTTATACCTTACACCATTCAAGATAAAACAAACAATATTCTACTAACTCATTTTATTACAAAGCGTCAGATAATGAGCCTTTAGATAAAATGGGATGGAAAGTGTACAGTGACAACAAATACCTTACTTTGCTACTTTACTCGCTACCATTAAGAAAAGCTAAAGGCGAATGGGCAAAAGGAGACAAAGAGAAAGCTGAATTATTTGCCGAGCACCTAGAGGATCGAAGAAACGAATACTAAGGCCTACTGTCCACGTAGCTGCACTTCATACGCACGCTTTCGTCATTTGTATATTGTTGTACGCTTTCTTGCAGCTTGCGTGCAGCTTACATATAAACAAACGAACCACTGTCCACGGAGCGGCAATGCAAGCTGCAAATGACGACAAGCGTATTTTGCCGCTAGTTTGTTTATATGCCAGCTGCAAGAAAGCTGCAAGCAAGCCTACACCAAGATGCAAATAACGAAAGCGTGCGTATAAAGTGTAGCTACGTGGACAGTAGGCCTAATACATCATTCGACAGCTATAACATAAAAGCTGTATCTCTATCCGAGCTTAGAATGACAATAAAAAATCTAAAAAATAACAAGGCTCCAGGATATGATCTAATCACTGGCGAAATTTTGAAGGAGCTACCGAAAAAAGCATTAGTTAAGTTGCTCTACATTGAACATGCCTCATTGAGACTTTTATATGTTCCAAGGCAATGAAAAGTAGCTAAAGTTATTATGGTTCCGAAACCGGGGAAATGTGCAAACGATAAGAAATCATATAGACCCATTTCCCTTCTGTCGATAATATCTAAAGTCTTCTAATAACTTCTGTTAAAACGAATACAGTAATTGAAGAAAAATGCTTGATCCCGGATCATCAATTCGGTTTTCGGGTCAAACATTCCACAATCAATCAGATGTATCTGTTGAAATATATAAATCTGACTCTCTGATGTAAACCTATCACATTAATGTACAATCGCTTCGTTCATCTCCTTTTATACTTTTTGTATTGTCTCTTTCTTCTTCAGGCCTCTACCTTTTTTGCTTCTCCAATAAAGTTGTCTGCCATTTAATTATTCTTTAACATAACACGCTTTGTTTTACTCAATCGCAACCGGTTATGAGCCCAGGAGAGTTAAAATAATTAATCAGTTCAAGATTTGTTAAAATGGCATCATCAACTTCAGGCTTCCAAGTGGAAAAATTAATTGGCCGTGAAAACTACGCCTTATGGTCATTCGCAGTAAAAAAATATCTGCAGCACGAGGAATTGTGGGATACTGTTCAAGGGATATATCCTACATCTGGAATGAACTCGAAGCTGGATGTGAAAGCAAAAACAAAAATTATTTTGCTAATTGATAAAATCAACTACGTTCACATTGAAGATGCTGAAACTTCCAAAGAAGTTTGGGACAAATTAAAGGCAGCTTTTCAGGATTCTGGATTAACGCGACGAGTTGGATTGTTGCGGCAATTAATAACAACACGACTGGATTCAAGCGAGAACATTAAGGACAATGTCATCAAAATTGTGTCGACAGCTCACAAATTAAAAGAGATCGACATGCCGGTTAGTGATGAATGGAGAGGGACGTTGCTGTTGGCTGGTCTGCCCGAGGAGTTTTCGCCGATGATCTGGGGTGAAAATTACTTGCGATGTAATTAAAACTAAATTACTGCAGGATGTCCAAAAAGCAGGTGCTCCAGGTGCTTTGTTTTCCAGGAAAAAACAGAAACAAAGTTCTTCGAAAGGATTCCGTTGTTTGCAATCGCTACGGTCATCGAGGAGCTGACTGCACAGTGAAAGTTCACGAAAATAAACCTAAGTTCCAGAGTGGTTTGTGCACGGTTTTTATTGCTGGCGCAATCAATCAAAACGACTGGTTCATTGGTTCCGGCGCAAGTATGCACATGAGCATGCGGTGCGGAGAGATTTATTTAATCAAATTCATGAATCACCAGTCAAAGAAATTTTTGTGGCTAACAAAGAGAAGCTCAGTGTTGAAGGTGTTGGCAATGTTTGCATTGAAATAATTGATGAGAAAGGTAGTGTAAAACACGTCACCGTTTATGATGTACTTTTTGTACCGAATTTGACAACAAATTTACTGTCCGTTAGTCAAATTATACAAAAAGGCCATTCTGTCAATTTCTGCGGTGATAAATGCAAGATATTGTCAAATGGAAAAATATTTGCAACCGCACGGCTGCTAAACAACATGTTTAAACTTGATTGCCCTAAAAGTCAAGTATGTATGGTAACAGGAGGAGTATCTGAAGCTTAGCCTTGGCATGCTCGCATGGGCCATTTGAACTTTAAATATCTCAAGACGACAAGAAATATCGTAAATGGAATGATCAAAAATGAAAAATCAACGAAAAATTTTATTCCATGTATCAAAGGGAAGATGGCGTGAAAACCCTTTAAAACTTCTGAGACGCGAACAACAGAGTTACTTCAGCTAATACATTCGGACTTGTGTGGTCCTATGGAAGTGTCATCAATTGGTGGAGCTAAGTATTTTCTCACCTTTATAGATGATTTTTCGCGTAAAGTTTTTATATATTTATTGCAGACAAAAACGGAAGTACCAGCATTATTTGCTCAGTTCAAAGCAAAGGTAGAAAATGAGACCGCCCATAAAATAAAATGCTTGCGTACTGACAACGGCACAGAATTATGCAACCGGGAATTCTCCGAAGTCTTACAGAAGAATGGAATTCGTCATCAGACAGCTGTCCCGTACAGCCTCCAACAAAATGGACTCGCCGAGCGCATGAATCGTTCAATCGTTGAACGTGCACGATACATGCTGTTTCATGCTGGGCTGGATAAACTATTTTGGGCTGAGGCTGTTGCAACTGCCGTCTATGTCATTAACCGTACTGCTTGTTCTGCAATTCCTGATCGAACACCTCAGGAGGTCTGGTTAGGTAAAAAACCGGATTTAAGTAATCTGCGAGTATTTGGGTCAAAGGCGTTCGCACATGTTCCGAAAGTGAAAAGATCAAAATGGGATGCTAAAGCGCAAGAACTAATCTTTGTCGGTTATTGCGAAGATACCAAAGGATATCGTTTGTTGAACCCAGTTAATTTCCATGTTGTGAAGAGAATCAAATCAAAATCAAAAAAACTTATTCTGAATCGAGACAAACTATTAACCTTGATGTAAGTACTGCTGCAGTGCAGGATGATGAGGACGATGAAGATGAACTAGGTTCCATGGATACCTCTACAGTAGATGACGTGGTTAGCGATTCTTCGAAATATTTCGATCCAAATTCAACAGTCACGAACGATGCATTAACTGATCGGATGAGATCAACAGTTTTAAGTACACCGGATGACGTCGAACTTCGTCGATCGTCGACGATTCGCAGAAACCAGGGATTGATTATCAAGAAACATATTCTCCCGTCATTAGGTATACGTCGATTAGATATCTCATATCGATTGCAGCAAAATATTATCTTGAAATTGAGCAAATGGATGCAGTGACCGCGTTCTTGCAAGGCGATTTAACTGAGGAAATCTACATGGTGCATCCCGAAGGCATAAAGAAAAAACATAATGGTAAGTTCTGTAAATTAAACAAAGCAATTTATGGTCTGAAACAGGCTAATCGAGAATGGAATGAGAAGTTGGACCAAGCACTGAAACAAATGGATCTCAATTAGTCAAAACTTGATCCGTGCATTTATTTCGACTTATCAGACACGAACATGTTTTTTATTGCCGTTTACGTTGATGACCTGGTAATTTTTAGCAATAACACGGGATTAAAAACCAAAATCAAAGCAGAGCTGAAACAAAAGTTTGTAATGATGGATTTGGGTGAGGCGAAAAATTGATTAAAGCGTTTTAATATGGATGAATGCAATCCAGTATCTACACCATTCGACATTAATCAAAAACTTAAAAAACCCCAAATAATAAATTCTCATTGTAGCGGCTACGAAACTATTCCCTACCAAGAAGCTGTAGGAAGTTTATTATACTTAGTACAAGGTACACCTCTAGCTTGTGATCGTCTCTGATGCTGCGGTTTTTGTTGTTGCTGTGTTGACTAGGCATTATAAATCCGACATCTCTCCTCTACTATATGGGGATTGTCCTTGGTAATTTAGATTCTTTTCATACTCATTCAGTTTTATTCGGTTCGTATAGTATAGTATTTACTCCGATTTTGGTTGCTGCCGACAAGTGTGAACCGATGCAAACGGTGCGTATAAGAACCTAATACTGCCTGAGCTAGCGACACTAAATTTTGACAGAATTCCGTAGGGATGGTTTTATTTTTTTCGCGTAACATAACATAAAATCGATGCCTGCAGGCTCACCACTGGCAAAATACTTCACCACACATTTTCTAAGTTGCGTATAGATGAATCCTTCCAAAAATCTTTATTTATAAGGAATATAATTAGACAGTGTGGGTAAGCGATGGCGGAGGACCTAATCAAGGAGTTCCCTGATATATTTGATTCGCAGAGCGGCGAGTACGGCCGAAACATCTCGTACTACACAGAATCGACACCGTAGACCCAAGACCTAAGCAGACGGAGGTTGCAGAGAATGATGGTGTCGACAATAGAAAAAAAAAGGCGGCAGCACGATATTGTGCGTGGACTATAGTCGGCTAATCAACGTCACCAAAAAAGGCTACCTCTGCCAAGGATTGACGATCCAAAGCCAAATGGTTCTACGTAATATATTTAAAAAATGGCAACAGACAAGTACAGATCCATCCCGAAGATCGCAAGAAAACAGGGGTGAAATCAACTGAGGTGATTTGTGATAAGCGATAGTCACAATCAACAAGATTGGTCTACGAACTACGTAAGGTGATTGTCGATAAAACGAATGAGGAAAAAACTCTGTCCCTTAAAAATAAAATTGTTTCCGTCGGAGCAAACTAAAAGATTCTTCTATGAAAAGTTCCGGATACATAACACAGAACAACAAGTCAACAGGCACTTGTAGAATTATGTTTGTTTGACAAGTGTAGATTAAAGGTGCAAACACAACAAAAACCGTAACAATTGTTAAAACTCGAAAATTTTCCTCGATTTTTTCAATTAATTCAATAGTCAGTCAATATTTCTGTCCCCCATCGACGCTCGAAGCTACGCTACGCCGAAGTTGGTTAGTTGAAGTCAGAAAAAGTATCACTTCGCAATGTTTATGACAAACCTGTAAAAGCGAATGTGGACTTAAAATATATTAATAATTTTTTAACACGTCATTGTATAGAGCAGGGCCGGCGGTAAGTTCATCTACCTTTAACCGAAGATTGGGCACCTTTTCGGGGTGGGGCGGCTTAAGTAGAGGAACAGGATGCTAGACCAGGGTAGTGGCTAAACTCCTCTGGTAGAGTTGAATGTGAATTGAAAAACTAAGATCCAATCCGATCAATCGATCAACCCTTAACTCCAAGGTGGCTGGTCACCATGCCGATGGAGCTGTGGTTAGGTAGGTAAAACTACTAGATCACAGGGTTCAGAGGTAATTGAACTGCTAGTGGAGACTCCTCAGAGGCAGCTCAATCCTCTGTTGTAATGTAGTCGAGTAGGATAGGTATTGGGGATCTCTGCCTATCCGGTCCATTTAATTCTCCCCTACTCGTGGGAATCACATGAATAAAAACAAAACAAAAGAAAAAAAAACGTCTTCGGAAAACGAGGTGGAAGGCTTCGAAGGGGTCGAGAAGGTGCTGGAAGGCGCTGGATTGAACCCGACGAAGCTCAATGGGTCAATGGGCTCTGATGGAAAACCAAAAAAGTTAGCTTGCCAGTCGTCAGTGGAGGTGGGCACCGAGGTGCAGAAATGCGCTAAGGGGTTAGCTGAAACTACGGAAACCGAATTGGAAGAGTAAGGAAGACTCAATTCCGAGCGGAAGTTGCGAAAACAACTGAGGCGAAGGATGAAGAGGGTAAGAAAGAGAAAGGAATTGCCCTTGGCCAAATCTATCTCGGCTGAAGGCATAAGCAAGTCAGTCGATGAGTTGACTGAAATGGTTGCCAACATGACGTCGACCGAAGCCTTTCCAGAAGAGAGTGGATCTAGGAAACGGTTCAAATGTTCCGGGACCAAAAATCTTGTGGTTATGTGAACGGTCAACATGGGCAACGGATAATCTGTCAACCCGAAACGCAGAAATCGAGCAAGGCTGAGCAACCCGGACCAAGCAAGGTAAAGTGAAAGCTGGACCAAGGTAAGGAAAGGAGGGCGAAGCAAGCAGATGATGCAAAGTCATACGCGAGGAGTGAGAGAGCCAAAGTTGACAAGGGCGTAAAAACCTTTGCTCAAGCCGCGGCGAACGATCTCCACATGGGTATTGCCGACAAAAGTCAAAAGGGGGGATAGATGCTGCGCGGTTGAGTATCTTTAAAAATGCCCTACTGGGGGCTCTAGACCTACTTCCGACATATGCAGGTGATATCGGCGTTAGGGAGATAACCTTGGAGGAAGGGATTATCGCAATAAAATGCGGTAACCAAGAAACCAAGGGTTGGCTATGTGAGACTGTGGGGAAGATGACCAACCTATAGGAGGGAATCAACCTTAAGATAGACAGGCTTCACATACTAAAGGATGTGGAAAGGTTGATAATCTTCGTTCCCGGTCAATCCGAGAGCAAAGATGTCATCCTTGCCAGAATAGGTCGTCAGAAGGACACTTCTAAATGGAGGGTTACTCATGTGGGAAGGTATGAGGACGGCAAAATTGATGGAACCAAGCTGACGATCTGGTGTCCGAGGGAGGAAGCGAAGCTGGTTAGACAAGCAGGAGATATACTCTTTTGCGGGTTGGACGTAGCATTCGTGAAGTTCCAAGGATCATCGGAAAAGACTCAACAGGGAAAGCCATCCGATAGGGCGACGAATTGATAGAGACCATGGGTGTGGGATCAATACAAGTCGGGCGGGAGGTGGGCCTGTGCCGGGAAAAGCTAAGGGTGATTCAACTGAACCTTCATGACAGCACAGCGACGTCAGCGATGATGACTAAATGTTTCGACGAGGGTTCGTTTGACATAGCCCTGATACAGGAGCCTTGGATTTTTAGAGGAAAGATTAGAGGACTCCCAAATAGCATAGCTAAATTGCATTATGAGCAAACAAGCGAAAAATTTAGGTCCTGTATCCTGGTAAGGCACGGAGTTCAGGCTTATAAATTGCAGGATCTGTGTGCCCCAGACTTAGCAGCAGTACGAGTAGGATCAGGTGCGGGAAGTTTTGTCATCGCATCTGCATACCTGCCGTATGATCCGCCAGAACCTCCTCCGACAAGAGAGTTGGAGTCTTTGGTGAATGCATATGCAGGAACAGGAACGAGGATCTAATAATTGGTTGTGATGCCAATGCACATAATACAGTGTGGGGCAGCACCAACGATAATTACAGAGGAGAATCGTTATTCGAATTTGTATCAAGCAAGGATCTAGCTATCCTAAACAGGGGAACAGAGCCAACCTTCGTGGATGTGAGGCGAAGTGAAGTGATTGATGTGACCCTGTGCAGTAGCAAGATAATTGAAAGGGTATCAAATTGGAGGGTAATGGATCAGGCTACATTGTCGGATCACAGAGCCATTTCGTTTGATGTTCGTTATGGATCTAAAAGAAATAAAGATCGGAAATACATCAGAATTCCGAAGAACACGGATAGAATAAAGTACTACTGGATGAAAAACTTAATGTTATGGAATTCGGAATACCGAAAAATACTTGGCATGTAGAATCACAGCTAAAGCATTTGCAATCAGCTGTTGAAGATGCGTACCGAGTGTCTTGCACACCTACTCTAGTGGAAAAACAGGATCCTACGCCTGATCCAAGGCTGTGAGGAAGGCCTTCAGTCATGCCATGAGAAGGGGAGAACCCGAAGCATGGGATGAATACAAGGCGAAAATGAAAGAGATGAATGTTACTCTACGACGAAAAAAATAGTAGGCAGGACTTGGGGCCTAAAACCTGCTATGGTGCACTGGCTATATACAGTGGTGGTTAGACCCATACTCACATATGGCGCACTAGTATGGTGGACGGCGACGAAGAAGAAAACAACAGTCGGCAAACTAGCGTCGGTGCAGAGAGCGTCCAACGTAGCAATAACGGGTGCACTTCGCAGCACCCCTACGGCAGCGCTGGACACCTTTCTACACCTTACGCCACTTGACTTGCACATAAAGCAACTTGCGGGGAGTAGTGCACTACGGCTCACAACCCTGGGCTACTTTAGAGAGGGCAGTTTTGGACACTGTACAATACTAGCGGAGTTACTCCCGGGTGTACAGGTGCAAACTGATGAAATACACCCCTTGGTCGACTTTGACACTCCGTACGAAGTGTCATACCCGGAAAGATATGAATGGCAAAGGGATAAAGTAATTAAGCATTGCGAAATAGCGGTCTACACGGACGGCTCAAAAACAGCGGAAGGTACGGGTGCTGGAATCTACTCCGTAGATCCAGATCTAAAAGTATATATACGACTACCGGATACAAGCAGTGTCTTCCAATCAGAAGTTCTGGCTGTTATGAAGGCGGCAGAGCTAATGCGGATGAGATCTATATCTGGAAAGGATATAGCCATCTACATCGATAGCCAGGCTGCACTCAAGGCACTGGAATCTACGAACATCAATTCTGAATTAGTCAGGACCTGTCGCACAATGCTTAAGGCATTATGCAGTCAGAACCGAGTGAGACTGTGCTGGGTACCAGGACACTGCGGTATAGTTGGAAATGAGCAAGCGGATGAGCTTGAGAGGATAGGCGGGGAATTGCATGACGGAGGAGATGTGGATATTAAACCACCTCCTTGCATCATAAAAAGCAATATTAGGAATAAAATAAACAAGGAAGCCGACCGGAGGTGGGAGGGCCTCACCGGTCACGCGGTATCTAAGGCACTTTAGCCGCAATACGACCGTAAAAGATCTAGGAAAATCCTCAAACTAGGCAGGGAACAGCTCAGGACACTGATCGGCATATTATCAGGGCACTGTCTTCTTAGAAAACATGCAAGAAGACTAGGGCTAGCAGACTCGGACACTTGCAGATTCTGCAATGACCTGCAAGCCGAAGAGGACATAACACATATACTGTGCGAATGTGAGGCAATATGTCGCAGTAGAAGGAAATTTTTGGGCAGGTACTTCTTCCAACATTTAGGGGAGATAGACAATACCAACTTCAAGGGGCTACTGGGTTTTTGCAGGGAAATTGGGGTTTTCTGAAGGGCAAGTGTTTAGGTGTTTTTCCATTGTAGGTCACTGCAATTGGTTCCCCCTAGGGATCGCGATGGGCCCTTATGGTGCCTAGTGCCGTATGAGTCATCTCATACCCCTATATAACCTAACCTAACCTAACTTTACTCTACGACGACGTAAAAGGGAGTCGTGGAGGGACTTCTGCTCGAGTATGAGGAGTACATCTGAAGTCAGTAGACTACAAAAGATTGTCTCCAGAGACCCAGTTTCCAAGATCGGACTCATTCGTAATAGAGCGGGGGAGATAGTGGAAATTCTGGATCAAACAAACGAGGTCCTGATGGAAGTACACTTTCCAGGAAGCTATAAGTCAGATCGGCCCTGGGCTCCAACGAAATAAGGAGCGAAAAGAATGGATAGGACGGAAGCAGAACGGATCGTGACCCCAGAGGCGGTTAAGGGGGCGATATCAACATTTTCACCCTTCAAAACCGCGGGACCAGATGGTATATTTCCAGGTCTAATGCAATGGGGAGTAGACGTAATTACACGAAGGCTCAGGAACAAATACGTTGCATGCCTAGCAATAGGCTACATCCCGATTACATGGAGGAAGGCAAAGGTGGTCTTCTTCCAAAACCGGGAAAAAAGATTACACCGAGGCAAAGTTTTTCAGACCAGTTAGCCTAACATCCTTTCTGCTAAAAACAATGGAAAGGGTGGTGGTGGACTATATGGCGAGAGTACGGCGCTTAAGATGTATCCTTTGAATAGTAGACAACATGCTTATAGGGTAGGTATGTCTACAGAAATAGCAATATGTTAAATACAAGGGCGATAAATATCCAGACGGGAACCCCAAAACTCCGAGGAAGGGTCAGCAGAGGTTGCCCACAAGGGGGTGTTCTTTCACCTACACTGTGGAACATCACTGTGGACTCTGTTCTCGACAGACTTGAGGCAACTGGCATTCACACAGTGGGATATGCCGACGACATAGCAGTAATGGCAAGAGGCAAATTGATAGACGTCACAGCGGATATCATGAGGAGTGCACTCAAAGTGGTTGAGCGGTGGTGTCTGGAACAAAGACTCTCCATTAATGCGGGGAAAACAAATCCAATAATGTTCACTAGGAAGAGGAAAAATCTGGAATTTCAGCCCTTAACACTTTTCGGATCGGAACTAACAACGACCAAGAAGGTTATGTATCTGGGAGTATACCTAGATATTGGACTTACTTGGAATTATCATGTTAGGGAGAAGGTCCGGAAGGCAAAAAGGGTACTACATCAGTGCAAACGTGGTGGATTGTGAACAGTGGTGGGGGGGGGGGGGGACTCTCTCCTAGATCAGCCTACTGGATGTATACGATGATTACTAGACCAATTATCACCTACGCTTCGGTTGTATGGTGGGCGAAAGCCTCCCAGAAGACTGCCAAGAAGCACCTGGATAGGTCCAGCGTTTAGCATGTATAGAAATTACAGGTGCAATACGCACAACACCAACATGTGCATTGGAAGTAATCTTAGGGATCTTACCGCTAGACTTATTTATTAAGAAACCAGCGGCCCTAACAGCACTTCGTCTGCATCGATATGCGAAATGGCACAATAGGGGTACCATCTATGGACATAGAATGATCCTGGAGCTTGTCAAAACGAGATTAGGGAGCTGAACATGCCTATGGATGGTATAACAAAGGTGCGTGTTATGGAAAGGAATCACAAAACGCGAGCAGGATACTGGGCTATGTAAAATGCATCCGTAAAAACACGAAACAGAACAAAACTGAAACATTTAACTATAGCATATCATAGGAATTCAGTGGAATAATTCGTGAAACTGGTTGAGAAGTTGAACAGAAAAAGTATTGAGTTCAACGATTAAGTTTAAGTGCTCCAAAAAAGTGAAACAATTTTTTTACGGATGCATTTTACTGATAGCTAAGAAGAATGTAAAAATTTCGCATTTCAGTGGAAACATCGTGAAAAACCATACTTTTCGTTTCGGAAGTTATGGAAACAGTTGAATATCAGACATGATTTAGATACTACGATTTTTATTGTACGACACATGAATGTACCGTTAAAGGGGTTGAAAACTGCATGAGATAACCAAACACGGCGCGCCTAAACGTCAGCCTTTGCTTTATTTTCGAATTGTGGAGCACACCAAAGGAAACAAAGACAATTTGACAATCAAAGCACTAAAGTGAAAACACTGAACAAGCTATCTGGCATATAAATGCACCATAAGTGCCCAAAAGTAATAGTAGTGTCAGAAAGTGTGTTTTCATTTCATTCAAACAGTTCCGTCGAGAAATTTCTCAATGCGAGAAATACACTGAGCAAAATTTTGTTTTTTTCTGGGTTGAAATGACCTAAAAACGTAAATATAATATTTTTTTCGGAAATTTTTCTATTTTTTCTTTATTAAATTTTAATAATTTTTTTAAACAAACTAGGTCTATTCGCGTGCTTTTCCGAGCAAGGCAGTAGGAATCTGTCAATTTCGAAAATTTGAGCGCAATTCTGTCAGAGAGCGGAAAATGTACCCAAAAGTACGTGTATATACTTCGACCTACTTCGAGCCATTTCCAGCTTAATAATAATTTGAACAAAACAAAATTATTTCAAACTGCAGCGAAAATTCACAATTTTAATTAAATTGATATAATTTTGTACTCTATCAATTTCTGTACAAATCATAACCGAGCAACCGTTGGAAAACATTTTTTTTTCATTTCACATATCTGTCAACTTTTTGCTTTTGACAATTTTATCAGTACATGCCCGTAGAAATTCCCTGAGCTGTTTCGAGCCAGGCCAGGACCAGGAGGGGAAATGTTCGTTACTCATTATTTTGCTGATTTTCTCTCTTCCTCTCATTTTTGATGAGAGCGTGTATAGATTTCGTGCGGTTACGATCGATTGCTATCGATTGCGTTCGGTTTAAACCGCGTACGCGAATGAACCTTTTGTCTTCCGAACTAAGCTCACAAAGTTACAGCCTTGCTAAAACGAATTGAGAAAAAACGTTGCTAGCTCTTACTCTATATGTTTATGTGACTCATTCTAGTTACATAGTTGAATAAATGTATACCAAAAACTGTCAGACAGGCGCCTGTAAGAAAGTCTTACTTACCTACTTATCGGGCTCCCGACCCGTGTAGAGTCTCTGCCTGGAACACTGCAGCCTTCCATTCTCTACGATCTCTGGCAGGCTTCTTTCAGTTGTCGAGACCAAGCTATCTGGCATCCGCGATGGTTCGGTCTTCCTTGTCTCCTCGAACCTGGGTGAGGCCTGGGATTCGAAGACCCTCTTGGCTGGAGCATTATTCCGCCGAAGTATTTTTCTTTCGAAGGAGCCCAGTATCAGCTCTCCCTTCTTGCTTATCGTCCAGCACTCGGCGCCATAAAGCAGAACTGGCAGGGTAAGGGTTTTGTAGAGCAGAAATTTCGTCCTTCAAGTCAGGTGTTAACGAACAGTGCGTTGGATAGGTTCTTGTATGCCACTTGCGACATTAAGCAGGGATATGCCTCGATAGTTCTTGCAAAACATAGGATCGCCTTTTTTGTAGATGGGGCATATGAAGCTGATAGCCTTATCATCGGGCATGTTTTCTTCCACAAATATTTGGTTGATGATTCGGTGCATGCTCCCAAAACATCACCACCGTATTTAAAGAGCTCCGCTGGTAGACCATCAGAACCAGCGGCCTGCAGTCTGGTGTATTTAAAGTATGGGGTGGGTGGCTCGCCTCGTTCGCTAACAGGATTTTAACCCTTTCTTCGTAGGTTTTAGCCACTCACTCGACTTCGTCTCTCCGCTAAGGGTATGTCAACAAAACTGTCAGGCAGGCGCGTGGAGCTAAAGTTTTGTTTTTGTTCGTTTGAAACTCTTATATGATTTCTGAAATGAATGAAACATGAACTCAAATTAAATAATAATACATATCAGGCATTAATCTGTTATTTACTTACTTTTTCTAAGTTATTCTTTGTCATTCTGCGTTTGCGCATGCCCCGTACCTAGTGACAAAATTTGACAGTTCAATTCCCATCTGAAAGTTACAGAAACAGATTTTTTCGCATACTTCCAGTCATTTCTTTCCAAAATGTTTCAAGCGAAATACTTTTTGACGTCGAAAGTTACAGAACTTTGAAGTCTATGCATGTCGCTGAATTTGTGAAATTCAAGCGCAATTGCATTATCATTATCACTACTTGATGCCGAGGGAGATGGTGAGGAAAATAAAATTGAATTAAAAAAGTCCATCCATTCAGGAATGGATATCCATTTTATATTTATTTTTAGAATTAATTATGTACTTTTATCTGATTTAAAATGCAAAACTATCAAATGCGGCACAAAAAAATTTTACATATTAAAATAGTTTGACGTTTATAGTATATGAATGTGTTAGTACTTCTGGTTTCGATTCTGAATTCTCTTCTTTTCAAGAGAAGAAGTTGAGTGCTTTCAGAAGCGTTTGGATTGCTTCCAGACGATTCCGGACGACCAATCGAAAACGACATAACAGAACATGGGTCCAGCAGCTCAACAAAATAATTAGGGGTATCGCGAATAAATTCCGATGGAATTTTTTCCCTTGTCAGCAATGTAAATCAAATTGCTGAATGGGAAACATTCCGGGGGAAATATTATTCGCGATCGGGGTGAATATTTTTTTTTTTTTTGCGGTAGTTTCCTTGTATGCGCTATGCTATTGACAAATGTACAAGTTGGCCTGCGATATCTGGTAGTGAAGAAAAGAACCCTATCAGACATACAAAAATCTGTCATCGGTAAGCGGTACGTGTATTTTTGTACAGATAATTTATTTATTTTATAAATGAAAAACTATTGTAATCGAGGTAAACGCCTTGTCGGTCTAAAATGCAAGTATTGTTTATGAAAAATAAAATAATCCCGGGTCCATAAAATTATGTTTAAATTGTTTAAAAGTGGAATGAAAAACTTGTTTTGGTTTCGTGTAAACAATTTTGTTTTTTGGATAAGACCCTTTTTTAACTGTTTAAAGTTCTTCAAATTATTGTTAATATTCCATTTATTGTGCAGCATTATCCCAAATACCAATAGCGGACCCAACTAACCGAGATTTATCTCAGACTTTCTCGATAACCATCTGCGATATTGCAGAATATTTTAGCGCCATAAAACGCTCCATTTGGGAAGGGGAAGAGCTCGTCGAGGCTGGTTGTGTGATGCAAGATCCAGGAAAGAGTGACGTAACTGGTCTGGTCATAAATGCATCCTCGATGACTTCAAACCCCCACGAAATCAAACTAAGAATCTTGTTAATGGTTAAACCATTTTGTCTATATGAGTTGCACCACATTGCGACGCTCGATCCAACACTTTTTCTTTAGTTTCTATTAGCGTAAACTAGTTAGGCATTTATTTTTATGTTTTTACATGAAAAATGTATTTATTATTCACAATATTTAATTATTTAGTGGCGCTTAGCTTCTTTTCCATATATTTTTTCGCTGATCTGTCAAATTTGTATGTCTAGTAGGGTTCAAATTGTCGCCGCTAGGGTACACCCTCCATTTCTCAATAGCCTTATTAGCCTAAGCTGCGCAGAAGCTGGCGCCATCTTATGGAACGAAGTGTGAAAGTGTGAACTGGAAAGTGCTATATCTCTTTCAGCCGGGTAATGGCTATTCTGGAACGTGTGATTTTGGGTTACTGTCAGACTACTAGCAACTGGGATATCTATCATGTATTGGAATAATTATTGTCCACTTTACGATCTACTTCTGCAGTTTTATCTTTTGGTCTAAAGTTTAATTGATGTGTCAGTTGTAATATTTGTGGCAAAATATAGATTTATTAAAGTATGTGTGCAGTTCTCGGAAGCAATAATAGTTGTTAGTTTGTTAATTTTTTCTCACCAATCTATAAAGAAAGTTGTATGAAAGTTTGAGAACCCGTATACTAAAAACTCCAGGTCTTGTACTATAGCACATCTATAGAAATTCTGTGACTTTAAAAACTTAAGACTAAACTTGCAAAAAAAAAACAAGTTTTTCAGTTTTAAACTTTTTTGGCTTGATATTGTTATAAAAAGTAATTAACGTAATGAACGGCAGTAAAAGGAAAAGTCGTCCCGCTGGTTTGTCAAGGTACTACAATCATTTGTAATATATTTTTGTAATATAAATAATTGTTCGCAGCTACGTATGAATATAATACATATGCAATATATGTTTGTATATATATTAATAGATAATGGTAAATGGTTCTATATGTACATGGTCATTTGCACATAATTTTACTCAGAAATTATAATCGGTTCTATACTTCTACAAAAACATCGACATAACAATATTTTATAAACATAAAACTAAGAAAATTAAAGATATATACATATCGTAAATATATAATCTTATGTACATGCATAGACCTAAATTGCAATAGGTAAATCCACCCATTACGTTAAAAAATTGTGGGAAGAAACATATTTTCGTACGGTCTTAATTAGGTTATGCATTTTATAGTACATCTCCTTTAAAATACGTTTTCTCAGAAGATATGTACACATAACGCCATAATAGTGCATCAATATGCGTTTAAAGATTGCTGCATTAATTTATGAATTACTGCAGATATAATGTCTGTAAATACATAGTAGCTATATTCTTTGAGAATGAGCTCCAATAAATAGCTACATGTCCTGCACCAAGATTTTTCGTAGAGACACGTCTTTGCAATTGGCAAAGTAAGATGTTTCTTGTGTACTAAGACAACAAAATGTATTTAATTTTAATAATTTATTAAATTTTCTTCCAAATCTGCCGTTATAATAATTATATCCTATACCAAGGTGCCGGTTGTTGGATATTGGATGTTAGTCGTGAAGTATTTTCTGTGTAAGCTTGTGGCTGTAGATAAAAAAAAACAAAATGTGATCAAGTTACGCGTACATACCCGGAAAAGGTGTTTCGAACACACCAGCCAGCTCGGTCCCACCATCTA
Organism: Cheilosia soror; assembly: GCA_949372485.1. NCBI lineage: Eukaryota > Metazoa > Arthropoda > Insecta > Diptera > Syrphidae > Cheilosia > Cheilosia soror. Next base: position 36,160,673 of record OX443562.1, read on the forward strand.
GTTTTCCAAAATCAAATTTGATCATGTCTTTTTTTCCTGCTTTATTGAGTCTTCGGAAATTTGATTGTCAAATCATTTTCTCTGGACAATCGCCCAATATAAACTCGACTGGTTGCTCAAACCAATTGAAAAGAAAAAGATAAAATTTGCATGACTTTGGGAAAAAGACTTGACAGAACAGAATAGGTCTCTTAAAGTGCATCTTCATTATTTTCAAGGATCGCGGGTGATAAGTTGACCCTGCTTATTTGTTGATTTTCCGCCGCATTACAATTTATATTTGTTTTGGGATCTTCCATTTCAGACAATAAACGAAGTAAACTGCTCCAATCCAACAACTAACTCTATCATCTGCTTTAGTACTGAAAATTGTACTCATCATAAGGCATTTATATTCTGCCCTAGCGAGGTATCCGTCGGAACGATTTCATACGAATCGTTACCTATTCTTCCAAACAGCTCTCCGGAACTTTGTTTCAGTGCGATCAAGTGCGTTATTACTGATATTTTTTTTAAACTTTAGACGAATTTTCTTCCGATATGCTCCGACATGCATTGGCTGCGGAATTTGTTAACGATTTGCAATGAAGTATAAATAAATGGAAGCAGTAAAGAAAAAAACATTTTAGCAAAGTAATTTTTTGTATTTATTGCTTAAATTTGTGTGTCCAGGGCAAAAGCCAACGAAAAAACAATCACTAACCCCCAGTTTCACAGCGAGAGTTTAAACTACACTTTCAGTTTAAACTTCAGTTCAACAATTAATTCGATTTTAGAGTTTCGTTTAAACCTTGAACGGAGTTCATTCTGTAGATCAAGTTAAACTACAGTATTCTGCCGTTTAAACCTCAGATCAGGCGAATGTCAAAAACAAAAATATTTGACGTTGTTTTGTGTGTTCTTTGAAAGAAAATACAATGAACGATTTTGAAAAAGTTGTACAAAAGCTAACTACTGTACAATACTACCAAATTTTATTCATACAATTTCGTTAAACTGAGTTCAATTGAATTGAAGTTCAGATTATATTGTGAAACCGGCCGAGTTGAACTTCGAATTTAAACTCACGTTCAGGTTCAGTTGAACTTGTTGTGTATGTGCTGTACCTGTAAGTTTCCAATTAAGAACAGAACTCAATTTAATTCAGTGATTTATTATTCAATCCAATCTTAAATTCTAAAATTAGTGTTACTCGGTTGCCTGCCAGAGAAAGAAGAAGGATAAAAGAAACACATGAGTCCCGATTGACATTTAGGCGGAAATAGAGCTGTCAATCGAATTCTCCTGTAGGTGCGCTGATGTTCCTTAGTTCGCGTTCAGGAATACAGAACAATCCTCCCCACTAAATCTAGGTGTACGTTAAGCGCTCCACTGGTTTCCTGACGCGAGTGCTCTTCCGTACGATTGCTGCGGGTATATCATTGTCTGTCTCTGTGCTGCCTTCTTGTTTGCTAACCGGCTCTTCTTGTACAGCGCCTTCCATTGGTTCCAAGACTCGGGACTCCTCCGGTGGTAACGACGTTGTTGAGCTTGGCTGGGTATTTGTCGGTTTTGCCGTCGGCAATTGTGGAAGTCCATCCGGAACAGGGTCCTTGATGATTACGTTGTCAAGGTCTACGCTGCACCTTAAAATTTGGTCCGCGTGCCTCCGCCAGAGTTGCCCATTTACATCAACGTAGTAGTGTAATCGTCCATCCCTCCGAATTATTTTGCCGAACTCCCATTTCTTATCCTTATTGGTATAGTTCCTCACTTGAACCGTATCGCCCGGATGGTACAGTACTCCGGTTGGATACGCTGCACTAAACTTTTCCCCCATGTCGTCCACGATATTTGATTTAACTAAGTCCAGGACTATGCGAATATCCCTTTTGAGGAATAACACACAGGGTGCTACACCGGTGGTGGCATTTGGGGTTTTCCTGTATCGCATTAGATAGTTTGAAAGCTTGTGTCCTATGCTGCCAGGGTCGTTCATCATTTTGCGGAGTCCCCCTTTCATGTTCTGAACAAACCGTTCTGCTTGCCCGTTCGTCGCTGGATGGTATGGGGCGGTAAACTTGTGGTGGATCCCGTTGGCTCTGATGAACTCCTTAAACTCCCCCGATGTAAAAGTCGATCCATTGTCGCTCACTAATGTCTGAGGTAACCCATAACGAGCGAAAATGTCGCGTAAAACCTCAATTGTCTTCACTGCCGTCATAGAATTCATCGGTATTATCTCCGGCCATTTTGAATGAGCATCGACAACTATAAGAAAATAATTATTAAGAAACGGACCTGCAAAGTCGATATGAACTCTTTGCCACGGGGCAGATGGATATTCCCATGGATGATGTACTTTCTTCGCAGATTGCTTCGCCACACTTCTGCATGCATAGCATTCGCGGGACAAGCCTTCAATGTCCGCGTCAATGTTTGGCCACCAAACGTAGCTTCTCGCCAACGCCTTCATTTTAACAATGCCTATGTGCGCAGCATGCAATTCGGCTAGCACCACCTTACGCAAGCTCTCGGGAATCACCACACGATTATGCCTAAGAATGGTTCCATTTGACAAAGAGAATTGCACATCTTTACCTTCGTATCCAGGCTCCATTAGTTTTTTTCCCAACGCTAAACAGTTGTATACCTTCCTTAGAATCGGATCCTTGCTGGTTTCGATAGATATTTGTTTGCCCGTTACTGGAACCGTGTTGATTTGCTGCAGTTGGTAGTATGTTACGTCATCCTCCTTCAACTCCGTCGAACGTAAGGGCGCGCGGGACAGCGCATCTGCATTTCCATGATCATCGGTTGCTCGATAGACAATATCGTAATTAAAACCCTGCAGGAACTGAGCATAATGCAGCATACGAGTTGCAACCATGCTGGGCAAATTTTTATCGGGTCTGAAAATAGCAACCAAAGGTTTATGGTCAGTGATTAAAGTGAACTTACGACCATAGCAGTGCCTGAAGAACCGTTTCAGCGCCCAGAAGATAGCAGTTGCTTCTTTATCAATTTGGCTGTAGTTCCTTTCAGACGTTGATAAAGACCGCGAAGCATAAGCGATTGGACGTTCTCGCCCATCCGGAAACATGTGGGATAAAACAGCTCCCAGTCCATAAGGACTCGCATCGGTAGCCAGTGACAGTGGTAGTTTTGGATCATAGGGGCAAAGAACTAAATCCGATGTTATTTCCTTTTTGATAATGTTGAACGCCCCTTCACATCCCTCATTCCAGTCGAAGACTACATTCTTCTGCAGCAGTTTGTAGAGCGGGTGCAATTTTGCCGACAGATTTTTGAAAAATCTCCCGTAGTAGTTCACCAGCCCTAACCAGCCCCTAACTTCAGTTACATTTCGGGGCGTGGGTGCATCGACAATCGCCTTAATTTTGTCCTGCGTCTTCTCTAGTCCTCTTTCCGAAATAACGTGACCCAAATAAGTGATTGACGTCTCGAAAAACTTACATTTGCTTAAGTTAACACGAAGTCCAACACTGTTGAGTCGGCGGAGCACTTCCTCGAGCCGAAGCAGATGCTCTTCGAACGTTATCCCTTGAATTTTTATGTCATCGAAAAATACGCATACTCCCGGAATGTCTCTCAGTGTGTTTGAGATGTACCTCTGCCAAATAGTTGGTGCCACTTTTGTACCAAACATAAGTCGATTAACCTGGTAGTCCCCCATTATTGTTGAAATGGCCTGCATTTTCGCGCTTACCTCATCCATTGGCATATGTAAATATGCTTCACTCACGTCCAGCGTCGAAAATAACTTTCCTCCCAGCATAGTCGTGGCAAAGATGTCTTCACAATCCGGAATTGGGTAGTGATCGTTCTTAAGCACTTTATTTAAAGTTATTTTGTAGTCAGCACATAATCGTATCGATCCGTCCTTCTTTACAATCGGCACCACAGGCGTACCCCACTCACTGTATTGCATTTTTGTGATTATCCCTGCCTTTTCCAGCCGCTCAAGTTCGTTCTGCATTTTCCCTACTAATGCATAAGGCACTTTCCGAGCGGGAACGTATATTGGTTTGGTATTCTTCTCAACAAACAACCTCGCCTCGTAGTTTTTTATTTTTCCCACGCCCTTCTGGAACACGTCGCTGAACTGGGTTTTAAGATCATGTAATATTTTCTCCTTTTGGATCCGTAATTTATCTCCCTGCAATTGGTTTAATTTAGGTAATTTAACCTCAAACACTTCAAACCATTCTCTGCCGAAAATTGCATCTACTTTTCCGGGCATAATGTAAATATTTGCGCTCGCTTCCTTACCACCGTATTTAACATTCATTGTACTGTACCCTACGGGATGAATTACCTCACCTGTGTAAGTCTGAAATGAAATATTTGATTTGAACCACTGTTTTTCTGGCCATGAACGAACAAATTCTTGATGTGAGATGGATGACACAGCTGCGCCAGTGTCCAGTTCTAGCTGTTTTGTAACCCCATCCAACACCAACTCCAGCATGAGTTTCTTAGGTTTTCTCCTCTCCTCTGGCAGAACACACTCGCTAATATTATTGATATAGTACATATCTCCGTTTTCTTCCGCAGTTGATGTAATAGGCTGCAACTGGTTTTGATTGCTTGGTTTTCTATTATTTTGTTTATTTGTTGACACTGTCTGTGGCCGCGAACTTCCCATACATACTCGGGCCAGATGTCCACCCTTTCGACACTTTGAGCATACTGTCCTAATGTGCTTGCATGCATTTGCTAGGTGATCTTTATCACCGCAGCGAAAACAGAAACTGGTTTTACTATCAGGCCTATGAGCTACTCGTTGTTTTGGAGATGTTCTACGAGGCGGTTGAGAGTTTCGTGTAGATTTTTGTGAGTATGACCTTGAAAACTGATTTTGATGGTTGGCTGAAAAAGTAGTTTGCAAGTTTTGTATTTCTTTGGAATCTTTTTGAGCTGATTCCATTGCAAGAGTACTCTTGACGCAATCTGTAAATGTGTTGTTTGGCTCTTTCAGTTGAATTAATTTCTCCAACCAGTGGGCATTTCGAAGGCCACTTATGAATTGCTGCCTCAAGTGTGCATCGGCAGTCGATGCTGCGCAGGCCGCACATTTAAATTCACAATTTTTGCACATTTTCTTGAGATCTGCGACGAAATTTGAAATGCTTTCTCCTTCATGCTGAATACGTTTTGTAAATCGGTTCTGCTCTGCAATTACGCTCGGGGATGGGTGCAAATGATCTTTCACCAATTTAACCAGTTCATCATAAGGCTTGGTTTTAGGGTCGTCCGGACTTGTTAGATTGCAAAGAAGTTGCAAAGTCTTTGGCCCAATTGCGTGAATTAACCAATCCCTTTTGCTAGCCTTTTCCTCGTTGCTGTTCCCCGTAATTTTCTTTAGGCTAAAAAAGTTTTCAAGCCTCTTGACGAAAATGTCCCAGCTTTCGTTGTCCTCATTGAAACTTTCTAATTGGATTACCTCATTCTGCGATTGACCAGCAGTGTTGCCCTGAATCGCACTTGTGACCGCTTGTAAAAGAGCTTGTAATTGACTTGCGTCCATTGAATTTATTTATTTTAATTTCTTAATGCTGTAGGTAAATTCTCCTCCTCGTCGCCACTGTTGTGTATGTGCTGTACCTGTAAGTTTCCAATTAAGAACAGAACTCAATTTAATTCAGTGATTTATTATTCAATCCAATCTTAAATTCTAAAATTAGTGTTACTCGGTTGCCTGCCAGAGAAAGAAGAAGGATAAAAGAAACACATGAGTCCCGATTGACATTTAGGCGGAAATAGAGCTGTCAATCGAATTCTCCTGTAGGTGCGCTGATGTTCCTTAGTTCGCGTTCAGGAATACAGAACAGAACTATAGTTTAAACTTCGAGTGTGAAACTGGGGGTAAATAGGAAAACTCCGATGAAGCACGAAACAACATCATGTCAAATCAATGCGTCATTGCATTCTGGTCGCATTTTAATTATTCTTTCCGAAGACGGATACCTCGAATGTAATTTGATCCTCCGACGGAGTATGCTGTATGCCTTGCGGAGAATTCTCTGTTCTGACGGATACCTCGCTGGGGACGATTATTTTTGAAAGTAACTTGCAAAGTCCAATTACTGACATAGTGACATCATTCCACATTTTCATACTTTGCTGAAAAAACTGTTGATCAATTGAAAGTGAAATGTTTGTTTTTGAATGTTAATCACAGTGTTGTAGGTACATACAATATAATAAATACAGCACTTGGTGCTCCGCCATAAAAATTCAAGTGCTCCGCGGAAAGATGAACGCAAAATATGAAAATTCCATCAGACTAGGTAATTTTGTGCTTCTGTAACTTTGTCATTTTGTTCGCAACAATGTAATTTGTGTATTGTTACACAGTACAAAAATGGGTTAAAATAAATCGCGTACTCCAGAACTTCCTAACTATCAAAATGGAAATGAATCAATGGCGTTGATAGCGAAAAGATTTGTTTTTCTACGAAGCTTGTTTTCGAGGAAATTCAAGTTTCTAAGAAGACCGGAAGTTTTGAGAACCGCAAAAGAAATGAGAGTGGACACAAAACTACTCCAAAAAAAGATTTGCCGGACAAGTAGAGCCAATCCATTTTTAATGTCCATTAAAATTAAGGAGATTGTTGCACTTAAACTCCATCAAGAACTCAGGGCGCTGTGTCGTAGAACAAAATCTTCGTGGATGCATATTCCACAAAAAACACACATTATGTCAACAAAAACCTAAGCAAGAGCCGAAATTTCGAAAGACTCAACTTTAAAAAATCATTTGCAATTTTGAAAAAAATTGACTCCATGTCCTGAAACTGTCCTGAAAACCTTTTTAAATCAGCCATTCGGACTCGGCGGCCTAAAAATTGAAAGTCCCTTGTACTCGTCCCTAAAAAAAAACTTTAAAAAAACAAATGGTCGTGAGAAGCTTGGCCTAGGGTGCCTATATGACCTGTTGCGCCAAATATGTCGGATTTTGGTGGAATATCTTCAGAAAAGATTGATTGCCCTTTTAAAAAAATAAAGGCTATTCCAGTAAATATCGGCAGTTTTTATTATTTTTTTTTTGGAAACTGGAATTTTCAAGTCTTTGTTTTTCTGTGGCCAACTCGAAAATGAGTTAAAAATGTTTCTTAATTTTTTTTTGTTTTTAAATATCTACTAGTTTAAATATTTTATAAAATGCTCAAAAGTCACAACACGTTACTTACTTCTTCAATTTAATAAAATTAATAAGAAAACAACTAAAAATAGTTTTCTATAACTACAAAAATTTGGATACTGACAGCGAAGTGCTCCGCGAGGAATTTCTCTCCAGAAAAGTGCTCCGCGACCAAAAAAGATTGGGAACCGCTGCATTATACCTACTGTTTGTCATTTCCTTAATTTTTTTTATTTTTATTCGACTTTTGCATTTTTTTTTTCAAAACAAAATTTTGTTAATTATAAAATACCAGCAGAAACAGATCCGGCAATAAAATATGCTACTAGGCCTATTTTAAGGGACATTTTTTCTAAGTAACCCCATGTAGTATTATTCGGGTATTCTTTGCGGAAGGCTGCCCAGACCGTCGTTTTGAGTGAATTCAGCTTTTTTCCTAGCTTGGGTGTAGGGCTACACTAGTCTAGTATCGACAATTTCGAATATTATCATGTCCATTATTTAGGTGATATGTACCTAGACAAAATCTACTCACTTTTAAAGACAAAATCTACTCACTTTTGCTATGAATAGTTCATGCTCTTCTGGGTGAGAATCTACTCAATAATTTTGGAGTCTAATAGGCAGCAGACTTCAGTTTGCGCTGTGACTGAGTTCATCCTTAATTTGTCTTCTGAAAAATATTACCAACCTAGAAAAAGAATTTGTGATCGGACTTTAAAGGATTGTATCGATTTACTTAAGAAAATGTCAAGTCCAATCACTTTTTGGGTGTAGAATCTGATGAAAGACGAGGTGGTGCTTATGTAACTTTGATAAAATAAAAATATATTTGAGATATGTGGGTGACCCGAGTTTTCAATCAGCAATAGGAGAAGATATTGCATATTGGTATTCACCAAACTACTCGTCTCTGTGACCTCTTTGCTGGCATCTTCTCCTTCTTTTACCCCTGCGGCATCTCTTTCTTTTACAACGTCCTCATCCTCTCAACCAACTCCTTTAAATCAAAACTCATATTTTGCGTTTATGCATTTACAAATTATCAATTTTATTCATTTTTAGTGACTTTAAGTTGTCTTACTTCACAATTTCAATTAATTTTACTTTTTCTATGCACTCGATTCAAAAAGAAAGTGTATTCTTAATTTATACTAGTCTAATTTAATCAATGTGCAACTTCAAATCAAATTTCAGACAACTTTATCTAGCATCTGGAGCCGTATCAGCAATAACACGGCGAATGTTGTTTTCCAAATCGCCCAAGGTCTTATCGGCATAGACTGGAGACTAAAGAAAGTAATTTAAATCACAGAATCGTGGAGGCCTTTTCACCAGGTCCATTACACGGAATTATGCGCTCAGAAAATGTTTAACGCAATAAATTGATAGTGTCGCGCGCCGTCTGGCATGTTGCGCCATCTTCTTGAAACCAAAGCGTTAATCTATTTAACGTAAAATCTGTAGAAACAGTTTTCACAGTTTAAAAACCAAACCTTAAAAAAAAACACCCATTAATAAAAGCGAAAGAAATATGGCTCACAAATTTTACTTTTCCATGTGCATTAGGTGTGATCGATTGCACTTGCACTCACATAAAAAAAAAATTAATGGTGACGAATATGTTGATCGAATGGGATATGTATCATAGCATTAATGTACAAGCCATACGTTAAATGCAGTTGGGTTTACAAGCGTAGACGCATTACGGATTTGGAGCAACTCAGAATTTATAACATTGAAAGGAATGATTTGTAGATGTTGAATGCATTACTTAAGGTGGTAGTGCACGATATGTAGCACGCCTCATATATATGTGGCTCTGACGTCACCGGATAGTCTACACATATAGCACACATTTCGTGTTTCTTATGTAGACCAGTGGCTACATAAAATTGTGCTAGTACACGGAATGTAGCACAGCGCGCACATACCGGTTGGCTGTTGGCTATTCGTTTATAATGATGCTATCCGCAGTTTTATTGCCCTGTGTGCAGTCTTGCACTAGAACTGTAGGTTCTTTTTGTTCTATTTTTCTGTTTTATTGCTTTGGGTGTATCGCGTCGCGTTCGCTACTTTTATGACCCACAAAAAACTAATGTGGTTTTCCATTGGGACATAAGATCAATCTTTTTTTTTGATTCGGATCACTTTTTGCAGATCTCGATAATTTTCGAGATTTGCACACACTCTCACTAATACCAATATACCTTGCACAGCTGTTTTACGTCATTCGGAATTTGTGTTCAAAACAAAATTACGAAATGCCTCGTGAAAAGCAATTATTCAGAACAAAAATCTAAATAATGGGCATGGACTTAATTTTGGAGCAATTACTATCATCTTCGTCTTCTTCCTCGTCATCTGTGGTCTGTGGATTTCGATTCTTCGTCGATATGATTTACCACATTAAATTCGTATGTTTTCATCGACAAATGAAAAAAATGTGCACAGCTGATATACTGTTTAATAATGCACTAATACATTTACAAAAGCAGATCAATCTGCCTATCGTGTTCCATTCGCCACGAAAAATCTGAGATCTGAAATAAAAATCTGATGGTCCCAATGGAAAACGACATAAATACCATGCTGCTCGTACAAAACACACTGACACAAACTGAAATGCTGAAATTACATTCAAAAATACACACGAACCGTGCAGGTAACCACTCGACATTATGTAGCGCACTGACACAAATCGTGTGTGCCAAGGTAGTACACGGAATACCGAAAAGCCACACACGAGTCACGAGTGCCTCATATTGTGCCTCATACGTATGAGTACCTTATGTGAGTGGCACAAAGATGGCTAGTACATGGTATGTAGACATTGCCTCCATACGCTGACGTCAAAATTACGTCAGAGCCACATATATATGAGGCGCTCTACATATCGTGTACTACCACCTTTAGGATATGAAAGATATGACCGTGAATAATGGTGCCTTTTAGAAATCCTAATACACCGCAAGAACGTGCTTATAATAATTTATTCACAAAGGAGCGTGTAACAATTGAAAGATGTTTTGGTCAACTTAAACAACGATCTCCAATGCTTTAATAAAAAGATCCGATAGTCATCATAACTCATGACTTTGCATTCAGCTGGATTGGATACCAGTATACCACCGCACACATAATTACATATATATAGATATACTTTTTGCGATCGTGCGACAGGACAAAAAAAAAAAAAAAAAAACTACACGATCATATGAGTACCCCATAGCATGGGGTTGGGGTATATTAATAATCTTCATAAGAGAAGAGACATACAGCTACCAGGGAGGGTTTGGTTGGGCCGTTGGGGTAGTTTTTTTTTTTTTTGATTTCATAGGAAGAGGGAAACAAAGGAAAGGAGATGCACTTCAGTATAGAGTGCTTATGTATGTAGTTGAGGCACATACTAATTTTTTTGCATGTTGCGTTTCTTTGTGTTTATGTATGGTGGGCGAATTTCGACCACTGGGCGAGCCTAGTTCATATAAATTGGAGAACAAACTATCACTTCATGCTCAGGCACGAGTATGTACTCGGAGTTTAAACTCGATTTTTATTTATACCACCCATTGTTTCGGCAAATAACGTGTATAATGTTTTATATTATTTGATTTAAAATCCTAGATTAGTTTAATAGTATAGTGCCTCTAGTGTACACACTTCAGTTGCTCAACGCAGGATCCTGCAGCGATACCGCGTTGGCTTAGTAAAAAACCAATAACTAGACTCAGCGTCACCGCGCGTTTTGTGCGCAACTCATTCTAGTTGTGTGTGTGTATTATGGCAAAAAATCGCGGTATAATTGCGGGACTAGCCATTAGTAGTTTGAGATCTGATTTCAAAGTTTGGTGATACCACGTACCGCAGAATGTTTGCGTGTTTGTTTCTCTCAGAAAGGCAACATTCTCGCATTCTATGGCTTACGGCTCAGGATTACGATTGATTCTGTTCGGTTAATACTCGACGCATGGTTTTGTCTAATTACTACCAGTGCAGAGGCGAATAATAATCAAATGGATTGCATAGCAGGTCCCATATAAGCACCAAATGCCTTGCTTTTCACAACCATTCGCACGTAGCGTCGCCCTGTGGAAGCAAAATGTAGTATACATCCACATTATTTAATTTGGGCCAAAAGAAATTAGTTATTATGTCTTCGAAATGCAGAGTTCTTGTGCTTATATCCAAAGTGGCGTGTAAATTTGCCAAAATATGCATGTCGTGTACTCGGCAAATCATTTTGCATGCCAGAATTTTATGGCATATGAAATGAATATGTCACTACGATTTGATATGTCACGGCGCGAAGCTCAGACACCACATATCCTAGTGAAAAACGTGCACGTTAATGAGAACGTATTTTTGTTTTGTTGGCGCTGTTCACAATAGTTTGGGTGCATTTGATTCATTTTGTTTTTAATTTTACGGGTTCGATTTTGCATGCGTGCGTTCGAAGTCAGGTCCATTGGTAACGGACAATCATCTTTCGCAAGCGTTCCATATTTTCACACACTATTTACGGGAGACACGACTTAGTATGTCAGGTGTCTAGTCAAGTCAGTCAGTTTTATAGTTTCTTGCTATCGATGTTCCTGCATATGACATCTAAATAGATTGAAGGATGCGCTATCGACCAAGGTTTTGCCGCTAGAGATGGTACAGCCTTTAAGAAAGTACATAATCTATTTTTAACATTCTACGCATCAAAAAGGGGGTAAATGGTAACGTTAACGGTTTGGACTGTGCCGTTTTGAGTCAGCCGATACTTTTATTCAGGGCCGACCTTGACGATATCAGCGCCCCGGGCGAGTCATGCACTTGGCGCCCTTTTATATTTCATTAAAATTTAAAACAAGTAGGTAAAGGTTTTATCATTTTGATACCCTCCACTACATACAAGCCATGCAAAATGTTTTCCGTGTGAGTTAGTATAGATATGTACTCGCGATCTAATATTGGTTTTGTCTGGGAGCTACAAGAACTACTTTACCGACATAGCCAATTTTCAATACCAACCTGACAACCGACGGTAAAAGAAGTAGTCTCACAAAATTTCATTCGCCTTAGTCGATTCGTTTGGACGCTATCGTGCTTTCAACAAACAGACGGACAGACGGACACGGCTAAAGCGATTCAGAATGTGATGCTAATTGAAAATGTGATTCTGATTCTGATTTATGGGTTCTCGCGTGAGTCCTTCTTGGCGTTACAAATGTTAGAAAGGTGTCTCAGTTAGTCACAAAATATTTAATGAAAAAATAACTAGGTTAAGTCTTATTTTTCTTGCAAATTTTCGGATAAGACTGTCAAAATCTAGGTTTTTTGCTATTTGATTTTCAATGGAGAGTAAGGCGAAAAAACTGTAGTTAATCTTGTTTGGGACATTGTAGACCGTAAGTCTGTTTTATCAACTTTGGTTTTAGAAAAAACGCATTCGCCAGTTGCAACGGTTACTGGTGTTGTTAACGGAATATGGAGCGATATCCAAGTGTTGGGATATAACTCTTGAAGATTGTTCTTTTTGATAAAATTTTGTCACTCTATTTCTGAGTTTCGAATCGAAAGTGATTCGATTTCAGCCAACTGACATTCCAATTTTCGATTTCGATAGATATGTGTATTTTGTTCATTTCTCCCACGTCCCACATTCTCAGTTTCGGTTTTATTGAGATAAATGTCAAATTTTATTCGAGCGAAAATTTGTGGTCGCAAGCTCTATGTAAAAATATAAGTTCTATTACTTTTACATATCGAAAGATATATTGCTTACTTATATCACAAAATGTACACAAAACATATAGCATTGAACAGGAAGAAACATTTTTCCCCGAAACAATGCGAGAAGTTCATTCGAGTGAAAGGTTTGAATTCGAGGAATACCTACTCGATTTTATCGAATCTCAGCTCAGAATAAGCGTGAATGTATCCATAGGTGTTGCCTGATTGTCTTCGAGAAAGTGTTGGAGACCTAAAATTTCATCGCACAGCAAATCTCCTTCAATATAAGATTTAAAGTTGATTGTTAACTTTTCTTGCAGCTGAGAACAGTGTCGCAAGAATATAAGTAGGGTGTCCAAAAAGCATTGAAAAAATCGACTTCGAAATTTTTTTTTGATCATTTCTTTTTACCCGGTCTACGTTTAATACGCCTTAATCGCGCTACTGGTACTGGTTTGAAAAATGCTCACTTAAGAAAAATAAATATTGGGACTTCCCCCAAATAAAACATCTTAAGCGCTCCGGAAGTGCTGCCCGTTTTTCTAAGCTCCTTCACTCTACGTCTACAGGGACTTCTCTGATCACAAAACTTGTTAAACTAGACTAAATAGGCTCTATGGTCGATTAGTGCGTCTCTCTTTCGCCCTACATAAATTAGGGAGGAATACGACAATACAAGCAACATAATACCAGGCCGTGGTAGATAAATGCTGAGTAGGTACTCATACTCACTCCTTCAAGATACGTTCATAAAATTTAATACGCTAATTTTAGTTTTTATATCGTAAGAGAAGGGTATTCAAATTCAGTGAAGTTAAGCTGGCGCGCGTACGCTTCAGCGCCCTCCAGGTTCCAGCGTCCCCTAAAGCCGACTGTTAAAGATGGGATTCTTTTATCCCACCTGGGTTAATCTTAGGTACATAAACCTAGATTGGATGAAATGTATAAGTCGATACAAATCGATTATACTGATAATAACAACCCCTCAAGCAGACTCACTTGAGGTGAAATAAAATGTCTTGGATGGCTGTTTTGATACTATCAACTTTATTTCCATAACTTACTCTATTTATACTACTTAACACTCAATCAATAATGCTTAATTAACTTAACTCAATAATGCTTAATCAATATTACCCAAATCAATAATGCTTAATCCATATTACCCAATTAAATAATGCTTAACCCGCACTTCTTTTATTGACCGCACCATAAACAAAGTGGTAACATAACTTGAATGGTATTGACCTTTTTATGCTTAGAGTTGCGGATTTAACATTCTGCCCGCGTTGAACCAAAGGTTCAAAAAAAAAAAAAAAAAAGAAAAAAAATATATATATAATCTTTATGAGTAGAGGTACCTTATCTATTCAAATATTAATAATTATTATTATACATCAATATGAACATTAAACCTATCTTCATGTGCTTCTTGTTGTTGTTGTGTAGTTCTTCTTGGCTTCGGAGTTGGTTGAATGCACTGCTTGTTCCTTCTGGCGCTTATGTAATATTTAGTAACCAAGAAGATCACTATTAAGAATGCTAATAATACCCCAGCGTATCCAATGTTGTGGTGGACCTCGTGACTCGTCAATTCTACTGGCCCCGATTTGATGAATTCTTCGATATTCTGCTGCAGCATCTTGACTTCCGACATGTGACGTTGGTAGAGATCTTGTGGCGTGATCAGGTCTACCCCGGTACTTGGGACTACGGCATCCGTGAGGTTACTTAGGGGAATGTATGATAGTCTAGTAGTTGATGGATATATGTTATGTCCTCGAATTGTTAGGAAGTGCTGCTTCATTAGGCATTCCTTTTGTAGCTTAGCGACACCCGATCCTCTGATGGTTAGCGATGTTGTGTTTTGACCACATACCAGGTTTACTATAGTTTCTTGACTTAAGGCGTAGATCCATTCGTTTGGGTTGCGGAGCTGAATCCAGTGAGGCCCGTCCCCAGCCTTTTGAATTCGGCATTTATCGTAAGCAGGTAGGTGATTAAAGAATGAAATCTCGCAGGCACTGGTCAATGAACCCTTATGATGTAGCGGCCCTCCTTGCTTACATAAGTACATCTCGTGATTGATTGATAAACAGGTACTCATATCTCTCTCGGAAAGTGCGTAGTATAGATCTCGATGAAGGTTTATTATAATGTATGGTGAGGATGGCTGGATGGCGGTAAATGTTCCATTTACCAGTACAGGTACTGGTATTACATGAAATATCTCAAAGTCCTCGGATGATATTAACGGTATTGTGATCTCAAAAATCGCATGTTTCGGAAGAATTTTCCCTTCAATGGTCATCAGGTTGAGAAGAGTGGTTAAATCCATATAAGATGCAGGCAGTTTTAACGATGATGGTAAATGTTCTTTTATAGAACGTAGCTCTTGCTGCAGCTGTGTGGGTGGCATCAAAAGCGGACTTATTTTTCCATGTTGACTGTGCGTCACCACATCTAGTAGTGAGCCTTGAATACGTTGAAAATTTGCAATAGTGGTGAGTATTTGAATTGCCAATGCTACAAAGGTTTGTGCTAAGTTTTCTTGATATAGATCACGGGAGATGTTGTTGGCCTTGTAGGTTATCTCAGCAATGTGGGATGACAAGGTCTCAAATTGTGTTGCTATGGTTTCTTGATCGCGATTCATTATATTTATGGTGGCCGCCAGAAATGATGTTTGGTTTTTGACGTGGTTCCTTAGTAATTCTGCATTGGTCTTGATGCCCTCAATCGTCCTTGAAATTTGGTCCGCGTAATCTGAGTCCAGGACTCCGAACAATGTGTTGGCCACGTTCCCTACAAGGTTGAGGGCGCCTCGTTTGGCTCGGTTACCGTTTGACGGTGGTATCAATAGTCCATTGGTTCTTTCGAGTTCTCCCTCCAGATTTTGTATCTGTATGATTATTTTTTCGCATAGGGTACCAGGTTTAATCAGATGACATAGATGTTTCAATGATGAAGTTGTATTCGTTAATAGTTGTAGTTCCCTTGCGTAGATCTCCATATCGTAATAGGCTATAATCTTCCACTCACTCGCTAATATACTGGCTGCTCCCATATTCTCGAAGTAGATCCCTGATTGCGAGTCGAATGGCATTAGCTCGACTGGAAGTCCTTCACTCAGTGGAAGTGTAAGTAAAACCAAAAGAATTGTTGCAATTGTGGAGCCTAAGGATCGCCTTATTCTTTTTTTCGGTGATTCTTCATTGTTAATCGATGGTTTGGTTGCTTCTTGGATCCTTGAAGCTTGCTCTTGATCGTCTTGTTGTTGTGAATTGTCATCTACTGGTAAGGGCGCAAGGTTATGTATGGGTCGTTTGAACATCCCATGACTCGTTTTAACTTCCGCCACTCGCACTAAGCCGTCGCTTCCTCTTATGCATTTTATAATTCTTCCTAGCTGCCACTGCATAGGTGGTAAATTGTCGTCCTTTATGATCACCAGCATACCCGGTATGATTGTGTTGTTCGCTTGCTTCCATTTGTAACGGTGTTGTAGCTCGTTGAGGTATTCATGTGACCATCGCTGCCAAAATTGTGTTTTTATTGCTGTGATTGTCCTCCACCTATTACCTAACCTACCAACGGTTGGTTCTGCTCGTCCGTCGATGGTTGATGTTAGTGGCTCTCCAATTAAGAAATGTCCTGGTGTCAGGGCAGTAAGATCGTTGGGATCAGACGACACTGGAACCAGGGGTCTGGAGTTAAGTATTGCTTCCACTTCGATCAATAACGTTTCTAGTTCTTCATACGTTAAGTTGGCAGCGAGAAGGTTGCGTTTTAAGAAATGTTTGGCTGATTTCACAGCCGCTTCCCATAGTCCGCCAAAATGAGGTGCTCGAGGTGGAATAAAATGGAATTCCATGCTTCTAGTCGTGCAGAATGACGTTATTTTTTCTTTCGACGCCGCTGCGTGTATTGAGGATTTAATTTCCATAAGTTGATTTCTTGCTCCGACGAAGTTTGTCGCATTGTCGCAATAAAGGTTTAGGCAGTTTCCTCTTCTTCCTATAAAACGCTTGAGCGCACCTATGAATGCTTCTGTCGTTAAATCTCCTACGACTTCCAAGTGTACTGCCTTGGTTGCGAAACAACAAAAAACAGCTACATATGCCTTTCGAGGTTGTTTCCCTCGTACCTTGAAGTGAATCCATACCGGTCCGAGGAAAAACTTGGCGACCGTGACAGGACTTCCGTACAACAGTTCGGGGGCGTACACTGGGCCATAAGGTCAATCGTCCACCAAAAACCCCATCAGTGATCATCAAGAACGAAGAACCTTCAACAAGTCAAGCAACGGCAGTAGTAAGGGAACCAGAGTCAGTGGTTAGTGCATTACTTAACAACAAAAATCACGCATTCGTGCTGTTAGGGACTGCCAGAGTAACAATAATCGGACCCAATGGAAAAACCTGGGAATGTCGGGCGCTGTTGGACACTGGTTCACAGGTTAACATCATCAGTCAGCGAATGGTAGATAATCTTGGTCTGACTACTATGGCAGATGAATTAGCTATTGAAGGAATTGGTCACGGCAAGCAAAGATCCAACCAAAGGATCAATATAGAAATACAATCACGAGTAAATTCATACTCGTGCAGGGTCGAAGCTTTCGTCTTACCCAAGATAATATCCTATCAGCCAGCTCAACAATTGGATACTTCTACATGGAATATTCCCAGCAATATTCCACTAGCCGATCCAAAATTCAACCGACCAGACAAAATGGTCAATCGTCCACCAAAAACCCCATCAGTGATCATCAAGAACGAAGAACCTTCAACAAGTCAAGCAACGGCAGTAGTAAGGGAACCAGAGTCAGTGGTTAGTGCATTACTTAACAACAAAAAACAGCTACATATGCCTTTCGAGGTTGTTTCCCTCGTACCTTGAAGTGAATCCATACCGGTCCGAGGAAGTCTACTCCGGAGTTGACGAATGGTCTGGCAGGTTGGACCCGTGCTGTTGGCAAATTTCCCATTATCTGCGTCATCAGTTTAGGTTTTGCCCTGGAGCACCGAATACATTTTTGTACCACGGAACGTGCCATCGTTTTTCCCTTGATGGGCCAGTATTTTTGGCGCATTGCTGCCAGCAAACCCTGTGGTCCAATGTGTAGATATTTAAGGTGAACCTCTTGCATTAATAATTTGCTGACATTATGGTTGTAGGGTAATAATATTGGATGCTTGGCGTCGTAGCTCAACTCAGCTGCTTCTAAGCGTCCTCCTACGCGAAGAATTCCATCTCCGTCCAAAAATGGAGACAAACTATTCATTGGGCTGTGAGTGTTGACATAGTTGCCCTTTGCTAGTTGGTTCAGCTCTTCCTTAAATGCCTGATTTTGAACTTCTCTTATTATCATATCGTTGGCGTTCTCTAGCTCAGACAGGGAGAGATGGTCGTGTAACCGTTGACATCGATCGCTCTTCTTGCAGTTATTTATGAATCGGTTGATATATGCAACAATCCTTTGCAGGCGTCGGAAGGAGTTATGATGGTCAATGATGTCGATGATACCGGTTTTTGATTCAAGTGTTGCCATGAGTGTGATCCTTGATTTTTTCTTTTCGTAATCGGTGGTTTTCGATTCGAACTTTCCTGGCCACGTACTCTCTGGGCCATATAGATATAAGGGTCCGTAAAACCACATGGTACAGTCCTTTAGTTTTGAGGCCGAGATCCCTCTGGATACTATGTCCGCAGGATTTTGTTTTATAGGCACATGTCGCCACTGCTGAGGTGAGGTTGTGCTCCTGATGGTCCTTACCCGATTGGCAATAAAACTATGATAGTTAGCCGCTTCCGAATTTATCCAAGCGAGTACGATTTCGGAATCGGTCCAAAAGAACTCCTCCACTTCTCCTAATTTCAAATCCTTTGCTACCCGACGCATTAGCTCCGCTGCCAACTTAGCTGCACATAGTTCTAACCGCGGTATAGTGGTAGCAGAAGTGATATGTTCGTCGCCTCCAGATTTGATTGGTGCAACTCTAGATTTTGAGCAAACTAACCGGATTGTTACCGTACCGTCGTTGTTAGTTGACCTCATGTATATCGCCGCGCCAAACGCCCTGCCTGAGGCATCTGCAAATGCGTGCAGCTGAATTTTCCTGGGGCCTGGAGTTGAAAACAAGTGCCTGGGAATTTTGATATCCTTTATTGCCACTAAATCCTTTCGGAAATTCTCCCACTGGGTGTGGAGATCCATTGGTAGAGCAGCATCCCAATCAAATTTTCGTTTCCATAACTGCTGAATGAATATCTTTGCCGTGATTGTAATTGGATTTACGATACCTAGTGGATCAAATATATGCGCAATTTCTGATAAGGCTGTTCTTTTTGTGATTCGTTTGTTCACTTGCAATGCCGAGTTGATTAGGAATTCATCAGATCGTGGGTTCCAACTAAGTCCTAAGGTTTTTAATGTTTGTGATTCCTTATCCTTGACATCAGATTGTATTGCTTGATCATTGGGTGGTATGTGTCTAAGTAGCTGTGGTATATTGCTGCACCATTTTCGAAGATTTAATTGTGCTGATTGCAAAATTTGAATTAGTTGCCTTTGCATGGCGATGGCTTCTGATAGGCTGTTAGAGCCGGACATAACGTCATCCATGTAAAGGTCGCTAGCCAAAACCTTAGCTCCTAATGGAAACATACGTGAGTTGTCCTTGGCCAGCTGTTGAAGACATCGTGTTGCAAGATAAGGTGCTGATGTGGTACCGTATGTTACTGTGTTTAGCTGATAGCATTTCATTTCTTGATTCGATCTGCTCCGCCAAAATATGAGCTGGTAGCCCCGATCCTCCTTTCTCACAAGAATTTGTCTGTACATTTTCTCAATATCTGCTGTGAATACAAAGCGCGGCGTTCTGAAGCGTAAAAGTATTGAGAAGATGTCATCTTGTATTGTGGGCCCAGATAACAGTACGTCATTTAATGACATGTTTGACGATGTTTTCATCGATGCGTCGAACACCACCCTGAGTTTGGTGGTGGTACTATCGGGTTTAAGCACTCCATGATGGGGCAGAAAGTAGTGTGGTGACCCTATAGTACTTTCGTCGACCTCGCTCATATGTCCTAGATCTATATATTCTTGCATAAAGTTGGCATACAGAATTTTAAATTCGGTGTCTTTGTTTAATCTTTTTTCCATGGCCAAAAATCTTCGTAGCGCTATTTCTCTGGATTCTCCTAAATCTGAGGGCTGGCGGGAGAAAGGCAAGCTGACTATGAACCTCCCACTGTTTTCGTCTCGCTGAAATGTTTTTTCGAAATGCCTTTCACATTTTTGCTCTGCTATAGTATTACTGCTTTCCTCTTCAGCGATATCTTCCAGCCGCCAAAATTTTTCGATGATCGTAGTGAGGGATCTATCTTCGGTTCCCGTTGCACATGTTACCGCCGTGGCAATTACTCTGCTTACTTTGCCTGCTATCACCCAACCCAATACTGTATTTTGGAGTATTGGTAGATCTTCGGCCAATCGTATTTGACCGACAACCAAGAATTGATGGTAAAATTCTGCTCCTAGCAGGATGTCTATTTTGTCTGGTCGGTTGAATTTTGGATCGGCTAGTGGAATATTGCTGGGAATATTCCATGTAGAAGTATCCAATTGTTGAGCTGGCTGATAGGATATTATCTTGGGTAAGACGAAAGCTTCGACCCTGCACGAGTATGAATTTACTCGTGATTGTATTTCTATATTGATCCTTTGGTTGGATCTTTGCTTGCCGTGACCAATTCCTTCAATAGCTAATTCATCTGCCATAGTAGTCAGACCAAGATTATCTACCATTCGCTGACTGATGATGTTAACCTGTGAACCAGTGTCCAACAGCGCCCGACATTCCCAGGTTTTTCCATTGGGTCCGATTATTGTTACTCTGGCAGTCCCTAACAGCACGAATGCGTGATTTTTGTTGTTAAGTAATGCACTAACCACTGACTCTGGTTCCCTTACTACTGCCGTTGCTTGACTTGTTGAAGGTTCTTCGTTCTTGATGATCACTGATGGGGTTTTTGGTGGACGATTGACCTTTATGTCTAGATGTAACAGAGTGTTATGCTTTTTGTGACACTTCGAACAGTTACTGGAACTGCAGTTTGACGCAAAGTGCCCAGCTCGTAGACAATTGATACA
The DNA here is from genome assembly GCA_949372485.1 of Cheilosia soror. NCBI lineage: Eukaryota > Metazoa > Arthropoda > Insecta > Diptera > Syrphidae > Cheilosia > Cheilosia soror. The sequence goes on from OX443562.1 coordinate 36,181,702, forward strand.
CAGGTTATTTTGTTTTACGATGCTTAATCGTTTTGATGCCGTTAACTCCAAAAACTGTTTACATTTATAAATCGGATGATTGTATTTGCAGATTAGACAACCTAATTGCGGGGACGCAATTGCTGATAACGTCTTAAACCCTTGCTTTTGAGTTCTGTTTTCTTCTGTTTTGTCCTTATTTCCCAAGGCTTCTAGAGATTGAAAGCGATTTTCTAGGAACTCGAGAAACTTCTGGAATGAGGGAAGTTGTCTTGGTTGCACCAACGACTGTTCGTACAGTGTATGTGTATCCTTGTCCAATTTTTTAAGAAAGAGGTGAAGCAAGATCGGGTCCCATGCCTTTGTATCCACCTCTAATCCTTCTAATCCTAGTAAACACTCTTGTATAGTGTCGTGTAAACTGCGGATGGCTCTGGCATTTCCAATTTGGACATTTGTGTGTGACAACATTTTTGATATCCAAGATGAAATCAGCAGTCGTGGGTTATCGTAGCGCCCTGTTATTATCCTCCACGCTGCACTATAGTTGGCACCTGACACTGTCAGATGGCGCACCAATTTTTCAGCCTCTCCTGTAAGGCTTGATTTAAGAAACCACATTTTTTGCCCATCCGACAGCCTTTGGTTGTGGATCATTTCGGTGTATAGGTCATTGAATTGCTGCCACTGAAGGTAGTTACCGTCAAACTTTGGTAACTCAACCTTGGGCATTTTCATCGTTGTTGGAGGATTTTCCAACCTTTGAGCTAATGATGATTCCATGGTCCCGTAGAGTTCTTGCAATATTTCGGCGAGTTGCTCCTGTAACTCAAAGTAGTCTTGGATGTCATTCTGGGTTAGTTGGTTTTCCATTTTCCGATACATAGCAGTTAACTCTTCCCAATTTTGCTCCAATGTGCGAATTTTGATTTGGCAAAATGCCTTGCTTTTGGTCTGCTGTAAGATCATCTTATCCATTGACCCCTTTATTATCCCTATGACAAAATTGTATCGTTGTCTTAAGGAACTGATGTGGTTTTGCTCCAAAGCTGGAGGGCGATCAATGTTCCGCTTTGGAATTGCTGGATGCTCTTGAGTTATTTTTGGTATTGCTCCCTTAGCTGCCATCTCCAATCCATCCTTCTTTGCTGGCCCGGGAGATGGGTCGCCTGTTGTCGCTGCATGTGCCATCTCTAATTTTTTCTGGATGTCTTCAAGGAATGCTTCTTGTATTTTTTTTATTTCTCCATAGTAGTCACGGCTGAAATAGGGATGACTGAGATCGATCTCCTCTATCTCCCTGATTTTGGAGTCTGTTTCGTCAAACTCCTTCCAAAGTGAGTTGATTTGATGCAATCGGTCTTCCAAGTAGCTGATTGTTTTGCGGTCAGGGGAATCCTTCTTAAAATTCCTCCATAGCTTGCAAATATCTTGTCCAATCTCATTCTGATCCTTAGTTATGGTATCCACGTCCATCTTGCCGTTTTACTCCTCTTCCAGCGAAGTACTCCCAATAAATGATCGATGAAGAGAGTAATTTATCAGTGCTCTAATTTACGTTGAACTGTGTTATGGCCCAGTTTACGCCCTACCGCGAATGAATTTTATAACCCTGCACTGTGCTATTACCGATGTACGCACCTTGGGTTTACAAGCTCCACTGTGTTATGGCCCAGTGTACGCCCCCGAACTGTTGTACGGAAGTCCTGTCACGGTCGCCAAATGTTAAAGATGGGATTCTTTTATCCCACCTGGGTTAATCTTAGGTACATAAACCTAGATTGGATGAAATGTATAAGTCGATACAAATCGATTATACTGATAATAACAACCCCTCAAGCAGACTCACTTGAGGTGAAATAAAATGTCTTGGATGGCTGTTTTGATACTATCAACTTTATTTCCATAACTTACTCTATTTATACTACTTAACACTCAATCAATAATGCTTAATTAACTTAACTCAATAATGCTTAATCAATATTACCCAAATCAATAATGCTTAATCCATATTACCCAATTAAATAATGCTTAACCCGCACTTCTTTTATTGACCGCACCATAAACAAAGTGGTAACATAACTTGAATGGTATTGACCTTTTTATGCTTAGAGTTGCGGATTTAACACCGACACTGCTTTTATTGGTACGTGCTTGATGCAAGTTTGTTGATTTTTACCCTGGGAAGTAATTCTATGTACGATGAAATGGAAATGATTAAATTACAGTATATAATATGATTAGGCGGCGGTTATATATCAGCAAGCGCTAGCACGCGCGAGCTCGCGCTTTTACCGAGTGATATCAAAAACCGGTAGAGCTTATCTCATAGGACCTAATAAACTGGACAGTTATTACGCCCTAATTATAAGAATTTGGTTATTTGTTTTTCTGATGGGATTTTTTTTTAAAACGCTTGTGATACAGGGTGAGCATCCTTATCCGGCTTTCATCCCCTAGCATCCCCTTCAATCCCCTAGCTTTAAAGTGATAGCAACCAGAACTTTGGGAAAACTGCCTGAGAAGTTCGTCTGCGTAATGCGAAAAGATAATGATCTAAAATAGTAGTAGCATGTTTGCAGAAAACGACCGTGTCTTTAAGCTATTCTTGCGACGACGCAATTTCTTTCGTCTTAGCTGCTGATGCTAATATCAGAAGTTAAACTATACACATTGCAACTAAGAAGACGAAAAACTTTATAAAAAGTATAGCCAAATGGCCAACAAATGCCATCTCATTGCATGCCATGTTCTCACAAACGGGTTTGCATACCAAAATATATAATATCGACATATTATCGGCATATTTCGGCAGCCATGTTCTTATGTCGAACATTTCAAAAATAAACACATGCCAGCTTTGAGACAAAACGTGCATGCCGTGTACTCGGCATACTTTTCGTACATGCCATAATATAATATAACGTGACATATTAGGCGTCGTTCATAGCCAGGGCCGGACCAACAATATGTGCAACATGTGCAAATGCACAGGGCGCCAAGTTATGGGGGCGCATTGCTAGGAGTAAGGCCTACTGTCCACGTATCTGCGCTTCATATGCACGCTTTCGTCATTTGCAGCTTGTTGTACGCTTGCGTGCAGCTTGCATTCTGTCCACGGAGCGGCAAAGTGGACCGTAGGCCTAATAAAATTTAATTTTATCTTGCGCGAACTAATACTGCCATTTGCATTTTAAACAAAAAGCTTGTTCAAAAAATTCCAAAATAACAACATCCACCACACCTGTGGTGAATTATTTCTTGCACATTAACTCACATTACATACTTGCAATGTTGCAACTTCAGGGAGAATCTAACTCAAAATATCGCAAATATCGCAAAATAAAAAATCCCATTGAACCTATGCAAGTTCATTCCTTACCTACCTTATCTCAAAATATTCCACCCTGTTCGTGTAAGTATATTTCTTACACATCCACTTACATTTTACAAAAAAACCTAGTTCAAAAATCTCAAAACAAAAAAAGTTCCACCCCGTATGTGCAGGTTTTATTTCTTGCACAGTCACTAGCAACATTTTCATAGGAAAATATGTCAAACAAAAAAATTCATTCAATTGTTTGTGTTGAACGTGCAGGTTTTTGATTCTGCACATAGGGGGATGGGATTTCTCATCTACGAAAAAGAGTAATAAATTTCTCTTACAAAGAGAACAAGTAGCTTTTTGTATATGAAATGAAAATATAGTATGTATTCTCTTCTCTTCCACTTCAGACTCTCACTGCGGCGTTGCCATTTTGACTGCTTTCCAGTCAGATCTGACTGGTTTAAATTGCGTTTAGCTAGAACATTTTTTAAAATCCAGCCAGCTGGTTTTTTAGCTGCGGATACGAATTTTGTTTGACTGTTTTTAAATGTTTCGTGTACCTAATTTCTTTTCTATCAGTATAAATTTTTAAATTAAAAGTTGCAATAGAAAAAAATAAAATATTGCTTGAATTAAATGTTTTTGCTCTGAGCTTGAAATACCTAAAATGAATCAATTTATGCGTTTGCATTTACACAAGTACTTGCTTTTTGTAACTCACAAAGATGTTTGAAACGGAAAATGTATCTTCTGTTGTGTGAGGTTCAACTAAGTTAAGTACTAATATTACTTACAAAAGCAGCAATAAAATATCCGACATAAGAGTGAGTGAGTGATGAGAAGACTCAGAGAGATTACTATATGTAAAGTTCATTTATCAGTTTTTTGAAGATAAAAGAATTCGCTTTGAAATAAAAAAGGCGACAAACCAATTACAAAATTCAAGTAGTAAATTTTATTTAGGATTTCAGTGATAAATTCAGATTATAAACGTGACTTATCTTTTGCGATGCTGAAGGAAGAAGAAGGTTACAAAATTGACAGATCAGTTTTGACTTATAGCTTAACGAAAAGTTTAGCAAAATAATGATGACGTTCATAAAAAAAAAAAAATAAATAGGTGGCGCAACAGGCGGGTGACACCCAAGGCCTAGCTTCTCGCAACCATTCGTTTTGTGTGAGTTTCTATTTTTGGGACGAATGGAAGGGACCTACAATTTTATGCCGAGTCCGAACGGCTCAATTGAGAAGCTTTTTCATGACAGTCATACTCTCGGATGTTTGTCAGACGTTCGCGAGAGGTGGCGCAGTAGAAAAAACTTTAAGATGTAATTTGGGTTTTTCCGGGGATCGAACCTGGGATCCCTCGCACAGTAGTCCAACACACTAACCACTGCGCTACTGCGCCCATTAGCTGATGACGTTCAGCTAATTATAAGAATGGGAATGTTGCATCTTTGAAAGCGATATTTCCAACAGAGTTAATACATTTTGTATACCTTTCACAGGAAGGTATATTCACTTTGTCATTACATTTGTAACGTCAGGAAGGAGTAACCTGATTTGATCAGGGTCAAATTCCGAATCGATTTAGCCATGTCCGTCTGTCTCTCTTTCTGTTGAAAACACGATGGCGCCTAAACGAATCGACATAGTCACGAAAGAAATTTGTTGACTTCTTTTTACGGCCTTTAGGTTGGTATTAAAAATGGTCAATGTCGGTAAGGTAGATCGGTTACCTCCCACTCCCATACAAAGCCAATATTAGATACCTCAATAAAAAAACGCATTGAAAGTCTACTTCCTGAGTGATGTGGAAAAGACTTATGCATGTGTGCAAATATGAAAAAAAGGGCGCTTTCTGTAAATCTTGCACAGGGCGCTAGTTTGGCTGGGGCCGGGCCTGTTCATAGCCATCAGAGCTGACAAGTGCAAGTTTAATGTAATACTATTGGAAAAGCAGAATACAGATATAAAAGTAAAATAATATATAAAATTAAAATATACGTCCCTTATATAAGCCCAATACTTATTTTGCGGAACAACATGTAGGCTTTTTGTCAGGCTTTGAATTTTCTTCCATTTTGCATATTTATTTTCTTTTGTTAGGACATCACAGAGAGCCCAAAAACGATATATTTTTCATCTCATATTTTTGTTAAAATAGCATATTTTATGTCCGCCGTGAATGCCGACAAGTCAAGGGAATTTAATTCTGTTGACAAGTGCAACGGTTTACGTTCTGTTACACAATAAATTTGCACTTGTCGGATAAGCATAGTTGGACAAGTGAATTTAGACTTCTCATGTTGTGGTATAGGCCCCAGGTCCGTAAGCGTCATATTTAATGTCTTATCTGAACGACTAAATAGGGGCGCTTTTACAGTACAGTCAACTTACTGTTTGCCATACCTTTGCGAGAGATTAATATTTAAATAATTAGTCTCTTATTAAAAAGGATTACAATTTCACCACCGCGATCACTTTGTTTTTTGTTACTTATTTATTTCAAATTGTTGGAATTAATTTTATCAACATTATTTTTATACAATGGATGTCGTTTCATTGGTCGCACAAATACCTGGTTAATTTTTTTTTTAGATTTAAAGGCATTAAAAATTTAAATCGTGCATTAATCGGCCTTTAACAATTTCAAAAACACGAGCTATCCTAATAAATTGTTTACGCGGCAACACAAAAATTGGATTAAGCACAGGCACGGTAGCTCAGCTCGCACTTAGAATTTTATAATGCTTGTTCTTGTTGGTAGTGTTGATCAAATCAAGTCCTACGTGATTGATAAATGTTGATTTGGTATGATCGCATACGAGATTCGAGTATTGAATTTTGGTATTCTGTCATCAGTGATCGAGTAGGGTACAATTTTAAATGTGCATTCGATACGTGACCATTCGTATGTGAAGTTATTCTGCCCGTCCACTTAGTGCCCAACGCATCAATTTTGAATTCAACGCATTCAAGTCTAATGTACGATGCCCTCAATTTTATTCAATCAACGCGTTTGATCTGGTTGGACATCGTTGCTCACCGCGTTGCTAAAGAAGTGTGCGGGTAGTGTACGAGCTCTTGTTGCTCGTTGAACATGCTTGTGCAACGCGTTGAGAAACGATTTTACAATAATGTGCTGCACATTATCTGTCCAACCCGTTCCTCAACTTCTTACATTTTTTGTTCACTCGAGTTGCGTTGGGTGCGACGAAATGTGTGTGCCTTGGCTAGTTGAGCCTTTGGAATCAATCAACTGACATCTGTTTATGCACTGTGTATTAAATTGCAACTCAGTTGTCTAGAACAAGCGAAAGCGAAACTCAAAACATTTCATGAGGGTGTGAGAAACTGTCAGCTACCAAGTGCGTTTAACGCGTTGCCCAACAAGTGATGCTCTATGGGCAACCATAACGAAAACGCTGTTGTCCAACTCGAGGAACTTTTTTCAATCAACTAGATGTACGAGGTCATTCAACAATTGAATGGTCAACTAGGTGTACAGGGTCATTCAACAGTTGAGTGAGTTGATAAACTAAGTGTACGGGGCCCGCAACGCGTTCAACAATGAAATGTTCAACTTTAATTGAAATTACGTTGCTCAACATGAACAACGTGAGTTTGTGCACTAGTCTGCGAGCCTAAACAAATTGTTTCTTCAACTGAAGAGTTTAATAAACTGTTGAATAAAATTGGTTGATGCGTTGGGCACTAAGTGGACCAGCAGCATTACTCGATCATTCGATAACGTTTGCATTTTACTCACCGAGTGGTCGAGTTATACCAGAAGATCCGAGGAAGCGTGACTCATGGCTTCTGGCGCAGTATGTCTACTGAGCTTAATGTTGGTGGTTTTATATTTCCAGCAAAATCAACACAAAACACATCGAAAAAACATTACTATAATGCATAGACGCCCAAAGTAAAGAAAGCGTTGTCGATTATCATTTCAGATGAAATACATAGTCACAAATTCTAAATTGGACTGTAATATAAGTGTCTTTTTTAATATGTCGCAATCGTTGACTCTTAAGTGATAAGAAATCTTTAACAATAATTTTACAAGGATGTTAGAGTAGCAAATCTGAGATTTCTCTAAGATGATCTGTCCTTTATTAACAATTTGTGAGCATATATTTTAGGTACCCCAGTGATAATCGCCAGTCTAAAGGAAAGTCAGTTCAAGCTCAAGGCGTTTATAATAATACTTATTTTATGCATGCTGCAACCGCACTTGTTGGTAATTTAGTTCAAGTACACTTAAAATCTGGAAATGTGTATGAAGGAGTTTTTCGTACGTTTTCTCCAAACTTTGATGTAAGTTCATTCGATTATTTTTTTAATATTTTCCAATATTTATTTCTCTTATTCATTTTCTGTTAAGGTTGCATTGGAACTTCCATTCTGCATTAAAAGCAACATAAACACATTCGATGAGGGAAAGCCTATTCCTAACTGTATGATATTTACTTCTGACAACGTTGTTAGTATTGTGGCAAAAGAATTTGACTCAAATTATGCTACTGGCGGTGCTTTCCAAACTGATAATGCAATTTCAGAAAAATTTGGTATGTATGAGGTTCCTATATTTAAACTGTCCTTTAAAAAACTAAAATCTTATCATAGTGTCCCGACTGGATGAAAAGGAACTCGAGCCATGGGATCCGTCAGGAATGAACGGCGAGGTTGAGTTTGATCTAGATGGTGGTGCAAACGGATGGGACGCTAATGAAATGTTTATGAAGAATGAAACAACTTTTGGAGTTCAGTCGACTTTTGATGATTCACTATCTGATTATACCGTTCAAATTGAGAAACGAGAGACAGACGAATTCAAAGAAGCAGAAGCTAAAGCAGAAAAGTTAGCTCAAGAAATAGAGAAAAATCCAATTTGCAGAGAACGTTTGGATCTAGAGAATGGTGATGAGGAATCCTTATATGCAGCTGTGGAGCGGCCAATGGAACCAAATAGAGAAGAATGCAATATAAATAATAAAACAAATACAACAAATATTGTACATCCGCGCAATCAAAGCGCAAATGTTATGACCACAATTAATACAAATCAGCATACATTATCAATGGTACAGAGAAATAGCAATAGTGTACCGGAAAAATTCGTCCCAATTCCCAAGAGAAAGGCGGTGCAAACTAACACTAAATTAGTACGGCCTCCTCCTACAACCACCAATGCTGGTACGAACGTTCCGCAAACCAATTCCAATAATACAAAGCTAACAAATTACCAAACTGTACAAATACAGGGGACAGCATCATTTGCAATTAATCAAGGTTATTCTCCATTAATAGCAGGGTGAGTACATCATAATTTGAGATCAGCGGATGTATAATTGTTAATCATGTTAAAGAAGATTGTTATTGCCTATTACCTATCGCTTTCATTTTTACTTGCCTATTAGTACAAATATTGGATTTGTGAAGTTTTAAATCCGGAATTTTGTGTTTTTTTTTTATGGTCGGGCGCCAAGAACATCCATCTTGTGCCGCAAGGTCAGCGTCCGGCAAACAAATTTGACCACGAATTTTTTCTACAGATGAAAGATGCTATAGCTCAAAGTAAAAAAAAAAAAAAAGTAATTTGATAAGCGGTAAATTGTTTTGCGGAAAACCAAGGTAGGTAGGTAGGTAGTAGTGGCGGTTAGCACTAAGTGCCGTTTTGTTGTAAGTATGCCGAAGAGTGGTTTAGATCCAGCCTGTGGAATTCAAAAAGGTTATGAGTTCTTTGATGCTATTCTTCGCGACTTCCTCGAGGCATGCGAAGAAGGGTTTACCCAGAGCTCGCTGTGTAGTCCTAGCTAGTGCCGGATATGCGCATAGGTAGTGAATGAAGGTTTCTTCTTGTAGGGAATTGTACTTCGAACTGTTTTATTAAAGTAATGTTTTGATAGTGTAATCCTTTAAGATGGTGACAATGCATGCCGTTCGTATAACCTTATTGAGTTTAATTATTCTTAGAGCCGGTTTTGCCGGTGAATCATGCTCGTATTTTGATTTTGGTGGTGAAAAGCATCAGTTTGGTTTTGATCGGGTTGCTACCAAGACACACACATAGGTAAAATAATATTTTTAAATTACATTGGTTACAACAACAACACTCTGCGCATACAAATAAAATTAATATTACCCCTTCGCCCAGTCGAAGTTCTGTCTCTATGTGAAGCAGAAATTAAAAAATGAAAATCATACACAGAGAACGTTGCTATTAGTTATAACTCCGTGTCTTATTATAAGTCATAATGCCTTCACCTGGATACCACAGCACAGCACACATAATTATATATAGATATACACTCCGCGCCACTTGAATACCCCTTAACCCGGTTAAGCCTCCGTTTTTGTCGCGCACATGTGACCTAGACTTAGTAGAAGCATGCGGTCTTCTCAGAGAAAAGAATTTAATTTGGAAGCCGCGTATGGCCATAGCTACTATTTCCATAACCTCCGCAAAGAGACTTTGGACCGGCTCCAAAGCAGAGTTGAATGTGTGATGGTGTGGAGGACCGTTTCGTATTATGTCACCTGCAAAAGTGCAAATTACAATTTTTGTCAACTACTATGAATGTGTTGTCTTAAAATGATAAGGCTTTTACATGTTTTCATAACCTTTTTGGACATCTGCCGTGGATCTTACAACATGATAAAGCGTCAATTCAGCCCGGGCTGTTAAAACGTATTTATAGAGCCAAATTGTGAAGCTATTAAGCTGACCGGCCTACTCATCGGATTTGAATATCATCGAAAATGTTTGACAATGGTTAACAGGTCAAGTTTATGGATCGGGACAACAATATTCGACTATATCTAAACTAGTCCAAGCCATCGAATTAGCTTGGAGCTCGACTTCGTTAAATTATGTAGCCAATTTGTATATGCATCCCTTCCAAACCGGATGTGTGAATTTTGGAGCAGAAAGGTGGCTAAAAAAACAATTGAACATTTGTTTTTTAATCTAAAATGTGAAATTACCTTAAATTCAAGTAATGTGCAGAATTCTTTTTTTTTTTTCGTTTAAGTGTTCTATTCAAGTGGCGCAAAATTAAGACCCCATACTTTGCCGAAGTTTTGTTAATAATTTTCTGTTATTACTTAGTTTTAAATCTTCCTTCTGGTCATATCAGAACAATTAAATGAACTTTAATTTTAAAAAAAAAATTAAGTCTCTAGCGTGCTTGGTTTGGGACCAGTCGGCGATAGAAAACTGACCTTAGGGCAGGAGTTCCCTAACTGTGCGTCGCGACGCCCTAGGGGGGCTATCCTAGGGGCGTCGGAAGACGATACGCACAGGTCGCCTGCACACGACGTTACTTCAGCTTGAGCTCGATTTGAAAAAAAAGTGTCGGGTCGGATTCGTTCGATGTTGGCCATTGTGTTTTGCCAAGCCCAAGAAGTATAAGAATTTTGCAGACTTCAACTTGGCGAATTTTGAGTCGAGACTTGGGCCTATACCCGTTCAAGATCCAACTGACCCAGCAGCTCAAAGTTAATGATAATGTAATGACCATAGAAAAATCATCTTTAGCGACGGGCCGCATTTTTGGATGAATGGCCAAATTGCCATATATGGGATGACGCCAAACAACACGAGGTGGCAATGCATCCATAAAAAGCTGTTTGGTGCGCTTTTTAGACTGGTGGTGGCGTCATTGCTCCGTACTTTTCCATGACGTTGGTAAGGCCAATACCATCAACGGCGAGTACTACAGAACGATGCTGCTAACATGTAGTTCCAGCAAGAGGTGGCTATGTCTCACTCAGCTGCAGGGTATGGTTATCTGATCTCTATCAGACGTGACGTGAATTGGCCACCAAGATCGTGCGATTTAGCCTCGCTAAATTTTTCTTGTGGCGTTGCCTGAAGTCGCAGCTCAATGCGAATAAACCGCAATCGACCGATGTCCTTAAACCCAACATAACTAATGTCATCGCTCAAATTAAGCCGGATCTATGCGGCAGATTGGACCACTCGGATCCGTGACAACGTGAGAAGCTGCGGCGGACATTTGGGCCTGGTGTTATTATTCCATACAATAATGGCATACATGGGATTCGTTAATACCTTGCACACAGCTTGTTTTATTCTATTCCAATGTTGACCAATCCACATTAAAAACCCCTTTAGTGAATCTTCAGTAAGCTCAGCTTATATTCACATATCTGTGCTTTGTTCTGTTGTGTGCTTTTAGAAGGGCGTCGCAAAAATATTATAACCTGTATAGGGAGTCGCAGTATGGAAAAGTTTGGGAACCCCTGCCTTAGGGGGTATGCTATTCCAGTGAAGCGGAGTGTACCTTGATACAAATAGATGTTTATACTTTTTGCGATCATGCAACAGGACAAACAAAATCAAAACCACACGAACAGGGGCCTGTGCCACAAAACAACAAGTTTAGTTAAACAGACAAATTTTAACAATTAACAATATTTTCTGTACCACCAAAACATAATTAAACAATCGTCTTAACAAGTATTAACACAAACTCTAAAAGTGGGAAATTTGATGAATTCCCAGTTTCTGTACCACAAAACAACAAGTGTTAAAATTGATTGTTAAATTGTTGCAAAATTCTAACTGATGAATAGAAAATTGTTAGCTCGTAACAAGTTATTTTTTTGATTTGGTATTAGAGATTTTCACGTGTTTTTTATTTTCTATTAAATTTCAATCATAATTATGAACTGTTTAATGTTTGTTTTGCTTTTATAAGACAAAAATCCCAGAGCCCAAGTTTCCAAACTGCAATTTCTAGCAGCAAAAACTCCATGTTCAAGTAGTGAAACACGACTAGTAATTATTTTATTAAACAGTAGATACCGAAGTGGTCCGCTTCGTGTGTATAAGGGACTTAAACTCTCTTATCGCATGTCGCAGGGCATATTTGACATTTTTTATTTTTTTTTTTTAGATTTTTTGTCTTTAGGTTGTCATTCGATGCGTTGCGTTTCTTTGTGTTTAAATGTATGGTAAGCGAATTTTGACCACTGAGCGAGCCCAGTTAAAAATTAATAACTCCTTACCTTAAAATTGTTTTTTAAGAAATTTGTTTAGGTCCCTGGTTGTTTGTTGTGTTCCATTTCTCATTGTAGCTAGCACTTCCCATGTAACTGCTTAATCAAATGTCCATTAGCTGTACTAACTTGAAACGTTGTATATTAATAAATAAGTCAAAATTATTACATGCCTAAAGCCTGAACTACATCCAAATAAAAGTGGGAAAAAGTACAAAAAAGTGAAAACATCGAAACTCATAGAAAACACACGCATATTTACGTGACATCTATGAGTAAAATTTTAACTAATAAATCTAAGAATGGTCGTCTCCAGAACGCCTGTTCAATGCACTCTGCATGTTAGTGGAGTCCCATTGAAACAGGTGGAGAAGTTTAAGTACATATCTCGGGGTCTTATTCACGAGTGATGGAAGGAGCAATGCCGAGTTTGTAGCTGTGAGTTTGTAGAATTGGTCAGGCTGGGTCAATTTTGAGACTTGGTCGGGTTGGAACGTGGTCCCCTTTGGGACAGCTCCCTGGTCCTTATGACCCTTTCCCATTTTTTTGGAATTATCTGGTTTTTGTTTACTGTGTGTTATTTGTAATGTTTTGTTTTGGATCTTGTTTGGTTAAAATTCAGGATAAAATTCACCTTTACCAATTGCAAGATTTTAATTAAAAATTCAAAAAAATTGTGTGAATTATATATTCTTCTAAAATTTTGCGAAAGATTAAAAAAAATATATCAATTTGTGTGTAGGTATTATTTTTAAGATGGGTTTAACTTTATAGTAGATCGCGTTGGTGTGTGAATATCGGGAAGGGGTTTTCCGCAAAACCGCTTGGTCATTCTATTATTAGGAGGACTGAATTTGGTGTCAAAGCTAAGTTGTCAGTCTTTAATTCGGTGTTTGTTCCAACTCTTACCTATGGACATGATCATGAGGTTAAGGTAATGACCGAAAGAATATGATCGCAAATACAAGTTGCCGAAATGAGATTCCTCCGCTGTATTGCTGGTGTGACCCGTAGAGATCGCATTATAAATACCAGAATACGTGAGGAACTCAATGTCGAGCAGCTACTTCTCCGGAAAGAGCTATCCATGCTTCGGTGGTTTGGTCATGTTAAACGCATGTCCACGACCAGGATTTCACGACGTGCTATGGAATCTGTACCATCAGGCAGGCGTCCTCTAGGTAGACCTAGGATGAGATGGTTAGACCAAGTCCATAATCTGTCCTCTACCCGTATGGGCATTGCCCTTGATGATTTAGAGTCGATGGCAGAAAATCGAGAGCTATGGAGGGTCCACTTGAGAAACCTACACCTGCGACCCACTTAATGGACAAGCGGACCATTGGAAAATGAATGAATAAATCTAAGAGCTTTTACTTGTGAAACTCATAGGAATTATGAGATTTGAACGTGATCTGGCGGAAAGCCCGTAACGATTTTGTTGAGTGTATTGGTTCTAAGAACTTTGTGAAAATTTAAAGCTGGAACACGTTCAAGCTTTCAGCCACACACGAAATTTTAAATTGAGAGAAAATATGCAGAGGCTACTAAATGATAAAGTAGGATAAATGATTTTATTTACTTTTTTGTACTTTTCTTCACTTTTGTTTCGATGTAGTTCAGGCTTTAGGGGCTTTTGCGTTATAAAAATAGAATAATTGTCACTCGTGCGGCGGGTATTCAGAATGTACATGCTCATATGGTGGGCGCAGTAGCGAAGTGGTTAGTGTGCTGGACTACTGTGCGAGGGATCCCAGGTTCGATCCCCGGAAAAACCCAAATTACATCTTAAAGTTTTTTCTACTGCGCCACCTCTCGCGAACGTATGACAAACATCCGAGAGTATGACTGTCATGAAAAAGCTTCTCAATTCAGCCGTTCGGACTCGGCATAATCTTGTAGGTCCCTTCCATTCGTCCCAAAAATTGAAACTCACACAAAACGAATGGTTGCGAGAAGCTAGGCCTTGGGTGTCACCCGGCTGTTGCGCCACCTATTTATTTATTTTATTTTTTTTTTTACATGCTCATATGTATCACATATATCCACATTTCGAAGGCCTCTACTTTTTTCATCGTTGCTTTGCTTACGCTCATGTTTCAACTCCATATTATTTTTTTCATTTTGCAAAACTGTCCTTTCTTTTTCTATCTTGCGCTTTATTTCTTTTAAAAGATTTTTTTTATTGTTGATCAACGGCACTAGCGATTTCTATATATGAAGTAATGTTTAAATTCATATTTATTCAAATTTAATAGAAAATAAAAAAAAACATGAAAATCTCTAATACAAATGAAAATATGTATATAAATTGTTACGAGCTAACAATTTAATATTCATCAGTTAGAATTTTGCATCAATTCAACAATATTACCGTTTTGTAATACAGAAACTTGGAATCATCAATTATTAAGACGATTGCTTATTTATGTTTTGGTGGTACAGAAAATGTTGTTAATTGCTAAAATTTGCCTTTTTAACTAAACATATTGCTTTGTGATAATGCCACTATTGACGCTATTATGGTGAAAATGAAAATTTCAGCTTTCAAAAAATGATCTTGCTTCGTGAACAATATAGTCAGTTAGTTTCGTATTTATTCGGCCCTATCATGGTATCCGTTCCGAAAGAAAAATTCTCCGATTTTGTACGAATCGGAGAGTTTTGCTTCATGGTAATCGTTCCGATAAGCTGTTCGGAACATTTCTCCGACAATACGTAACGCACACCGGCAGTCTACGTTTCAGTGCGATGGGTTGCGTTTTTTGCACCTGGTTTTGACAGCCACACGTCAATTTTTCTCCGATTGTCTCCGACATCTGTTCATCGCGGAAAGATTTTAGTGAACAAAATGCGTTGATGCATGATCGGAAAACGGATACTTTGAACGCAAATTTAGTATCCGACTGGATTTGCGTTGCGGAGAAAAGTACTCTCCGAACGGATACCATGATAGGGCCGATTACTTTTATATCGGACAGGAAACCTACTTAAGAAAATACCTAAGGAGCAATTAGTATCTCCGAAACACCCTATTCCCTATTGAAAAAAAAACAAAACATGTAAAGAATTGTATGATCAATTTGTAAATAAAGCGCTGGCATCTCAACACAGATCTTAGAAAGCAAACTGAACCACTATCTACGGGACAAACCATATTTCTTGCATGTACATTCTGAATGCCCACCGCGCCGCAAACAACCGTGAGCCGTTACCCATGGCGTTCTATATTATTAAACTGTGCATTGTATGTGTCAAAGAAACATTATGTGATGTGGTATCTATACATAATGCTTACTCAGTCGGAGATAATAAAAACTATTTTTTTTTTTGCTTTTTTTAGATTCTGTGATTTTTCTGCGAAAATTCAAAAAAATGTTTTTTTGCAATAACAATTCCTTTTTTTTTATAAGAAGTCAGAACAGGTGGATATAGAGATATGTACATACCAGAATGTCATGAAATAATATACTTTCGATTTAGTACTGGACGGAGCTGAAAGATCAGTGATAGCTCAAAATACGCAAGAAAGTACATATTCCATAAAAAAAAGTGTTATGTATTGATTTAGACTTATGACTTATTTTTGTTACTTTTTTATCAATGTACCTACAAAGTTTCAAATTGATACAACGAACGGTTAGTGAGTTATGAAAAAGGCCCCTTTAAAAGGGCCCATTGCCAATAACTCGGGCCCCAAACAAAATTTCCAAAATTGTAGAAATTGATTTTATTTATTTCCTATAAACTAAACCTAGTTTGAAGTCAATCGGATGAAAAACAAAAAAAAATGCACATAAAAACTTTTACCTCTTTAAGGTTTGAATTTCGAAAAATCCTTACTTAATCCTTGTAGACATTATAGAGACAACGTCTATGCAATTTCAGCTTTCTAGGGCAATAGGTTTACGCTGGGCGTTGATAAGTCACTGAGTGAATATTGACCATCTACGCATTTGCTTATCTCTTTTATAAGAGTAAATGTCAATTGTCAACAACCGGCTTAGAATCTTCAGGAACAATGCGAAATTAAAGCAGGAATTTTTAAATGTTATCATTCCTATAAACAATTTATTATCTAGCTCCAGGAGAAGGATAATTTTTTGACAGCTGAAAAATTCGTTTTCCGTCACGATAGTGTGAGCAAATTAGCAGAAGATAATGAGCACGTTCAAGGTTCTAGTTTAGAAAGCTTGGCAGCTCTCTAAATTTATGTTGCTAAGTGTTCAATTGAACACGTTTATGTCGGCAGCAACGACAATTCAAGTCACGAATTTCTCTACTAAGTTGACATTTATTTGTGTCAACATGTGTCTTGCGAACTAAGTTTGAACATTTCATTAAACTTTTTGTATGTTAATAATAATTATATTATAATTTAACGTGAATAAATAAATATTTAGTTATACTGCTTTCATTTATAGGCGTATTTTTTTGAAAATCTTTAGCTAGCTCACTTTTACTTTTACATGCAAAACTTGTATAATCACTTTTGGTTTTGTTATACTTACTTTTGGTTTTACATGCAAAATTGTTATATGTACTCACTTTTGGTTTTGTTATACTCACTTCCCAAAAAATACGCCATATGTAACCATGCCATTTATCCTGTATTGTACAGGATACCCCTGTATTTTCAACGAAAATCCTGTAGAAAAATGACTATTGTGTTTTTCAGAAAAACCCTGTAAATATCCTGTTTTGTTTCCATTGACTTAAAACCTTTGAAAACTCTGTTGAACGAGTGTTCGCAATAGAAAGTTAAAACGTTGAAACCCATTCTCAGCCTGAGATCAAGCTTAAGATTTTTTAAAAATCTGGTTTTTATTCCGCTTCTTATAAGAGGTGTCCGCTTACGAGAGGTGTCCGTAAGGAGAGAGTATTCTCTGTATTCTGTTTAACCCTAGAAGGCTAATGTTCGTGGCTTCGACGATGTCTGAATAATAATCTAGCTGTATCTTCTTAACGCGGGCACATAGCAAAGTATAGTCGGTAACTAACTTGGTCATCGATAACCTCTTGCAGATGGCCCTTGTACCTTGTATTTAAAATACGAATTTTTTTTTAAATCATTGTATCGGCAAATGTTTAGCTTATTAGGGGTAGCCACGAGCATTAGCCTTCTAGGATTAAAGTGAAGACGAATTAGACAATGAAACCATTGACTCTGATTAAATTTGAAATATTAAAATACGCATTTATTCATATTTGCAATGTACTAATAGTTACTCTTACTATATGTGGGGGCAGTGGCTCGGTAGTTTGTGCGCTGGACTACTGTGCAAGGGGCACCAGGTTAGATCCACGAACTTAAGGTTTTTTCCACTACGTCACATCTCGCGAACTTCTGACAAATATCGGAGAGCATAATAACAATGCCATGTAAAAGCTTTTCAATTCAGCCGTTTGGACCTGGCTTAAAGTTATAGGTCCCTTCCACCAGTCGCAAAAATAAAAACTGTGAGAAGCTAGGGTGCCTATACTGACCTGTTGCGCCAATTGCTAATTTTATTTTTTTAAGTTAATATATTATTCTAATAATAAATTTCGAAGATAAAACTATCCTGTAAATTATACTGTATTCGGAAAAATAACTCCTGTGAAATAAGAATTTTTTTTTAATGTTTCCTGTTTTTCCTTGAAAAATAAATGGCATGCTTAGCTTTGTAGTCTTAATTTATGTAGTCTTAATTTTCCCGTAGGGTTTTCATTTCAGCTGCATCGTTCAATTGGTTGGTGATATCATGGTAGTTGTGGCTCATATTTGTTCATGAAGTCATATATGAGTTACGTCATTGGTTGGGCTTAGGGGTATGTCTTCTGAAGGTAGCTTTTGCTATGGTCACGTAAATCCATTAAACCTTACAATAAACGATCGCAAAAAAGCGATTGTCACTTTACGTAGATCAAAAGAATCCTACCAACTGTCTCAAGTCAATACTCTCATGTAACTTGAATTGTATGGGCGATTACCCGAACGCGTTGGTATTCGCTTGTTGTTGTGGCTGGGATTATAAGTACATAAACGAATTCAGTCAATGCACGGAAAATGAACGCAAACGTTGCAGGGTTCCGTTAAGGAGTTTCAATTGACCTTCTACTCCAGTAGGGGCTGCAGTGAGTACGGATAGTCGATGAAGTTGGAAAGTGGGTGAAAATTTGTTTTATTTTACAACGTTGGCAAATTGAAGCTTGCTTTGCGAATCAACATCCTGGATACTAAGCGAACCCTCGGGATAAACTTAACAATATGTATCTGTTCATCTGCGCAAGCTATACACCGCGCCCCTAGCAACTCAATTAATCTTTATTTTCAAGCACCAGCGGAAACACACGCTTCATTATCATTCGTTTTAGTACTGCCTACACACTCTGAGCATAAGCCAAAGCTAAAGCAACCCGAAATATGTCAGGTTTTAAAATATCTCGCTGGATAGAACAAATTTGTTTCCTTTCTCTTTTGTCTACTAGCTATTTTCTAAGTTTGATCGTCTCTGTTCAACGCCCGCTTTCTTATGCAAAAAAAATAACCCGCTTTTCGTCGAGTTATTTGGTGTATTAGCGATTTTCAATTGGGTAAATTTTGAGACAGCTTGATCATTCTGTTATGAGGAGGACTGAACTTGGTGTCACTGCTAAGTTGTCAGGCTTTAATTCGGTGTGTTTTTTTTTAAAGCCGATTTCAAATCCTGGAGCACTGAGACGAATCTCGGTCCATTGTACTACCAAGCAGAAACCCCTTTTTTGGTGTAGTGGTGGCGAAACTCTGATATTATTCGTTTCTCTTTATGTTCGGTGGCAGAGTATCGCTGTCCCCGAACCAACGCCTTGTCCTACAGTAAAGAAGTAACATTGTCTATGCAATTCCTTCTATAAATGCTTCCTTAGCACTGACAACGGTTTTCTCAAGAAATTGTCCGTGTTTCATATCCCAGCAATATTTATCGCTAGCGATACACAGCTCACGTTGAATTGTGGAAAAATATTCCAAATAGCTAAACATTTCTGGCAATACTGTTGCTTCAATGTTGGAATAGGTTAAAGTAAAGTTGCTTATTGACAATTGCTAGTAGCTTAGCTGAACAGTGAACACCCGCCAGCTTCGCCAGGCCTTTTCTTGTTTTTTAATTTTTTTTTTATTTATTTTATTTTATTTATTTTCGGGCGACAATCTTTTAATTTCTTTGTATTGGAGGTGCCACGCCCTTTATCCAACTTTGACCTATCTTCACAGGAGCACTCTACGTCTAATACCTAAGATTATCTGTAAGTTTGATCTCAATCGATTCGGTGGTTTTCGAAATATACGATTTTGAATGTTTTTATGAGCGGTGCCACGCCCCTTTGTCCGATTTTAACCAATCCCATTGCGTCTGAGAGAATCACTGCAGTGGAGAAGCAGTGACACAGGGCATGCCAATATTCTAAAAACTAATAGTGTTAAAAGAGAAGTCACAGACTACGTAACCACGGTCCTAGACTTCAATATCAAATACAAGACCAGAGTTCCCGACCGACAGCAATGGGAAGAGAATACGGTTATAGACAAAAATACGCTAGAAGTATACACAGATGGGTCTAAGACAGAGGGCGGAGTAGGAGCCGGGATTTTCTCGGTTTCATTCTCCCTAAACCAGTCTTTCAGACTACCAGATAACTGTAGTGTCTTCCTAGCAGAAGTTATGGCTATTCGCGAAGCCGCTGAACTGCTGAAGGTGAGATCGATATCGAACTCGGATATCGTCATCTATACCGACAGTCAAGCAGCTATTAAAGCACTCGAATCACCAATATTAAGATCCAAATTGGTCAGGAACTGCCGCAAATCTTTAAATGAGATCTCGGATAGGTGCACGTTAACGCTGTGCTGGGTCCCTGGTCATAGAGATATACCAGGTAACTGTAAAGCAGACGAACTAGCAAGGAACAGCACGAAAATGGAACTCTGTACTGGTAAAGGAGAACCCCATGTGCCAATTGAAACGGTAAGATACAACATGTCCACACTAGCACTGCAACAGGCTAGTGAGAGATGGCGGGATCTTGACACCTGCAACCATGCAAAACAGACCTGGCCACGAATAAATCGGCGCAGGACAAAGGTCCTGTTAAACGTCAGTAGAACACATATCGGAACTCTTGTCGGAGTACTAACAGGCCACTGTATACTAGGAAGACATGCCGCAAGGCTTGGAGTTATCGCTAATGACTTCTGTCGCAGTTGCATGGATGAGGAGGAGGAGGAAACTCCGTTCCACCTACTATGTGACTGCCCGGCGCTATCCTCGATTAGAAAGCAGATTCTAGGAGAATCGGGTAGCTTGCTGATATTGCCGAAACGGATATCAACAAAATACGGAAATTTCTCCAAAATTCGAAATGGTTCCAAGAGTAACGGAAATAACCGACCCTGCATGTGGTATCACAATGGACCTTACTTGGTCTAAGTGAATTACTCCGTATTAACGGATAATTGCCACCTAACCTAACCTAACCTAACCAATCCTCACAGGAGCACTCTACAGCCAATACCTAAGATTATCTATAAGTTTGATCTCAATCGATTCTGTGGTTTTCGAGATATAAGATTTTGAATTTTTTTTTTGTATGGGCGGTGCCACGCGCCTTTGTCCGATTTCGAATTTGTTTAGCCTATCACCCAATCACCGTAATTACCGACATTTAAAAAAAAATCAACTAAATCTGTTGAAAATTACGGGCGACAGAGGGAAACAGTTTTTTCTTTGTTTTATATGAGATTATTGTCTTTATTATTAAATAAATAAACTACAATTAACAATATAAGGTATAGCACTAGCTACCAGGGATTTCGGCTACTTCCACCTTGAAACTAGATTATTAATTAATCTGAAAGGGTGCGATAAAACATTCATATAAAGATTCAGCTAAATCTTGCATATATTTTTGTTAGCTCTTGTGTAGAAACGTTCGGTATTGTGTGCTTTATTAGCTCTTACTTTCTGCGGAATTAATTCTGTAGATTCCTTCACAAAATTAAAAATTCACACAAAGGAATGAGATCTAGGGTCCTATACGGATTAGTTTCGCCAACTATTTGTTAATATAGTTAAACAGTATGTTAATACAAATACATAATATCAATGCTATGCTATTAAACCGTAAATTTCTTCTTTTCAGCTCCACTCCATTTAGGCATCAAGGAAATGTGCCTCAAACTAAGTTAAACGGGGAAGTGGCTAATGTCGCCAAAAATCCTTCACAGAGAATTATGAGACCATATGCTACTCAATGCTACGTAGAATACAATCCACAACAGGTATGAACAACTATATTAAAGATTTTGATTTTGTTCTTCAATCGTAATTGTACAATATAGAATATATACAAATCAATAGGCATGACGTAGCTAGTGCTAAAGCTTTAAGTGATCTAAAGTGAAATTTGGTGTTTGACACCAAATTATTGCTATTGAAATTGAAATAATGTGAAATTGATAGATTCCACAAATAAATATTATCGATTTTCAAGTGATTTCGAATCGATCATTTCATTCAGTGTGAAAGAGTGGGAAGCACAAGTCATTAAAAATATAAGTGAATGAAATTGAATATTAGGGTACATCTTTTATGTGTACGTAAGGCACTCATCAAGTATTCTAGATGTCCGAACTTTCCGAGCGGCCAGCATAGATTCGGGCCACTACCATGTTTTAGCCAAGGTACGAATGCTCATATCTCAGACGCCACAACAGCGAGGTAATAATGTGAAGAGATTTAACGTTGAACTGCTACAATCGCAACAAACCACCAGGACTTTTGCCGATCGTATCTCCCTCAACCTCGAGAAGTCCCATGCAGCCAACATTAAGTGCTGAAGACCAGTAGCATTGATGCGAAGAAGCCAAAAGAAAAGACGCAATTGATGTGCTCGCTTGCACAAAACCGCACCGCCACAAAATCCCTGGTTTGATGAAGACTGCCGGCAAGCACATGCCACAAAACAACTGGCCTACAAAGCGATGCTGCAGAGAAGGACGAGAGCAGCTTGTGAGTTCTACGAGCAAAAAGGGAGGGAAAAACAAAGGCTTCTCCGGAGGAAAAAGAAAGAACAAGAGAAGCGCGGTTTCTAGGAAATAAAGAGGTGCTTCTCCATACAGGAACAATGTTCGAAAGTTTTACCAAAAGGTAACATTAACGTGTCATGGAAACAAGACTCGAACTTCGTGCCTGTAGGGACGAACAATGCAATCTTGTGGTAGAGTCACAGTCGGTGCTGAGGACATGGAAATACCATTTCTGCAGACTGTTAAACGGCGAAGATTACACTAATTCCGCTGTTAGGCAGAATGAACCATTTACCCTAAACGATGAAAGCCAAGACTTTCGTCCAAGCTGTTAGATCGGACAGTTTATCGGCCGAGATTTATTATGCCGGGGATGACTTGGTAGAGAGCATACACCAACTCGTCTCCTAGATTTGGTCAGAGAAAAGTATTCCTGATGAATGGAACCCCAGCATCGTTTGCCTGATCCACAAGAAAGGAGACTGCGCCAATTATAGAGGCATTAGTCTCCTAAACATCGCCTATGAGATCATATCTGCTGCAACCATTTGTCAACGAACTGATTGATAAATAATCAGTGTGGTAAGTTCACAAACGACTGGAAAAAACCCAAAAAATGCAAATCGATACTCACCATCTTTTTATCGTTTTTAAGGCCGCATATGTTGGCATTTATACAGACGAGCTATACAGAGCCACGTCTAGTTCTGGCATCACAACTTGTCAGATTGTGTAGAATGATGATGGAGAACGCCAGCTGCTGCATAATTGTCGGAAATAATCTCACCGAGATCTTTGATGCCAAAAAAGGATTTAGACAAGGTGATGCGCTGTCATGTGACTTTTTCAACACCAGACTTGGAAAATTGTGCGAAACTCGCAAGCCAAAACTAATGGCACAATTTTCCAACAGACTGTGCAACTACATACTTGTTTACGCTAACGAAATTGACATAATTGGTAGAACGCAGCAAGCTGTCACTATTGCATTTGCAAGTAGAGACGGGAAAATAATGGGTTTAGTGGTGAATGAGGGCAAAACAAAATATGTACATGCTGTTAACAAGAAGGGACACGCAGCATCGAAGAATTAGACAGAACGTCACGCTAGACAGCTATAACTTTGCGGTTAGGGACTGTGATTACCTCCGTTATAGACTCTGATAATGACACCAAAGCAGAAATCAAACGAAGAGTTACACTTTCCAACCGCTGTTTCTTTTGCCTAAGAAGGCAACTGACTATCGCATGGACGTTAACAAAGGCGGATGATGTGGACGGGACATTTTAATGCGTGCACCTTCGGGGCAGCCTATAACAATGGGAATATGAAACTTGCCCAAGAAGTGTCTTTTCAATTTGCTTCAGACTTCACCCGACCTAGAAAGGAATGAATTGGGAACATTTTTTTTCTAAAATTCTAAAGGTGCTAGTACACGATATGTAGCACGCCACATATATATGTGGCTCTGACGTCACCAGATAGTCAACACATATGGCACACTTTTTATTCGCATGTAGCGCAGTGGCTATATAAAATTGTGGTAGTACACGGAGGTGCCATGAAATAAAATCTTATGCAAAAGGTCCAAAACGTAATTTTGGACTTTATTGCACTTTGGAAATCGCAATAAAATCCAAAACGAGTTTTCATATTCTACTGTTTATGCATTATGGATTTTATTTCCACTTTGATTTGGACTTAATTGCACTTTTGAAAATGAAATAAAGTTCAAAAATCGTTTTGGACATTATTGCTATTTCAGAAGTGCAATAAAGTCCAAAAATACGTTTTTGACCTTTTTGCATAAGACTTTATTTCATGGCACCGTATACGGAATGTAGCACAGCGCGCACATATTGGTTGGCTGTTGGTTATTCGTTTATGATGATTCTATCCGAAGTTTTATTGCATTTGTGCAAGCATTGCACTAGAACTGTAGGTACTAATTGTTTTATTGCTTTGGGTGTATTTAAGTTATCCCGTCGCGTTCGCTACTTTTATGACCCCCAAAAAACAAAATACCATGCTGCTCGTACAAAACACACTGACACAAATTGAAATGCTGAAATTACATTCAAAAATACATACGAACCGTGCAAACTACCTATTGCAAAAAAATATTTTATCTGACTTATAGAGCGTGCTCGGAGCATTCTGATTTGTTTATGAAACACACTTGAGCACATTGCTGTCATATGGTTGTTTATTAATTCTAAGGTCTACCTTTTGTGCCAGAACAACAACTCTCGTCCACCACTTCAACTATTTTGTTTATCCTGTTTTTTTTTTTTTTTTTTTTTTTGTCAAATGTGAGTGTGACTGAAAGTGCGTAGGTATGCGTAATCACCTTTTTACTCAGTGTGCTCAGTCAATTTATTCTGAGCTCGTAGAGCGCGCTCTGAACATTCTCTGAGCAAAAAAGAAACACAAAATCTGAGCTCTGATGTCTCTGAGCTAAAAAAGAAACACTTTAAAAGTTCAGGCTCGCTCTGCACTAAAAAAGAAAAACTCCTATTTGGTCGGTACCACAAACCAGTAAGAATAGACCGCCGACTTCCCGTACACCTACCCGATTCCCCCCGGAAAGAATTTCCCTGTCTGTGAATACGTGTAAATGTCAAAATTGATGGCGGCAATGTTTTTCTATGCAATACCATGCGACCAGGATTTTTCAAGTATGCGTGCGTTAATGGCGCCCCTTTGATTTTGTACAGCACCAATACATGAAAAATCCTGGTCTCGCCGGCAGCTTGTTGGCAAAGTCCGTTATGTGGGAGGAGTCGACGGTCTATTCTTACTGGTTTGTGGTCGGTACTCTTATATGTAGTTGAAACATGGACGTTACACAGAGCAACGATAAGAAAAGGCCTTCGAAATGTGGATATACAGACGAATATTACGTGTTTCCTGGGTTGATAGGATAACAATTGAAGTATTGAGAAGACTAGGAATGAAAAGAGAGCTTATACTTGAATACCTCGGACACATCCTAGGAAACGACAAATACAAACTTCTTCAACTTATTATACAAGGGAAGATAGATGGAAGTATAGCAGTTGGGAGACAAAGGCTGACATGGCTGTCAAACATGGCTGTCAATGACTCAATCTTTCGACTGCGCTATTTGCGAGAGGGGTAAAAACAGACAAACTATAAAAATGATCATTTCCAACCTCCGAAGCGGAGAGGAACTTTAAGAAGAAGAAGAAGACGAACCTTGTGCAGACTAATTGTATTTGTTGCTTAGTTTTAGTCAAGGTTGTGGACTGGTGGGTGATTGGCTAAATGGTGTGGTATGTGATTAATTCAAGGGAGCGCTGCACTGGAATCTGTTCATTCAAATAAGTTGCGAATGCGAGGCTGCAAACAAGGCTTAACATGTATTATTAGCAAGCAGCGCCGCATAACTTCAGACGAGGAAGACAAAAAGTTAAACTTCGGTAGGGCGATTTGCGTTTTGACCGTCAGAGCAAAGTAGTGTAGTGTACTAGAGTAGGTGAGCAGATACGTTCCGATCGAGAGAAACTATTACATTAGTAGCGTAAGCGGTTTGTAATGCGTGTGCAAACCCATGCTGATTCATTCATTTGCAGTCCAACATATTCCCTCGTCCGATTTCTGATCAAAGTAACCGTTCCTACCAATCACGCTGCCCCATGTCTTTACATCCACATCGACGCAAGCATTGAAGTCATCCATCAGGGTATACCATTCCATATCTGCAACCTTTTCTCAATACTCCGACTCCATCTTCGGTAAATGATATTTAAGCAAGTTTCTATTCGAAAAGGCCGCCTCTTGGGTGGTGTGGTTCAAACTTTTATTGTTCCCTGCAGTTCGGTTTTTTGAAGTCTTTGGTTTTCAACAATGAACACAAAGTTCATAAGTTAGGGCTTTCTAAAGTCTAATCATCACATCAGAGGTTATACGGGCAAGATTTTATATGATAGCTTAGAGTACCAAGCTGAATTATTTTGGCTTTATTTGCCAGAGTAACTTTTTGTTGGGAACAACTACTGCTTTATTAAACGCGAAGAAGTTTAGAGCTTTATGTTCGGAGAAGTAGCTATTCGACATTGAGTGCCTTACGAAATCTTCTAAATTGATTGAAAGATTGTTTATTAGTTTCGTCTCAAAAACTCTCACAAACAAATAATTCTGAGGTAACAGTTCTAGCATACGAACCTTTCTATATTGACTGTATATTATTTTATTTATGTATTTAATAGTTACTTGAATTACCTAACAATATAAAACTTTTATTTTATAGATTACCATCTCTAAGTCGATACTACCTTCACATAATCAAAACTGCGCAACTTCAACAGCAAATGCTCAAGAAAGTAATAATTCTCCACCATTACATGCAAATCATATGGGACAACAGACATCAAATATACAAGTTGGCACGCAACCACCATTACCACAAAGACAAATGCGAGGTCGAGAAGACCAAATTCAAGATTTGCGAAAATTCCAACAAGATTTTCATCTATCTGGAATAAATGCTCAGACACCTCAGCACCAAATACCGTTGAACATAAATAAAAATGCGAACATCCCTACTCACCAGGTGCAGCAATCTCTGTCACCACCGCAACCTCAGCAAACTATTCAGCATACTTCACCTCATAACCAAACATCTATTCATACACAAATAATGCAACAGGCACAGATTCATCACGTGAACATTAAACAGACTGAAAATTCGAATATATCTCAACCTCCAAAATCTGCTCAATTTGTTCATCCTAGCCAACCGCAAGATAAACCTATTTATCAAAATCATTCACAGCCAGTCGCAAAACAAGCATCGCCAGTAATATCTCCCGGTATTAATGATTCAGGGACCCCTTCGCAAACTAATAATAACAACACAAATAATAACAACGGTAATAATATAAACACATCGTTTAATAACAACGCGAATAAAAGCAATTCGGACTTGCTATCTGCAGAAAAGTGTACACCTAAGCCTGCGATAACAAAGAAAACGCATGTGCTAAATCCATCTGCTAAACCGTTTACGCCCAGGAGTCCAAGTACACCGAATCCTTCGAGACCACATACCCCACAAACACCTGTTCAATCAATAAGTGGAATATATTCAGCGGGATCACACGTTGGGAATAGCCAGACCTCGTTTTATTTGATGCAACCACAACAACATACACATCCCAATGCCGTGCAACAACCAAGGCTACGAAGAGGTATGTATTTATATTTTCTAGTAGAAAACAACATTTTACTTTATTGGTGGATCATTATTGTTCAATACTACTATCGTGACACAAAAGATTTCGTGTGTCCGTACTGTAGCTGCTTCGTTGTCCCTCAGGGGTGGACTCGAAAGAGTCGTCGGACTGGTGCGTTGTTGTCCATACGCTCCACATGACTCTCATTTCATCGCAGTATTTTGAGATTTTTGACTCCTCCTCCATACTCCGTCTATACAAACTGGACTGAAAATCACTCGAAGAATCTTTCTTTCCAAGTGTGCCGAGAGGTTTTATCAGCTTTCGATAAGGTGCTTCTGACTATAGAGCAGAACCGGGATGAATAAGGTCTTCTACAATATTTTCTTGGTTCTTAGAGAGGGCTTTACTTAAAACTGAGCAGCGAGATTTCTGCATCATCATCCTACACAGACGGACGAGTTTGGCAGGGATGCCGAAATCTAAAGCGTGTTTTTTTCGATGTATAGAACTTTGAAATGAAATAAAACAAAGATTGCATTGACATGCAATTTACTTTATTCGGAAGATAATCTTCTGGCATTATAATTTAAATATGATTTCTGGCATCTGACCGCCACGGCTGGCTCGGACATAATCTAAACTGGAGGTCAGATTTTTGATGACTTTTACCAACATTTGTGGGCGTATATCGGCAAAAACGCGGCGAATGTTGTCTTCCAAGTGGTCAATCGTTTCGGGCTTATCGGCGTAGACTAGCGACTTTACATATCCCCACAGAAAATAGTCGAGCGGCTTTAAATCGCACCATCTTGGAGGTCAATTCACGGGTCCGCAACGTGAAACTATTCGGTTACCAAACGTTTTCTTCAATAAATCAATTGTGGCACGAGCTGTGTGACATGTTGCGTCGTCTTGTTGAAGCCACAGCTCCTGTACATCATGGTTGTTCAATTGATGAACGAAAAAGTCAGTAATCATGGCTCTATAGCGGTCACCATTGACTGTAACGTTCTGGCCACTACGGACCAATTATTCCACCAACCCATAATGCACACCAAACAGTCAGTTTTTGTGGATGTAACGGTGTTTCAACATACACTTGAGGATTAACATCACTCCAAATACAGTTTTGTTTATTGACGTATCCATTCAACCAAAAGTGAGACGATTATGTTGCCCGTAAAATGGACGTAGTGCGCGATACGTATTTCGAAGAGAACCATGATTTTCAAAATAAATTTGCACAATTTGGAAGAGTTGTTCAGGTTCTATTCATGTTGAAATGCCAAACTAAACTAAAAATCTGGAATTTCTGCGTTTTTCTAAGAACTGCCGGATTTTGAAGATTTGGTCGATTGTTGACTTTACTGGCCTAAAACGCCACTGATATGGGCCGATCAGGTTATTTGCAAACGGTTTTAGGCATTCAAACAGTCTATATAGCCGACAGGATCCTTTACGCAACATACAGGAGGCTTATTCCTCTGTAATTAGTGCAGTTCAGAGTGTCTCCCTTCTTGTGGATAGGGCGCACTATGGTGAGGTTCCATTCATCGGGCATACTTTCTTCTGACCAAGTTTGCGTACAAGTTGATGCTCCTTACCAAGTCATCTCTCGCTACTTGAAACAGCTCGACCGGCAAATCTAACCTAAGACGATCTAACCAATCCTTCGTGTAGGCAGTTAAAATAGTCGCAAGCTCAATATTTTGTTTCATTTTTATTTATATGTATTTTTAAATATTCCAATCTTCCTTGTACTGAAAACGGCGAACAAAGCATTTGTCTTGTAATGTCAACGGATCGACCAATTTTTCACCAACCGAGTAAACTGACAATTTTCAACATAACAACGTTTGCAGATAACTCATTATTAGGCCAACCATCTGGGAAGGAATTTGTTAGACTTTTGGGGCCGAATAAACCAACCGTCTGCTTGAGCTCGCATTCTTATTATAAAACATGTTATCAATTAAAATTAGAGTTATATTGATATTACATTTGCTTTTCAACTTCTTTTTTTCGTAGGTCCTGTTGCTGCTTCGCAAATGCACGTTTCTGCTGCAACTGCCACCGGTCAACCACTATTAACTGCAGCACCACCACTACAACAATTTATCCACTATCAGCCAGCGCCACATCCGCCACATTTTCCGTCGCAGCCCTATCAACCCATGGTAACACAATAAGAAAAAAATATATTATGTGAATATTACTTATATTAATCCAATTATTATTTTAAATACTTTACAGATGCGAATGTTTTCTGAACCTCCCCCACAATCTATACAATCCATACAGTTCTTAGCGCAAACACCTCCATCTACTACTCCTTCCCCAGGCCAACCACATCAACAGTTCCACCCACCACCACAACCTTCTCCTGCAGGCGGGGGACCCCAAACTGCTTTTGGAACCACACCTCAGCCCTATCATGTAATGTGCAACGTTATTCATCCACAGTTGGTTCCCAACTACTATCATCAGGGAACACCTCAAAATCCTCATCAGCAATATCAGATTATAATGCCACAGCACCCTGCACAGTGAACTTTCCAATAAAAATTAGGAGTTGCCTCTGTGGCTAAACAATTAAAATCATACATTATAATAAAAATGTGAATAAAAAGAAAGCTTCAGTGGTTTCGTTACTATATATATATATACATATATATACATATATATCTCTGTTTATATTTCCATATATCTCTTTATATGTTTCATATATATAGATTTATATGTATTTATAAATGGACATATATATAGATATAAGTATGATAATATACATAGATTTATATATCATTAATATGTATATGGGTATATATATTAAATATATACCTATGTATATATAAATTTATAAATCTAAATATATTTGTTTATATATGTATATATATATATATTGTTTAAAAAAAACTAAAGAAACTTAACCCAAATGGCCGATTTTTTTTAAGTATATTCTTTTTCTAATGCTAATTCGAAAAAAGGAATTGTCGAAATTCTCAGATTTCACAATGCGTAACAAAACTGAAAAAATAATATTATAAATGTATCACAAAAAATAAATAAAGCAAATACCAAATGGGAAGTTAAATCTGAATTGTCATTATTTATTACTTATGGGTGGCGCTACAGTCCGGGGTGGACCTGGGCCTCAATCAACAAGTTTCTCCAGCGCAGCCAGCACGATCTTTGGCCAGCTGTCTCCAGTTTCGCACGCTAACTTGGTTAAGGTCCCCTTCCACTTGCGTGCCCCACCTAAGTCGCGGTCTTCCTCTACTGCGGGTGTGGATTCGAAGATCTTCCGAGCCGGAGCATTCACGTCCACTCGCTCTACGTGACCCAGCCACCTTAGTCGTTGGACCTTCACTCTTCTGGCTAGGTCAATGTCGCTGTCCGCTTTTGATAGAGTCCATGCCTCTGCACCATAGAGGACTGGGACTATTAGGGTTTAATAAAGCTCAAAGCATTCTTAGGCCAAAAAAACAGCGATTGGCAAGAGTTATGCTTCGTTTAATCTCAGCGTTGGTGTCATTGCCTGAGTTCATAACGGAGCCTAGGTAGACAGGTCCTTAACCACCGAAAAGTTATATCTGTCTATAGTGACATTTTGTCCCAGACGTCGGTATTGGCTGTCCTTTCTTGATGACAGCATATACTCTGTCTTGCCCTCATTGACCGCCAAACCCATCTTCACCGCCTCCCTCTCAATACGAACGCGCCAGTGACATACCGCAGCTTTCTGCCGATTATGCCGATTTTGAAAGATAGTGCCTCTGGTGTTAGCGTTTGAGTTTTGTACTCTATTCTTTCAAGACCGATGTTGAAGAGCTCGCATGACAGCGCATCGCCCTGTCTAAATCCTTTTTTGACATCGAAGGTCTCGGTGAGTTCTTTACCGACCTTGATGGAGCAGCGTGCATTCCCCATTGTCATCCTGCACAAACGGAGGAGTTTGGCAGGGATGCCAAAACAACCAAAAGGTGGTGGGTATAGATTTGGATTTTCTGGATATCTTTTCCAAGATCTGCTGCAATGTAAACATTTGATCGATGGTTGACTTTCCTGGTCTGAACTCACAGGGACCAATAAGGTTGTTGACGAAAGGCTTCAGGCGTTCACATAATACGGCAGATAAGATCTTGTATGCGATGTTAAGAAGACTAATACCTCTGTAGTTGGCGCAGCTCAGAGGGTCTCCTTTCTTAAGGTTTGGGCAAAAAATGCTGAAGTTCATTTCATCGGGCATACTTTCCTCCGACCATATTTTACAGATGAATTGGTGTATAATAGCTCGCCGGTTAGATCATCTGCTCCAGCTGCTTTGTTGGACTTAAGCTTATGTCGATTTCCATTGGGCTTTTAGCTTTTACCGTTTTCGTCTCAGATCTCAGATTTGTCCTGCCCCAATGGAACATGAAATGAGATTACTTTTTTTGCATTTGCTTTGGCTATTTTTTTTTTATTGCAATTTGTGTTTACAAATGTCTCTTGCTTTGGTATAGGTGAAAGTATGTGTGAATCTCGCCCTCGACGAATCGAGATTCGCAAAAGTGATCTGAATCTTAAAAAAAAAATTTTTTTGCCCAATGGAAAATGAATTTGGCAGACAGTTTATTTCTAGAGCAGAAAAACTGGTCTGAATCTGAAAAAAGTGTTTTTTTTTTCCGCCCAATGGAAAACGAATTTGACAGATAGCTGACTTCTAGAGTAGAAAAACTGATCTGAATCTTTAAAAAAATGTTTTTTCTTGCCCAATGGAAATCGACAGTAGATATGGCTTCTTTCACTTCGTCCAGGTCCGGAATTGTTGGTCTTCATTGTCCAGGTTGAGTGGTTCATTCTGCCTGACAGCGGGATTTAGTTAAAAAGTCTGCAGAAGTAGTTCTTCCATATCCTCAGCATCGACTGCGATTCTACTGTGATGATCCCTTGTTCGTCCTTGCAGGCCGGTTCGGGCTCTATAGCCTTGGCAGGTTCTTTTTACACTTTGGTAAAACTTCCGAACCTCATTCCTGCTGTAGCATCTCTGTATTTCCTCGATCGCGCGCTTCTCGTGTTCTTTCTTTTTTCTCCTGAGAAGCCGTTGTTCGTCTCTTCTTTTCTGTGCGTAGAACTCACGAGCAGCTCTAGTCCTTCTTTGCAGCGCCGCTTTGTATGCCTCTTGTTTTGCTTCATGTGCTTTTTGGCACTCGTCCTCGAACCAGAGGTTTCATTGTGGTGGTCGAGTGAAACCAAGCACATCAGAGGCGGCGTCTCTGATGGCTTTTTGGTAATGTTGCCACTGGTCTTTAATGCTTGATGCTGTCTGCATAGAACCTCTTGAGAGATTGAAAGAAACTTGATCGGAGAAGGATCTGGTGATCTCTTGCGATTTAAGCCGGCTTACGTCAAACTTCCTCACAGTATTTACTTGTCTTGGCGGTGTTCGGGATATCCGAAGGCGTACCTTGGATACAATAAGGTAGTGGTCCGAGTCAATGTTGGCCCCTCGGAACGTTCGGATATCCATAATACTGGAGGAGTGCCTTGCGTTGATCGCAATGTGGTCAATCTGGTTGACGGTTGATTGATCGTCAGATCTCCATGTTCCTTTATGAATATCGAGATGCGGGAATCTCGTATTTTCTATGACACCATTTCGCCCCGTCGCGAAGTCGATCAGCCCAAATCCGTTATCGGAGTTGGTGTCGTGTAGGTTGTACCTTTCGACAGTGCTACTAAAGATGCCCTCTCTTCCTTTCTTTGCATTAAAATCACCTAGGACAATTTTAATGTCATAGTTAGTGGATTGCTCGTACGTCTTGTCTAAGAGCTCGTGGAATCTTTGTTTGGTGCCGTCGTCTTTCTCCTCCGTGGAGGCATGTGCGCATATTAGGCTAATTTAGCCTTGATGCGTATTGTCGTGAGGCGCTCGTTCAAGATGTCATTGCCGCATTTCCCGGGTTTGTTAGGGATGCTTGTTTAGGATGCTGTACTCACAGAGAGTGAGTATAGAACGACATCTCCAACCCCCTACTCGTGGGACCAAAATTTCAAACAATACAACAAAAACAAACAAATGGACTGGTGTAAATGAATCGGGCAATAAGAACTTTCAAGCAACCGATTCTCAAAAGGAAATGACGGAGGAAGAAGAAAACTTCCTACTCCATGACCCGTCAATAGCACTTAAGGTTGAGGGAAGTGAGGGAACTGTTGACATCAACCTCAATAAGCTATTTATCGAGGAGGATGACAACCGCTCCGTCGCCAGCTCATACAAATTCTCTACCTCGTCATGCGCATCTGTTAGGACCAAAGTACAGAACTGCAAAAAGACGATTAGGAGGTTAGGGAAAAAACACATACTAGAGGACGGAGAACGAAGAAGGCTTCAGATGGCTCGTGACTTTCTGGAGAGCCAGGCTTTGAAGGGAGAAAAGCCATGTGCGACCACTCCCCCAAAGACTGATTCTCCGAAAGCCTTGAGTGAGGGAGAACTTATGCGACCACCAATGCCTGTGATGGGCATCAGCATATAGAGGCAAGGGTCTGTCGCATCTGTCCCCACTAAAGAAGCAGACACAGGAAAGACATTGTCACCGGGAGAGGCGGACTCGACACTATATAGCATCTGCACTGTTGTTGATAAGCCAAGTAAGCCACACAACAGCGATTGTTCGAACACCACCGAAGTCCCTGCGGTCAAGGCGAACCCGGCAGGAATCAACACGCAGTCGAGCGCAGCGGAAGCAGACCCGCTCAAGATACGCAAAAATGCGCGCCGACTGCTAGGAATGTTCAGGAGCCGCGACCCAAATTCCCTCACGGAAAAGGAAGCGGCTAAGGTATATAGGGCTCGAGCGGTCAAAAAATCTACCGAAACAGTGTGGCGCAGCAGCCTCAGTGATAGGAGGCAGAACCAGACTGGACCAAAGGAGAGAGACCAACTGCATTTCGCCTTGAGTAGGTCACAACCCGGAAAACCAGGAGACGACTCAGCCAAGGACATGCCCAAAGCTAAGCAGACGCCAGGATACTCCAAGAAGGTTCTGCCAAGAGATAGTGTAGGGCCCAGTATATCACAGGCGCGGACCTCTGGAGGAGTTATTTGCCATTTGCCTCTCATCTCGAAGGCGGCCAATCCAAAGCGCCCTGTAGGTGTCCCAGGTAAGGATACGTCCAAACCTGAGACGACTCCAGGATGCTCTCTCCGGCAATAGGCAGGCAGGCGAATAAGGCCAAATTTGCTGACAAGGTCAAGGAGCGCCTTCGCGTCGCAATTATAGACCATGGAAATCCAGAACGAAGGCTCACCGAAGACGAATGGAAGCTACTAGAACTCAGAATCCTGGATGGCGTCAACGAAGCCATCCTGAAAGCAAGAAGCACATTCCCACTGTTCGGGCAGCTAACCACTTTTAAACGGTTCAAGATAATGGAATGTGAACTTCGTTGTCAACACAGACGCACCTTGGTCAAATGCCGACCTGCGTGTCGTTGACAGGAAGGAGATCCTTAACCTTACCAGGCCCAAGGGTCGCATTTACATACAGGGACCATACTTATCCGTAGAAAGAATCGAGCGCAACCTGCAATTCCTTAACCCGGAGTTACAAAGGAGGGAGTGGAGGGTTTTGGAAACGGGAGAACACACCAAAAGTCGTATGGAAGTTCTTGTACTTCTCAGCCACAAATCGCTGCCGTTGCTCCGGAAGCAAAACTTCAGAAGATAATGCAACTTAATCTTCACCATAGTAAGGCCGCCAACGCCAACTTTGTTCTGCTTATGAAGCAACAAGAAATAGACGTCGCCCTAATGCAAGAACCCTGGATTCACCGGAGTCAAATAAAAGGGCTGAATAACAAGGATTTGTTGGTGTACAACATCAGCACACCAACTAATAGTAAGATTCGTACATGTATTGTTGCTAGAAAAGGGATTAACCTATTTCTCCTATCTAGATACACCAATACAGACATAACAGTGGTCACATTGGAAAGACGAGGGAAGATCACATTGATATTGGCGGCAATTTATATGCCGTCCGACTCGCAAGACAGTCCACCGTCCGAATTAACAAGTGCACTGGTAAAGGAAGCAGAGCGCAGGAAATGGGGTATCATTCTTGGCTGCGACGCCAACTCCCATCCTGCTGTGGGGAAGCACTGACACTTATGTGCGAGGTGAGTCCTTTTTGAATTTATTATTGAAAATAACTTGTTGATAGCAAATATTGGCAATGAACCAACGTTCATAACCAGGAATAGGCGTGAGGTATTAGATATCACACTATACAGCAACTCACAAATTCTCACTGTGAGAGAATGGAAAGTTTCCCTAGAAGTATCCTTCTCAGACCACAGGTTTATAAAATTCCTAATTGACGAAATGACGAACCCGTTAAGCAAATGCAGGAATCCAAGGAGAACAGACTGGGTAAAGTTCTCTGAAGAAGTTTGTAAACATACTAAAAAACTGCAACGGCTGACATTAAGCTCACCGGAAGAAATATACGTAGCCACAGACACTCTAAACAAAGTTCTGAAGGCCGCATACGATAAAGCCTGTCCTCAACGCGCAAAAAGTCCGTCACAAGTGCTAAACGCATAAGCTGGCGTTCGTTCTGTGATGGCTTAGAAAACACTACGGGATCAGCCAGGCTTAGAAAAATCCTATCCAAAGAATCTGCAGTCCCTGGATATCTCATGGACGGCAACTGAAATTGGACACAGTCCTGTACAGAGAAACTCATTTTCCGGGATGTATCCCGAAACAGAGTGACACAGGCTATGTATAATGTTCCGGCAACAGTTTCGACACTCTCTTCCTTCAAATCCCCTGAAGGTAGTCTTCATCCCTAAGGCGGGAAAACCTAGCCATACCACTGCCAAGGATTTCAGACCCATAAGTCCAACATAATTTATTTTGAAAACCTTGGAAAAACTGGTGAACATACATATTCGCGGTCGGCTGGATGACAGCGTAGTTTCCACTGCTCAACATGCTTATACTAAAGGTAGTGGAGTGGAAACAGAGCTGCATGACGTCGTCAGCACTATAGAAAAATCACTAAAAGATAAAGAATACACACTAGCTGCGTTTTTATACATTGAGAGAGCGTTCAACAATGTCAAAACGTGTGCAGTAAGGAGGGCGCTGCAGAATTACAGCGCTGATCTATCCCTCACTAACGTGATCATGAGCATGCTCAATGAAAGGAATATCAATGCGAGATTGAGTGACATTGACCTACAAGTAACTAACTGCCTCCAGAGGCACACCACAGGGAGGAGTCATTTCCCCCCTACTTTGGGTTCTCGTCATCAATTAAATACTCATGAAACTCAAAAACAGTGGGGTAAAAGCCGTTCCTTATGCGGATGATGTAGTACTGCTTGCGACGGGAAAATTCCTACCAACTATAAATGAACTGTTAGGAAGCTCACTGCGGACACTTAACTTGTGGGCAAAACATTGTGGCCTTGGGGTGAACCCCCAGAAGACCCAACTTGTGCTGTTTACAAACAGAATAAGCATACCGCACTTTGAACCACCAGCCATTTAGGGTATACCCCTGCAGGTGGCAGAAAGCGCGAAATATCTGGAAATAATTCTCGACAGAAATCTTAATTGGAAACTAAATGTCAATGAACGAGTTAAAAAGGCGGCGAATGCATTTTATACATGCAACCGTATCTTCGGCAGAAACTGGTGACCTAACTCGAAGATAATTCTGTTGATGTATACGGCAATCGTCCGCCCAATACTCACATATGGCAACATAGTTTGGTGACCAGCCACAAACAAGGTAACCAATCTAAAGGTAATGACAAAAATACAAAGACTGGCATGTATAGGAACAACTAGTGCGTTGAGAACAACACCGACTGCTGGGTTGGAAACGCTTCTCAAGCTGCTACCTATGGATCTATACATGGAAGAATCGGCTGCCAAAAGTGCCTTGAGGATAAGCCAGACAAAATGCTGGATCCCCAAGCTATTTGGACATGCGCGAATCCTCAAGGAACACGTAGGGAGTGACATCAACTCTGACTACATGTCACCTTACCTAGACTTCGATAAACCATTCTCTTGGCAGTTTCCGAGCAGGGAAGAATGGGACGGGAACAAACCTACGGAAACGACATCGTTAGCCATCTACACTGATGGATCAAAGATGGAATATGGAACTGGCGCCGGACTCTTCTCAGAGGGACTTAGTTCAATCAGGCTTCCTGACTACTGTAGTGTTTCCCAAGCTGAAGTACTGGCAGTCGCGGAAGTGGCAAGCATGGTGTCAATAATGGCAATACCACCGCTATCGCGGCTCAAGGCTCTTGGCTCGCAGCATAATACGAATCTCTGCTGGGTTCCTGGACACAGGGACATATCCGGCAATGAGAGGGCTGACGAACTGGCAAGCAAAGGTTTTGCAATGGACCTAGACCAGGCACCAGGCATATCACGGAAGATGTGGCCAGAGTACAACAAAAGCAGGACCAACAAACTTCGGATACGATAGAATATCGCTGTCTAAGATTGTTGGCGCCCTTACTGGTCACAACCTTCTAAGAAGCCATACAATAAAACTAAATCTCAAGAATGGCGACATTTGTAGATGCTGCGGTGATGAAGAAGCCCACGAGGACATCCCTCACTTTCTCTGTCACTGCCCAAGTCTCTGCCACTTGAGGAATAGAACACTTGGAAGTTACTGCTTCCAGGATATCCAAGAACTCTCTAACGTCTCAATATCTAATCTTTACAGGTTTCTGAGGACAACGAGATGGCTGTTCAAAGTCGAGATACCACAGGAAGGATGAAATAAAGCCAGTACAACTCGGCTAACCCCTTCGAAGGGTATCACAATGGGTTCACGAGGACCTAAGTGGGGTGAAGAGGAGGCTACTCAGCTTCACCAACCCTTTAACCTAACCATGACTGTATTGAAAAAGCTTCTCAATTCAGCCGTTCGGACTCGGCATAAAATTTGTAGCTCCCTTCCATTCGTCCCAAAAAATAGAAACTCACACAAACGAATGGTTACGAGAAGCTAGGCCTAGGGTGTTTACCCGCCTATTGCGCCGCCTATTTATTTATTTTGAGTACATCAGTTCCGGCTTTTCTGATTACTTCTTGGCATCGATCCCATTGGCCTTGAGCACTAGCTCGCTGCATAGGACTTCTCGAGAGGTTGAGGGAGACGCGATCGGCAAAGGTTCTGGCGGTTTGTTGCGATTGTAGCGTTACAGTAACACAGTATTTCCTCGTTGTTGTGGTGTCTGATGATTCGACGGTTTGATGATCTGGGGACCGCCATGCTCCTATATATCGATCATTTCGTCTCGCAGGAAAGTAGATTAGTCTAAGTCCGTTTACAGACGATCTTAACCTCATACTTAAGACATTACTCATATCTCATATGTTTTGTCGAAGAGCTCGTAGAAACACTCTTTGGTAGTATCGTCTTTACCTTCCGTGGGCGTGTGAGCGCATATCAGGCTGATATTGGCGAATTTAGCCTTGATGCGGATTGTCATAAGGCAGTCACTAACGTGCCGAAAGCTTAAGACTTCTTGCCTAAGTCTGCCGCTTACAGCAAATCCGCATCCAAATAAATGGTATTTTGTAACATGTAGCAATCACAGTCTTTCATCCTCCGATTGATAGTGATTTGTTTTGGCTGGTGGATTTAGGCTTGTGTGGAGCGAAAAAAAAATTAATGGTGACAAGAATATTGCTACAAACATTTTCAACTGTAAGTGTAACCAAAAAAACAGCGCCGCTGACTACTAACACAACTATACAATACACGTATTCCGTATAACTCAATCCTACTTCAACTCAATTTTTCAATCCGGTGAGAGCGAAAACAGTACTTTCGATTCGATCTTTCAATTCGCTCACGTAAACGTAGTATATGACGCAGAAACATGGCACAGAAACGGAAAGCAGTATATTGGTCATCCACTGGAAAGTTATTTATCTATTTTAGTTTATTCATCTGTGGCTCTGACGTTACTCAACTGTCAAACTAAAAAAAAAACTAAAGCATTGAGATTTGGAGATTGAATTCAAAAGTGGTCGTATCAGGTCCACTCCGTTCAAAAGTTCGTTTAATATTATATTTAAGTGGTTATAAGCATGGTGAGTGCAATTTTATGTACATAGATATAAACACAAATATAATTAGACTGAAAAAATTCATATTAACTCGTTGTTTGCAGGACGTTTTCCTCATGATTCGAAGACACAAAACTACTATATTTACTGATGCTAAGGAAAACACATCTGTAAACGAATTGAAAAGGATGATTGAAGGTAGGTCCAATGTTCATCGATAAATTGTGAAAGAAATGTTAAAGAACATACATTTTATTGGATCGCAGGTATTCTAAAAGTTAATCCAGTAGACCAAATCTTATTTAATTACGATAATGACCCCATGGACAATGACAAGGTCTTGCAAGACTATGGTATAACTATGTCGACTGCAAAAGCTCAAGCTCCAGCACAGCTTGGGCTAGTCTTACGGTAAGATGCTAAATTTATACATTGATCTTTTAATATCCATTTTTTGCCACTACCTATCTACTTTAAGTTTTGGTTTTGATAAGCGCTACCTAATAGCGTTTTTGATAGGTATTCTCAGATTTCTCAAATCCAAAAGAACATAAAAACACTAACTGTTTTCTTTGTTGTAAGTATTCGTGAGTTTGGAATATGTGTAGCCGTCAATACCTATTTACGTATTTCTATTCCCCGGTTTTATTTTATTTTATTTTTTATTATTAGAATTGTTCACCCAAATTGATTTTGTAAATTGATAACTAACAGAAATATATACATATATGTATGCAGAAATTTAATCCGCTTTCAACAAGGTGCATGTCACAGCAGAACTGGGATGATTAAGGTCTCCTTCTTAGCCGGAGCAAACGCGATTGGCAAACGTGATTCTTTGTTTTGCCCAAGTCGCCGGTCCTGAAACTCTTGTCGATGATAATCATTTTTAGTGTCCAGGTTAAATTTTATGATCTCACAATGGTGAATATGTCTATCGGCCCTATTATATCAATAAAATAATAAGTAAAAAATAGTATAGTATGAATATAAGTATAGTTGAAGGTAAAAATGATTGGTAAGGCCAATTGTGATTATCTAGCATAAATGCAAGTAGTTGAACGGACTTTTGAAGTACCTCTGAAGTTGGTTTTTGGAGAATTCGGGAAGTCTTTTTTGAGAAGTTGAATGAACAAGTCGGTTTTCATATTATTACAGTCTTTCCGACTTTGACAAAGTAGTGAGATTTCTTCATTAGAGAGGATAAGTTGGGTTAGGTTTACGGGTTGGTAGAGCAGGGTGAACCCTGCTGTACTACACTTAGGTAATTGTAGAAACATTGTGATGCCTTCTTATGGGGAGTTAACTTTGGTGTTAGAGATGATTACCTTCATGTCCCTCTTTCCTGTGATTGCCCGACGCCATCCAGTCATCCTGATATTCCCAAAAACCTGTTTCACCTATTGTTAGTTTTCATACGAATCTTGTTTTCCACTCGTTCGCTGAGATAACAGATTGGAGGCTTGTTTGACTCTAGTGCTGTATTATCACAGTACACATCTCTATCATGATCCATTGCAGACCCTTTTCTTGCCGGCTTTGTCACTCTGTCCAGGTACCCAGCAGAGATTCGTGGTGTGCTGCGAGCGAAAAACCTTGAGCTCTTCGTGGCAGCGGCGAACTAGTTTGGATTATATTTCAATCTGTCACCTTTAGATGTGTTCCCCCAATAATTAGTGGCTCGAATTGTGGTATTATTCGTTTGTTTGTAAACAGAACAAGCTCATTTTTCTGCGGATTAACACCCCAAGGCCGCATTGTTTTGTCCTCGTACTGAGTATTCTTAGTGAGTTTCCTAACAGGTCCCTTATGGTCTGTAAGAACTTTCCTTTTGCAAGCAGGACTGCATCGTCTGCAAATGCAGTCACCGTGATCCCCATGTTATTGAATTTTGTTGGTACATATCTCATTAATGACAAGTACCCAGATGACCCCTCCTTTTGGAATTCTTCTCGGTCTAGTTACTCTTAGGTCAGTGTTACCTAGTTTTGCGCTGATGTTCTTTTTGCTAAGTAAATTTACAATCACATTAGTAAGGGATTGGTTAACATTTGAATTCTGTAGAGCTCTCTTTGCTTTGCCCACGTTTTAACGTTATGGAAGGCTAGTGCTAACGACCTCATGCAATGCGGTTTCCATCCCTTTGCCTTTAACATAAGCATGTTGAGCAGTGGAAATCGCATTATCATCTAGCGCTAGCCGACTGAATATAAAGACGTTCATTGGTTTTTCTGGAGCATGAGCTGGTAGAATGTATCAATTGGCCAGTTTGAAATTGCAGTTTGAAATTTTGTTATTTAAACTCTTATAAAACTTGTTTTCTTGATAGAATTTGATGGATTATTTAATTGTCCTACGCTTAGAATAGCAATAGCAATTTTAATTGTATGTACTGTCAATGTCAATTTTACTATCAGACTGATGCGTTGCCAACTCATGTTTTCATTCTTCAACGTCCGTTTTTTCGGCAATCCATGATAGAGACGCTGATAGGGACGAAAGAAATACAGCTCAAGAAAGATGTTCCGTATCCATTTTGTTTTATTTTGCGGAACACATACGGTACAAGAGCAGTTGTTTTATTTCATCCTCTTTATTCTTATTTTCTTAAAAAAAAAAAAGATGAAAACAAACAACAAATAAAGCTAGCTTCTCGCATTTGTCGCATCAAAAAATAGTTTCACGCGCGTGCAGAATGAACAGCTTTCTCACGTTATTTGCCACTGCAGTGCGCATTAAATTATTTTCATACCACTTCGCCGCTATTTCATCGCCACGTCAAATGTCAATAGCTCCTATGCCTCGCACCATTCCAATACCTCACCACTACCACACTACATCAATCCGCACCTTGCCTAAGCTATACACTGCCGCTCATCTAAATAGGTTCAACTTTTGTCGTTTTCCATTGGTTTCACTCGGGGATTCACTCATTCGAAAATCCAATGGAACAAGAAATCTGCTTCTGCCAGCTGGTTTGTATAAAATACATAAAATGCTCTTGGGTTAGTGCTTCTTGAGTGGATTCTGACTTGAAATGGAGAAGCGGAATTCTCTTCTTAGAATCAACAGAAGAGTATTTTTTTGCGCCAATGGAACGGTTTCAAAAGTGATTTTCTTGATTCCGAACGCTCCCAAATGGAAAACGACATTGTTTTCACATTTCTGGTATGTCGTTTTCGGTTGGTCGTCCAGAACCGTCCGGAAGCAATCCGAACGCTTCTGAAAGCGTTCGATTGGCAATCAAATGACAGTTCTTATTTCTACTGAAAAGAAGAGCTTCTGGTTTTGAATTCAAAATCGCGGAGAGTTCTTCCGGACGACGGTTCTGGACGACCAACCAGAAACGGCATTAGACTCTCTTCATATAATTGCAATGACACATATTTGTTATAAATGTAATGAAAGAGCATAATTATATGCTTAGTTTGAGAGCACACATTTTGTTTTAAAGCATACCGTTGTTCTCACACGCTACTCGTAGCTTGACCAAATGCATTCATAAAAACACAAGCATTTTTTGGCTCATCTGAATACGTTCAACGAATGAAATGGAATAAAACAAGAATAGTAGTATAGGAGACCCTATAAAGTATGTATATATATTCTGGCCAAGGTTTTACTCTACTGCCCATTCGAAAATAACGTTTTTATTGCACAGTCCGATTGATTTCAGTGCCCTAAAAACAAATCTGAAAAAAACGTGGCGGTATCTCACCGTTTGGGCTTCACAAATACCATATGAAATAGTACCAACATTTCAAGAACGGGGTGTTCAATTTTTGTCAAATTATTTTGTTTATATTCTCTAAATGTGCATTTAACTTATAAAAAAGTTTCGTCAAAATCGGATCATAAGGACCGAAGATATGAGGTAATTAAAAAGAGCTAAATTTGAACCACTGAATTTTTGCTCTTTTCTACTGACATCGCACTTACTTCCAAGGCCACGGGCTAATATTTTGTATTTAAACAGGGGTATTCACTTAAACGCGTAAAAGCCTCGTAAACTGCGTAAACTGCAGAAATTTACACCCTCGTAAATGAACTGTCAGATTTTGTATGGAGAATAGTTTACGCAGACCTCATAATTTTCCGCGACGATTTAGGCTCGGAAACCAACCGCGGAAAGTTACGCAAGTCACAAATGTCAAACAGCCCGTATGAATTGTTTGTTTGATTCCAGATTTACAGTCGATTTACGCGGTTTACGCAATAACATTTCCGAGGGGTGTTCAGTTCATTTAAAGGACCGCAGAAATTTATACATTTACGAGCTGCATAAATTTATCAGATTAATGCCCAGTTGTACAGTCAGAGTTTAAACCGAAGTTTAACTAAACCTGACCGAGAGTTTAAACTTTTGGTTTAACTCGTTCAGTTTCACAGTACAAAATAATCTGACAGTTAACTAAACGCAGTTGTGGAAGCGCAGAACAATTTCCCTTAAGGGGATATTTTTCTACCAGCGCACTTTTGACCAAGTAAATGGTTATTGCTTTTCTCTACTTTATCTATTTTACCATTTGTAAATAAAAAAAAATGTGTGCAATATTATTACATTGTTTATTTTGGTATTAACGAAGTGAATTGATTTATTTTCGACACATGTTTGAACTGTCATCTACTTTCACCAATTAATTATTGCAGTAATTGTTATTTTTTTTTTTTTGTTTTTTTTTCAATAATAATATGTGGCATTCAGACGGATGCGATCACAGGTACTGCTTCTTTGTAACTCGCTGGGTTTTTACCACATCCAATCACCCGTCGCCAGTAAAATATTGAAAGGATTTTATGAGCCTCTAATTAGGGTCATTGTCTGGTAATAGGTAGGCGCAAAGTTTTTTGCTGGTGTTTCTACGAAAATCTGCGCTATCTTGTTCTGGTTTTACTTTTTTTTTAAACAAAAAATGTTGTTAATCCAGATCTGTATACAAAAATGGTATGAACTCCGAAACCCGAAAACTGAACAGGCATTGTCCCGAGAAGTGTGTTCAAAATCGGACAAACAAATTGCATTGTAAAAAGAATAGAGTGGGTAGTGTCTTGTTTCAGCCAAAACAAAATGTGA
This sequence comes from Cheilosia soror, assembly GCA_949372485.1. Classification (NCBI taxonomy): domain Eukaryota; kingdom Metazoa; phylum Arthropoda; class Insecta; order Diptera; family Syrphidae; genus Cheilosia; species Cheilosia soror. The sequence continues at coordinate 36,226,469 of OX443562.1, forward strand.
AAGATTTGAGTATGTATAGAAATATATTTTGTTCGCGAAGAATCTAAAGAAATCACTAGTACATTACAAAAAAATAATCGTCATTTCCACACACGAAAAGAAATAATTTGTATTGAAAAAACCTCAATACAATTTACGCTTGTCTACATTATGTTTGGGCTAAGATCTACCTGATGTTCACTTGAAAAAAGGCGTTTTCATTGAAAAGTACATTATATTGGTTGAAAATCTATTGAAATTTTCTGATGACAGTGGGTTTACCGCAGTAATGCTGGAACTAATCATAGCTCTACTTTTCACTCATATAAATTCAAGAAGTGCAGCACCCAAACAATTTCTCATTTCTGTTCTCTCTCTCTATCTCTCTGTATATGAAATAGCAGCTGTCAAAATAAACCTCAAAATGCGAAACGAAAGTTTAAACGGCAGAATGCAGGCGTTTAACTTAAACCGAGAGTTGAACTCCACTTTGGGTTTAAACGAACACAGTAAAACCGAAAATTTGTTGAACGAAGGTTTAAACCAAAACGAGAGTTTAAACTCTGACTGTACAACTGGGCATAAGTGAATACCCTTATTATTTTTATGCAGCTTAGTTGTGTACTGATTTTCTATACTTGTCAATATATAGTGAAATGTATCTAGAGTCATTCTATAACATTCAAAATATATATAGGTACATACAAATGTTCGGTTCTCAATTTTAATAGAAGAAAGATCTCTATATTTTTTAATTACACAATGCAAAACACGACATTGAGTAGAGTTTCAGACCAAAAAGACTTGGGAGTAATTTTTGACACTGAACTAAACTTTTCATTGCATATTGACTACATAGTTGGCAGAGCTAGTCAAATGCTAGGTTTAATTTTTCGAAAGATTTAATTTCGTTAAAGATTTTATCCATATACACTTAAAACTCTCTATAACTAGTTGGTTGTACCCGCTTCGCTGGATATGCAAAGTAATATTTGATAAACAAATTGATTTTATTTAAAGAACTTCTTTGAAAACTACATTGCGTGTGAATTGTCTCTGGTTAATTAATAATCTTCCTTGCTGTGGATTAGATTCAATATACACCTTCATTAGACTTTTTTTTTTTTTTTTTTTTTTATAAATTCCCTGCCCATTTGGCTGACACTGCGACCTAAAAGATCTATTGTATCGGAAGGGATAAGGTTATTCTAAGAGACGTGTGACTTCCCTAGTGAAGGCCACTATGTCCTTAGTAGCGGAGTTGCTGAACTCTGCTGGTAAAAGTATCTCCTTGTTGAAGATACGTTTTCTTAACCAATGAAGTGCCGGGCAATCACAGAGAATGTGTTCGGAGGATTCTACATCCTCAAGACACAACCTACATTCTATCTCCGGGCACAAGTTCATTTTGTTAAGATGATATCTCAAGCCCCAATGGCCTGTGAGAAAGCCCACCAGCCTTCTGATATTATCCTTATTTATGTTGAGGATTTCCTTGTAGGAGTAAGGTTTAATTAAACTTTTGGATTGTCTTAAGCCCGGAACATTTTCCCAGTGGTTTAGACGAAGTTGATGTTCCCAGTTGTTAATTAGACCTAAAGCAGTAGCCCAATTGACTCTGCAATAAGGTTCTGGTCCACAGAACGCGGATTCCGAACCAACCCTAGCTAATTGGTCCGCCGATTCGTTGCCCTCAATTCCTTGATGACCAGGTACCCAACCAAGTTTAACCTTGTTGTGTTTGGATAGGACTTGCAAGGCATCGTAGCAGCACTTTACTGTTTTTGAGTCCATCGTGTTGGACGAAAGAGCTTGTAAAGCCGCTTGACTATCTGAGAAGATTTGTATTGTGGCGCCTTTAATTCCCTTACTGGAGATTAAATCGGCGCAGACCTCAATGGCATGGACTTCAGCCTGAAAAACCGTGGGACACATTCCCATAGGTATTGAGACTTTGGTATTGGGTCCAGAGACACCAGCACCAACTCCAGATTCCATTTTCGATCCGTCCGTGTACCAGACCAAACTTTTGGGGTTCAGTGTCGGAACACCATTGTCCCATTTCGCGCGGTCCAGTATTTCTACCTCAAATAATTTCCCAAAACTATATTCCCTAACCATAATGTCGGGGGTGGAACAGAACATGTCCATATTTGGGATTGAGTTAAGTATTTCCAGGTGTCCCACATGGTCAGCTGTTTTAAACTTGTATTCTAGCTGTAGCTTAATAGCACATCTAGCTGCCACTTTCCTAATAAATATATGTAGGGGTGAAAGCCCTGTAATAGCTTCTAATGCTGTAGTAGGGCAAGTGCGCATCGCACCCGTGATGCCGAGACAGGCAATACGCTGTAATTTTTGTAGTCTATTTGCCGTTGTCCGTTGGAGAACTTTCGGCCACCAGACAATTGCCGCGTATGTGATAATGGGCCTTACCATCATGATATACAGCCAGTGTATCATTTTGGGGTTTAGACCCCAAGTTCTGCCATAAAGTTGCCTACTGGCCCACATGGCTCTAGTGGCACGTTCTGTGGCGGACTTGATTTGTGAGTTCCAGTTGAGCTTCTTATCAAGGACAATTCCGAGATATTTGACTTCATTGGAGTAGCTCAAAGTAGTGCCGTTTACGTTTATAGTGTTAAGCCTAGTATCCTGTTTGCGCTTAATTTTAGCGAGCGCTTTTCTCTCCACAGCACAGATAAATGCTCGCTAAATTCGTTGTACAGGATATAGAGAGGACACACACCCATATTTTATTGCCACATGTATTTTAATTGTTGTTATTTTTTCACTTTTTTCCTACTCACTTACATCGATTATCAAGTATTCCATGAAATATTTAATTAAAAAATTGTTTTGTTTCGAAAATGTCAAAATTTATCGCCGATTTAATGTACCAGGCAATTCTTTCGCGAGCTAAATCAGTGGAGACATTTTCTTGGCCGAGTATAACAAAATTGTACGTAGTACGTATAACACAAAATATTGTTATATCGGACTGACATTAAGTGTGTCCCATCTATATGAAAGTAAGAATTTAGCGTGCGGAACAGGATACTGCTTTGCTAAACTGCCTCGCTAAATTTTATCTCTGTAGACATTTTTGTATGGGAGATAAAATTTAGCGCGAGCAGGATACTGGGCTTTAAGATTAACCAATCTCTTCCTTGTAAAAGGCACTAGAATGGTTTTACTAGGATTTATGGAAAGTCCTTCCAAATTGCACCATTCTGAGACATGTAGAAGTGCGTTCTGCATCCTACAGGTAATGGTAGCGCTGAGCTTACCACTAATGATGATCGCTAGGTCGTCAGCGTAGCCGATGGCACTAAGACTGACTAGTAGACTGTCGACGACTAGTGACCACAAGAGAGGAGAGAGTACTCCCCCTTGGGGGCAGCCTTTTGCTGCCGTTACAGACACCGACACACCTCCGGAGGAGGATGTAATTATCCGACTTTCCAGCATGGCTCTGATCCAGTGGTTGGTCGGGTCTTCGATACCTTTGCATCTGATTGCCTTAGCGATCGAGTCGTAGCCGGTATTGTCGAAGGCTCCCTCAACGTCCAAAAATGCACAGAGGGCAATTTCCTTGGATCTGAAAGTTTCTTCTACCTTTCTGACAAGGCAATGAAGAGCACCCTCAGTGGATTTACCCTTTCTGTACGCAAATTGACTTGAGTGAAGAGAGTTAGATAGTTCTAACTGTCTTCTAATATGAACATCGATGAGTTTTTCCATGGTTTTAAGAACAAAGGATGTTAGACTGATAGGTCTGTATGATTTAGGCAGTTCGCTTGGCCTGTTGCCATTTTTTGGAATAAAGATTACATTCACTTGTCTCCAGGAAAATGGAATGTATCCCCAGTTGTAACTTGCTCTAAATAAGGCAATAACCGCAGGAAGTATAACGTCTATAACTCTTTGAATTAGGGCTGGGAATATGCCGTCACCCCCAGGGGCCTTGAAAGGTTTGAAAGAGCCAATTGCCCATCTTACCTTGTCTGGACTGAAGATCTTGCCAGATAGACTATTAACCCTACTTGAAGTAGAGACCTTAGTGTCAATATCGTTCGAGTTATCGTGTGTTTCTCGGAGAGACGAACCTGGGAAATGAGCCTGAAGTAAGGTTTTGATTGTGTCCGTACGGTCCGTTGTGTAGGTACCATCAGTTTTCTTTAGCAAACCTACACAGTTGGTATGATCTTTACGCAGAGCTTTATGGATACGTGCTGCAACCGGCATGTCTGCTATGTCTTCGCAGCATTTTCTCCATGATGCTCTTTTCGATCTTCTCAGTTCTGAGTTGTATTCTGTGAGGGCGAACCTATATTCGTCCCACATTTTGGTTTGTTTAGCTCGGTTAAAGAGTTTTCTAACCTTCTTCCTGAGCTTAGCAAGTTGGTCATTCCACCAGGGAACCTTACGTTTACACAGACTGGTTTTACTGACACAACTACTTTGGTAGGAGGTTATCAACACTTTATTTAGCTGGTATGCTGCTTCATCAAGGTCCCACGTGGACTCAATTGACGAAACAAGCATATCCGTCTTAGAGAGGACAAGTCCTCGATACATTCTCCAGTCCGTTGACTTGGGATCGTACCTATTTGGGGCCTGTGTTAATTGACCTGGTATGTCAAACCTAATATGCTGGTGGTCTGACAGTGAGGCTTCATCTGACACATTCCAATTTTCAATGAAATTTGATATAAATGGGCTAGCAAGAGTCAATTACCTCTTCGCGTATCGCATTTATAAAGGTTGGTTTAGAACCTTTGTTAAGAATATCAACATTACTACTAACTAGAAAATCTAAAAGACACTCACCTCTTTTGTTGTTATCGCTGCTTCCCCAGATCATATTATGCGCATTGGCATCACACCCGATGATGTAGTGTAGGTTGTTCCTCTGGCAGTAGCGAATTAGATTTTGGACTTCTGTTGGCGGAATGTTGTCGTCGTCGCCGGGGAAGTACGCCGAGGCACACACGATGTATTGAGTGCCTCTGTCGGTCGGTACCTCCGTTAGTAGGGACACTAAGTCTTTTGTTGTATATTCTGGAATGGGAAGAAAGTCGATATTTTTGTCGATAAAGCAGGCCGCTCTTGGCACTGGCTCATCGCGTTTGTAAATAAGCTCACCTGCCCTATTTCCAAGTCCTCTTATAAGTCCGCGGATAACCCAAGGTTCTTGGATGAGACCCAGAGTTATCTTCTCCTCGGCCAACCTCTTACTAAGGGTAGCGGACGCGCCCTTAGCATGATGGAGGTTCGCCTGTAACACCTTGAAGGTGTTCATTGATCTTTATCAGATCGAGCCTGCCGGAGTAATTGGGCTTTTTTAGGACCCTTTCCTCTGCGACAGGCAGCCTGTCCAGGACGACCAATTGTACTGAACCTGGCAGGCTCATTTTTACCTTTGGCGCGACCAAAGTCTGCGTTACTCGGTTTTGCCGGCTTGCCGGCTTGTTTAAAACTGCGGGGCACTGTGCCCTTGGGTGCAGTATGCGAGCGAGTCAACTGAGCGTCAGTAGTCACCTTAGAATTACACCCAGACCCGCTGGGAGTGGCATGCCCAGCAGCAATACCACTGCCTTTGCTGGTTGATTGGGTGCGGTTCACGGGAGCAGCCAACGCTGTCGTCTTTCCGCTAGTTGTGTCGCTGGGTATGGCTGGCCCGATAGCGCAGCCAGTATCGAGGGGTACCTTCTCGGCCACATTGCCAGATGGAGGTACCGAAGTGGCTTTTACTCCGACTTTAGGGGTACCGCTATCAGTCTCAGGATTCTTATCGGTGCTCTTGAGAATCAACTTGATCTGACCGAAGCGGTAGGATACTTTCCCCTTAAGTTCTAGAAGTTTGGCCATGGATGCGTCATCAATTGCGAGCACCAGGTGAAGGAGTGCACCATCCTTACCCCTTTTGACGACTCTCCAGGTATTTGTCATAAGATCGGCGTTCTGTGCCGTAAGGGTGGCTAGCACTTTCTCATTTGAGAGTTCCAGACTCTGTGGAAAGAAACCACGGACGATGTGTGGCTTTGGAAATGAATCCTCTTCCACCAGCATCAGGTCCAGACCACTTTTGTTTCTGATACTCTCAAAGTTAGAGCGCATCCATCCAGCAGTAGCACTGTCTGTGCAGACAAACAAAAGCCACCCCGACTTAAGATGCGAGCCTGAGAACTTCGGCCAAACGCCACAGTTGCTCAACTCGATCGAGGTGTCGATAACCGCTTCTTGTACGAGAGCCATTTGCTCCGGAGAGAGTGGTTGTTTAGTCAAGTCGGCCGGAATGATACCTAACCTAACTAGGCTTGCCATCTGACTAAAGGTGGGAGCCTCAGGTATAGGACCTTTCTTGACCTTCTTGGCGGCCGATGCGGGGGGAGTGTGATCTTCCGATCTAACTCGTTTGGCATTTGGTCTTTTGTCTTGAGCGGCTTTGGCTAAGATGAGAGCACTTTCTCTGTCTAAGCCACTCCGCAAGGCACTTTTGAAGCGTCTGTTTGCGAAACCGCTGAGCTTAACATATCCACCTTGCTGAATCTTTAGTCCGGCCAAGCTCTTGCCAATTGCGGAGCATCCCGATTTCTCGGATACCACACTACAGGTGTCAACTACTGTGGATGTGTCGGAGTCGGAAGTGGGCAGATCCTCATCTTCTTTCCTGACACAGTCTTGAAGTTTGGATGGGGTCCACATGACGTCTCCTTCCTTACTTTGGGGGGGTTCGGTTGCCCGACAGCAGACCGAGAAGTGGTCGTATGCTCTACAGCACAGAAGTTGTTGACCATCGAGAGCTCAGTGGCTGCCCGATCCGTTTGCTCTTCTGGTTGCCCGACAGCAAGACCAGAGGTTGATGCGATTGCAGATGCATCAGTCTGTAAGTTTTTATTTATTTGGTTCGAAATATTGATCCCACGAGTATCCGGGAAAGAAACATCACCCATGCCGGAGCCCGGTACGGCACAGGAAGGCTGGTTTAAAACCGAAGGTCGCCTGGTATTCGGAGTCCGCATATTAGCGACTAAGCACTCTCTTAGTCACGCATCCCTCAGCATATGCTGTTCCACCTTGGATTAGAGATTTGATAATGCGGTTTACTCCCCATGGGCAGTTCTTAGTTAGTTGCTCCTCAACAGCCTGTCTGCCATGGGTGAACCTTCAGACGACTACCGCCTCCGACAGCATAGCCCATTGAGTCATTGCAACATTAAGCCTTCGCACCGGCGCTTATAAGATTGCGCACACGTCAAGGTCCCTGCCCCTAGCGAAGGGTCGTTTTAAGTAAATTATATACCTACATAAATTAAAAAAAAAAACATCGTAATCTTGTATGAATTATTGCAAAGAAATCTAAAATACGACATGATAAAACTTTCTCAAATCATTAACACTTCAAAACAAGACTACTTCGCAGTATTTCCTGCAGATAAATGTTTCGTTCCCGCTAAATTCGCTTGAGTTAACTCGCTGGCACCAGAACCACTCTGATCGCTAAGTTCGCGCGAGTAAAATTCGCTTTCACCGGAATTTGTTTTTTACAAAAATCACATAAACAGTGAGATACGTATGGGGGCATGTAACCCCCCTGCTAGTGGTCACTGTAGGATTTAGAGTTGGTGCAAGGTTGTGCCAATGGAAAGTTTTTATTATGTTGTTTGTTTAATTTTACCGCCAAAAACTATGCGTTTTTTTAATTATTTTATATCTCCGGTGTTTATGATCCGATTTTGATGAAACTTATTTTTATTAGTTAACTGCACATTTAGGGAATATATAAAAAATTATTTACAAAAATTGGACACGTCATTCCTGAGATTTTGTTACTATTTTATATGGCATTTTTTGAGCTTTGGGGGCGTGATACGCCCAAACGGTAAGAGACCGTCAACTTTTTTTTTGCATATTTGACCTCAGCGCATTAAAGTCAATCGGAATAAAGAAAAAAATGTATTTTTTTCGAATGGGCAGTAAAGTAAAATCTAGCCATATCTGAATCGATTTAGCCATGTCCGTCTATCCGTCTGTCTGTCTGTTGAAAACACGATAGGGTCCAAACGAATCGACCTAGGCAAATGAAATTTTGTCAGAAGACTTCTTTTTATCGTCAGATTGGTATTGAAAATGGGCTATGTCGGTCAAGTAGTTCTGGTACCTCCCATACAAAACCACTATGAGACCAATGTGTCTCTCTGTCTATTGAAATCACGATAGCGTCCAAACGAATCGACCTAGGCAAATGAAATTTTGTCAGAAGACTTCTTTTTATCGTCAGGTTGGTATTGAAAATGGGCTATGTCGGTCAAGTAGTTCTGGTACCTCCCATACAAAACCACTATGAGACCAATGTGTCTCTCTGTCTATTGAAATCACGATAGCGTCCAAACGAATCGACCTAGGCGAATGAAATTTTGTCAGAGGACTTCTTTTTACCGTCGTCAGGTTTGTATTGAAAATTGTCTATGTCGGTTAAGTAGTTCTGACAGTTTCAAGTCACCTGGTCCGGATGGAATTTACCCTATGCTGAAACAAGGTTTTAGTCAGCTGATGCCGACGTTGAAAAGAATTTTCACCGCTAGCTTGGCCTTACCTTACATACCTTCCCTTTGGCGTATGGTTAAAGTCGTGTTCATACCAAAAATCGGTAAGACTGACTATACTCTCGCCAAAAGTTTCAGACCCATAAGTCTATCTTCCTTTCTGCTGAAAAGCTTGGAGAGACTGGTTGAGCTGCACATGCGCAATGTTGCTCTTCGATTGCATCCTCTTTCTGAGATGCAACATGCTTATCAGCGCGGAAAATCCTGTGAGACTGCGCTTCAGAACCTCGTCGGTAGGATCGAAAGTGCTCTTGATCGGAAGGAGTACGCGTTGGGTATTTTCGTCGATATTGAGGGTGCTTTTGATAATGCGACCTTTGATAGCATGTGCAATGAAGCCAGACATCACGGTATAGATGAAACATTGGTGTTGTGGATTAAAGCAATGCTAATGCACAGGACGTGCATGACAGGGGTAAACAGGGGCTGCCCTCAAGGTGGTATTTTGTCTCCCCTTTTATGGTGCATGGTAGTAGACCCTCTGCTGACGACTCTCAATCTTCCTGGAACCTATACACAAGCCTACGCGGACGATGTCGCCGTTCTCTCTGTCGGTTCAGACCTTGGGACTGTCTGCTCTCTGGCGCAGAGATCCTTGGGTTTGATCGATGATTGGTGCACAATGAATGGGCTTTCAGTGAATCCTCTTAAAACTACGGTTGTTCTCTTCACGAGAAGGAGGAATATCACTGGTCTGTCTCAACTTGTGCTAAAAGGTGTCACTATTGCGATCTCTGATGAAGTCAAATATCTGGGAGTAATCCTCGATAGAAAACTTCTTTGGTCCAAGCATGTTGAATCAAATGGGGTGTACACTGAAAACCATCTCTCGGTTAAAGAGAGGTGGCTTTTGGTACCACGCGCATTGGAATTTTGAAGAACTTGTGCGAGAATTATCCTTTGACCCCTGTCTTATGGATATGCCGTCTGACGCAATGACGCCAGAAATCCTACTGCGACAAAACTACCACGTCAACTTTCCTCAGGCAACAGAATGGCTTCGGCCAGACTCGGAGCCAGGGAAGGAATGCCATCGTGTATTCACGGATGGCTCTAAAACCGGACAGGGGTCTGGTTCTGGAGTCTTCATGGAATGCGAGAACATTAGACTACACTACCCCTTGGGTAACCATGCGACTGTCTTCCAGGCGGAGATTTTCGCTATCCTTATGGCTATGCGCTATATTGTGACAAACAGGTGGAGGGCTAGAAGCATATGCGTTTGCAGTGATAGCCAAGCTGCATTAAAAGCGCTGCTCAACCCTCTTACCTCGTCCAAGTTAGTGCTCGAACTCAAGCTTTCTCTGAACTTAGGCTAAACACGGTCAAACTTGTTTGGGTTCCAGGTCACACTGGTATCCAGGGAAACGAGATCGCTGATGAGCTTGCCAGGTTGGGTTCAGAAGAAGATTTCTTAGGACCTGAACCTGCGTTGGGTTTGCCTACATCTGTGGTTAGGTCATCCATTGATACTTGGGTTTCTCGTGAACACGAGCGTCGTTGGCGTGACTGTGCTGGGTTATTTTCTTCGAAAGACGTGAAAACTAAGTACAGCAATGTAAGGTGTCTGTTTGGCAGTACAGTGGACCAGTAGTTGTGTCTGAGTGCTCCATCGGATAGTAACAACCTCCGACAAAGAAAAAAAAAAGTAGTTCTGATACCTTCCATACAAAACCAATCACCCCTATTGCCGTTGGTGTTTGTCGTATACGACTTATGTTTCGTGTCGTTGTACAACAATGTTCAGATTTTTTTTAACTTTTGGTAACGATTTTATTTCCTTTTCTATGTGTTCACCATCATTTCAATTCATTTGTCTCAAAAAAGTTAAAAACAGCGACTAAAAAACGAAGCGAAATACGAGTCGTTTACGACAAACGCCAACGGCAATAGGGGTGAATATTAGACACATGCAAGTACAGTACATGGCATGGCAAACATTTTGCATGACTTTTATGGTGTAGAGGGTATCAAAGCATCGGCCAAGCAGATGATAATCGGCTCTTGAAATTCTCGAAATGCTTTTATTTTCCATTTTTCTTCCTCGCTTAAAGTTTTTCCGCGACCCATTTTCGCCGTTAACCGGTAAACTCTATAATACCCTATTCACACCAAGCCGAAAACCGAGTTTTTGTCAAAAAAGTTGAGAAAACTCGTGGATGCATTCACATCAAACATCAACTCGTTTTCGTTTGACGTTTCAATTAGCTATGAAATGTTTCTGGCGACTAGACTTTTATTTTAGTTTCTAAACTATTTACATAATATACAAACAAAATTATTTAAGCTACTTGATAATCGTTAACTTAATGTTAAATGCATGAAATAATTAACATAAGCAACAATCAAAATCAAAACATCTGAAATTAGTTGTGGCAGGTAGTGCTGCCGTTTAAAATTATAGAAAAACTGAATAATTTTGCTCTCGCATCCTGTCAGCAGTTTTGCTGAACTCGCTAAATGTGTCTGCTTCAGCAACCCAACGATTGTACTCGTTTTCGTGGCGTTTTCATGGAAAACGACCTCAAACAACTCGTTTTGAAAACTGCAATATATATGGGAAAACTTCCGTTTTCGATTGTTTTCGCAAAAATCCAGTTTTCGACTTGGTGTGAATAGGGTATAAGGTTTATAAGCAGAAAAAAAATGTTTGTGTTTTTATGAATGCATTTGGTCAAGCTATCGTGTGAGAATAACGAAAAGCTTAAGACAACATTTTTTCTCTCAAACTAAGCGTATAATGATTCTCCTTCATTACATGTAAAGGGTGGGCCATCTAGTGGTTTCTTTTTAAATCATAGGTTATTTTGACACTGACACTCTGACAGTTGTTTCTCGCTAGAAATCTTGGCAGAAAGTCAGTATCATACCCACAAACCAGTAAGAATAGACCGTCGACTCCTCCCACATAACGGACTTTGCCTACAAGCTGCCGGCGAGACCAGGATTTTTCATGTATTGGTGCTGTACAAAATCAAAGGGGCGCCATTAACGCACGCATACTTGAAAAATCCTGGTCGCATGGTATTGCATAGAAAAACATTGCCGCCATTAATTTTGACATTTACACGTATTCACAGACAGGGAAATTCTTTCCGGGGGGAATCGGGTAGGTGTACGGGAAGTCGGCGGTCTATTCTTACTGGTTTGTGATCATACCTCTGCGGAACGAAATGAGTCGGTTTGGGCTTGAACAACGTTGCAAAATATTGAAAACTTCACCCCTATTTCTATTGGCGTTTGTCGTAAACGCCTACTATTTCATTTCGGTTTTCAGTGTTTGTAATTTTTTTAAGAAAAACATTTTGTAATTACAGTGAACACATTGAAAATGAAGTAAAGTCGTTAACAAAAGTTCGAAAAAATCTGAATATAGTTTTTGTTTTTACAACGACACGACACATGAGTGAGTTTTTTGAAAATAATTTTTGGCCGAAATGAAGCACCCACCGCGCTGCTGTACGCAAATTTGTGCAAACAGTTCGTGAAACTGGTATGTTAGTGGGCAACACTCATGGTCCCCGCCGTCGAACAGAGCGCACAGACGAGAATGTAAATAGCAATTGCTATTTTAAGGTTAAGTTCGAGAAAATTTTTCATTTGCGAATTTGTGTATCGTAAATTCGTAACTGTAGATGTTTGATAAATCGTGAATAAACTCTGACAATTCGAGTCAATGTTGTTGGTTAAATTTAGTTTATTTTAATCAACGAGTAATAATGATATATTATATATAATATAATATAATTTTTTCACTATTAGGAATTCACTTCTTATATGAATAGCCCGGTGCCATGACATAAGGTCATGCGGCATAAGTCCATATTTCGAAATATGGATCTATGACTCTTTCGGAAAGTGGCATAAGGCCAACCTCGAACACATGGCCCTATGTCTAATGGCCCACATGCTAATGCCTGATAAGGCCATTATGGCCTTGCGTCACTTGCAGCTTTTGCCAGCCACTCGGTATTGTGTGCGTCATATTTTTCAAACAAATACAAGGTATTTATCCCGAACGTTCATATTTGAAAGAATTGGTACAACAAACCGTGAAAAAAATTTACACTCCATTCCTTAAATGTTGGCATCATTTCATACAATATTTTTTAAACTTTGGGGCGTGCCATGCCCAAGCGATAAGACAGCACGCCATTTTTTTTCTTTTTTTTCAGATTTCAGCTTAGCGCATTTATAATTTTTCTTAAAGGCCCTTAAAGTGAAATCCAGGCTCTCAAAATGTTTTGCCTTTAAAAGATTTATAACCAAAATGATTTTGTTCTCACTTTTTTGGAACTTTGATTATATTTTATTCTTATATGATTTATATTTGTGTAAAATAAAATTCATTCATTGCTTGGGATATTTATATTTTAAAATAGTGTTTTCCCCTATTTGTTCCGCTTTTTATGACGATGAGTCACTTCTTGGAAGCGGTGACTATTTTTCCCGTTATAGGTCTAATGTGTCTCAAAATCTATGATAATTCAATTGAAAAATTGTGGTTCCCCGATGTTTTCATTCAAAACAAAACCAAATTGGATTATAATTCACTATGGGCGTTTGCATCTACTTTTGGTTCTGTCGACGACTTTGGCCCAGCATATAGCTGGCAGGCAAAGGTTTTCCATTATTTAAAATGTTAATCTAGTGATTAAAATGAATTTAAGCTCTACGCAACTTGGGACACATTTATCGTTTTTTTTTTTTTTTTTTGCAGTTTTTAGTCAGCGGCAGTACTTTGTCGCACTGTACAGGTGGCAGGCATTGTTTTTGTTCTCAATGCAATGTAAACTAAGATTTTTGGAAGGATTCATATATACGTCCCTTCTTGTTGACTGCATAATACTTTGTCTTGCCCTCATTGACCGTCAAACACATCTTCGTCGCCCCCGTCTCAATACTCACGAACGCGCCAATGACATCACGCTGCGTTCTGCCAATCATAGTTGCAAAAAGGCTTACTATTGTACTGAATTCAGTACAATTTGACTTTCCCGAGTACGCAAGTACCACTTCTCAATTTTCAGTACTAGTTTCATTTTTTGAAAGTTTATTTTTATCCTTTTTCATTCATTCATTTTCAATGGTCCGCTTGTCCATTAAGTGGGTCGCGGGTGTAGGTTGCTCAAGTGGACCCTCCATAGCTCTCGATCCTCCGCCATCGACTCTAAATCATCAAGGGCAATCCCCATACGGGTAGAGGAGAGATTATGAATTTGATCTAACCATCTCATCCTGGGTCTACCTAGGGGACGCCTGCCCGATGGTACGGATTCCATAGCACGTCGTGGAATCCTGGTCGGGGACATGCGTTTAACATGACCAAACCACCGAAGCATGGATCGCTTTATTTTTATATCTTTTAAATCAGACATTATATAAGGATTAAACAAAAATAAGCTGAACGCACTCCTTTGTTTTAAAATTCTGAATGCATTCATTACTCACCGTACTTCGTTAAAAATAATTTTTTTTAAATTTGCTGCATTTCTCGAAGATGTGGAAAAACGATTTGATTTCGGAGACATTTTTTGAACTCATTACAAAATTTTTCACAAAGTGCCGTCAAGTAAATTCAATCGTCCAATTTGTCTTAAGGTTATTTTCCTGGTGAACAAAAAAGTTTTGAAATTATCAATCATGAATATCTGACTACGATAGAAATAGGTACATACATAGTTCTATTTCTGAGTTTTGGGCTGAAATAGGCCTTGTGCAAAATGAATGCAACGAGTTCATATTTTCAGATCCTACACCGCATTGTCCAGGGTGCTTTTTGTATTTCTTCTTATTCTTCCGCAAACGTTTAAAGAATGTTTTCTTATCAAAATAGCTATTATCAATAAAAAAAAGTTAAAGAATCGAATGCAGGCGTAATGTTTGCACTATTAGATCCTAAACATCTTATTAAAAATTAAGGCTGCCACAGCTCTATGAATAAAACAGATCTTTACAAAATAAACTTGAAAATGAAGAACTTGTATAGTAGATTGTCTGAATGTGGTACAGTTGTGTTCAAATCATTTGGACAATGGTAGATTTTCTGTACAAAGTCTACAGTTTACGCAATCGACCGTTGGACAAGTGATTTTGAGCACGACTATACAAAGATTAGTCTTAATCTGTTTATATGTATGTACATGGACTAAAGTTCCTATCCGGCGTCTATATAAGACTTATATTACCTTGAGCTTGGTACGCTGCTCGTGCTAAATTTTAGCTCACTTACAAAATTGTCTCGAAAATTTAGCTGAGCTAAATTTAAGCGAATCCATTTAGCCGAGCGGTGTGCTGCTTCAGCTAAAAAGTTAAATTTTCATTTCAGACTATACTGCATGTGTCACAATTTACCGCGCCCATTAATGGTTCGGCACATTTTTTTTTAGCTAAATTTTTACAGATAATGTTATTTTTTCTTTTGTTCTTTTGTGTTGCGGAAAAGTAAATAAGGATAAGGTTTTTCAATGAATACCTTCCTCCTACCTACCTACCTGCTTTCAAAATGATACATTTGATATCGAGGAATAGCAAAAAAGAAAGTGCAATGAAAATATAACACATTTTCGCGTCGATGAATTTTTGAAGGAAGTTATTTTCAACGGACAGCTGTTTTCTGTGACACTTATATTCACAGCGCACTTTATGTCAAAATTTAGCTAGGATTTTATTTAATGTTTGGAGAGAAAAATTCGAGAGCAGCTAAAATTTATATTCGCTCGAACTGCGTACTAAGCTTTAGATTCAATTAAATGCGCCTTTATAACACCCTCTACTGGAAGGTATAAGTATTCACTTACATTTCTAACACCAAGAAGAAGTCACCCTATACCCTATAAGCCATAAATATTCTGAATCAGGATGCAATTCTGAAACGATTTAGCCATGTACGTATACGCCCGTCGGTCTATCTGTCTTTTAAAAACACAACGGAGTCCAACCAAACGAATCGACCTAGGCGAATGAAATTTTCTGAAAGGACTTAATTTTGCAAGACTTCAATGCTGGGGAGGTTATAAAAACTGGCCGATGATAACACTGATAGGTACCTACTCGTTTTTTTTTTTTTTAATAAAATATTCATTTTTTATGGTTTCCTTTGGTTTTATAAATTTAAGAAATTTGAGTAGTATTCAGTACAATTTTGTTTCAGTTTTCAGTACAATTGAGAAAAGTCGATTTTCATCACTGGCCAATTATGTCGATGTTGTCGGCGAGTAGATATACGGACTTTTGAAAGTTTGAGTTTTGGACTATTCTTACAAGAACGATGTTGAAGAAGTTACATAACAGCGTATCGCCTTGTCTAAATCCTTTTTTGACATCGAAGGTATGGGTGTGTTCATTATTGACCTTGATGGAGCAGCGTACATTCTTCATCGTCACAAACGAATGAGGTAGGCATGGATGCCAAAACTAGACATTGCTATATATAAAGGGTCCGCCAAATAACTTTTTTTTTGAAAATGCTATAAAAAAAAAACTACTGAATATTTTCTCTAATTTCTTTTTTTATTTGAAAGTACAATCCTTCCGGTTAATAATGGAAAATAATTTTATTCAAATGGCTGCCTCAGCTGGGGGTCGATTCTGGTTCTGCGAAAGAGTGAATCGAATAAATCGTTTTCACATTCGCTTTCACGCATTGCTCTCATTTTTTCGATTCACTTTGTACTAAAATGCGATTCTCGTTCAATAAGTGAAAATGCTGTGGTGAATTCAATATCGGCCACAGTGGTGATTAAATTTTTGAATAAAATGCCAGACTTTTTATCGAAATAAGGCGAAGAAATGTGCAGAGGTTTGAAATTTATTTGTTATTAATGTGCTGGTCATTCTGTTATTAGGAGGACTGAACTTGGTGTCAAAGCTAAGTTGTCAGTCTTTAATTCGGTGTTTGTTCCAACTCTCACCTATGGTCATGAGGTTTGGGTAATGACCGAAAGAATAAGATCGCGAATACAAGCTGCCGAAATGAGATTTCTCCGTAGTATTGCTGGTGTGACCCGAAGAGATCGCATCAGAAATACCAGAATACGTGAGGAACTCAATGTTGAGCAGCTACTTCTCCGGACGGAGCGATCCATGCTTCGGTGGTTTGGTCATGTTAAACGCATGTCCCCGACCAGGATTCCACGACGTGCTATGGAATCCGTACCATCGGGTATGCGTTCTCTAGGTAGACCAAGGAAGAGATGGTTAGATCAAGTCCATAATCTCTCCTATACCCGTATAAGTATTGCCCTTTATGATTTAGAGTCGATGGCGGAGGATCGAGAGCTATGGAGGGTCCACTTGAGCTACCTACACCCGCGACCCACTTAATGGACAAGCGGACCATTGAAAATGAATGAATGAATGAATGAATTAATCACCCCTATCGTGGAATCCGCCGGGGGGAATCATTCACGGAAAATAATATTTTGGTATCGTCAAATCCGCAAAGTGAACAGTTCCCCGTGTGGGTAATGTGAATGAGTTTCACTGTATCGTTGAAAACGTTCAAATCGAATTTTTCCCGAACAAAATGACATTTCTTGCCCGCATCAAATTCATTGCGGATTTTATAGCTTTTCTTGCTTGCTGCATGTCGTGAGCATTTTAATATACAAAATTTATATACAAAACAGCTGCTTCATTTAGCCCAACATTTGTAATAAATCTATTGCACAGATTGAACTTTATTAAAATCAAAAAATAAACATTCTAAAAACACATTTCGTCTGGAAGTTCCGTGAAACCACTCATTGCTCATTTCAGCCTGTCTCGTAGTCTTCTCTGAGAACAGCGCTCATTTCGTTCTTCCTCTTTTTTTTACAAGAATAGAGTTATCGTATACATTATTACAGAATAAACACTGGTTTTTATTTAAATCACTTTTGAAACAAACTTTTCATAACCTCCGACGAATGCTGCTACACGGATTTGTGTTCACAAATGAAAGACAGCCGTTTGACAGTGAAACTACCTTTCCCAAAAACGTGTCGATAAGGAAACTTTTCCGGCGGATTCCACGATAGCAGTAGAAGGTGAAAGGGAATCGAATAGGTGAAGTGAAACTCAATTCCGACGGATTCCACGATAGGGGTGAATGTGCTGAGTAATAGAACACATTTTAAAAATAGAAAAAAATGCTGATTATAAGGCCTCGTCTAAAAAGAACAAAAATCCTTTTGAAACGATAATGGAGAACACTTCATATAGAATTTTATTGCTTCCTAAAGATCTAAAAAAAAAAACCAAAAAACCTTAAAACATCATCAAAAATACTATAGCTCTTCCATAGCGAAGTGCTATGACGCTATGAGCATGTTTTTTTTTACTGAGGGAAGCTTTCAACAAGCTATTGGTCAGGAGGACAATGTGGCTTTCTTACGTTTTGTACCAATATACAAAAACAATAAAAGCTCGGTGAAATAGGTTTTTAAATTTGAACATGTAATTTCCAAATTTATTTCTAAAAAATTCATTAAATACTCCTTTTGAATTGATGTGACGCTTTTTCCCTTGTTTTTTTATTGGAATCTCCATTTTCACTCTTTCACTGATCTATTCACTTACAAATGAGCGCGATCGCGTCCGAGCGAAAGGCGGTTCACGTTGCAGTGGCGCGCCAAACGCCACGCCGCGAACCGCGTTTCGCGCCCGCCGCCCCTCCCCCCAGCGCCGCCGCGGTCACCACACTTCAAATATTAATATCAGAAATCTTTATCCTATTATTTTAATATTTTTTCTTCATCTTCATACAAATCAATGATAAACACCCGACTGTTTGTGGGACATGTCCAAACGGTCATTATTTTTTCTTTTAAATTCAAAATGGATATTGTGTCTTTTTGAAACGGACATAAGGTCCAAATGCATATTATGTCTTTTTGAAAATGACATAAGGTCCATTTAGACTTTGATCGTTTCAGATTGGACATTATGTCTGTTTGTTAATAAAACATAATGTCAATGGACTTTCTGTCCGTTTATGACAAAAACAACGTGTAAATATAGGCAGTGTTTATCATAACTTGTAAAATGAAATATATTAATATGAAATAAGTTAAATATTGCTGGCAATAAAGTCGAAAATGAATTTTTAGGTTGGGAAATATAGTCGATTATTGAAACTTAGCTTTAATTGATTAAAATTATTATTGAACTGGTCGACATTATTACTCTTTTTATACCGATATAATTGGAAATAAAATCGAACATGGAAACTGACGCAATTCGACATTACTTCCAATACTTTATGGAAATAAAGTCGATTCGACATTATTTCCATCTACCTTAATTCACGGCACCACATTCTGCAACATTACCATGATTTTCAAAGTAATGTCGCAATATTTCCCAGCGTTGTTCAAACGTATACACAACCATATTCGTTCAGCGGAAGGATAAAACTAATTATCTGTCAAATCAGACATGAGCTAAGTGTTACCATTCGCGAAATAGGCACTCGTTGAAAAAAAAACGTTAGATGGCGGACCCTTTAGAACGTCATTATAAATGCTACCATACTAAAATCGATAAATAGGTGGTGGATATCGATTTGAAGTTCTTGGGTTTTCTTAACCGATCAGGTTAATGAATGGCAGATAGATCTTATAGGTGATGATAAGAAGACATATACCTCTGTAGTTAGCCCAATTCAGAAGGTCTTCTTTCTTGAGGATCGGGCAAACAACACTGATGGTTCATTCATCGGGCACACTTTCCTTCGACCATATTTTACAGATGAGTTGGTGCATGCTCCTAACCAAGTCATCGCCTGCCGCTTTGAACAGCTCGCCGGTTAGGCTTCAGCGGGTTGTTGGACTTAAGATGCCGTCACAACATGCACGGAAAGTGCTCGCTCCCAGCAAGTGAAATGCTTGCTGCAAGAAAAATTTGTGACGACCTGCCGATTGCACTATTTGTATCTTCAAATTTTTCGCTTGTGTGCAAGCTTTTGTGTACATCGCTTCATTCTCCTCTGTTTGTTTCCTTTGTAACGTCGTGCAGTTTTTATTGAAATGCGGTACACAACATTTTTTGTTTTCCTAGGTATTGTCTAGATAATATTCTTGTCTATCAGGACAATCCATATTAATGTTACAAATTTTAAAAACTTTGGCTTCCATGGCTGTCGAAGAATGGCGTTTGCAATGTTTTTTTGCCCAATTTTGACTAATCCATCACAATAACTATCTCGGGCCAATATGAAACACTTTTCAAATTTTTGAAGCATACACAAACCAACATAATATTTTTATATATAGAGAGATAGAGATTTGTGTTTATCGTCTTCAAATACGAAACGCAACTGAGCTGAAAGTAGCAAGTACCACACCCGTCCACTCACAGTCGCAAATTACTCACTTCGTCCAGTGAATTGTTGATCTTCATCGTCCAGGTTGGTTCATTCTGCCTGACAGCGGGATCTAACTTGTCATCGCCGTTAAACAGTCCGCAGAAGTAATTCTTCCATATCGTCAGCATCGACTGCGATTCTACATACTAAGATGTTCCTTTGTTTGTCCGTGCAGGCTTCGGGCTTTGGCCTTGGCAAGATTTTTTGACCCTTTGGTAAAACTAACGAACTTCATTCCTGCTTAAACATCTCTCTATTTTCTCGATCGCGCGCTTCTCATGCTCTTATTTTTTCCAACTTAGAAGCTTGTGTTCATGCATCTCTTCTCTTCTGCGCGTAGAGCTCACGAGCAGCTCTGGTCCTTCTTTGCAGCGCCACTTTGTATGCCTCTTGTTTTGCTTCATGTGCTTTGCTTCTCGTCCTCGAACCAGAGGTTTCATTGTGCTGGTCGAGTGAAACCAAGCACATCAGAGGCGGTGTCTCTGATGGCTTTTTGGCATTGTTAGCACTGGTCTTCAATACATGATGCTAGCTGTATAGAACCTCTTCAGAGATTCAGAGAGACTCGATCAGAAAAGGATCTGGTGATATCTTGCGACTTTAGCCATCCGAAGTCAAACTTCCTCACGGTATTAACTTGTCTTGGCGGTGCTCGGGATATCCGAAACCGTACATTGGCTACAAAAAGTAGTCAAGTTGGCCCCTCGGAACGTTCGGACATCCACAATACTGGAGGATTGCCTTGCGTCGATCGCAATGTGGTCAATCTGGTTGACGGTTGATTGATCAGTAGATCTCCATGTGGCTTTATGAATATCGAAATGCGGAAACCGCGTACTAGCTATGACCATGGTGTCGTGTAGGCTGTATTTTCCGACGGTACTACCAAAGATGCCCTCTCTTCCTATTTTTGCATTAAAATAAATATAACAGTGGGGTATGTATGGGGGGCATGCTGCCTCCTGCACCCCCTTGCCTTGGGTCACTGTAGGATTTGGAGTGGGAAAGTTCGGAACTGCACCCATTTTCTTTCCATTCTCCCCATACATTTGTTGTTTGGATTTTATTTCCAGTTGGATTTGAACTTTATTTCACTTTTGAAAATGAATTAAATTCCATAACTCGTTTTATTGTATTATTTGTGTTTGTATTTTGTATAATGTGTTAAATAGTTATTTTGCTGTTAATGATGGCACCCCCATAAAAGTCTGCCACTAATATTAAAATTATTTAGTTGTTGTCCACATTAATATCATAAATTTGGAATATTTTCAGAAATGAATCTGGAGAGTTTGAACAGTTCGAAATTACTACCTACTCATCTCCACCGGACCTCCCAGAAGTGATGAAAACCCAAGAAGCATCAAATGGACAAGAGCAAGTTTCCTAGTTATAAAGTCTCGGGCTAAACATAATAATCGTTATAAAAATTGTGTAGCATAAATGATTTTTGCAAATAAAAATCAAAGCACATCTAATAAGATTTATTATATACCTACGCACTGCCGGTGCCGGATGGATGTTCAGTTCATGTTGGTTTCTTGTATTCGTAGAACAAAATTTACAGCGCGCATTTTGGAATTCGACTTTTTTTGTAAAGTAATTTTTGTATTATCATAGGTCAGCTTTAATATGGGTGTACTTGAAAAGAAAGCTCATCATCTATGAACTTCCTATAAACTCAAATGTTTTGTCGTCAAACAGTAGTGACGCGAAGACGTACTCTACGAATTAAATTCGTAGCAAACATTTCCACTACGACGGATTAAATTCGAAGCAAAAATGTTCACTACGACGGATTCTGTGATAGTTTTTTCGGGGTTCGTAGCAAAATTCCGAATACGACGGATTCTGTGATCACCCAGATTAAATCAAAATCTGCCCTACGAACTAATAGTTTTCGGTTTGTCATCCAGAACCGTTTTTTCTTCCCGTTTCTCTTCTTTTCAGTAGAAGAACTGTCAGTTGAGTGCCAATCGAACGCTTTCAGAAGCGTTCGAATTTCTTCCGGACGGTTCTGGACGACCAACCGAAAACGACATAAGTCCCAACTGTAACTAACTCATATGAACAAACTTCCCTGATTTTTAGGAACCCAATAGTGTGACTTTTGTTCAAAAAATAATCATTACCCAAAATAGATGGCTCCATTTTTGCAAACATTTAGCTATATAAACGTCACATAACAAAGTGTGTCGACAGCTGGTGGACTGTATAATATTTTCTCAATATTTTTCCTTATCAATTTACGTTTAATTTTCAAATTTTAAAGCAATAATAAAATTATTATTAAACGTAGAAAAAATTCCTTGATTGAGTGGATGATACAAAATAATATACTGCTAGGTTCCATTTCGGAAATCGGAAATGCATTTTTGTGTTCTACATTTCAATGTATTTGATTTCGGTTTCAAAACTTTTGGAATTAAGACAAAGTGAAATTGTGATTTCGAAAAAATTTCGGAGTTTCCGAATCGCTCTAAATGCAGAACACTGAAAACGAATTCACTCGATTTGCAATTTCGATTTCACTCGATTTCTGGAACGATGTATGCTATCATACGCAGCTTTGAAGGTGAGTTTCCATCCCTTTTTGTTTGTAGATGGAGCATATGGAGCTGATAGTCCAGTCATCGGGCATGTTTTCTTCCACCCACACTTAGTTGATGATTCGGTACATGCTCCCTACCAAAACATCACCACCGTATTTAAAGAGCTTCGCTGGCAAACAGTTAGTTATGAGAGAGACGTAGCCAGCCTCGGATAACGGAACTCAAATGGCAGCCAGACCCGGAACGTCAATGGACTACGACATCAAAGTATGTACCTGGAACACTCTACACCCCAGGTGCTACTCAAAAACTTGAGTCTGTCCTCATGCGGTACAAGTCAGACATTACTGCGATCCAAGAAAAGAAAAGAACAATTTGCGTCATTTATTACAGCTGCTATCAGCTCTGATAATTACGTCTCAAAAGAAGTTAAACGATGGATAACACTTGCAAACCGCTGTTTCTTTGGGCTTAGAAGCAATTACGTAATAGAGCCCTATTCCGAAGAACTGAGGAGATTCAATATAAGACCTTTATCATCCCAGTCCTGCTTTATCAGGCTAAAGCTTGAAGTCTATCTAAAGCGGATGAAGCTATCCTCTGTCTCATCGAAGGAAGACTCATCGACAAACTATACGAACAGCTCAGCGACATCGACCTAGTCAAAAATTGCACATCAGGGCTGCATTCCAGATTCGACTACTTTAACTAAATTAACAACGATTGTTTATTTAGTTACTTTTTGGAATCTGGGACAGCTATTGTTACTAATGACATGTAGTATGAACGAAATGAACCACACTTTTGCCTCGGGTTAATTTAGTTAACTTCCCCTCCTTCGAACTGTCACAGCTTGTCAACGCTGTAGTTAAAATAGTCAAACCTGGAATGCAGCCCAGTTCTCTAAGATAGCTGGGACATGTAGTAAAAAGACAACTCAGTAGGAAACCTCGCCTTAGGTGACGCTCACAAGTTGAAGGGGACAAACTAACTTCGAGCACTCAACTGCAAACAGTTAAAGCGTGCTAACTGAAGAAGTTAAAGCCTTGGTTCACTTTGAAATGTAGAGCCGCCTAATTAAGTAAGAAAGTTTTGAAAATAAAATCAAACTTGGCCTTTGTTAAAAAATGTCGAAATATGGGTAAACATAAATTTTCAAAATCAATCCAAAAAAAATTCACACAAAATAAACAAAAACCGAACGACGAACCATCGAATGAATGAAGGACGAAAATCTCAACGAATGCTTTTTTATAAGGAATAAAATAAATTCAGTGCTATCGGCAATTCCGGGGGGAAAAAATTCCCCCCGAACATTTTTTGTCCCCTGGAAAATATTCCTCCTATCGTCAATCTCCATCGGAATTTATTTCCCCCCGAATTTTTCGAAAATATGTTCGAATGCATTGACAGTTGTCAATTGTGATTTATTCAGTTGTCATTTAAGCTCATATTTGGAAATAATTTGCAAATTATTTGTGTTAAACCAAGGAATTGTGCTAATTTTAGTAATTGCAAAGATGCAAATTGGATTTACCCTTATTTAAGTAAAGAAAGTGTTCAATTCAGTGAAATATAAAAGAAAATATTAAGGTTACAAAATTCACAGCGCAGCGTTTAGATTGCTAGCCGAGCAAGAAATTCAACAGGAAAAAAAAACAATTTTTAAATATTTGCTGGGTTATTTCTCGGACAATCTCTCAACAATCAAAAAACATTCGCAAATCCTCCCATCGGTCGTCAAGCTAAGTGCATGCCTGCTGTTCTTTGCAGTTGTCAATTGTGTTGTCAATTGTGATTTATTCAGTTGTCATTTAAGCTCATATTTGGAAATAATTTGCAAATTATTTGTGTTAAACCAAGGAATTGTGCTAATTTTAGTAATTGCAAAGATGCAAATTGGATTTACCCTTATTTAAGTAAAGAAAGTGTTCAATTCAGTGAAATATAAAAGAAAATATTAAGGTTACAAAATTCACAGCGCAGCGTTTAGATTGCTAGCCGAGCAAGAAATTCAACAGGAAAAAAAAACAATTTTTAAATATTTGCTGGGTTATTTCTCGGACAATCTCTCAACAATCAAAAAACATTCGCAAATCCTCCCATCGGTCGTCAAGCTAAGTGCATGCCTGCTGTTCTTTGCAGAAGGTGGTTACCTGACAGGAGTCCAATCATGAGTCAAACTTATACATCCTATTTGCTCCTATTCGTAGTGAGTACGCCAATCCTATGCCACTTATATTTCCTTTGTTAAAATCAAACAAAAATAAAAAAAATGCAACAGATTTTAAACTTATTCTCATAAAAACTGCCTAAATTTTTCAATTTCCACCTGCAAACTTACGAAGGAAATATTCCGGGGGGAATGCAATCAAATTCCGGGAGGAATTTTTGTCCACGATACCAATTTATTCCGGGGGAAACTTTTTCCCTTTTTCGAAATTCATTGCCGATACCTATTTTTGAAAAATGGGAAATGTTTCGGGGGGAATTTTGTTCACGATAGCCCTGATTATCAAAGGTTCAAGGTTCTCAGTCCTTCAATTCTCGATTTGGTATGAGTAGCGACACCTATTATCATACTTGTACTACTGGATTGGCGCTACTATAGGAATGTATACAAAGGTCGCACTGAGCAAAGCAGAAAATAAGCAAATCTACGACTGTAATTAATAGGAACAGCAGACAAAAGCACATATATGGACGTTAAATGTTTTTCCGAACATATTTAACACAATTGTTTACGACGTGGTAAATGAACTGTCAAAATTTGTATGGAAAATCGTTTACGACGAGATGGTAAACTTACTACGCGAATTTGTGTGGAAAACCGAGATGGTAAACTTACGACGACGCCGACGTGATTGTGACATTTCACATTTGAAATAAATACGCGAAATCAAAAAAAAAAAAATACTTTGCATGCATTTATAATATCTACTTTTGATGCATTTTTATATAGAAATTGCACATTTTACTATTCCAAGTGTAGGATAAATAAATAGTCCATCAAATTGTATTAAGAAAACAACTTTTAAAAGAATGGATATAACGAAATTTTCAATTCCAACAAAGTGAGTTTTCGTTCGCGGCAATAAGATTGGAATTGAAAATTTGGTTATTTAAACCCTTTTAAAACTTGTTTTTTTTTTTTTGTTTTTTTAATACTGTTTTTTTCAACTAAAAAAAGTGGTAGGTTTGGATTTGAGGGTGGTAGAATTTTGGGTTGAGTAAAAAGTGTGGAAGTGTGGTTGAAGACATATCACTATACCGGGCGCCTACAACTGGAGATCAGAAACCACATAAAATAGACCGTCGACTCCTCCCACAAAACGGACTTTGCCAACAAGCTATTTGTGGGTATGAAAAATGCGAGATCGGCAAGGTATGCCCCATTTTACACGCTACGTGTCGTACGACTAGTGCATGTGTTAATAAAGGGGATGAAATGTGCTGGGGATAACCGAACACGGATGGGCCGCGAATTCCCCCCCTATTCTTGTATTCTCTTTTCTTTTTTTTTCTCTTTTTCGCCATCAACCTAATTTGCTGCGTTTGCTTTATTCTTAAACCATTATGTTGGCGCTAGACGTCTGCATTTTGTTTTACTTTCGGATTGTATGCGGTCTGGGGGTCGATTCTGGTTCGGCGAAAAAGTGAAATGAAAATATTTTCACTCTTTCACCGCAAATTCGATTCTCGTTCTATGAAAAGGTGAAACCAATAATAATAATTTCTTTTCACGCGCTCATTTGTAAGTGAATAGATCAGTGAAAGAGTGAAAATGGAGATTCCAAAAAAAAAAGAAGGGAGAAAGCGTCACATCAATTCAAAAGGTGTATTTAGTGAAGTTTTTAGAAATATATTTGGAAATTACATGTTCAAATTTAAAAACCAATTTCACCGAGTTTTATTGTTTTTGTATATTGGTACAAAACGTAAGAAAGCCACATTGTCCTCCTGACCAATAGCTCGTTGAAAACTTCCCTCGTTAAAAAATCATGCTCATAGCGTCATAGCACTTCGCTATGGAAGAGCAAGTATTTTTGATGATGTTTTAAGGTTTTATATTTTTTTTAGATTTTTAGGAAGCGATGAAATTCTATATGAAGTGTTCTCCATTATCGCTTCAAACGGATTTTCGTTGTATTTAGACGAGGCCTTATAATCGGCATTTTTTTCCTGGGAAACTATTTTTAAAATGTGTTCTATTATTCAGCACATTAATAACAAATAAATTTCAACGAAGTGGCTATTCGCACGATCATTTTGACAGATTTTGTACTGAACTGACGTTTACCGATTTTCGGGACACGACTACGTAATGAACGTAACGTAATCCTATTTTCATTAAAAACTCTTTATAAACAGAAAAGTTGGATCCAAAACGTACGGCATAATGTCCGAAAATGATTATACTGGAGTTTAGAGTCCTTGCCGCGAGCGTAGCGAGCCACATACCCCAACTTGACGCAATATAAACTTTGACATTTCGTTACGTAGTCGTGTCCCGAACAACGTGCGAATAGCAACAGCCAAATTTCAAACCTCTGCACATTTCTTCGCCTTATTTTGATAAAAAGTCTGGCATTTTATTCCAAAATTTAATAACCACTGTGGCCGATATTGAATTCACCACAGCATTTTCACTTATTGAACTAGAATCGCATTTTAGTACAAAGTGAATCGAAAAAATGAAAGCAATGCGTGAAAGCGAATGTGAAAACGATTTATTCGATTCACTCTTTCGCAGAACCAGAATCGACCCCCTGCTCTGCCAAAATGCTAACACCGCTAACGGAATAAAGGAAACAAAGACGATTTGATAATAAAAAAGTGTCGTTCGACAAAAATCGTACCGTGTAAAACGTGTTAATAGAGAGCAATAGAAGTGAGCTTGTCGATGAGTGGAAGACTTAAAGGAAGGCTTGGAAGGCTTTCATCATTCGACGCACCAGCGCTGACCAGCGCGATAGCCACAAACCAGAGAGAATAGACCACCAGCTTCGGCCAAAAATGAGAGTTTCATAGAGCCAGTTTTGAAATAAGTAGCTCCGCCTCTTTTTCTATCTGTGAATACGTGTAAATAAGCAAAAAAATATGAAATAAGACAATTGAATCCCAGATGGCTTTGAAATAATTCAAATAATTTGAATAATTGACCTCTATTGGGACGTGTTCAGCAAATGGTGTGTATGCTGTGTTGAATTAATTACCAACTTATATTTCATTAAAAAGCATAATATGTAATATACTATTTGGGTGATTAAAAATCTAATAATATGATTCCTATGACATTATTATACAAAAAAAAATCATTTTAAGCTGCAGAACTAAATTGCAAGCACGATGTAATTAGCTAAACGCGATTCTTTGCAATTTTGTTGACATACATTTTGAGCTCTTTCTTCTTATATTTTAAAGAAAATTAATTTATTTTCGAATATATAGAATAATGATGAATGGATTTTGAATTAGGTAGGTATTATAAAGAATTGGTTGTTCAAAAATTAAATAGGTAGATACATTTGTCACTTTAAACATTGAATGCTTGTCATTTTTATACAAAACCTGATAGAAAACGTGTTTCAAAACAGAATAGGCGCTACGGAATGCGTAACGTAGCGTATACACGCCACCCTAAAATTTAAATAAAAAACTGTCATTTTTGATTGTTTGCATAAAAAATGTCGTTTCCATAGTAACGCATAAACTAAAGCGAAAAGTGAGCTTTCAAAGTACATTATGTATGTACATTGTACATTGTACTTGGTTGGTTGGTTGGTTGAAAGTGGCCGTCGGCTAAAAACGCCAACACACTTAGACCAGTATAGGTCCATTGTGATGCCACGAATAAGGATCTAAGATCTCCCCACTAGTTGAACCATTTTGAGCTCTTTATAAAGCGTAAGAGGCTTCTGATGTCTATGCTTGTCAGATCACCCAAGTCGTTGTAATGGAAGGCCCCTAAGTGAAGCTTCCTTCTGCGGGAGAGAGCTGGGCAGGAACAAAGAAGGTGAGGGATAGTTTCCTCTTCTTCCTCATCCATGCAGCTTCTACAAAAGTCGTTAGAGAAAAGACCCAGCCTTGCGGCATGTTTGCCTATCAGGCAGTGTCCAGTAATGACACCTATTGTGGTGCCGATATGCAATCTGTTGAGAGAGATCAATTTCTTAGAGCGTTTCAAATCCAGTTTAGGCCAAATTTGTTTTGTCGCTAGACAAGTGGTTAAACTTGTCCACCTAAGATTTGTACTCTCGATAGCATTCATCTTCAATTTTTGTTTACGAGTAGCGATTGGTATCCCTAGGGTGCCTTTATCAGACAGAATGGGTTGAGTTGTTCCTATTCTAGCGAGTTCATCGGCCTTACAATTCCCTGGAATGTCTCTATGCCCAGGCACCCAGATTAGGTGAATGTTGAACTGTTCGGCCATCTCCGTAAGAGACGATCGGCAGTCGAGGGCTACTAGAGAAGTTGTAGAGATCGAGTCCAAGGATTTGATGGCTGCTTGGCTGTCCGAAAATATGTAGATATCCTTAACAGATATGACGTTTTTCTTGAGCCAAGATAAGACTTCTTTAATCGCCATAATTTCCGCCTGGAACACGCTACAGTAATTTGGTAGACGGAAGGAGAGCTTGAGATTACATTGTACTTAATATTTTAATTTAAAATGCGTACTTATCTTAATTGTGCTGTCCACTTTCTGTTCTTTAAATGCTCCATGGTTTTGCTTTTTATGTAGGTAGGTATTCTTTTGTTTTTCAATGAAATAATAATATAATTTAATAATCCACAAACTTTAAATAACATTTGCGTGTTTTACTATTTTGATTCTAATTTTGACATTCTGTTACTATCCATTATTCTGTTATATTCCATTAACGAATTTTGAGTCATATTTTGTACAAATATTGGAAAGTAGTGGAAAATTAACGAATTAGCCAATCCAAAAATATATAGGTACAGCAAGTTTTAAAAATTTGAATTGTATTAATAAATATTTCCTGAAATTCTCATATTTTCCCTACCGAAAGCGTAATGTTAATAAATTCGTATTTACACCAAATACAGATTGCTCGTGATAAAAGCCGATATGATACGATTTAGTCTTCTGTAGTTTTGTGTGTCCAAAACGTATTTATTTTTTAGAACGTAAAATTTGCTCAAATTCCGATGACCAACTAATTTATTTCTTTAAAATCAATTCGCCACATTTTCCTTACCTAGTAGATGAAATAAAACAATAAACATAATTAAGCCTGAGTCCTGACAAAACAAATTTTTTCTACCTATCTTTTTTTTAATTATTTATTCCAAAACTCAGTAGGTACACTTTAATAAAATAAACAATTAAAGAAAATAAATAAATCTTCGTTAAAATATATAGACAAAGGCCTAAATTCATATCAGCAAAACTAAACGAATCATGTTTCATGATTTTTCCCTGAGGTGTGTCATGCATTTTAATTTTTCAGCTTAAACTAATATTTTTTCCGGAGTGTCTATTCGCCCGTTCATTTTGACAGATTTTGTACTGAACTGACGTTTACCGATGTTCGGGATACGACTACGTAATCAACGTAACGTAATCCTATTTTCATTAAAAACTCTTTATAAATATAAAAGTTGGATCCTAAACGTACGGCATAATGTCCGAATATGATTATACTGGAGTTTAGAGTCCTTGCCGCGAGCGTAGCGAGCCACATTCCCCAACTTGACGCAATATAAATTTTGACATTTCGTTACGTACCCGTGTCCCGAACAACGGGAGAATAGCAACAGCCTATTTTTTCGTAATAATGTGAAATGTGTGAAAGGAATTCACATTATTGCAGTAACTACCCATATTTACATGCTTTTTAATGAAATATAAGTTGGTAATAATTTCCCCACACCGAACACACAATTTGCTTAACACGTCCCAATAACGGCCAATTTATTTCAATTATTTGAATTTTTTCAAAGTTACCACAGAATAACTGTAAATGTTACTATGTGCCAGTGTATGCGTGACCAAATTCACCCTCCGTTTACTTTAAAATTGTACGCATACTTAACCACGCAGTAACTTTTTGAAACTGGCTCTATGAAACTCTCATTTTTGGCCGAAGCTGGTGGTCTATTCTCTCTGGTTTGTGGCGATAGCGTAGATAGCAATGGAATTCTCAGTTTTTTTCAGTTTTTATTTATGTTCTTGTAAAATTATGCAGCTCAGCTCTGATGGAAAGGAAATGCTATTGCTTGCTTTAGAGTTTAGAGAAGAAAGAAGTGAGTGCTGAAACGAGTTTACCAAACTCCAAACTTAAAACAGAAATTTCTCTAATTTCAAGCTTTTAATAGAAAGATAATAGGTCGACAGATTTTTCTATAGGTAGTGTAATTATATTCTCGGCATTCGACTACATTGCAGTTGCTAAATAACTTATTTTCTCGCAATGCCGTTTATTATTCTCGTTGTTTTATGCTCCTAACTTAAAGCTTCTCGAATATTCTATTCTCCAAACGGAACAATCGAGAATGTACTGCTTCTTTAAAGACCATTCACCATTCGTTAAGTTTGGTTGAATAGGTTTATCCACTTTCCATCAGATGGCGCTGCGGTCAATAAGTAGTACTTTTAAATCCACACTACATTATTTTCAATTGCATACCATTTCAATCCAAAACTTTTTAGTTAATAAAAATCATGTATGATTAAAGTAACAAAATTCTGTCTTTTATTCTGTTTTACCCTACACGGTTTAAAAATCAACTCTCGTCGGGTCTCGCAAGTAAGTTGGTCACTCTCATGTGAATGGTCATTAGTACGCTTACACCGCACCTGAATTCAGCATTTCAGCAGACAAAATTTCGAAATCAAATTTTGCGTTCCAACTGAAACTTCAACATTTCAAATGACAGCTAGTACCTATCAGAATTGATTACCTACTGTTTTTTTGGTTTCGAAATCAGAAGTGGTTTATACCTAAAGAATTCATTTTTTAGTTATATATTAAATACAATCAATAAATAATATTATACACAACAAAAAATACTTCATCGGATGTACGGATTCCGATGCAGAATTTTTCCTACCTCCTACTCTTTTAGCTTTTACAGCCTAGTTATTATTTTAAAAATTTGAAAAAAAAAATGTACAGCGGCTTTTTTTTTTTTTGCTCAGTGAGCTCAAAAGTCATCAGAATGAAGTTTGTTCGATTTGACAAGCTTACAAAAACAGCTATTAAGTTCAACATTTCACTGAAATCCAAAATTTCGAAATGTTGGAAAATATATGGCGAAATGCCATTTGGCGGAATGAAGTGCTAAGCTTAGCGGAAATAATGAATTTAGGTGCGGTGTAAACGTACTATTATGCTGTGTACTGAAGTATTGAATTCGGTTGGGAGCTTAAGACAATAAATGATATATAGCGCTTAGCGCTTAGCTATCACAAGGGCACTTAAGAATACTGAACGCGCTCATTAGTACACATGTGTATGTATATTTTAAGTTGGGTCTTGTTCAATTTTAACTAATATATGTTATATATAGGCTCCTATTAAAAAAGGAATATCGTTGATCGCGTTTCCGTGAATTATAATATTTGGTGAACAAATCGAAGGCAATATTAAGTTAACCACTTTAATTGCACAAAAATTAATCGTTGAAGATTATTTCTTGCTTTCCTTTGTTAATATCTAATTATTGTATACTGCATCGTTTATTAGTGCTAAAAAAAATCGATAGAAGTCACCTACTGGGAAGAAAGAATCAAACAGCAACTGACTGGATAGTAATATGAGTAATGCTATTAATCAAAATGGCACAGGTCTAGAACAGCAGGTACAAAATAATCAGCAATTATATTCATATGTAACTTGTAAAGAACCTCGTTTAATTTTGCTCATTAAACACATTTTTTTAATGATTTCATAATATCTGATGAATTTATTTCTACGCGAATATTTATTTGTAACCTTTAGATTGCTGGTCTGGACTTGAATGGCGGCAAAGTTAATAGTAACAGCCCCTTAAATAAGAATTCTAATTCAACTTCGGCTGCACGTTACGTACCACCTCATCTACGTGGTAGCAGCAATTCCGATTCTTTGGATAATCGTGAAGACAAAGGGGAAAAGGAATTTAAGCTCGATAAAGAAAGAGAATACCGAACCGATTTTCGCAGGTACTTTTAAATTTATTTATTAATTAATTTGTATATTATATTAATATCTGTTTATAGAGGAAATAATAGAAATTTCAACAATCGCGATCGTTCTGATCGTCCAAATTCAGACTTTGGAAACTTTTCCAAGCGGAAAAACGATGAAGGCATTCAAAATGGTGAGTTTTCTTTTTATTCTAATAAACATTTTATCGTGCAAAAAAAAAAAAAATAATAAGGTGCACGAAATAGATATGTATCTAGCATGTATTTAACACAGTGGATATAAAGGTTATCTTCTAGCAGTGTCAAAAGCTATTTATGTCAATTGTCAAATTGGCAGCGAGAACTAGTAGAAAATAAGGTCATGGTTTCCAAAAAAAGTAAAACCATACAAAAACATACATTTTGGGTAAAAAGCTTAAACTTGTCTGGAAATTGGTAGGGCAGTATTTAAAACGGAAAGATTCTGTTAAATAATTTTTCTGCTTAATCATTTAAAATGACTTGTATAGTTTCAAATACATACACCGAAGTTTGGATTTATCAAAACTTTAGCGGAACACAATTGACAAAAATACAATTTTAAGCAAAAACCATATTACTTATTATTCGGCCTAGCTTACCATGTGCTCTGATTGGTGGCTCATAGAAAACGTCTGTTTTTTTTCCAGAAGATGGGTTTCCCATAAGTTTATAACAATTTCTGGTGTAAAATTGTCAAATTTTGTCAGTATCAACTGTTAAGGTAGTATTAGACGATATGTTGAAACCTACTTTGTGGTAGGTTTGCAGATAAATAGATCATTGGGACCATTGCTAAATGCCGTGTACTAACACATTTACAGTGCTAGCTTAAGCCTTACCGAAAGTTCAGACCGAGTTTAACTGAAACGGCCATGGATGATGGCCGCTATGCATTACATATCACCCATACATATTATGTATATGTATTATAATGAATTCTGTCAACTATTTTTCAATTATTATTATTTATACACGACGAACAAAAGTGATTCATCTGAGGCCAACTAATTTTGGAGAATGAAGTGATTCAGACTTCTACAATCGATTTCGGATGAAAAAAGAAACTGCTCAAACTTCTAGAACCTTCTGAGGCGAAGTACATAAACGTTTTATTATGTAAAACATGCATTCAAATTAAGGTCTACCGTTAATAAAAAAACAAGTTGGTAAAATGTCTTTTTTAAGGATTTCAATGACATTTTGGTAAAAATAATAATTATTTCTAAGAACCTCTTGGTAAGAGATTCTTTGAAATAACAACAAAAGAGCGGAAGAGGCCAAGAAATCTAAGAGAACGGCAATAAACAAAAATCACCTCGTAGCAACATCAATGCACGAAGCATTCTCATCACCAGTTGGCGGACTTGTACATCGCTCAGTTGCCTCAAATCGAAATGGAAGGTTCATCTAATCACAGGGGAAAGCAGAAATATCAGAATCGTCTGATGGTGAATTAGTGGTGTAGTTTGAAATGGCTATCATTCCAACTATAAGTCTACTTGTTGTTATTGTTATTCTCTCAAACAATAATTCATATTTTGAAAGACATCCTGGTAGTAATGTCCTTTCTTGTGGTTAAAGGGACCTCAGGTTAAAATGTCTAGAATCACAAAATCGGTCGTTATTTCAAGCCTTTTGGAAAGATGTACAATTTTTAAGGACATCTGGCAAAATATCAATGAAAACATGAGGTCCCCTCAACCACAAAAAAGGACATTTCTCTCAAGATGTCCTTTAAAATAAAAAAATGGTTATTTCAAAGATTTTAGTTTTTAAAGTTATATTTTTACTAACATGTCCTTGAAATCCTTGCAGTCCTTAAAAAGGACACTTTACCAAAAAATGTTATATTAACTGTATACAATGAACATTGATCTGAAGAACATGGTTTTCACTTACTTACTTACTTACTTACATACATACGTACATTATAAAAGGTATCCCTCCTTTGAACATGCCAATAACAATTGAGCCGGTCGTGCACCGTTTTTCGATCACAGAAAATAGCAGAGGTTTCCTGCCACTTAATTCACCCTAATCTTAAGGTGCTAGTACACGATATGTAGCACGCCTCATATATATGTGGCTCTGACGTCACCAGGTAGTCTCCACATATAGAACACATTTCGTCATTCCTATGTAGCGCAGTGACTACATAAAATTGTGCTAGTACACGGAATGTAGCACAGCGCACATATCGGTTGGCTGTTGGTTATTCGTTTATTCATCATCTCCTATCCGCAGTTTTATTGCCCTGTGTGCAGTCTTGCACCAGAACTGTAGGTAATAATTGTTTTATTGCTTTGGGTGTATTTAAGTTATCCCGTCGCGTTCGCTACTTTTATGACCCACAAAAAACCAAATACCATGCTGCTCGTACAAAACACACTGACACAAACTGAAATGCTGAAATTACATTAAAAAATACACACAAACCGTGCAGGTAACCACTCGACATTATGTAGCGTACTAACACAAATCGTGTGTGCTAGAGTAGTACACGAAATGCCGAAAAGCCACACACGATTGCCTCATATGTGCGTGGCACAAAGAGGGCTCGTACACGGTATGTAGCCATTGGCTCCATACGCTGACGTCAGAATTACGTCAGAGCCACATATATATGAGGCGCGCTACATATCGTGTACTAGCACCTTTACGCTATGATTGATGTCGCCATCAATAGTTGCTTCACTATTGATCACAGATCCCAAATATTTGAACCTTTTTGACTTTTCCATTCAAATAAATGCCTGGACTACGTCGGAGTGGATCAGAGAATAGGCAGTACGTGTACTCTGTATTTTTTGGACTAAAAGCCCAGTATCCTGCTCGCGCTAAATTTTATCTCCCATACAAAAATGTCTACATAGATAAAATTTAGCGAGGCAGTTTAGCAAAGCAGTATCCTGTTCCGCACGCTAAATTCTTACTTTCATATAGATGGGACACACTTAATGTCAGTCCGATATAACAATATTTTGTGTTATACGTACTACGTACAATTTTGTTATACTCGGCCAAGAAAATGTCTCCACTGATTTAGCTCGCGAAAGAATTGCCTGGTACATTAAATCGGCGATAAATTTTTGACATTTTCGAAACAAAACAATTTTTTAATTGAATATTTCATGGAATACTTGATAATCGATATAAGTGAGTAGGAAAAAAGTGAAAAATAACAGAAATCAAAATACATGTGGCAATAAAATATGGGTGTGTGTCCTCTCTATATCCTGTACAACGAATTTAGCGAGCATTTATCTGTGCTGTGGAGAGAAAAGCGCTCGCTAAAATTAAGCGCAAGCAGGATACTAGGCTTAATGCTGGGTTTCCACTTGTCGATTTGAAATTGATAATCGACGTATTTTTATGCCAATTAAAAAATTGGCAAGTGGAAGTATCGAAAAATTGCTTGTCAATGAATTGACAAGCAACGTTTGCCAATAACTGACAAAGAATTTGATTGACAAGTGGAAATAGCTGAATTCTCAAAAATAATGTCACTTTGGCATCAAGTTCATAATGTCGTTTTCGGTTGGTTGAAAGCGTTCGACTGGCACTCAACTGACAGTTCTACTGAAAAGAAGAGAAATTTGCTTCTGGATTTGAATTCAGAATCGCGGAGAGTTCTTCCGGACGCTTCTGGAGGACCAACCGAAAACGACATTAGTTTGTCAATCAACTGACAAACGATTTTTTGCCAATAATATGCATAAGTGGAAACGAACTGACGGTGGTTTCGTTCAATGATGTTAACACGAGAGCTGTCAAACTTTGTCAATCAACCGACATGTGGAAACCCACCTTAATTCTATACCCATTTTATGCCTTCAGATTGGGGCTCCTTGCAAACGAATTCTGCAGGATCTGTGCATGGACAATTAGGAGACTATTCTTCACCTCTCAACTCGCAGAAAATACATCTAGGAGAATTCTTCGACACTTGTGTCCCGATACCATATAAGTTTAAATAAAAACGCACAGTTATCTTTAAAATTTTATTGTTTTAACTCGTTTTAACGTACACGGCCAGCGGCTACAACAAGACTGATTGAATTTGTAAGGAAAAGGGAAATATGTGAAAATGGGGAGAGGGACGATATGATGTCGGTGTTGCCGATTGATTAATAGTTAATGACACTTGTTGTACCCGACTGACGTTTAGTGTGTCCCATCTACATCCGTCTGGTACATGATACTGCATTGATACAGGGATATTGAAAGTCGTCGAATACCCTGAGCCCTGCTTCACGAAACTGCTAGTTACAATCTACAATAATTCGAAAAGTCCAGAAGCCTGTAATGTTTAGTCTTTAAGTAAAAGTGTTTAAATTAAATATAAAAAATAGCACATGTGCTTCACCTACATAAGCACACTACTGAAGTGAAACTCCTTTAAAGTGAAGTACAGTGGTGGTCCAGTAAAACGAATGCCGATATAACGTACACTTTTTTCAATTTCATTGGTGTCTCTATATAACGTATGAAAAAAAGTGTTGACATTCGATCTAACGAATGTTTCTCTTATACATATCTTTAGTGAAGAAATATGTACAGTACATACATGTGTACCCAGGACGTGTAAAGCAACTCTATGGATTGTGAATGCATGTATGCATGTGTATGGGCCTGTAATAAGACTGTTAGCTACTACGTATAACTTTTTGTTATTGTGCATTACTGCTATGTATTTGCACTCACAATGCTTTCGGTTTGCAAGTTTGTTCTTTTTTGTTTTGTCTGGGGCCCATGCGCATTTGGTATCCACATAATGCATCTTTGTTTCGAGTAAGAACGAGTGGCGTATATTCATTTAGTTGCCGCGTCTTTTAAAAGTAGATATGGGTCGGGGTCTTTTCTTGTGCTATTA
Source organism: Cheilosia soror (assembly GCA_949372485.1). Taxonomy (NCBI): domain Eukaryota; kingdom Metazoa; phylum Arthropoda; class Insecta; order Diptera; family Syrphidae; genus Cheilosia; species Cheilosia soror. The sequence goes on from OX443562.1 coordinate 36,264,015, forward strand.
GTTCTGTAAAAAAGCTGTAGTAGAAAAAAGCTGTAAATTGCTGCGTTCAAACATCACGAAAACAAACGTTTAATTGTGATTTCTTTTTAAAAAATTAATGATAGTATCCAGACTTTTTTACTTTTTACATTGAAAAGTTTTGTTTTTTTTTTTACTTTAGGGAAATCCAATAAAACGAATGAATAGAAACAATTTTTTTACATTTTATTTACCTTTGTACAAGTAAAATGTGCTCGATATTACGAATTTTTCAATTTAACGAATATTATATCATTCATCACTTAAACACACAAAATTTCATCAAAATCAGTCCACCCGTTTGAGAGGGAAAAATAATACTCCTGTAACCCGATCGCAACGCCACCTACCGGGTTCAATTGTGAATCTACACCATACAGGTAGCCACTCAAATCCACACACACACATAAAATTTCAACAAAATTGGTCCAGCCGTTTAGGAGAAAAGAATAAAATTTCTCGTAGCCGTAGTAAAATAGAATCTTCAGAACACAAATTCAACAATTACAGTCTGCTTGACATTTCCGGGACTCTATGTACTTAGTAGTTGTAATTCCATGCTGAAGATTCTAATTTACTTTACTTTTCTCAGATGTTCAAACTTATCTTACCGAGAAGTGGAAGCGACTTCTCCATCACTTCGGTGAATCTTGATATTTCAAAGGCATTTGACAGAGTTTGGCACCAAGCTCTTTTGTCGAAAATGCGTGCTTATGGGATCGATGCATCTCTTATTCAATGGATTAGAAACTACCTTTCTGGCCGTTCAATTTAAGTTGTTTTGGATGGTTTTAAGTCTGAAATTCACCATATAAATGCTGATGTTCCCCACGGCTCCGTTCTGTCTCCGACTCTCTTTCTCATTTTTATAAATTATCTCTTGTCTGCAACTTTTAATCCAGTCCATTCCTTCGCTGATGACAGCACTCTTAGCTTCTCATATTCTTTCCAGGACTCACGTCCCTGCTCTTCGGCCGTAGAAGTGGAACGGCAACGTATGTTAAGCTCATTAAATTCCGACATTGATAGCATTTTAAAATAGGGTTCAGCCAATAGAGTGGAATTTAATGCTTCAAAAACACAATGCTGTCTGCTGTCTCTAAAGCGAAACCCGAACCTACAGCTATTATCCATGAATGGCATTTGCATCACCGAATTCGTTGGAATTACAATTCCCACATGGGGTCTGGTGAGCCGAAAACCATATTGAAACTAATCGGAGATACGAATATCGCGAATTCTATTCATTCGCTTGAGCATCGAAGACATGTTACGTGCCTCACACTGTTTTATAGCTTTTTTTAACAAACAGTGCTCAAATGAAATTGCCAGCTGCATTCCGCCCCTTCAGCAATTCAACCGCAATACTCGCCTTGCTATAAATGCGCTCATATTCGAAAATCGAACGGACCTCGAATTGTCTATTTTTTTTTGGTACTACCTAATCCTAAAGTAAATGCCAAAACCATTCGAATTCGCAAATAAACATTCTAATGCAAATGTGTTTGCGAACAGGCTGTGTAGATTGCAGAAATCTCAAAAAATGTGAGTAAGAAATTTGTTCATAACTTATTAAATATTATTAAGAGTATTCAAATATACTTTATGCATAGGGAATCATCTAAATGTGCAAACACAAAGACATCTCAACTTGAGATTCTTGTTCAATACATGACAATGCATCCCGACTTATCTAAAGGATTTATCCCGAATTCGCCTTGGCTCAATTTGATCATTGCAATCCTCATTTTCTTCGGTAAAAAATCAAATTGCGACACTGTCCAAGTTGATTTAGCACCTATTCACGAATCACAACAAATGATTATTTCGTTTTATTCAAAAGTCTGTCAAACACAATGCGAGACTCGTTCAAAAGTCGGAAATTGTTTGGGAAAAAGGCATTACTGCCCATTTTTGGTTATAACAATGTTAACAGCTATAATACCTTTCACTCGTCTGACACTATGAAATCGCAGTTTTTACAATGGATCTAAAAATGCCAAACTATAGTTTAAACGGCAGAATGTAGATTTAAACCACGAGTTAAAATTTTCAAGCCCCGTATCCTGGTCGCGCTTTATTTTAGCGACCGCACTTCTCTCCACAGCACAGATAAATGCTCGCCTCGCTAAATTTGTACTACAGAAAATAGTATTTTGTGTTTTTTTTTTTTCACTTTTTTCTTACTCACGTGCATCGTAGACATTTTTGTATAGGATACAGTTTATTGTGCATGGTTAGGTACTCTAAAATTTTGTATACAATCAATGATATTTAATGACAAATAACAGAAGCAGAATCTAGTACTGAAAGAAATCTAGAGTATTAGTGTCTGTTGCACCTGTAAAGAACTTCCATATGGATGACCAACGGCGGGGAAAGAAAATAAAAAGACAAGTTCGTTCTTCGTGCTCCACGTCTGGCACCACCGACAATGAATCCCGGAACTGCTATTTGGGCATAACCCAATTGAAAAAAAAACGATAAGATCTCCTCCGGTACTATCGATCGTGCTGGCGAAGGCCTAAACCGAAGACAATTTAATAGGGTACGGTTTTTGAACAAGCTTTTTTCTGGATGCCTTCACTCCGTTCGATGATGGCTTTGTAGTGCTGCTACTACTAGATGCTGGTGAAGTTATGAAGTTTTCACGGATGGGTGGTGTGAGATTTTTGAGCTTGAACTAGATGTGGAATGTAGCGCCATAGGTTTTTTTAAAGTTCCTTGCCTCAATTCGGCGGACTTAGCACTACTCGCCACTGATGCACTGCTACTTAGTGATTTAGTTTTAGAATCCGCCCATTAGGTTCCTCTGGTGCTCCCTTTTTCATTTCTTTTGCACGTCGTTTTCTTTCTTCCCTAAACCGTTGTCTTTCCTCCTGCTCTCTCTTTTCTTTTTTTGTTAACAATCGTTCAGGCTCCTTTTTCTTCGACTTCGCTATATTTCTAGTGGCTCAAATTGTTTCTTTTTAGCTAGCTTTAGGAGCGCCTGGAAATCAAGAGCGGGAATAGGGAGTTTTTTAATTTAGTTTTTTTTTTTCAATTCTCGTTCCGCATCGGGGTCATATATATCTTTGCGTTTTAATGAACCCGAAATAGCTCTCGTCGTTAATGCTGGCGCTAGCTTTGGAGCGGATGTCCTCACACGCGTATGGGGCAAGCTTTTTTCTAAAATTTCACATTCAATAGCCGAATTTACACGATCTTTTGTACTGGCGAGGTCTGTCTTGGAAGCTGGTCGACTGGGTGCAAAATGCTTGTCATCTTTTACATCTTTCACTTTCTCTATATATTTCTGATAGAATGCGTTCGCCTCTGTAGACATATAACAATAGTCATCTGCATCGAGCTGATCTGGGCTTTGACGGGTCACCGCGGTGTGTTCTGTAATCGTCCAATACTGACTTGTTGGCAGATTTAATGACTCTTAACATTTTCCTAATGTTATTTTTGGACTTATCATCGCGCGGTGCCAACAACTGATCGCGCTTCTGCTTTTCAATGCGTGATCGCTCCAGTTCCTCCTGTCCCTTCTTTGCTAGAAACTTTTGAATATTGCTTGAAAGTTTTTTATCCTTCGATTCATTTTTAGGTGGAGCAAATTTTGTGCTGTAATATTTTCCATCTGCATTCTTAGAACTTTCGCTATATTTTTTTTAGCAACATGAAGCAGTGCCCCAAAATCCATGACTGACTGATAGGTGCTAATTCTTACTCTAGACGCAACGATATAAACACTTGGTCTTCCGAGAACGACATACGTTCACTCTTATCCATGAATAAAATTGTTTGCTGTTTGACACTTTGGGAGTAATGAAATTGTAAAATAGTTCAAACGTATTTTATTTAGATTTGTCTTTTTTTTTCGAACGCGTTCGGAAGGAAATACATACAACATACAAAAAACACAAGCGACACAAATTAAAAAGAAACTTGAAATGTTAGGTTTCAAATACGGCATTTGTCTAGCTCGTTCCTAAACTCTGAATAATCGTCGTCTTATGAAATATCTTCATGTGCGAAAACTTCTCAATGACCGGCAATACTTTGGTGATTTGATGATTTATCTTTCCGGAAAGTATCTCTCTCTATACCGGTGTTTCCTAATACATACATACTACTCAGTATTATCTCCGACAGCCTTTCTCAAATTTATTAATGAGCTCTTCCTTAATCGATGCAAGACATATGTACTTCACACCCTTCGATTTATCCATATCCATATCCATATCCATCCATACTACTTATAAAATGTAACGTCCGTCTGTTCGTTTCTTCATAACTCGAGAACCATTCGTCCGATTTGCATGATTTTTTTTGTGAATTATAGATTTGTGGCCAACTTAGTCCGTAGGGTGGGTGAGAATTGCTCAGGAGTAAAGGGTTCGCGGGGAGTAAGGGGGGTCTCAAGAACGCGTTAACCGTATGAACGTGAAAATTTGTATGTTGATAGATAAGTCCAAATTATTACATGCCTCATTCATTGTTTTTCAAAATTCGTACTACAAGGGTTGAAAAAGATTTCAAACACACTTTTCTATTTCGCCCTTTTTACGCTTAACTTGCCATTATACTCATAAATTTATGTATATCAATTCAAGATATGCGTTAAATTGTTAGTAAATACTTCACCGAGTATTTTGAGCTAACATTCATCTTTTTGGGCCATCGAGAGGGTGAGATATAATATTCTGAAAATAGGTCTTATTTGGCCAATTGCGAACAAAATTGCTTCATCGATTGCAGTTGTGCTTAGGGGTTGTAGTTTTATATTCCAAAAATTAAATAATTATTATTACTCACACGCTGCGCATTTAAAATAATAACCACACAATCATCTGCGAAGAAAAGTATCGGATCGCCATTCAAATACACAATGTCTTGTTTATAATATTGCATCTCCTTTTCTTTGGTCCTCCCTTTCTATGGAATCCAAACAACTACCCCAACCCTACCCTGTTACGTCATATCGGAATGAAATTGCGTGGCGATATCGACAATGAATGGAATATATTGGATATATAATGTGCACCGTCTGCATCGCCCTCCTTCTCCATGATTTTGCTACTTGTTTATAATACTGAATTTCATTTCCTTTGTTTTCCTCTTCCTATGGAATCCATACAGCTACCTACCCCAACCCTACACTGTTACCATACCACAAATGAAACCGGTTTTGAATTATACGTCTCTTCTCTTACGAAGATTTTTAATATACGTGGTCGTATACCCCATGTCATACTGCAGCACGCACCCCATCCCCATCCGGCATCGGGCATAACATCATAATATTATGTAACATAATATGTAATACAACTGACCATAGCACTCACTGCGAAAATAAATTAACCATTTTCGAAGGACGTGTCTATAAACGACATAGCCTATAGCAGTCTCACAGTCTTAGAGATTATTTTAAAAAAGTTTCATCGAAATCTGTCCAGTAGTTTTCGAGTTTTTAGCTGACAACGAGAAGTCCTACAGTTTTATTATATGTATAGATTATGAAGAATAACAAATTCACCAACTTCGCTCAGTCGAGTTGTATGTTCAGGACCTATTCCAAGTACATAAAACGTATTTCAAACATGAATGACTCGAATTGTACACCTCTTCACAGTAGGGATGTGAACTAGACCTAGGCCCCATACTGTTGGTTAACATTCGAGTCTGTAAATAATTTATACGTTACTGGTTAAAATAATTCAAAAAATATGTAAATAAAATGAGATAATATTTAATAAGATTATTGTTTTTTTATTTCAGACGAACCAGAGGCCCGCAGAGACGATTGGAATCGTGGCGGAGGGCGTTTCCAGAACAACCGCAACGTGGATCGTCGCGATGAATATCGTAACGATCGTCCTCGTGAACGCAATAATAGGGAAGAAGGTCCACGCAACGATCGTTGGGTGGAAACTGAACGACGTAGCGAGACTACCGGTGGAGCTCCACATTCGTACGGGGGTAAATGGAAAGATGATAAAAGAGGTGAAATTGACTACACCACACTTGGACCGCGTGATGAGCGCATTGAACTTGAACTTTTTGGCACTGCTAACACTGGTATCAATTTCAACAAATACGAAGACATACCCGTGGAAGCGACGGGCAATCAAGTCCCATCACATATCACAACGTTTAATGACGTCAACTTGACGGAGATAGTTAAAAACAACATTGCTTTGGCAAGGTATGATACGCCGACACCAGTTCAAAAGTATGCAATTCCGATCATTATAACTGGTCGTGATTTAATGGCATGCGCCCAAACTGGATCTGGTAAAACTGCCGCATTTTTAGTACCGATTCTTAATCAAATGTATGAACTTGGTGTGTCAATGCCACCACAAGCAAATCGGTCCTACGGTCGACGTAAGCAGTATCCATTGGGATTAGTCTTGGCTCCGACTAGGGAATTGGCAACTCAAATTTTCGAAGAAGCTAAAAAATTCTCTTATCGCTCGCGAATGCGTCCAGCTGTTCTTTACGGCGGCAATAATACAACGGAACAAATGCGAGAGCTGGATCGCGGCTGCCACTTGATTGTTGCAACTCCAGGTCGATTGGAAGATATGATAACTCGTGGAAAGGTTTGCCTCGATAACATTCGTTTCTTAGTACTCGACGAAGCCGATCGAATGCTTGATATGGGTTTCGAACCCCAAATACGACGTATTGTTGAGCAAAGTAATATGCCTGCTACTGGCGAGCGTCAAACTTTAATGTTCTCCGCAACATTTCCTAAAGCCATTCAGGAACTGGCAAGCGACTTTTTGCATAATTACATTTTCCTTGCTGTTGGCAGGGTAGGTTCCACCTCTGAAAATATTACTCAAACAATCTTATGGGTGTATGAGCAAGATAAGAGATCGTATTTGTTGGATTTACTGCAATCAATCAAAGAAGGGCCAGAATATTCTAAGGACAGCTTGACTCTAATTTTCGTAGAAACAAAGAAGGGGGCAGACTCTCTTGAAGAATTCTTATATCAATGCAATCATCCTGTTACAAGTATTCATGGTGATCGTACGCAAAAGGAAAGAGAAGACGCTCTCAGATGTTTCCGTTCAGGAGATTGTCCAATACTTGTAGCTACTGCTGTCGCTGCACGTGGTTTAGATATACCACATGTTAAGCACGTTATAAACTTTGATTTACCATCCGACGTAGAAGAATATGTGCATCGCATTGGCCGAACAGGAAGAATGGGCAATCTTGGCGTTGCAACAAGTTTCTTTAATGAAAAAAATCGCAATATTTGTACCGATTTGATGGAGTTATTAATTGAAACCAAACAAGAAATTCCAAATTTCCTTGAAGAAATGATGGCTTCAGATCGCTCCCATACTGGTGGTAAACGATCATCAAACCGTGGCGGTAATGGCAATCGATATGGCGGTGCGTTCGGTTCCCGAGATTATCGTCAACAATCTGGTTCAAATCCGAGGGGAAATAGCAATCGCTCAGGAGGATCCTACCGCAGCAATGGCAGCTCATCCTTTTATGGTAAGTTGTTCATTACGTTATTACTCATTTAAATATTTCTTTTTATAAATTCTATGCATTTTCTTTTAAATAGTCTAAAATTGCATTCGCTTTTCATATTATTTGGTAGTGTAAGAGCAATCCTTTGTATATCAGCATATTTCGAGCTGTTAACGAGCTTTGCGGTCTCAACCGCGTGACCTCGTTTGTTAAATATATCGTTGCTTCATAATATTTTATATTAGTTGTGAGATCAATAGTGTATTAATGTTTAACCACATCAGTGCGTCTATCAGAATACTCCTAATCCACTTTGTTTTGTGTTTCTTTAAACTTTCAATTTGACCTTGATTGCAACATGTAAACAGTATTGTATAGCAAAACTCGAAATGTGGTTTCACAATAGTGTTGTAGACCGAGGCACCTGTCAAGTAACCAATAAATAACTGAGAATGAAACGTTGGAGGCAACTTATGTTTGCATTAGCGAGTTCGCCTAGGTTGTCGAAGAAGTATTCTCCGAGATATAGGCCCTTATTGGGATTGTCGATCAGCGATCGTCACGACAATTGTCGATTGCGTCGATTGATTTTAGCTATTCGTACGCACAAAATTTTTTCACTTCCAAGAGAAAGCATCGACCAGACATTTGTAATCGACTACAAGCGACTGTCAAATCGAAAAATATCAATTGCAATCGACAATCATAGTTCTCGATCGATCGACAGTCGTCGATCAACGATTAACTATCGACACTCACAATAGGGACCATAGTTTTCTACGAGCTGAGACGTGCATAGGAGGTGAAGAATTGTCTCCTCCACGTCTATGCAGCTTCTACAGAAATCATTGGAAGAGAGACCCAGCCTGAAGGCATGTCTCCCAATAGTGCAGTGTCCCGTGATGACACCTACTAGTATGCTTACATTGGATCTTTTTAGCATGGGCCCGATGTGTTTCGTAATGGAGCACGTGGTGCAATTAGAACTTAGAAGCATTCAGCGCTGGATCTGCACAGTTTAAGTAAGCGCCTTCCGGAAACTTTTTTAGCTGTAGACCTTAAAGCGAATGCCATTTCTTTTTTACAAAATTAATTTGCCAAATCCATTGTAAAAAGTTTCTCCAAATACAACCTATAATGTTCATAGGTTCATGGTTTAAGAGCCATTTTGATTCATGTATACGATATATCTGAACCCCTCAAAACTGAGAAATGCTGAATTTTTACATAAAAATCAGGTATTGACAGCGAAGGGAGCAAATACAATTGACAAATATTGAGTGTCAATGATTTTATGCATTTGCTAATGTTTTCTTTCTATTTCAGGTGGTAACTCTACATATGGTGGAAACGCAGGTGGAGGTTCCTATGGAGGAAGTTATAATCAGCCCCACACAAACAATGCATCTGGTCCAGACTGGTGGGCCAACTAAGGAAGTTGAAAACATCATACCTTAAATAAATGTACTTTCATTATGGATATATGATAAAAGCTTCTACAAAAAACATACAGTGTACAGATTCAGTTATTTGTTTTTAATATGAGTTTTTCTTATATTCTAAAATCCAATACCAGCAGAAATTTCTTATTTTCGTTGGAGAATTTATTTTAATATTGAAAAACGGCAAATGTAAAAAATAACATACCCCTAGAAAGAAATGATTTCTTAAAGATTTGAAAAAAAAAAATACTAAATATCTCAATTTATTTAAATATTTTCTTTTCTTCTTTCCATTTTTTTTTTTCTTTGAAGTGAAAAACTCTTATTACAACAAGAGTGTTAAATCCATACGTACAACTTTATTTATATATTTTTGTATGCCCACTAAATACTGGCACACAGAATAACATAGATCTATACCAATGTTTAATAACTTAATAAATGTTGGATATTAAAAAACAAAACAAAAACGAAATGATCCTTTGTGTTATTATTTGAAAAGTTAACTTAGTTTAGAAGCAGAGCCGCCCGTCTTCGCTCGATTGTTTTATTAATCATCATGTATGAAAAAATCGTACAATTGTAATTTGATGCATTTTTCATAAGTCTATAGTAGAAGATACTAAGGGCCACAATATTTGTTTTAAATCCCTATCTTTATGCATTCCAAAAGAAATAGGAAAAGAGTAATTTTTCAGTTTTTTTTTTTTATACATCCAGGGGGCTTATTCCCAAATGCGCGGCGGATCGCTTTTCATGGCGGATTGGTATTTATATATTTCCAAAAGTGATTCGATCCATTCAAAAGCGATAGCTATTGTGAGGATTGCTGGCAATAAATCCGCCAGCAATCCGTCACCTGAATAGCTATCGCTTTTGACAGCTTTTGGAAATACAAAAATACCAATCCGCCATGAAAAGCGATCCGCCGCGCATTTGGGAATAAGCCCTCAGGTTTGCGTTAGAAAATTCTGGGTGCATTTAAATATAGTTCATTCATTCATTTTCAATGATCCGCTTGTCCATTAAGTTGGTCGCGGGTGTAGGTTGCTCAAGTGGACCCTCCATAGCTCTCGGTTCTCCGCCATCGACTATCATTTAGGGCAATCCCCATACGGGTATAGGAGAGATTATGGACTTGATCTAACCAACTCATCCTTGGCCTACCTACAGGACGCCTGCCTGATGGTAAGGATTCAATAGCACGTCGTGGGATCCTGGTTGGGGACATGCATTTAACATGACCAAACCACCGAAGCATGGACCGCTCCGTCCATAAATCACCCCTATCGTGGAATCCGCCGGGGGGAATCATTCACGGAAAAAAGTATTTTGGTATCGTCAAATCCGCAAGGTGAACAGTCCCCCGTGTGGGTAATATGAATGAGTTTCACTGCATCGTTAAAAACGTTCAAATCGAATTTTTCCCTAACAAAATGACATTTCTTATCCGCATCAAAATCATTGCGGATTTCATAGGTTTACTTGCGTGCTGCACGTTCTGAGAATTTTCGTCTGGAAGTTCCGTGAAACCACTCATTGTTCAGTTTAACCTATCTATTGTTCTCTGAGAACACCGCTCACTTTGTTCTTCCTCTTATTTTTCCAAGAATAGAGCTATCATATACATTATTTACATAAACACTCACCCTTATGCCCAAATCACAACGGCGCTTTGCCGCTTGCGTGCGTTGACAGGCGTTTTAGAAAGCTTCAGAGCTTTGGCGCGTTGAGAGACTAGAGCCTGGGTTCCGAACCTGGGGGTAATTACCCCCGCGGGGGTAAAACAGCTATTATGCGGGGGTAATAATGGCAGGTAGTAGATAACCATCACCATTATAATTAAATCAAAATTTTGAACTCATCGAAATCAAACTAAAACTCGTTTCTTGACCATAATATGTAAACCCTTTGAATTAGTGCAAGATTTTCTTTAAAAATCTCCGTTCTCAATATATTTTCGTCTTAAAAGTTCGCAATTATTTTTGAATAGACGGACCGTAGACTTTTTTTCACTAAAAAAAAGCTCGTAATTTTTCCAAAATATGGCTTTAGTAATCTGTATCTTGCGAAATGGTCCTTGATTTCGTTCGAGGAATTTCCATGTCAAAGATGCATCGCGCTCTGGAAGGCCAATTGTCGAAAATGTCGATAAAATCGTTGAGTTTGACCGTCATTTAAGCACTGTTTCCACTGCCCAGAAGCTAAACATTCCACAAAAAAACCGTTTGGAACCATTTGAATAAGGATGTACGCTGGATACAAAAAGAAGCTAAATAAAGCCTTGAATTTATGCAAAAATAATGAATTTCTTTTTATTACACTTAATATGACGAATATCTTCAAGTTGGCGATGTAGATATCGATGTTTATACAACTGTCTGAGTAATTGATAAATCACGAATCTGACAAAATAACATAAAAATTTCGTTGTTCAATATAGATTATATCCTCATCAGTTATATACTCACTGAGGCAATATTTCTCGGACATGGATAATCGTCAGTTCAAATCTTGGATATTAATACCGTTTGGTAGTAATGAATGATGCAATTTTTAAAGACGAAGATGTGTCAACCAAAGCAGAATTTCTAGGACTACGCGAGGATATCACTTTTAAAGCACATTTACAAAATTATGACCTTGGTACATTTTGGCAAAAGTGGGTAGGTACCGAATATCCTACTATAGCTGAAAGAGCTCCAACAATCTTATTACCGTTGCAACCACCTTCAGATGCCAGAGTGGTTTCTCAAGTTTACAGTAACAGCTAAAATAAAGGACAGAAACCGGTTCAATGTGAAACATGACTCAAGATGCGCTTTTAAGTGAAACTAAACCTAACGAAGAACTTGTGAAAGCCAAACAATACCAACATTCGCACTGAATATCATTCATTCATTCTTTTTAAAGTTCTGTTTAAGGTATATTTTTGTGTAATTTATTATAATATAATTGATAAAGACAATATTTTGCACTTTCATGTAGATATTGTTTTTTTTGATGATTGATTCCATGAATTAACGGGCGGGGGGGGGGGGTAATATATTTTGCGCTAATAGGTCAAAGGGGTAACAAAATTGATAAGATTGAAAAGGTTAGGATTTAGGAACCAATGGACTAGAGTATGAGAGATTGAAAGTTCTGTTTGGTTTATGTTAATATACCCCAATTCAGAGCAGAATGCAAGTCTACTCCTTTTTGCTTATACCTGTTTTTCACCCTTATTCTACGTGGCGTTTATAAACGACAGCTGGCGTTTTTTGAGTCGAGTCGCTTTAGTGTCGTTTTAGTATCGGTATTCTATTCCTTGAACGCCTCCTCTCTCATTTATTTTACATTCCACATGAGTTCCACACCAACAACTGATGGTTGACAAGTAGGTAGGTATTTATGGCAGCAAAAGGGGTATTTTTTTTTGGTAAATTGTTTAACACACGGAATTTAAATCCAAACAAAACCAAACGAAAAAAGTGTTGAACAGTCCTAATGTTCGCGATATTACATTTACAACAGTTTAAATTAAGAAGACGAGGTCAATAAGGTGTTCGTCTTCTAAACTGTTGTAGGTATTTGTTTTGTATTTTAAAGTGCCAGTCATTTTAAAACTGTCTTCGACATTGCGTTTTCTTGCGGTGGAGGGAATGATTTTAATTTGGGTCTTGGCCAATCAACCCTTAGTAAAATCCTAACAGACATGCTTACCGTCATCGAAGAAAATATATACCCACACTGGATAAACATGTATTACACGAAAGAAGAAAGGAATTGTGCAAAAATTATGTTTTACCAAATTTCATTTGATCGGGGTTTGTTATTTTCACCCTTAATAGTAAGCAAATTATGAAATCACTGCATAAATATAAACAATTACCAAAACTCACATGTTTTTTCTCAAATTTGCATCCTAGTCGTTTAAGAATTTGTAATCGACAATAATCGGCGTTTTATGAGTCGTTTTGTGCAACTAAAACGACAGTCAGAATGCGAAAAACTGCGTAGAACTTGTGTTCCACACTACTTAAACGCCACATGTCGTTAAACGACATAACACGCCTAGAAACACGCCACATGTAATACCGATTTCAAAAAACGCCATTTGTCGTTTAATATAAACGCCACGTAGAATAAGGGTGAATAATTGGGCAAAATTTGCAATGTTTCCAAGTTCTGGTATAGCGAGTTAAAGCTCAAACCTTGGAGTCGATTGGCGGGTTAAGGTGTGGACTCTGTAGAATATTTACCTGTTTGAAAAGACTTTTCATACGTGTGAAATGTCAAAATCAATGGCGGCAATGATTTTCCATCTTGTTTTCCATGCTATACCATGGGCCTAGGAGTTTTCAAGTATGTGGGCGTTAATGGCCCTCCTTTGATTTTGTACAACACCAATACATGAAAAATCCTGGGCCCGCCGGCAGCTTGTAGGCAAAGTGCGTTATGTCCGGAATTAAGGCCCCGACCCATAGAATCCGTCACATCCGTTGCGGCAATGTATTTGACTGACAGGTTGATAGAATACACAGTAGCTTATGGAACGTGACCCATGAGCAACGAACGTGCCGGATGCGACGTATAAAGTAGGTTTACTTTCTACTTTTCTGTCCGTCGAACCGTTGACAGTTGGCAGAGCGTGAGAGTAAGCATTTTCATTGGTGGAAATATAAGATAATGAGAGAAACTGTCTCTCATATGTCGTCGGCTGTCAACGTATGCGACGAATTCTATGGGACTGTTCGTTCCTTCGAATACGCCAATACGTCGACGCAACGGGTGCGACGGATTCTATGGGTCGGGGCCTTTAATCCGAACGCTTCTGAAAGCGTTCGATTGGCACTCAACTGACAGTTCTTCTACTAAAAAGAAGAGAAATTTGCTTCTGGATTTGAATTCAGAATCGCGGAGAGTTCTTCCGGACGGTTCTGGACGACCAACCGAAAACGACATTACTTTCTACTTTTCTGTCCGTCGCATCCGTTGACAGTTGGCAGAGCGTGAGAGGAAGCATTTTCATTGGTGGAAATATAAGATGAGAGAAACTGTCTCTCAGATGTCATCGTCTGTCAACGTATGCGACGGATTCTATGGGACTGTTCGTCCCGTCGAATACTTCAATCCGTCGACGCAACGGATGCGACGGATTCTATGAGTCGTGGCCTTTAGGCTCGAAACAGAACGAGTTAAACCAAAAGTTTAAACTCTCGGTTAGGTTTAATTGAAATGCAGCTTAAACTGTTGTTCCTAAATTGCGCTTAGCGGTTCACTAGGCAAAACTAAATACGTGTAGCAGGAGTTTAATTAAACGCAGCAGATACAAATCAGCAAAAATACAGAAGATATACCTACATATATCCACATTCATAACAAATAGTAACATGCAATTTATCATAAGAATATCAAATTTATTTAGTTTTCTATAATATACTTGTAGACACGTTTATACAATGGCATACTGCTCATACAAGCAATTTCTTATTTTATAATATTCTTCTGAAAGGCATCCCTCCAAAGTAATCTTGCCTGTATCAATTCTTCTCAGTGCTAAAGTTCCATTGTTACACCAGAGGACGCCCCCGGAAAATTCTGAGTTGATATTATTTCGCATTAGATATTGCTTGAAATCAGATAGTCTCAGCTCATTTATTAAGACAGTTTTATGTATTGGTATTTCATCCGCGTCGAAAGGCTGGAGATTCAATATCCCTTTTTCATTTTTCTCAGCCTTATCATTCGCTGCTTCTGTGTTTTCAATTCTCTTACTTCTGATTCCAATTTGGGCGTCAATCCAAGCAACCTCCGCAGCTTTGCACTTTTGAAATTGTAACTGAGATACTAAGCCTTCAGTCAGACGAATTTGATAGATGTGCCTTTCTGATGTTACATCTATGACCTAAAAGAAAAGATAATTTTAATTTGTATGAACTGACATATTAATCACGTCGTAAAATAGGCCAACATTATTTTTTTAATCTTATTCATTTATTAAACTATTAAGCCTAATAATGAATTAAAAGTTACTAAAAACTTACAGCGCTAGCTAGCAGGGCTTTCGGCTATATGCACTAATTCCTAAGCTACTATAACTTAGGATAGAAGGGCATAAACTGTTTTGAAATTGGGTAGGGAAGGAATGGGGTGGTTGGGTGTTGTATGAACAGGGCTGTGCACTGACTGAAATCAACTTGGCGACGTCCAGTTATCGTAACTATCTCATACACATCAATGGTGCTTATTTTACCTCCCCGTCGTAACTACCGAGTACTGGGGTCAGATCACGTAAAATAAAAACGATTGAACGACATCGTTTTCACGCATGCTGTCTCTATCATATCTGTGGCAATAAACAGAGACTGCTATTGTCGAAACGATGTCGTTCGATCGTTTTCATTTTACGTGATCTGGCCCCTGGTCTCGCCCAACAATGCTTGAATTGCTAAACTTATAAAAAAAAAACACTATAATGCTCTGTCTGAATGATTGGCTAAACGAGTCTCAGAGGTTTTACATGAGCCCCTCAAAAAGAGGACATACAGCGGATGAGTCCACAAGATTGAATCGGTGTTGTCAACAGTCGAGATGGCAGATACCTTGCGTGCATGATACAACAAGACAAGATAGAGCATTGCGCACGTCGTTCATTCTTGCTGTTCGTCGGTATTCATCTGTCAACAAATTATGACGAATCCATAGAAGTGAAAGTACTATTGGCGCGAAAGTACTTTAGGGACTGAACCTCTAGGTTGGGCGTTGTGCGTGGGTTTAATTACCCAACCACAGAAGGTATGTTACGAAGCAACACGCCTCGGGTACAGATGCATTTACCGTTGACGACCCTGCAAAACGAAAAAAAGGAAATTCAGCAAAGTAACTCGCCTACAAAGCGGCCCTGTACAGAAGGACGAGAGCAGCTCGTGAGTTTTACGAGCAAACGAGGAGTGAAGAACACCGGATTATGCGTAAGAAAAACCTGGGCGACGAAATCTAAAACTTCCGTCCACCTGGCCAAAATTAAGTCAGGATAGCAATATCCAAGCTGAAGTCTAACAAAGCTCCTGGACCGGACGGCTTAACTGCCGAGCTTTTCAAGGCAGCGAGTGATGGCTTGGTAGAAAGCATACACCCACTCGTCTCCAAATTTGGTTAGAGGAAAGTATGCCGGTTGAATGGAGCCTCAGCATTGTTTGCCCGATCCACAAGAAAGGAGACCCTCTAAACTGCGCCAACTATAGAGGGATCAGTCTCGCTTAACATCGCTTACAAGATCCTGTCTAACGTACTGTGGGAACTCCTGAAGCCTTTTGTCAACTAATTGAACTCTATCAGTGCGGTTTTAGGCCCGGCAAGTCAACAACAGACCAAATATTCACACTGCAGCAGTTCAGGACCGCTATTAAATCTGAAAATGACATCACTTTAGAATCAAGCGAAGAATTACACTTGCCAACCGCTGTCACTTCGGCGTAAGAAAGCAATTGATTATAAGACCCTCATCATCCCAGTCCTGTTTTATGCCGCAGAATCATGGACGTTATATAATAAATAATTTAGCAGCGAACTCTACGAGCTGTAAAACGTCATTGACCTGGTCAAAAAAGTACGTATCGAGTTAACTGAGATGGACACTAACGCTCCGGCCCGAAGTCTTCGATTCCAACCCGGAGGGACAACGCAGTAGAGGAAAGCCTATCCTTAGGTGGCGCGCACAAGTGGAAGTGCTCAACTGGGGGCGGTTAGCCTCTCGTGCTAACTGGAGAGGCGTGTTAGTTGAGTTCCACCCCGGACTGTAGCGCCACCAGTAAGTAACATGAAAGCAGCAGTACTTTTATGAATACACTGAACACACTAATTATCATCATTATTCTTGTAATATTGGTGTCAGTTTGCTGACGGACAACCATACTGTCTGTCTGTCATTAGGAAGTTCAAACAAGAGGAATGATTGCTACACAAATGTTAACTTGCATTTAATTACCAACTTTTTTACTACTACTACTACTTTGATAAGATCCCTCAGGAGAAAGTTCCTAAACTCAGTTCAAACGGTAATATGTAAGAACCTTGAATATTTACGTCTCTGTAATTATTCAATCAGCTTATTTACGGGTTTAGTTTGTCCATTTGCATTGGCGCTATTCTACGATACCCGGAGGCTCAGAGCTTAACTTCAATGAGGGCCCAGGCATGTGCTAATGTCTCTATTACATACATACATACATACATACAACTTCTCTAAATAAGGGTTCCATAATCACAATTGAAAATGGGATTAATAGCATTTATAAGAAATATATGATGATATATGTTTGTATATATACAGTGAGCGTCAAAAGTGAATTAATTCCAATGCAGTTTTTAGTTGTCTTTGAACAAATTTTTTTTAGATATCTACATATTTATAATTTATTTTTTTGCTGTCGACATGAACTATGCCTAATTCTTGTTATTTTGTCATCAAACTTTTTAAACATTGTTGGTTTTGTAGACCTGTTTCCAGACCCTAAAGAAAACTCAAAAGAGCATTGGTGTTTACTCACTTTTGACGCTCACTGTATGTTCGGGTACGTTGTATACTACGTATTTATCTACTTACTTCTCCTTTTTCGGGAGTAAACACCTTTGCACCAATGTTTTGTTGACAATGCTTGGCAAGCGTTTCAATTGCATTTGGCTGTCCTCTTACAATAACTACTCGACGAGGTCGCAATTGCGATAGTATTTTAAGCATAGATTCTCCATCTGATCTTCCTTCAAAATCTATGAATTGAATTTGAGCATTTATTTCCATTAATTTACGGCTACTCAAGCACTTTGTTGGATTTTCTAGCATTTTCATATCTGAAATAAAAAAATAATATAATAAAACAGTAGTTAAAAAAATATCATTCAGGACAATAAATTAAGTTTTCATCTTATAGCATAAAGCTCAGTATCCTGCTCGCACTAAATTTTATCTCCCATACAAAAATGTCTACAAAGATAAAATTTAGTGTGGAAGTTTAGGAAAGCAGGGGGCAGATCACGTAAAATAAAAACGATTGAACGATATCGTTTTCACGCATGCTGTCTCTATCATATCTGTGGCAATAAACAGAGACTGCTATTGTCGAAACGATGTCGTTCGATCGTTTTCATTTTACGTGATCTGGGCCCAGTATTCTGTTCAGCACGCTAAGGATAATTTCATAAAAAAAATAAAAATTTATTTAGTTAAAATTTTGAGAAAAAAGAATTTTAGGTAAAAAAATGTAACAACAAATTTTTAAAATTTTGAGTTTAAGGACCAATAACTTTTTAGTAGCACAGGATGTACCCGAGTGCTTAGGACTTGTATGCGCTACGAAATTGTCTTTTCAAAATGTAAAAAACTATTTTTGTACCGATAATAGTTAAGAAGTTATAGCGATTAAGTGGTAACACCTCACCTACTTTGATAAGCTATAACGGGAAATATGATGAAAATAGACCCCCTGCCATCCAATTTTTTGTTTGGCGGAACTTCAGGAATCTTTCCTTAAAGGATTATACCGCTTAACTGGGGTACCCTGTATAGTCGTTTCATATTAGAGCTTAAGCTCCACTACACTTGTCATGCTGAAGTCACAAAATTTGACTCATTGGATCGACATGTAAATGTCAATCGTGCGGTCATGCGCATGTCATTCGGAGAATAATTTTCGCCGCAACGCAAATCCAGTCGCATACTGAATTTACGTTCATAGTATCCATTTTCCGAACGTGCAACAACGCATTTTGTTCACTAAGGCCTACTGTCCGCGTAGCTGCACTTCATACGTACGCTTTTGTCATTTGCATCTTGTTGTACGCTTGCTTGCAGCTGGCATAAAAACAAACGAAGCTCTGTCCACGGAGCGGCAAAATACGCTTGTCTTCATTTTCAGCTTGCATTGCGCTCCGTGGACAGTGGTTCGTTTGTTTATATGGAAGCTGCCAGCAAGTGCAAATGACGAAAGCTTGCGTATGAAGTGCAGCTACGTAGACAGTAGGCCTAAAATTTTTCCGCGATGAACAGATGTCAGAGACCGTCAGAGAGAAATTGACGTGTGGCTGTCAAATCCAGGTGCAACCCATCGCAATGAAACGTAGACTAACGGTGTGCGTTAAGTTGTGTCGGAGAAATGTTCCAAACAGCTTATCGGAACGCTTACCATAGAGCAAAATTCTCCGATTCGTACAAAATCGGAGCATTTTTCTTTCGGAACGGATATCACGGCCGATTGTGTCCCAAAAAGGAGATGAAAACTTCCTCAGGATATTGATCCCCTCGGATGTCTGTCAGACTTTTGCGAGTTGTACCGCAATGGAAAAATGTGTAAATGTGTAAAATAGTTCAGCCAGTGGTCCAGCGCACTAACCACTGAGGCCAAATATAGATCTACCATATCTTAAGGCCCAATAATTAATAAGAAAAATTTAATTATGTCAAACAAATAATTTCTAGATTTTATAGATACATTTACATACCTTCGGCTTTCTCCTTTTCCTCTTTAATACTTTCTTTTGCAACATAGTCGTTCACAACATCCATGTTGTTATCAGCAATGCGGTAGTCTTCTAAATTGACAATTTCACCATATTCATCACATTTCATCTTATCCTCATGGTATGGATACATAACATGATGCTTTTTATTAGATTTAAAAAATCCAATATGTTGTTTACTGCCTGGACGAAGAACAATGTCATGTCTGCCAGTAATCACACTAATTTCAATTTCATCCTCGGACTCAGAGCTGCATTTGTCTTCTTTTTGTGTTTCAATAAGACTGTTGACTTTTTCATTTTGGGACCGTAAATACTCTTCTAGTTCATTGCCTTGTAATTCAACACGCCTTCTAAAATCGATTTCAATTTTACGGCCATTGCCTCCATTTTCAAGCAAATCCCGAGCCAATGTATCTGGAGAAGACCTTAATACCAGACATTTTTATAATCGAAAATATTTAATTATGCATATTAACAAAAATTACCGCGAAGTAAGAATTATGCTGTTGTTTGCATTTGCAGCCCACATTATCAAAAGATCTCTAGAAAATCCGCATTCCATATCTGGAGTACTAGCTAAAACAACTTTAGGACTGTGCATTTTTAAAAGGTCATTCAAATTGTGACAAAATTTCATGTGTTTGAATTGAAACGGATTATTTCTGGCACCTTCAAATGATTTCATTAATTTATCGCTCATCCACTCAATTTGCGACTTAGCAAACTCAATAACATTATAACCGACATTGTTTAAAAGAGCCAACGAATAAGCCATTAGTCCGGATTCCTTATTTTTCCACAACTGATCGAGCATATGGGCAAGCTCAAGTACTCTGCCCGCAGTGTCAACTGCAATAAGCACGTTGCCATTGTTTCGAACAGTTTGCAGAATATTAGTCATAAGTTTCTCATCGCGAGCTCGACGTCGGGCCTGTTGATAATTGGCATTAAATGCATCGGTAATAAGAAGAGAGGGCCTTTGCAATTTGCCCAGTTCGCAACTGTTTAGATGCCTCTCTTTTTTATGGTTGTAGTCGACGGCATATACAATATCTTCTTCACCATCTTTTACTATTTTCCATATAGTGCCCCCAACCATATGTCCAGCTTGTAACGGGCAAATTACAATACCATATCCTTTGCCTGAAAGTATGTCATTAAAGTGGGTAATACAAGTTAAGTCAATATGAAGGCGATTTACATAATCTATGAAAACGCGGAAACCAATACCCCAATTTTTAAAGCTTAAAGATAGACGCTAAGATTTCCTTGAATTTTTGCCAACAAAAAAAAAATAATTAGTAATATATAATATCCTCTATTCCAATTGCTTCGCCTCATACACATTTTTAAACTTAATCGCATGCTTTCAGCCACACACCTCGAAATTGCTTTTAAATGCACTGTCTGCTATGTTTTTGTAGTTCATGTATTAAACCATTTTTGTTGACAACAATGCAAATTTAACAAGTACATAACTACACTAAACTTTACGCATCATCACTTGTTAAACATGCAAATTTCTTTTATTTGTATGTACAAGTCATTTGTAAACTAAGCTGTTAAGAAAATCTTATAAATATGTTGTTAATGTATGTTTAGTGACATTAATTTATAAGATTGCCTACAACAACATTTGAAAAGGGGAATTTTAATTGGCAATTATATTTTAGTCGGGGTCTACAAACTCAGCAGTTAGTTGGCTAGACACTGCTCAAAGTGTTGGGAAAATTAAAGTAATATGAAAGATTTAGGAGTGGATTTACTCACTTTATCCGCCCATAAATTTGGCGGGCAGTGCTAGACTATCTCGAACACAAACTACATATAGGTATCTTAATTGTTTTTCCACTTTCGGGCCTTTCGCGAACGTCTAAAACATCTAAAAAATAAAATAAAATTTCCCTTTAAAAAGTCAGCACCCGTCGCAAAAGAATAAGTTAAATCAAAATTGTAGGCATTTCCCCTACGCTTTGAAACGTAAAAATTGGAGTTTAAAAATGAGTCCTTTAATAAGACTAGAGTAATTTAGTTAGCTTTTTATAAAGATAAACGATTCTTGTTTTAAGCCACATAAAATTTGGCTTAACGACTTAACAATTTTTAATTCGGTCGCACATAGTTTCAATTTTATATCAACCATTTCTTAAATGTACAGTTGTAGCCGAGTGTTCTGTACCACTCTTTTGTATACAGACCTTTAGAAGTCTAATTCAACACTATAAAAGTAGTGTGAAAACTTGGCTAAACGAAAAGAAGCTCCATTTCTGGATGACCACCGAAGGAAACAGGCAAGCCAAACAGTTCGCACAAAAAAACGAAACAACTACTACAATTAAGTAGAAGACAGATTCGATTGTTCACAGGCTTTCTCACAGCACACTGTCGAGTCAAAAAACAACTGATGACAATGGGCACAAGACAACACTTGCAGACTAGGTATGCAACGAGGACGCAGAAACAGCGAAACATATAACTATGTGACTGCAACTGTTTAATACGTCAACGTTATCTAGGTTAGGTAGATTCTACCTCGAAGCAGCCGACATAGCTGCCAGCACACCCAAAGAGCTAGCCGCATTAATAACAAACTGCGGCAGCATGGATGAGCTATAAATGGAAGACATCATAATAGGCCCACTTGTGGCCGCAGTGATCTGGGATTTAATATACAACCTCCCCCCTACAATCTATAATCTAGAAGTCTAATAAAAACTGCAAGTTCCCTGTTGATTTTAATAAAATCTTTTAGCATTATTAAGAAATAACAAGATCTGTACAAGATCTGTACGTCATTAGTTTACAATGTAAATCCTTGGTAGAGCATTTGGTATCTAAGGGTTTATTTAATTTCCAAACAGTAAATAAATCCGAATAATTACCCATTAGTCTGAAACATAATGTATAGAGCTTTTTGTTTGATCTGATTTCCACACTATTCTTACTGATTTTTTATCCGGATCTATGTAAATCGCCTGAGCTATTCCAAAATGCAAACCTTTCAAAGACACAGTTTGGTTGTATTTAAGTTGTGTAATCTTGTCGAAAGCCGCATCAACATCATCCAAAGAGTATAAATCAAAGTCGCACATGTTATAGTGAGACATGTAGAGATCGTACATAAACATTTGTCCCATCTTATAAACAGGTATTGTGGCGTATATTGGACAATTAAGACCGAGTTTCCCAACTAAGTATGGAAGAGCTCCCAAATGAGCACTGTCGGAATGCGACAACAGAACTGCATCTATCATATTAACATGCCTTCAAATAATAAGATACTTAATGTAAATATAAAAAAAGAAAAAACAATTTTAGAAATTTCATACTTTTTTAATTCCTTTGCGAAATTTGGATCAAATTTTTCATCCCAACCACAATCAAGCAGTATGCGAACTTCATCAATTTGAAGCAAATAGCAAGGCGGAGACTCGTCCATTGCTCCAGACAGCGTATGTAATTTTATTATAGAAGTCATAATAATTCATTAAATATAAACAAATTGATGAACTTAGAATATACTTATAACAAAAATACCCGGCCAAAATATAAACCAAAATACACAATTAAACACAGCCTAATACAGATAAGTAACTTTCCAGTGGAAAGGTGTTTTTGCTTTCCCAAAAAATGTATGAACTAGCCGATTTTACTTTGGCCCGATTTATACATTGCATGCTTTGTCGTCCGACATTTCTCTTTGGGGCACTTATACGTCCAGTGTTTTCACTTTAGTGGTTTGCTTATCAAATTGACTTTGTTTCCTTTAAGGATCATTCACATGGGAGCGAACGAACGAATTGATGAAATGCGAATAAACCACTTTTTATGCATTTATAAACAGAAAATTCCATAGCGAGAAGCTAGGGCTAGGGTGTCTACCGCCTGTTGCGCCACATATTTATTTTTTTTTTATACCGCACACAATTCGAAAATGGACCAAATGCAGATGTCCAGCGCGACCGAGTACGGTTTAAGATGCTAGAGTGATGTCTAACACTTCCTGTCTGTTTCGCACCACAAAAGTTGGTGTGTTGCTCTTATTGCATATGGTAAGTTTTGGTGATAAAATAAAATAAAAAAGTAACTCACCTCTTGTGTTTGTGTCAGTGCTTCCCCACTGAGAATGATGCGCATTTGCATCGCAGCCCACGACAAAAAGCCAATCGTCCCTGGCGGCCATCAGCTGCCTCATCTTGACAGACGGGACTTCCGTAGACTCATACTGGAGATAGGCCGATATCATGCAAATAGGTTTCTTCCCTTCTCATTCACAGGATACAGGAGGTCTCCATCACTGAAATTATTCAAAATAAAAGTCCTTATATTGTTCTTTATAATGGTGGCTTTACATTACCACACCACGCAATTTTGCCGACTTCAGAGAGGAAGATCCATTTTTCCACAGCCAAGGCTAATGATGTGTAAGAGTGAGACCACAAGTCTAACCGTTGAATCTAGGCTGCTATAACTTTTTTATGGAGATTTGACAGCTCAGATGTAAACAATCAAATTTTTCAACTCTCAAGAAACATTTCAAAGCTAAAAAATACGCCTAGAACAAAGAGAGATAAGAAAAGTAATTCCCCAACACTGCATATATCATTAACTTTTCTAATATATAACATTTTTTCAGTTTCAGTGACGAAAACCCACAAAAAGGGACTCGCATGGAAGCAACAGATCATCGAGGACATCCGTAGATGTGTAGAAAAGTACCCAAACATATTCTATTTTCTGTACAAAATATGCGTAACTGAAAGAACTGCGCAACGAATGGAAAAATAACTCTAGGTTTATATTTGACAAACATCGCATTATGCAGATTGGTCTTGGTCGAACAGAGGTCGAAGAAGTTGAACCAGAATTACACAAAGTAAGTTGCTCAACAGATTTTTAAAGCGTTTATATTAAAGTTAACTAATTTGATTAGGTTGCCCAAAGGTTGACTGGACAGTGCGGCTTGCTTTTCACAGAAAAATCCAAGGAGGATTATCTTGAAACGGGCCAAAGAATACTGGGCAGTCGAATATGCCCGCAGTGGGTTTGTTGCTACCGACACGGTAGTCCTGCCTGCGGGTGGGTCCCTTGGAGGATATTGCACATTTAATGGAACCACATTTGCGTTCTTTGGGATTGCCCACAAAACTACAGAAGGGTGTTATTACTCTGTACAGTGAGTATACTGTCTGTGAAAATGGAAAAGTACTTACACCGGAGCAGGCTAGAATACTGAAACTAATTGAAAAACAGATGGCTAAGTTCCGCCTGACAATAAAATGTTCCAGGAATAAGAAGTATGGATTCGAGGCGCATGTAGCAGACAATTCGGCTGACAGTGGCAACGAAGAGGATATGGAGGAGAAAGACGATGACGTTGAAATGGAAGAGAATAACGATAGCGATCATGAGTAGTGAAATGAAACAATCCACGGTAGCCTTAAGTTTAAGTGTTTATTTTTTATACGTGTAATATAATGCAAGGAAATGTTTAAATATAAATTGAAATGACGAATGCGACGGTTTTTTAACAATATGTTGGTTTTCAGCCGTCACAAGAGGTATCCGAAATATTTTGCTGTCATGCGGAGGAAAGGCCTCCCGCATTCTTTTTGGATGGCCTGTATGCAATGACATAGCGTTGAGCAACTATCAGCGGTGGCGACTATCCGGAGGCGTAGGTATTCTAAATTGAAGTGGACTTGTGGCTGGATCATCTACATTGTATAAACAATTAAATCAGTACATACATATATACAATTTCAATTCGTAGTTTATCAAAATAACAAAGTTGTGACTAGTACTTACCGGTATCTAAGCTCTCAAATGAGCATTGAAATCCCTCCTCGTCAAGGTATTCGGACATTTGGACACCGATTTTCATCTGAAAATATTATTTGCAATACATTTTCTATTAGTTAATTAACAAAATGTTAAATTACCATCAAAATTGTTTTCCATTTCTGAAATTCAAACATCTGGTATTATGGCATCGTAAAAACATATGATAGCAGTGTTCATTTTGTTTTATAGGAACGATAAATTCCATAGGCTATCGCCATGATACAACAAGACAAGATATCGCATTGCGCATGTCGTTCATTCTTGCTGTTCATCGGTATTCATCTGTCAACAGATTATGACGTAGTAGCTGCGGAGATAATGGATGTACTATTGGCGCGAAAGTACAAATTTGCGATTTTGATAAATTATATTGGTATTAATTAAACAAATAATAGTACATCTGTAAAAGGGATATTTGCTCTTTATTTGAGTGCAAATATAATTAATGAAAAACAAAAAGAATCATTAGAAACAGCTCCATAACTTTTCTAAGAAAAAAAAATCTTTTAAGGCAAAGAATCTTTATCTTTAAACGATAAGACCCAATTAATAGAAAAATAAGGACTTTGTAGACTGCATTTTGTGAAAAATGAGTTAATAAATGTTATTCAACATGAAAAGGGTGGGCAAACTGGCATTATAAATGCAGTTGCATTTATGCTTAGACACGCACTTTCTTTGGTAGGATTTAGAGTCTGCAGCATGGTTGGTCTTCCGAAGCCATCTGAAGCTATAATGAAAGACAATAGTGAAGCTATATTATCCACTGAATTGATTTAACTGCAATATCCGCATCAAAAACACTCTTCTTCCGCTCGCGAATGCATTTTGCATTCGCTTCCTTAATCGACAAACAGTGGACGAAAAAACACAAGAAAACCAAAATAGAATAAATAATTGACGAAACTACTTGTTTTTTTAAACATTTTATTCACATTCGATTCAAAACACAAGTTTTTTCATCAATTTTATTAATATGACGCGTCAAGCTGAACAGAAAATAAGTAATTCTGGGACTTAATTGAAAGGAACAACAAAAAAAAGACACATGTTATGGACGATAAATGTTTTTCCAAGCACATTCACAGAATTCCGATACTATATCTTCTATATTTTCCTTTTTATTTAAACATTTAAAGAACCAACACAATTCGTTCCATATAAAACACACGTAAATACCAAGAGTCAAAATGTACACTCCGCAACTATGACGTACATGCGCAGAACAAATCAAAAATGAAAACTTCAATGCGCTATCTTGTCTTGTTGTATCATGGGCTATCGCTATACAAATATCAACATGCACAGCTTTCCCATAATACGTATCACGTAAACAAGATGGCCGACCAAAAAACGTGTCACGTATTTTTGCATGTTAGGTGTTGCTGTCCCTTACCTTCTATAGACTATTTAGTATTTAGCATCTCTTTAATTTTGCGTGATAGGAATGCGTGGTAATGTAAAGCCACCATAAGAATGCATGCCCTTGGCACTCATTCCGTATGTCGATTATCGCCAGACGATAGCGTTTCGACGATAGCTTTACTTTCCGTAACTTCAATAATCGTCTATCGTCCGGGCGATATCGTTTTGACGATTCCACATTTGCTTCACGTAACTCAATAATCGACAGAGCACAATCGTCAAGACGATAGCGTTTGCACGACAGCTAAATAGGTATCGTCTTGCATTGATTTGTATATTTTGCAGACAATTTTAACCTTTTTGCATGAATTATAAAGTGAATAATTGACTACAGACTCAAAATATATATATTCTGTAAGGCCGATATTTTAAAGAAAGATGGAGGCGTTTAGTTAAATTTCTTTATTTTAATTTATTACAATCCGGTTTTCTTGTCTTCTCTCCTTTCTGCTATTTAACAATATGGCTGACACCAACCTGAAGTTGGTTGTCGTTCTTCATTTTCATATTTTCTCAAAAGGGTGAGTTCAGCAAGAATACTATTTTTCTGTCGCTTAACCTACTACATCTCGGCCAATCTGACAATTTGATTGACCTCGATCAATGTCATAACATAAGGTTGATTCACAATGAGCGAAGCTCAACTTAACCTAGTTTACAGAAACTTAACTTAATCTAGCTTAACTTAGCTTATCCTAACTTAACTTAACTTAATATTACTTAACTTGACTTAAGCTAACTTAGCCTAGCCTTGTTTCCGGCTCACAGTTATAACAATCGACTCTTTAAGAGAAATCTTCTTTCCACAACCGAATATTTCTGGCTTCGACCACGCCATCATATGGCAACTGTGTTATAGGACAATTTTCTATATCGCGGATGACATATCTATCATGCGGCAGAACTTTGTGAATGACATAAGGCCCTTTGAACTTCGGGATAAGTTTCTTATTAGTACCGATTGTTGTGTCTACATTTTTTATAACCACGAAGTCACCCCTCGCGTAAGTGCGCGCCGGATGATGGTGTTCCTCAAAGTATCGGCGATTATACTCCTGGGCCTTCTGCAGCTCTTCTGAAGCAGTTTCCCTAAGAGCCACGAGATCTCTGTTGGTTTTATCTAAACCCTTCTCTTCAAGAAACTCTGTGAGTTTATCTACTACAGTTCCCCGCTGATCAACTCCAAACAGTAACTTACTCGGAGTGGTATGAGTCGACCTATGAATCGTATTGTTGAGCGCATATTCTACCTGTGACAGCGTCTGAACCCAATCGGCGTGCAGCAAAGGCTCACTAAGTTTAGCTAACATTCGTCCCAGCACTCTGTTGACTCTCTCTACCTGTCCGTTCGCCTGAGGTGAGTGAACTGCAACTTTAACGTGAGCTATGTTCCGATCCAGAAGAAATGAGCTGAACTCCAATGAAGTAAAACAAGTACCCCTATCCGTAATCACTCTAGAAGGTCTACTGTAATACTCAAAATATTTACTGAGTGACGCACATACCTCTTTAGTGCTTGTCGAAATAACCGGATATAACTTGACGTATTTCGTAAAAGCGTCAATAACTAGAAGCACATGCTTTCTCTTAGAAGCTACAGAAGGGAGTGGTCCGAAGTGATCTAAATGAATGGTATGAAAAGGGACAGGTTCCTTAGGTATATTGAAGATATTGCACTCACGCGAATGTACAGGGGAAGAATACATTATGCACTTTATGCAGTTTCTAATAAATTTTTCAATCTTCCTTTTCATATTGGGAAACCAATAATGCATTCGCACTTGATCATATGATTTTGACACGCCTAAGTGGCCAATCTTCTCATGCACATATCGGATAAGATTGGCTTCCAGCTCGGATGGGACATACATATTCAAATTACCACTATGACTTTTCCGAAACACTACTCCGTCCTGGAGGACATACTGGTTGGACTCCTCCGAACATAATTTCTCCCTAATCCTTACAATCGTAGCATCTTTGAGAAGCCCTTAATTGAAAATCAATGTCTTCAGAATTCACTACAGATACCATAAAACATCTACTTAGGGCGTCAGTATGGGTCATTTTAGACCCACTTCGATGCTTAACTTTATAATCATAATTTTCGAGCTCAAGAGCCCAGCGTGCTATCCGGGGATTAACACTTTTCTTATTTAAAGTAAGCGTAAGTGAATTGCAGTCAGTCACCACTGTAAATGGAATCCCTTCCAAGTAGACTCGAAAGCGTCGGAGTGCAGAAATAATAGCTAGAGTCTCCAACTCGAAGCTATGGTACTTAGCTTCCTGAGCAGTAGTACTCCTAGAAGAATAAGCCACCGGATGGAATCGTCCGTCATCCTGTTTTTGAAGGAGGACAGCTCCGTAACCTAACGAGCTT
Organism: Cheilosia soror; assembly: GCA_949372485.1. Taxonomy (NCBI): domain Eukaryota; kingdom Metazoa; phylum Arthropoda; class Insecta; order Diptera; family Syrphidae; genus Cheilosia; species Cheilosia soror. Next base: position 36,293,115 of record OX443562.1, read on the forward strand.
GCATCACAATGCAACTCAGTTTCGCGAACTGGGTCATAGATTGCTAACACTGGCGAAGATGTCAAACTGTCTTTCAATTTTCGGAAGGCCTGTTCACACTCAGTGGAGAAAACGTAGGGTTTGTCTTTTTTCAGAAGATCATATAATGGTCTAGCTATTCTAGAAAACGAATTCACAAAGCGTCGTAAGAACTCAATCCAAGGAAGGAATGTAATTCTTTACTGTTCTTAGGGACTGGGTACTGATGAATAGCTCTCAGGTGAGAGTCACTTGGCTGTATACCTTTTTCAGTCACACTATAACCCAAATATTCTATAGCTGAATATGCAAAACGGCACTTAGAGGGCTTCAACTCAAGACCATTTTCTGCTAAACAGTGCAGAACATCTCTTAACAAATGGAAATGGTCCATCAAATTATCGCTGGCTATGACTATATCATCCATATAAATGACGATCAGCTTAGACTCAGTAAATTTACGAAAGATACGAGAGATAAAGCGCTGGAAGACACTGGGAGCATTCTTAAGACCGAAAGGCATCTTTAAGAATTCATATTGTCCCGTCGGGGTCACAAAAGACGTAAGATAAGTGGAGTCCGATGAAACCTTCACTTGGTGGAAGCCACTCTTAAGGTCGAGCAAAGTGAACACATTCTTGCCCGAGAAATACTCAAGGCAATCTTCGATCAACGGAAGAGGATAGTTGTCTCTTACCGTGTGCTTATTTAAGGCACGATAATCAACGCACATTCGTATCTCGCCAGACTTTTTCTTTGTCAACACAATAGGTGACGCGTAAGGGGAATCACTATGCTTAATTATTCCGCGGTTAAGGAGGTCTTTAATAATAGTGTCCACTTCCCGTTTCTCTGCGAAAGACAATCGTCGGGGTGGACAGAAGAACGGGGTATCGGTCAGAAGTCGAATTCGCATTTCGTATTCTAAAGGTTTCACTTTCGATTTATCAAAATTCACATAGTTGTCATAAATGATTCTACGCACTGCTTCAGAAGTTACTCGATTAAGTTCAGGCCCTATTAAGAATTCATCTTTGTTTTCCCATTCTATGTCAAATATATCCTGCCCAGTCTCACAGCTAATCGTTGCCTGAGGAACACAATCATCGCTACTTAAATCGGGTTTTTCATTTATCACTCTCGCTTTCTCTGTCTGACCGTCATCGCAAAGTCCTATGCCACTTACAATATATTGCGTAGGTAATTCGGCTGTAATTTTGTTTGTGGAATTGGGAAAATAAGTGCACAAATACGTACGATTTAATAACAAGTTTTTATTATTGTCCGAAGTACAAATTGGTTCCGAAGAAATCTTACTTTTAAGTCTATTCATTCTTAAGTTAATTTCAAAAATCTGAAGTACATCCCGACCGATAAGTAGAGGCATAAGTGTTGTTTCATCTGAAATGATCAGTAGTGAAACTTTTTTTAGTTTTTCAGCGATTTTAAGATAACAAAATAACGTACCGTAAGTATAAATTTTTACATCACCAAGACCCCGATAATTTGAATATGATAAACTGCCAACTCGGATTTCTTCAGGTACCATAGATCTTCGAATGAAGCTAACCGGACTACCAGTATCAAGAAGACAATTAAGTTTAGTAAAATTTGTGCACTTAGTTTCACTTACAATAAAAGCAAGGCTTACCAATTGTAAAGAGCTCAACGATTGTTCTACCTCGTCATCATCGTAGTCATCATCTGAATTAGCCCCGGGTTTGATTTTGCTGATGGCGCCTACCTGCCTTCGATGCGGCGCTTTCGGACACTGTTTGTAGACATGACCCGGGTCTGCACAACGGAAACACGATCCAGCAGGTCTCTTCTCCTTAGGGCAGTTGGCAGCTATGTGCCCGTATGCTGAACAATTGAAGCATCTGATTTGGCTATCCATCGGCGCTGCGTCAGACTTTCTCATCGTTGGTGTGGGTATTCCCACTGACTTAGGTGCACTGCTTCTAACGATTGCTGTTGCTTTCATAATACTTCTTTTTTCATAACGTGGCAGCAAACTTTTCAGTTCTGAAAGTGATTTGGCGGCGTAGAGAATGGATGCTGTTGAGGATGTGTCAGCAAGTCCATCTATGATGTACTCTATGATGTCGGCTTCATCGACATTAGCGTATGCGGCAATTTCCTGCATAGATAGAACGTAGTGCAGAAGTGATTCGTCTCGCCTGCGTGTTCGACGACTCAGCTGTCTATAAACCTCCTGCCGAGTCAATCGCTTATCGAACTCTGCGATCAAGAGGTTCCTTAGGTCGTCCCAGGTGTTCACTCGAGTTGTCCTTAAGAGCATTTTCGCTGTGCCTTTCAGCAGTCTTCGTGCACACACGTATTTGCACTTATCATCACACCCGAGGGATTGGGTTACATCTTCGTAGTCGTCGATCCACTTGCGAATCCCATAGGAGTCGTCACCGGAGAAATGAGAGACCGCATCCTCAATGTCGCTGAAGTCCACTCGCTTGCCTGAGAGATTAGTCGGCTCGGGTTCATCAAGTTCTCGACGGAGGTCTGCAATGCGCTTGCGTCTTTCCAGACGAGCCAGCTCTCGTTCTTCTTCGATGTCTGAAGTGGTCATAAAGGTACTGATGGTAGCGCACGCTGTTCCACTGCTGATGGCTGCTCTACAATTCGGCATGTTAGTTTCGGCGGGAGTTGTTACACTGCTGAAGGTCGATGGTGCTACTGCAGTGACGGAAGCTGAAGTATTCGTCTTAGGTGCTGCTGAAGTGGCTAATGTTCCTGAAGTGGTCGCAGCAGAAGTTCCATTCATCGGAGGCTCCGTTGCCAAGTCATCTGAGTCGACCGAATCGCTCCGTTCATCCGGAAGGTTGCTTGCACCCAACTCATGGTCATACAATGCCCGAAGCTGGGCCACAGTTGCAGAAGGTGGCACCTCAATACGCGCCGCCAGAAGTGCGTCCTGAAGTTGTGCCTTTGTTAATTTAGTATTCATATTTTTTATCTCACCGAATCTTGATTCCAGAGGGTCATCCACACGATTTTTCTTTTTAATCAGTGTGTTACCCCACATCTGATGTTGTAAGGCCGATATTTTAAAGAAAGATGGAGGCGTTTAGTTAAATTTCTTTATTTTAATTTATTACAATCCGGTTTTCTTGTCTTCTCTCCTTTCTGCTATTTAACAATATGGCTGACACCAACCTGAAGTTGGTTGTCGTTCTTCATTTTCATATTTTCTCAAAAGGGTGAGTTCAGCAAGAATACTATTTTTCTGTCGCTTAACCTACTACAATTCAAAATATAAAAACTCATCCAACATTATAAATTATCAATTTTGTTTTCACTAAATGACAAAGAAAACGAAAATAATTGCAAACGAAGACCGACAAAATAAAAAAATGTGGAAGAGGACTTCTAGGCTTATGACGCATACCAATTGGTTTACTTATCTTATGCACACACCAACACTTCCTTTTGCATAGAAAAAATATAACAGAATAATATACAATTTTTTTTACCAATTCTCACTTTTATAGCAAATAATTGCATACTTTTACCAGAATCAGACCCTGAAAGATGCCACAGATTTTAAAACTTTCTATAAAATAAACGATAGACGAGACGATGGGCGATGGCGATAGAGTTGCGGAAAGCAAATTGATGGCGAGATCGTCGACTACTATCGCGCGGACGATTATCGTTCTCAGAGTTACGGAATGAGTCCCCTGATTTTACAAGAAGAAGAAGTGCTGGCCGAATTGCCGTCTGGGGTCTGTTTTCAACACCTTCCACGTGCTGGCCTGCAACTCCCTGTTCTGAATATGTAAGAGGCTGAGCAGTTTTTCAGGACAGGTGTAGGGAAGTGGCACCCAGACCCAAGCTTTGGTGGATTATACTTAGCCAACTTCGCCACCGCCACAACTTGAGTTGAGCACCACTCCACACTTCACCGACCTCCGAGATAAACTCCCTGAGGCTTTGTTCCCACAAACAATAACCTTGCGACCGCCATCCCATCCAGCGCCATCAAATTGATGGAATTCGCGTCGTAGGCGAAGTACCAGCCTTCACCTTTTTCGCTGCTCTCGGTACGACGACGTCATCAGATCTGCTCCTTCTGCTCTGGAGCAGCTACAGCCTTTTCCCCACATGCTTCCTGACTATTACCTTGTCTAGGTCCACTGGTGGACGCCTGGCTAATTGCCCTTGCTCTTTGGGCCGCTTCGGCTACCAATTTTTTGGCAGCCTCCGAGGTCAAGGTTTCCCTGGCTTGCTCTAGTTGATCCCTATCCCAGGCACTTAAAGCCTTGACATCACATCCGCTGAGCTGGTCAACCTTCCGCTTAGCAGTTTCGACTTTACGTCATGCGTTGCGTGCCGTTATCCTGCTCAGCTGATTTGCGCTCATCTTCTTCCCTGATTGTCCGACCTTGTTGTGCCCGGAGGCCGCAGAGAACCTGCCAGCTGCGTCCCCGGTTTCTTGGTCGGTTTCCCTTAACGGTGTTAGCGAGAGTACCAGCCACCTCGCTACCACCCTTAGCTTCCTGAGGGAGTGTACCAGCCAGCTCACTTTTTCCATGCGCTATATTGGTGGGAGTACCTGCCTGCCTACCATTGCCCTTGTTTTCAGTAGTGAGAGCAGCAGCCACCTCACTAGCACCTCCTCTAGTTCTTTTTCCAAGCCGAAGATGGATGACTGAGGTTCCGACTCGTTAGAATCATGACCTAGTTCCATCGCCGCCGGCTGGCTAGAATCGGCTTCCCTATTGGTATTTGGGATTTCAAACCTCTTTTCTCTTTTTATTTGTTTTTTACGTTAATTGTATCCATTTAGTTCCCATGAGTAGAGCCGAAAATAACAACCGAAATAACAAACAGACAAGCTGGTTAGCAATTTTCAGTTGATGATTTTGATGAAGTGCTGGCCATATTGCCGTCGTGGTCCCGTCTTTAGGACTCTCCCCGGTTTTGCACATGGAGAAGCCCTAGGAGCTTCTCAGGGTAAGTATACGGGCACTGAACCCAAACCCATGCCGTCGGCGGAGTGTACTGTGAAAACTGCGTCGCCGTCATACATTTTAGTTCTATGCCTTCCCATAAGCCGCTACTCTAAAGGATGAACCCTCTCAAAAATTCCACCGAGAAAGTGTTTCCAGTACCGTCAAAAAGAAGCTCCGCGTATTGTAGCGGGCAGTTCCTTCCACAGGGCGTCTTGGAACTTTTCTTCGACATAATTCCACTGGTCGATTGTTACACTTTCCCCCATTTTATTGCCCTGTCTTTTTACGGTTTCGGAAGTAGCCTCTTTGACAGCAGATATTCCATCTGCCTTAGCTTTATCCTCGAGCGCGTTTCCCTTTAATTCACCTGTGAGAGTACCAGCCTGCTCACAAGTGAAAGTGTGCTTTTTTGGAATTTTTTTTTATAATTATTTCAAGTTCCACATTTGTAAACAAAAAAACTAGAAGAAACGACAGTACTAAGGCTCCCACTAAGTCTCTCACATCCTGTCAGCAGTTTTGTTGAGCTCGCTGAATGCTGCAAAAGGTGTGTCTGCTTCAACAACCCAACGATTGTACTCGTTTTCGTGTCGTTTTCATGGAAAACGACCTCAAAAAACTCGTTTTGAAAACAGCAATATGTATGGGAAAACTTCTGTTTTCGATGAAGTTTTCGACTGTTTTAGCGAAAACCCAGTTTTCCGTTTGGTGTGAATAGGGTATTAATCAACGTTTTTTCGGCATGTTATATGTATTGTTGTAGGTTAGGTTGAGAAGCGAAGGCAAGGACCAGCCCATCCGGCGAGCTACGCTGTGCATCGCAAGCATTCCACGCTCTTCGCTTTTCGACAATCTATCCCCTTCTATTTCCTCTCCTATCCTTAGGTCCCTTCCACATCCTGGATTCCTGTCTACTTACCATTCCCAACGCCCTCTATATTGCTTTAAAACTAACCATAATCACAACCTGGGTCACCTTCCATAAGCTGCTGTGTATTCTTTCAACCTTTCAATGGAATACGTTGCCGCAACGGATCGACGACAAAAATGTACCATTTCCACGACAAACCGCGTCATAAAAACGTCTCACGAAATACCGACAATCATTGTCGAAAAATACCATACACATTCTTTGACATTTCAGAGTCGTGGACGACAACAATAAAGTATACCATTCACATGAGAGCGAACGAATTGATAAAATGCGAACAAACCACTTTCTAAGCATTTATAAACCAAATTTATTCCAAGAGTATGATAATTAATTAAATAAAAAATAAATAAATATGTCGGAGTGTGCTTGAGGCTTTAGTCACTGTTGTGCACGGTAATGCAGACATACCCAAAGGTAGTTATGTCTAAGCGAAATCAGAGAACAACTAGATCGCCTGAACGCAGATAAGAGACTCGAAGGGTGGGGTCGAGCTCGAATCAGCGTGGGTAGAGATAGATAAATTGAGAAGTGAACAAGAAAGGAGGTCGAGCTCTGGGATCGCTGCAAAACCGTATGAACTAAAATGGACGAGAATAATACTGAGGAAATTCCGACATCAGAAGTGGGATACTGTTCCCAAAAATCCCAAGGTAACGAAAAAAATGAGGAAATTTGGAAAAGTATCCTGGAGCTGCAGAATCAAAACTTGTTGGCTTTGTTGAAAGCTGTGAGGACGCCTACAGTGAACGTGCAGTTTCCCGATTTCGATCCAGACAAAGTCTCTGTAGATGCTCGCGCATGGATATCAACATCAGATATGTGCATGGCAGACCAGCCCTTGCAAGGTGCTCCTTTAGTAATTGCACTGAATCGTTCTCTCAAGGGGCAAGCGTCGGCGTGGTTGTCTACTGTGTCGTTTCCTGGCATGACATGGATTGAGTTCAAAGATCTTTTTTCTGCAAGATATGTTTGTCCTGAAACTGTTCCTGCTTTTTTGATAAATATGAATACTAGTAAGCCAAAAGAGGGAGAATGTCTTGCTGCTTATGCTGCCAGTGCGATGACTTCACTGATGTCACGGTGGAAAAATTTGACGACAGAACAGATTGCGGTTGCGACAGTAATAGCCCACATTTCCCAGTTTGAGCCTCGTGTACAACGTTTGGCCTTCACTACCGAAATTAACACCAGGAACCATATGCAACAGGAGTTACGTGCGATGACATTCTTAAAACGGAGAATAGCAACGCAGAATAATGATCAAGATTGTTCTGACTCAAGACGATTCAAGACGATTCCGGCTGTTGTTAAATGTTTCAATTGTGGCAGGATGGGTCATAAATCAGCAGCGTGCCGTTTGGCTAAGGATAATCAGAAAAGAGATCACCGACCGAACTCATCGTTTGCTGAGCTTCAAAAAAAGACTACCACAACTACTGTTCAGCCGACAAACACTCTCATATGCTTCAAGTGTCATGGGACTGGCCATTTTGCATCACGCTGCCCTAGTAAGATCATTAAGGATGATGGAACTTCTACAGATGAGCGACGTGTGGATGTATGTGAAGTCAGCGAACCTATGGATAGTCTAAGTCATTTTGGTGAGCGAATTTTATTTAACTTTGATTCAGGTTCAGAATGTTCGTTAGTTAAGGAATCAGTTAGTTGTAAGTTGAGAGGTAAACGTATAAATAATGTTGTTACAATGACTGGTATTGGGCAGACAAGTGTGAAGAGTACGCTTCAGGTTTTGGCTGTGGTTGAAATCGATACAAAGCTTATTGAGATACTTTTTCATGTACTGCCTGATCACTGCTTGCGACATGGCATAATGATAGGTCGAGATATTTTAAGTCAGGGATTAGCTGTACATATGACTTCTAATGAATTGAAATTGAGCAAAATTAAAGTAGTTCAAATGTGTAGTACGATAGAGCGAACATTTAATTTAGAAAATATAAGCACAGATATTCCAATTGAGTTTAAACCAGAACTGATTACAATTTTGGACGAGTTTAAGGATTATTTCATTCAAGGTACTCCAAATTGTCCCGCAGCTGTTGAGCCAATGCAAATACGTCTTAAAGACCCTAATAAAACTGTTTCTCGTCATCCATATAGATTAAGTCCTGAGGAATTGAACATTGTTCGAGATAAAATCAAGGAACTCCTTGCGGCTAACGCTATTCGACACAGCTCATCCCCATTCGCTAGTCCCATACTTCTTGTCAAAAAAAAGGATGGAACGGATCGTATGTGTGTCGATTATCGTGAGCTAAACGATAATACAGTTCCTCAAAGATTCCCTTTGCCGTTGGTGTCAGAACAAATTGACAGACTTCATGGAGGCTTCTATTTTACGATACTTGACATGGCCAGCGGTTACTATCAGGTGCCAGTTCATCCTGACTCCATCGAGAAAACTGCGTTTGTGACTCCGGAAGGCCAGTTCGAATATCTCGTTATGCCATTCGGCCTTCGAAATGCGCCTTCTGTTTTTCAGCGTGCTGTCATGAAAGCTTTGGGAAAACTTGCCTATACATATGTTATAGTTTATATGGATGATATCCTAATTTTAGGTGGTAAAGACATTAAGGAAGCTCTTGCAAGGTTACGCACAGTTTTGATAACCCTAACGAAAGCAGGTTTTTGGTTTAATATAAAGAAATGTTCTTTTCTTAAACAAACTGTCGAGTATCTTGGCTTTGAAGTTAGCTGCGGAGAAGTAAGACCAAACTCGAAAAAAATAGAGGCATTGATGTCCTTGCCTCCACCTATGACCGTCACTCAAGTGCGCCAGTTCATAGGACTTGTATCATACTTCCGAAAATTTATACCGAAATGCTCCGAAGTAATGGCTCCCTTGCATAAATTAACAAGTGCACTTAAAGGTAAAATTACTTGGACACCTTCCCACGAGGCTATAAGACAAAGCATTATATCCGTTCTAACAAAGGAACCAGTTCTAAAAATATTTGACCCTGATGGTCCAACAGAGCTTCATACAGATGCCAGCTCTGTAGGGTATGGAGCCATTCTCATGCAAAACAAAGAGAATCAGAATCATGTAATAGCGTACTTTAGTAAACGTACAACAGCAGCAGAGTCCAAATATCATTCATACGAATTGGAGACTCTTGCTGTTGTTAATGCCGTGAAACATTTTAGGCATTATCTATATGGAAGGAAGTTCACGGTTGTTACAGATTGTAACTCATTGCAGTCTTCACGTAAAAAGTTAGATCTTACACCCAGGGTTCATAGATGGTGGGCTTTCCTTCAAGCTTTTGATTTCGATATTATATATAGGGAAGGTAAACGTATGTGTCATGTTGACTTCTTTTCGCGGAATCCTTTGCCTTTACTTAAAGGGACTAATCGAGTAGAGCATAGAGAAGTCAACATGACAACTCTTCCTGAAAATTGGATGTTGGCTGAGCAGCAACGTGATGTGGAAATTATGAAACTAATCGAAGATATGGCCAACGATAAGTTAAACGATGATCTACTTAAAACTTACGAGCTTCGTTCTGGTGTGTTGTATCGCAAAATACAAAAAAATGGAAGAACACGATGCTTACCTATATTGCCTAGGGCTCTAAGATGGTCTGTCATTAACACTACACATACGGCTCTCATGCATCTTGGGTGGGAAAAAACTCTCGACAAATTATGCGAACAATATTGGTTTGACCACATGGCTAAATATGTTCGAAGATTTGTGGATAACTGTGTAACGTGTAAGGTATCAAAGTCGCATTCGGGAAAAATTCAAGCCGAATTGCATCCTATTCCAAAGGTGGCAGTGCCCTGGCATACATTGCATATTGATGCTACGGGGAAGCTCAGTGGTAAAAACGACCGGAAAGAATATGTTTTCGTTTTAATTGACGCGTTCACGAAATACGTTTTGTTACATCATACATTGCATATAGATACAGCGAGTAGTATACAAGCCGTGAAAATAGGTGTATCTCTCTTTGGCTCCCCTTCTCGTATCATTGCTGATCAAGGGCGTTGCTTTACGAGTTCAGAGTTCCGTGAGTTTTGTAGTACGCATAACATAAGTCTCCACCTTATTGCAACTGGAAGTTCTCGCGCAAATGGTCAGGTGGAACGGACGATGAGTACCCTGAAGAATATGTTAACTGCGGTCGAGAGTAGTAATGAAAGTTCATGGCAAGAGGCACTTCCTGATATCCAATTGGCTTTAAATTGTTCCTCTAATCGAGTTACAAAATCGAGTCCCATTGAGTTAATGATTGGAAAGGTAGCTAGACCCCTTGATTTAATGTTTGAAGAAAACTGTGAGGCTGATATGGATTTGACTCAAATCCGGACTCAAGCTATCAGAAACATTGAGAAAAACGCAACTTACGATAAGATTAGGTTTGATAGTACAAAAGCCAAAATTAATAAGTTTTTAATTGGTGACTTTGTATTGTTGCAGAATGATGAGCGTAATCAAACTAAACTTGACCCCAAATATAAAGGCCCTTATAAAGTAATTGAGGTACTAGATGGTGACAGATATATTCTTCAAGCACTTAACTCTAACCGCACCTATAAGTATGCTCATGATCGTATCAGAAAAATGCCTTTGTCTAATGATGTAGAATTAAATGAAACATATACAGATAGTGAGAACATTGACAATAATTTAAACAAAAACAATGTAAATGAAGAAAATGTAGTTGATGAATATTTGAACGAGGAATATTTAGACGAGGAATATTTAGATGAAGAATATTTAATTGAAGAAATGTAAACTAAAAAAAAAATTAAGTAATAATTTTATAATTTGTAAACGATATGAATAATTTTGCCTTAAATGTATTACATAATATCATCAACTAATTTTGTAATAATTGTCAAGTCAAATAAAGAAATGTAAAGATGGCTTATAAAAAAAAATTATAAGAATTAGAAGAGATGTCAGTGCGTAGCTGTAGCATAGAAATCAGAATCTCTTTAAGGTAGAGAGCGAATGGGTGGTAAGTATTTGTTTTATGGTAAATATAACGCTGGTTTGCTATCACTGGATATAAGTGATAAAGAGTGCTGGACTTAAGCGCTGGGTTTGCTATTACTGGATGGAAGTGGTAAAGAACACATTTGAAAATGTTGTTGGTTAGTTTACTATCGCTGGATTTAAGTGATAAAGAGTGCTAGATTTAAGCGCTGGGTTTGCTACTACTGGATGGAAGTGGTAAAGAACACATTTGAAAATGTTGTTGGTTAGTTTACTATCGCTGGATTTAAGTGATAAAGAGTGCTGGACTTAAGCGCTGGGTTTGCTCCTACTGGATGGAAGTGGTAAAGAACACATTTGAAAATGTTGTTGGTTAGTTTACTATCGCTGGACTTAAGTGATAAAGAGTGCTGGATTGAATAAAAATAAATAAAAAGAGCTAATGCAAACTGCCTAAACAATGACTTAGGTCAGGCGGCCGAGTAAGTGTAAGATTATTTAATCACATGAGGACATGTGACTTGTAGGATGGCCGTGTCGGAGTGTGCTTGAGGCTTTAGTCACTGTTGTGCACGGTAATGCAGACATACCCAAAGGTAGTTATGTCTAAGCGAAATCAGAGAACAACTAGATCGCCTGAACGCAGATAAGAGACTCGAAGGGTGGGGTCGAGCTCGAATCAGCGTGGGTAGAGATAGATAAATTGAGAAGTGAACAAGAAAGGAGGTCGAGCTCTGGGATCGCTGCAAAACCGTATGAACTAAAATGGACGAGAATAATACTGAGGAAATTCCGACAAATAAATATGTGGCGCAACAGGCGGGTGACACCCAAGGCCTAGCTTCTCGCAACCATTCGTTTTTTTTTTGTGTGAGTTTCTATTTTTGGGACGAATGGAAGGGACCTACAATTTTATGCCGAGTCCGAACGGCTGAATTGAGAAGCTTTTTCAGGACAGTCATACTGTCGGATGTTTATCAGACGTTCGCGAGAGGTGGCGCAGTAGAAAAAACTTTAAGATGTAATTTGTGTTTTTCGAGGGATCAAACCTGGGATCTCTCGCACAGTAGTCCAGCACACTAATCACTGCGCTACTGCGCCCACATAATAATTAATTATCCCATCAAAATGTATTAAGAAAACAAGTTTAAATAACTAAATTTCGAATCCCAAAGTTTACTTGCGATCCACAACTTTAAAACGCGCTCTACAAACGAAAGAATAAAACATTCGTTCGAACTTAACCTCAAATTATAAATTTTCAGTAGAATATGCTGAAATTCACGTGCTGCAGCGACCAAAAAAATTGTTAATGGAAGTGGATTGTCAGAACTTGCGAATATTCGTTTGTTGGTAGGTAGTTAGTCTCTCTCATCTGAGAATGGTCCTTTATTAAGCCGAACATTTGTAATAAACCTGTGGACTTTATTAAAATCAAAAAATAATCGTTCTAAAAACACATTTCATCTTCAAGTTCCGTGAAATTATTCACTGCTCCTCCTAGCCTGTCTCGTATTCTTCTCTGGGAACACCGCTTATCTCGTTCTACCTCTCCTGCTTTTAAAAAGGGTGTTGCTATTCGAACGTTGTTCCCGACACGGCTACGTCACGAAATCTCAAAGTTTATATTGCATCCAGTTGGGGTATGTGGCTTGCTACGCTTGCGGCAAAGACTCTAAACTCCAGTATAATAATTTTCGGATATTGATCCAACTTTTATATTTACCTATAAAGAGCTTAATGCCAATATGATTACGTTGCGTTGATTACGTAGTCGTGCGCCGAACATCCGCAAACGTCAGTTCAGTACAAAATCTGTCAAAATGAAAGTTCGAATAGACACCCAGTTTCCAAATACATGTCGATAAGCAATCGTTTCCGGCGGATTCCATGATAGAAGTGAAAAAGTTTTAATAATTAAGAATTTTGTATGTGTAGTTGGTCAGGGAATTCAGAGATTTTTTTGTCTCCTCGAAACAGGGGGCTGGGATTCGAAGATCTTCTTAGCTGGAGCATTATTGTTCATTCGCTCGATGTAGTCGACGTGTTTTAGCTTCTTGGACTACATCCACATTTTGGTACAGCTCATAGAGTTCGCGGTTGTATCATCTGCTCCATTCGCCCTCCTCGCACACAGGACCAAAAATCCGCAGAAGTATTTTTCTTTCGAAGAAGCCCAGTATCAGCTCTCCTTCTTGCTTATCATCCAGCACTTGGCGCCATAAAGCGGAACTGTCAGGATAATGGTGGATTTACATTACCACGCCACGCAATTTTGCATGACTTCAGAAAGAGAGATCCGTTTGCTACAGTCGAGGCTAATGATCTGTAAGAGTGAGACCACAAATGTTATGGCGGCCTAAATTGAATTGTTAGACTCGTGGTCTCACTGTTACACATCAGTAGCCTTGACTGTGGAAAATCGGAAACATCTCTGAAGTCATGCAAAACCATCAGAGCCTGCGGCCTTGTTGTTCTTAAACTTTTTTATAGCTAGGCCAACTTCTTCTATACTAGGTGGTGGAACTAATTCTTCATTGACTAGACGTGGGTTCTCTTCTTGTCCTATCACTCTCTTCATGATGCCCATTAAGCAGCTGATGGAAATGCTGCTTAAACACATCTACTATTTCCTGTGCTTCGGTGACTAGGTTTCCTTCGCTGTCTCGAAGAGCCTGCGTTCCGGTTTTGTAGCCAGCAGCCAGTTACTTGCCTTTTTTTATAAAACCTCCGGGTGTTATCATGATCGCGCGACTCTTCGATCTCCTTGAGCTAAGAAGCTGCGTAACCCCTCTTCTTTCTACGCAGGATCTTCTTTTCCTCCCTTCTCCTGGCTCGATACTCTTCTCTCGCTGATCTTCTGTCACGCATTCATCATCATACCACGGACTCTTCCTCTGGGCTGGCTGGTACCCTACGGTGTTTTCGGCTACCTCCTTGATGATGTCGCGATACTGGCACCACTGATTGTTGGCGTCTGTGGTAGGTGAGTGCACAGAGGATAGTTTTATACTCAGGCGCTCGCTGTAGGCTCTGGCTACTCCAGGTGTGCTAAGACGTCCAACGAATTTCTTCTGGGCGGTTCGCAGATTCTTCCTGTTGGGCAGTTGAATTTAGCCCCCGGAATGTGTGCATGGTCGATTTGGTTGGCGGTTCGACCATCTAAGGAGCGCCAGGTTGCTGTGTGGATCCTCAGCCTTGGAAACCTGGTGCTACTTATCACCGAATTACGAGCTGCTGCAAAATCGATTAGTCGGTAGGCGTTGTCTGTTGTCGTTTCGTGGATTCTGTGCTTTCCAATTAACTCGCCAAAGATGTTAGCCTTTCCGACTTCAGCATTGAAATCCCCGAGTACAACTTTTACGTCATACTCCGGATAGGCTCTGTAGGCTCCGTCCAGGAGGTCATAAAACTCGTCCTTGATGGGATCTTCAGACTCGTCGGTAGGGGCGTATGCACATATTAGGCTTATGTTTTGGAAAGTAGCTTTGATGCGGATTACAGAAAGGCGATCACTTATCAGCTTGAAGTCAATGACTTTTGTCCTAAGCCAATTTCCCACGACGAATCCGCATCCTAATACATGCCTTTTTTAGCTGTAATAAATGTTGCAATATTTTCTCTTCATCATACCTGATCCTATCTTAACGATGGATAGGATCAGGTATGATGAAGATGATCGCGGTTATATCTGCCTTATACCGCGTGAGGACAGACTCAAGTTTTTGAGTAGCACCTGGGGTATAGGCTGGTTACCCCGCCGGCACAAGTCCCAACCTAAAGGGCCAGGCCCTTGATTTGATCAGTAACCCATTTTGAGATATGAGCGCTGCCGTTGACCCATTGAGGGCTCGTCCGCCATCGACTCTTTTCCAAAACCCTGGCTCAGTGGTTGTAATCCCTATAGACCTGTTGTTCAAATATGTCGAAGCAGCTCATATAGGCGTTACACCTGTGTTTTTTATTTAATAAAAATATCAAATACATTTTTTTACATCTTAATTTATATACAAACAAAACAAAATGTTTGTCATGATCATGACTTTTGTCATTTTCGACCACAACGCATCGGAACACTTTGTATTTCCGAGTTTGCTTCCTTTTCTCGTGCGACCGGTTGTGTTGCTTAAGAATTACCACCTGGCTTTTCCGATTGCACGCTTTGAATTAGAATAACCATCTTTAGAATTCCTACAAAAAATATTTAAATTTAGAATTTTTTTTCTTTATAGGCTGATTAAAATTACTCACATCTTTATTGGAATCCTATATTCTTAAATTCAATTGACATCAACGCCAGTCCGAGATCAGAAAAATCCAGATTTTATTTACCAAAGTACATCTCGATGGAACTATCGATAACCTAACAAAGGATTGCAATAAATTAACAATTTGCTCTGCTCCAGGCTCACAAAGGTCAAGTTAAAAAAAATTATAAAATAAAACGTCTGTATTATTAGCTTTTTAAAATTTGTAGTCTCATCGTCCCCGCCAAGGCTATAGGCAACGTAACATATACAAATTCCTCGTTATGTTAAATGCAATAAAGACTTTAATCTGGATAATTATGAGGGTAACAGTTTCGCGGGGATAGAGAAAAGTGTAGCCAACAAAAGTGTTTGTATGTTATCGATACCTAACAAAAAATGTCATGAAAAAACTGAAATTAAAAAAGAATAAACACAAAACAATAATGCAAAAATATGTCTCAACAATATGTATGTACACAATTTGTGCGCCGCACGAAACGAGACACCATTGCTTTGTTTCGCATAATCAGAGAGAAATAAACAGTATTTGTTTAAGAAAATGTGTTTTTGATGTGCGATCATGAACAATCGTTAGGTACTGATACTTTCGACGTAGCTCATGCTCAGCTGGGTGAAGTAGAAAGCTGGTTTATAACTTCATATATTTACAGAAGTGTTGGCTCCCTTAATTATTTTTTTGTTTTTGTATTGAGTAATGACAAGTAAAAGGAATTGAAGTCAGAGAAAAAAAAACATTTTGGTCAAAAACGGTCCCAAAAAGTAGGACCGTTTTATATCTTTGTCGTATCATCCAGCAGCAGATTTGTT
The DNA here is from genome assembly GCA_949372485.1 of Cheilosia soror. Lineage (NCBI taxonomy): Eukaryota > Metazoa > Arthropoda > Insecta > Diptera > Syrphidae > Cheilosia > Cheilosia soror. The sequence goes on from OX443562.1 coordinate 36,309,090, forward strand.
GGGCAATGAAGTGCCAACTGTTGATCATATTAATGCAGAAATCTAGCTATATTTGCAATTCCGTAGTTGTAACCGAGTTTCTTGAGTGGCGGTTTGAAAATAAAAAAATATTCAAACATTTTTCGAACCACCCATATACCTTGAGGCCTAAGCAGGCTCGAAACGCGCCATTTTGTAACCAGGGAATATTATAGGTACGTAAAAAAATGCATTTAGTTCCCAAAATGTATATAACCTTATTGATGTAAATTCTCATAATTCCAAAACCATTTATCAGTTAATTTAGGAACTACTGGTGTTACAAAAAACATTTCAAAACAAAGTTAATCAAAATCCATCTAATACTTCACACGTGATATAAATGGTTGAATCCTATGTTATCACTGAAATGGTAAACTCATAAGCACTAAAATATTTTTTTTGAGCTCGTTGGATTTGTGCTGTGATCCACTGGTATCTAAATTTTTTGTGCCCACAACATTTCAATATGCCCGTACATTTCATTTCAATATAAGGGTGCTGAAAAAAGCAACAGTTTCATTTATTATTCATAAACTAATTTTTGTTCTTAAGACCCAGTTAGTATAAATTCACATCGATACAAACTCACAACAACCATTCATGAGTTGACAATGCCCTTTAATTTTTATATATACCTGTGTTCTTATATCTTCCTAAAAATATGTAAAATTCTGTTAAAACAAATGAAAATTGAGTAAAATACGCACGTTAGCTAAGCGTTAAATTATATACTTTATTAGTATGTATTCAGAAAGACGAAAATATATAAAAATATATATATTTTCACACATGTATTCAATATTTATGTAATTTTGTATGAATTAAATTGAGTAGAATAAGCAAACATTATTTCTATTTTTTGATCTCTTAAATTACGAGACCATAATTACTGCAATTAAATGTCTCTTTTAAAATAATTAAGTTGTTTTGATATAATAAAAAAATTGTTTACCGCCTCGACTCCCAGTGATTTGCTTTCCATTTAAAAAAGTAAGCAACATTTTTGAATCATATTGAACCTAAATACATAAATAATTTAATGTCATTCGTTTAAAAAGTGCTCCAAAACTTCGAACACAATACGTGTTGCTTACGCTTATTTTAAATTAACATTTAGTTTGGGGAGTTACATAAACATATTAAAAGTTCTGATTGTTTTGGCGCGAAAACCCAGTTCTGTTGCCCTTTGCTTTGCCATCATAAAATAATTCAATATAACGATTTCCAATCTGTTCCATGTGTTTTTTCAATGCAATTTGAGAATCGTCGTAAGAACAAAAATAAGCATCAGCACTGCCACTATGCAAACCCTTATTATTAAAAATAATTTTTACATTAGCTGGACGTATAGGATCGAAAAACTGTAAAAAATTCACAAAAATTAATATTTTTTTTTTGTTTTAAACATGACTTGGACATACTTTAAATACTTCATTTTCAAAAGTATTATACGGGAGCCCACGCATATGAACGCAAAATAGATCATTATCGTTTCGGAAATCCCTATTATTTCCAAAATTATTCATTCCCGAATCGGAGTTCATCTTATTGCCCATCATTCCCATACCCATATTTAAAATGTTATTTCCTCGGTCAAAGGCATTGTTGAAGTTATTGCCGTCATCGTCTGGGTTAAGATATATTTCATTATTTCAAAGAGATATCAAATTGAATCAGGTGTCTAATATTAAAAATACCCATACCATTGTTGAATCCACTGTTGCCATCAAATGCCTGTCCGTTACCTCCGCCGCCTCCATTATTAGGCCCTCTGTTATTCTTATTCATATCGTTATTCCAAAATACCCCAGGGTTGAAGTTGTTTTTGTCACGAGCGTTGAAGCCGCCAGAGGAGTTGTTAGACATACCCATATTATTGTTAATGGGTCTATCAAAATTGTTTCCAGAATTACCATTGTTATACCCACCCAAACTACCAAACATGCCAAATCCACTAAGATTAAACCCGTTTCCAGAGTTGTTCATTCCCATTGGTTTGTTAACACCGCCCCCAAATCCATTTTTGTTATTGTTGCCAAATCCTAAGAAGCAAATAAGAAAACAAAAACAATGAAATAAAACGGCAAAAGCAAATAATCCCAAAAAAGGTGAAAAGGTTGTTTCTAAAACGTGTAAGCCGCTTCAACAGACATGAACGATAATTCTATGTAACATCGTTTAGATTTGCGGAGAAAAAAAACATTTTGCGTTATTTTGAAAAACACATTTTAGTTTTGTTACCAGCATAACACTGGTACGTGTAAAAAAGGATATGTATATTTTATCCATTATACAGTGTTATACACTGCAGTGCAGATGCCAAAATAAGTCCGTATGGTAACCAAGTTCACTTGGTTAGACGCACAAGAGTAATGTTTTATTTTTTTCGCATTATGTGGAACAAAGATAAAAAAAATTATTCGGCGGAAAGGTACATTCATACACTATAAAACAAACATAATTTCAAACTTGATGATAGACCCATAACGGAAATTTTATTCGTTTTTTTCCTATACAGCGGACGCTCAAAAATTAGAACCACTTTGTTCCTGAGGTAATTCTAATTTCCGAAATGTTCTAATTTCTGGACGTTTTTTTATTTCAATTAAAAAGTGCAAAAAGGAGTGAAACTACCTCCAAAATTTACTATTTTCACACAAATGTCTTTTATTAATTAACAATAAATTTTAAATTTAATTAACAATAAATTTTTTTGGTAAACCATCCATCACTTGTACGGAACGCATTTTCCTCTTTATTGAGATACATATACTTCACTAAAAATTCACTTAGCTTTCGCCTTTCATATTGGTCCAGTCAATGTGCACTTCTTTTCAGGTTGATTTAAAAATATATGAAATAAACATATTTGACATTTTTAATGAATTATGTACATGTACATTCAATATTTAAGAAAAAGACTGAGCCAAATCTATACATGCAAATAAAATATTCGCAGGCGTTGAACCAAATACATATGTCAAATATGTACTTGAGTATGACAAAAAGAAACGCGAAGGAAATGACCACGTACATAATTTGGTGATTCCCCTTTTCATTTTTGCATTGTTGAAGCAAAAAAAAAATATATAAAAACGGGGATTCACCAATGTGTAAAAAAACTAAGAAAAAAATTGCTCAGAAATTAGAACCTCAAGTTCTAATTTTAGAGCATTCAATGCATTAAAAACTAAGGTTCTAATTTCTGGAAGATTCCAATTTCCGAAAGTTCTAATTTGTGAGCGCCCGCTGTATTATGCAAAAACGGATGCATTTTTTGGGTCACTTGATTAGACGCGCCTGTAATAAAGTCGAAAAACCACAAAACACCGAATTGTTTTGCGATATTTTTATTTTTTTTATTTATTTTCATAAATGTTCTGTTATTTAAAAAAAAAACTTCAAAGAGCCATATGAACTTTTAAAGTAATTCAAGGATATATTCAATAAAGAAGCTTTAATCGCCGCAGTCAACTCTTGATTGTGTTCATACTGATTGTTGGCTCAATAAATTTCACACAATAATAAATCAGGCGAATGTGGCGGGCCGTGGAAATATGTAATATTTTCGGTGGCAATTTTTTCTTTAAAATGGCACGTTATCCTTCTGGGATATAAATGGAAGAGGTTTTTTATTGTGGAAAAAGCAAACTCCAAAAAAGTTTTGCAAGAAATACTAGTCATTTTATTGGAAATGATTTCCAACACCCTATACCATAACTACCCCTTAGTTTCGAATGATAACGGTTAAAAACATATTTTCTTTCTGGATATCATGAAAGTAATAGTTGTAGTTGCAGGACCATCCAGGTTTAACTCCTTTCTGCTCGAAAAGTCGACTTTGCTCCAATTTCTATAGATCACTTTAATGTTAATATCCCATGACATGTGAGACCTTGCAAATTCAAGGCGTGTGCTGCTTGCGTGCTTGAGTAGGCGGTATTTTTTTGTAGTTTTGTAAAATTTGGGTGTAAAGCATAGAAAATAACACAACTCGAGTGGAATTGCTACAAAAAAAAATATCAAATTGTAAATTCAGTGCCATAAGACACTAGTCTCTGAATTTTCCGCTTGTTTTGTGGTGTTAAGATGTTTACGATCGTTTCTTTGTAGTTGTTTCCATAAGATACCCTATTTTTTACAAAGTTTCTTATCAAATGTTCACTTCGAGCAATTTTATGAACCATTTCACGATTTGAAAAGCTTTCCGAGAGATAAGCTTAAACTTTTGCCTTTTCTGAAAATTCAACACTTTTTTCTTCTTAGATGGCGCTACAGTCCGGGGTGGACCTGTGCCTCAACCAACACGCCTCTCCAGTTAGCACGATCTTTGGCTAACTGCCTCCAGTTGCGCACTCCAAGTTGGTTGAGGTCCCCTTCCACTTGTGCGCGCCACCTAAGGCGAGGTCTTCCTCTACTGCGTTGTCCCTCCGGGTTGGAATCCAAAGCCCGTCAACGCAAACGGGACCGAAAATCACTCCAAGAATTTTGTGTTCGAAGCGACCGAGGAGATCTTCGTCCGCTTTTGACAACGTCCATGATTCTGCGCCATAAAGCAGGACTGGGATGATGGGGGTCTTATATAGAGTCTCCTTGGTGTTTCTCGACAAGGCCTTACTAATCAATTGCCTTCTTAGGCCAAAGTAACAGCGGTTGGCAAGTGTAATTCTTCGCTTGATTTCTGATGTGATGTCATTTTCAGAATTAATAGCGGAGCCGAGGTAGACAAAGTCCCGAACTACCTCAAAGTTATAGCTGTCTATCGTGACGTTCTGTCCGATTCGTCGATGTTGTGTGTCCCTTCTTGTTGACAGCATATATTTCGTTTTGCCCTCATTCACCACTAAACCCATTTTTGCCGCCTCTGTACTGATACTTGCAAACGCACCAGTGACAGCTCGCTGTGTTCTGCCAATGATGTCGATGTCGTCAGCGTATGCAAGTAGTTGCACGGACTTTTGGAAAATTGTGCCCCTGGTGTTGGCTTGCGAGTTTCGCACAATTTTCTCAAGAATGATGTTGAAAAAGTCACATGACAGCGCATCACCTTGTCTAAATCCTTTTTTGACATCAAAGGTCTCGGTGAGATTGTTTCCGACCTTTACGGAGCAGCGAGCGTTCTCCATCGCCATTCTGCACAATTTGACAAGTTTGGCAGGGATGCCAAAACTAGACATGGCTCTGTATAGCTCGTCTCTATAAATGCTGTCATATGCGGCTTTAAAATCGATAAATAGGTGATGAGTATCGATTTGGACTTCTTGGGTTTTCTCCAGGATCTGCCGTAGTGTGAATATTTGGTCGGTTGTGGACTTACCGGGCCTAAAACCGCACTGATAGGGTCCAATCAGTTCGTTGACAAATGGTTTCAGGCGTTCACACAGTACGGCAGACAGAATTTTGTAAGCGATGTTAAGGAGACTGATGCCTCTATAGTTGGCGCAGTTTAGAGGGTCTCCTTTCTTATGGATCGGGCAAACAATGCTGAGGCTCCATTCATCAGGTATACTTTCCTCTGACCAAATTTTAGAAACGAGTTTGTGTATGCTCTCGAAAAAGTCATCCCCCGCTGCCTTAAAAAGCTCGGCCGATAAACCGTCCGGTCCTGCAGCTTTGTTGGACTTCAGCTTATCTCATTTTGGTCAGGTGGACGGAAGTCTTGGCTTTTCTTTTTCCTCCGGAGAAGCCGGTGTTCTTCCCTCCTTTTTTGCTCGTAGAGCTCACGAGCTGCTCTCGTCCTTCTCTGCAGCGCCGCTTTGTAGGCCAGTTGCTTTGCTGCATGTGCTTGCCGGCACTCTTCATCAAACCAGGGGTTTCGCGGTGGTGGTCGGGTGAAACCTAGCACATCAGTTGCGGCTTTTCTGATGGCTTCTTGGCATCTATGCCACTGGTCTTCAGCACTTGTTGAGGTTGAGGGAGACGCAATTGGCAAAAATTCTGGCGGTTTGTTACGTTTGTAGTCGTTCAACGTTGAATCTCCTCGCAGTATTTCCTCGTTGTTCTGGTGTCTGGGATATCCGCATACGTACCTTGGCTACAACAAGGTAGTGATCCGAGTCTATGTTGACCGCTCGGAAAGTTCGGACATCTAGAATACTGGAGGAGTGCCTTGCGTCGATCGCAACATGGTCAATTTGATTGACCGTTTGATGGTCTGGTGACCGCCTTTCCTTTGTGAATGTTGAGGTGTGGAAACCGTGTGCTTGCTATAGTAGCATTACGTCCCGCAGCAAAGTCAATTAGACTAAGTCCGTTTCCAGACGTGGTGTCGTGTAGGCTGTGCTTTCCGATAGTGCTACCAAAGATGTCCTCCTTTCCTATTTTGGCGTTAAAATCACCTAAGACGATTTTAACGTCGTATTTAGGACACTTTTTTCTACTTATTTTAATAAAATTAATATAAAATAATAATAGTCTTACTGTCAAATCAACATTTTACAACTCTTTGTCCGAGCACTTGTTGTTACTAACCAATCCGGTGTGTATGTATGTTTAGGTGAACCAAAAGAAAAATGCATACGTTTTTGCACAGTATGAGAAAAAGTGTGTAAAACTACGGTGCCATGAAATAAAGTCTTATGCAAAAAGGTCCAAAACGTAATTTTGGACTTTATTGCACTTCTGAAATTGCAATAAAGTTCAAAACGATTTTTGGACTTTAATTCATTTTCAAAAGGGCAATAAAGTCGTTTTGGATTTTATTGCAATTTTAACGGTGCAATAAAGTCCAAAATTACGTTTTGGACCTTTTTGCATAAGACTTTATTTTATGGCACCTAAAACTACCGTTATGGGTCTATTATTAAGTTTGGAATTATGTTTGTTTTACAGTGTATCAATGTACCTTTCTGCCAAATAAGTTTTTTCTATCTCTTTGTCCACATAATACGAAAAAAACCAAGATTTAAAACGTAACTCTTGTGCATCTAAACAAGTGAACCGCACTGTATTTTTCGGATGTATGTCCAACGTTCTGTCACAAGGTAACCACATTTGAAGCTTACCAGAGATATATATTCACGTCGTAATGGAGCGAATTGCGACACCTCATTTCTCCGATTGTTCTAAAGTTTTTTTTATTTGCTGCTTAAAGGACAAGTATTGTTTTTAACACCCACGAAAATTGTTTCCATTATTTGTGGATAGGAAGTACTAATTGTCTTCGTCTTTCGTTTTAATTTCCTATAGAATGCAAATGCCGCTCTTAAAGAACCCATATGACTACACGCGTGCTTAAGACGAATATGTTTCTCTGCTATACTTTCATTGTTAGGGCCCAGTTACAGCTATCATTAAAATGCATCATTGAATTTTCGATTTTAAGACGATTAATGAAACAATATTGGCTTTAATTGGTATGAAAATAAAGCTAATCAATTACGGAATTATTTTCCAAAAGAAATTACTTAATTATGATTAAAACTTTTCTTTAAATTCAATTTTACTATTTCAATGAACAGCTAATTTTCGTTTCTCTAATTTGGAGCCCAATAATGTGTTCGATTCTCTTCCTATTCTTAGCTGTCAGTTTTGCTTTCAATGATCAACTCTAACCTCAAAACCAAGATTTGTTTGCTGACAAGTCACTGGCCGCGTTCCTTTGACCGCTAGTCATCTAGCACATAATATCCCTGATGGAGGAACGCTGGCGCTAGAGATCTAGCAGCAGCGGCAAAGTGACATTAAAACCAATTTGGATTCTTATTATTTCATCTTCATGGGAGTCAAAAATGTAATTTGGGGATCATGCCGCATATTCATTAATACACTATAATTAAAATAAACAAATACAATGTATAATAATTATATTGAAGCTTCATTTCACATTTTACACCAAATTGGAAATATTTGACTTCAGCAGTTTCACTTTTGTTTTGACAGTTCGTTATTTTTTTTCAATCTAGCAGTTGGTTTTGTGCTAGATTGAAAAAATTCCCAGAAAAGGATATTTCACAAAATGTGCTAGAGCTCTAGCGCAAATGCTGAAATGTCAGTTTTTTTATATGGAGTTTGGCATGCCGCTAGTCATCTAGCGGTCAGTGGAACGCGGCCACTGACAGGAATTTTCAATGATTGCTATAACCGACTTGTCAAAAAATGAAACCACCATTGCAATGACTTGTTCCAATAACGCATTTAAATGATTGCTATAACTGAGGCTTAAGGGACATGATGCATTTAAATGATAACTATAACTGGCCCCTTAAAGTCAATTGGTGTTTTTTAGTCACAACAGTATTTTTACCCAAAGGCAGTGTGACGTCATTGCGTTGCACATACGTAAATAGTAAAATTAAAATGTCTTTTCCAAATTTAATTTATGACTAAGCATAAATTGCTTTTAAATTTCATGCCGCATCAAAGAGGTTTGTCCTTTACTTCATCTGCCTATATGTATATATACTGTAATTTAGAAGCTATCCTATGTACAAATTAGTGGTGTCTAGAAAAATCTTAATATGAAAATGCCATCTAAGCGCAAGTTTCTTCAATATTTTTCATTAAATAGCTTTTGCAAATTATAAGTAGGCATTGAATTGAAGAAAGTTGAATTTTATTAAATTTAATTTCGACCATGCTCTCTTCTTTAATTTTTCACTCGTCAAAACTATTTTGAGCTTCTAATAAAGTGTATTATACTCCTAAATGTCGTTATTAATAAATAAGATTCCCACAATCGGCGATCTGACAGGTTAATCGGGCTCACAGTTCCCTCGATTATCTCTATGCCCCAGTACGCAGAAAAGGTGAATATTAAACTGCTTTTGCCATAGGATTCCAAAGACTTGATAATTGCTTGGCTATCGGAAAAGATGAGGACATCTGCAGTTGATAACATGTACGTTTTTCCTGAGCCTAGATAGGAGTTCTTTGATTGTCATTATATCTCTCCATCCTCTCTTGCCTAAAAGTTTTTTGTCAACATTTAATTTCGGAGTAGTGTAGTCTACGTTTTCTGAATCAATTTCGAAATTAATCGGTATGGAAGCGTTGCCTACTACATTACTAGAACACTGTCATACTGTTTTAAGACGATTTGTCTGTTAAAAATGTCCCTAAAAGTTCGCTCAGATAAAACAAAATGTACAGTGCTGCAGAGGGCATTGAGCAAAGTGCTTCACTTATGCACAAACAGTCGCTGGACTTGGTTTACATAGTTAAGCAATGCTACATATCACAAAAATAATGAACACTGTGAAGCGCCGCTCTAACTGTGAAAATCTCAGCAATATTTACAGTTAGCTGAAAAAAGCATACTTAACAGTAGCTAACGAAAGAGTGTCTCTCTTGATGGACCTCGGATGGAGTTTCTTTCGTTCTCCCCGCTCAAATTTGTAATATTTATAAAAGCGTATGTTTTTGGAAATTTTTCAATTTAAAAGCCCTTTTTTAATATTTTATTGTTTATTGATTTGTTGTTTATAGCTAGTTCCGTTTTGTGACAGTTTACACGAACCGCAACGTGCTGCTCATCTTGTTAACTTATTTCAAATTATTATTTTATTTTTAACGATCAAATTCCAATAAAGACTGGATAGAGCACCATTGTGTGGGGTACTCTACTTACAGATCTTCTAACAGATGAATCACATAGCTTTAAGTTTATAATCCCAGCGGCCACATTAGTCAAATCGCAGTGAACCATATATCTTCAGACCTAAAAGCGCATCTGTGATTGTGGATGTATTGGCCAGTTATAGCCATCAGAAAAGTAAGTCCGTAATAACACGAAACAGAACAAAACTGAAACATTTAACCCCAGCATTTCATAGGGATTTAGTGGAATATGTTCTGTATAATTGACAGAAAAGTTGTGAACAGAAAATGTTTAACGTACGGAAAAGTTTTGATGAACTAACTTTATAATTCAAAAGTAAGATTTTAAGGTCAAGATTAAGTTCAACGATAAGGTGTTGCTTCACTGATTTTCCTTTGCTGTGTGTATGTTAAGCTGTAGACAGAAGACACGTATCAATTACTGTCGCGTAATTGGGTAAAAAACAACCGTTCTAATGCTTTTAGAAGGAATGAAGATGAACGAATGGGTCTGGGATCTTTAGATGTTCGTAGGAGCATTTGTCAGGTATGGGTATGACAACTACCTTGACTTCTCTCCATACTTTTGGAATGTGGACCACATCAAGACAGACTTGCACCAAGCTCACTTGACAGCAGTATTTATTATTTTGTTCACTGTTTAGCTCTATTCCGCTGATTAGGTAAAAATTGTGTTGCAGGTCTACACTTATTTATCTATCCATGGATAAATTCATAAAATATTGATCCAGTCTCAAAAGGCTGGATAGTCGTGCCCAATCGTCATATAGTAAAAGAAAGTGTCAAGTACTTGGTGTTGTCATAAATAAAATCAACAAAAAAATATAAAATAAAATTTCAACAATGGATATTCATTTAATTTTGCGAACGGTAGCATGCCTGAATACTTTCAACCGTCCGAAAATAACTCGTCGAATTCGCATTAAATTCTTGGAGGATTTTTATTCAAGTTTCTTTTTTTTTATTGTTGCTCCATCGGTTTTTTTTTATTTTCGATGACGTTGCTGTGTTTTTTTTTTTTAATTATGGAAAGCAACAATAAAATTTCAGCCCTTGTAAAATTTGGAGCTCTAGAGCGTTTATTTAAATATTTTACATTAATTTCACACATTGCCTTAAATTAATTAAACATTTGACAGTTCAGTGTATTTTTGTGTTTTTAATATTTGTAGTATTGGCAAAATTCAAATAATCGAAGGTTACATATCCAGACATAATTTTGCAATGGGGCAACACAAAGACGGGAAGTAACTATTTATTGGTTTATCTTTGGTTGGCTATCCAGAAGTTTATTTAGATATCCAATGATTTGTTGCAAGTGACCCTAAGTGTAATTTGGTAATTATAAAGCAGTCTTGCAGACTTGTATGGTTAAAAGCTCTGTAGCGCCTAAAGATGTTTGTCTCGATTTTTCGTTAGAAATCGTCCAAGAGCTGTCTTTTTTTAAAGATTACTTTTCACACTTAGATTTGTCGAGAAAAATTTCCAAAACTGTTTAGTTTTTCTATTTACGACAAGGGAATTCCAATTCCAGAGAATCGAATCCTAATCGGATTCCTTTCTGTTATAAATTTATGAATTGAATTTTCTAGATAGGTAAATAGGTGCAGGGTTATTCCCTGTCGCTTTTCATGTCGGATTTGAGTTTTGTATTTCCAAAATTAAGTTGCACCAATAAAAAGCTATAGGTGTTTAGGCTGCAGTTATAGCTATCAGTAAAATGCATCCGTAAAAAAATTGTTTCACTTTTTTGGAGCACTTAAACTTAATCTTTGAACTCAAACTTGGTATTAAATAGTTGCTTTTGAATTATAAAGCTAATTCGTCGAAAAAAATTAAGCAATTGATCTTAAAATTTTCTAAAAAAATAATTTCTTTATTTTTCCGTACGAAAAACTTTTTCTGTTCAACTTCTCAACCAGTTTCACGAAGTATTCCACTGAATTCCTATGATATTCTGTGGTTAAATATTTCAGTTTTGTTCTGTTTCGTGTTTTTACGGATGCATTTTACTGATAGCTATAACTGCAGCCTTAGGTGACAGATTGGTGTAGAATAGTTTGTGAATTTTGCTTTCAAGTTATGCCAGGTATTCAGTGATTTTATTTTGTGATTTTTTCGAAATATATAGAACATTTTCGACATTACAAACAATTTTCCCGATTCGATACCTTATGCATTGTACATATTTCATTTTTGTTATTTAAGACCTTATCGATTTAAGAATTTTTCGGTTAAATATTTCGTTCGCCGTTATGTAATATCGCCCAAAAATAAACAATAAGATGGAAATAAAACCCAAAAAGCATTTACAGTTAAAATACGAAACCCCAATACTTGGGGTCACTGTCGCCATTACGCCCAAATTTGTGTGAATATTTTACCTGGGTGTGCGCAGTAGCGCAGTGGTTAGTGTGCTGGACTACTGTGTGAGGGATCCCAGGTTCGATTCCCGGAAAAACACAAATTACATCTTAAGGTTTTTTCTACTGCGCCACCTCTCGCGAACGTCTGAGAAACAGCCGTTCAGCCGTTCGGACTCGGCATAAAATTGTAGGTCCCTTCCATTCGTCCCAAAAATAGAAACTAACACAAACGAATGGTTGCGAGAAGCTAGGCCTAGGGTGTCTACCCGCCTGTTGCGCCAACTATTTATTTTATTTTACCTGGGTGATCACAGAATCCGTCGTATTCCGAATTTTGATACGAACCCCGAAAGAACTATCACAGAATCCGTTGTAGTGGAAATGTTTCCTACGAATTAAATTCGGATTAAATTCGTAGCAAAAATTCCGAATATGACAGATTCTGTGATCACCCAGTACAGCAACGAATTGCCTAGCAATTTCTCTTTTTACGGATTTAGAGTGGAGGAGGAGGAGATTCAACACCGAACTTTACGGGCTATATAGCAACGTTTACCTGGACTAAAAGTTAAAAATACAACGATTGAATGGGCTAAGTCACGTGAAGCGTATTGCCAAGAATGCACTGACTTGAGGAGTCTTTGAGTACGCCTCTGAGAGACAATAAAGCAGAGAAAGGTCCCACTCCCACCTTAACAGGCGTGAGTAACTGGAGACAGCTAACTAGGAACCGAGCTGGCTGGAGGGTACAAACGAGAAATAAAATAATTACATAGATGGCCCTACAGGCGTGAGACGTGGCTTCTCACAACCATTCGTTTGTGTGAGTTTTTATTTTTGAGGCGAATGGAAGGGACCTACAATTTTATGCCGAATCCGAACGGCTGAATTGAGAAGCTTTTTCAGCAAAAGTAAAGTACTTGCACGAACATGATTTTTCCTTTTTCACACCATTTTAAATCTGTATTTTTCTCTCAACTTTTCACAAAGTGGGTTACTTGAAAGTTAGCTATACCTTGATAATCTTGGATGTTTGTCAGACATTTGCAAGAGGTGGCGCAGTGGAAAAAACCTTAAAATGTAATTTGTGCTTTCTAGGGGATCGAACCAGGGACTCCTCGTCCACTAACCACTGCGCCCACTGGCTGGAGGGTATCAATATCTCACCGTAGATTAACTACGCACTTAAATATTCCAAAAACATAAATTGTGTACTCCCAATTCAATTATCTAGCATAAATTAAAAATTTTACAATTACCTGAGTCACGCATCATATTGAAGTTTCCTCCACCAAAATCATCACGGTTACGTGGGCCACCTCTATCTTTAATGTCATAAGGTCCAGGTCGGTTACCAGACTGTCTTCGCATTTCAGCCAACGAGCTTCGAAATATTTCAATGTATCTATAAGAAATAAAATAATTAAATATAAAGTAATCAATAACTATTACGTCGTAATATATACAATACATTATGTATGTATACCAATACCTATATTTTTTTGAGTATGAATAATTTCTCGAATCTATCTCTTCCAACTATTGGAAGACAGGTCAAATAAGGCTATCAGTTAAACAGCTTAGAAATCAACGCGATACAATTATAACATAGCGTCAACATAAACCAACCAGAATGGTAATAGGAACATGACATCCTCAAAAAACATTCGAGTAAACATTGTGACCCTTAACAACTCTTGATTTCACAATAACTAATTATTATAATTATCATTTATTTATTATGTGTTGAGATGGTTACTAACCCGTGGTATCCTCTTTGCTGGGCCTTTGTATTATTTTTTTTTTAATTTTGTAACATTTTGGCGATATACGTACTTAGATGGGACATACAAAAAGTATGCCTATACCTTGTATGTATGTTTTGGCACGGATATTATTTTTTTTTTGTTGTACATCTTAATTTGTTCTCTATTTTGAAATTAAAGTGATTGTGAAATGTATTTGCAAAAGTTAGATACAGTAGCTAAATTAGTAGAGGTATGTACAAAAATCCAAAATAAACTCTTATTATCGCGCGCCAAAAGACCTTTGGAGTGACGAATCCTAAATTAATTTATTTGGATCCGACGGAAAAATGAATGTAGGCGTAAAAAGCATGTTAGAGAATACATACTATGAAACCCCTTTGTTACACAAAGTGAGCGTCAAAAGTGAGTCAACACCAATGCTATTTTTATTCGTTTTTGGAGTTCGGAAACTATTTTTTTTAAATCTATTAAGTATTTAGGCAGTCGAAATGAAATGTGTTTCCAAATGTGTTTAAACTTCCCGACCATGGAAAAAACCCATAGTTATGAGAGAGATACGCAACCAGCCTCTGATAACGGAACTGCTCAAATGGCAACTAGACCCAGAACGTCAATTGACATCAGAGAATGTACCTGGAATGTAGGAACACTCTACACCCCAAGTGCCTCTCATGCGGTACAAGGCAGCCATTACCGCGATTCAGGAGATAGGATGTGTATCATCAGGTATGACGTATGAATGTATGATGAAAAGATAAACCAGTAAGACAATTATCTTCGACTATGCCGAAGCTCAAATACCCGGTATGTACTATATTATTGTAAAAAAATATTTTAGTATTAAAACATTATATATGTATTTGTATGGGAGGCATGGGTAGTATTTATTCGAGTTGTACTTGGCCAGTCTTATTCATTAGATTAATTTAATCTGTTAATTATCAGTTTCTCAGCTAATTCACTTTAAACTCGAAACTGTCATTTTAATTAAGGATTAAAAAATGTTCATTCATAAAGAATTTTTGCTCGTATACCAACTAATGGCTAATCAATGAATTAAGGCTATAGGCCTAAAAGTATACCAGCATTTCATATAAAAGTATGCATTTGGTAGAAATATTTGATAAATTCTGACATTTTTCTCTGGAATGTTGTCTGCATGAGATAAGAACGCCACGATGATTTAGACAAATTGTATTGCGCAGGATGAGATGGTTAGATCAAATTCATAATCTCTCCTCTACCCGTATGAGTCGATGGCGGAGGATTGAGAGCTATGGAGGGTCCACTTGAGCAACCTACACTTGCGACCCACATAATAATGGACAAGCGGACCATTGAAAATGAAATGAAATGTATTGAGTTTTTTTGTTGCCGGATATTTGTAATTTAAATTATAGCTATCATTGAAATGCATCATTGGAACAAATCAGTGGAATGGTGGTTTTATTTTTTTGACAAGTCGGTTGATTGCTATAATCATTGAAAAATTCCTGTCAGTGACTTTTCAACAAACAAGTCTAGGTTTTGAGGTTAGAGTTGATCATTGAAAGCAAAACTGACAGCTGAGAATAGGAAGAGAATCGAACACATCATTGAAACGATTGGGTTCCAAATTGGAGAAACGAGAATCAGCTGTTCATTGAAATCGATTTCGATCTGTGAAATATTCAGGGGTATCGTGAATAAATTCCGATGGAAATATTTCCCTTGTCAACAATTTAAATCAAATTGCTGAATGGGAATCATTCCGGGGGAAATATTATTGGCGATAGGGGTGAATAAAATTGAATTTAAAGAAAAGTTTTAGTCAGAATTAAGTAATTTCTTTCGTAAAAAAATTCCACAATTGGAAATGAAATAATAACGTAACAATTGTATACATATGCCTTGATATGGTTCATAGAACAATTTAATTCAGAGTTAATTTGCTCCTGAATGCCGATTTCGGCATTTAATTTTTTGACACTTGATTAAATGAAAATTAACTTTGAAAAAAGTTTATGAGTAAGGTTTTCCGCAATTAAACCAAAATTAACCCTAATTCAGATTTAATTAAGTGTTCTGAATAGGGATGGGGACTTTAATGCTAAAGTCAGAAAGAAAACATCGTCGGCGGGTTAATTGGTAACCACATAATCCACGAAACGACAACATATGACGGGTGTCAATTTTGCAGCATCTCGTAATACGATGATAAGTAGCGCTAGGTTTCCAAGGCTAAGGATCCACAGCAACCTGGTGCTCTCCAGACGGTCAAACCGTCAACCAAATCGACAATGTGCTAATCAATGAGAGGCGCGCATCCAACATCCTCGAGAGGCAAATTTCTACTCTGACCATTTTCTTGTTGCGGCTAAATTCAGAGCTCGACTGTCCAACGAACCGCCCAGAAAAAGAAATTCGACATTGGACGCCTTTACACATCTGGAGTAGCCAGAGCCTACAGGGAGCGCCTGAGTATGAAACTTCTCTGTGCACTCACCTGTCTCTATGATATCTGTGGCAATAGACAGAGACTGCTAGTATCGAAACGACGTCGTCGATCGTTTTCATTTTACATGATCTGGGCCCATCGCATCTACAAAAAAGGCGATCCTATGTCTTGCAAGAACTATAGAGGCATATCCCTGCTTAATATCGCATATAAGATTTTATCCAACGTACCGTGTGAACGGCTTAAGCCGTTCTGCAACACACTAATCGGAACGTACCTGTGTGGCTTCCGACTCTGCAAGTCCGTTTAGCTGCTGGGGTATTCGGATGATATTGTCATCATCAGTCTTTCCCAGCGTACTGTGATAAAAGCGATCATGGCGATTGAAGAACAGGCTAAATCCGTAGGCCTTACTTCAAGAGGACAAAACAAAGAACATACATACTATCAACAACAAAACCAAGCATCTGTCCTTGGGTCTCGCAATTCTGTCCGTCCGTATGTCTGTCTGTCCCACCCCTGGGGAATCTAAACGCTTGGACGGATTTGCTTCAAACTTCGTATTTAGAGTTTGTAGGCTTCCCGCTCGGGACGTTTTTTAAGCTAGCCCTAAAATTAACGGTACCTCCCATATAAAAATTTTACGAAATATGACGAAATATGCCTAAATTTAAATTTTTTCGAAAACGGCTCTAACGATTTGAACCAAAATTGATAGTTGAGTTAATGTAGGCATGCTTAACATGACTCCATACCCAGTTTTTCGCTAAAAAGTCTAGCAACGGCAGTTTTGAAAATTGACTTTTTCTCGAAAACGGTAAAAACGATTTAAAAAAAAATGTTTAAGGTACTATTGTCATTCTTAACTTAATAGCAAACTCAGTTTTTCCTTAAAAAGACTGCGTCCTTTTATATCCACCTAAATCCCTAATAATAGTACTTTAAAAAACCGCTCATATCTCAAAAACGCCATTTTCGATTATAATAAAAATGTTACTTTCAGGTAATCCTTAAATCCATAGTAATACCACTGGCTCAGTTTTGAGCTAAACAGTTGAAAAACAGTGTTTTTTGAACCATGGATGCGTCCTTCCCAATCGCTAAAACCGTTACTTTAAAAACTGCTCATATCTCGAAAACGCCATTTTCGATTTGGATGAAAATATATCTGCTAGGTAATGTTTATATCCTGAAGAATATGTCGTACTCAGTTTTCAGCTAAACAGTTTAATAACAGTGCTTTTCGAATCCAAATTGTAACATTTGTCAGCATAATTTTACAAAAAACCGCTCTAACTCATTTTGATCAAAATACATATTTAAGACAACATAAGCATTCTTAACATGATCACGTACTTAGTTTTTCTCAGAAAACTCTAATATTGCCGTTTTATGAATATTTCTCAAAAATTACTACCCAAATCCCGCTCTGTATTCACACACGGTATATTTTTGTAAAGTCCAAAACTTCAGTACATAGCAATATAAATTGTGGGTGAAATTTGGAAGTAATAAAGTGTTCTAGTTAATACGTAGGTTTATGTTTATGTAGTATGTATTTACGGTATTAATTACACCTTGAGTGGGTATGATTTTAAACGTAAAATTTGCTAAAATGACTTTGAGATTCTGCGATTGGCAATAACCGAGAAAGTTACGTGCGACCCAGTCGTGCACATTTTTTTATTTCGCTGGATGTGAGTTGAAAAATGACAAAACACCAATCAAGAAATTAATATGTGACGATAAGACATCTTGTCTTAATTGGTGTGTTTTAAACCTAGGTAATATTAAATGCATAAAATGTCTGCGATATTATCATAGCTGTCTATAACATACATTTTTAATAACAATTTCGCTTCATTGAAGATATCAACGCTGTCGCTCACCTAATAGTTGTTTTTCTCTTTTAGTTCAGAGCAGAGCTCAGAATTTGTTTACAGTTACATTTGACAGAAAAAAAAACAGGATAAACAAAATAGTTGGAAGGCGGACTAGCCTTGTTGTTCTGACACAAAAGGTAAACCAAATTAATAAATGACAATATAATTAATAAATAACCATATGACAGCTATGGGCTCAAGTGGATCTTTCCGTTATGTTTAATCAAATGATTTTTGAATGTAGTACATAAAAAAAATGTATTTTGTCTTGCCGCACTTGAATAGGGACAGTAACTGGAAACAATGATCAACAACAATAATAGTTTATAATAGGTGTAGCCGCATATAGCTTTATAAATACTGTTTGAAAGTGACTTATACAGAGATTCCAGGAGCTCGAGGAAATGTCGTTTCATGCGGCATTAATGGCTGCTGTTAATAATTTAACATCTAAAAATTGTTTACCCGACTCGTACGTATACTTTTCGTGACAATCATTTGCAAACAGTCTCAATTATAATTGATATCAGGCGATTAAGGCGGCCACTGCAGTTTATGTACGTTTTGGGTACGGACACACTTTTTTAGCGCGCGTGCGGTATGGATGGGGGTGTTATCCTGCTGGAAACGGCTATAGTGACGAGACAGATTGTGTTTTTCTTTGCGTATGTCATGAAATTAGTAATTTAACTATCAGGGCCATCTAAATTATATCGGTTTTCGTCCGAAAAATCTATTTGATGCCACTAGCTATTTCACGTCAAGCAATTCCGAACAAAAACCATGCGAGACTCCTTACGAGTAGTGGTAAGAAGCGGTTATTTTTTTTTTTAAATTTTAATCTTTTTAGATATCCAACTCTCTGAATTACTCGTCTTAACGTGTCAACTTTAGCAATGATTCCCAAATTTGATCCGATCTGCGAGGCGGAACAGTGACAATTTGACTGCTCCAACAATCCGTCTATTTTCAGTAGATGTAATAGCTGTTTTGGTCGGCGCAGGGACATACGTCCCGAATGTTTTTTTCGGGACCTATGTCCCACTTTAGTGTGACATAAGTGGGACATAAGTTCCTAATTGAATTGAATTGAATTGAATTCGCGCGAATTTTTAATTTTCACACCCTAAATCGATCCTTCCTTGCTCAACATTTTTTTTGGCTACGCCTTTAGGTTCTTCACTTTATCCCTCTTATTTTGTTCTGTGCCAGGACTTGCCACCTACAATAATAGTCTGCTTGCCTTGCAGATAGATTACATATTTGAAACTCCACACGGAGTGCCAAAGTTAATTGCAGATGCTATAGGAAAATAAAAGGAAAATAATAGCTGTCCTTGCTAGTGTACATAAAGTGTAGAAGATATCTAACATCGAAGTGTAGATGTACCTACAAACATTTGAGGTTACTTTTTATTATTGAATTCAACATTTTCCTATTTTGGGGCAACTTTTCGTTTAGTTTGGGTGGATTTGCATATATGAAACTATTTTTGCTTGGCATTAGATTAAGTAAACAATTATATACTACTACACAATATATAAATATAAAGTGATAGCAATAATTTATTTTAGTTCTGAATTTATAAGACTCATAAATGCGAACTACAAGCATGCTAGATGCGTTTACGTTTCATTCGGGACTTGTGTCCCATTTTCGAATTAGAATTCAATTAGGGAAAAAAGAATTCGGGACTTATGTCCCTGCGCCGTTTTGGTCACATATATATGTGGCGTACTACATACCGTGTACTAGCACCTTTAAATGTGTCAGTTTTGTTCTGTTTCGTGTTTTTACGGATGGACTTTTCTGATGGCTATGAACGACACCTTATAATAGCTAAATATTGCTAAATAAATGAAATGAAACGAAAATGAAATGAACTTTTCCCTAAAACGCGGTCAAATTTCGCCCGTTGGGGTTTTTCTAGTTTATAATAGACTAGCTTAGCCCGTGCACACTTCGTAGTGCAAAATAGTTAAATAGATAAACTGTTTTTATTGTAATGGTCTGTGGTACACAAATTTTTTTGTTTTTTCAGAAATCGTATTGCCTAGACAATATTATTGACTTTTATTATTTATATCAATGTTACAAATTTTAAAAACTTCTACTTCCAATTCCAAGACTGTCGAAGAAGCTGTACCCTCCCGGCTTTGCCCGTGCACAGTAATTGTATTGCTTAGGTCTTATGTAATAATGTTCTTTCGTAAAATGCGAGAAATGATAATAAATCGACTTGGTGGAATTTTCTTTCTGCCTAAATCTGAAATACAGCAATACGAACAAAACAAAAAAAAAATAATGAAAACCGACCCAGCGGTTATCGAGATATAACGTCATCAAGTTTCACCCCATAGAAGATGCTTTTTGTATAGAAGGTATAAGATTTTGAGTATTTTTTTGTATATGAAGTGCCGCTCGCCTTTGACCAAAGTCGACCAATCTTCACAGGAGCATGCAGGGCCAATACCTAAGATTATCTGTAAGTTTGAGCTGAATCGATTCGGTGGTTTTATAGATATACGTTTTTGAATGTTTTTTTTGTATGTGCGGTGCCACGCCCCTTTGTTCAATTTTGACCAAACTTCACAGAAACCGTATATGGACCAATACCAAAGATGTGTGAAAGTTTGGTTAAAATCGGTAAATGCGTTAAGGCGTGAATCGACGACAAACATTTTAGGGCTCAATTTTTATATATATAGAGGAAAAGAAGATAGATAGAGATAGATAGATAGAAGATATACGTACTTAAATTATTTAATGCTCACCTATGACCAATTTTTTCTCTATTTCGAAGCAATGCTTGTTCGGTATCATCAACCGTTTCGAATTGAACGTAAGCTTCTCCTGTTGCTCTTCCTCTCCTATCCATTACAATGAGAATTCCTTCACGGTTACGTTTTAAGTTCAAGCCTATAAACAGATTAAAGGGAAATTGCATAAGACAAACCTCACATTGTATTATTTTGCTGGCACACTACAAATTCAAACTTTGTACTCAGTCGAGAAACTTCGAGGACATTCGGGTTTCTAGTTTATGTAGTATGGCAACAATTTTTGTCTGTACTAGGTTTACGTTCGTGACAACTTGATTTGTCAACTAGGTCCTTGTTCCTGTTCATAATCACCCCTATCGCGAATAATATTTCCCCCGGAATGTTTCCCATTCAGCAATTTGATTTACATTGCTGACAAGGGAAAAAATTCCATCGGAATTTATTCGCGATACTCCTAATTAATTATTCATTTATGTATTTAGTTTGTAAAAGTGACCCTTTGCTGTGCGCTGTGGCGTCCTTTTGTTAACACAGTCATATAGGAGTCCTGTTGTATATATTACAACTAAGAGCAATAACTCTCTGGATTTGTTCGGTTTTTTAAATGTCAACTGAGTCAGGCAGAATTTTCTTGACTCGATTGACCGGCTACACCTCCATCAACATCAGGGTAACAAATACTGCACTACTGATGAAATCCGAACGTCCCATTCTAGACTTGATTTACCGTCTACCCCTACATAATCGTCAGCTGGTTCACTTGACACATCAAGTCAGGGACCTATCAGACTTACAAAACTAGTGTCTTGAAAGTGGTCATTGTACCAACTAAGGCAGTGAATCATTTACGTTAAATGAAAAAAAGAGGTCTATACTATATAATATAACCTCACCATTAAAAAAATCCTCAATAGCTTCCTCTGTAATAGCATATGGAAGTCCACGTAATTTGACTACGTTTGAAGAAACGGAACCAGGATTTTTCAGCACATGCTGAGCTTCTTCGTTCGTTGCTGAAAAAACTAAAAAAACAACAACATGTAAAATCACAATGTTAAAATATAAATAAATATAAATAAGCATACTCTCAATATAGCGGTGTCCTAAAGTGTTTTTATTGAGTTTAAAGGCCTCTTTCTCATCGTATCCACTTTCTAATTCAACAAAAGCTTCTCCAGTGTTTTTTCCATCCCAGCGACTCAGCAC
Source organism: Cheilosia soror (assembly GCA_949372485.1). Lineage (NCBI taxonomy): Eukaryota > Metazoa > Arthropoda > Insecta > Diptera > Syrphidae > Cheilosia > Cheilosia soror. The sequence continues at coordinate 36,331,113 of OX443562.1, forward strand.
CATATGTATGCCTTTTGCACCATTCACGACATTAACATTTTTAAGAAAATCTAAAATTTCCTGATGAGTAACCGACCAAGGTAATCCACGCAGCCGTATATAGCAAGACATTTTCTAAAACATAAAAAAGTGTAAATAAATTAAAAGGGTACCTTAAAAATAATAACTTTTAGAATTGCAATCAAAACCAAGTGTCTAAACTCTAAAGCCTAAACTATCGTAAATGCATCTCTATATAGCATATATGTATGTACACTCTACGACACACCACGCCATACAAGACTGGTTCCGACTGAACTCGAGATCTATTTATCCGATTTTCATGATCATTTTTCTGATAGGTATATTGTAAAGGTAGTTTGGGCAAACTCAACCGATTTCAAATATTCTTCCAAAGTTTAATGGCAACATCATCCGTCTCAGTAAAAGTTAAGGCTGGATAGCCGACGGTATATGATTTTTCGCCCCTTTGGGGCAATACCTAAATGAAACTTTTATATTATTTTATGACTACTTTATAGCCAATAGTTTAAATTCGTTAGTCATTGAGGCGGAATTTAGATTTTTTTAGTTTAACCATTCTAAACTGCAAATTAAAAGGAAAGTTAGTAGAGGAACCAGAATTTATTTTTTGTCTGTTGTTAATAACAGAATACTCTCCAAATATTTATGTATCCGTTCATTAAATAGAAGTTTGAGGTTTGCTTTTTTAACGTCTGACTTGCCGGATGCACGTCGACCTAAGAGATCTATTGTGCTTGTCGTCAGATATATGTTTAGGTTAGTAGCGCTGATGTAGCTGATAATGCATTCACCAGAGGATTTCCTTAGTTCTTCGGTACTTATTATTTCCCTGGAGAATTCACATAATATGTGTTCGGCTGTTTTGTCTTCTTCTAGACATAGTCTGCACTCCGGTGAGTCGACTAAGGGCCATTTTATTCACTTACAGCTAGGTTCCAGAAATCGAGTGAAATCGAAATTGCAAATCGAGTGAATTCGTTTTCAGTGTTCTGCATTTCGAGCGATTCGGAAACTCTGAAATTTTTTCGAAATCACACGTTCACTTTGTCTCAATTCAGAAAAATTTGAAATCGAAATCGTTTACAGTGAAATGTAGAACACAAAAATTCATTTCCGATTTCATTTCGAGTGAAAGTGAAATGTAGAACCTAGCAGTTAAAGTTGAACACAACTAGGGGATTTTTATTCTCAACTTGAGAAATTGCTTTTATTCACTTGAAGTTGACTCGCTCAACTTCAGATATTCCGAAGTTGAGAAAACCAAGAGTTGATAAACTTTGGATTCGCTCAACTCCCCGAAAAAGTGGAAGTTATGAAGCAAACTTGGGGTTTTATGTCAAACTTCAGAATTTTTTTATTTGTTATTTCTATTTTTCATTTCATTTTTAAAATTGAATAAAATAATGTATCATGGAACTATTTCTGGGAAAATTGGCCAGCCTCTTCGAGCAGCGAATATGATAAGGAGATAGATAATTTGGTACGTAAGAGGCGGCAATGCAAGATGCTAAAACGTTTGGACTGGAAAAATGGGATGACCGTGATTTCATCTATGGTTTTCGTCTCTCAAAGCGGACGACAATGATGGTGTTCCAGCTAATAATAAATTCGTTGCCGTGTGATTGTACATCGCGAATTAGTTCGAATTGATTGAATTATAAATTGGATTGAGTGATGTGATTTTTTTCTTTGATAGATCAATTCAATTGCCGATTGTCGATTTCATTGGAGTGAACATCGCAACCGTTCCACCGACCACCGTATAAAAAAACGCAGAGTGGAAACTGTATAATTAATCATCATCGCTTGTGCGATCCTCCATATCTTAGCCATCGAAGATGCGCAACCACCAACGGAAGTACTAGGACTCACTGATATGCTGGCGGCCACATATGTTCCGTCGGCTACGCCTTTGCAAGCAACATCAGCATCCACTGACCACGTCCGCTCTCGATTGAATGTAATAAAGGATTGAATGAGAAAAATAATAAACAGACAAATTTGTATTGTTATGTTATATTATTTGTTTATAAATAGTATGTAGAAACATAAACTTAATCATACAAATATTCACTCCTATCATGGAACCCGCCGGGGGGAATCATTCACGGAAAAGAATATTTTGGTATCGGCGAATCCGAAAAGTGAACAGAAATCTGGAAAAAAAACTACACCCTACCAATAGTATGTGTTAATATTATGTATATAACTACCTATATGACATAATAACTGTTCAATTTGCGGATTCGACGATACCAAAATATTCTTTTCCGTGAACAATTCCCCCCGGCGGATTCCATGATAGGGGTGATTATTTTTTTGCTGCTGGTGTTTGAATGTTGGATGCAATTGCCATTGCAATTCAATGTCCGAACATTCTTTGTCCAGCGCAGCTCAATCTCATTCCAACAAAAGCCTCGTGAAAGCAATTACATACTCAGAGTTAGAACAAAAATGTAAATAATGGACATGGGCTTCATTTTGGAGCAATTACTATCATCTTTGTCATCCTTTTTTTCTTCATCTATGAATCTCCATTTTTCGTTGATATGATTATCCTTTTTAAGTTCATATGTTTTCATGGACAAACGAAAATAATTTGCAAAGCTGATGTACTATCTAATAACGCACTAATTACTAATATAGCTATAGCTATTTACAAAAGCAGATCAATTTGCTTCCATTAATTTTACATATTTTTTTTTTTTCTGTGTTTGGCAGGGACGTTCCCCCAATATGAATTACATTTGTTTTGTTCCCAGCTTTTTATAGCCGAATTTATAGCTGATTTGGGGATTGCACAGAAAGGTTCAGGTCCAATGAAAGGGGTTTCCAAGCCTTTCAGGCTAGTTCATCAGCTTTTTCGTTTCCTTCGATCCCCTTATGGCCGGGGACCCACCATAATCTGATTTTGTTCCTGGATATCAGTGTTTGGAGGGAATTGAAGTAGCGTAGTGCTGTTTTGGAGTCAATAATGTGTGAGCTAAGGGCTTTTAAAGCTTATTGACTGTCCGTGAATATATGGATGTTAGCGCCTTTAATACCAGTATTGTATATAAGGTTTGCGCATTCATTAATGGCATGGAGCTCTGCTTGAAATACAGTGGGGCTTTTTCTCATAGGTATTGAGACGTTCCTATTTGGTCCATGAATACCAGCTCCCACCCCCGAATCCATTTTAGACCCATCCGTATACCACTTTAAACTTGGCAGTTTGGTAGGTTATTGCTAACCCATGCTTCTCTGATTGTTGTCTTTTTTTGATGCATAGTGTCTTTGGTCAGCGGTCGGTAACCGCACAGATCATGTAAAGTTCTGGAAGTTCGGAAAATAGTTCCATTAGTTCTTGGTGTTCGCTAATATTTAACTCTTCCGTTTGCGTCAAACTTGCTGAGCTGCGTATTGCCACTACAGAAAGTTTTGGTTGCTTGTTGAATTTTACTATTTTACCACATACTATTTATGTGGGATTTCCAGCTTAGCTTTTTGTCGAGGATTACTAGTTGGAATACTCGATGTCTGTGTTGTTAATTGAAATTTGGTTTAGACTTAAATTTCTCCTTTTCGTATAAGGGACGATGACAGCCTTGCTGGGGTTTATAGAAAGACTTTCTGTTCTACACTAGTCTATGACTATCTTATGGGCGTTTTGCATACGTGTTGTAACCTTGATAGGTTCTTTGCCCCTAATAATGATGACTAGGTCATCAGCGTATCCAATTAATTCTATTGGTTTACCTGGTTTGGGGATAAATACCACGTTTACCTCCCTCTAGGTTTGTTGTATAAAAGAGAGTTTTGCTTTATAAAATAAGTAAAATTGCATTTTGAAATGTTAACTATTTTACTGCGGTTTAATGTTTGTATCGGTAGTGATATAAAATAAGTGGAAAAGTGATTGTCTTTGTAATAAAAGGATTATTAAATAAACAGAATAGTGTTCTATCGAATCCCAGTCGAATGTAACAATATTTTGAAAATTATTGTGTGTAGGTAGTACATATATCTACGTACACAACATCAATTTTTATTGATGATAACAGAAATTTCCTCTATTTTTAAATCATAATGATTGGTCCAGTCTGAAGAAGAATAATTATAAATTTGTGTTAAGGTTGCAGGTTGGCAATTCTGCAGACAACAGAAAAATTTTTTCCTGGGAGTAGTACAAATTTTTAAGGCAATTATAAAGAACGGAGTAATGTTTTGTTACACTTTAAACAATATCTACGTAACTTATTCACGATGTTAGGACAGGATCCTCTTTTTGTATTTCATGACCCATTTGGTTGGTCGCTTCTAAGTGCTCACTTTCGTATTTCGATTTGTGCTTACGCTTGCGATTGTACGTCGCTATGAAGAAAGACGTATTCGTTAGTGTGTGGTAGGAATTTCTGTATCAATGAAAATGAAATGAAATGAACAAAAATGATTATGAGCAAGCTATGTATCTCCAAAAAAAAAATCTCCAAAAGTGCACATTGACTGAATCATTTTTAAATCTTCATATCTGAAGGTTTTCTTCATTTAAATGAATCATTTGTGATTCATTTTCGAAGGCAAATGTTTGCTGGGACGCAACTTTTATTCCAGTGTAGGTTACCTTGGTGCTGCTGGAAGCTCTAGTATTGTTTTTTTTTTTATGTACAAATCGTGAGTATTTAGGATATGTTCAATTTGTACAAGCCCTTATGCTTTATCTAATAAACCACGCAAAACAAAATAGAAAACAATTTTTTTTTGCTAACTTAGAGCAAAGGTTCCTAATTTTATTTGGCCATGGAACCCTAATTGATCATACTTTTTTTGGCGGATCCCAATTTTTGATAATAACATTAGTGATTGTATCTTGTAGTGCACGTAGTTTGAATATTTTTTTCCTGCGTTTTTGTTTGAACGCCTAACGAAAAAAATGCGCGATTTTTTGAAAAAATAATAATGACCTATACAAGCTTAAAATGGGGTTCAGTAAATAAAACATTTTGTATAGTATTTCCTTAAGCTGCGACCATAGGTGTAGCTTAAGCTGGGACCGTAATGATAATGAACACGTTGCGACTCTTCATGAATAATTTCTTTTTTGTTCATTCATATTCACGCGTAAACAACTTGTTATTCGAACGTTCATCAATGATGAAAAAAGGCTTTGTCACACTTGTGAAAATGTGAATTTAGCTCAAGATATTTTTGGATTTTTGCTTCATGGCGAGATTTGGTGGCTTAAATTTAAATTTTTTATTTATATTTGAAGAGTTTGCAAAGTTTCAGATTTCTAAGTATGTACATGTAGTTGGAAAGTGTGTGAAAAATCGATTAATAGATTTTCACAAACAAACAGAAAATCATGTTCAGTAAAAACTTGTAAAAAAAGGAAGAGGAAGAGGAAGCGCTTCTTGGTTGATGAATATTTTTTTAATGGCGAAGACAATTGTTTCATGTCGTGGGAAATTAAAATAGATTGATCCTACTGCGTCTTTAATTCGAATTCAGGTTTTCAAAGGATTGTAGGTAGGTATGTGAATTGAATGGGTGTCTACAATAATAAAACATCTGGTGAACGTCAACCGTCGCTAGTAATGATAATTCTTAATGATTCGGTCCATCGTCTGCTTGGTGATGGTGCATCTATACATATTGCTGTTGTTGCTGCTACAATAGACTCTAGCTATACAAAATGCAAGCAAGGAATTGTGCGTGATCTTATTGTATAGAACTCCACAAGAACTAATCGAGTGCAGTCAAATGGCACCATGACGGAGCCCAAATTCTTGTTTGCAAAATAAAAAGGTTAAATAATTAAAAAAGGTTTTAAAAAAATTAGTCTTTCCCTGATATTGTGGCTTCCAAGTTATTCGAAATTAGGGGTAGGTACGTACAACATACATAATTTAGTTGATAAGGCGGAATGCAATTGAACACCGGTATTCGGTAGGTACTGTATTTCTAAAATTTAAATCGTAAAACTTACAACTCTCTACGCAAAAATCTTTTCAGTTTAAATGTTGAAATAAAAGAAATAAGAAAATACTGAGAAATACATGCCGGTTGGGTGAGTGCGAGGGTTGGTATCTACATACACATTTATTACCATTTTTATAGAACAGCCGCGTGTAGAACTAGAACCCACGCCGTCTGTGATACAAATCGAGCATATGAATAGAATAGTGAATAGGTACATGACAATCATTTGCAATCCATTTCACACACGTATGTTCATTTTATGCCGCTTCTTTTTTCTACTCCAAACAAACCTGTACTGATGTATGTACTATGTACAGAAGCAGAAGTAATTTACCTAAAAACACAACTTATATGTACTTAAATTTCTGAAATAAGACATTTTAGCTGCAGTTTCCCTCAGTGTATGAAAAATTGCAAATTTCTGTTCCATTAAACTAACAAACTGCTACTTCCTTTGCTTTTCTATAAGCGAAACCCAACGCCTGATATAATTATGTATATTATCTTTAACTAGTTAAATCGATTCTTATATTACTTGTTAAATTATTTTTTTATAATACCTTTACAAATAAATGTATATTATTAACACAATTTAATTACAATTCCACTCCCTTTTACACTCCAAAAACACCTTTAATCAAGATTAAACGCAAGTAAAATGAAAATATCCAATCGAGTCTTCTCACTCTCACTCACCATTCACTTACTTTGTTACACTCATACAATTTGCACCTTCGGAACATTAGTTTTCCAGTTATTAGAATATCCCATAACGTACTGAATATCCAGAACAGCTGCCATTCCAACCACAGAATACTACGTTTAATTCCAGAAAGTGAACTTGAATGCTATTACTATTTCTAAAGGGTGGCCCAAGAAAAGTTGTTTTGCATTTTTTTGGCTGTGTTGGTTGTACAGTTGTTAATTTTTCCTTATTTTATTACGTATTTGAGTTAGTTTTCGAATGTGGAACATGCCGCCACAACGCGCGTGATGATAAAAATTTTTTTTGGATTTTTGTAAAAAATCTCTACAAACTTATTTATTGAACTTTTGCATACACTTTTAACAAACATTCAATTTCAAGTCTGCAATGTTTGCAATTAGAATTTCGCACATTATTATAAACTTTTCACCAATAAACTATGCAAAACATTACCAGCCGTATTAATAATAGATCTCAAACAATTCTCTAACTCACTTGTTACGTAACTGGTAGTTAAAAATTTAACTCACTGACTAAATTTTCTTATTTATAAAGAAATATAACCCATGCATTAACTAATTGACGTGTTTCCTATTATCGTAGGTTTGTGATGGCAACGCTTCTCCAAATTGTATTGAAAACTGACAGGAATGCGTCCTTCTTTTCTGCTGCCATCTTCTTCTTGTAATGAAATTAGAATTTTCTTACTCTTACTAATGCAATTAATTTTTTTATATTTCGTTTTGAAAATCTATATTTATTTTTGAATGTTTTATATATAAATATTCTCATAGGTTTTTTTTCGTTTTTTTTTTTCGTTTAGCATAATCAATTTATTCAAAAAGGGTGAACCATGTTGCTCCACAATTTTTGCAAATTTATCCAATTATTTATTACCCTTTTACCACATTCATATCATTCAAACGAAATTAAACGCGAAACAACATTTTTCATTTTGCGCGGGAAACATGTTTTGCAAAGCTAACAAATCGCTAACACACCTACCGCCGTGAGTTAGTTATATAAAAGTTACGAAAGCTTAGTTATCTTCTAAAAATGATTATAAATAGTAATTTGAGTTTAACCAGTGGGTTAGTCATTAGTTAGGGATAACACGAAGTTCCGCAGCTTTTATTAATACGACTGGTAAAATTTGGTTTGTTTTCCTACAAGTTTTTTTGAAGTTTCAGTGAAAGAGAAAGCGGACTTCTGAGTTAAGCTAAGTACACACGACTGTCAGATCTTACAATATTGTCAGATCAGTGAAAAATGTGTCCCAATGTCTTACAACAACCGTCTGAACTTACAATTTTGTCTTACAATATTAGGCGTGTTTTTTTTTGCAATCCTATATAGGCTTAGATAAACACACAAACAAAAACGCTTTACTGTGACTTGGCATCACTATGCTAGTTGACATTATTGACTTTTAAGCTGTTTTTTTTTTTCACAAAAAAAAAATTTGCAGAGTCAATTAGTTTTTAAAATTAAAAATGACGAGAACAAGTTAGCTGTAGGCATATTAAAATAGTTTACAAATGAGGAGAAATACATTTAGTTTCAGATGGTTTATTTATTGTTGGCAAGCTCTGCAGCAACAGCAAGTTCCAGCCGTAAGAGTGAATTGCGAGACGTATTGGGTGTGCCTGCACTTTTAACGAATGATTCAGGATGATTCAAGTTCCAGCGGCGAATCAGTGGCAGTGCACAACTGCTTACGTGCACTATAGCATTTCAGCAGTCCCAGTCTGGTCCCAGTGTTTCTTCCTAAGTCCAAATTTTGAGTTGCAATTTTTCTTGTCCATATTTTGATTTCTGATGTTTGTTTTCCTTTTTTTAGGGGAGACTGGGGAACCTTGATCTGGTGGGCTGAGCAGTTTTCAACTAGCCTCGGACACTTTTGAACGGCAGTATTTGAAATTGCTTTTGGCAGCTAATAAGCTACTACAAGCTTTGTAATTTGTTAATAAAAAAAATTAACTTAATTTTTTCAATAAAAAAAAAACAAAAACGACTTAACAGAAGCCAATTACAAAGTATTTTACAAATGTCTAAAAAGAACTCTATAAAAACAAAAATGAGTTAGCTGTTCAGGAATTTGGGTGTTCTCGATGTTCCCGGAGTGTTGCGGTAGTAGCTTAGCCTTTATTTCAATGCCACTTAAAGACCACTTGTTCAAACGTGTACCGTAGCGTTTTGTTCAAACCTGCCCCAATAGGTTAAGCGACAAAAAAAAATCTGGTTTCAAATGAAGTTGTGCCTTAAAGATATATGTATTTTAAATACATAAAAAGAAAAACTCGCCACAAAATGTTTACACTCTTAAGGACCATTCACAAGAGAGCGACAAACTATTTACTTGCGAACGAATATTCGCAAGTTTTGACGGTCGGTTCACATGTTTTATTCGCTAGTTTGGGGAATGCGAATTAAATGATGTGGATTGCGCATAAGCTTGGACAATTAGGGGCAAAGGTGTTTTCGTTCGCGACAAAAAGTTTGGATAATTCGAAATTTCGTTATCTAAAATGTTTATAAATTTGTTTTATTAATATTTGTTGGTGGGATAATTAATTATCCTCCTCTTGGAACAATAAAATGTGCAATTTTCTGTTTATAAATCCATAAAAAGTTGATTGTTCGCATTTTATAAATTCGTTCGTTCACTTCCATGTGAATGATTCTTTACAAATAGAAAAATTAAAATATGCAATTCCACGCTTCCAAGTATTACCTACCTAAAAAGTTTAAATTTTGTTTAATGTGTAATTTTAAATATTTTTTAAATGTTTTCTTATTACGAATGTTCAAATGTGCCTCAGGATTAAAGGTGCCCCAGTCTCCCCTAATAATTTTGGTTGTCAAACTAAAGTCATTTATGACACAATCGATAGCACTTTCGATAGCTCTTTCGATAACATTTATAGCAATCGTAGATTGGTAGCACAGTTTTTATCTGGGCTAAAGCATAAGCCCCGATGATTATCCGGGCTAACGATTCGTATGGAAAACTTGCTAAGCCTATATAGGATTGCAAAAAAAAAACGCGCCTATTGTCAAAAATGTCATTGTCAACCCATTGTAAAACATCCATCTGACGATCGTCGGAACAAGTCTGAACACACAATTTTTATTATTATTATTATTTTTTTTTAACCCATGGTATAGACGCGAAATCGAAGTTTACTTTTATACACAATGGAAAATAATTTAATCGATGCAAACAACTGTGCATTGAAAAAGTCGCCAGCATCAAAAAAAAACTAAAAAAAAAAAATGTATGGTCTGAAGTTTGTGATATAATTCTTATTTTCTGTGTTTTTTTTGTAGAACTCGGCAGTCGACAGTTCCTTTTTATTAGATATTCATATTGGCGAAGGGGATAGGTATACTGTCAACAGGAATATGCCGTGATTCGCAAAAAAATGCGATAGAGTTCTGGCTCCTCAGCTCGCAATTCGACGAGTAATTTGGAGTGGAATCCCTTCTGCTGACGACGGGCTATCGAATCCTTTGTATAAACACGGCGTTGTTTTTGAGGAAATTCATCTTCCTCGTTGTCTTCCAACACGTAGGCAGTTAAAATAGTTGCGAGTGCAATATTTTAATCCATTATCCTTATTACAAAAAACAACCCACAAGACTTTGAATTTATCTGACAACAGATCGACCAATTTTTCATATTCAAATATCTGCCGACCGTGTGAACACACAGTTTTCAACCGTACAACGTTGTCAGAAAAGTCATTGTAAGACCACTGTAAGACATGCATCGGACAATGAAATTGTAATGCTATGTTTCGACCGAACGCTAATCCCGAGATTAAGTGCAAGAGGTTTAAAATTAATCCTGAAGTGTTTCCACCAAAAAAGAAGAGATTTATTTGACATTTCACCAGATGTTGGCATAAGCTGTCCAATCGAAGTGTAACAAATGATAAAAAATTAAACAATTTCTACTTTCGAAATTAAAAGTAAAAACAAAAAGTGAGTGGCAGTAATCTAAAAATATTATTACCGCATCATTTTGTCCTCAAAACTAATATGTATGAACGTTTTAACGATTGCATTGGCAAGAAGTCGCTATTAGGGGTAGGTACCAAAAAAACGATTTTTTTTCTTTTGCTCATCTAAAACGTAGCATAATGCTATGTTTCCACCGAACGCTAATCCCGAGATTAAGTGCAAGAGGATTAAAATTAATCTTGAAGTGTTTCCACCAAAAAAGAAGAGATTAATTTGACATTTCACCAGATGTTGGCATAAGCTGTCCAATCGAAGTGCAACAAATGATAAAAAATTAAACAATTCCTACTTAGAAATTAAAAGTAAAAACAAAAAATGAGTGGCAGTAATCTAAAAATATTATTACCGCATCATTTTGTCCTCAAAACTAATATGTATGAACGTTTTAACGGTTGCATTGGCAAGAAGTCGCTATTGGGGGTAGGTACAAAAAAAAAAACTATTTTTTTCTTTTGCTCACCTATGACATAAATGTCAAATGTAGCTCTGTTTGTTTTGAATTTTAGACATTTCGACCTGTGGAGAGTGTGTTCAGAGACCGCACTCTACATGTAAACCTAGTCAGTTTAGGAGATTAATTTTTAATCTCCTTTTTATGAGATTAATTTTTGTATGATAAATCTCGAGATTTATACGAGGTTAACGAAAATTAATCCTAATCTCAGAGTAAAGGCCCCGACCCATAGAATCCGTCGCAACCGTTGCGTCGACGGATTGGCGTATTTGACGGAACGAACAGTCCCATAGAATTCGTCGCATACGTTGACAGCCGATGACATATGAGAGACAGTTTCTCTCATTATCTTATATTTCCACCAATGAAAATGCTTTTTACTCTCACGCTCTGCCAACTTTCAACGGTTCGACGGACAGAAAAGTAGTAAACCTACTTTATCCGTTTCCAGTTTCTCAACTTAATTTTCCTGGAAATTTGGTGGAAGAATACATTGTTTTATGGTGTTATTAAAAAAATTGTTAGTACTTAACAAAATGTATACCTAAATATATTTTTTAATGGGATCATCTCAGAAATTTTGTATGAAAAAGGAGGAAAAAGTGGCTAAAATAGTAATTTTTAGAATTTTTCAAAAAATCATAAAAAATATTAGCGAATAGATTTTTGAAAAAAAAAAACTTTTGCGTCAACAATTTTTTTTTTAAGACAGTGGAAAAAAATCAAAAAAGTAGACTTTCACAAAAATTCTCAATTTTCAATGAGTACTTATTGGGTTAAGGAAAATTTTGCATCATTCAAAGAAATCCGTTTCCTACAGTCAAGGCTAATGATATGTAAGAGTGAGACCCAAGCCTAAAAGTTGAATTTAGGCCGCCATAACTTTTTTATGGAGATTTGTGGTCTCACTCTAACAGATCATTATCCTTGACTGTAGAAAACGGATCTCTCTCTCTGAAGTCATGCAAAATTGCGTGGCGTGGTAATGTAAATCCAGCATCAAACGGAATTTAAATGATCTTTCCATTGATGCCAAAATTCACATGAAGTAAGTTCAAATTAGGAGTAGAATTAACTTTAGTTTTGTCAAAATACATATGCCGACCAGTGTATGTATTTATTTATTTATTTATATATTTATTTTATATTTTTATATTTAATTATTTCGCTTAAAATTATAGCAAAAAAAATAAACAAATGAAAAAACAAATTTTTTTGTTACAAGACAATAAACCCTATAATTCAGAAAAAATGCAATAACTTGTCTTTCTTTCATGTTTTTTTAACCAAATTTTGTTCAAATATGTGTTTGCCCATCTAAATAGGTGTGCAAAATTTCATTGCTCTAAGTTTATTAGTTCAGATTTTATAGATTTTTTTCCGCTCTCCCATACAAAGTGCCCCACTGTGCGGCGGGCCCAGGATTTTTCATGGTTGGTGCTGTACAAAATCAAAGGAGCGCCATTAACGCACGCATACTTGAAAAATCCTAGGCTCATTGTATAGCATGGAAAATCATTGCCGCCATTAATTTTGACATTTACACGTATTCACCGACAGGGTAATTTTTTCCCGGCGGGAATCGGGTAGGTGCACGGGAAGTCGGCAGTCTATTGACAAATGTATGTAGCTTTGGTTGTGCGCTACTACACAAAAGTGTGAAACGTCAGTGGAACGATTGGCAAATGAAATTTAATCAACAAAACTCGTTTATTTAAAAATTAACATTAAACATTAACAAAAGGAAATTCACAAAAATAGATATTAATTAGAGAACACGTCTGGTGTCTGGTCAGAATGAGATCGGATAAGATTGCAGCTGCCGAATATGTCGCGCCGAAACCAGATGCATTAAAAATCTCTTTAGCATCTTAAGCGCCCCATGTCGTCAGTATTATGTTGATGATAAATTAGTCGCCACAGGTACTCTCCCCCCAGTGAGCTTCGAATTCGACGGGAACGTGACAGTCTTGGAAGTATTGGAAATCTTGGAATATGTTGCACTTGGTCGTTGTTTGAACTGTGGCGTGTCAGAATCATCTTTGACGAAATAAGATGGTTTTAGTCTGCTTACAGATACAACTTTCACATCTCCTTCAATTTTAATTTTGAAAATGTTGTCGTTGATGCGTTCCAAAACTTCATGTGGTCCAGAGTACGGCGGTTCAAGTGGTTTTCTGACAGCATCAATTCTGAGAAAGACATGGGAACAGGAGTAAATGTTTTTAAGAACAAACATACGTGATTTGATGTGATGTGCTGTTGCAGTAGGTCTTAGTGTTCTGATGTGCTCGCGAAATTTCTCCAAAAAAATTTGCGGATCAGCAGGCATGTCCTCAGAAATGAAAAATTCACCGGGCACTCGCAACCCAGTACCAAACACGAGGTCAGCGGGCGAAGCGTTTAAATCCTCCTTAAAGCATGTGCGGAGTCCAAGTAGTACTGTAGGCAGTGCTTGTGGCCAAGGAATTTGGGAGTTGCACATGAGGGCTGCTTTGAGTGAGCGGTGCCATCGCTCAATAATCCCATTAGCTTGTGGGTGGTATGCTGTCGTTCGGATGCGATTTGCGCCAATCATCCGTGTCAATGCTTTAAAAAGTGAACTCTCAAATTGAGCTCCTTGGTCTGTGGTTATGGTGAGCGGAGTACCAAACTGAGCTATCCAATTAGCATAGAAGGCATCGCAAACGGTGTCGGCTGTCATGTCCATTAGGGGAACTGCTACTGGCCACCTGGAAAATCTGTCAATTATTGTTAAACAGTACCTGAGATTCTTCACTGTGGGTAGTTCGATGAGGTCCATATGTATGTGGTTAAATCGATTGTTAGGCACATCAATTTTGTTTGGAGTAAGTTGGGTATGTCGTTGGATTTTGCAACGCTGACAGGCTATGCAATTACGAGACCATTCAAGGGCGTCCTTTTTGATTCCAGGCCAAACATACTTCTGCCTAAGTTGACGGCATGTACCTCGGCCACTTGGATGCGATAGTCCATGGATTGTGTCGAATGCTTGTCGTCGAAGAGTGGCAGGGATGTATGGACGAACCAGTCCGGAAGAAATGTCGCAGTGTATTATATGACGTCCATCGATGGATAACCGCTGGAGCTTAAGAGAGTTGTTGTTGTTTTTAAGCAGATGTTGCAGCTCGTTATCTTGTTGTTGTTGCTCCTGGATGTTTTCAGCAGTTAACAGTGTTGGCATATTGATTGAGCAAATGCGGGATAATGCGTCGGCAACGATGTTGTCTGCTCCCTTGGTGTAAATTATTTCTGTAGAAAACTGCGAGATGAAATCTAGTTGTCTCAGCTGTCTTGGTGAGGCTTTTTCAGCTTTTTGAGCAAATGCGTATGAAATCGGTTTGTGGTCAGTTTTAATGATAAACTGCCGACCATCGAGAATGTGACGGAAAAACTTGACTGCGGCGAAGATCGCTAAAAGCTCTCTGTCATAAGTGCTGTAGTTGGTTTCCGTAGGACTGAGTTTTCTTGAGAAGAATCCAACAGGTCTCCAGATAGCGCCTTCAAGCTGCTCTAGGGTAGCACCGATTGCCGAAGCAGAAGCATCCGTCGAGAGTGAGAGTGGTAATGTTGGTGAAAGAAAAGCTGTTTGGGCTGCTGAAGCGACACTTTGTTTGCAATCTGATAAGGCTTTTTCGCTTTCAGCCGTCCAATTCACTTTACGTTTATCATTCTTTTTGGCATCCTTCAGGTACATGTTGAGTGGAGCCTGCAATTGAGCAGCGTTCGGAATGCACTTGCGGTAATAATTAATAACCCCTAAGAAGCGACGTAAATCAGTGATGGTCTCAGGCTTGAGATAGGAGAGAATTGCCTCAATCCGTTCAGATGGTGGTTGATATCCGTCTTTGTTGATGGTGTAGCCCAGATAGTTTAGTTGTTCTTTGCCGAATTCACATTTGCTAACATTGATGGCGAGCTTATGTTTGCGAAGGATGATGAAAACTTGTTGTAAATGGGTTATGTGTTCCTCAAAAGAGTCAGACGCAATGATAAGGTCATCAATGAATATTCCAACGAAGTCCAGGTCTCTGAAAATAGTGTCCATGTGTCGCTGGAATGTTTGTGTTGCGTTTCGTAGACCTGGTGGCATGCCCAAGAACTCGAAGAGCCCGAATGGTGTTGTGATGGCAGTCTTCGATACGTCCTCTGCAGCCATTGGAATCTGGTGGTATGCACGCACCAAGTCAATAGTTGAGAATATTCTTTTACCATGTAGTCGCTGGAACAAGTCTTCGATGAAGGGAACTGGATATCGATCAGGAACTGTCTGGGCGTTTAAACGTCTGTAATCGCCAGTTGTTCGCCAGCCACCAAGCTTTTTGGGTACCATATGAATTGGACTGGCATATTGGCTGCTGGATGGTCGGATTACATTGTGATGCAGCAGAAAGTCGATGTCATCTTTGGCTACTTTAAGTTTTTCTCCAGCTAATCGGCGCACGCGCTCTACAACGGGTGGTCCGGTGGTCACAATGTGATGAGATACAGCTATGGTGGTGTCAGCTGTTGGTGTTGACGGGGGCATGGTGATGTCAACAAAATCCTGTAGTAGCTTCGCAATTTGTGGGTGTAAGTTGGCAAGTGATTGCTGATCAACAGTGGATATATTATATTCCACGGTTGCAACAATGCTTCCGTTGGTAGACAGAGATGTGAGCGGGTCAACCAGGCGATGTTTTTTTAGGTCGATAAGTAACCCAAAATGCACAATGAAGTCAGCTCCTATTATTGGTGATTTGACATCAGCAATTATGAACGACCATTTAAATGCACGTCGTAGGCCCAAGTTGACAGTTAGCACTACCTGTCCATATGTGTTGATGGTTGACGAGTTTGCAGCATACAGCTTGAAAGGTGTTGGTTGATGCGCCTGCTTGATTGATGTACGTGGTAGCACGGAGACAACAGAGCCGGAGTCGATCAGAAACTTCAGATGAGTAGCCTTGTCGTACAGATGCAGGCGGAATTCCTTATTTGAATTGATGCAGTTGAGATGAGTGCTGTCGCCAACCGCCTCTACGGGCGACAGCCGGATTAGTTTTCCGACTTTTTGGTGTCTGGCTTGTAATTGCAAGGCTGCAAACAATGCTGAGCTTTGTCCCCGAAGCGCTGATGGTAATGGCACACTGAGTTGGAGTCTCGCGTTCGAGATCGTGACCGAGATTGAGTTTGCTTGTTGTCACGTTGTTTGCTTGACATGTCTCGAACTCGAATTGAAAGCTCGGCGATGGATCTCTCGACGCTTAGCAATCGTTGCTCCAGGAGTTTAGAGTCACTGCATCCGTGAGGTTTACAACCATCACTGGAAGTGTTTGAAGTGGACATAACGTAGGAGCAGCTGGTATTGTTTTCCATGAGGCTGTCTGCGACATCTGCAAGTTGGTCGAGCGTGGCTTCCTGTACAACCTTGAGGATTTTGGAGACTGTTTCAGGGAGAAGACCCAACCATTTTGTTCGAAGAAGATCTTCCGTGGCCCTGGTACCGCCGAGAGTTCTCATCATCCTAAGGAGTTGAGAAGGTTTCTTGTCTCCTAGCTCCAATTCAGTAAGTAGCTTGTGCAGCTGGCGTTCAACTGATTCAGAAAATCGTTTAATGAGATTTTCTTTCAATTTAATGAATTTGTCCTTGTCTGGTGGTGTACGAATGATGTCAGAAACTTCCTGAAGAACGTCTGAGTCAAGGGCTGCTACCACTGCGTAGTACTTACTGCTATCTGACCTGATGTTTCGGTTCCTGAATTGCGCGTCAATTTGGATGAACCAGAGTTCTGGATCTGTTTTCCAGAAGGGAGGAAGTTTGAAGTGGGCGAGTGAGACAATGTCGTCGTCGTTGTTAGCGTTTGCCAAAGGCATTTGGACGATTGCTGGTGGCTCATCAAGATTCCTTCGTTGGGGTGAATTTGAACGAGACATGTTTTAAAAATACTCACTTACGTTGCCCCAGACGTATCACGTCGGGGTCACCAATTGTAGCTTTGGTTGTGCGCTACTACACAAAAGTGTGAAACGTCAGTGGAACGATTGGCAAATGAAATTTAATCAACAAAACTCGTTTATTTAAAAATTAACATTAAACATTAACAAAAGGAAATTCACAAAAATAGATATTAATTAGAGAACACGTCTGGTGTCTGGTCAGAATGAGATCGGATAAGATTGCAGCTGCCGAATATGTCGCGCCGAAACCAGATGCATTAAAAATCTCTTTAGCATCTTAAGCGCCCCATGTCGTCAGTATTATGTTGATGATAAATTAGTCGCCACATGTACAAGTTGGCCTGCGATATCTGGTAGTGAAGAAAAGAACCCTATCAGACATACAGAAATCTGTCATCGGTAAGCGGTACGTGTATTTTTGTACAGATAATTTATTTATTTTATAAATGAAAAATTATTTTAATCGAGGTAAACGCCTTGTCGGTCTAAAATTCAAGTATTGTTTATGAAAAATAAAACAATCCCGGGTCCATAAAATTATGTTTAAATCGTTTAAAAGTGGAATGAAAAACTTGTTTTGGTTTCGTGTAAACAATTTTTTTTTTTGGATAAGACTCTTTTTTAACTGTTTAAAGTTCTTCAAATTATTGTTAAAATTCCATTTATTGTGCAGCATTATCCCAAATACCAATAGCGTACCCAACTAACCGAGATTTATCTCAGACTTTCTCGATAACCATCTGCGATATTGCAGAATATTTTAGCGGCATAAAACGCTCCATTTGGGAAGGGGAAGAGCTCGTCAAGGCTGGTTGTGTGATACAAGATCCAGGAAAGAGTGAGGTAACTGGTCTGGTCATAAATGCATCCTCGATGACTTCAAACCCCCACGAAATCAAACTAAGAATCTTGTTAATGGTTAAACCATTTTGTCTATATGAGTTGCACCACATTGCGACGCTCGATCCAACACTTTTTCTTTAGTTTCCATTAGCGTAAACTAATTAGGCATTTATTTTTATGTTTTTACATGAAAAATGTATTTATTATTCACAATATTTAATTATTTAGTGGCGCTTAGCTTCTTTTCCATATATTTTTTTCGCTGATCTGTCAAATTTGTATGTCTAGTAGGGTTCAAATTGTCGCCGCTAGGGTACACCCTCCATTTCTCAATTCTACTGGTTTGTGGTCACCATCCCCGTAACACACACAAACACGACCTTCAGTTGTTTGGAAGAGAATTTTGTTTTTAAAGCGTAGATTGTGAGGTTGATATCTAGTTCCTTGATAATCGTTGGTTTGTTTTTCGTTGCCGATGCCAATGCCGACTGGCAATTACTTATTATCATTATCACTTATTATAATAATGTAGTGATTATGTAGTTTGTGATCGCTTGTGATTAGCACTTGGGAGTGTCAGTGACCAGCGTGTCTCTGTCTATAGTTTTCGAAAATCCACTTAATTTTGTTGGGGAATGTTTTTTTACTACTATAAGGGATTAAAGTGAGCGTGTGAATTATGAATCCTGATAATAACTTACTTCAGAAGTTAGAAACTGTCTTGAATAGCTTCCTGACCAAGGACTTCTGCAAAGGCAATAATGCACAATTTGAAATGCTGGTTACTCACTTGTCAAAAAAAGGTAAATTTTTCGATTTCATTTAACTAAATAAACAAAAGACAAATTTTAATGACATTAATTTACAAAAGCTTATCTACAGGTAGGTATCACATTTGTACCAAAAATTACAAACGTAGATAAAATGTAATTAGTAAATTTTACAAACCATACTAATCGTATAAGTTTGTAACGTTTCAGATCATAATGACGTCTTGCAAGCACCTGTTGTTCTTGCATGGATCGACCATTGCGTTAATACTCTTTTGGATGATTTTAACACTATTCACCATGCAGTCATTTCTTTTATGATAAATCTTTGCGCCATTGTTACGGAAAACGAATGGCTAATTATTGGACTCCGTGAAAAAAATACTGTGAAAAAGTAAGTACATACACATTATTATCATTATTTCTATAGTAAGACCAAGTTCAGAGTTCTCTCACGTCTACGCACTTATCTTACAATGAGATTTAATTTGATTACTTTGTACGTAAAGCCATTAAATAATATAATATTGTAGATAGGTAGATAGAATGGATGCTCTTGTGATAGCTGTCACAGACAGCATCAGTTAGATTCATTGTACACATTACGGGATCAATCTGTGAAATACCTGTTACCCCATAGAATACTTTTGATAGCAAGCTATGACCTATGAGCTGTGCAATAGATAGAATACCATTTTTCATAGAATACTATTTGTGGTCAATTTGTGGTCTCCACCATGATGGAATAAGTATAAGGTGGTCTCGTCGGCAAAAAGTAGTCCCTTAACTATACTAGGTTCAGCGTAGTAAGTGTAAGTGAAACGACAATAGAGTGTGCAGAGAGAGTATGTTCATGAGTATGTTGAATGTTGATTAACCTTTAAGTGGAGTGGAATTGGTTTGAAGTTGCCTATTATAATAAAAAACATTTTTTTTTGCACAAGGGTTGACGTTTTGCAAACAAATTCGTCCGCACACAACCTTTCGCTTCAACAAGCAAACGCTCTCTGAACGTTAAGGGACCAAAAAACGAACGATTCGGCAGCCGACGAGACCACCTTATACTTATTCCATCATGGTCTCCACGAGCAATTCTCATAGCATGCTATATGGCATTCTATAAAAAATTATTCTTGTAGATCCAGAGTATCATTTGTTTCTTGAGGTGATTTTACTTAAATCGTCAGTGTACGCGCTCACAAGCCTCTCTGTTCCAGTATATCTATCAGTTCGTCCACTGCAAGGGGCCATATGACGATCTTCACGGGTCCGCAACGTGAAACTATGCGGTTACCAAACGTTTCCTTCAATAAATCAATTGTGGCACGAGCTGTGTGACATGTTGCGTCGTCTTGTTGAAACCACAGCTCCTGCACATCATGGTTGTTCAATTGATGAACGAAAAAGTCAATAATCATGGCTCTATAGCGGTCACCATTGACTGTAGCGTTCTGGCCAGCATCATTTTTAGAGAAGTACGGACTAATTATTCCACCAACCCATAAAGCACACCAAACAATCAGTTTTTGTGGATGTAACGGTGTCTTAACATACACTTGAGGATTATCAGCATCCCAAATACGGAAGTTTTGTTTATAGACGTATCCATTCAACCAAAAGTGAGCTTCATCCATAAACAAAATTCGCTTATAAAAATTGGGATCAACGGCAATATTGTTTTGGCCCCATTCACTGAATCTACGCTTTTGCTAGGCTTAAATTTTTGCACGAGTTGGATTTTGTAAGCACGCAAACTTAAATCTTTCCGCAAAGTGGATGGAAACATACAATTCCTCTGCACGATGGCGGATAGACTGATTCGGGTCTTCCTCTACGCTACGCTCTACAGCAGCAATGACTTCTTCTGTACGCACTATGCGACGTCTCTGTGGATGCGTATTATCATTTAGAGTTAACGTTGTGCGAAAACGTTCCATAGTTAATCGAATTAATACAATGATTTTAAAAATAAATTTGCACAATTTGGAAGGCGTCAGTCTATTCTGACGAAATGGCCGCCAGTTTAAATAGTGTTACCAACTTAAAGTTCTATACCTCAAAACACCCTTGATTATATGTACCATTAAACATACAAGAAATTTCTTGGTGAATTGTCCTTCGCTAATTTACTTGCATCTACATTCTACATAAGTCTGAGAATAGCAAACTATTTTTTTTTTCTCTTTTATCATCAACCCAATCGGATGCAGTTGGATTTGATGGAGTTCACCCGGTTTTCGTCAAAGCTATTTTGCCAATTCTGCTGCCATATATAACTCATGTGATTAATACTATTTTAATGACTAATGGAAAAAGGCTAAAATAAAACCAATCCGTGATGAATTCAGATTCAATCTAACCTTTTCTTTCTAAGGTTTGTGGACGAGTTATGCATAAGCAACTGAATGAGTACTTGATTTCTAATAATTTGCTGGTTTCAGTGGATTTTGGATTTTGTGCCAAACACAGCTGCTTTAATAAATGTCGTCGCTCTCGATCACTTCGGTGAATCGAAGATTGTTGCGCTTGATATTTCAAAGGCATTTGGCAGTTTGACACCAAGCTCTTTTGTCGAAAATGCGTGCTTATGGAATCGATGCGTCTCTTATTCAATGGATTAGAAACTACCTTTCTGGCCGTTCAATTAAAGTTGTTTTGGATGGGTTCAAGTCTGAAATTGACCATATAAATGCTGGTGTTCCCCAAGGTGTCGTTCTGTCTCATTTTTATAAATGATCTCTTGTCTGAAACTTCTAATCCAATTCATTCCTTCGCTGATGACAGTACTCTTAGCTTGTCATATTATTTCCAGGACTCACGTCCTTGCTCTTCGGCCGTAGAACTGGGAACGGCAACGTATGTTAAGCTCATTAAATTCCGACCTTGACAGTATTTTAAAGTGGGGTTCAACCAATAGAGTGGAATTTAATGCTTCAAAATCACAATGCATTCTGCTTTCTCTAAAGCGAAACCCGAACCTAAAGCCATTATCCATGAATGGCACCATCAATCAAATTGGGCCATATCACCGAAACCGAAAGACTTTCCATTCTCGGTATGTGCGTCCACGACAACATTCGTTGGAATGACCATATACCCGAAGTCGGCAAGAATTCTGCGAAATGTCTAGATGCAAGAAATATTTTACCCCTTCTGATTTGGCTACAATATAAGCCGTTCATTCGCCCAAAACTTGAGTACAATTCCCATATCTTGTGTGTTATGGCTTTTTTAACAAACAGTGCTCAAATGAAATTGCCAGCTACATTCCGCCCCTTCAGCAATTCAACCGCAATACTCGCCATGCTATGAATGCCCATCATTGAGCCTATCTTCGGGCGTACTATGAAATATAGAGAATATTTCATAAGCCGTACAACACGAATGTGGAATGCCTTGCCCACCACTGTCTTTCCTCCTCAGTACAATTTACAGACATTTAAAACCAATGTGCATCGGAATCTCCTATATTCTCTATCCCAATTTCCCTAATGCCCGCGCTGTGAAAATCACATTGCACTATAAGAGCAGTCATAACCTCTTTAGCGCGTGTTAAAATTATAAAAAATTGCATCTGTCGAGTCATCGGTAATTTGGAAACAAGCTCACTCCGTAGTGTTGGGTACGCGATGTGATGCTCACCTCGAGCATTCGTTACATTAGTTACCTTATTCGCAAAATCGACTAGTGACATTAAGTCGATTCAATACCACGATTGGTGATATCGCGAATATTTTCAATTTGGCTACCAATGAGATGTTCCGGCCGTCCAAACATTTCCTCGAGTGTTTTCACGATTTCGTTAACGTTGTTTGAATTGGAGAGAAGAGATTCAACAATTTCTCTTGCGCGTCCCTGTACAGCATGGCGAAGACGCATGATTTCGAGTTTCAAGTTTTGAGTAATCGAAGTCCTGAGTTGTGCTGGCACCTGTAAATACAATTGTAAATACAACTACCTACTCACAACAACTACTATTTAAATTCAATTCTACGAAATTTGTTTTTCATTATTTTGCTTACAATAATTACAGGATTACCACAATTGTTAACGATAACTTTGAGAAGCTTACACCATCAATCAAATTGGGCCATATCCGCCTTTTGAGAGCAGTATCCAAATATAGTATAGGACTTCAATGGATGAAAACAAGCAAGTCATGGCGTTACTTAATAAAATACTGCAGCGGAGATCACACGCTTTATGTTGTGCGGGAGTCATCAAACTTGTTATGCGATATTTTGCATCAATATTCAACAAAAACCTATGATGATGAATTGTGCCTCGAAATATTAAGCGAAATTCTCAAGCCAATAAATCAGAACGTCTATCAGGATAGCTCAATGATTGTAAATGTCGATGACACAGACGTTCAGAAGGAAATGGTTGCGTCATTAGATTTAATATCGATGGTGTTTCAGAAAAATGTGGAAAGTAACGAAAAATCGTCTATTCCACACTTGTGTGAAGTACATCATAAACTAGAAACTAATATTTGGAAATTGGCCGAAATGACTCACAACGAGTATTTTCTGGGGAAAATTTTGAAAGCCTACACCAGCTATAATTTTGCAATGCTTATATACGAAAAATGGAAAAGCAATGAAATTGATCCGCTGGAGTTCAATCGTTTTGGCGTGAATTTTTTTAACACGATGAAATGCTGTATTGGTCGCAGAAATTGTGGTACCTTTTTGAAGTTGACAAAACTCAATCATCGTCTTTGGAAAAAGTTGGGCAGCAGAGCTCCATCTGAGATATTCATAGAAAATGAATCAATACAATTTGAGAATCAACTTGCTATCTTCCACGTTTTGCCAGTGTTGTGCACAGTTGTCAAAACTCAAAATGAAGAAGAAGGCATATTTAATCAGTACATGATGAAACTCTTTTCAATTTCTAGTGAATTTACAATAAGAATTTGTTACACATTTCGTGATATTCTGCTAGATAGCCCTGATCTAAATGCGCATTTAGGTTACAAAACAATTCATGAAATTTTATCTATGAAATCAATTTTGAACAAAGACCAGGCTATTCTTATATTTCAAGCACTGGTTTATGTGCTCAAAGAATTTGCAATTGACGTGTATTCATGTGATAATATTATGAATGAAAACCACACACAAAAGGACTTTGTTCTGACTATACCACAAGTTTTGTATGCCACCCTTATTTGTGTCCACACATTGGTTAAAAAGTATAATATCACTTGGAAAGATTCCATTGAAACGATGTGTTTGACTGACTTCGTTTTAATAATTTTGAAGAATCCTAATTTGACCACGTTGGTAAGAAATTGCTAGCATGTATCGTAATATTTATCACTTAATGTCTTATTTCTAGATGGTAGTACAAGCAATTAAACTGACCCAACTATCTGTTGAACATTTCCTTTCACCAAACATGGCATTGCTGGTTGATAATTTGAAAGGATCCGGACTTCAAAATCTTGGGCCAATTATAATTAAAAATCTTTACAATATTGAATGGGAAGTCAGAGACAGCATTCTTGAACTGGTTACATCTGTTGTTTCAATATCACGATTAAGTAAGCCAATCACTATTTTTATTGCACCTATATATTTTTTTGGGATATCCTTACAGAATTTATTGATATCTATGTGTTTTTAAGATTAACTACAACAAATTTGTAAATGATTATCCCAAAGGCAGCTTTCATTTTAATAGCAAGTAAGTAAGCTTAATTCCAGCATCAGACGTCACTAAAATGAATTAGGGTTTCTACTCTAAACAATCTTATTAAACTGCATTTCTACACTCTTTACTTACGCTCTGCACGAGACAATCCAGTTTGCTATTCTATTATTATGGTCACTGATATTATCGCGGACAATGCTTAAATTTCTGCAAACAAAGAGCTCCGACTTCCATATCGCCTCTGGCGTGGTTGTTGATTTTACTCAATTTTCTGTTGTCAATTTAAGCATGACTTTTCTGTATGCCGATCGTTAACTGTTTCTTCTGCCGCGTCTTTCATCTTAGAGGCGTGTTCGTGTTCTGCACACGTGCATATTTACAGACAGGGCAATTGAGAGGAGATTTCTAACGAAACTAATATTTATTCACATCAAAAAGAAGGTTGCCTGCAAAATGTTAAGGGAACACTCACACTAAATTTTTATTCCCGCCACCCATTATTAATTTGAGCGTGTCCAATACATCGAAATCTCTCCAGTTGTCTTAACGTCAACTTGTAACAGACATAAAGCCCCAAACAGACTTATAGATATTCGCATAGTTTTAATATGATCATTCAAAATATAAATAAAATACAGCAGTAACCTTATGTTTAGCAATCCTAAATGCAATCCTGCACCCAGCTGTTAATGTAGATTAACATGTAAGCAGAGCTTGGAAATAACTCAACATTTTTATACCCTTCACAGGAAGGTATGTACTGTACATATTCACTTTCTCATTACATTTTTTGTGTAAGTCGGAGGGGAAATATTGCATAAGATACTGCTGTGTAATAAGCAGTTATGTCAAATTCTTACTGAGTAAAACCCCCCTTTTCATGCTCTTATTCCTCGCGGGACTGCTGTCAAGCATTACATCGCGAGGGGGTCATAGCCGGCATATTCAGGTTTTCATGCTCCCGCATTGCATTACGTTGTCGCTCATGTTGGCGTTGCTTCTTCATGTTGGTTGCCATAGTATTGCTGATTGCTTCGCATCCTCCTCCTGTTTGCCGCATCAGGCTAGTTATGTTTTCTAGTGTCAGTTCCACACCAATTTTCTCCCTCAGCATTTTCCGTTCTTCTTCATATCGCGGGCATTACATGCTCCGCGTCTTCAACAGTTCTTGTACAGCATGGGCAAAAAAGATTGTCGTTGTGTCCAAACCTGTACAGGTAAGCCCTAAAGCATCCATGACCTGTAAGCATCTGTGTCAAATAGGAATTTAACTCTCCATGCTTTCTGTTGATCCAATCGTAATTTTGGGTATGATTCTGTGCGTCCATCTTCCCTTGTCAGAGTTATCCCATCTCTGCTGCCAATCTTCTAAACTTACCACCCTTTGATTTAAAGTGTTATCTCCTGTTGTCATTGATGTTCCTGCCGTTGTTCTGCTGACGAGGTATTTTTCCTGTGCTTCTCTTGCAAGGAGGTTAATTATTGGTACCATGCCAGCTACTACGCACACTGCATCGTAGAACGTCGTTCTAAAGGTGCTAGTTCAGTTACCGTTATTGTCTCCATAACTTTTCTGCTGCTGATGAGTAATACTTCTGTCTTCTCATTACATTGTAACGACAAGAAGGAGTTACCGGAGACCCCATAAAGTATATACATACATATCAGGATCAAATTCTGAATCGATTCAGCTATGTCCGTCTGTGTGGCTCTGTCTGTCTGCTGAAAACTCAATAGCGTGCAATTCCACTTAGGCGAATGCATTTTTGTAGAAGGACTTCTTTTTACCGTCGTCAGGTTGGTATAAATGGGCGATATCGGTCGATTAGTAGCTACCAGATATATTTATATATACAATGTACTAAGGTTCTCGCTTGTTGGTTAAGTTATTTTTTAATTTCAAATATATTCCCCCTATATTGACATTTTTTTCTAAAAATTGTTTACTCCAATATAATATATCTCAAAAGAATCGGAGAGTTCAGAACCAGTCCACACTTTAAATAAAGCTCATTAATACAGTAAACTTTTTATAGAAAGAGCGAAGGTCGTCATCTGTCTGTATAGGCGAAGCTTGCTGATGAAAGACTGTTCTGAGTCAGAAAACTATCTGTCTGAGCTCATGCTCCGCTAGTTTAGGTTAGGTTAGGTTTACGGGTTGGCAGAGCAGGGTAGTCCTGCCGTGCCACACTTAGGTCCTTGTGGACCCATTGTGATTCCCTGGGGGTTAACCGTTGATGTTGTGATGGTCAGCTTCATGTCCCTTCTTATGGTGTTCACTCGACGCAGTCTAGCCATCCTGATGTCCTCAAAAACCTGTAAAGATCAGAAAGTGAGACATCAGAAAGTTCTTGTAGGTCATGGAAGTAGTGACTTCCAAGTGTTCTGTTCCTCAAGTGACAGAGACTCGGGCAGTGACAGAGGAAGTGAGGTGTATCCTCATGAACCTCTTCGTCGCCGCAGCCTCTACATATATAGTCATCCTTGAGATTTAGATCCTTAGATAGTTATGACCCATTAGAGCCGCTACCAATTTAGATGCTCCGCTATAATGAAAGCTAATTAAAATGAAATATTGTCTTCATATTATCGTGTCTTTATAAACATGTATGTATATGAATAAATTATTTTTTTTTTCACAGAATTTCCGGCATTTCAACAGTATATTTTGGATAATGATATATGCTCTTTAGTTTCCTCTATTGTCAAAAATGACGAAGAGTCGTACGTACGTGCATCAGGACTGAAATGCTTAACTCAAATGATTTCGGTGAATGTGCTTTGGGAACAAAATCTCATCCACTCGAATTTAATTGTAAGTACATACAATCAACTCTATATCAGATCGTTAAACTTAACCTTACTTACTTACTTACTTACTTACTTACTTAAATGGCGCTACAGTCCAGACGTGGGCCTCAACCAACACGCCTCTCCAGTTAGCACGATCTTTAGCTAACTGCCTCCAGTTGAGCACTTCAAGATGGTTGAGGTCCCCTTTCACTTGTGAGCGCCACCTAAGGCTAGGTCTTTCTCTACTGCGTTGTCCCTCCTGGTTGGAATCGAAGACTCTTCGGGCCGGAGCGTTGGTGTCCATTCGCTCTACATGTCCTTACCATCTTAGCCGACTTATACGTACTTTTCTGCCTAGGTCGATGTCGCTGTACAGCTCGTAGAGTTCGCTGTTAAATCTCCTCCTCCAAGGCCCGTCAAAGCAAACGGGATGATGAGGGTCTTATATAGAGTCTCCTCGGTGTTTGTCGACATGGCCTTACAAATCAATTGCCTTCTTCGACCAAAGTAACAGCGGTTGGCAAGCGGAATTCTTCGCTTGATTTCTGATGTGATGTCATTTTCAGAATTAATAGCGGAGCCGAGGTAGGCAAAGTCCCGAACTACCTCAAAGTTATAGCTGTCTATAGCTGTCCCTTCTTGTTGACAGCATATATTTGGTTTTGTCCTCATTCACCACTGAACCCATTTTGCCGCTTCTGTGATAATACTTGCAAATGCTAATGCACCAGTGACAGCTCGCTGTGTTCTGCCAATGATGTCGATGTCGTCAGCGTATGCAAGTAGTTGCACAGACTTTTGGAAAATTGTGCCCCTGGTCTTGGCTTTAGAGTTTCGCACAATTTTCTTGTCTAAATCCTTTTTTGACATCAAAGGTCTCGGTGAGATTGTTTCCGACCTCTACGGAGCAGCGAGCGTTCTCCAGCGTCATTCTGCACAATCTGACAAGTTTGGCAGGGATGCCAAAACTGGACATGGCTCTGTATAGCTCGTCTCTATAAATGCTGCTGATGGTGAGTATCGATTTGGATTTCTTGGGTTTTCTCCAGGATCTATCGTAGAGTGAATATTTGGTCGGCTGTGGACTTCCGGGCCTAAAACCGCACAGATAAGGTCCAATCAGTTCTTGTTTCCGTGGCACGTTCTTTTTACCTTTTGGTAAAACTTCCGAACATTGTTCCTGGAGTAGAACCTTTCTATTTCTACGATCGCGCGCTTCTTATGCTCTTTCTTTTTCCTCCGGAGAAGCCGGTGTTCTTCCCTCCTTTTTTGCTCGTAGAGCTCACGAGCTGCTCTCGTCCTTCTCTGCAGCGCCGCTTTGTAGGCCAGTTGCTTTGCTGCATGTGCTTGCCGGCACTCTTCATCAAACCAGGGGTTTCGTGGTGGTGGTCGGGTGAAACCTAGCACATCAGTTGCGGCTTTTCTGATTGCTTCTTGGCATTGATGCCACTGGTCTTCAGCACTTGATGCTGGCTGCACAGGACTTCTCGAGAGGTTGAGGGAGACGCGATCGTACCTTGGCTACAACAAGGTAGTGATTCGAGTCTATGTTGGCCGCTCGGAAAGTTCGGACATCTAGGATACTGGAGGATTGCCTTGCGTCGATCGCAACATGGTCAGTTTGATTGACCGTTTGATGATCTGGTGACCGCCATGTTCCTTTGTGAATGTTGAGGTGTGGAAACCGTTTGCCGTGTAGGCTGTGCTTTCCGATTGTGCTACCAAAGATGTCCTCCTTTCCTATTTTAGCGTTAAAGTCACCCAGGACGATTTTAACGTCGTACTTAGGACATTGCTCATATGTTTTATCGAGGAGCTCATAGAAACATTCTTTCGTAGTATTGTCTTTATCTTCTGTGGGGGCGCCTATCAGGCTCATGTTGGCGAATTTAGCCTTGATGCGGATAGTTCTAAGGCGCTCATTAACGTGTCGAAAGTTCAAGACTTCTTGCCTAAGTCTGCCGCTTACAACGAATCCGCATCCGAATAAACGCTGCTTCTGTTTTCTGTAGCAATCACCGTAATAGATGTCACAGTTTTTCATCCTCCCTGGATGGCGGTGATATCTGCATTCTAGCAGTCTAGGCCTCGCGGTCTGTTCAGGATTCGAACATTCCACGTGCAGATCCTAAAGTCATTGTCCTTTTATTTGTTCTGCAAGGTCGTCCACAGTAAACCCATCCTTATCCAAGGCAAGGCTTTTGCTTCGTAACCGTTGTTGTTTTCCGTGGTTGGGTAGTTAACCCCACTCACAACCCCAACCTGGAGAGCCAGGCCCTTTCTGTGACCCCTTGGACAAAATGGCCGGATATTCCGGAGTCAGTAACCGGCTTCGGGGATTTGATTGCTGCTGTTGACCCATTAGGGGCTCTTCCGCCACCAACTCTATTTCACACCCTGACTAGTATTGAAAAATCCTTAATGACCTCAGCTCCAAATATGTCGAAGTAGCTCATAAAGGTATCTGCCATGCCGACTGTTGACGTCACCGTTGATTCAATCGCGTGAATTCTTCCGCTGCACGTCCTTTTTCTGAGGGGCTCATTCATTCACACTTCTGAAACCAAGTCAGCGCCTACCCGATTCATACACACCCAACCACCAAAAAAATTGCAAATTTACAAAATACTTTAAGAATTGAAGACCGAATATCAAATGTTATAATTTTTCTTACTCTTTTCAGGAGTATTTACTTTGGATTATATGCAATGAAAGCGAGGGGATTGTAAGAAAAGAAGCAATAACTTGCATTACTCAAATGTATGTTCATTGCCGTATCAGTTCTCCGAATTGTATTACTTTATATCAAACATTGGCACATTGTGCTGTACATGACTTATACTGGGAAGTTAAAGTTTCCGCCCTTAATTTCTGGGATATAGAGATTTTCCAACAATTTACAAACCAAGGAATGATTGATGGTACATTTCCAACTGTAACTTTTTCGAAGGAGAATAAAAAAATTGTAACTTTAACTGAGACAGAAATTTTATTAAGAATCAACAAAATTTTAAACGAGCTTTCCCAAATTGGCTGCTTGGATGTGATTTTGAAATGTCTGGACGATGAATGCGATTTGGAAGCTGTAAAGGTTGCTGTGGCAGTAGTTAAAAAACTTTTTGAAAAGTTGGAAAAATACGATTACGAAAAAGCACTTGGGAGTGGTGTTGACAACTACGCCAAAAAAGATAATTTATCGAATGTGACACTTAACGACGAATCGACTTTTTGCGAAATTAAATCGAACTCGCAAAGCTATGAAAACAAGAAAAGCGACGTAATAAATGATATTGTCTCCACTAGTGATATACAATTACTAATTAACTCTTACAAAACCCAAATGAACGTTGACATTGAAAATAATGTTGACGTCATTCCGAGACAACCAAAAAAAATTTCAGTTATTACGCCGAAAGAATTTGTGATTCGGATTAAGGATATTGATTTCGATAAATTGATTGAAAATCGAAATAATTGGTTCGTTTGCTCTGAAAATTTATCCTCCCTTTTGGATGATATGATACTGTCGGGCAAAAATAAAAATCCATCGAACTCTGATTGCTATTAAAAAAAATGTGAAGTACTATAGATGGCAAACACTCAAACGATAAGAACACTCCTGCTGTTTAAATAAGTTGTATAAATCGTAAAGCAAGAACAAATTACTCCTCCATACAAACGCAACGTGAACATGTGATATAGTTTGCTAATGTTATTCAAATTATTCCTGAATTAACTGAAGTCTCAGATACAGGTAAGGCGAACATTAAAAATGCTCATAGAAAGACCGAATGAGTTCCCTTATATGGTCTACGAAAGCAGTGGAATGCTTTTAATTAAAATTAAGCATACATCTATATATATGTATATAACAATTTATTAGTTAGAAACACTATGTAAACTTATGTAGGTATATTTGTAGAAAAATTATATATGAAAATTAAAATTTTATACAAACTTTTTTTCGTTTAAATTCTTTGAACACCATCCCACTTAAGCTTTGTTTTTTTTTATATTGGAGATGCAACCCCTATTTGTCCAATCCCGGACACATCAAATCAGAAACCTTCAAAACTCACCAAAGTTTTATCTAATCGGTTCAGACAAACTGCGAGTGTGACAAGATGCACAACTGGAGTCCTTCGCCCCACCAGATCACCGAGAGGAAGTGAAAGCTTTGTGCTTGAACTTGCCGGTGGTTCAGTAATAGTAGGAGAGCCAGTGACATTTTTCAGTGATGATTTAGGTTAGGTTAGGTTAGATTAAAAAGGGGTATGAGATGACTCATACGGCACTAGGCACCATAAGGGCCCATCGCGATCCCTAGGGGGAACCAATTGCAGTGACCTACAATGGAAAAACACCTAAACACTTGCCCTTGAGAAAACCCCAATTTCCCTGCAAAAACCAAGTAGCCCCTTGAAGTTGGTATTGTCTATCTCCCCTAAATGTTGGAAGAAGTACCTGCCCAAAAATTTCCTTCTACTGCGACATATTGCCTCACATTCGCACAGTATATGTGTTATGTCCTCTTCGGCTTGCAGGTCACTGCAGAATCTGCAAGTGTCCGAGTCTGCTAGCCCTAGTCTTCTTGCATGTTTTCTAAGAAGACAGTGCCCTGATAATATGCCGATCAGTGTCCTGAGCTGTTCCCTGCCTAGTTTGAGGATTTCCCTAGATCTTTTTCGGTCGTATTGCGGCCAAATTCCTTGTTTATTTTATTCCTAATATTGCTTTTTATGATGCAAGGAGGTGGTTTAATATCCACATCTCCTCCGTCATGCAATTCCCCGCCTATCCTCGCAAGCTCATCCGCCTGCTCATTTCCAACTATACCGCAGTGTCATGGTACCCAGCACAGTCTCACTCGGTTCTGACTGCATAATGCCTTGAGCATTGTGCGACAGTTCCTGACTAATTCAGAATTGATGTTCGTAGATTCCAGTGCCTTGAGTGCAGCCTGGCTATCGATGTAGATGGCTATATCCCTTCCAGATATAGATCTCATCCGCATTAGCTCTGCCGCCTTCATAACAGCCAGAACTTCTGATTGGAAGACACTGCTTGTATCCGGTAGTCGTATAGACACTTTTAGATCTGGATCTACGGAGTAGATTCCAGCACCCGTACCTTCCGCTGTTTTTGAGCCGTCCGTGTAGACCGCTATTTCGCAATGCTTAATTACTTTATCCCTTTGCCATTCATATCTTTCCGGGTAAGACACTTCGTACGGAGTGTCAAAGTCGACCAAGGGGTGTATTTCATCAGTTTGCACCTGTACACCCGGGAGTAACTCCGCTAGTATTGTACAGTGTCCAAAACTGCCCTCTCTAAAGTAGCCCAGTGTTGCGAGCCGTAGTGCACTACTCCCCGCAAGTTGCTTTATGTGCAAGTCAAGTGGCGTAAGGTGTAGAAAGGTGTCCAGCGCTGCCGTAGGGGTGCTGCGAAGTGCACCCGTTATTGCTACGCTGGACGCTCTCTGCACCGACGCTAGTTTGCCGACTGTTGTTTTCTTTTTAGTCGCCGTCCACCATACTAGTGCGCCATATGTGAGTATGGGTCTAACCACCACTGTATATAGCCAGTGCACCATAGCAGGTTTTAGGCCCCAAGTCCTGCCTACTATTTTTTTACAAATAAAAAGAGCGTTATACGCCTTTTTAATTCTTTCCACTACATTTGCATTCCAGTTCAGTTTTCTGTCCAGAATGACCCCAAGATACTTTGCCTTGTCAGACAGAGGCAATTCCACTCCTTCCAGTTTAGGGAGGTTAAAGTGTGGTATCTTGTGCTTTCTGGTGAAGAGTACCAGTTCCGTTTTGGAGGGGTTGACGTTAAGTCCACAGCCCTTTGCCCATAAATTGACTTTTCTTAATGCACTGTCCATAATTTCACTTAGAGTGTTTAAAAACTTTCCCTGAATGATAATAACTAGGTCATCAGCATATGCTGTGGCACTTATTCCCCTGGAGCTCAGTTTCTTCAAAATGTCATCCATAACAAGCACCCAAAGGAGAGGTGAAAGGACTCCCCCCTGTGGTGTTCCCCTGGTCACCGACATTCTAATGGAACTTTGTCCCAGGGAGCAGTTTATTTTCCTACTTGCAAGCATGTTGCAGACCCATAAAACTATGCTGTGTCCAATGTTCATATTAGACATGGCACGCTTTATAGCCTTGCCCTCTACATTGTTAAAAGCACCCTCAATATCCAGAAAAGCTGCTAGAGCAAACTCGCCCAAGTGTAAGCTTCTTTCAATCTTCCCTACTACATTATGTAAAGCTGTTTCTACTGACTTTCCCTTCATGTATGCATGTTGCGATTCGCTTAAGAATCCATTATTACATTTGCTCCTGATATGAACTTCTAATAGCCGCTCTAGGGTTTTTAGCATAAAGGATGACAGACTGATTGGTCTGAAATCCTTCGCTGTTGTATGCCCCTGCTTGCCAGCTTTGGGAATGAAAACCACTTTCACCTCCCGCCATGCTGCTGGTATGTACCCTAATTTCAGACTCTGTCTTAGAATCTCCGTAATTTTTTGTATCGCCCTCTCAGGTGCTTTTTGCAGCATGATCGGCAAAATCCCATCTGGGCCCGAGGATTTATACGGTTTGAAGGACTGCAAAGCCCACCGCACTTTTCTCCGATTTATGAGATCAACTATCTCCCCCCTCGTGAGGGGGTCACAGTTGATATCCGTACGACCTTGCAGCTCAGAATCCTCTGGGATAGTAGCCCCGGGAAAGTGAGATTCCACCAGGGTTACCAGAACCTCCTGACTGCTTTCGGCCCAGGTACCGTCTTTCTTTTTGAGGTAGCTAGGTACACTCGCCTCTTTTGAGAGTACTTTGCGTAGTCTCGAAGCCTTATCTGTATCCGAGATTGATTCGCAGAAAAGTTTCCACGAAACTCGTTTGGATTTCCTGATTAAATATTTGAATTGCCTTTTACTTTCGGTATACTCATTCCATGTGGTGTCGTCCCTGACCAACTTCGCCCTATTGTAGAGTTTCCTTACTTCTTTCTGTTTCAGCCCTATCTCCCTATTCCACCATTTCGGCTGTACCCTTTTTGGTGTCTTATTTTCCGGGCATACCTTCTCAAATGCCGTTGTCAGTGTTTGGTTTATCAGCTCAACCGCCCTATCCAGGTCCTTGGCAGTATTGCCAGGACCGGGCTGGGTGTCAAGATGCTGATTTACCATTACCGTATATTTAGCCCAATCTGCTTTTCTAGGATTCCTATGAAAACTACATGCCCTACTATGGAAGTTGACGTTGAAACGTATCCATCGATGATCTGACAAAGACGCTTCTTCCACAACCCTCCAATTTCCAACTACCAACTTATCTGTATTAGAGACAAGGGTGATGTCTAAAACCTCCTCCCTCTTTCTGACTACAAAAGTAGGTGAATTCCCTCTATTACATATTATGATGATTTAGGTAAAGTCTATTTTTTGAGAGAATGTTGTGTTGACTAAGTGTCATCCGTAAGGATGTACACCGGTAGCGGTATGGGAGGGAGGCAGAACGCCCTTAAGTTGTAAAAAAAGCGCATAAAATTATTATTTAGTTAAGGCTGAAATTTTTTTTAAATATTCGTCTGGCAGTCAATAAATATCGCTATAATTTGGCAGATCGATTGGTTCTTCGGGGTGGTTTGTGGACTCGGGTGCTTGATCGCATATGACTATGCGCAGGGATTGGCTTCAGAATATCTCTTCGATAAACAGTGAAGAAGTTACAGTGGCAGACAACAATAATCTGGTTGTTGAAGCAATGGGTGATGTTTGTATGCAGCTGTCTGTCGGTAAAATGAAAGTAGATGTAAAGGTCACAAATGTATTATACATATTTGAAGTCGACAAATGTTACATTTACGACAATAGCAATTTGTTGATTGCTACCGCAAGCTTAGTGCAAGAGCGATTGTACAAATTGGATACTACACCCGTGGCTAGAAATGTAGTTAACCTGGTTGAACGACGATCATCTTATGAGCTGTGGCATCGAAGGTTGGGTCACGCAAGTCATGACGTGTTGGTTAGGATGCAGAAAGGAGCTGTTGTCGGAATCGATTTCGCTGATGTACCAAGCAATGCGTGAATTGTTGGAAAGGAAAGCATCCTCGGCAACCATTCAAGGCATCTTAATCAACTACGAATAATGTTTTGGAGTTGGTGCATTCAGATTTATGCGGTCCTATGGAACTGAAATCGTTGGGTGGTGCAAGATATGCACTTTTATTCGTAGACGACTACTCTCGTAAGGTTTTTGCTTACGTTCTTAAAGCGAAATCCGATGTTCGAGAGAAATTCTTACATATTGTTACATTCGGCTGGGATCCGAAAAGATAAAACACTATTCTGTTTACTTAACTTCAATAAATCACTTTTATTTATAAGACCAATATCGCTTAAAACAACTTTTCCACTTATTAGAATATTTCCACTTATTATCACTACCGATACTCTTTCGAACTTTACTTCACACGGTTTTAAAACAAACTGCAGTCTCATCCCATTTCGCAACCCTATTTATACTCCCAACTAAAGCTTCTCGAATATTCCATACTCCAACCGGAACAATCGAGAATGTACTAGTTTCGTTTTAGACCATTCACCATTCGATGAGTTTCGTTCAGTACAATATCATCCACCTTCCATTAGATGGCGCTGCGATCAATAAGTACTGCTTTTCAATCCACGCTACAATATCATTAGCTTTGACCCTGGCAAACAGATCTCTCTCTCTCTCTCTGAAGTCATGCAACATTGCGTGGCGTGGTAATGTAAATCCAGCATAAATCACAAAATCTACAATGAAGACGATGACATCACAGATTGCGACAGTGAAAATGATGCTTATGAAACTGAGGTTTTAGAATGCCGAGCCCAAGCAAATATCTATGAAAATACCCTTCCAAAACCTCCTTGCCAATACTGACTTTTCCCGAATTATACGGCAAAACCTCCAAATCTCAAATAAACATCAAAATGTAAGTTAATCATACAAATAATCCTACACAAATCGTCCAAATATAATATCAAAATAAAAAATCTAATTTTTTGTATATAAAATGAAAACTTAAGACTGACGTTCTGTATAAGATATTTTCCTAAAAGAAGTTCGATAGTTAATATTTAATTTTAATACATTTGTTTTATGCTACACCTGTTTACGCTTGCTTCGTAGATTTGGAGAAAGCATATGACCGAGTCCCTCGAGGGAAACTCTGGAGTGTATTACAGGAGTATGGAATTGATGGTTCTCTCTTGAGAGCCATTCAATCTCTTTACACAAACTGTAAAAGCTGTGTTCGGGTAAACGGCGTTAAATCAATACCTTTCACCGTGGGCGTTGGACTTCGCCAGGGGTGCGTCTTGTCTCCTCTCCTTTTCATTACTTATATGGACTGGATGTTACAGCGCAGTCTTGGCGAAGAACGTTTCGAATTGGGAGATCTGAGGATAAGTCATTTGCTCTTCGCTGATGACTTGGTCATCCTTGGGTCCTCTCAGACTGAACTTCAGCGCGCACTCGATCGGTTTGTAGCCGTTTGTGTTGAAGCTGAGATGAAGGTAAATGTGAACAAATCTGAAGTGATGGTCGTCTCTAGAACGCCTGTTCAATGCACTCTGCATGTTAGTGGAGTCCCATTGAAACAGGTGGAGAAGTTTAAGTATCTCGGGGTCTTATTCACGAGTGATGGAAGGAGCAATGCCGAGTTTTCCTGTAGGATTGGTCAGGCTGGATCGATTTTGAGACAGCTTGGTCATTCTGTTATCAGGAGGACTGAACTTGGTGTCAAAGCTAAGTTGTCAGTCTTTAATTCGGTGTTTGTTCCAACTCTTACCTATGGTCATGAGGTTTGGGTAATGACCGAAAGAATAAGATCGCGAATACAAGCTGCCGAAATGAGATTTCTCCGTTGTATTGCTGGTGTGACCCGTAGAGATCGCATTAGAAATACTAGAATATGTGAGGAACTCAATGTCGAGCAGCTACTTCTCCGGACGGAGCGATCCATACTTCGGTGGTTTGGGCATGTTAAACGCATGTCCCCGACAAGGATTCCACGACGTGCTATGGAATCCGTACCATCAGGCAGGCGTCCCCTAGGTAGACCCAGGATGAGATGGTTAGATCAAATTCATAATCTCTCCTCTAACCGTATGGGGATTGCCCTTGATGATTTAGAGTCGATGGCGGAGGATCGAGAGCTATAGAGGGTCCACTTGAGCAACCTACACCCGCGACCCACTTAATGGACAAGCGGACCATTGAAAATGAATGAATGAACATTTGTTTTTTAAGACAATGCAGAAATGTTCAAATTTGTGGAATAAAGTGAACAGGCCAAAGAGCTCTAAAGAAATTGTTGCAACTTAAGCTCGCAGCTAAAATATCTAGTTGTAACTAGGTGGAACTCGCTTTATGATTCGGTTAGGGACATCATAAAACGTAAAAACAAAATTAATGATTTATGCAGGAAGTTTATAATCCCCCATTTTGAGTATCTGGAAGAATTTCTAATTCTAATGAAGCCCATTGCGGACGCGGTGGATTTTCTTCTAAAGGAAAAAGAAATGTTCTATGGGTTTTTGCTGTCAACTCTAGCGACAGTAAGGACACAACTAAAAAAAAATTCAGATCAAAAGCATGGTGAAAATCTTCCCTGTAGTGGTAGTCAAATTAGAAGAAGCTTTGGCCCTTATTGTGATTGTCGATGAGCGATCGCCAAATTTTAGGGAAACCAAAATTTGTGAAATTAGTGCTTTGGTTAGAGCAAAACTCAACGCCGAAGATACTATACCGGTCATTACTGCACCAGCTCCAGCTCCTGATCATCATTATTTAGAATTTTCTCTAACAGGTAGATATGAATTATTGATAACTAGTCTTAAGTTGGTTATGTAATACAAGCCTTTTTTCTTCCCAAAACAGATGAAACAGAAGATACTTATACTTCTGTCAAACTGTCAACTGCCAACTGTCAAAATGAATATTACGATATGTATCTTGCACAGACGTCAACTTCTTTTGGAACAAGTACAACGCACCCCTTCCATCTTCAGCAGCAATAGAAAGGCTTTTTTATTTTTTTATTCGCCTGATTACTCAACGCTCCAATGCGTGGGACCCTTTCAGACTCCAATTTTACAAAAATTGTTGATCCTGAAAGTGAATAGTGATTTCTAAATACTTTTTGTACCTACTATGTTTTATGTTTCTTTTAAGTAAAGTGTGACAATTTAATTTTAGATGAACTTTTTTGTTTTAGTTATAAATTGTAATTTAAATTGAAATTTAAAAATTATCTCATTTTGAATAAATATTTTATGTATAATGTTCTTATTGTTTGGAAATAAATTAATTTAGTTGACTACTTAATAAAAAAATGTTTAAGGCATGTTTTATTAATGCATAGAGATACAATCCTATCTTGGTTTTATAGTAGTTGTTTCGACATACACATTTTTAAACTTACATTAAAAATTCAATCGAATACTTAATTTCTTGTAAAAAAAATAGTTCAAATCAATAAAAATACTTCAAGCAGTTAAAAGACTTCAAAACGCCCAAAACAAACGCCAGAGGTAACTTTGATGAGGACTTCAATCACTCCTCCAATCTCTCAATTTTACCCAACGCATTTTTTAACCAACAATACTTTAACCCAAATTAATATTAGCTGCTGCTTCCATATGTTGCTTCCCAAAACTACATGGTGCACCTTAAATGTCCCGCACAATAGCGATCACTAAAACCACACATATTGATTTTCGTTAACTTAACATACATTCTCCGCCCTCGTTAAATTTTAGAACCGATTTATCAAACTGGGCGCAGTTCGGTTTCAATATGCTGCATTACTATCTACCTCCAAAACTGGTAACCAACAAAGAAGCAGCAATGTTGCTAAATGCCATTCACAAAAACGTATAGTGCCATGGTGAAGCTCTGAACTAACAAGCTTCGGCTTAATAAGATTACAGCCTGGAAACAATTTAAAAAATACCATAAGCAAATAAACCTAATCAACTACAGCTCGAAGCTTTCACGCTGGATCACTCCACAAAAATAATAAAATGTATTGTTTTTACACAAGGCCTTATTTCATACCCTTTTCTAATCTGCAACTATTTCGCTAAGAGTCAAACGGAAACGACAATAATTTCATGCAATTATATTGTATACTAAAGGTCTGGACAAAACCTTCCGAAACACATACAACTGACTCCTTAGCCCTTAATGTAGAAAATCCATTTAAACTTAAAGAAAGGCAAAACTCCCGGTAGGGATAGAGTACCCAATCCTATCCAATGGTACCTACCTGCCACATCAAGTCAAACTAAGGCTTTTACCAAAATTGCCGATTTTTATCTCAGTTGGAAAATTACATGCGTTATTTTAGTTACCTAAACTAAAAATACACTCGGTTAGTGGTTCTGGCTACCGTTCAATTTCCCGCTTCTTCCCTGCATCTCCAAAATAATGGAAAAAATAATTCCCAAACGCCTTCAATGGTTCACATAAAAAATCGAGTTATTAGCACCAACGTTCTCCTTCATGTAGACAGCCATACCACCAACGCCTTACCATCTCGCAATCGAATCTCTATCTTGTCGCTTAACTTCGAAAAGGAATTTGACAAGATTGGTATGCATCTCGTGCATCTTTATGTCATGAGTGATTGCAAATGCTTAGCAAAAACAAAAAACCCCTTCACTAACGTTTGAAAAAAAAAGTGAAATGATCCAATACGCC
This sequence comes from Cheilosia soror, assembly GCA_949372485.1. Lineage (NCBI taxonomy): Eukaryota > Metazoa > Arthropoda > Insecta > Diptera > Syrphidae > Cheilosia > Cheilosia soror. Next base: position 36,371,088 of record OX443562.1, read on the forward strand.
AAACTGCCGTTATAAAAATGTAAAATACTACACATAAATGTCGTAAATTATCTTGCCCTCAAAGATTACAACTAAATATAAGTGATATTGTTATTAACTCTTCTGATAAATTAAAAATATTAGGACTTATCTTTTGTTATGTATGCTTGTAGAAGATTTTTGGAGGGGAGAGGATGTTGGAAATTTAAAAGTGACACGATGATGGGGTATGGAATAAAGAATAGGAAAAGGAAATAGAAAGGGATAGAGATAGCTGAGTGCAAGGGACGAAAAACAAATCATGTCCCATATATATGGCGTGCAATAGCAATTTTATTGATTAAAGTTATATGCATTTAAATTCTTAATAAAAATAAAAGAACAAGAAAATCTTTACAAAAAATATAAAGTAAAGAAAATTTATAAAAAAATTTTAACAAACTAAAAAAAAAAAAAGACTAGGTTGCAGTTATCACCGCCCTTAATACTATTGGCAACCCAAACAACCCTTCAGCCACCTCAAGGTCAAGGTCACCTTTAGGCACTACCAATGTCTGCGACGTCTTTTTCGAAGTGATAATAATTACCATAGTCAATTAGGTATGTAGAATTAGATATTGATACCTCTCCAATTTTGTCTTTTATAGCTATGTGGAATTTTATCCATCTTCAAATTTTCTAACATAAATGTGAATTTGTATCCACCGCCAATTTTCTTTCAATACAACGTGGGATTTTATCCACCTCCGACTTTCTTGAGTGGCGGCCCGACTTTTAATTTTAATTGTCGGTGACCGCCAAAATTAAATTTCTTCGGCTTTTTGTAGCCGCCTGTCAAGAAACCACAATTTAATATTTTTTTTCACACACTAAGCCTTAATTCACTTACCCCGCTAATATAATAATGAATTTTATTTAAATATACTAATTTTCTGTACCTACTTTTCTTTGCACTGCCTTTTACTTCAAAAGTGCTTAATAGTAACAACTTCATTACTATACCACTATACAATAAAACTACTAGTTTATGGCACCTTGTACTAGTGCCTCTGATGGTCGTTATGTACAAATGATTTTAAGATTTCTTTGTTACAGTATGGGTGGTTTGAAAAGCTGCAATAATGCCCCCAGTTAATTTTGTTTGTAGTGCTCCCGCTATTGAGAGCACATGCATATCATTATTATGGTTTTCCCTTTCTTTTTTGTTCGATTGGGAACACTACCTATGTACAAACCAAATTTCTTAGTAAAGACAACAACCATCAACCATATACCATAACAGGGAACAAATGTGTATCTTTATTTTATATTTTCTTGCTTTTCAGGTGACCACAAAACTTTAATAATCACCCCTATCGCGAATAATATTTCCCCCGAAATGTTTCCCATTCAGCAATTTGATTTACATTGCTGACAAGGGAAAAAATTCCATCGGAATTTATTCGCGATACCTCTAAATAAATACAAATGAAATGGACATATTATAGAATTTAAAAAAAGCCTAGCTAATAGGGCAAATGGAATTCGTTATTTAGCATGTCAAGAAGTAATGCACATTATTACATATTAATATATTATGTAACGTATTTCGGGCTCATCCACGCTAAAAATCATCGAACTATCACGCAGCCCGAAGGAGAATCAAACGCTTATCCCACCACTCCAATCAGAAACCTACTTGCAGAAGCTGGTCTCCCTGAAATCGAAGAGCAGATTTTAACAACAAGAGGTAATGCGAGAAACAGATTGGCACAGCAACAGCAACAGCAACTTTGACAGCCACAGCGCACTTTTTAGAGCCCCTGCTTTTAAATGGCTGAAGTTACATTACCACAGCAACATCGACATCGACATCGACGTTAGAGCTAAGTCCTAAATTCAATGTTGCTGTGCAACGGCTACCAACACCACGGTGACTTTTTCAGTTCTCTCAACTTTCGAATGCTGACATACTGAAGGTGCAGCATCATTACCAGATATAGACAAAAAAAGTTTCAGCAGTTTACAAATAATTATTCTTATAATAAATTATTTATAAAATACTATTTTAATTTTTTTTTTGATTTAGATTGCCTTTCATTTTCGATTGGCAAAAGAAATCAATTCTTTTTTGTGATCTGCAGGCGTCAAATTATTTACTGTCGGTGGGACGTGATTTTGAATTCTAGTTTTACTATATTGCAATGTGGAAACGAGTTATCTACTAATTCAATCGTCGTGAGTTGTATTAAAATTAATGTTTGACAAGCTATTAAAAGAAAAGTCATGTACCTAATATCATTTTTTTTCGCTTTTACCATTTATTTTGGAAGATATAAAAGGTAATCTGGCAATGCTGCGTTGCAATCAACTCTCAACAAATTTTGTTTTCCTCCCTTGACAAAGTTGCTGTCGATGTTTCCAATGTGTTTCATGCGACTTCTGCTGTTGAAGTTGCTGTTGCTGTCAAAGTTGCTGTTGCTGGTGCTGTGGTAATCTGTTTCTCGCATAAATGTTTTACTAAACTCTCCTACGACACTCTCACATCCACCATGGCAAATCAATAAAACCTAATAAAACGATATCACTTTAGACATAAAATCAAAAGGGTGGACCTTTGTTTTACAGACAACAGACGCACGGCTCAAAAGTACCGGAAAGCGTATCATTTGCAGTTACTTTCGAAAATGTACAACTGGATTGCTGCGAGGCACACGCAATGCTTGAAACTAAACATCTCTAAAAACTTGGAAAACTGACGGTATATCTGTTATCAATGCAATTCTTAATGATATCTACAATAGCACCGTTATTAACAAAATAAGAAACATAATTATACGTACAGATTCCGGTCAAACAGGAATTCAAGGTAACGACTTTGCCAACAAAGTGCTACCTCCGCTCATAAAATGTCACTACTTCTACTACTACGAATCGTTCTCCAAAAAAGCCCTTTGTAATGCCGTGTACAAAATATAAACTTAAAAAATGTTCAAGACCAATGGCAAACATGTGTACTCGCACCCTATCAAAAACTAACATAACAAATTTTAAGACTTCGGCCAGGTCACACGCATCAACATGCGAAAAATGGGTCTTTTCTTTACCCACCCTAACTTGACTCTAGTATTCGCCTTGATATAGCCCCTTTAGATGGCATATAATTCTTTCTTTAATCCCGAATCATTCTTTCCTATTCCAACCTTCTTCTCATCCTCTTATCCACTCTTAGTTAAAAGTTAATAATATAACAAGTGAGGCATTTTCGTAAATCAAGCAGTCATAGACTAGACTGTAACTAATAAAAAATGTACCTAATATCCGTGTTATAACTGGGAACAAAAACAAATCCTTATACTACATTTTAAAAGGAAAGGTGAAGGATTTCAATAAAGACGATTAAAAAATTAGCAAAACGCAAAAAAAATACCATTTTGTGAGTAAAAAGTTAAAGTTAATTTTTATTTGAAATATCGGAAGTTAAATAGAAAATATCAATAATAATAATAAATACTATTATAAGTAATTGAGTCGAATGTCCATCCTTTCGGAACCATTATGTTCTCCAGACCCAATACATCCAATAGTGGAATGAAGAACTCATTCGGAATCTGAAATTTTGTTTATTCACGTATCCATTAGGTGGAAATATTGAGGTTGAGATTCAGAGGGCGTGGGCGTAGGTTAGACGCAATATAATGAATCTGATGGAGTTGCGCACAATTGTAAGGCTACGGGATTTAAAACTGCGTAATACGACTGAGTCCATGGCTTCGGTCATATGTTGTTCCAGTCTCTAAGAGTCGTACCTCATACGGCTAAACTCTTAGCCGCTTTGAAAGACCAGTAAATGGCCACCCGGCTAGAAAAACGGCCACTACATATACGTTCCAGTATAATCACTGACGAATTGTTTAAGTTTGATGGAGTTGCGCAGAATTGTAAGGCTACGGGATTTAAAGCTGCGTAGTACGACTGAGTCCATGGCTTCGGTCTCATGTTGGTCCAGTCTCTAAGAGTCGTACCTCGTACGGCTAAACTCTTAGCCGTTTTGAAAGACCAGTAATTGGCCACCCTGCCAGAAAAACGGCCACGACATGTACGTTCCAGTATAATCACTGACGAATTGTTTAAGTAAACTAATGTTGTTCCATGGCGTACATTCTATAATTCTACTTGCTTCATAAATTTCATGAAGATGAAATAATACGAATTCAAATTGGTTTTAATGTCACTTTACCGCTGCCGCTAGATCTCTGGCGCCAGCCAGATATCCTCTCTATCAGGGATATTATGTGCTAGATGACTAGCGGTCAATGGAACGCGACCAATGGCACCTGCCTGCTTAATGTAAAAGGACTACAAAAAAAAATGCCTGCCAATAAAAACAGAACATCAGAAAGTTTATCCAAAAATTAATTCTAACGTAACTTTATTTAATTTATGAGTGCGGCTGTTTTTATTTAGCAATATATTAATTTTTCAAATATTTAGTTCATTCATTCAGGGCGTCATTTTATTTTTATTTTTAATTGTTTTTTTCTTTGTTACTAAAAAAATATATAAATAGTGGTTTTTATTTGATAATATTGTAAAAAGCTTAAGCCATTTAATGCCTAATAAAGAGAAGAACAGGTATTTATAGGCACTTTGAATTTTACGCTGTCCGTATTACTTTCATTTTCTTTTAAATCGGGACTGCTGTTTGAATTGACAAAGACGTTATTATTATTATCTGCATGTTTCCTCGGTAGGTTTGTTTTTATCTCGTTACTTTTATTGGTACAATCATTATTGTTGGCATCATTATTATTAGCATTCAGGTTACTATTCTGGTTTGAGTTATTATCTGTGCTATAACTATCATTGTTATTATTATCATCATTATTGATGTTTATATTACAAGTGCGATTATCACTATGTTTGTTATTATCGTTTTTATTAAATGCAATTTTATCCTTGCTTGAAAAACTATGGTTCTTGCTGCTAATAGTTTCTTCATTGCAAATGTTGTTGTTGCCATCCTCGCAGGATTTTGCTACAAAGGAAGACATTTCATCATCCACTCCGCAAGCTGCGATGCGATTGTCCTTTCGAATTTCAGTGAAAATTGTTTGGTTATATTGACACGATTTTTTTAAGTCTGCTGAGTTTATGGGAACAAGTTTAGATGGGATGTTTGGAACTCCATTTTGCGCTAAATTCAAAACTTCTTCATTATTATTGTTGAAATTGTCACCAGCATGTGATGTCATAAGTGGCATGTATAACATTTTTGGATGTGTCTTATTATATGGATCATTTTCTGAAACTTCAGCCATCCGCTTTTCTTTCAGTTCAGTTTCGCAATGCGCAAATGCTTTTCTCTTCGCTAAATACTTCTGCTGCTTTGCATGGTCTAGGATTTGTTTACTTGCATTTGTTTTAAGAATTGAGAACTTATTTTTTGTTTGCTCAAAATTAACTGGATTCATATTATGGTGGAATGGCTCCGAGTTTTTAGTGTGGTCAGATGAATAAAATGTGGCGTGACACGTTCCGTCTTCTTCTTTTGATAAAGATGTTGGCAAGGATTGCCTGCTAATATCAACTGGTATCGGGAGGGATGATGAATTCAATACTTGAAAATCAGTTGTACTATCGTCTCGTGAAAATTGAATCTCCTTTAACTGTTGTCCCTCTGGTTTCTATATAAAATAAAAATACAAGAATATAATTAAATGCCATTTATTAAATCTACAATAATAACCTCTGTATGTAAACCCTTAATTTTCATAGCTTCGGCAACTTTTAAAAATGCGGGTAGATCCTCGTATTTAACATTGACCTAGAAAACAAATTATTTTAATTTTCACTCCAATACGAAATAGTATTAAATGAAAAAAATTAAATAAAATAATAATAGATACAATTTTGGCAATGGTTCCAATAGTAGTAAGAAATCAGCAGTCAACTTTGGGTTTTGTTGATTTCCTTAAATTTTAAGTTTGAAAGCATTTTTTTTTCAGAAACAATTAACAAAATAAATTGATTTAAAAATGTGTAGTATGAAAAAACGGATTCCTGGATTTCGAATATAGTATATTTTACTGCCATTATTTTTTTTTTTTTTTAATTTTTTCATTTAAAGTATTTTTTTTTTATAAATAAAAAACTATTGTAAAAATGCTTGTATTTAACCCCTCTAAATTAATCCGCCAATAATCTTACTCTCCCCGAGCCTTCCTCTACGATTTGGGCGAGTGGATAAAGGAACGAAGCAAATGGAATTGGGCTACAAGGCTCGGTCATAGGCCTCTTGCTTTGGAGTATTATGGATGAAATATCGCATTCACACTGTTACGAGACAGTTCAAATTGTACATAGATATCTGATTGGGTCCGGTTTTTAAGGAAAGTTCTTTCTTGGACTTAGCGCTAGTTGACGAAAGACTAGAACTGACAGTCACAGATCGACGAACGCGGAACTGTTTATTAACGGTCGAGTACGATCATAGTGATCATACGGACTCGCCGTCGTAATTCGGATCCCGAACGAACAAACGCAGCTGGAGAAGTACGACCATGTGCACTCCTTCGATTATCGAAGAGCACAATGGTCGCGCTTCTCCAGCGTTTTACAGTGTGATAAACGTTCGAGGGAGATCAACCCACCGACAAACAGGAACTTGGAGCGGATTATCCCTAATGTAGGACGTTCCATTGACGAAGATCAGACTGAAAAGTATCGAAACGCGACAATCGATGCTCTATACACACATAAAAGTAGACTGCTCTCGGGGCTCACTGAAGTCGATGATCAAAAACCTAAAACAGTTGATAGTTGAGAATTACAGAAAATGTGTAAGTTTGTATTGGGGCAATAAAATTCGGGCTATAAAATCCAGTAGTCCGAACATGTTCCCACAAATAAATAAACTGTTAAGGCGGAAAGATCATAACGGCATTTCATTTATCCGAATCCCGCAGACGAACGAGAACAGACAGACACAACTGACTGCTGTCATAAGTCCGGAAAGTGCCGACTCGAACGACGGTTTGTACGTGGTCGAAGACCCGCTGGAGAGAATGGATTTGATTGGCGCTTTATTCGAGACCGTGTGTACTGTGAACAACCCAGTTAGCCGTAATCACGACCTGAAAGAGAGGGCCTTTCTGAACCACTTTTATCTTACTTACTTGCTTAGGCGGCTCTACAGTTCGGGGTGAACCGAGGCCTCAGTTAACAAGCCTCTCTAGTTAGCCCGGTCCTTAGCTAACTGCCTCCAGTTGCGCACTCCTAGTCGATTGAGGTCGCCTTCGACTTGTGCGCGCCACTTAAGGCGAGGTTTTCCTCTACTGCGTTGTCCCTCCGGGTTAGACTCGAAGACTCTACGAGCCGAAGCATTTGTTTCCATCCGCTCTACATGCCCTAGCCATCTTAAACGACTTACTCGCTGTACAGCTCGTATAGTTCGTGGTTGAATCTCCTTCTCCAAAGCCCGTCAACGCAAACGGGACCGAAAATTTTACGAAGAATCTTTCTCTCGAAACGGCCGAGGATATCTTCATCCGCTTTAGATAGAGTCCAAGCTTCAGCGCCATAAAGCAGGACTGGGATGATCAAGGTCTTATACAGAATCTCCTTAGTTGTTCGGGATAGGGCTCTGCTACTCAATTGCCTTCTTAGCCCAACGAAACAGCGGTTGGCAAGAGTTATTCTTCGTTTAATTTCTTCTGAGATGTTGTTGTTAGAATTTATAGCAGAACCGAGGTAGATAAAGTCCCTCACCACCTCAAAGTTATAGCTGTCGATCGTGATGTTTTGTCCGATTCTACGATGTTGGGTGTCCCTACTTGTTGACAGCATATACTTGGTTTTGCCCTCGTTGACCGCTAGACCCATTTTAGCCGCTTCCGTTTCTATACTAGCAAACGTACCAGTGTCAGCCCGCTGTGTTCTACCAATTATGTCAATATCATCGGCGTATGCAAGTAATTGGACGGACTTTTGAAAGATCGTGCCTTGTGTGTTGGCCTGTGAGTTCCGGACGATTCTTTCAAGTATGATGTTGTAAAAGTCGCACGATGACCAAATTTTGGAGATGAGTTGGTGCATGCTCGTCTATATTGAATGGTACGTTCTGCCTAACAGCGGTATTCTGGTTTCGTCGCCATAATAAAGTCTGCAGAAGTAATTTTTCCACATTCTCAGCACCGACTGTGATTCTACTACAAGGTTTCCTTCATTATCTCTACAGGTTTCTGTACGGGATTGTCTGCCCTGGCACGTTCTTTTTACCTTTTGGTAAAACTTTCGTACATTGTTCCTGGAGTAGTATCTCTTTATTTCATCGATCATACGTTTCTCGTGCTCTTTCTTTTTCTTTCTGAGAATCCGATGTTCCTCTCGTCTTTTTTGCTCGTAGAGCTCGCGAGCAGCTCTAGTCCTCTTTCGCAGCGCCGCTTTATACGCTCCTTGTTTTTCTGCGTTTGCGAGTCGATATTGTTCTTCAAACCCAGGGGTTTCGTGGTGGTGGTCGGCCTTGATGATGGCTTTCTGGCAGTGTTGGCCACTGGTCTTCTGCACTAGCTGTTGCTGCGATAGGACTGCTCGAGAGGCATCGGGATACGTGATCGGCGAAGATTCTGGCCGTCTCTTGCGATTGCAGTTTTTCGACGTCATACTTTCTCGCAGTATTTCTCTGTTGGGGTGTTTTGGGTATACGCATTCTTACAGGATTCCAGGTTCGATCCCCGGAAAAACACAAATTACATCTTAAAACAGTTTTTTCTACTGCGCCACCTCTCGCGAACGTCTGACAAACATCCGAGAGTATGACTGTCATGAAAAAGATTCTCAATTCAGCCGTTCGGACTCGGCATAAAATTGTAGGTCCCTTCCATTCGTCCCAAAAATAGAAATTCAAACAAAACGAATGGTTGCGAGAAGCTAGGCCTTGTGTGTCACCCGCCTGTTGCGCCACATATTTATTTATTTTTTTTTTATTTTTATTTAGATTAGGTCCAAAAGTCGAGGTCATCAACATTCTGCTGCAGCGTGACTTCGATCAAATTAAGAGGTATTGCGATGTTTGGAAATTGAAAATCAATTGAAAATCAATTTCCAAAAATCGGAAACAATCCTGTTCAGAACTCCATTGGGTGTGTCTCAGGACCTGCCTAGTGTTACTTAGAGCTCCCGAGTCTGAGTACATAAAGTATTATCCCAACAAGACCCTATGCGATGGGGCTCGATTGAATAGGATTGGCAATTTCCTAATTAAGGTGATTCGATTTGTTGCAAGGGCGATGCCCAACGCTAATAATCTGATCTCAGGTGGTTATTACCCGAATTTAATGTACCACGAGAGGACGAGAGTCCGGTCTGGCTTTGTCCCGCCTGAGGCATTTCTTCATGCAGACATGAAAGGATTAGTCCAAGAAAAATATGGTGTGCCGGTATCACAGCCACCGCTGCACGAGAGATAAGATAACAGATAAGATTGTACAGTACGATAACTTAGGCGCCGAAAATGAATAACGGTTTTTTTGTAAAGGGGTTAAATACAAGCATTTTTACTATGGGATGGGGGTCTATCTCGCTTCATTTGGGCGGAAGGGGTAATTTAAAAACAATAATACTTAAAATGAAAAAAAAATTAAAAGCAATGGCTATAAAAAAATCCATTACGTCCTATACAGAATAAAAAAATATTTAATTATTGCACTCAGAAGCAAGCGATAGAAGGCTTTAAGGAGGTAAACAAATCTTTTATGTCGGGAAGAAACAGAAAGGCAAGGTTGAAATTTACCGATGACCATCACTGTTTTTTTTCCGACGAATCCAAATTGAATTTAAAAGGATCGGATCGCCGTTTTTTCTGTCGGCAAAGCAACCTTTAAATATTCTATACTCAAAGGGCACGGTTAAATACGGAGGAATAAACCCCATGGTTTGGGGTTGCTTCTCTCGACATGGAGTTGGCCAAATTTATAAAATAGAGGCATTTATGAACCTCTTCGTTCATAGAAAATATCATACGTCAACTTGCTTATAAAGAACTACCTCTAAAATGAATATTTCAGCAAGAGCAATGAGAGAATGATCCGAAGCATACTTCAAAATAAATAGGTAGTAAAACGGCTAGCGCAGTCTTCCGATCTCAATCCCATATAAAATTGTAGATCGAAGAATAATTCATAACAAATGCAGAAATAGGAATGACCTGATTGTCCAATTTAAGTAGTCTATCCCAAGTTGCATTGTTTCGAATGTTTTGGGGAGTATATCTACCTATTAGGTTAGAGCGGTAATAACAAACAAATGTTTCGTCACAAATATATTAAAATGGAAACAAAAAATACAACTGATGAAAAGATAGATTTGTTCGAAAGTTGTTTTGGTTTTTAACAGCTAAAAATAGACATTATTTACATTGGGCCTAATAATCCTTTTTAATCGTCAACTTAAATATTTTGACGGTCACAATACATCATTTTGTATGGAAATTTTCGGCCATTGTGACTTCGTAAAAGTTAGCCTGTATACTAAATGATAATTATTGCTGTTAATTTTTGATCACATTTCTTATGATCAATAAATGAAACATGAAACAATATATATCCTTTTTTTTATTTTTAATAAGTAGGTACATTTAATAAGTAAAGATAAGGAAATATTTTTGAATTGAAGCAGTAATACTATACAATGGTTTGTATATTAATATTATAAATATTGTCCTTTTTTTCAAATTATGTTGAATGCGGCTACATCACACAGTCAGAAATGTGAACAAAATAGTTCTCTAAATGATGATCTGGACAAAATCTTGAAATGGGGAAAAGACAACTTGGTTGTAATTAATACAAACAAGACTCAGCTCCTAACATTTTCTAGGAAAAATGTATGAACAGCTCCTCAGATCCAAATGGATGACCATCCATCCCAAAGACTCAATGCACCTTCTAGGAGTCAGAGTCAATTCAGGAATCACATGGAAGGACCACATATCCTATATCGCAAGATCGGCGTCCGCTAAGTTGAGCTACCTATTTAGAACAAAGAAGTACTTTAGCCCCAATCAACTTCTCTTTCTCTACAAAGCACAGGTTAGACCAGGCCTGGAATATTGTTCCCATATATGGAGCTCGGGCCCAAAACATTCACTTAACCTACTTGACAGCATACAGAGACGAGCAGTTCGAATTATTAGTGACCCTATACTCACGAGGGATCTACAACCGTTGGTGCACAGAAGACAAGTCGCTGACCTTTGCTTGTTCTAGGTACTTCCATTGTAGATGTTCCGAGGAACTCAAAGACATTATCCATGGAAATGCATCTTTTGGGCGCCCCACAAGACAGCCTGCTAGTGCTCATGTCATGACCATACATTACACTTGACAACCGCGAGGACATCAATTTTCCAAAACTCCTTCTCCTCCTGGGGATATATTTCCAGAAGACTACAATAATTTGTGCAGAACTAACATAATCTACATCTGAAAGCATCTCGGGGCGCTGATGAAGCGTTATAGGTTCGCCTTTTCCGGAATAAGTAAGTATTTAAAAAAAAAATTAAAATTGTAGCGTATAAACTTATTTTCACAATTTTAAATAAATTTGTTTAATTACATTCTACCAACCATAAATCTATTATTTATTTCCACAATTTTACTACTTCCTGAAGCCGTTTTGTTGTATAGAAACTTAGAATTGAGTAGACCATCCTAGACTACGATAGTTTCCATAATTCGAACAACACGAGCCAGAAAAAAGGGTAAACAAGTTGTCAGCAATTTTTCCATGTAAATTATTGCTGACGTTTACCCTCGGCCTCGACTGTTTGTATTTGCAAAAATGAAATATGGAGAATAAATAAAAATAATAATTTTTAGTGTGCAAGTTAAGTTGTACGAACTCACAGTAGGGAATTTTTCCATATAAAATTATCTGCTGTGACCTACAATATACTTAAGGTGCTAGTACACGGCACATAGCAAGCCACATACGTATGTAGCTCTGACGTCAATAGAGAGTGCACAAAAAGAGCTTGTACACGGCATGCAGCCATTGAGACCATTCGCTAACGTCAAAATAACGTCAGTGCTACATACATACATTTGTAGCTTGCTACTTGCCGTGTATTAGCAAATTTAAGGTGGAGGTTAAAAATTATTATTGGAAACACAAAATGCCTATAAAAAAAAACACTTACCTATACTGATAGGCAAGAGTAACTAAAAATATGTAGGTTTTTTTTTGGAAACGTTATTGGTACCTGTATATTTTAAATGTACAGTCGTCGGCATAATTGTTTAGACAAAAGTAAAGTTAATTCTACTCATAAATTTGAACTTACTTCATGTAAATTTTGGCATCAATGGAAAGGTCATTTAAATTCCGTTTGAATGATGCAAAACTTTCCTTAACCCATTAAGTACCTATTGAAAATTTAGAACTTTTGTAAAAGTCTAAAAAATCATAAAAAATATTATCGAAGAGATTTTTGAAAAATCTTTTTTTGCAGTCGCTATTAGAATTGTTTGAAGATACTTTTTGCACCAACAAATTTTTTTTTAGACCGAGGAAAAAAGTCTAAAGTTCTACATTTTCAATGGGTACTTAATGGTTTAAGGAAAGTTTTGCATCATTCAAACGGAATTTAGGTGACCTTTCCATTGATGCCAAAATTTACATGAAGTAAGTTCAAATTTATGAGTAGAATTAACTTAAGTTAACTTTACTTTTGTCTAAACAATTATGCCGACGACTGTATGCTAAGTTACTTTTTAATTGTCTGTAATTAAATATCTGCAGAAATTCATTCACCTGTCCGCTGTACATAAAGTTTAGGAGTCCAGCCATATGATTTGCCTCTACATCAGCCATCAAAAGAATTGGATGGTTTGATGGATTTTCTAAAAATATTTCTTGGAAATAGGGACTACACACGGAAAGTACCTGAAATAAACAGTATTAGTCTTTTAGCATTACAAATATAATTCGTACCAATTTATGGGCTTTGAAAATTTTTCCACCCGCGGCTATTGTCACATCAACCATTTTTGCATCTTTTTGTAGCGTATGAAAACCTCTTGACATATTGCCAAGAAAATTATTCCAAGATAATAAATATTGATCTATGGTGTTTGGATCTGCGTATTTATTTTGAATTGTTTGTGATGGTGGCGACTGTTGCTGCAGAAATGTTGGGCGTGGAGGCATAACAGTCTCGTGCTTTACAACATCCTGCTGATCAGGAAGTTGTTTATGATTTTTTATATTGTCCTGCTGTTGTATAAAATTTGTGTTTTTCACTGTAACGACATTAGGTTTATTTCCATGAATGCTATAATCTGTAGCTTTCGAACTACAGTTTTTATCAAATTTGTTTTCATTCGCCCGTCTTTCCTTTTGTCGTTTCAATAATTCCTCTATTTCCATACAAGCGCCAGAAGTTGCGGCAGCAATTGCTGAAGCGATAATCGGATCATCTTCGAAAACGCTTTCATCTAAGGATTCCTTTAACGTTTTTGTAGAAGAAAATAAACGTAAAGATGGATCATTGACTTGATCGCTAAAATAGACGTCCATTAATGTGAAAAAAGGCCACTCCCTCCTTTTTGGTTCCTCTGACATTTTTATTGCCTTTTGTTAATAATATTACATGAAAGTTAAAATGATTAGGCTCTTATATATTTATATCAAACGTACCTTATATTCCTGTAGCAAGTTGTTCCATTTTTTTATAATTTTTGAAAGTGGTAATGGGACGTTTAGCTCTCTTTCTACAACCCTAAGAGTGATAAAAGAATAAGTTTAGTTTAGAATATAAATTAAGAAGGATTATACTTTAGTGCTATTTTACAATTTTCGAAATAAAAAAAATAAAGTTTTTTTTCACAGTCCGATTGATTTTAGTGCCCTAAATACAAATCTAAAAAAAAAGTTTGACGCTCTTTTACCGTTTTGAAGATCGCAGTGTCCAATTTTTTTAAAATCATTATTTTTTTTATATTAACTAAATGTACAGTTATCTGATAAAAAAAAGTTTCATAAAATTTTAGAAAAATTGGACACTCAGTTCTTGAAATGTTGGTTCTATTTCATATAGTATTTTTGAAACTTTGGAGGCGTGCCTCGCCCAAACGGTAAGACAGCGAAATATTTTTTTGCAGATTTAAGCTCAGTGCATAATTTGCATTAATCAATCGGATTTCGAATGGGCCGTAAAGTTAAATCTAACCAATAAAAATATAAAATACAGCTCAAAAAATAAACTCTCAATCAATAGGGCAATGTGCGGGGTTCACTCTTTCACAAATGGGCTATTTTATCTTTATACTTAAAGGTAAAAAAGGGTGGGAAAACAAAGATGGATGATATATGGCCAAAACACATTATAAAGGGTGTCCCATAATTCATGCTAAATTTGAATTTTGCGCCATTTAATAGTGGAGTGATGCCAACGGAAAAAAAAAGATAACAATGTGATAGCACTGACAGTTCGGGGTTAGTAAAAATGGAGCGCTACCTATGCGAAAGAGCAACGCATTCTCATTGTTGAGAAATATTTTACAAATTATGAAGGTTTGTCAGCTACAGTCCGCAATTTTCGAACAAAATCATCTTCAGTGATGAAGCTCATTTTCAACTTGGTGGGTTTGTTAATTGTCAAAATTGTCGCATAGGTTTTCATTCGCTTTTGACAGGGTCCATACTTCTGCACCATACAGCAGGACCGGGATGATCAAGGTCTTATATAATATCTCCTTGTTTCTATGAGAGAGGGCTTTACTTCTTAGATGCCTTCTTAGCCCGAAAAAACAGCGATTGGCAAGAGTGATTCTTCGCTTGATCTCTGCGCCGATGTCGCTTTGCGAAGTGATAGTGGAGCCCAGGTAGACAAAGTCTTTAACTACTTCGAAGTTGTATCTGTCCATCGTGACGTTTTGCCTGAGTCGCCGATGCTGAGAGTCCCTTCTCGTTGACAGCATATACGTCTGCCCAGTTGCACAGTGCAGAGTTCAGTTAACTTAAGTTTGAGTAGAGCGACGAACAGATAAGTGTCACTCATGCATATTTTACGTTTCACAGTCGATTCACAATACTCACCTCAAATGGTACAAAAAACTTGGCAGCACTTAGAAAAATTGCTGTTTTGCAATATTTTATAATTTATTCGATTTTCCAAATGGTTTGATAATGAAAAAAAAAACCCCTAACTTTAGCAACTTTTGTTTAATTGAACTCGTAACGCGAAAAAAAAAAACCAAATGAACTTGTCAAATCGTTGACAGCTGAATAGCTTGCCACCTGTCTCGTGTGACACTTAAGTGTCCGATATTGGGCACTTAAGTTTTATAATCAAATGTGTATGACGTTATGAAACAGAAATCGAATCTTGAGTGGAATTTGAGGGAGAATGGATACTTAAGTGGGCACTGTGCAAATGGACATTCGTTTTGTCCTCATTTACAGCCAGACCCATCTTCGCCGCCTCCGTTTCGATGCTTGCAAATGCGCCACTGACAGCTCGCCGCGTTCTCCCAATAATGTCAATATCATCAGCATAGACAAGTAGTTGAACGGACTTTTGAAAAATTGTACCTCTGGTGTTGGCTTGTGAGTTTCGTACAATTGGTTCAACAACGATGTTAAAGAGAGTACATGATAGCGCGTCGCCTTGTCTCAAACCTTTTTGGACATCATATGGCTCAGTGGTGTTCTTGCCGACTTTGACGGAGCAGCGAGATTTCTCCATCGTCATCCTGCACAGACGGACGAATTTAGCGGGGATGCCAAAACTTGACATAGCTTGTATAATTCGTCCCTATATACGCTATCATAGGCGACTTTAAAGTCGATAAATAGATGGTGTGTATCGATCTGAAATTCCTGGGTTTTTTCCAACATCTGTCGGAGTGTGAAAATTTGGTCACGGGTCCGCAACATAAAACTATGCGGTTACCAAACGTTTCCTTCTATAAATCAACTAGCTTTTGCCCTCGGCTTCGCTCGCGCAGTCCTCAGGATTTGGCACACAGAAATTCCTTCAGAAATTCAGGAGCAGTTAGTATCTCTTAAAATTATGTCTAACGCCCTATTGGTGAAAACACTTCAAAAATATAGATATGATTAATTAGTTTGTAAATCTCAACGGGAATCTCAACAAAGATCACACTATAGCAGACTGAGCCACTATCTATGGAACACAACATATTTCTTAGTTAGCCAATCCTTAATTATATTCCACACTGCCCAGATCTTCCTACACTGCGCAACATATGCAACCGGAAAGATCGTGAGGATGTGTTCCACTCTCTAGCAGTATAACCCCATTCTTACAGAATTCCGGTTGAATATCTTTGGAGTACGTACGATGGAGCTAGATGAAGTGATCAGCATATTCAACAGGTATGAAGTTTGGATGCATTACAATGTTTCAAATCGATACGACGAACGGTTCGTGAATTAAGAAAAGGCCCCCTTAAAAGAAGTCATCGCCAATAATTAATAAATTAATTATCTTTATTTCTTATAGAGAGTACACTAACCGAGTTTGAAGTCAATCGGATGAAAAATACAAATTTTCCCATACAAACTTTGACCCCCCTTTTACCCCTTTAAGAGTTGAATTTCCAAAATCGGAGAAATTAGTTTTCTTTATTTCTTATAGAGAGTACACAAACCGAGTTTAAAGTCAATCGGATAAAAAATAAAAATGTTCCCATACAAACTTTGACCCCCCCCCCCTTTACCCGTTTAGGGGTTGAATTTAAAAAATCCTTCCTTGTGCTTGTATACATCATAAAGGAAACCTCTGTGCAAAATTTCAGCTTTCTAGAGCAAATGGTTTAGGCTGGGCGTTCATGATCTGTCAGTCAGAATCTTAATTTTCTGACATTCCATTTGTAAAGGTGCCAGTTGCCATTACACGATATGTAGCGCGCCTCATATATATGTGGCTCTGACGTCAACAGAGAGTGCACAAAGAGAGCTTGTATACGGCATGTACCCATTAGGACCATTCGCTAACGTCAAAATGACGTCAGTGCTACATATTTATGAGGCGTGCTACATATCGTGTACTAGCACCTTAACGCACATAAGGAGGCGTTGAAGGTATGACAAACTATATATATATTAGTTATCAGCATCACTTTCTTAGTCGATCTAGCGATGTCCGTCTGTCATTTTGTCTGTCCGCACGATTACGGCCGTAATTTAAGAGCTATCGACTTGAAATTTGGTACGTAAGCATTTATCCACCAAACTGAGGATGAGCAAGATCGGATGAAAACTACTACTACTACCTCCCATACAAAAATATCGGATTTATATAGCTTTTTGATGTTAAAAGTTAAATTTAAATAGCTAAAGTAAAGATAGCAAGTTTAAACTTTGCACATACATATTATTATAATAGTATTTAAAATTTGTTGACAAAAAATGAGCTTGGTCGAATAAAAACTACTTACCCATACCTCCCATACAAATATATAATTTTTTAATACTTAAATATTTTTTTTTATTTTTACAATAATATAGTACCGGGTATTTGAGCTTCGGCATAGTCGAAGATAATTGTCTTACTGGTTATATATATAGATTGTGGCACGAGCTGTGTGACATGTTGCGCTGTCTTGTTGAAACCACAGCTCTTGCACATCATGGTTGTTCAATTGATGAACGAAAAAGTCAGTAATCATGGCTCTATAGCCGTCACCATTGACTGTAACATTCTGGCCAACATCGTTTTTAAATAAGTGCGGACCGATTATTCCACATACTCATAAAGCACACCAAACAGTCAGTTTTTGTGGATGTAACGGTGTCTCAACATACACTTAAGGATTATCATCACTCCAAATAAATACGGCAGTTTTGTTTATTGACGTACCCACCCATTCAACTAAAAGCGAGACGATTATGTTGACCGTAAAATGGACGAACAGAACCATTATTTTCAAAATAAATTTGTACAATTTGGAAGCGTTGTTCAGGCGTCAGTCTATTCATGTTGAAATGCCGAACCAAACTAAAAATAAATCACTTGACAGCTGATAAAGGGGCCGCCAGTTAAAATAGTGTTGCCAACTTTAAGTTCTATACCTATTAAAAAACACCTCTATCTATATATGCAATGCTTTTAAAATAAGGAACTAAATTCGCATTCTCCTCTTCTAAATTACCAAACAACAAATCAACACTACTATTAATGTATAGGTAGAAGATGAGGTTAGGACGGTAGCAAGATGATGTGATGAAAAGCTTCGTAGCTGTGCTTAATAAAGAGCAGCTTTTTTTTCCGTAGGGCACTTTTAAAGCGTCTGTTGGCAGCACCACTGAGTTTCACATACCCACCCTGTTGAATCTGCAGCCCAGCGCGGCTCTTGCCAATTGCAGAGCATCCCGATTTCTCGCACACTAGAAATCGGGATGCTCTGTCCGGAAGCAATCCGAACGCTTCTGAAAGCGTTCTCGCAATATGCTTGACAGATAGAGGAATTAAAAATAAAAATAATCATTATTGTGATTTGCTGGGTTTAACATTTGTATATTGTATGTATGACTTTCTACCCATAACTATCAAGCTGCAGTTGACCTTCAGCATTTAAGTCTTGACAAATTTGCCTGTAAATCTGAGGACTTTAGAGAATATCAAATGAGCCTTTGAGTTTGCACAAAGAATATAATAAACTATCTATTATATATTTATCTATTTAACAGGCAATAAACATCAGTGTTGTGTTGTGTTAGATGGTGCTACAGTCCGGGGTGGACCTGGGTTTCAACCAACACGCCTCTCTATTTAGACGGATCTTCGTGCACTCCAAGTTGGTTGGGGTTCCCTTCCACTTTTGCGGGCCAGCTAAGGCGAACGGTCTTCCTTTACTGCGTTGTCCCATCAAGTTGGAATCGAAGACTCTTCAGGCCGGAGCATTGGTGTCCATTCGCTCTGCATGTCCTGGCTATCTTAGTCGAATGATATGTACTTTCTGGTTGATTCACTGTACAGTATACAGCTCGTACGTCAAAATCACTGGAAAAATTTTGCGTTCAAATTCAATAAGTGAAAGCTCTGCTCCGGTTTTGGCCAGAACATCAGTCCTTTCGTTGCCCTCAATATCACAGTGTCCGGATACCAAATACTATCTGATATGGTTCTGAGCGCATAATGCTCTGAGCATTGTGCGGCAGCTCCTGACCAGGTCAGATTTGATGATGAAGGACTCTTGCACCTTTAGCGCAGCCTGACTATCAATGTAGATAGCGATATTCTTGTTGGATATTGACCCCATATCAAGTAGATCCGCGGCTTTGAGCACGGCCAGAACCTGTGCCTGGAACACACTGCATGTATCCGGAATGGCTTAATGACACGTGCAGGTTTATATCTCTAGAGTATATACCTGACCCTGTACCCTCCTTAGTTTTGGAAAAATCCGTATATATCGAAATTTTATTATCTTTCGGAACCTCATTCTTTTGCCAGTCCTCCCTATCTGGATATTGTACTTCGTACGGAGTGTCGAAGTCCATTTCACCTAAGTTTTCATCCGTTTTATCAGGGATGTTGGAGAAGGATTCCCTTAGTATGGAGCTATGTCCAACCTGCCGATCCCCGGAAAAAACACAAATTACATCTTAAGATTTTCTTCCACTGCGCCACCTCTCGCGAACGTCTGACAAACATCCGAGAGCCGTTCGGACTCGGCATAAAATTGTAGGTCCCTTCCATTCGTCCCAAAAATAGAAACTCACACAAGCGAATGGTTGCGAGAAGCTAGGCCTAGGGTGTTTTCCGCCTGTTGTGCCATCTATTTATTTTTTTATGTCCAACCTGTCTGGTTCTGAAGAACCCTGCGTTAGTTAGCTGAAGCGCACTATTACCTGCTTGAAGTTTTATTTGTGCAGCTGTGGGTAAAGCACCAGTGATGGCAGTGCACCCTGTTCTTTGTACCCTGGTATATCCCGTATATATAACTTATTTGTGGCTCTCCACCAAAAAAGAGCCCCATTAGTAAGGATGGGTCTAACCACCATGATGTACAACCAAAACCAATGCATCATTGTTGGACACAATCCCCACTTTTTTCCTGCTGTTCTCTTACAGATGAAGAGAGCATTTACGAGCCTTTCGGACTCTTTCCTGAAAATTAAGTTTCCAAGAGTGCCTTTAGTAACCTATTTTCTTATTAAACTATGTCCGAGAGTGGAATTGATATTTTTGATGACCAGCATCGTGCAAAGGCAATTGGTGATGCTATGATCTATATTTATCCTTTCCAAAACGCCCTAGCGTTATTAAAAGCCCCCTCAATGTATAAGAAGGCAGGTAATGCAAATTCCTTGTGGTGTAGGCTATGTTCTATTGCACCTACCACTTCATGTAGAGCCGTTTCTACCGATTTACCTTTTAGATATGCGTGCTGAGCATTGCACAGATTTCCATTGCATCACTTGCTTCTTATGTGAATGTCAGGAAGCCTTTCAAGTGTCTTGAGGAGAAATTACGACAGACAGATGGGTCATGGAATTAAATTTATAATTCAAGATTTATAAAATTTCGTTTTTTTGTTGCTATTTCTTACACAATCCCATATTTCCCCCAATTAGAGTTTGGACTTTTAGTGCTTAATTTCAGCTATTAAGCTAAATGTTTGGGTTGAACGTTAGTATAATCTTAACAAAGCAGTAAAACTGTAGAATTTCTGAATATTTTACCAACATTCCAAATAAGATACATCGACGTGATTTACTTTGCTAATTTTTATGTTGTGCTGCCAATTTATGTTCTGTTTCGTCCAAGTCCGACCTTTGTTCTAGTTCTCGTGGTAGTCCTTTCGTCCTTTACTTTTCTGTTACACATGCAGCACTGTTACACTTTCACTATAAATTCAAAATATTTATGTTTAAAGGTTAAAAATTATTATTGGTAAAATCATTTTTAACCTTTAAACTTAAATATTTTGATTGTCACATTAGATAATTTTACATGGAAATTGTCGCGATTGTGACTTCTTAAAAGTTAGCCTGGACACTAAAAATAATATTGTTTGTACCGCGCAATACATATCTTCAAATGAACTTACGCAAACGGAGCAGTATTTCCTATCGAATCTGAAACCTCAAAATACTCCCCGGAATATCGGTAGCGTCTCAACAAAAAAATATTATGTTAAAAACTTTTCACACCACGTGAAAATAGCTTTTAAAATAATTGTTAAAGCTAAGTACGCTGCTCGAGCGAAACTAAATTTTAGCGGCTCTCCAATTTTTCTCTCCAAACATTAGCTAAAACCCTAGCTAAATTTTGACATAGAGTGCGCTGTGGATATAAGGTTTCACAGAAAACAGCTGTTCGTTGAAAATAACTTCCTTCAAAAATTCATCGACGTGAAAATGTGTTATATTTTCGTTGTACTTTCTTTTTTCCTTGTCTGCTATTCCATAATCTCAAATTTATCACTTTTAAAGGATTCCTCGTCGATGTATTTATTAAAAAACCTTATCTTTGTTTTCTTTTCCGCAACACAAAAACACAACAAAAAACCACCACCATAATCTGTCAAAATTTAGCTTGAAAAAATGTGGCGAACCATTATTGGGCGCGCTAAATTGTGACAGATACATGCAGTACAGTCTGAAATGAAAATTTGATTTTTTACCTGAAGCAGCGTACCGCTCGGCTAAATGGATTCGATTAAATTTAGCTCAGCTACATTTTGGAGAGAATTTTGTATGGGAGCTAAAATTTAGCTCAAGCAGCGTACTAAGCTTAAGGTGCTAGTACATAGTATGTAGCACGCCACATATATATATGCGGCTCTGACGTCAATAGAGAGCGCACAAAGAGAGCTTGTACCCATTGGGACCATACGCTGACGTCAAAATTACGTCAGAGCCACATATATATGTGGCGTGCTACATACCGTGTACTAGCACCTTTACTCTAGAAATCTGGGTGAACAAATAGAGGCGATAGCGGGAATGTAGCGTATTTTGGTTCGCTTCGGTAACGGAAAAGCGTCGGGAATTTAAAAAAAATCTAAGTCTAGAAATCTAGGCAATAAAACAAAAACGACAATAAATGTGCCTTCTGGATTTCAAGAACCTTTTGGTAAAAACATAAATTTCCAACAAGAAATTGAAAATAGCGATGTATATAAAGTTTCATAGTAGATTTAATTTTTGTTCTGAATCCAATTTTGGGAAAGGATCTCGGGGCTAATAAAAGCCTATACCTTTAATTTAAGATCACTATGATTAAATGTAATTTTCAACGATTTTAAGGTCGTTTTGGTAAATATAAAACTTTTAAGGATTCTTGGCAAGACATTCCTTATAATAACACATTTTTTTTAAGGACATATTGGGAGTAATGCCCTCAGGGGAAAATATGCATTCAATGCATGTGGTTAAATATGTTCTTTTAAAGGATTTCAAGGACTTATCGGTAAAAATCCAATCTATTTTCAACTCTTGGCAAGACATTCTTTCAAACATCAACACATTTTGGAAGCAAAATCCTGTTTTTGGGGTTAAAAGTATTTCAGGGTAAAATATTAATGAATCCTAAAATACCGTTATTTCTAAGGGCAAGTTGGTCTATCTCCCCTATTTAGGTGGGAGGCGCAATTAAAAAAAATAGTTCTCCTTAACATCGCATACAAGATCCTAGCTGTCATATTGAGTAAACGTCTAATACCCTTCGTAAATAATAATCTGATTGGGTTATTTTTTAAGTGCGGTTATAACCCAGAAAAGTCTACCATCGCTCAACTTTTCACACTTGACTTGGACAGATCCTGAGAAAAAAACCACGGGTTCCAAGAATCGATACTCACCATCTTTTCATCGATCTCAAAGCCGCCTACGACAACATCTATAGAGAATGGACGAGCTGTACTATAAAACTCGTTTGCTTGTGTAGAATGAGGAAGCCTTTGATATTAGAAGACGATTTAGACAAGGCGACGCACGACTTCTTTAACATAATACTTAAAAGAATTGAAACTCACAGGCCAACACGCAACCAATTACTTGCATATGCCGATGATATTGACAATTCAATTTGTATTTCAATTGACATTGGCCGCGTTCCATTGACCGCTAGATGACTAGCGGCATGCCAAACTCCATATAAAAAAAACTGACATTTCAGCATTTGCGCTAGAGCTCTAGCACATTTTGTGAAATATCCTTTTCTGGGAAATTTTTCAATCTAGCACAAAATGAACTGTTAGATTGAAAAAAAAAAACAACGAACTGTCAAAACAAAAGTGAAAGTGCAGAAGTCAAATATTTTCAATTTGGTGTAAAATGGAATGGAAATTCAAACTTATATGTAATTAATATACATTGTATTTGTTTATTTAAATTATAGTGTATTAATAAATATGCGGCATGATGGCACAAAATACATTTTTGACTCTCATGAAGATGAAATAATACGAATTCAAATTGGGTTTAATGTCACTTTGCCGCTACCGCTAGATCTCTAGCGCCAGCGTTCCTCCATCAGGGATATTATGTGCTAGATGACTAGCGGTCAAAGGAACGCGGCCATTAATTGTAGAAAACAGTGAGCTGTCACTGCCACAATGATAGCAAAACCAAGTTTATGCAGTCAATATGAAGATGAATCAGACAAAACGGCGCTAGAATAGCCCTTGGCAACCGCTGTTTCTTTGGGCTGGGAAGGCAACAGAGAAGTAGAGCCCTATCCTAAACTGCCGATACCGTTTGCGTTGAAGCGCTTTTAAGGGGAAGATTCAACGATGAACTACATTATATTATGATACCTTTCTATCACTTCTCGCATTTAAAAAATGAAATGGCCAATAACAGCATTTTCGAAGAGAATGATTCATGCCGTATACTGAATGAATATCTATTACCATTGGTTGAGAATCCGAATGGCTCCTATCAGTGCGGTATAAGTTACAAACTCACAACTTACAAAATATTTAGACTACGATAGAATATCTTGGAGAAAAACAGGAAGTTAGATCGATACAAAGTAACATACGACGGCCGCTATAGAGGGGAGCTATATAGAGTCACCCTTAAGAGCCGGTGCACACCTGCGTTTTTTTACCGCAGTGGGTCCGCACCGACACCGCAGTATTTCTATGCACACGTGCTGGCTTTTCCCACTCGACACAATCTGTAGTATATATTTAGCTCCCAGCAATGGAAGTTTATAAAAAGAAACGACTTTTTTTTTTTTTACATGAGGTACAAAAACTATCTTTTAAAAATAAAACGACATTATTGGGTACATCCTTTTACCTATCATCTAATCACAAAAGGATTATTCTATATTTCATTGTCTATACCTCCGCTTGAACTTTGCGGAAAAATAACGCACGTGTGCATTGGTCAATTGTAAATAATGTGTTGTGGGCCGCAAGTGCGGCGCGGGCCCGCAGCGGAGCCATTGGGAATTGCGGGTGTTATTACCCGCAAAAATGACGCGCGGGCTCGCAGCGTGTCCGCCTGTTTGGGTGCACCACCCAATTTTGGTGTGAGTACTGTTACTGTAACACGCAAACGCGGACCCGCTGCG
Organism: Cheilosia soror; assembly: GCA_949372485.1. NCBI lineage: Eukaryota > Metazoa > Arthropoda > Insecta > Diptera > Syrphidae > Cheilosia > Cheilosia soror. Next base: position 36,395,608 of record OX443562.1, read on the forward strand.
GGCCAGCGCAGTAAAAAAACGCAAGTGTGCACCGGCACTTGCAGAAATGTCTTCCCAAGTGGATTGTATACGGAAAATTAACTGTCAGAATTCTAACTATTCAAATAATCAATTAAAAGGAGTCTGATGATGAATTAGTTGTGTATTTCGAAATAGCTATTGTTCCTACCAAAGTGACTGCGTCTACGAGTTGTTGTTAATGTTATTCTCTCAAACAAGAATTCATAGACCAAAATTAAGTAAGCTCAACGAAATTCTTAGAGATAAAAGATATCTCTGAGATCCTAACATCGACTCCTGGGATATACTGAGTTATTTTAACACACGGCTTGTGGACTACCTCTAGTGCAAAATCTCTCGATCTACTACTGGATACCCACTTCCCAAACAGCTGCAATGCCGTCACGAGTGCAACTTCGGCTAGGATGTCATAATACCGGCTGAATTTCAGCGAAATATGGAACTTATTCTTCCTTGGGAAATATACACTGCAGTGTTAATCCAAGTCCACTGTCAGCCTCTCAACATGCGTTGAGATTGAAATCGATCGAAGCGGCCCTTCCCTCACTTGTATCAACTATTATACATTAGTAGTTTTCTTGGATAACGAGGGAGCGTTTTACAACGTCAAACAAAGCAATTATTGACGCACTGATGACCCTTGGAATAGATAAGTCAGTTTGCGAGTGGGTGAATCAGCTGCTCATCAACCGCTTCATGAACTCAAAGCTGGAGTAATAATGGAGTTCTGGGGTTCGTCAGTAGGAGCATACCACAAGGCGGTGTAATCTCACCTCTTCTTTGGAGCCTAGTGGTGAATGAACTACTACGAATACGAATACTGGAATGGGAAGGCTACAAGGTAACTTCCCATGCAGATGACGTTTCTATTGCTCTCTCAGACACAAACCACATAGAATAGACCATCGACTCCTCCACAAAACGGGCTTTGCCTAATGTTCTTATATTAAACTAAACAACAACTCCAATAGTTATCCTTTAGTTGTTGGTAGCAGTTTTGAGAAATTTGCTGGAACGTACGATTTATTTTACATTCACTAGAGATTTTTACTCGCGGGTAAATCATTCCAACCAGCCGTCTAATTGCAATATGTCTTACCTAATTTTATATTATTTATACATATTATTGTAAATAATTTTATCTACATTGCCGCCATTGATTTTTACATTCCACACATAGGTATTCACAGACAGGGTAATTAAACGTGTCTGAGAAAAACACCTGAACACGCTTAGGGATCTTTTGAAGAATGCCCTCTCTAGGCTCTCTAAAATAGATCAAGGAAATGTGGGCTTGGGACAATCCCCAAAAAAACGGAACTGAGAAAACCTAGTTCTCGCTACTAGGAATTACAAAATTCCTAACTTTGTTACTCCAAAACTTAATGGCACCCTGTTGGTGCTCTTTTATACGGCCAAGGGCCAAGTATGAAGGCCTCATTCTAGACAGCAAATAGAGCTGGAAACCGAATATTCTGCAGAGGGTCCAGAAAGCCATACCACGGCTTTATACTGCAGCAAAAATGCTATTGCTAGCAAATGAGGACTTGAGTCTCGAAATATGTAAATTGGCTCTTTGTATCCCTCATTAGGCCTATACTTACATAATGGCACTGTTTTCTGGTGAACTGCCCTTGGAGGCTTGAAATATCTATTCAATACACTCACCTTAGTCGTGTTCAAACGGCATGAATCTACATCAGTGGAGCGGCTATGGAATCTACACTCCAACAGCGGCTATGGATATATTGTAGTAGGGTGAGTAATTTCTAGTTTTTGGTGCCGGCCAGTCCTACATTTTTGAAGAGTATTCAATGCCCTCTATCGAATGGTTATCGTTATATGTTTATTCTATTGTTTTATGCTACCGGAAGTAGCCCATTTATTCCTCCCTAGGGAAAAAAGTCCCGACAACCCAGTGCGTTTTCTTATAGCTTTACTTTTTTACTCAACTCATCCTATTGTTTTATCGCTCTAGGACATCATGCGGTCGGCTCTTAGACTTAGAATATTAGCAAAGTACCACCTAAAGCGAACGCTTCAAAAATTTGAATATGAAGAAGTGATGTTAGATGGTCTCAATTCAAGACATAATTGGCGTTGCCCATTCAAGATATAATTGGTACATACAAATACCAGAAGCAGTAATAGGTATTCTTTGAATAATTAACTTATTTATTACGGATTGGTCAGCTTCGCTTATATATTTTATTCACTGCCTATCAGTTGAGAGTTGGCGCAATCGTCCAGTTGTTAGTATGCCCACTTTGTCCCAGATCTTCCGTCTGAAAAAACTTCCGAGAGTACAATTGTTCTGAAAAAACTTGTCAACTAATGCTGGGTTTCCACTTGTCGATTTGAAATTGACAATTGACGTATTTTTATGCCAATTAAACAATTGGCAAGTGGAAATAGCGAAAAATTGCTTGTCAATGAATTGACTAACAGCGTTTGCCAATAATTGACAAAGAAACCACTGGACAAGTGGAAATAGCTGAATTGTCAAACAAAATGTCACTTTGTCTATAATTGGCAGAGAAAATTTAATTGGCATCGAGTTCATAAGTTGGTCAATCAACTGACAAACGATTTTTTGCCAATAATTGGCATAAGTGGAAATGAACTGACGTTGGTGTCGTTCAATGACATAAACGCGAAGGCTGTCAAACTTTGTCAATCAACCGACATGTGGAAACCCACCTTAAGCTGTTCGGAATCGGCATAAAATTGTAGGTTCCTTCTATTCGTCCCAAGAAGGTATCTTCGATACCGTTAAAAAAGTACTTTCTGTGCTTCCCGCTCGATAGGATAAAAAAAAAAAATTGCCCTTTACAAATTATCGAATCCACCTTTCCCGACGCTAATAACTCGGTTTGTAAGAAAGTAGGCCTAGCGTGCCTCTATGGACGTGTTGCGATAACTATATACTACAATCTGCTATCCAGGGATGAGGCTATTTAATAAATAATATCTAATAACTACAGAACGGTATAACGTTGAGGTATTTATCGATCTGCGTATCTATCTATAGTGCCTATCCGCTTAAGTGCTGGTATTTTATTAACGACAATTTCGAAGCATTTTTAACTTAATAAAAACCATAATACTTACGCCCATGCATACTTTGAAGCATTCCGTTTTCCTGTAAATAGAGGCGAAAGTTCAGCCCTCAGTCGAATTAGCGCTTTTACTTTGTCTGCATCCCCTTGAAAGAAAAAAATAAATACAAATATTAATGTAGTAGTATTTACGTAGTACATAAAATATGAAAGTTAAATGACAAAAAAGGCTATGTAGCGACAAATTATAAAACAATAAGCTACCCCTTCCAGTTTTTAATGATGTATGTAGATGTGCTGCTGAATGTAGCATTATCAATATCGACAAGTAAAAGTGTTGTCATCGGCCTAGCCTTGACTTGCTTTGTTACCTTTTCCACTGCATACAAGTCATGCAAAATTTTAGGCATGTAGGTATGTGACCTATGTCGTTTTCGGTTGGTCGTCCAGAACCGTCCGGAAGAACTCTCCGCACTCTTCAAATCCAGAAGTGCAAATTGAACGCTTTCAGAAGCGTACGGGTTGCTTCCGGACGGTTCTGGACGACCAACCGAAAACGACATTAGTAGACGTAAGTACTTACTCCCCGGATAATAACACACATGCGCATGGGTATAAAATTATAGTGTTTTTAGCCGGGTTTTTAATTAAATTCCTATTAAGCGGGGACCCTTGTTGTAGCACATAAATGTGTTTTTATGAGGGTGTTTTCTAAAATGTATATAATTGAATTTAGTTACAAGTAGCTATTCTCATTTATTAATGAAGAAAAAATCAAAAATAAAATAAAATATACATAAGTATAACAATTTAAAAAAATACGTAACAAAACAAAATAATATTGTATTGGATAAAATGTGTGAATATCTCAGTTAAAAACAAAAATATTATAAAATATAAGAAAATTAAATATGGTTTGAATTCATTTCATTAAACAAAATTTGAAATTTTTCTTTGAATCATTAATTTTTCAGTAGTTTTCTAAAAATGATCTTGCCTCTAATTCACCCAGAGTTTTTATACTTAGGCCGCGTCTGCGTGTCAATAATTGGGCTAAATAATTATCCCAGGATAATATTCGGACAATATCGTGGTGGGAAACGACTTTTCAGTTGTCAAAAAATTACAGACGCAAAGTAATAAATTATCCTATAGGCTATTTTTTCACGTTTTCTTTAGCTTGAGTTTTGCTAGAATGTTAAAGAAGCACTAAATTTCAATTTTAGCGTGAAATTCGATAAATATCTGTTCTAAGATTTGGGTTCGCTGAACTTCTCTTTTCAACACTTTCATAAGTGTCAGAAAATTTGCCGAAAATAATTACTTAGCTTAAGCTTTGTGTGCATCTTTTCTTGAAGGAATTTTAACCACATTCTCGGGTATCTTCACCACCGGTTACTGCTTAAACATTCTTCTAATGAAACCACATCAAATTTCTTCATCTGTTACAAAACCGTGTAACTTTCTCATTCAGTCAAATTCGTCTTCTGTAAAAACACATCACACATACTTTATCACCCCCAACGACTCCATCTTTTAATAAAAAAAAACCTTTCTTAAAACAATTTTATTTACCCGGTACCACACTGTGGTGAGGGTGGGAGCCCTACCTAATACCTCATTTCAAAATACCTTTTGGACAAAATACGTTTTTTTGATGGGCTGACCTTTGGACATCATTTTTTTTGGTGAAAACACCTATGGGACAAAATACCTTTTTTCTAAATCCCTTTTGTTAGATTGCTTTCGTATCTGGAAAAGGTATTTTCAGACTTCCAGAACCACGAAGAGGACGGTGTAGTTTTGGTGGTAAAAATAAGCAAATAACATAGTATAAACTTTGAATATATCCAACCTTGCACCTATTCCAAATCCTACAGTGACCCCAAGCAGGGGAGCTGCAGGGGGGCAGCATGCCCCCCATATCTTTTCAAATCCATATTTCTAAAAAGGTATTGTGCAAAAGGTATTTTGTCCTAAAGGTAATTTAGGAAAAGGTATTTTGTTCGAAAGGTATTTAAGGAAAAGGTATTTTGAAAAAGGTGTTTTGAAAAGAGATATTTCATCACCAACCCGGTGAGGGTATATTCACTTTGACATTCCATTTGTAACGCACATAAGGAGGCGTTGTATGTATGACAAATTATATGTATTATATTATTGATCAGCATCACTTTCTTAGTCGATCTGGTGATGTCCGTCTGTTCGTCTATCCCCACGATTACGGCCGTAATTTAAGTGCTATCGACTTGAAATTTGGTACGTAAGCTTTTATCCACTGAGGCTAAGTTTGAAGATGAGCAAGATCGGATGAAAACTACTACTACCTCCCATACAAAAATATAATGCCTATATAGCCTTTTGACGTTAAATCAATTTAAATAGCTACAGTAAAGATAGCAAGTTAAAACTTTGCACATATTGATTTAATAATATTTAAAAAATTTTGACAAAAAATGAGCTTGATCGAATAAAAACTACTCATACCTCCCATACAAATATATAATTTTTTAATACTAAAATATTTTTTTATTTTTATGGTGGATTTACATTACCACGCCACGCATTTTTGCATGACTTTAGAGAGAGATATCTGTTTTTCCACAGTTCAGGCCAATGATGTGTAAGAGTGAGAGCACAAGCCTAACAGTTGAATTTAGGCCGCCATAACTTTTTTATGGAGATTTGTGGTCTCACTCTTACAGATCATTAGTCTTGACTAGTGCAAACGGATCTCTCTCTCTGAAGTCATGCAAAATTGCGTGGCGTGGTAATGTAAATCCAGCATTACAACAATATAGTACCGGGTATTTGAGCTTCGGCATAGTCGAAGATAATTGTCTTACTGGTTTTTGTTTTGTATGGATTGCCTTAAAAGTTTCATCACAATAATTAACAGTTGTAAAAAAATATGGCACGATTAACGAACACAATGTACCTCTCATTCTTTCTACCAAGCGTTATGCACCGTACAGCCCACTCGCACATAGGCCACATCACATCATGCTTGCGTTTTACGCCCATCACCCCAATGCAGAACTATAATAGGAAATTATTGGTTTAGTATTGATTGATTTCGCATTTGATCAACTAAGATCTGATATTATTGTTTCTCAGTTTCTGGATGGAGTAGAAAGATAAATGATATCTCAAATTACTCGGGGAAGAATTGCCTATAAACATTTAAACGGTTATTTGTATTGATTGAGATTTATGTGTATAGTGGCAAGTTGAATGAAGCAAAGTCAAAATAAAAATATGCGCGTGCAGGTCCGTACACGTGAAAGAAATTAAAACTTCTTAGAAAGTATGGGCAGGGGCGTAGCGAGGGTTCGAGCCGTGGGGGGTGACTTTCATTGAAATGCCGACTTATTTCAGGAACTTGCCGACTGTATCGGGCCAGCGGTTATCGAGTTATAACGTCATCGAGTTTCACCCCATAGAAGATGTTTTTTGTATGGGAGGTGCCGATATAGATATATACTACTTCCACACCAACCTTCGGTATGTAATGGCATCTTCTTTGATTTAAAAAAAAATAGGATTGACAGGTATAAATCTTTTGTCGCCAACTTATATCATTTTTTTGTCTATGATCGTATGATCAAGTACCACGTATTATTGTACATAGATCATGCCACCTTTTTTTGTGCTTGAGCTAAATATATAGCAAGCCCTATTGCCTATGTCCGAGCGGGAAAAGATCAATAATTGTCAATACCTACAAAAATATATAATACATACACATATATGTATACCAACTCTCTGTTCTTGGTCACACCACAAGTCTATTTGTCAGCGGGAGCTAATTTATTACATTTATCCACCTACGCGTGGGCGCAGTAGCGCAGTGGTTATTGTGCTGGACTACTGTGCGAGGGATCCCAGGTTCGATCCCCGGAAAAACATAAATTTCTACTGCGCCGCCTCTCGCGAACGTCTGACAAACATCCGAGAGTATGACTGTCATGAAAAAGCTTCTCAATTCAGCCGTTCGGACTCGGCATAAAATTGTAGGTCCCTTCCATTCGTTCCAAAAATAGAAACTCACACAAAACGAATGGTTGCGAGAAGCTAGGCCTTGGATGTCACCCGCCTGTTGCGCCACCTATTATTATCCACCTACGCGCTCACAAGAGACGAGCCGCTAGCTTGAGAAATCTGCATAAGCTCAGCTATTGGCGATGTTCTCGTTAGACTGGGCCCAGATCGCGTAAAATGAAAACGATCGAACGTTCGATCGTTTTTATTTTACGAGATCTGGCCCCTGAGTTGGGGATATGGGGAATTGCATTTTCTCTTTCCGGTGAATGTGTGGCATTCCGTTCGCTGTTTGGTGAACCATTTCTGGTGCAAAAAAGAATAAAACAAAGAAGAAGAAAAGTAACGATCACAAAGGGCAGTTGTCCGTAATATTTGGCAAGACAAATCACGCCATCCGAATTCGAAATTGCTAAAAATTATTCGGTATTTTTTTAAGTGCACAGATTGTTTTTGAGATTTTGGTTTGGTAGAGTTTTGGTAAACATATTGGTTTTCACCTCGTCAATTAAAACGATTAACCAGTTTATCGCATATAAATTAAATGCAACTCAGTTCATAGACAAAAATAGCACAAAAAGGAAAAGGAGGAAAATAAAATATCTGAGTAATAATTAAAAAAAAAATTTAACTAACGGCGTTAATAATTTTCATTTATATTATATCGCGATACCAATTCTTTTGTGTGAAGTGTTTATTTTCTAGATCAAGCATAAATACCCCTTAGGCTTAGCATATTGGCTAACCTGGATCCAGTTCATCAGGCCTGACGACGAGGATATCCGTATTTACAGTAAGTCAATTTTTTTGTATTTCATTTAATAGACATTTCTCAGAACGAAGATTTGGTTATTTTCTTTATTACCTTTTGATTACTTTTTATATAAATGCTATTAAAAAAAATTTATATACCTACAAATACAATTTACAATCTACATACATAATATACATAACGAAATACGTAAACAAAATCGTTAATACTATAGGCGTTAAACATATATATTTATTTTCCTCCATTTACCTACAAACACAAAATGTATAGTACATATTACTACCTACATAGTACCTAAAATATAAACTATGTATTTAATAACCTTTTATATTCTTTTTCTCTTTTTTTTCCTTAAATGAATTAGGTACCTATGTAGGTATTTAGTTAATAAGATATTCATAAGTATTCTTTAAATAAAAGCAAAAAAATGTAATTCTAAATTTTGAAATTAGTTGGAGTGTCTCATTTCGGGGGTTATGGGTTAAGGGTTAATTTTTGCTAAAGGGCTTCAAGCTCACAAGGGTGCCGTTAATTTTTTTGTTTTCAACAGACCTCGGCACATGGATGGATGGGTACAGAACCGCGTGGAGGATATACTATCTTTTCCTCCGGATGTAGTTGGTTGTGGATAATTGTCAAGCCAGACCCTATCGTCTGCTTGGTAGATTTTTTTTTGTTGCTATCGTATTTTTTGTTTGTAGTTTCAGCCCTTGATAGTTACTTAATTTTTGTTCCTTCTTACCTTACTTAGCGCGTGCAATATTTTTATGTGCTGGTACACACGTTTGACTGATTGTAATAATCCACACCTCATCGACGAGCTAGTAACAGAGCTATAAGCTAGGCATGCGCAACCGCAATCGTGTCATTCATAATAAAGTTCATGCTTCTTCCTTCCGACATTTTACAACCTTCCTATCCTTTCCACCACAAACCCCCTCCTTCATTCCATCCTGGTTTTAGTCCCTTTTCACTACCCCAATATACTACCACCGTTCCAGGTGACTATTGTGGCGTTACAAATGTAATGACAAAGTGAATACACCTGACTTTTATTCTCGAAACTCGTCTTTAGAAAGCCTTCAGGTCCTCCTAAAAACAACATTATAAATGTTTAGTTTTTCTAAAAAAAAACCGCCCAGCAGTTACAATGATGGATCTGGTTGCAACTAACTACAGATTGGAAAAGTTCATTGTAGTACTATAACAGATCCTCTAATAACAGTTATCGTACCATGGGGTAGTATTTTTTCAGGAATTGTATTTTTTTGCAAATTGTCAGAGACCGCATAGTTGTAGGTGTAAAAGACAAACGGCTGGCGGAGAGACTACAATTACCAATTAGAACCGGATCTCACACTAGTAAAAGCGATTCATCAAACAGTGGGTCAAAGTGAAGCCGTTCACAAACAACAAAAATAAATTTCAGCTACATCATCAGTTTCTGTGTGCGCAATGAAGAGTCAGACAACAGCGCAAAATGCACAACACCTTCGCAGTGTTCTTGGTGTGTAGGATTAATGCACGTGAAAAAGAAATGCCCAGCACAAGGAAATCGGTGCAACCACTGCAATAAGCTAAATCATTTTCGTCGTGCGTGTAGAGCAAGCAGCATGGCAGTGAATGGAGTAACTGAGATGGACAGTAACAACTGTCTGTCTGTCTGTTTGCAATTAAAATTTGTGAATTAAAATTTCTGTTAAATTTTGTGAGACGACTTCTTTTTACCGTCGTCAGGTTGGTATTGAAAATGGGTTCAATAGTTCTGGTACCTCCCATACAAAACCACTATTAGATCCACGTCTCTCTCTCTGTCTGTTGAAAGCACGATAGCGTCTAAACGAATTGACTTAGGTGAATGAAATTTTGTGAGAGGACTTGTTTTTACCGTTGTCAAGTTTGTATTTAAAATTTTTCTATGTCGGTCAAGTAGTTCTGGTACCTCCCATACAAAACCAATATTAGACACATGCGTATACCTGTACCAGTACATACAGTGGAGGGTATCAAAGCATCGGCCAGGCCGATTATAACACTTTTACTTGTTCAAGTATGCGTGCACCAATACATGAAAAATCCTAGGCCCTCTGGCAGCTTGTAGGCAAAGTCCGTTATGTGGGAGGAGTCGACGGTCTATTCTTACTGGTTTGTGATGACGACATCGAGAGAAGCGAGAGCGAATTGATATCGTTCTTGGGAATGTATCAAAGAAAACAACACCTCTGAACAGCGCTGGACAGCCTAGGTGTATGTGAATGAAAGCAACTGTACATTTGTCGTCGACACCGGTTCCCCCATAACGATATTCCTGTACAAACAAAAGTTTTCTAAATTTGATTTAATCCAGTCAGATCGTTCACTAAGCGGGCCAACAGGAGATATTATTAAAGTGTCGGGGGTATTTAAGGCAGAAATTGAATGAAAAAAAACAATTCGGTCAAATGTTGGATATCTGTAATAGAAGGCTTCAAAGAAGCTCTACTTAGCCTTGGCACATGTGAATAATTATATATCATCAACCGGAGGAGTTCAGTGAAGGTCATATAACAAAATTAATTATAGAAAATTTAGACATTTCGTTCTTCAAATTTTGGTATTATGTTATATGGTATTTTTTTAACTTTGGGGGCTTTACCCCCCAAACGGTAAGAGAGCGATACATTTTGTTAGCAGATTTGAGCTCAGCGCATTAAAGTCAATCGAAATAAATATGACGGTTTTACACTAAAATAAAACCGATATTATTTGCCGACAGAAAACACAGCGTCGCTGTTGAAGAAGCCATTGTGTATTCGCCTTTAAGTCTTACGTGTTTACCTTTAAATCCCCTTAGAAACTAATCCAATTGACTTCCAGAGGGAGAACGTGTAGCTGTCAAACACCGCAAGCGCCAACCATGTTTTAATTTCTTCATAGCGTCTTCACCAGTAAGGAACTTACTGCGACGCTGTGTTTTCTGTCGGCAAATAATATCGGTTTTATTTTAGTGTAAAACCGTCATATTATATGCCTGGCGAAAACACAGCGTCGCTGTTGAAGACGTGTTTGTTATCTGCTGGTGTTTGAACACAACGCTATGATGATGACAATGAGTAAACTGATAGTTAGCCTTGATCTTAATCCACGTATTAATTCAACTGAGCTGTATTGGAAAATCAAATGTTTTATAATTCATAACGTGTTCATAAAATAATACAATCAATTCATGAAACTATACTGGTTTAAAAGTTTTAAAAAATTCGTTTTCTTTAGCAGGAATATCTGAATCTACCACTCTGTAGTAGTGTCTTTTAAAAGTCTCTTCCGCCTTCCAATTTCCTCTTGAAAGGATCTCATCAACAGGTTGATTCTGTAGCCAGCCTAAAGATGCAACCGCTGCGCGCACACTGCCCGGCGTAGCCTCTATTCCCGCCTCTCGTAACACTGAGCGTATCCAACCACCGATTATCGTTCTTGATGCTGGTTTCACTGGTCCATTTACACTTATGAATAGACTATCAAGATTATATACCTGAGCTCTTCTTTCATGGGATAGCTTAACTAGTCGTCTTATCCAGAATACAGGGCATATACTTTTATCTGAATTTTCGATCAATCTCCAACTCGACTGTCTATGCGTAGACGAGTCGGTCTTGGAACCAAATGTAGGATGCAATATAATTTCTCCTTCACCTTCCGTTAAGTAGTCATCTGAAACTTTCAGCAATGTTAAATCGTGAACTCTTCGTCCAGATGCAAGCAACAAGATAATCGCTGTCCTTCTGGAAGCTTCAAACAAGGTCTCCTTGCTATCTGCAGTTGACAGCAAATCTACTACTATTCGTGGGTCCCAAGTACGTAGTTTTCTGGAAGGGGGTTTTGTTAATGCTACTGCCTTTACGATCTGTTTAACTAAAAAGTGTGAAGAAAGGTTATCGACTGCATTCGGTCCACAAAAAGTTGAAATCGCTGACTTGTGAACAAGAATTGTGCTCGATGAATAATTTTCTTTTAAAAATAAGTGAGCCAAGTACCTGGCTACGACTGAACCCGTTGGAGAATTACAACTAAAATTATTTACTCTGCACCATGCTATCCACGCTCTGATAGCAGGCGAGTAAGTTTTTAGAGTAGAATCTCTCCATCCTTTCTTTAACAACTGTCTTTCTTCATTGGACCACTTTTCTACTTGATTACCCCACCCCCAACTTTCCATACATTCAGGCTCAAATGCTCTACTCGTGGAGGTGGTCGACCGGTTGTCATATCTACTAGCACCTTCTGCAGGTTGTTGATTGTTTGTGGTGGTTCCAGTGCTCGAGCTCTCAGGTCGGTCAACCAAAATACCTGTGTCCATTGGGGAGCTACTATGAGATAGTGTCCACTCGATCAGTTTAGATGAGCTAACACTTTCGGTATAAGGTTTGGTGGCGGGAATACCCAGCCCAGATGATAATTCCAGTCTCGACTGAATGCATCGAAGAATTCTGCTGCACGATCTCTGCAATCTATAGAGACATATCTCTTTACAACAGCTGTTCTTCTTGAAGCAAACAGATCTATGTCGGGTATTCCCCACCTTTCGAAGATGAAAACCCTTGCTGCCGGTAGAATGTGCCATTCGGGTATTGGTCGTCCCCTTGAAAGTCGGTCTGCTATGCCATTGTACCTTCCCGGAAGGTAGAAGGCAGATATGGTTATATTGTACTGATCGACCAGGTGAAGAATCTGATAAGTCAGATCTAATAGGCCGATTGATCTGATTCCACCTTCCTTGCGAATGTAAGCCACAAGAGTACGGTTGTCTGTCTGAAGCAAGATGTGTGATCCCCTTAGATGATCTGCTCGGGCACTTATAGCTCTGTATACCGCATACATCTCCTTCATATTGGAGTGCCATTTTAACTGCTTCTTTGACCACTGACCTGACATCGCTAATTCGTTTAACTGCGCTCCCCATCCTGAGGCTGCCGCATCTGTAACTAAGAAATCTGTTACTGCCGATTTGTGTATTGGTGTGACCATGTCTGTGGCTCCGAGCCACCAATTGATCTCCTCCAAAGCCCTCCGAGGGATTGGGAGTGTCTGTCTTGCACGTCTGTTGAACTTTCGAAGAAATATCTGAAGGCAGCGACAGTTTAATCTTCCTCTTGGGATCACAAAACTTGAAAAATTTAACAGCCCTAGTACCTTCTGCAGGTGTCGCAGGTTGCAAAATTATTTTTGCGCCAGCACGCTCAGAGAAATTCTGATCTTCTCCTTCTTTGCGTCTGGGATACTCATAATGTTTTCTTTTGAATCCCACTGAATGCCTAAAAACTCTATTGCCTGCTTCGGTGTTAAAAAAGATTTTTTGAAATTTATCACCCAACCAAGATCCTGCAAAAGTTCTATGGTCTCCGCAACCTGGAGTGTAAGTTTCGAAAACTCCTGGGCCACCAACAGAAAATCGTCCAGATAAACTAAAACTCTTATTCCCCTGCTTCGAAGGATCTCCGCAATCCAACATGTTACGGCTGAAAATAACCTGGGGGCTGAAGATAGGCCAAATGGGAGGCATGTGAGCTGTAAGAGTTCGCCTCTGTATACCACTCTCAGAAAAGGTCGGTGGCTTTCCGCAATTGGCACATGAAAGTAAGCCTGTGATATATCTATTTTTACCATCCAATCGTTGGCTTGTATAAAGTCTGGGACCGAGGCGTGAGAGATCAATTTGAAGGAACTTTCTATTACATAGTCGTTTAATGCTCTGAGGTCGAATATAGGGCGAACTCCTCCCTTGGGTTTGTTTATGAGAAACATCTTTGAAATGAAACTTGGGCTGAACTGTAGCGGGGGTTCTAGAACCCCTACTCTTTTCATCTCCTTTACTTGAATATCCATCTTTTGAGATGGGTTTGTTGCAAATGTTTTTAAAATATCTGCTGTGGGGTAAACCAGAGGTGGTCTGCATCGAAAAGGTATCCTTGCTCCAGAAATGCTCTTTAAAATGAAGGGGGTGGCACCCAGACTCTGCCACTTGTCCATGAAAAACTTTAGTTGCCCCCCCCTGAACAGTTGTGAGTCATTTAGTGTTCTCTTTCGAGCGAAAGGAAGACATGACTCGTTTGTCTTGCTTCCTATTTGCCTGTCTTTCTTTGTAATTATTTCTATGTGCAGATCTTTTATAATTATACCTGGACTCACTTTTAGGCTTCCTTTCGTTGTTGTATAAAGAGCGCCGATTTTGAAAGGATCTCCCCTCCTTAGAAACAGAAGGAGTGCTAAGCCAGGTATGAGCCCCACCAAGTGACTGCATTAATGCCTGAAGTGCATGTTTATCGAAAAGATGCTCTGAACTTGGATGAATGTTTCGAAGCGCTGTCTGAACGTTCTTATTGGAAATCTCAGAAATCAATCTCTCACGCCTCACCTCAATGCATTCTGCTCTCTTGCCGCATATCACCTGCAATGCTAGTTCTGTATTCTTGTACGAATCAGAGGACGAACCGAACAAAGTGGTAAATTTGTCGAACAGAGAATTAGGGTTTAAGCCATCCGGTGACTTAAACGCCCAGTCAATTATTGACTGTAGTCCCAATTTTAACAATGCCTTCTGTTCCAACAAAGAATTAGACAAAGCTGCCATAACCTGCTCTGTAGAAACTAAGTAATCTTTTGTCTTACTGAGCATGCAAAGTTCGTCATTTACCTGTAGCTCCACAAAACCTGGAGTTGCGGCCAACAATTTCACTGCCTTTGAATATCTCACACTTTTCCAAGTTGGTAATCCAAAATGCTGCAACCTGGCAAGCGCCTGCAGATGTTCCTTATTTGCTGGCTGGACGACCTTCGCATCACTCTCAGTCTGTAACTGACCCAGATTAAGTGTTCTCCTGGAGCATTCTGGGTGATCGAGAAAACTTTCAGGTGATTGCATCTGCATATCCTGGAGATGGAGTGCTTCATCTTCCTGTGGAATAAACATGCCCATACACTGGGACAAATACTTAACGTGATCTGTCAGTTCACTGAGCCGCTGATCTATAGATGCCTGCTCCCCAGATTTGGACTCTGTCTTTCGCTTATTAGGTGGTGGTGAAGCCATCGGCTCGTTCTCGGATGACGTAATGCTCGACGATGATATACTCCTCTTTGAACGTCGAGGGCTATCGTCCCTCTTTTTAGATTTCTCTGGTGATAAACTCATCTTAGATGTGTATATACTATTATTCACTATAAAAAACTTCAATTTAATCACGTTTGCTAGTTAATTTCTTACTTAAACGAGATCGTTCTCGAATTGCGACTTAATGGCGACGAAATACACAACGCTATGAAGAAATTAAAACATGGTTGGCGCTTGCGGTGTTTGACAGCTACACGTTCTCCCTCTGGAAGTCAATTGGATTAGTTTCTAAGGGGATTTAAAGGTAAACACGTAAGACTTAAAGGCGAATACACAATGGCTTCTTCAACAGCGACGCTGTGTTTTCGCCAGGCATATAATAAAAAAAATATTTTTTTTCGAATGGGCAGTAAAGTAAAATCTAGCCCTCTCTTCAAATTCGAAGTTTTTAAAAATTTTTCTTACTCCCTTTGGTAGGTTTTGCTTTCTACGGTTACCCTTCGGTATCTCATCAGCTGTAAAATGCAGAACATTACCAAAAGAAAATTCAGCAACTAATTTATGGTTTGGAAGAGGTGATATGCCATATGGACGACATTCTTGTTTTCGGGGAAACGGTGGAGGAACACAACGCTACGCAAGACTATATGCGATTCTTGAAAGACTTCAACAAAGTGGAGCAACACTTAACAAGGGATAAATGTCAATTTTTCAAAACATCTGTCAGTAAAATCGAAGCCATACAAAAACTAGCAGTGTCATCGGATGAAGGTTGCAAAGGTCAGCAAACTATTTAGGGAGATTTCTAACACATTTAACAGCCATCTTACATCCACTCGACGAGCTGCTAAAAAAGTACCGTGCATTTCTTTGGGGACCCTCACAACAGGACAGTTTTGACAGAACAACAAGGCACCCCCCTCGAGAGCTTTTTGCAAAAATGCGACACCTGTGTCCACTATACAGCACAAATCACATAGATACAAAATTCTGCATCTTTCTGAGATTCCTGAATGTCCGTGGCAAATTGTGTTGATGGATCTATTCTCGTTAAAGGGCAGAGATTATATTTTAGTAGCAGACATCTTTTTACGTTACCCGGAGATCTATATCTCAAATCTATATTTGCGAGACATGGCATTCCCGAAAGAGTCTGCAGTGATACCCTCTGTTCGCTTCGTCAGATTTTACAAAGTTTTCTCAACAGTGGTATTTCACTCATGTTACGTCTAGTCCCCGATTCCCGCCAGAGTAACAGATTTATAGAAGCAATAGTAAAAACCATCAAAATGCAGAATGATGATCCGTACTTGACACTAATGGAAAATCGAGCTACACCGATTTCAAATGATCACAGCCCCGCCGAGTGGTTGATGGGAAGGCGAATAAAAACGCTAATGTCTACTTCAAGATCTAACCTTCAATCTAGACCGATAAACAAGGAGGAGCATTATAAAACTGAAAAAAAAAAAACAGACAGGAAAAGCAGGCGAATGACTACGACCGACATCATGAGTTTATACATAGGGACGGATTCAAACCAGGCGATAAAGTTTGGGTTCGAGATATGATATAGTGGCGAACAATTGGACATGAAGGCCCGTTCCCAAGATCCTACACCGTCAAACCAAAAAGTCTGCATCTCTGCGATGGAATTCATTTCATTTGACATAATCGTGGTTGTCCACCCTACGAACCAGGACAAGAGGCGACTCGTGACTCCATCACAAGAGGCAAGCAAGGAACAACATATGAACCAGGAGTTAGAAGAAGGGATGCAAAAAACCCTGTCTGCGGAACGTGAACCTAATGTGCAATCTTCTGAGGAGATGTGGAACCAAATGTAAATACCACAAGCTACTTACGTAACCGGAGGAGGGTTTTTAAATGTAAATTTTAAGTGATTGAATTAGGATTTAACTTTGCTTATGGACTAACTATAAGTGGTATATTACGTGTATGTGATATACTATATACATAATGTATGTAACTAATTGCGCCAGTTAACAAGACGACCATAGGGTGACACCTTACTATGCGATAACCACCTCTTACAATATCTTTTATCTTAAAAACTACGCAACTGAAGAATGAAGAAAGAGAAATTGTATGTATTAACTTTCAAATGTATGTATTACAGGGTGTCACAGTTAAGAAGGATAATCCTTTAAGGGAAGATTCCTGAAGTTATGCCGAACAAAAAACTGTATGGCAATTTTCATTTTCATCGTATTTCCCGTTATAGCCCATCAAAGTAGGTGACCTCTAATTTTGAGGTGTTACCACTTAGAACGCTATAACTTCTAAATTATTATAGGTACAAAAATTGGGCATTTTGAAAAGACAATTAAGTAGCGCATAAAAGTCTAAAGCACTTCGGTTACATCTGAGCAGCTATAAAAAAGTTATGACTTCTTAAACTCAAAATTTTAAAAATTAGTTGAAAAAGGGTTAAATTGAAATGTTATTTGGTTAACTAGAAATGTGAAAAGGTTAAATTGAAATGTTAAAGTGTTAAACCTATTTGTAAATATGTTAAACCTATTTGTAAATAGGCTAAACCTATTTGTGAATGTGTTAAACCTATCTGTGAATATGTTAAACCTATCTGCAAAAGTGTTAAACTTATTTGTAAAAGGTTTAACTCAACGTGTCAATGCTATAAATAAATAAATTTTGAAAAAATAATTTAAAGCGAAAAATGCATTTGATTGAGGATAACAATAAGTGCCGGTCTAATGGAACACAATTGGAACATTGTCGGTCGATTAGCACCAGTGCGAATTTCCAGTAAACCGTAAGAACCTTGAATATTTACGTCTCTGTAATTATTCAATCAGCTTATTTACGGGTTTAGTTTGTCCCTTTGCATTGGCCCTATTCGACGATACCCGGAGGCCCAGAGCTTAGCTTCAATGAGGGCCGAGGGCTGTTCTAATGTCTCTATTACATACATACATTTTCATTATATTTTGTATACAGAGTGAGTGCATTCCCTCCGAAAGCAAAAGGATCCCAATAGTTTTAAGTTCTATTTTATGAATTTGTAATGTAAACCTTGTACTTTCTGTCTTTTACTCCTGCACCGGTTGCTCCAACTGCAAGGCTTGTTGGTAGTCAAAGTAAATGTCAAACTGCCTATTTCCTTTTTCATACTAACCCAAAAATCAATCTCTTCTTAACCTCACCCTCTACGGGGAAGATACTAGCTCTTTAATAAAAACTCGAAACTTTAATTAATCCGTTTCTTTACTTTGCATTGCATACCAAGAGACGAACAACGGCTTCTCAGGAGGAAAAAGAAAGAAATGCTCAGAAATGAGGTTTGGAGGTTTTACCAAAGGGTAAAATGAACGTGCTAATTTTACAGAATCTGAACCAAAGCAGGCAAGGACGAAAATGTGATGATCGTTGTAGAATCCCAGTCAATGCTGGGGATATGGAAGAACCACTTCTACAGACTGTTTAATGACGATGACGAATTAAATCTCGCTGTCAGGCAGAATGAATCATTAAACCTGGACAAAGTGAAGATGTCTGAACTGAAGTCGAACAAAGCCACTGGAGCAGACGGCCTAACCGACGAACTGTGCGCCAGGCGAATAAACTGGTTAAGAACATTCACAAACTCGTCTGTAAAATATAGTCGGATGAAAGTATTCCCGAAAAATGGAACCTCTGTATTGCTTGCCCGATCTTCAAAGCTGTACGACTTCAGTTTACTCGAGAGCATATGACGTGGAAAAGGAGTGACAGATTGTCGTGTTTTCCGATGAAACGAGGTTCAACCTGGATCGACCGGATGGCTAAAAGGCTAAAACTATTCCATTTACGACCTACAAAAGGATGAATGTGTTTTAGGTAGCCACCACAACTGTGCAGGGGCATTACGGTGTTCCGTACATATCATATTATGGGGCTTGTGAGCTGCAGTTTTGTTACATCGAAAATGAACGCGAATGTATACAAAACTGTACTACAAAATGCTTTCACAAATTTTTCGAATATTTTTAAACGGATTCCATGATCACACCACACACCAAAAAGTAAAATTGCTCAAGTGGTTGTCTTACTCCCCGTATATAAATATTGTTGAGAACGTTTGAGGACTATTGTCCAAAAAAGTATATGAAAGCAGGAGACATTTTGCTGATCCTGCAAGCCTAATTAGCGCCATTGAAAAATCCATGTCAATAATTTCACTTTTATTGATAAGTATTTTCCAAATCGTATCTATGAAGTTATATTGAACGAAAGAAGTAGTCCTACATACTAAATTATACCTCAATATGTATGTAGTTAAATGTTAAAAAGAACCAAAGCTGTGAGTTAATACTTTACATAATTTTTTTTTAATTTTAAGTTTTTGAGCCAAAATAAATGGTAATTTTTGAATATGTTTTTGGAAAAATAATCATAAAAATATAAATGAGTGTGTTAGAGACCGCAGACTTTCGTGTTTCATTAACAATTGATTATTAAATTTAAAGAAAATAATTTCATTAAAATCGGCAAGTTGATTAAAAAGATACTTTACTTTTTAAAAAGTGTTGAACCTATTCAGTTTAGCGGGAGTGTATAATGTATATATGTATAATGTAATGTTCCTAATAATTGTACTTCAGAAAGTCGTGCTAAAAATCGTTTTGTTGTTTTTTTTAAACATAAGAAAATACGACAAGATGTTGAATCAAAGACTTGGTTTAAAGACAGCTGTTAAATGATTTCGCTACTCTGTATAACAACAGGAAAAGGATGGTAAAAATGCATATAGATGGTCATAAGGCGCATGAACAAAATTATGCAGATACTGGTAATAAACATGAGAACGAAAAGAGGACTCTAATAACTTATTTAAACTATTTTGCCAAATTTAGATGCGAACTTCATTCAAAATATATAATTAAATATAGTTTTAGTTCATGTTCTCTATCCGAAAGGGATGATCCAGGCATCTAAATTGTACCCTATTTGTTAACCGAAAGTAAAAGACTTTATACCTTATCGGCCACAATCGATTTCACAGATTTCAAGAAGTTTTCGTCTAGCTTTCTAGAACATTCCTTACTAGAAGCACCATTGACTCCCGCATGTTTCATCCTGTCGACCTTATACGTAATGTAATATTTGGGCGGCAATTTTCACAATGCAAACCGGCAAACTTCCCCTAACATTGATAATAATTAATAAGCTAAACAGTGAAGAGGTACTTCCCCTTGCATATTTTCGTTTGTCTTAATTTATTTACAACAAAGTATTGTGCTGTGTGAAATGTATGATAAATTGCTGTGAAACAAGATCATACAACATTTCAATATTTCCAGTCAATTCTCCGTTCATAAATTGTTGTATGACAGCGAATCATACAGCAATTCTGTGAAACAGAAATCATACAGAAGAATTTGAAAAATCATACAATGTGTGTGTTGTATGATCTGTGAAACAGGCCACCGATCGGTCCCAATCAAAATGTGGCCTTAGGCCAGAAAAGTCCACCATCGACAAAATATTCACACCGCGGCAGATCTTGGAGAAAACCGTCAACTTCAAATCGATAGCCACAATCATTTCATCGATATTAAGGTCGCCTATGACAGCATTTATAGGGACGAGCTATACAGAGCAATGGCCGCATTCAATACGCTTTTGCCTAGCTAGTCAACAGCCTCTGATTGGTCGATTTGACTGCAAATCTAGGCAAATTGCGTGAGGTCAGTCAGCTGTGGTGACTGGAAAGTTAGGCAAGAATTTCTGCCTGAGTTCTTAGTGGGTTTGAGAACATAAACAGCTGATTGAAATCGAAGAATTTTTCACTCCATTGTTGAACTTTGCTGAGATTTGTATGTGGTTTTATTGTTATAGTTGGAAAAATAAAAATAAAAATGAAATTTCAAGTTACAATTGACGGTGTTTTGTATGACATCGATGATACCCAGGAAACTTACGGCAAATTGACTACGAATAATAAAATAAACACGTACACAAGTGTGATAATAATTAAATAAAATGTGTCTTTTAGATGGGGTTTTTACCCGACAATTTGTAAAGCTGCTTTTAGAAAAGAATCAATAGAATCATTCATTTTGCACTTCAATAATGTTATATTTTTCTTTAGTAGGTAGTCAATGTGTTGATCAGTTGATGTCAAAACAGCAAGTGAATGCTCAATTCTTAACACATGTAAGGCATTTGACATTTAGCTTAGGTACTAGGCAATTTTCCGTTCAATGATAAACTGTCACCTAAATATTTAGCTACCTAAGCACATTGAACGCGGCCAATGTCTAGTTTTAGCATCGCTGCCAAACTCGTCCGTTTGTGCAGGATGACGATGGAGAATGCACTCTGCTCCATCAAGGTCGGTAAAGAGCAAGGTATATGAATAGAAGGTAATATATTGCGCATCCTGCAATGGCGGCCAATTGTGACTGTGCAATAATCATATAGAAATAATATCTTGCTTCCAAATCTTACGAAACAAAAAACTATGTATATTCGAATTCATTGATTCCTATTAGTTTTTAAATCGTATGTACTTAAACGAACATAATAATGTATTTAAATAATTTTTTTACACAAATTTGTTCAAAGCAGAAGACTTCTTGATTTTTTTTGACATGAGATCAATCACCTTATCGTGATCCACAATAATAACCGAATCAACAGATATCATAACCTTGCATTCTCCATAACGCTTCGGGACATTGTTTTAATCATTTTCATAGCTGAAAGGGGTTTTTCAACACTAGCTGTGGTCAATGGAAGCGTTGCTAAAGCCGTAAGCAAGAAGTCTATAGCTCTAAAGTACCTAAGTCTTGTCACATATATCATGCAATTTCAAAACTTTGGTAGAAGGATCACTCGACGATATTTTTTCGCACCAAAGAATGCACTCAGCTTTCACAACTGACAACGAAATTGCATTATCAAAGTAACATGTTGGCTTTTCCATTTTGTTCACTCGTTCAACTGCTTGAAACGATTATTTTGTATTAACGAATATGGAGTATGGACACTCTAAAATAGGCTTCAGTAGAAGAGGTTTTTGGATTGGAATGCGTTGTTTGTTTCAATGAAGTTCTTGGAGCTCTTAATTCAACTCCAAATAAGTCCACGGCAAGTTGGGATGCGGATTGAAAAGCATCTCTGAAAAAATCTTCGGCATTTTCTCTGATGTTCTTAAGAGAATTCATAACTTCTTTTATGCAGTCGATTGCAGACACCAAATCTAAGGATTTGTTCTGAAGGAAAACTGATAAGGGCAGTGTTAAACTGAATAGTTTTTCGCATACCTATAATGAGGTTTTTGGAAATCACTTTTTTGGACCGCTGCCAAAACTGTTGATGCTTTCGAAGACATCGCCCACGTTCTACTCGTTATTTCTTCAAGACTTATTGAGATGCATTTGAAGAGCTCTACAAAGGAAATAATACTGTTCTGCCTTTCAATGAATCTTGTTTCACAAAGGCGTAGAAGTCGAGTTTTTCGGCTCTCTGGTGCGTGTTTTTTAATGACATTTTTGAAATTTTATTTGCATTTGAATGGTTGCGGAAGAAATTAGCTATTTCAGTTACTACACCAAGGCAATGGCGAATTGCAGGAGTTGACTTGGCAGAACCAGGTTAAAGCTGTGGCTTGCACAGTGTACATACCTAGCGTTTGAATACTGTATACCTACCGAGATAAGCTCCTTATTTCAGCCTCTCAAGCCCCCCCTGGCTACGTGCCTGGCACTGGCGTTTTGAGTTTCAGTGCGATCAAGTGCGTTTTTACTGATATTTTTGAAAGCTTCATACGAATTTTCTTTCGATATGCTCCGACAGGAATTGGTTGCGGAATTTGTTTACGATTTGCAGTGAAGTTTTGATAAATGAAAGCAATAAAGAAAAGTAATTGGTTGTATTTGTTGATTTTAATTATTCTTTCCGAAGGCGGATACCTCGAATGTAATTTGAGTCTCCGACGAATTATGCGTTGCGGAGAATTCTCCGTTCCGACGGATACCTCGCTATGGCCGACTATCTTCAACATAATTTTTCAAAGAATAGTTCAAAACACCAATACCATTTACTCGCCTACGCCAACGACATCGAAATAATCGGCAGAACGCCCCGTGATGTCGCTGGCGCGTTCGTTTAAGTATTTGGGACGGAGGCGGCGAAAATGTCGACAAGAAATGACTACCAACACCCACGTCTCGGACAGAATGTCACCAAATCGGATGAGGTTATCCTTGGTTGTTTCGAGGGAAAAATTCTTCCAGTAATTTTCGGTTTCATTTGCATGGACGGTGAATATAGGAGGAGATACAAAGACGAACCGGGCTGGCTGTACGGCGACATCGACATCGACCTAGCCAGAAGAGTGAAGGGCCAAATAAAGGGCCCGTCATCTAACGTTTTTTTTTTCCAACTAGTGCTTATTTCGCGAATGGTAACACTTAGCTCATGTCTGATTTGACAGATAATTAGAAGGATAAAACTTCCGCTGAACGAATATGGTTGTGTATACGCTTGAACAACGCTGGGAAATATTGCGACATTACTTTGAAAATCATGGTAATGTTGCAGAATGTGTGCGAAAATTGCGTACGGATTTTGGAAGAAGAGCGTGAAAAGCCAAAAACAGCCGATATACCCAAAACGAGTCACTGTTTGGTGCGGATTTTGGTCCAGAGGAATAATTGGGCTATTTTTCTTCGAAAATGAGCAAGGAGTGGCCGTTACAGTCAATGGCGATCGTTATCGGGCCATGTTGAACGAATTTTTGTTCACAAAAATTGAGGAGGAGGATATTGGCAACATTTGGTTTCAACAGAACGGCGCTACGTGCCACACAGCCGAAGCTACACTCGATGTTTTGCGCCCTGTTTTTGAAGATCGCTTTATGATGTCGTTTGGCCACCGCGGAGCTACGATTTGACACCGTTGGACTATTATTTGTGGGGTGTCGTAAAAGATAAGTGTTACGCCGACATGCCAGAGACAATTGACGCTTTAAAGGCCAATATTCGTGAAGCCATTGGTGAAATACAGCTGCACACAATCGATAATGTGCTTAAAAATTGGACCGATCGTGTAGGCTACTGCATGGCCACCCGAGGCAGCTATTTGAATGAAATTATTTTCCATTATTAACCGGAAGGATTGTACTTTCAAATAAAAAAAGAAATTTGAGAAAATATTCAGTAGTTTTTTTTTATAACATTTTCAAAAAAAAAAAAGTTATTTGGCGGACCCTTTACTAAACTGGCTGGCCGGGTCATTCGAAAAATCTTTGAATCCACACCTGAGAGACGGCGCAGTAGAGGAAGACCGCCATTTAGGTGGCGCACGCAAGTAGAAGGGGAACTGGAGACAGCTGGCCAAAGATCGTACTGGCTGGAAACGCTTTATGGTTGAGGTCCAGGTCCACCCCGGACTGTAGCGCCACCTTAAGTTAAACCTTAAGTTCTAACACGGCAATGTGAACGTCGATTAAAATAATCTTACCGTCAGTCGCGGAAAATGGTCACACCAACGCAATAAGAACGCACACTTTTTGACGAAGACCTAGTGCTGAACAATTAACAGTATGTATTTGTACGATTGAAAATTGTAAGCTTTTCGATAATTTCAGCTATTTAAGTGCAGAGCTACTATATGTATGTCTGCCCTAGTATCTTTGTACGCTGTAGAATTTTGGAATTTTGGTTCCTAAGCTGTAAATCACTACAAAGGCTTACAAAGACGGACTAACCAACTATTCAATACAACCAGAAAGATTTCCGGGCTATACGTTTCTTTAAACCTTTCAAGTGCCCAGGCAGAATAATACCATGCCAAATTTAACAAATATTGCTGTACACATAATCCTACCTTCCACAGTGGTTATTGTACATAGGAGAACATAGCTCACGTTCCAAAATTATGCACCGATGTTAAAGTTTATAATTTGTATACCGAAACACACGTCAAGCCTAAACATTTTCGACCTTTAAGCTTATCATCATTCTTGAATTACAGACTAAAATATTAATTGATACCTAATACTTACGCCTTAACATTGCTACCAAAATGTTGTCAGCATCTAAATATGAATAGGTACATAATTAAAGAGGACACCTTTCAAAATCTCAAATAAAAAATTCGAATATCGTTTTTTTTTTTTAGAATATAGTTGTAAAATTCTGAGCAGGACATATTTCTAAAATTATAGTTACAAAAAAAATTGCTTTTACAATTTCGACTTTAAGTTTTTTCCGTTTTTCGGTCCATTGCTGGCTCGTTATCAAAGAAAATATTCGCTCAATATTAGCATTAAGGGTATTCCCTTAATCTCATAAATTTATGCAGCTCGTAAATGTATAAATTTCTGCGGTGCTTTAAATGAACACCCCTCAGAAATGTTATTGCGTAAATCGCGTAAATCGACTGTAAATCTGGAATCAAACAAACAATTTATACGGCTGTTTGACATTTGTGACTTGCGTAACTTTCCGCGTAAACTATTCTCCATACAAAATCTGACAGTTCATTTACGAAGGTTTTTACGCGTTTAAGTGAATACCCCCATTATGTACAGGAAATGAAAAAACAAACTGTGCAATATGCATAAGTATGGCCATAAGTATTTTGACAAAACTAAAGTTAATTCTACTCATAATTTGAACCTTTTTTTTTCTTAAATGAAAAGGGAATTCCAAATCCTGGAGCACTCAGACGAATCTCGGTCCATTGTACTACCAAGCAGAAATCCCTTTTTTGGTGTAGTGGTGGAGAAACTCTGATATTTTTCGTTTCTCTTATGGTCGGTGGCAGAGTATTGCTGTCCCCCGCCGAGGCTCGAACCAACGCCGCTCGGGTCACAAGCAATGACTCTAACCACTACACCATGGCCACCGCCTATAATTTGAACTTACTTCATGTAAATTTTGGCATCAATGGAAAGGTCATTTAAATTCCATACCATATAAAATAGTACCAACATTTCAGGAATTGAATGTCCAATTTTTGTAAAATTAATTTTTTTGTATTCCCTGAATGTGCAGTTAACTTATAAAAAAGTTTAATCAAAATCGGATTATAAACACCGGAGATATAAAATAATTAAAAAATCGCATAGTATTTGGCGGTAAAATTAAGCAAACAACATAATAAAAACTTTGCATATCCCAGCCTTGCACCCACTCCAAATCCTACAGTGACTATAAGCACATCAATTGTGCTTATTTTACGCATCTCACTGTTTATAAGATTTTTGTAAAAAATAAAATGTGATAAGTCAGTAAAAAGAATGTTTAAATACAAAATATTAGCCCGTGCCCTTGAAAGTAAGTGAGATGTCAGTACAAAGTACCAAAAATTCAGTGGTTGAAATTTAGCTCTTTTTAATTACCTCATATCTTCGGTCTTTATGATCCGATTTTGATGAAACTTTTTTATAAGTTAGCTACACATTTCGGGAATATAAAAAAATTAATTTGACAAAAATTGGAGTGAGAGAACACCAAATTTTTTTTCAGATTTGTGTTTAGGGCACTAAAATCAATCGGACTGTGAAAAAAACCGTTATTTTCGGATGAGCAGTAAAGTAAAATCTTGCCGTTTTCACAATTCAAACGGAATTTAAATGACCTTTTCATTGATACAAAAATTTACATGAAGTACGTTCAAATTATGAGTAGAATTAACTTTTGTCAAAATACTTATGGCCACCATTGCAGGTATGAAAAGTTCACTGTGTACCTAATTCAATATTGTAATTTTTTTTAAGTATTCTACCCATTTTTCGTGTATATGTGCATTTAAACAGTTATTATTTTTATTATATATTTTCAGGTTACAAAATTGGTCAAACAATTTATGTTCTTTTAATTTGTTGGAAATTTTGTTTAAATCCATCTATGTAAAACAATTAAACACCTTCAATAAACCTCTTATACATTTTTTCCAATTTTAACAACAATTTTTAGGTCCTGTTCATACTAGAAAGATGCAGAAAATTTCTGAATTAGTATTGAAAAAAAGTTTTGTTATAGTTTTGTGGTGTCGAAAAATTCCGTAAACTGGGAAGTCCCAGAAAGTGAATTTGCACATTTTTTTCAAAAAGATACCGGACATTTTTTTTCATAAAACGAGGACGTCAGGGGCCTATAACACAATACAACAAGTGAAATTCAACAACTGTTAAAAATTTGAGTAACGCGTAATAACCAGTCTGCGGACACTTTAACAATTAGAACATTTCGACAATTGGGAAATTTGATAATTTTACCATTTCTGTAACTGGAAACAGCAAGTGCTTAAAGAAAAGAGAATACATTTGTTAAATAGTTGATTAATTCCAACCGACGTTGACCGGACTTGTTACAAATAAACAAGCAAAAGTTAGGAAGAAAAGATTAATAAGGTGCCGTCAAAACAAGCAATGAAAGTGCTCGCAGCAATCATTCCGAAAATTCGAATTTGGAAATTTCCTTGCAAGTGTTTGCAGAGAGTAGTCACACCATGCAAGCAATGTGATTGCTGCGAGTGACTTTTTTTCGTACACGCAAGCAATCATTTTTCGGGTCGTCACAACATGCAAGCAAGCGATTGCTGCAAGTGATTGCCGCAATCGCTTTTTGCATTTATTTTGCGACTGTGAGTGAGTTCAGTTTCATTTCATATTTCATCGAAAATTTACGCAAAATGGATCATATAATATTTGAAGAAGAAGCTGAATATTTGAAAGCGAGGCAACTAATTATAGTGGAGATAGCAACACGTATATTGCAGCATATGGGGCAACGAAATGCAGCTCATCGAAGAGCAATTTGGGCGCGACCGTTGTGATAAACACAAATCTCTATGTACATTATAGATGTTATGCTGGTTTTTGTATGTTTCAAAAACTCGAAAAGTTTTGCACCGATTGAGCTCACATTTTCAGACAATCTTTGGTATTGGCTCGAGATGGTTGTTAGATATGGGGTGTGGCACCGCCCATACAAAAAAAACATTCAAAATCTTATTTCTCGAGAACCACCAAATTGATTGAGCTCAAATTTACAAAATAGTCTTAGGTATTGGACCAGGAGTATTCCTGTGAAGATTGATCAAAACTAGACAAAGAGGTCTGGTACCGCCCATACAAAAAAATAGAAACATTAAAAATTGTATATCTCGAAAACTGGTTATTCGATTGAGTTCAAATTTACAGACAATCTTAGGTATTGGCCAAGAGTGTTCCTGACAAAAGGAATCGACATAATACACAATGCAAGATATTTTCTTTACAACCAAGTAGCTCGAAAATCAGCGTTCGATTGCACGCAATCGAAAAAATTGCAGATGTAGAACGTGCAATCGGCAATTGCTTGCCGCAATTGATATGAAGCAAGCAATCGATTGCATGAAGTAGTCACACCATGCAATCGTTCCTGCCGCAAGCGATTGCATGCAATCATATCAATTGAAGCAATCACTTGCTTGCAAGGACTTTTCAGGTCGTCACACCGTTCAAATTTTAATTGCAGCAATCATTTTAATTGCTGCGAGCACTTTTATTGCTTGTTGTGACGGCACCTATTATAGTCTCACATTGGTTTGGAATAGGGTTACCAAATGTCAGAAATTGGCCTGACGCGTCAGGCTTTTAAGATCTCTGTCAGGCTCAGGCCAGCCTTCACGCTTTGTCAGGCTTTTTAATTTTTTGCTGATTTATTTACATCAATTTAATTTTAACGAAAAAAAATCATCATAAATGTTAAACTGTTGCTGAATGTATTAATATAATGGATGCAACTAGATCATTTTGAATGATTTGATTTATATTCGTTCAGTTACATTCACATATGCGACAATTCAATTCCCAATTTATTATATACACAACCTACCAATCGATCTGCCGCGTTGGTAAATAATCTTACGTAGGTAAGTCACAAAATAATGGTCAGAAAAATGGTCAGTATAACTCTTTTTTTTGGAGGGGGATGCTATTGTCAAAAGATATGAATTCTTTTGATTCTGTATTCTGAAAGTATAGTATTTTTAAAAGAATACAGTTTAACACAATGATTCCTTTTTTTTAACAATATGTTCGTACCATGATTTAAAAAAATTTGCCAGCCAACAAGATATTGGGTGGTATGCATAAAACCACAGTATTTACTTCAAGTAGAAGGTTTAAGTAAATACTGAAATTAAAGTAGAAGCTCCGATTTTCAGCATTTACTTCGTTTCGTATGCATAAAAATAAGTTTTTACTTGATAGCAAATACTTTAAGTAAATACTGAATTCATTCAAGTAAATACTTAAAATTCATCCAAAATCATAGTAAATACTATTTTTTTACAAACGGGTTTGAAAAATGTATCTACGGTTGGCTTAGTTTTTTTTATTGCACTTATACAGGCTTAAAAAAATGTACGGTTGGACTAGTTAACTTTCTCGTATACGTAGTATCTAAGAGAAAGATATTGTTTTCGTACAAAATTTCGAACTCGAGATTTTGATCAATTCTGATATTACGATGATAGGGGAACTCAAAAAAGTGGGTCTCGCAATTCTGTCCGTCCGTATGTCTGTCTGTCCCACCCCTGGGGAATCTAAACGCTTGGACGGATTTGCTTCAAACTTCGTATTTAGAGTTTGTAGGCTTCACGCTCGGGACGTTTTTTTTTTTAAGCTAGCCCTAATATTAACGGTACCTCCCATATAAAAATTTTACGAAATATGACGAAATATGCCTAAATTTAGATTTTTTCGAAAACGGCTCTAACGATTTGAACCAAAATTAATCGTTGAGTTAATGTAAGCATGCTTCACGGGACTGCATACCCAGTTTTTCGCTGAAAAGTCCAGCAACGGCAGTTTTGAAAATTGGCTTTTTCTCGAAAACGGTAAAAACGATTTTTAAAAAAAAATTATTTTTAAGGTACTATTGTCATTCTTAACTTGATAGCAAACTCAGTTTTTCCCTCAAAAGATTACGTCCTTTGATATCCACCCAAATCCCTAATAAAAGTAACAGAAAACTCTTATATTGCCGTTTTATGAATATTTCTCAAAAATGACTACCCAAATCCCGATCTGTATTCACACACGGTAGGTATATTTTTGTAAAGTCCAAAACTTCAGTACATAGCAATATAATTTGAAATTCATCGCCTACTTGCCTCCTTCAAGCGTCAGTTCGGGGTGAAATTTGAAAGTAATAAAGTGTTCTAGTTAATACGTAGGTTTATGTTTATGTAGTATGTATTTACGGTATTAATTACACCTTGAGTGGGTATGATTTTAAACGTAAAACTTGCTGAAATGACTCTGAGATTCTGAGAGATTCGCAATAAACGAGAAAGTTACGTGCGACCCAGTCGTGCACATTTTTTTTTATTGTACACATCCATCGCCCTGAGCTTTTTAGTCATCCTAAACTAGTTTCTTCAAGTGACAAGTGATGGCAACTAAAGAGCTAGAAAATTTATCAATTTGCCAAATGCATCTTACCGATGAAATATTCACTTAACCACTCTACATTTTCTCGTTCAAAACGATACAGTTGCTTGAAATTTGCTTCGGTCCCCGATCGTCGTTCCTTACATATATATACCTTTGTGGAGTTAACACGTACATACTCTGCCATTCTGATTAGAATATAGACTTTTCTTTTTAAATTTGAATTATTATACGACCTTAATCGCTTTAAACTCGATCTGTGACTAAAGTCTCTTAGTATTGCTCCTTACAAAACTGCTAAATTAAAAAAAAAGTAAATGCTATGAAATTTTCAAGTTGGTCGATAGCAACTTGAAAAATTTCCAGTATTTACTGAAGAAAAAAAGTAAATACTAGTTTTTATGCATTCCAAAAAAGTATTTACTGAAAAAATTCATCCGAAAAAAGTATATGCTTTTACTTGAAGTAAATACTTAATTTTTAGTATTTACTCCGTTTTATGCATACCAAAATAAGTATTTACTTAAAAAATCCCCAGTAAAAGCATTTACTGTCTTTTATGCATACCACCCATTATGTACCTAGCTATTTTTTTTTTTTTTTTTTAAACATTGGATATGCAATACGTTTGATATTTTGAATATTGCAAAACCAATCCTATGGAAATAAAACAAATTGTGAGTGGATTCTTTCAATCTCTTCTCACAATGCCATAAACATTTTTCAATCTCTTCTCAAAATGCCATAAACATAACAGACGCCCAATGGATGAAAAAAGAAAAAAGAACTCAATTTAGACTCAATGAAAGCAAAGGACATTTTAAAAATAAATAAATGCGAATAGTTTTATAACTATATTTTAAAGAAAGCAGACGTTCTAAATCAAATACATTATGTACCTATATGCAACTGAAAAATAAAAAAATATCGATCTCTTTATTTAGTTAAAATATTTTCTGGTATAGTGCGAGTGCCATATGTACCTAACCTACTACCTACGTATGTAATAATATGAAGTGTAGAGTTATTTTATGTTGCTTTAGTGTTTTTTTTTTTGTATTTTTTTTTAAGGAAGATTATGACTTATTGACTAATTTGGCTTAAGTAAAATGTTTAGTTACAAAAATGCAATGTCAGGCATTTTGCTCCATAATCAGGATTTTCTCTCCTAACTCCTAACTGTCCGGCTTTTTGATTATTTGTGATGATAACCCTATATGGGACAGGATCTTAGTACCATCTTAAAGGTGACGTTCACGATGATAGTAAAGTGATCCAATCTAACAATTTAACTTGTATAAGGCCCAATTTTTTTCGCCTTATAAGCTATAACTTCTATATGGTTGTTATAAGGCTTATTTTTAAGCGATTTTCAAGATTTATTTTTAGTAATAGCTTCTTTAAGACATTTTCACAAGCTTTAAGAGCTGGTAGAAAGTTTGGTATTTGAATTCAGTTCAAAAATTCTCAATAGGGCCTGTAAACCAAAGCCTTTTACACAATCAATATAAGCTGTGGAAAGTTAGAATTAAATATTTACAAATTGTAAAAATGTATATTAGATAATATCTTTCGTCCATTTGTAATAAACTAGCTGGATAATTGCAGCTCATTTGGTTTGTCATAAACATTTAGTCGAAGTGATTCTTTTTCAAAAACTTCAACTAACCAGCTTCGGCGTAGGTTCAAACGCCGCACCAGTGGGGGACGGCAATACCGTCTGACTTGTTGAACTAATTCAAAAAATCGAGGGAAATTTTTGGTTTTAACAATTGTTAAAGCTATGGAGCTATGAGCTATGGAGGGTCCACTTGAGCAACCTACACCCGCGACCCACTTAATGGACAAGCGGGCCATTTGAAAAAATGAATGAATAAACTGTTACGGTTTTTGTTGTGTAACATCTTTAATGTACTCTTGTTAAACAAACCTAATTCTACAAGTTTCTGTTGACTTGTTGACTTATTGTTCTGTGTTATAGGTTTAGACCCGTGGTCAGCCTACTGAAAAGGCAGGTCATTAGAAACTAGGCCTTAAAAAAATAAAAAAAATAGGTGGCGCCGCAACCGGCTTGGTAGACACCCTAGGCCTAGCTTCTCGCAACCATTCGTTTGTGTGAGTTTCTATTTTTGGGACCTACAATTTTATGCCGACTCCGGACGGTTTAATTGAGAAGCTTTTACAGGACAGTCATACTCTCGAATGTTTGTCAGACGTTCGCGAGATGTGGCGCAGTAGAAAAAACATGTAATTTGTGTTTTTCTCTGCCTTGCATTCCCTTATTTGCACAACTGTAAAATGCTTTATCGTTGGCCAATAGATTTTGCTTAGTTTTTTCTATAGATATATTGATTTTAAGATTAGATATGGTACCTGAGACCCTTCCCCACTATCTCTGTAACTGTCCTGCCTTATCTAAAAAACAATGCCCCATCTCGGAGCCCATTTTTTTTAAATCTTTGTCGAATTGGCAACAAGAAGCCTAAATTGTTGCAACTTTATTAATAACACCGACTGGTTCAGTAAACCAGGTCCCTACCTATGTACCTGTATAATAGATAAATAGGTAGGTACTTATGTGTAGTGTATGAAAAACAACAATTGAATGTCGTAACCTTATCAACACAAGAATTATTTACATAATTATGTTCAAAATAAGAATACCTATCTTAATGAAGTACAATGATTATTGATTATTTTATACCCGAGTTTCCCAAAGTGTGTTCCGCGGAGCACTTGGTGCGTAAAAATAAATCGTGTACTCCAGAACTTCAAAGCTATCAAAAAGGAAAAGAATCAATCAATGGTGTTGATAGCGAAAAGATTAGGTTCTTCAACGAAGCTTGTTTTCGGGGAAATACGGTTCTAAGAAGACCGGAAGTTTTGAGAACCGCAAAAGAAAGGTTATTAGTCGCAAATCTACCTACTCCAAAGAAAGATTTTCCGGACAAGTAGAGCCAATCCGTTTTTGAGGTTCACAAAAGTTAGGAAGATTGTTGCACCTAAACTCACGGCCAGTTCTGTTAGGCACTGGGTCGTAGAACAAAATCCTCGTGGATGCATATTCCACCAAAAAACAAAAACCTATACCTAAGGAAGAGCCGGAATATCGAAAGACTCCATACAAAAACCATTGCAATTTTTGAAAAAAGTTCTTTGGAGTGCAAAGTCCCGTCCTGAAGTCAATTGAAAATTTGCGGGCCCAAATCGAAAGAGCATTAAAAGCCAAAAAAATCAAGAAAAGCTGTACGTACGGACAACGAAGTGCTCCGCGAGGAATTTCTCTCCAGGAAAGTGTTCCGTGACCAAAAAAGATTGGGAACCGCTGTTTTATACTATAGATAGGTAAGCAGATTCAGTAGTGACTCGAAAAAGTACCTAGTTTGTTTTTTGGGTGCTTAACTTTTGCGAATTCTTAACTTTTCCAAGCCACTGAATCAATTTCAAAAATATACATTAATACATTATGTATGTAGGTAAAATACAAAAATTCATGTTTTTAAGTGTTCATACATAGGTATGTACGTACAACACTACCTACATAATATATGGCGATTATGGAAAAATAAGTTAGAAATAAAACTGAATTAAAAAAGTTAAGACAAAACTTAACTTTTGAAAGACCGCCGTGGAGTCTGAACCTACCTTACTTAACGCGTCTTAATTTTTTCGCGTCTTAACTTTTTCGAGTCTTTACTGAATTACTTAGATTTTTATCACAAGGAATTATTATTGATGCACTTTAAGACCCTAATGTACAAAAATTCGCTTTTATTACAGTAGGCAATAAATAATAATATTTAGTAACTGTTTTTGTTTATGCACAAATCACACACTCTTATTTATTATTATTTTATTTTTCCTATCGAACGAGCAACTTGTTTTGTATACCATCACAGTACGTAACGTATACAATAAAATTCGCGCTTTTCTTCTGGTTCCACATTGGTCATATATTACGCACCACATAATTTGAGAGACCCAGTCACAATCACTTTCACATCTTTTCAAACTTAGCATTCCACGTGCACATTCAGTTATAATATATACATATGTACATTCTACAGATTTGTATCTTAACGCATTTTTTTTTTAAAGACGCCCTTCATATCCTACAAATGAATGTGGGTAAAATTTCTCTTTTGACCTATATTCCGTTGTTCGTACTTGCATACACGCTACAAAGGTACATAGATAGAAATTAATATTGAGATACTATTTAGTTTTGTTTATTCTTTTTATCGATTTGATAGATACCTACTAACTTTAAAATAAAATATCTACGGTAATTACAAATGCATAAGACTAAAAGATATGTATGTACCTACAAACCAAATGAAATCTGCACGGCTACGAAAAGTGGAGGAACTTATAGACTGTAAAATTAGATGAACTATCCCATTCTCATCTTTACTTTCTCTTTGAATCATGGAAAGGTTAGTTCGCGCAATGCTTGCGAGTGTAATGTTTTGGGTGAGTTTTGGTATGTGCATTATATATAAATGTGTATGTATATATAATTAACCAGAAATAAAAATATAACTTTTATTTGAAATGTACACATCAAAACAAGTATAGGTATTACATACATATTTAAAAATTTGTGTGCATTAGCTATAAATTCGATTTCATTATTATTCAAGTTCCAAGTATCTATATACCTAAGTTCTTAGCCATAACTTGTACTCATTATGTACATGAAATTAACAAATGTACCATTTACATTCTTATTATATACATGTGCAAATAAATGTATATATGTAAATGTATTCAAAAGCACATAATATACACGCGTCCAGCTCATAAACATATACTTTCTTGCCTATTAGAATAAGAACTTTCACTTTATAAATAACCAATTGGCAATCCGTTTTGATTGAAGATGAAGATTTCCCCCATAACAGTTACCTACTAGACAATTAGGAATTTCAAATATATTCGTAAATATAATTATTTGCCTAAGGTGTAGGTATTTTATGCATTTACAACAAATCAATATTATAATATCTACATGCATGCATTTAGTAGAAAAGTCTGTATTTTGTTATTAACGTAGCTACTTCAATTTGATTCTATGTACTATGTACATAACTACTTTCATTCTCAAATGAAAATTTTAAATTTTACATACACTTAACATTTTTGATAAATTTTTAAAACAATCATCATCATTATTAGAGAATTGTAAACATTTTAAATTGCATTTTATTTGAATGTTTTTCATTACTGAAATTTTCCTTCTTTATATTGATAGGATATTAAAAATTCACTTTTGTTATTTAATAAAATATTTCCAATTTTAATTTGGTACTTACAACAATATCTTGTTGAATATTGGCAATTATTTGTTGCCATCTTATAGTCGATGAATATCCGTAAGCTTCGTTTAAGTTTATTTTCACAAAATCTTAAAAGTGAAAACTAGCACAAGAAACACACTTTCACTTTTTCAAAAAAAGAAGTTGTTTGAACGAAAAACCGTCATTAACGATATAAATTCAATAACATGTATATTTTCATATTTGTTTCCGTATATAATATATTATTCACTTATTGTATTTTGTAAACACATTGTTTAAAATAACTTTTCTTGCATGCACACGAACTGATATCAACTTTTCACAAGAAATTCATAAATTTTTTTTTTGTTGTAGAAAGCCACTCTTCATCCAGTTCGTAACGATTTCTTCGACTTACTTTACCCGTCTGTTGCTAGATCATCAATGAAACCTCCGCTTATCCTATGTTTTTGGTATTTTCTCTTTCTTTCGTTCTTTTAAACATTTACTTTAGTTGTTACGTTTGCTGTTGTGTGAAGAAGTATATTTTCTTTGCTCAGTGAAATTGAGTTACCATACGAACTATGATTAAAATGTTGGAATATTAAATATTTTCATTATAGAAGATACTCATTTATTAAGAACTTGAAGCTAATATTAGTATAGATAGTTGTTCTTCATTTATAAACAAATTGTTTATTGAATCTTACAAGAATGGCTTTGTTCATTTACTGCTTAGACTCGTTTATTCCATTATTATGCAAGTCAACCAAACTTGCACTTTCATCCATAACCATCGTATTTAAAAATGTTAGGCATGATTTCGTTCTTTTTTCGTCTTTTGCTTCATCATAATGTTTGCAGATACTTTTTAAATAAGAACGTTTTAATTTGTGTAGGTATTGCGTTGCGGTTTCGGGCTTTAATATAGCAAGACCAACCAACGCCTAAGTATATCTGTAATAAATTTAATGCGGATGGGCACTCAGGTTGGTAAATTTAGTTGATTTGGGTTGAGTAGATAATGGATAAAATGCAACTGCTATCGAATGATTTTATCGTTTCAAATATGATTGTGATATCGACATGATCTGATCATATTCTATCAGCATCGGCCTTATTATGTTTAATGAGTTTCTTTTGTGTGTATGATTTATTTACTTTTTCTTTTAGCAAACATCGATTATAAGTTCTATGTGGTAGGTACCTTCTTAAAGAAAAAGAAAAAAAATAATGTTGAACATTTGACAACTTTCGATTTTTACATAGGAATATCTTTCCCGTTTCGTTAAATAAAGTGCCTGACTGGGTTGCACGAAACTTTATTCGCTTTTTGCTAGTAGCGATGGAAGTTTTTTTTTTTTTGTAATTTTAGAAGGTAGGTAGGAACCTTAAAGTTTAAAAGCGGTTAAATATACCTTTCATAAAATATAGAAATGGTGTTAAATAAAGTGCATGTTTGCATGAACATGAAATGGCAGTTGGTTGGTATGTACCTATGTTTATTTTCTAAGTTATATAAAAGGTTCAGCAGGTTGACGATCCAAAAGAAAAGAAAGAGACTTAACCTATTACAGAATGTAATTATACTGTTAACTATAATGACGCAAGGGCGATAAAAGGGATTACTCCAATTACAGGGGTATATCGTTTTGAGAGAATTACATTAACAACAACTCGTAGAGACAATCACTTTGGTAGGAATGATAGCTATTTCGAACTACACCACTAATTCATCATCAGACTTCTTTTAAATGACTGTTTGAATAGTTTGAGTTCTGACTTGGGAAGACATTTCTGTTTTTCTCTATCAGGAAGTGAACCTGCACTTCGATTTTTGTCAATTGACCAAGTGTCATTCTCTCGTGTCATTAAAGTGGCCTGGGAATGCGGCGAAACTCGCAGCGATTGGCAGATTGGTCTGATTGGGCGCCTTTTCAAGAAAGGGGATAAAAGAGATTGCTCCAATTACAGGGGTATATCAATTTTAAGACTCCCCGGAAAAGTTTTTGCCAAGGTGTTGGAAACGCGTTGCAGAGCTCGAGAGGTCGAGGCACGATTAGGAGATAAGCAGTGCTGCATTCGTCCAGGCAGAAGCACAACCGACCAGTTATTCACTCCCAAAATGGTACTTGAGAATGCTTGGGAGTATGCTACACCTGTTTACGCATGCTTCGTAGATTTGGAGAAAGCATATGACCGAGTCCCTCGAGGTAAACTCTGGAGTGTATTCAATCTCTTTACACAACCTGTAAAAGCTGTGTTCGGGTAAACGGCGTTAAATCAATACCTTTCACCGTGGGCGTTGGACTTCGTCAGGGGTCTCCTCTCCTTTTGTGTTGAAGCTGAGATAAAAGTGAACGTGAACAAATCTGAAGTGATGGTCGTCTCAAAACGCCTGTTCAATGCACTATGCATGCTAGTGGGGTCCCATTGAAACAGGTTGAGAAGTTTAAGTATCTCGGGGTCTTATTCACGACTGATGGAAGGAGCAATGCCGAGTTTTCCTGTAGGATTGGTCAGGCTGGGTCAATTTTGAGACAGATTGGTCATTCTGTTATTAGGAGGACTGAACTTGGTGTCAAAGCTAAGTTGTCAGTCTTTCATTCGGTGTTTGTTCCACCTCTTGCATATGGTCATTCATGAGGTTTGGGTAATGACTGAAAGAATAAGATCGCGGATACAAGCTGCCGAAGTGAGATTTCTCCGTAGTATTGCTGGTGTGACCCGTAGAGATCGTATCAGAAATACCAGAATACGTGAAGAACTCAATGTCGAGCAGCTACTTCTCCGGACGGAGCGATCCATGCCTCGGTGGTTTGATCACGTTAAACGCATGTCCCCGATCAGGATTCTACGACGTGCTATGGAATCCGTAATATCAGGCAGGCGTCCTCTAGGTAGACCCAGGGTGAGATGGTTATATCAAGTCCATGATCTCTCTTATACCCGAAGGTATGGGGATTGCCCTTGATGATTAAGAGTCGATGGGGGAGAATCGAGAGCTATGGAAGGTCCACTTGATCAACCTACACCCGCGATCCACTTAGTGGACAAGCGGACCATTGAAAATGATGATGATGACGCTAAAAATAGGTTGAACTCTTAGGCGTTCAGCACACGAACGTACTAAAAGGAAACATGTTAAAGGTATTGCAATAGATAAAAAGTTGACCGATTTTTGGGTATGAAGATGTAACCAAACGATTATTAAAAATTTTCGAGGAAATTACGATAACTTAGGCGCCAAAAATGTAACCGGTTTCTTATAGGTACTTACTTACTTACTTACTTAGATGGCGCTACAGTCCGGGGTGGACCTGGGCCTCAATCAACACGCCTCTTCAGTTAGCACGATCTTTGGACAGCCGCCTACAGTTGCGCACTCTAAGTTGGTTAAGGTCCTCGTCCACTTATGCGCGCAACCTAAGGCTTGGGCCCTTATTGTGATTGTCGATCATCGATTGATTTTAGCTATTTGTGCGCACAAAATGTTCTCACTTCCAAGAGAAAGAATCGATCAGAAATTTGTAATCGACTACAAGCCACTGTTAAATCGACAAATATCGATCGCAATCGTCAATCACAGTTCTCAATCGATCGACAGTTGTCGATCAACGATTAACTATCGACACTCACAATGGGGGCCTTGGGGTTCCTCTACTGCGTTGTCCCTCCGGAGCGTTGGTGTCCATTCGCTCTTCATGTCCTAGCCATCTTAGTCGACTGATACGTACTTTTTCTGATTAGGGGACTTGTATTAAAAAAAGCGTCAAATTCTCACGACTCTTTGGCAAAAATCAGGAAAAGATGTGGCTTCAAAGCAAGTCTCACAGCTATGCGTCGTATTGTCTCAAATTCTAAGCATAAAAGACTACAAATCAAAGAGAAGTCACCCCTTAACCCGGCGTCAAAAGCACAACGCCTCCCTTTTTATTACGCACGTGTGACCTGGACTTCGTAGTGGCATCGTGTGGTCTTCTCGACAAACAAAATTTAATTTGGAAGGCCTCTATGTATATCAATAACCTCTGCAAAGAAACTCGTCATTTTCGTGGATTTATCAACATGATAATGCGCCAAAACATACAGCCCGGGTTCTTGAAACGTAAATAGAGAGTCAAAATCTGAAGCTATTAAGCTAACCTCCATACTCACCGGATTCGATAATCATCGAAAATGTTGTGGAATGGTTGAAACGTCAAGGATTGGGATAGCAATATTCGAATACATATATCCAATTTGCATCCCTTCCAAACCGGATGTATGTATTTTGGAGCAAAGAGGTGGCTCAAAACACAATTGAAATTTTTTTATCTAAAATAAGTACTCCAATTACTTTAAATGTAAGTAAAAACCTATACTCACGTATGGCGTCGTCGTCTGGTGGACTGAGCTTGAAAAGGCTATCCACTGTAAGCAACTTAGTCGTGTACAAAGTACGGCATGTGTGTGCATCAGTGGAGCACTTAGAACCACTCCAACAGCGGCGATGGACATACTATTCCACCTGATGCCGCTAGACATCTATTGCAAACAAGTGGCAGCGGATGCAGCCATCCGCATGAAAGCTATCCGTCTGTGGACTAGTCGACAAACTGGTCACTCGTCTATTCTAGATAAAATAGAACACATCCCAAAAGATACTGATTATACCCTCCCCCAGTTCCATTTCAGTAAGAATTTTGTAACCTGCATACCCTCCAGGACTGACTGGGAGAGTGATGTAGTGTCTCACAAGAGATCCGTCTGCTTCTATACAGATAGGTCCAAAACGGAGACAGGAGTAGGGGGGGGGGGGTGTTTTCTCATAAGGGGTGAAATCATGGCGATTAAATAGGCCCTGTCGTGGCTACGGTATAATGTAATATCCACTAGGGATATCGTGATTTTTACCGATAGTCAGGCCGCGATTAAATCCCTGGATTCGGCCTCAATTCCAAAACCACCCTCAATTGTCGCTTGTCTCCTAAGGAGATGGCGGAACAATTCAACATTCACCTTATATGGGTGCCGGGCCACAGGGACATACCGGGGAATTGCAGGGCCGACGAACTCGCTAGGCATGGCACAACCTTGTCGATTCTACCGGAAAAGGAGAATCTCTATATGCCTCTCGCTATACGTGTAAACAAAATGCGATAAGCGCCACTAATCGAAAGTGGTCAAATTGCGCCACGTGCTCCATCACGAAACAGATCTGGCCCATGCTGGATTTTAAACGCTCCAACGATCTTGTAAAGCAAAAAAGATCCAACATAAGCACATTAGTAGGTGTCATCACCGGACACTGCATTATTGGGAGACATGCTCTTAGGATGGGCCTCCCTTCCAATGATTTCTGTAGAAGCTGTATGGACGAGGAGGAGGAAGAGACATTTCTTCACATTCTATGCACGTGCCCAGCTCTTTCAGCTCGTAGAAAAGTATATCTCGGAGAATACTTCTTCGACAATTTTGGTGAACTTGCTAATACAACAAGCATAAGCTGCCTCCAACGCTTCATTCTTCTTGGTTCAACGGGTAGTTGTGAGATCATTAGATCCTGTGGTAACACAATGGGCCTACTCTGGCCTAAGTGAGGCTGCACTCAATGCGGCCTGCCACTCTAACCTAACCTAACCTAAGTAAAGTTTGTGTTAAAAAGAAGCAGAATGCTCTAAAATGTTTTTTCCTTTAAGATTTTTATTCAAGAGGATCAATTTTGCCGGTTTTAGTTAATAATTTTCTGTTAATACTTAAAGCTTTAGTTTTAAATCTTCCTTCTGTTCAAATCACAACAAGTAAATTTACTTTAATTAAAAAAAAGACTAGATCATATTTCTTGTTAATTTTTTCTGCGATGCAGTTTTTCTCACCCATTCTTTTCATAGAAGTGTTTCATTTGTGACGGTTAAAATATAAACAAAATAAATTAAAATTAAGGATACCATATCCTAGTTGTCTTATTGTTGTGTGTGTATTTAAAACGAAGAAAACGCTTTTGTACAAGAAAAGAAAAATAAGTTTGGGTTTGTGATTGGTTAATCAAAGGAAAGGATAAACGGTGTAGGTACTTACTGGGAGTTTTATGAAAGAGCTAAATCTCCAGTTGCCAGTTACTTTCCTTTTCAGAACACTTGTAATGTAATACGGTAAATTAATGTTTTTTTTCGAGCACAGGTTGTATGGCAAACAAATACTATATAAAAACAAGCGATTTTTATATGGTTATATGACAAATAACTGACATATATATATGACGACTGCTATGTTCTGGTATTACACTGTGCCAAAGTTCTATGGTCTCCGCAAGATGAACCGTGTACTCCTGGACCACCAACAGGAGATCGTGCAGACAAACTGAGACTTATTCCCCTGCTTTCCGTCCGCAATCCAACATGTTACCACTGAAAGTAACCAGGGGGCTGAAGACAGGCCAGGTGGGAGACCAAGTTGTTTATACAAGCGCGCACCTAAGTGGCATGAAAGTCATTTAACGCGCACTGAGGCGGCAAATAATGTATGGTGCCACCGATTCATCAGTCCTTAAAGCCCAAGCTGTAGTATGCAGACGGTCTTAATTTCCATGCTTCTCCTTGCACTGTGCTGACGTTGTTGTTTTACTACCAGGATATCTATCTTTGGAAGTACTGTGAAATACGCAACTAGCTCTTAATACACCTACCCAATCCACTGATGTTAAAGTAATCGATGTTACCACTCTTGGCAACAATAAATTGCGGATATGTTTTCGCCAACCTACATTGCTACATTATGCATGATTTGCGCTAGTGAAGCACCTGCTCTTGTACCTTTCGGACTGATTAATTTAAGGTGGCTTGGTGTCTATCATGATGGCTAAGTATTATGCGACTTATCAGGACACGTTCGGTTTCGTTTTTCGTTGGGTCGAGTAATGGCGATGTCATCAGCAAATTCCATAAGTTTAACTTCTTCGGGTACATTCTGTTATTCGCAGTATACCTTCATACCTTTAAAGGCGGTGGCCATGGTCACCGACCATAAGAGAAATGAATAATATCAGAGTTTCTCCACCACTATACCAAAAAAGGGGTTTCTGCTCGGTAGTACATTGGACTGAGATGCGTCTTAGTGCTCCAGGATTTGGAAATTCTTAAAATAGTCTGCCACCATACTTATGTTTATGCGTTCGTAGGATTTGACAAAAGTTTGCTGAATTAAAATCGTATTTAGGGGTATCGTGAAAAAATTCCGATGGAAAGTCAAATTGCTGAATGGGAAACATTCCGAGGGAAATATTATTAGTTTTTAGTTATTAGTTGTTGAACGACCCTTTCGGAACCCGTATTGATGTTCTGGTAAGTTTGTTTAATTGCTGCCTCCAGCCTTTCGCATATGATGCGTCCCAGGATTTTGACAGCCATATCTAACAGACAGATAGCCCGGTATTACAATGGCTCATTAGGTAGTTTTTTACATTTAGGATAAAAAACTAGTTAAAGGTATCCACGAACTTGTCTAGTGGTGTATTCTGAAATATCCGCATTCATACCGTGGCTGTAAATGTAATGGTACGGGTCTATGTTCGCAGCTTGGAATGTAAGAATCTGAGAATTATTTCAGACTGAAAATTTGAGTAATAATTTTTGATAGACATTACGGCTGAATTCCAAAACGTCAAAAAAATGCGGATTGTGAATGCACACTGCTTTTCTGATGCAAGGTTATGAATGCTTTTGGGCTGCTTTGCATTTGTTATGCTTTGCAATTTTTGAAGTTTTGGAACGACTTTGATGCGAACTATGATAAAACGTCTCTCAAACACTAATTAATTAATTTTTTGATCTCCTCCAAAACTGCTCTCCACAGTACCATTTTCTTCCTTCTTTTGTTTCGAAATTCGGGTTCAAATTAAATTCGGGTACTCATCAATAATAATTTAATAGACTCATTCCTCCACTTACAGCAAATCAAAGTAAAACTGGCAAATTATTACAAAATATATTATTTTTCTTATGACTCCAGCGATAAATCTATTTCAATTGGCGGTTTAAAATTCAATGTCATTTGCATCATAATTCATGATTTTTTTTTTTAAATTCCCTGCCCATTTGGAAGATTAACCAATCTCTTCCTTGTAAAAGGCACTAGAATGGTTTTACTAGGATTTATGGAAAGTCCTTCCAAATTGCACCATTCTGAGACATGAAGAAGTGCGTTTTGCATCCTACAGGTAATGGTAGCGCTGAGCTTACCACTAATGATGATCGCTAAGTCGTCAGCGTAGCCGATGGCACTAAAGCCTAGTCTATGCAGACTGACTAGTAGACTGTCGACGACTAGTGACCACAAGAGAGAAGAGAGTGCTCCCCCTTGGGTGCAGCCTTTTGCTGCCGTCACAGACACCGACACACCTCAGGAGGAGGATGTAATTATCCGACTTTCCAGCATGGCTCTGATCCATTGGTTGGTCGGGTCTTCGATACCTTTGCATCTGATTGCCTTAGCGATCGAGTCGTAGCCGGTATTGTCGAAGGCTCCC
Source organism: Cheilosia soror (assembly GCA_949372485.1). NCBI lineage: Eukaryota > Metazoa > Arthropoda > Insecta > Diptera > Syrphidae > Cheilosia > Cheilosia soror. The sequence goes on from OX443562.1 coordinate 36,439,794, forward strand.
TCAACGTCCAAGAATACACAAAGGGCAATTTCCTTGGATCTGAAAGTTTCTTCTACCTTTCTGACAAGGCAATGAAGAGCACCCTCAGTGGATTTACCCTAATAATTCATGATGCTTTGTTTGCTTTTGTTTGCGCAGTTGATGCGTTCACAATGCGTTTTAGAAAAGTATGCATTGCATCATAGTAACCCGTTTGCATTTTGGAACGCTTGATTAAGAGTAATGCAGAAGTACTGCGTTTTGGAATTCAGCCTACATCCTCAAAATAGAGTCCATTGCAGAGAAGTTTCCAACTAATATATAGCCACCATGTCCATGCCACAATTTCTCACTAGCGCGTTTGTCCATTAACGTTTATTGGTTCAGTCATGTTGATTAGCTCAGTAGTAGTTTTTCGCAAAATGAGATTGAAGATTAAAAATTTGTTTGTAAATACAGATGTTCTTTTTTCGAAAAATTAGTGATGATGCAAAACAATTATCAAAACGGTCGTCTATAATCACGTTATAGGCTTTTGACCAAAAAATAAGTGCTTACCAGATTTTCTGATGACTTATCTACATAGAACCATTTGTTTTTTTGTTACCTGTTAAAATAAAATTTTTCTAAGGGCATAAGTCCAGAAAAAAAATGTTTGTTTCCATAACTTGACTAAATTATTTATAAAAAAAAAACTTGGAAATATAAACTTAATTCAAATAAACAATAAATTTCACGATTATAATGTGTCATAGAAGTAAATATACACCATTAACTGGTGTTATAGGTACATACTTGATTAAGTATAAACTTTCATAAGATGTAAGTCCTTAACTTATATTCGTAAATAGTTATTTTTATTTCAAAATATGAAATTAGTATAAATACAAAAGCCTAAGTCCACGTATGCACTTAATACCAAACAATTTTAAAAACTTCTTGAATCTTGCCCTTCGTACAATACAAATTAATTTCTATACGAACAAATTACACTAGACTTATGCCGATAGGACCAAACGATAGAGAAAACAATATCGACGTAAGTCCAATAAAATTCCGAAAACGGAATTTTTTGACTTAACCCCTTTCTACCTGACACCAGAGTTGTAATATGTAATAAATAAAACATTTTCAATACGAGTAGTTTAGATTATTTATTTTCTGAGAAAGTAAATGTGTTTTAATAAATCTCGCAGTATCAGTGTATAGCTTTAAAATTAATTTTGAAATTGTCGGCGCTTAATGGTACGATGTTTATCAAACCGCAATTCCATTTCTTCCAAAACTTTTGGTGTATAACGTACAACAAGCTTTACCGAGTTTGCTGCCTGCTTCAAAAGTTCAACAGCCTTTTCATGATTTTCTCCTTCTACGGACTGAAACGAAACATATCAATTACACATATAAATTTAATGAAACTATGTAAAAAATATTATGCGATAGATTAAAATAAAAAGAAAAATAAAATATATCTGTGAAGCATTAACACTAATTTTATCAGGGCTTTGTTAGCTAAAAATAAATTATTAATCCGAATTTTTGTGTAACCAGTTAAAAGAACAATCTCGCACATGAAAAACACTTGGTTACATTTCTGGATACTGATTTATAAATTTACAAATATGTATAAAACAAAATTGAATGCAGGTTATTCAAATAAAAACTAAAATAAACAATAAAATCTGTTATCCGCGTGCAATGCGTTAAATCCGCGGTAGTTTCATAATTTGTAGATCTGACATTGTTTATGACATTGAAACTTTGAAAATGTTTACCATTGAGTATTAAGCCCTGTTAAAAAATTAAATTTTTGCGAATACGTTCTAAAAGTTCTTTTAATACAAATATGTATTTTTATATTTTAAAAATGTAAATTCTACCACTCCATTGACAGATAACAACTGATCTCCTCTCTTTAAGCCACCATGCCTATCGGCAACTCCACCAGGAATAATTCGAGAAATATAAATTGGTGAACTTTGTTCCTTTCCGCCCATGACATTGAATCCCAGACCTTAAAAAGGATAAATTAAATTTGCTGTTGTGTTGTATTGGAAAATATCACCTTCTTCAGTCTTCGGAAGTTCAACGACTCTGGGATGAGCATGACCTTCACTTGCAGCAAATGCAGCCACTGTAGCTTTTGCAGTTGCAGATGCACGAATATCTTGAGATCCTCTCATATCAACCGTTTCAAAAACATGCTCGTATACCTCTCTTACAGCGCTTAGAAAATCGCTCTGCAAAACTTTTTGAAGTGCTGCTAATTTTGTTGTTGGAAAGTCTCCACATGCTTGCAACTTTTCTATTAGGTCGATAGATTTTTTTATATCTAAAAATATTTTCAAGTAAGTTATGTTTATATTAGTAAATAGTTTTAAACAAACATAGTACATACTATGTATTTCATTATCAAATATGTAGCAAACATCTATTTACACCAATATGAAGCGATTTCTTATAAAGGAGAAGAAGAGCTGGCATTTTAAAATCTGTGAATGCAAATGCCTATAAAAGAACAATATCCGACCATAATCCATCCAAAATGTATGTTATAAGAACATATTTTTATTCCTGGCTTTGTTCGTTGGCTTTGGCATTCTATGCCGGCTGTTTATATGAAACCGGTTTGGACTTGTTTGTTGGTATGGCTTTGTTTTGTGAGTTTGGGTTCCTTTTTAGTAAGATTTGGATTATATGTGAAACGGCTACTTGACTTAGCCCTAATCGCACGATTCATGGACGTATGGATTATCTCATTTAATAAAAAGTTTGTCCTGACTGATTGGTGATCAACGCATAGCCCAAATGATAATAGCTAGGAAGCAGATATTTTGAAAGAAATTTGGGGAAATTCGAACTTCAAAAGGGGGTAAAGCCAACATTGGCTACTAATAAGTTATTTCTTATAATAAATTCTAATTTCATATTCATATGGAATGTATTGCCGCCAGTATCAGCGCGTTTTTTCTTGCCGTATCTTATTTAACAGCGGTTTGCTCGGTATCGCTGACGCTAAGAAAAAAGTTTAATATGTTTTCTGGCGACAATACATGTTCGAGGCTTACCATTGTTAAATGCACTGTTACAGATCAGAGTCTTTAGAGCTCAGCCCTCTTATTTTCCCCTAGGAAGATCCAGGGTTCCTATATTAGGGCGACATCAATTTTCTTATTCTCCATAAGGAGAATGAGATTGGCGGTAGCCGCCTTACTATGATGAAGATTTATTTATATTTATCCATCACGGGCAGACTCTTTTACTCCGCTCTTCTGATTAGTCCCCATCAGCCTAAGCTTGCAGAGCGTTATGCCTACGCGGACCTTAAACTTACGTTTGTCGAGTAGCGGTAGCGATTTGTGGCTTAACATTATAGTCGCTTTCATACCATTTTCGGTATACTCACTCGTTTCCAAGACTTTCCAAGACTTTCCAAGACTTTCCACTCTCTGCTTTGAAGTTCCGGATTTAGAAATTGCAGGTTGCGTTTTATCCTTTCCGCGGGTAGGTACGGTCCCCGAATATGTATTCGGTTTTTTGGTCTGGTGATATTTAGGATCTCCTTCCTGTCAACAATGCACAGGTTGCCATTGCGTAAGTGTGACTGATAAAGGTCTACAACCATTCCAATGTTTCTTTATCGTCACATTACATGATCTTGAACCCCTTGAAGGTGGTTAGCTGTCCAAAGAGTGGAAGCTTACTACACGCCTATACGATGGCTTCATTGACACCATCCAGGAGGTTTATTCCCAAATGCGCGGCGAATCGTATTGAAAGCGATACTTCGATTTCGACCGTCTTCGCTTTTGCTTTCAAATGCGAACTGTACTTTCCAGTTTTTTCTAATTTATTTTCCCAAAAGTTTGACAGCTTTTTCCCGTCACAAGAATATAGTTTATTTTTTACCCGCAAATAATCCGCCAGCAATCCGTCACCTCAATAGCTGTCGCTTAAACTTGGAAATACAAAAATACCAATCCGCCATGAAAAGCGATCCGCCGCGCATTTGGGAATAAGGCCCAAGGGTTTTTTGCTCAATAAGTTTCTATTGGTTAACGGAAAGTCTTCCATTTGGATTACCAAAGTCGATGATTGGGACACGAAGGCTTTCATTCACCCTTTCAGCAAATTTCTGCTTTTCGGCCTGCCTACCTACAACCGGCGAGATTGTGTCGTCATAACTACATCTTCTGGAGACTTCGGCAGCGTTCTTAGATTTAGACGTATCATTATCTGATATAGTTCCAGGTGGCTTGGGATCGATCGCAGTCGAGATGAAAGGCAAAAGGCATTTCGCCTTCGCTGTAGTATGCCGGCTCCTCTAGAGGCACGCACCTTAGGCTTGCTCAGCTCCTGTTTCCTATCTTGCAGAACATTCCTGGAGCAACAAGGTGCCTTCTCAGACTTGGACGAATCTTTAGCTGAGCTGACGCTTTGTTTTGACCTACTTAAGGCGGAAGGCAAAAAGTATTCTCCCTTGGTCCAGTCAACTTAGCTTTTTCAGTCGGGTGCTGCTTTCTTTCCTGTTGGCTGCTTCGCCACACACCGACTTTAGACTTTATCGTCTCTTTCCATAAAGGATCTGGGGTTACGTCTCCTTAGCCTGCTGAACAGCCGACGTGCATTCCCGCGGATTCTAAATGGGTCTTTAACTGTTGGTGTGCTGGATAGCCTGTTGCTTTCCTCCAAGTTCACAGAGATGACAACTGAGGCTTCAGTTCTATCCAAACAGCCGGCGTCCTATGGCTTATCCACTACAGTAAATCCAGGGTCGAGTCTGCCTCTCCCGGTGAAACAATCCTGTTCACTTTATCTGCCTTGTCTTTCGCGGGGTCGTAGGTAGGTAGGTAGGTAATTGGGTGCTCTAGTGGCGGTTGCCACAGCCTCACGTAGACCATCAGTTGGGTCCATTGTGTCCAGTCACGGGAACCTTCCATTTAATACCTTTTGGAGACAAAGAATATACCGCTTTTTATTGAGTCACCTAGATTTGGTATTAATCACAGGCATTCACAAGCTCTTGTATCCAGATTTCCAGCCTGTCCTAAGAGTAACCGAAGGATGTAGAGTTTGTTGAACTACTGGAACCACCCCGACTTGAGTATGAATCTCAGGAGTTCCTTAAGATCAACATTCTCCAGATCCTCTAGCTCATCGAAGAAGAAGCTGTTGAGAATCTTTTGTCTGCTGTTTATAAGGGCTGGGCATTCGCAAAGCAGATGACGAACAGATTCTATTTCTTCAACGTCTCTGCAGCTTCTGCAAAAGTCATTAATGCATGCATCTTTGACCCGTTTCTTGCAATCTCATCCGCTTGTTCATTACCCGTAATATCCATATGCACTGGTATCCAGCATAGGGTCACCGTGTTGGCTTGCGGTAGTTCATCCAGGTATTTCTTGCAATGACTTACTGCCCTTGACTTCACAACGACTGACTCCATGGCTTTTATGGCCGCTTGGCTGTCAGAGTATATAGTGATTTGTTTGTCGGCAATGTGACGTCTCTTTAGGTCCTTTGCCGCTAGGGTTATAGCAGCAATTTCCGCTTGAAACACACTACAGTCATCGTTTATTTGGAATGATTCTCGCAGGTTTAGTTTTTCGCTGAAGATGCCCGTGCCTGTACCAACATCCATCTTAGAACCATCGGTATAGAGGGCTATCTCCCCTTCTTCTGTAACTGCATTGTGCTCCCATTCGTTCCTGTCAGGAATTCTAGTTGTGAATCTCCTTTCAAAAACGAGTGTGGGGGGTAGATAGTCTGTAGCTATCCTCTCCTTTGCCGCGCTCCATTGTGTTTCAATCGAGGCGTGCCCATAGGATTTGGATGACCATATTCCAGACTCTCTTAGTCTGATCGCGGTTTTGACCGCTCTACTGCTGCAGTAAATATCCAGAGGGGTGAGGTTTAGCATTACCTCCATTGCTGCCGTGGGTGTTGTTCGTAGGGAACCCGTAATCCCAATGCATGCCGCTCTCTGGACTTTAGTGAGGCTTGAGAGATGGTAATTTTTCTCCGTGGCCTTCCACCACACAATTGTACCATATGTTAGGATAGGTCGCACTATTGCGGTATACAACCAGTGTACCACGTACGGCCTGCAACCCCATGTGTTGCCGAATGCTCTTCTACAGGCATATAGTGCCACGTATGCTTTTTTGGTGCGATCCTCTATGTTTTCCTTCCAGCTAAGCTTGGAATCCAGGATAATACCCAGATATCTCGCTGTCTTTGATATTTTTAGATCCACCTCGCCCATCCTTGGTGGATTAAATGGGGGGATTACTCTCCTTCTCGTAAACAGCAAGATCTCTGTCTTTGATGGGTTCGCGGGGTCAGATGCAACAGACCCGTGGCCAGATAGGCTGAGGCATATCACAGGCATTGGTGGTCGCATTCGCATAAGAGCTCCCTCGAGATTCCTGGGAAACCAGCCAAAGGGTGTTAACGCGGGACTCATCACATTCTAAAGGCTGACATTTTGAAGCCGTCGCATCGTTTGTCTTCTAATTGTTACCTCTTGTTACCTCTTCTGCAGCATCTTTATCGTCACTTTACAATTGACAACTTTTTTCCTAAGCTGTAGACGATGTGGAGAATTTGGAAGAGCTGGCGAAGGAACGAGTGTCGTCATCCTCAAGAAAAATCGTCTCAAGTCGGAAGAAAGAGATTTACAATATGCTAGTAGAGCATAAAGTCCTTAAGCCCAAAACACACGTGCAGAATTTACTGTGCAGCAAGATTAGAATACACATGTTCTTATGTGATGACACAAATGTAAATTCTGCACCCACCGCAGCACTGCAACATGTGTCTATTTCTAAATCCAATGCATAGCAACGCAGTGAAATTAATTAAATAGACTTGGCAGCATCGAATTTTTAAGGTTATGTTCTTAGATGGTATTTCAGTAAATTATTGTGCAAAAAAAAACTTTTTCCCGCTTCAAATTAAAATTAAATTAAAAAAAAAAATTGTCTCGAATTGACTGAATTCTTGAAAGATGACTTGAAATGATTGAAATTGGTGTTCCCCGCCAAGTTTACGATCGAAATGAGTTTTTTTTAGCTTCGATAAACTAGCTTTCTACAAAAGATTTCGGCTGACTAAAAATATGACTATCCGCATTTTAGAACAAATCGATAAATAGTTGGAACGACAATGTAACAGGGGTGATATCGGCTAAGGTGATAGTTGATTTTCGCTTTTTTGATTGTCGTTTTTGATTATCAACTCTTCTTGGCAGCACTTAGAATTTTGAATGCCACTTCCTATAGCCGATAGATACAATTATATTTGAAGTGAAAAATGCAAGTGAATTTAGAATACTAAAATGTTGCCACTTTACAATAAATTTGTTTTATTTTTAAGTTCTTAGGCAAACAAAGAGCATACGCTTCTTTCTATAAGCGAAAGTCTCAAATACATAATAATAAATGCTACCGATCAATTAATAACAAAGTTTGGAAAGTTTGATTTCGAAGTTTAAGATATTTGCTTTATTTCTCCGGTTTCTTCTTAATAGTTGAACATTTTTGTAATTATTTTCTTCATTTTTCTCTCTGCTTGAGTTGTAGAAAAGTTCCAATGAAGTAAACATTGCACTTCACGATTTTTCAAATTTCACTTTTTTTTGTTCTTTGTCGGAGGTTGTTACTATCCGATGGAGCACTCAGACACAACTACTGGTCCATTGTACTGCCAAACAGAAACCTTACATTGCTGTACTTAGTTTTCCGGTCTTTCGAAGAAAGATGAGAAGGAGCTTCAGTGATGAAGAGCTTAGATGTTCCGCACTCACCACGTCAGCCCCAAAGATCCGCCACCTGATGCGAGCAAAAGCAGGACAACTACAGAGGAAGTGCTTCGCTGTATCGTCATCCTCTCCACAAGCAGGGCAGATGGTGTTGTTTCTCAAGCCAAACACTTAAGCCAAACACATTTAAGTGTTTGGCAAAAGCTTGGTGGCCCGAAAGGACGCCCACAAGAAGTCTGCAGTCGATTATCCTGAAACAGAAGGAAAGACGCCGACCTCTTGCAGATGTCCGGACGCAGTCTTTTGGTCTGTCTACACCCAGCACAGTCACGCCAACGACACTCGAGTTTACGAGAAACCCTAGTATCAATGGATGACCTAACCACAGATGCAGGCAAACCCAACGCAGGTTCAGGTTCTAAGAAATCTTCTTCTGAACCCACCCTGGCAGGCTCATCAGCGATCTCGTTTCCCTGAATACCAGTGTGACCTGGGACCCAAACAAGTTTGACCGTGTTTAGCCTACCGACCAAGTTCAGAGAAAGCTTGAGTTCGAGCACTAACTTGGACGAGGTAAGAGGGTTGAGCAGCGCTTTTGAGGTTCATCAAGCATCTAGAGCAGAGCCCGGAGTGCTGGGAAAGGCCCCTGTGCAGCCAAGGCAAACCGTTCTTTGGAGTTTGGCTAAAGAGGCCATAACACGTTTCCGCAAAAGCCTGTTCCACCACACAACCGATGCATATAAGAGAAGTGGTCTTACCATTGCCGTATAGATCCATAGGACCCTTTTAGGAGATAAGACCCATGTCTTCCCAAAAGCGCCTTTGCACTGCCAGAAAGTCGACAGCGCTTTATCGGTTTTTGATTCAACATGCTTGGACCAAAGAAATTTTCTATCGAGGATTACTCCCAGATATTTGACTTCATCAGAGATCGGAATAGTGACACCTTTTAGCACAAGTTGAGACAGACCAGTGATATTCCTCCTTCTCGTGAAGAGAACAACCGTAGTTTTAAGAGAATTCACTGAAGGCCCATTCATTGTGCACCAATCATCGATCAAACCCAAGGATCTCTGCGCCAGAGAGCAGACAGTCCCAAGGTCTGAACCGACAGACAGAACGGCGACATCGTCCGCGTAGGCTTTTGTATAGGTTCCTGGAAGATTGAGAGTCGTCAGCAGAGAGTCTACTACCATGCACCATAAAAGGGGAGACAAAACATCACCTTGAGGGCAGCGCCTGTTTACCCCTGTCATGACGCATTTGCCACAATCAGCTTCGGCAATCAACGTCCTGTGCATTTCACTTAGTTTTTTATTTTAATTTATTTAATATATTTTTTTATCACTAAAGTATTCAATTTATTTGGAGTAGAAACTGAGGTGCATACCTATGAAAATGACACAAGTTTATGAAAGCGACACCTAAATAGCCGTCACATAAAATTGTTCGCAAAAAAGCGATTGTCAATTTGATAATCACCTTACGTGGAGTAAAGCGATGATTTTTATTATCAACTATCACCTTAGCCGATTCCACCTCAGGTTTGATACATTCAATTCTAACAAATTGTTAAATAAAAAAATTATCCGTCTTTTGAAATAATTCAATTGTACCTATAAACTAGCTATTGGTGGCTCTACGATTCTTTGCAACAGGCAATCATCTTTTAAGTATTGCTGACTTTGCTGGGATGCATGTTTCCACCGTTTCAAGAATGGCTTTAAGAGTTGCAATATAAATTGCAAAGCTTTATAGAAAATATATTAAATTTCCATCTTCACCGTCAGAAGTTTCACAGGTTAAACATGATTTTTTTTATATTGCATCGTTTCCCTTTCTTATTGGTGCTGTTGACGAAACCCATATTAAAATTCGGTCTTCCGGTAAAATAAAATACACTTTTACTTCACAGGAAATTAAAGTTTTTTCTTAGGAGGACCTGACGCGGAAATATTCCGAAAAAGAATATGCAGGGAGTATGCACTACCAAAATGGTGTTCATTGATGTAGTTGCAAGGTGGCCTGGTTCCGTTCATAATGCCACAGATTTCGTTATTTGGGAAAGGATTTTATTTTATATAAAAGATTTCATAGCATACTATATCAGTATAACGTAATCCCAGGTGATTCCGCATACCCACAAGACACATATTTGATGACACCATTGCTCAGCCCTCGTGGCCCGGCAGAGCAACTTTATAACGAATCTCAGATACGCACAAGAGGTCCTATAGAAAAAGCTTTTGGGATATTAAAAAGAAGATTTCCTGTACTGGCGCACGGCTGTCGTCTTCAATTAAAGACTACATAATTTTACAATTATTGCGGCAACATGTGTTTTGGACAACATATTTCAAACTTCATCAAACGGGGGGATTCAAAAGAGCAAATACCTAATAAATAATTATTTCGGTAGGCTGTAAAAACATAGAAAACAGAAAATACTGCAATTAAAACTTTATTTTAGAAAAGCTTTATAAAAGCATAAAAACAAATTAAGAATTTAGGTTGGTCAAATCCTTTAGCACACTGTACGCTTCAAAAATGTTAAAAGAATCACTTTTTAATTTTTTAAGAACTTCGGTTTTGATTTCAATGTCCAATTTCAATGAGCGTTTTCTCAACTCATGTTCAATAGAATTGGAATATTTTTTTTTGATTAGCTTCCTCATTTTGTGTGTCATAGCAGGCTCAATTTCAGCCATACCGAACGTTAAGTGTATCTTAAAAATTGTTTGACAGCCAAAGCAGGGTTACCTCTGAAAATTTTTGTAAAGTGTCCAAAAAGGTGTCCGCGAGGTAAAAAAGTGTGCATACAAATTTTCTATTGAAACAAAACGACATTAGAAAGAAAATTGTCTCTGATTATCTGATTCTAGTTTGGGGTATATTTTTTGAGTATGTTGGCCAAAGCCGGCGCTTCAATGTCACTTGTCGAACATGAAGCCTTCTGCGGTGTCAGTAAGAGTTGTTTCAGGAAACACGTCAAGAACTTAGCTCTAACCGAATCCAAGTCTGGCTTAAAACACCTGGGCAGAACTGCACTAAACAATTCTTCCCAAAATGTTTCCTCAGGAAATCCTACTTTCTTACTAACCTGGATGAAAATACCCTAAGAATCCTAACAGGTATAATTACTGGCCATGGCCTTTTGAAAAAACATCTTCAACGAATTGGAGTCTCACCAGACCCCACATGTAGACTATGTCTGGAGAGCGACGAAACCTCTCTTAACATTCTCACGGAATGTTCGGCTCTCTTTCGCCTCAGAAAGAATGTCCTTGGTGAAGGAATCATCAACCCAGCAAATCTTGCTGAAATACCCCCAGAGAAGATACTTGTCTTCCTGACTTTCTCCAAAGTAAAAATAATTGCTCTAGTACCCTACCAGGGAAGGCACAGTAGGCCCTTTTAGAGAGCCCGCAGTGCCAAAACCTAATGAAGGCTCTCCCGAATTATTATCTAATCTACTCTAAGGTTACGACTTAAAATGATTTAGTAAGACCCAAGTTCCATCGAATTCGAACGAGCTAATCGGAAATCAGTACCTACATATATCCATGGAGAAAAACTTGCAGACCTTCGCTATGTGTGCGAACAAATAACATTTGGGAATTAAAATATGTACAAAGATACAAATCATGTCAAACATAAGAGATAATTTTTTGAACAAATTATATGTTTATAATCCTTTTGTAGTCTTAAACTCCAAAAAGGTGTCCAAAATCGGCTATTTTTAAAAAGAGGTGTCCTGGTGTCCGAGTGTTCGAAAAGGTGTCTAATTGACACTAAGGTGTCCCAAAGGTAACCCTGAGCCAAAGATAAATTATGTTCTACTCAGAAGATGTACTTATACTTAGTTATGGGACGGATTTAAGAGGAGTGTCAATAAACGGGCCATAAAGAGATAAATAATAAAAGACGTTTATTTCATGTGTTTCGAAATTATTGGACTATCGTTACAAAAGAACGAGTTTCCCTGACTCGTTGAAAATGGCAGTCGTTACACCGCTTGAAAAAGTTGTGAACACGCTTTTGTGCGAAGAATTGCCTCTTTGAAAAACTTTTCGAAAAAATCATATTTAAGCAACTTAATAATTATTTCGAAGAAAACAATTTAATAACAGATTGTCGATCAGGATTTAGAAAAAATCAATCAATTAAAAAAATAGCCTGGGCAATTAACACTTTTGCCCCGCTCAAAGCACCCGGAATAGATAATATTCGACCCATAATGCTTCAGAAGTCAGAGGAAGCTATAATTCCATGGCTAGGTCGCATCTACACGTGCTGTCTGAGGCGATGTTACGTTCCAAAGGCATGGCGAGAGGTGAGAGTGATATTCATCCCAAAAGCAGGGAAGGCTAGCCACACCACATCCAAGGACTATAGACCAATAAGTCTGTCATCCTTCATGCTGAAAACACTGGAACGACTAATCGATCTGTATATAAGGCAGGTGATCGGCGATAACTATCTATCAAAATCACAACATGCGTACATGAAAAGCAGATCTGTAGACACTGCGATACACAAGGTAGTATCGGTAGTAGAAGAATCCCTACAACATAAGGAATATACACTGAGCGCGTTCCTAGACATTGAGGGGGCATTCAACAACATAGAAGCTGACGCAATCCTGCGCAGCTTGAGGAAAGCCCACCTAAATAGCAGCCTATGTGACTGGATTGGACTTATGCTAGGCACACGACGGATTAAGGCACAGCTAGGGGACGTAAGTATTGAGCGGAAAGTGAGTAGGGGAACACCACAATGTGGGGTTCTCTCACCGCTCATCTGGCTCCTCGTAGTTGATGAACTGCTTGGAAAAGGAAGGCTTCATTGTGAGCGCATACGCAGACGATGTAGTTATTCTTGTCCCAGGTAAGTTCACTCCAGTTCTCAGCGAACGACTTAGTTACGCACTCTTACTAGTTAACAACTGGGTTGCGGGACGTGGACTGGGTGTGAACCCATCAAAGACAGAGATCTTGCTGTTTACGAGAAGGAGAGTAATCCCCCCATTTAATCCTCCAAGGATGGGCGGGGTGGATCTAAAAATATCAAAGACAGCGAGATATCTGGGCATTATCCTGGATTCCAAGCTTAGCTGGAAGGAAAACATAGAAGATCGCATCAAAAAAGCATACGTGGCACTATATGCCTGTAGAAGAGCATTCGGCAACACATGGGGTTTCAGGCCGTACGTGGTACACTGGTTGTATACCGCAATAGTGCGACCTATCCTAACATATGGTACAATTGTGTGGTGGAAGGCCACGGAGAAAAATTACCATCTCTCAAGCCTCACTAAAGTCCAGAGAGCGGCATGCATTGGGATTACGGGTTCCCTACGAACAACACCCACGGCAGCAATGGAGGTAATGATAAACCTCACCCCTCTGGATATTTACTGCAGCAGTAGAGCGGTCAAAACCGCGATCAGACTAAGAGAGTCTGGAATATGATCATCCAAATCCTATGGGCACGCCTCGATTGAAACACAATGGAGCGCGGCAAAGGAGAGGATAGCTACAGACTATCTACCCTCCACACTCGTTTTTGAAAGGAGATTCACAAGCAGAATTCCTGACAGGAATGAATGGGAGCACAATGCAGTTACAGAAGAAGGGGAGATAGCCCTCTATACCGATGGTTCTAAGATGGATGTTGGTACTGGCGCGGGCATCTTCAGCGAAAAACTAAACCCGCGAGAATCATTCCGAATAAACGATGACTGTAGTGTGTTTCAAGCGGAAATTGCTGCTATAACCCTTTGCGGCAAAGGACCTAAAGAGACGACACATTGCCGACAAACAAATCACTATATACTCTGACAGCCAAGCGGCCATAAAAGCCATGGAGTCAGTCTTCGTGAAGTCGAGGGCAGTAAGTCATTGCAAGAAATACCTGGATGAACTATCGCAAGCCAACACGGTGACCCTATGCTGGGTACCAGTGCATATGGATATTACGGGTAATGAACAAGCGGATGAGATTGCAAGAAACGGGTCAAAGATGCATGCATCAATGGCCCTAGAATCTGTAAGAACTCCGCTAAGTACGCTGGCTAGGAAGGTGGACATTGAATCCTTGAGTAGAACAAACCTACGCTGGAACAATCTCAGCACCTGCAGGCATGCAAAAGAATTATGGCCAGAAATGAGCAAAAAGAGATCCAAATTCATGATCGGACTGAGCCGCAAGAATATTCGCATACTCACGGGGGTCATTACTGGACACTGTGCGATAGGCGTACACGCGGGAAGGCTGGGCATACTGCATAATGACTTTTGCAGAAGCTGCAGAGACGTTGAAGAAATAGAATCTGTTCGTCATCTGCTTTGCGAATGCCCAGCCCTTATAAACAGCAGACAAAAGATTCTCAACAGCTTCTTCTTCGATGAGCTAGAGGATCTGGAGAATGTTGATCTTAAGGAACTCCTGAGATTCATACTCAAGTCGGGGTGGTTCCAGTAGTTCAACAAACTCTACATCCTTCGGTTACTCTTAGGACAGGCTGGAAATATTTAATTAGAGAAAGAGTTAAAGTTAAAGTGGTTTTCGTCATATCTTCCAAATAGATCGCAAAACTGGTTTAGGTACTCTATTATTCATTGTATACATAAACGACATCGAAAATGTGTTACAAAATTGTAAACTAGATCTTTTTGCCTATATAGCAAAAAGAAATGGAAGCCCAAGAAATGCAAAAACAAGGAGAAAAATAAACCAAGCGTATTATTTTTGTCCCTAATCGCGAAAAATACCAGCGACGATTGGTTTATTGATTCTGGGGCGTCAGTCCATATGACAATGAAGCGGAACATACTAGAAAATGAAAAAAAAAATTGATAGCGGCGATGTAACTGTCGCAAATAATGGTAAGATGTCAATTGTTAGCAGCGGCATATGCGAGTGATCCAGACACTGTCGATGAGGCATTGGGGCGTTCAGATTCGGCGCAGTGAAAAACTGCTATGCAAAACGAGTACGATTCTCTCATCGAAAACCAAACATGGGAAACAGATGGAAGACGAGCCATAGACTGCAAAAGGGTGTTCAAGCTCAAAAGGGACACCACATCGAATGCAGTCAAGTACAAAGCGAGACTTGTCGTTCGAGGATTTTCACAGCAGGAGAGAGTCAATTATCAGGAGACGTATTCACCTGTCGTTAAATATTCATCTATTCGATTCCTGATTGCGATTGCTGTGAAAAAGGGGCTGCGAATACGACAATTGGATGCCGTAACTGCATTCTTAAACAGCGACCTCGAAGAAGATATTTACATGCTTCAACCATTTCGACGATTAATTGATTGGCTTTTGCGACGCCGATTATGCACGTGACGTCGACAATCGAAGATCGGTAACTGGGTACACATTTGTGTTGGCTGGAGCAGCAATTTCTTGGTGCTCGAAGAAGCAACGGACCGTTGCACTCTCGATCACCGAAGCTGAGTTGATGGCCGTGGTATCAGCGTCACAAGACGCACTATGGCTTAAGCGACTCAAAGGCGAAATCTTTCCCGACGCAACGAAGAACTTTACCATCTATTGCGACAATAAGAGTACGATTCATGTGGCGGTAAACAACTCGTGCTGGCAGCAAACAAAACACATTGATGTTAGGGCGAAATTCTTGCGTGAGAAGATAAAGGCAAAGCTGATAAAAGTGGTATACATTCCGACCAAAGACAATTTGGCCGACATACACACGAAACCGATGAACAGCGATAATCAATGTAAATTCACAAACCTTCTTGGGCTAAAGATAAACGTATAATTTTCTTTTTTATTTTTTATTTAAATTAATCTTTCTTTTAAATTCATTTTTCCTTCATTAACTATTTTTTAATTTGAAATTGAATTCGGAGGGAATGTTGAAATATAGAATTCTCAAATAGTAAACAACTGTATGTAACATTATCGAAGGCTATATAAAGCCGCTTACAATAATAAAATTCTCTCTCTTGTTTGAATCGTCCACTTCTTTACATCGTCTTTCTTTCTTCCACAGCAAAGTATTTTATTTCTGCTAATATCAGTTAACATCGCGTCGGGCAAATCCATTTTCGATTTGGTTCGAATTTCCTTTCATAACCTTACTAGCTCTTTTTTCTGGTTTTCTTCTTCGTCACTGCTTTCAAAAAACATCTCACTCTTAGTTTTTGATTTGTTTTATCAAATAATTAACCAACTCACAAACAAAACAACAGATCAAATATAAATTCGTTGACTGTAATGTCAAACAACATGTGTCATAGCTTGTGGAATGTATGTGGAATGTGAGAGTTCGGAGAGTCGAGTCGTTTCAGTTACACAATACCAAATTCCAAACGACTCGACACGACAAATGTCGCCAGTCGGTTGCGACAGACGACAACGACAATAGGGGTGATAATCTAAAACAAAGCAAATGGTGATCAACAATAGACAAGATTATAATATAAGAATATCTATTGATGGCGAGGTTATTGAACAAATTATGGAGATTAAAGTAGGTCATTTATTGACCTGTCTGAAAGTTCTTCTAAATCCTGGAAAAAGTAAATACCCTCGATTCTATTTCTTAATAGAAACAGCCGCTGGGCTGTGGCAAAGAATGTGTGGGGTGTCCTCATGCACCTCCTCATCACCGCATCCTCCGCACGGATCATCTGTACTGATTTCTATTTTGTTGGTACATATAGTATTTCAGCATATTCTGGGTGATCACAGAATCCGTCGTATTCGGAATTTCCACATTTCCACTACGACGTATTAAATTCGTAGCAAGAATGTCCACTACGACGGATTCTGTGATCAACCAGATTGTGTCTGGCGATAATGTGGGTAATCAAGGACAATGATTTCTTGTTCATTTGTAAGATTCTCTTTTGTTTCTTATATATTGGCCACATTTTCTTGCTTCATCTTTTATTTGTCGCTATTAGTATTTCATTACCAATCGTCTGTCTGAGATCACAGGGGAAATCATTACAGTGGTGTAGTAGTTTAGTTCAAGGAAGGACCCCTTTCTTGCCAGCTCACAAGCTTTTTCTTTCCTGACACACATCTGGGCGCGTGAATCCAGCAGTCTGACGTTGTGCTGCACCCAAAGAACCAGACAAAACCATGCACAAATTCTAAACAGATAAAATCTGAATTGCAACCTGTTTAGCAGCTATTGTCACTGCCAGTACCTCAGCTTGAAAGACGCTGCTGTCGTCAGGAAATCTGATTGAACTGAATAGCCAGACTTTAAGAGTAAAACCCCACGACAACGCCGACCTCCATCCCTAATCCATCCGTATAGATAGGTATAGTTGATCCGTTCTCAGTGATGTAGGGAACCCATTGCACACTAGTAGGTACGTACTCTCCAGGGTCGACGTCAAATGGGCCTACCGTTTTGATGATAAATACAAGGATATTATGTACACAATAAACCAGCCTGTAGCAAGCTACCACCCTAAATGAATATTTTTATAAAATTAATAATTTTAATTTCTATTTGTTCATAAAAGTCACACTCACTTACTGGGTGAATTGTCATAAGACAACTTTGAAAATTTTATATAATTACCTATCAACTGATGTAAAAAAACTTATACCTAGATACCTACTGTGTGATTAATAAAAGTTTAAAAAAAATAATAAGTGTCAGTTCCTTCAATTGTTCCAATTTCCAGATAATTTGGAACCTACTGCGCTAAGCGTCCCGCCAGGCCAGTAGTCTTCCCATTTTTTCAGCTAAGGCTAGGAAATTACTCCGCTGAGCGTTCCGCCCGGCAAGTAATTCGCCTACTCCCCCCCTTACATTTGGCGCCCAACTTCGAGGCCGAACGCGAACCACGGTCTACACAACACACGAGGCCCACTGACCACGTCACTGAGGCCAAACCACGGTCTATATAAGAGACCTACTTTCAACGTCACTAACGCCGAACCACGGTCCTGACGCGTAGTCAGACTACCGCTGCTGCCGCAGCTATGGACACTGCTTCCAATAATGACGACACGCGTCGTCATTCTACTACCATAGATGACGATCCTGAAAGAAGAAACCCCACGCATAGCCGTACTGCTATTAATGACACTTCTTCAGACTTAATCCAACTGACGCAACGACAACTAATGGGTCTGTTCAGGAAGGATGTCGGTCTGTCAGAATGTACTGAAAGATTTAATGGTCAGCCTGATGGAACGAAACTGGACAATTTTCTCCACGGGGTGGAAATCTTTAAACGAGTAAAAAACATCTCCGACGAGGATGCTCTAACTGAACTCCCACTGCTGTTTCGAGATTTCGCAATGCTCTGGTGGAGAGGCGTCGAAAACGAAGCCACGACATGGAAATACGCTCTGGAGCTTCTGCGAAAACAATTCTCACCAAAACGCAAAGCCCATGTGCTGTTCCAATTGATCTTCGACACCAGACAGAAACCAGGAGAAACAACAGACATATTTATTGGTAGGAAGCGGGCTCTCATCTCAGAACTCCCCTACAAAAAGTTACCGGATGAGCTATACCTTGACATGGTTTTTTCTTTGCTCCTCGAATCCATCCGTAAAGATGTCAGACGCGAACAATTTAAGACCTTCGAGGAACTCATCACGCTTTGCAGAGATTGGGAACAGCTTTCAATAAACGCCATGCCCTCAACGTATGAAGCTCCATCTCACCAAGCGCGTGCCAAAACTAGCAGGTGTAGTTTTTGCAACTATAGAGGACATCGAGCAGAAGACTGCCGGAAACAAAAGGCAGCAGAAGAGAAACAGGCCAATAAGACGACATCAACGACGACAGAAGTAAAACCGCAAATAATTTGTTTCGGTTGTGGTACCAAGGGGTTCTATCGAGCCAATTGTCCAAATTGTCGCAAGCCTCCTGCAAGTCAATCATACGCTCAAATCCAAAACCTTAATTTATCGCCTAAAGGAGGCATACCAACGATCCCTTTTTCGGTAAAAGGAAAAGAAATGCTCGCCTATATAGATACGGCAGCAGTGTCAAGCATCGCAGGCAACGACTTATACCAACACCTTAAAGCAACTGGTCACAAGTTCAACAAGGTACAGGCAAGCATCACGCTAGCGGACGGAATCGACACACAGAAGGACATGTGGTGTACGTCATGTCGCATAATATTGGGCAATCGTTCGAAGGTCATCAACATTTGCGTCCTTCCACAAAGAAGAAGTTCGATAACGCTGATAGGAATTGACTTCCTTGAAGAAGCTGGTATAGTACTAAACCTAGCTCAACGTACTTGGCACTACATCGAACAACCAAACGCAACCTTTGAATACTACGACCAGGTAGAAGGAACTGCTAACACACCAAGAAGCAACGTATCAACACCACAATCCCTGCTAAACCTGGAGGACAACGAGATCGTTCCGATTTCACCAATAGGGTCCACACCAGAACAAGTTCTTAACATGTCCATAGACGAGGAAGTCCCTCAGCAAGCACCAATGGCCAGCACATCGTCACGAGCCAGTGCATCCAGGCGACACAGATCCTCAGGAGTATATCAATCTGAACCAATCTACGACATGTTCCGTGGTGCACTCCCCTTGCATGTGCACAGCCCACAACGAGGCGGAGACGTTGAAAACGTTTATCTGAACATAGCTAGGAACAGTTCAGATAGAAGAATGGACAAACTCTTTGCGCCCCCGTACAAGGTCGAGATAAATTCCCTTGAGCTACGCAGCGTAGAAGGCCTTCATCTGTCACAAGAAAGACGAAACGCTCTTAACGCTCTTCTAAAAGCAAACGAGGAGGTTTTCACCTGGGACAATGAAGTGACAGCCAAAGGGGTAGAACACTACATCCACACTGGAGACCACGCACCCACCGCTTCACCGCCATATAGGCTTTCGCCTACCAGAAAGACCCAACTAAAAGAGGAGATCCAGAAGATGCTACACCAACACATTGTTGAGCCATGCGATTCTCCATGGGCATCACCAGTAGTGATGGTACCCAAGAAGTCCGGAGGCATTCGAGTGTGCGTCGACTATCGGCAGCTCAATGCAGTCACAACGCCAGACAGGTACCCACTACCCAGAATAGATGATTTGCTACACACAGCGAAGGCGACGCCATACATGAGTACCCTCGATCTACAATCGGGTTATTGGCAAATAGCTGTCGCTGATGCAGACAAGGACAAAACAGCTTTTATAACGCCATTCGGAACATTCCGATTCAACCGAATGAGTTTCGGACTCCGTAATGCGCCAGCAACGTTTCAACGTTTGATAGATCGAATCAAGACCGGTCTAGGAGAGATGAATATATTCGCCTATCTGGACGACATAATTGTCTGTTCGTCTACCTTCGAGGATCACCTAAACGACCTACAGATACTATTCCGCAGACTTAGTGATTATGGCCTTACGATTCACCGACAGAAGTGCCGACTTTGCTGCGAGGAGGTCAAGTTTCTAGGACACATCCTAACCAGACATGGTATCCAAACGGATCCTGAAAAGACGGCTGCTATAATTCAGATGAATCCACCGCGCAATGCAAAGGAGCTGCTAACGTTCCTTCAGACCTGCTCCTGGTATCGGAGATTCATCCCCAAGTTTTCTGAGAACAGCAAGCCGCTGAGTAAACTTATGAAAAAGAATATCGCATTTGCTTGGACTATTGAACAGCAACATGCTTTTGACACATTGAAGCATTTGCTTACAACGGCACCTATCTTACAACAAGCTGATGAGACAAAACCATTCTACATAAAGACCGATGCAAGCAATTATGCTCTTGGGGCAGTTTTGGTCCAGGGGGAGAGAGCAGAAGAGCATCCTATAGAATACGCCAGCCGATTATTGACATCCGCCGAAAGAAACTATGCTACAACGGAACGGGAAGCATTAGCAATCGTTTGGGCAGTCAACAAATTTAGAGGCTATTTTGAAGGGTCGGAGATAACGCTGCTGACAGATCATCAACCCCTGAAATGGCTTATGTCCCTGAAGTCGCCAACCGGTAGACTCGCAAGATGGGCCATGCAGTTACAGTCGTTCAACTTAAAGATAAACTACATTACGGGAAAAACGAACACCGTCGCGGACACATTATCACGTCCACCAGTACAAGCATGCGACGTATGCTATACACAAATCGACTTACCCACTCGTCATTTCGATGAGGTACGAAGGGGTCAACTTGGCGACCCAAAACTGAAAGCAATCATCAACGCCTTTGAGGACACTACTGGTACTGAGGCCGAACACTACGTTTGTGAAGGTTACACCATGAACAATGGGATACTTTACAAATATGTCGACGACAATGAAGACAATGCAGCACTAGTGATACCGGATATTGAAAAAGACACCATTTTACGCGCTCTGCATAATGCTCCAACAGCTGGACATTATGGCATCGACAAAACGAAGGCTAGGATATTGCCTTACTTCTTCTGGGATAATATGAATTCTCACATAGAAGACTACATCAAGAAGTGTGTAGAGTGTCAGAAGTATAAACCCTCCAATCAGAAGCCCACTGGACTGTTCCAATCAACACCGACAAACCAACGATTTGAAGTAATATCGATAGACTTGTTTGGCCCACTACCGCCAAGTGATAGCCATCGCTGGGTCTTTGTTGTTGAAGATACCGCAAGCCGCTGGGTGGAACTATTCCCACTTGAAGAAGCCACCGCCGAGCAATGCGCGAACATTCTACTCAACGAAATATTTCTCCGATACGGCATCGCTCGCCGAGTAATCAGTGACAATGGGCCACAATTCATATCCTCGATTATGCGATATTTAACTACCTGCCTTGGTATTGAGCAGACCTTGACTCCGGTATACCATCCCCAAGCAAACATGGTGGAACGCAAGAACCGCGACCTCAAGACGCAGCTATCAATCCTCGTTGGAACAGAGCATGCTACATGGAGCAAACGCTTGCCCGCTATCCGTTTCTCCATGAACACAGCAGTCTGCCAAACAACAGGTCAAACAGCCGCTTATTTAACTTTTGGAAGAGAGTTAAGAACCCCGATTCACGTAACCCAAAACTTAACTACCATCCTGGACAATGAAAACTTTGTCCCCGAGATAACTCCGTATTTACGACAATTGGCCGACGTGGTAGAAGAATCACGTAACATTGAAACACAAACAAAGCAACAACGTTTGTTATACGCCAACTCAAAACGAAAGATGCCGCCAACATATGCGATAGGTGACGCAGTTCTAGTCACAACTCACGTCCTGAGCAACGCAACCAAGGGTATTTCATCCAAATTCGTACCGAAAAGGGATGGTCCCTACATCATTATATATAGACTAGGAGAGACAACTTTCCAAATTGCACACCCCGACCAATTAGATGTGCCTCTGGGATGTTACCACGTATCAGCGCTAACGCCTTATAATTCTAGATCTGATGTCATCAACATCCGACCCCAACATCCAATCCGAAGAAGAGGACGCCCAAAACAGACGACAACCCAGACTCACCATTTTACTGGCAACTCGCCGAGACGTACTCGTAGCCAGAGGGGGAGAATGTAGCAAGCTACCACCCTAAATGAATATTTTTATAAAATTAATAATTTTAATTTCTATTTGTTCATAAAAGTCACACTCACTTACTGGGTGAATTGTCATAAGACAACTTTGAAAATTTTATATAATTACCTATCAACTGATGTAAAAAAACTTATACCTAGATACCTACTGTGTGATTAATAAAAGTTTAAAAAAAATAATAAGTGTCAGTTCCTTCAATTGTTCCAATTTCCAGATAATTTGGAACCTACTGCGCTAAGCGTCCCGCCAGGCCAGTAGTCTTCCCATTTTTTCAGCTAAGGCTAGGAAATTACTCCGCTGAGCGTTCCGCCCGGCAAGTAATTCGCCTACTCCCCCCCTTACAAGCCTATATTACTGCATCATTAATTATCGATGTGAACCATAGTTGCAAAAAGGCTTACTATTGTACTGAATTCAGTACAATTTGACTTTCCCGAGTACGCAAGTACCACTTCTCAATTTTCAGTACTATTTTCAATTTTTGAAAGTTTCTTTTTATATCTTTTAAATCAGACATTATATAAGCATTAAACAAAAATAAGCTGAACGCACTCCTTTGTTTTAAAATTCTGAATGCATTCATTACTCACCGTACTTCGTAAAAAATAATTTTTTTAAATTTGCTGCATTTCTCGAAGATGTGGAAAAACGATCTGATTTCGGAGAAATTTTTTTGAACTCATTGCAAAATTTTTGACAAAGTTCCATTTGGACGATCAAGTAAATTCAATCGTTCAATTTGTCTTAAGGTTTTTTTCAATCATGAATATCTGACTATGATATAAATAGGTACATACTTCTTTTTCTGAGTTTTGGGCTGAAATAGGCCTTATGCAAAATGAATGCAACGAGTTCATATTTTCAGATCCTACACCGCATTGTCCAGGGTGCTTTTTGTATTTCTTCTTATTCTCCCGCAAACGTTTAAAGAATGTTTTCTTATCAAAATAGCTATTATCAAAAAAAAAAAAGCTAAAGAATCGAATACAGGCGTAATGTCTGCACTATTAGATCCTAAACATCTTATTAAAAATTAAGGCTGCCACAGCTCTATGAATAAAACAGATCTTTACAAAATAAACTTGAAAATGAAGAACTTGTATAGTAGATTGTCTGAATGTGGTACAGTTGTGTTCAAATCATTTGGACAATGGTAGATTTTCTGTACAAAGTCTACAGTTTACGCAATCGACCGTTGGACAAGTGATTTTGAGCACGACTATACAAAGATTAGTCTTAATCTGTTTATATGTATGTACATGGACTAAAGTTCCTATCCGGCGTCTATATAAGACTTATATTACCTTGAGCTTGGTACGCTGCTCGTGCTAAATTTTAGCTCACATACAAAATTGTCTCGAAAATTTAGCTGAGCTAAATTTAAGCGAATCCATTCAGCCGAGCGGTGTGCTGCTTCAGCTAAAAAATTAAATTTTCATTTCAGACTGCATGTCACAATTTACCGCGCCCATTAATGGTTCGCCACATTTTTTTTAGCTAAATTTTTACAGATAATGTTATTTTTTCTTTTGTTCTTTTGTGTTGCGGAAAAGTAAATAAGTATAAGGTTTTCCAATGAATACCTTCCTCCTACCTACCTACCTTCTTTCAAAGTGATACATTTGATATCGAGGAATAGCAAAAAAGAAAGTGCAACGAAAATATAACACATTTTCGCGTCGATGAATTTTTGAAGGAAGTTATTTTCAACGGACAGCTGTTTTCTGTGACACTTATATTCACATCGCACTCTATGTCAAAATTTAGCTAGGATTTTATTTAATGTTTGGAGAGAAAAATTGGAGAGCAGCTAAAATTTATATTCGCTCGAACTGCGTACTAAGCTTTAGATTCAATTAAATGCGCCTTTATAACACCCTCTACTGGAAGGTATAAGTATTCACTTACATTTCTAACACCAAGAAGAAGTCAGCCTATACCCTATAAGCCATAAATATTCTGAATCAGGATGCAATTCTAAAACGATTTAGCCATGTACGTATACGCCCGTCGGTCTATCTGTATTTTAAAAACACAACAGAGTCCAACCAAACGAATCGACCTAGGCGAATGAAATTTTCTGAAAGGACCCACAAAATCATTATAATAATTCCTTAACATTTTGCAAGACTTCAATGCTGGGGAGGTTATAAAAACTGGCCGATGATAACACTGATAGGTACCTACACGTTTTTTTTTTTTTTTAATAAAATATTAATTTTTTATGTTTTTCTTTGGTTTTATAAATTTAAGAAATTTGAGTACTATTCAGTACAATTTTGTTTCAGTTTTCAGTACAATTGAGAAAAGTCGATTTTCATCACTGATGTGAACTAAGTTTGATGGACTAATATACAAATAACCAAGACCAAACTTTCCAACGAATAATTCTCCAATAATTATTAACCGTTCGAATATGGTATATTTTCTTTCGCCTCAAAAATAAAAACTCCCAAAAAACTACTCATTTGAAACTAACATGCAATTACGAAAAACATGTATGTACTTACAATAATTCAAATATTAACACATTTCTTTATGAATATCTAGTACATATTATAAAAAAAACTTACCTTGAGCCAATGTAAGAGGTTCACACATTTTGAAAATGTATCGTTGAACAATCTCTTTCTACAATTTTTTGATATTGTAAGAAAAAAAGTCGAAATCGAATTATTTAGATAAATCCAATTTAGAGTATACATACTATACTTTTTATTTTCTAAATAAATAGCAGATTTATTTTTCTCTTACCTTTTTCTATGTATATTATCGAGAAATAATTTTGTCCAAACGCGAAAACGAAAAATAGGTAAATACAATACAATATCAAAAGAGATCTACTGCATTCCACTTATCTGACATTATTTCCCGTAATTGCAGCAGCTCTGCCCACCATGTTCAATTACACGAAACCAACTTTCCAATGGGCATCACCACAGAGTACTAAGGAACAGTGCTCATAAGTCGTGGGAAATATAATTTTTCAAGGGAAAATACGTCATCGCATTCAAAATCAGTGGGAAATTTGATTACAATAAGGAATAAAAACATTTTCAGTAAAATGTTAAATTCAAAAGAAAACACTAACATCCGAATTTATTAAATTTTCTTAAAATACCTATCTCTGAGAGGTTAATTAGGTAAACATCGCGTAAGAATTTACGCAGCCCTTATGCTACTTTGCTGATTAATTAATTATAACCATTTTTAACCACTGTTAATTTATTAAACAGGTTGGGTGTCCGATAGAGAGAAATAGCTATATAAGAAACTATTACACAAAATACAGAAAACTAGTATGTGCTTTCTTCAACATCAGCTGTTTTCTGACAGATTTTTTGTGTAAATAAAAATGAGGGTGTTTAAGAATCTAGTTTAGTAAGTCTGACAGTTCTATATATTCATGTTGCAGAGTTTTCATTGGGCTAGACTGTTCACGTGAATAGTTTTCTCAGTTTACGTCTACGTCCGCAAGACCGACATTTATTAAGTCAAAGTTTCTCGACTTTCTACTACATACATACCTAAGTTAAGTTGACATCTATTTGTTTCAACATGTGCCTGGAAGAACCCAGTTTTGACATTTCTATTGGGTTATCGGAGAGCATGGTTGCCCTAACGTGATCGGATCTCAGGAGAAAAAATACAATAATTATTTAGGGGTATCGCGAATAAATTCCGATGGAATTGTTTCCCTTGTCAGCAATGTAAATCAAATTGCTGAATGGAAAACATTCCGGGCGAAATATTATTCGCGATAGGGGTGATTATTGTATTATTATTTGTTTATTCCATCTATTAGCTAAGCTATACAGATTACGAGATAACTATACCTACAAATTATATAAAACAATTACTTAAGAGAGAGTGCAAACAAATTAAGTAAAACAATTTTGAAGCGACTACGAGAGCGATGTATATCAAAATAATCACCCTTATCGCGAATGATATTTCCCCCGGAATGTTTCCCATTCAGCAATTTGATTTACATTGCTGACAGGGGAAAAAATTCCATCAGAATTTATTCGTGATACCCATAAATTACAAACTTTGATGAATGAGCTCTGGACATAGCTAGGCTCATTGTGGCCGTAATTAGTTCTGTGAACAGGTCGAAGGATAAGATTTCTTCCCCTTAAAGGTCTAGCCGGGGCATAGATTGGTACTTGCGGTAAGAGAGATGGATAGTTAATGTGATAACATAACAAGTCCCTTACAAACATGATGTCATGAGATTTTTTCCTGTCAATACCTAATTGACATACCGACAATTTAAGTTAATTTTAGCGTTTAGGTAAATTTGAATCCAGACAATTCAAGTCCACTTACGATGACTAGACTCTTAAATGCGGCCAATATATTCTTCGCTTAGAGAATCCGTGCCTGAAAGTAACTGAGCTCCATGTTGCTGTTTGCTGATTCTGGCTTTTACACCCCGACTTCACAGGAGATAATTTCTCTCATAATATGCTTATCATGAGATGAAATATCTTGTGGAGTCACTCTATTTAATCGTATCTATGATTGCATGTCAGCGATCTCTCTCTGTGTTTTGCCTCGACATGTATGTCTGACAAAAGATAGTTTACCTATCCACAATACAAAACGTCGCCTACCTTGATACAACAAGACAAGATAGCGCATTGCCATGATACAACTAGACAAAATATCGCATTGTGCATGTGCATCTGTCTGTTCATCAGTAGTCATCTGTCAACGAATTATGACGTACTAAGTGCGAAGAAATGAAAGTACAAATTTGCGATTTTGTTGAATTATTATTGCCATAAATTAAACAAACATATAGTACATTTGTAAAAGGGGTATTTATGTTCTCCATTTAAGTGGAAATATAATTAATACAAAACAAAAATAAACATTAGAAACAGTTCCATAACTTTCCTAAAAAAATGTTTTAAGGCAAAGAATTTTACAGCCTAAAGGCCCCGACCCATAGAATCCGTCACATCCGTTGCGGCAATGTATTCGACTGACAGGTTGATAGAATACACAGTAGCTTATGGAACGTGACCCATGAGCAACGTACGTGCCGGATGCGACGGATAAAGTAGGTTTACTTTCTACTTTTCTGTCCGTCGAACCGTTGACAGTTGGCAGAGCGTGAGAGTAAGCATTTTCATTGGTGGAAATATAAGATAATGAGAGAAACTGTCTCTCATAGTCTCATATGTCGTTGGCTGTCAACGTATGCGACGAATTCTATGGGACTGTTCGTTCCGTCGAATACGCCAATCCGTCGACGCAACGGGTGCGACGGATTCTATGGGTCGGGGCCTTTATTTATAAACTTTATACACTCTCTATAATAGGTCTAAACGCAAATATATATTGAAAATATATATTGGGTTTTTGCGTTTAGAGTTATTATAGAGAGTGTATAAAGTTTATAAATAAGGCTGTTAATCTTTAAACAATAAGACCCAATTAATAGAAAAATAAAGACTTTAATATTATTGAATATGAAATGGGTGGGTAAACTGGCATTATAAAAGCAGCTGCATTTATGCTTTGAAATGCAGCTTATGGGTGGTCTTCCAAACCCATCTGAAACTATGGTGATAGATATTAAAACCATATGAACCACTGAATTGATTTAACTGCAATAGTGCAATATCCGTATTAAAAAACACTCATTCCGCTCGCAAATGTACTTTTGGATTCGCTTCCTTAATCGCTATAAATAGTTGACGAAAAGACACAAGCAAATGAAAATATAATAAATTAATTAACTAAACTAAATGTTTTTTAATCATTTTATTTCCATTAACTTCAGAATACACGATTTTTTTTTATAAATTTTTTCATAGGTACGTCGCGCCGAGCAAAGCAGAAAATAAGTAAATCTACGACTGTAATTAATACGAACAGCAAACAAAAACACATGTATGGACGTTAAATGTTTTTCCGAACATATTTACATAGTCACACCACCGCCAAAGATTTCAGACCCATAAGCCTAATATTCTTTATGTTGAAAACCTTTGAAAAATTAATGAACGTCTTTATACGCAGTCGACTGGATGACAGCGCGATTTCCACATCGCAGCACGCTTATATCAAAGGGGAAATATAGTCACACCACCGCCAAAGATTTCAGACCCATAAGCCTAACATCCTTTATGTTGAAAACCTTTGAAAAATTAATGAACGTCTTTATACGCAGTCGACTGGATGACAGCGCGATTTCCACATCGCAGCACGCTTATATCAAAGGGAAAGGGGTGGAAACCGCGTTGCATGAAGTAGTTAGCACTATAGAGAGGTCATTAATAGTCAATGAATATACGCTAGCTACGTTCCTAGACATGGAAGGAGCCTTCAATAATGTTAAAACGTGCGCAGTAAAAATCTATCTATCACTAATGTAATTGTTAACTTACTAATGCCCAGTTGTACAGTCAGAGTTTAAACTCTCGTTTTGGTTTAAACCTTCGTTCAACAAATTTTCGGTTTTACTGTGATCGTTTAAACCTAAAGTGGAGTTCAACTCTCGGTTTAAGTTAAACGCCTGCATTCTGCCGTTTAAACTTTCGTTTCGCATTTTGAGGTTTATTTTGACAACTGCTATTTCATACAGAGAGATAGAGAGAGAGAACAGAAATGAGAAATTGTTTGGGTGCTGCACTTCTTGAATTTATATGAGTGAAAAGTAGAGCTATGATTAGTTCCAGCATTACTGCGGTAAACCCACTGTCATCAGAAAATTTCAATAGATTTTCAACCAATATAATGTACTTTTCAATGAAAACGCCTATTTTCAAGTGAACATCAGGTAGATCTTAGCCCAAAAATAATGTAGACAAGCGTAAATTGTATTGAGGTTTTTTCAATACAAATTATTTCTTTTCGTGTGTGGAAATGACGATTATTTTTTTGTAATGTACTAATGATTTCTTTAGATTCTTCGCGAACAAAATATATTTCTTTACATACTCAAATCTTTCACATTTTGTTTTGGCTGAAACAAGACACTACCCTATCTATTATTTTTACAATGTAATTTGTTTGTCCGATTTTGAACACACTTCTCGGGACATTGCCTGTTCAGTTCAAAGGTTTCGGAGTTCATACCATTTTTGTATACAGATCTGGATTACCTACATTTTTTGTTTAAAAAAAAAAGTAAAACCAGAACAAGATAGCGCAGATTTTCGTAGAAACACCAGCCAAAAACTTTGCGCCTACCTATTACCAGACAATGACTCTAATTAGAGGCTCATAAAATCCTTTCAATATTTTACTGGCGACGGGTGATTGGATGTGGTAAAAACCCAGCGAGTTACAAAGAAGCAGTACCTGTGATCGCATCCGTCTGAATGCCACATACATTTCAACAACTAGATATGTATTATTATTGAAAAAAAAAGAAATAATAATTACTGCAATAATTAATTGGTGAAAGTAGATGACAGTTCAAACATGTGTCGAAAATAAATCAATTCACTTCGTTAATACCAAAATACACAATGTAATAATATTGCACACATTTTCTTTTATTTACAAATGGTAAAATAGATAAAGTAGAGAAAAGCAATAACCATTTACTTGGTCAAAAGTGCGCTGGTAGAAATATATCCCCTTAAGGGAAATTGTTCTGCGCTTCCACAACTGCGTTTAATTAACTGTCAGATTATTTTGTACTGTGAAACTGAACGAGTTAAACCAAAAGTTTAAACTCTCGGCCAGGTTTAGTTAAACTTCAGTTTAAACTCTGACTGTACAACTGGGCATAAGTGAAAGAAAAATCAACGCGAAACTAGGTGATACGGTCCTTAGAGTAACCGCTTCGAGATGCACTCCACAAGAAGGGGTCATATGAGGGGTCAAAATATGAAAAGCGAAGACTGCTGTCATCAGCGAAGGAATGGATTGCATTAGAAGTTGCAGATAAGAGATCATTTATAAAAATGAGAAAGAGAGTCTGAGACAGAACGGAGCCTTGAGGAACACCAGCATTTATGTTGTGAGTTTCAGACTTGAAACCATCCAAAATAACTTGAACTGAACGGCCAGAAAGGTAGTTTCTAATCCATTGAATCGCATCGATCCCATTAGCACGCATTTTCGACAAAAGAGCTTGGTGCCAAACCCTGTCAAATACCTTTGAAATATCAAGCGCAACAATATTCGATTCACCGAAGTGATGGAGAGATTGGTTCCACTTCTCGGTGAGATAAGTCATCAAATCACCAGTGGACCTGTTGCAACGAAAACTGTACTGCCGGTCATTGAAGAGTTTCCGAAATTCAAGATATATTATAAGCTGATGATTTATCAGCGTTTCCATGACCTTAGAAAGAATGAACGTAAGTGCTATGGGTCGGTAATTGGTGGGAGAAGAAGATTCGCTTTTTTTTTGGGGACGGGCTGGAAACCATTTTTTAAGTATTGGCCCTAAAAAATCAATATGAACTCGTGCCCACAACTCTTTAGGCCATTCCCAACTAAGTAACAATAATTTCTTGCCATAGCTTTAATTTATTGGTTTTGTCGTTTTGTTCAATTCAGCTACGACCGATGCCTGCAGTGACAAGGAAATTATTATGCGGTAACCCCAGAACTTCCATCCAGTTCAGATTGAATAATTTTCATAACTTTTGCTAGTGTGAAATCACTTGGGCAAATTCCTGTTCTCTTTAACATAGTTTACTAGCTGTATCTACCCGGCTTTGCCCAGGCACATGAATTGTATTGCTTATAGGTCTTATAGATAATAATTTTCTTTCTTAAAATGCGAGAAATGAGAATAAATCGATTTGCTGGAATTTTCTTTCTGCCTGAAATACAGTAATACAAATAAAATAAAAAAAAAAAAGAATCATGAAAATCAGCCCAGCGATTATCGAGATATAACGTCATCGAGTTTGACCCCATAGAAGATGTTTTTGTATAGGAGGTAGGTATAAAATGTTAAATATGTTTTTTTTGTGTGGGCAGTGCCACGGCTCTTTTGACCAATCTTCACACTAACACTCCAGGGCCAATAGCTAAGATTGCCTGTAAGTTTGAGCTCAATCGATTCGGTGGTTTTCGAGATAGACGATTTTGAAAGGTTTTTTTTTGTATGGGCGGTGCCACGCCCCTTTGTCCAACTCTGACCATTCTTCACAGAATAGACTTCGTTCGAAAAACAACGATTTTCTCAAAAATTAAGCTCAATCGGTTTTGTGGCTTTCGAGATATACCATGTTTTTTTTTATGGGAGGTGCCACGCCCCTTTGCCCAATTTTTATTACATACAAACCTTCTACAAAAGAATACCTTTCCATTTAAAAAAGAATCATCAAATTCGGTGTAGCCGAACTCGAGTTATAAACGGACAAACATATTTTAAACTTTCTTTTATATATATAGAAGAAGAAGATGTAAGAACTCGAATCACTTCTAGCCCGTCCCAACTTAAGTGAAAGTTTCTTGCGCAGGTCTCTTCATATTAGGGATTTTATTCTCTTAGCGACAACAAAACAACTTTTCCAACCAGAACTACAGCTAAAAAAATTTGAGCGCATTTCAAACAACAAGCATACCCGTGCTTGCGAAGACATCTCTCTCGATCGACGATCGAGCCATGACCCATGACGCCATGACTGATTGTCCACACAGCAGCAGCACAGCAGCGTAGTTGGCTTATGCAAAAGATACACATTTACCGGTGGGTAAATGTAAGTTTTCTGCTCCGTGGGAATATATTTTATGTTACAAGGAAAATCTACAGTTTTTTTTTAATGTATAGAATAATATAATTTAGGTATTATTATAGATATTTAAATACAGCTGTCGTTTCGAATTGCACTCTTTTAAGTTTTTACGCTGGATGGCGCAGCTGAATACAATGAAGTGAGAATACTATGAGTCTTTATATAGAATAGTAATAGTTGCTTACGAAATTTACAAGTGAAATATTTTATATAAATGTGTTTATCAATCGAAGAATTACATCCTTACTCAAAATTATGAGTCCAATTAAATATTTTATTATTTCTAGAGGACTTCTGCCTTAGCTTTTTTAAGAAATCCCTTGCGAGCCTATCTCCAGTTCTAGCTGATAAGATCTGTGCTATGCCAGTATCTGAAAAAGACAATAATTTATAAATTAATTAAAAAATAAAATAAAATAATGAATAAAGTAAAAGCAATGGCTCAGTGGTTAGTGTGCCCTTGCGAGGGGTCTCAGGTTCGATCCCCAGAAAAATTCAAATTACACCTTACGGGTTTTTCCACTGCGCCACATCTCATGAACGTCTGACAAACATCCAAGAGTCTAATTGTCCTGAATAAGTCTCTCAATTCAACCGTTCGGACTCGGCATGAAATTGTATGAATATATAAATATAACGAATGGTTGTGAGAAGCTAGGTCTATGGTGCCTATATTTATAAAATCTTAAATATATTTGTAACGCCAAGAAGGATTCACCGGATACCCTATAAAATATAATATATTCTGAGAGCACAAGTTCAGCGGAGACTCAAACTTCAACCGGGACCATCACAGTAAACACAACTAGAAAATGTCCACAAGGAGGTGTACTATCACCCTCAATGTGGAGCATAGTCGTAGACGAGCTACTGGCAAAATTAACCAGCCTTGGCATTAGCTGTCACGCATATGCCGACGACATAGTACTGATTGGCAGAGGAAAGTTTGAGGAAACCCTCTGTAACATCTTACAGAAAGGATTGAGAGTAACACAAGAATGGATCGTTCTCAAAAAAAAAAAAATACAGAAACTGTAATATAGCAGTGATGTCAGATAGTCAAGCCGCCATCAAGGCACTTGGCGCCTGTATCACAAAATCCAAGCTCGGGTGGGAATGCCTGCACAGGCTTTATGAATTAGGTAAGATACGAGATACCTTCATAGGACCTGAACCATTCTGCGGCATAGGGGAACACAACCTACGAGAAGAGTTCCAGATTCTGCGAAGACGACGGCAGAAACCCCAGATCACATTTTAGGTCGTGCGTGTACATGTGCAGTACATACAGTGGAGCGTAGGGATGCCAGACATCCCCCTTTTTCATACAAAAACGCTGTTTGTCCCCCCTAATATAAACCACCATCCCCCTTTTTGTATTTTTTAATCTGGCAACCCTAAGTGGAGGGTATCAAAGCATCGGCCAGGCCGATGATAACACTCTTACTAGTTATTTATTTATTTTTTTTTTTTTTTCGATTTCCAGTTTTCTATTTGTTGGACGATCTCAAAAAGTATGGCCAAACATTTTTGGGTAAATGATATATTTGGGTAAGTGATTATGTCTATACTAATGTTTTCGCTTTAAAATATTCAAACAAAACCAAGTCAAACCAAAAATTGTATATTTACCTGAGTAAGTAGGTTTATCTAGACTTATGCGAAATTGTCTGTCGTTTGCTGTTTCAATATCTGAAAACGATAGATAACATTCAGCAATGTAGAGATTCGATAGTCCGAATAGATCCTTGTTTTTGACACTAAATATCAGTATATTACTTTTATGTTGACACTGTTCATTGCTGAGTTTTCTGTAATAAAAACATTTAAATATAAGCACCTACTATCTCCAATAAACATTAAAAAATAATTATAATGCATTATTCAAAAGAACAATTTAATTTGAGGTAATTTTTCTCTCAATATAAATCACAAGAGTTTAGAATTGATTATTGCTCCCAACATAATGTAAATTTGAGTATACCCGAGTTCTGTATTGCCATACTGTAACTATAATATTATTATTATTATTATTATTATTATTTCTTATTATTATATTAAGGTATTTATAAATCATAATAAAATGTATAGCACCAGCTACCAGGGCTATCGCCTAGGATAGGATGTGACTACAATAATTACGATGATTACTAATAGGGCCCATACACGACACAGACACGTCGCTGCAGACCAATATATTTTGTTGTTGTGTTCATGTCTGCGCAGATCGTCTGTGTCGTGTGTATAAATGTCGACTGTTTGCAGCGACCGTTTGCGTGAATTCAAAATTTTTTGAATTTTGCTTGGTCTGCAACGACATGTCTGTGTCGTGTATGGTGAATTTTGCACAGACGAGCGAGAAAATGCACGGCCTCTTGAAAGCATCTCGCTTGGAGAAATCGGTTCCCTCATTCGAGTTTTTTGTTTAGTTATTAATGGACTTATTTTTTATAGCAGCTTCATTCAATTTTCTTCATCCATTCGGCCAAAATTAAAGAAGTCGGCAGGCACAAACCACAGAGAACTAGACCGCCGACTTTCCGTACACCTACCCGATTCTCCCCGGAAAAAAATTACCCTGTCTGTGAATACGTGTAAATGTCAAAATTAATGGCGGGAATGTAAATAAAACATAAGAGCGGCCATTTATTGGGATGTGTTAGGAAACGTTGGGAACTAAGTTTAGGTACTGTTTACATTTTAGATAAAATCATATTGCAAGTAGCTAGACGGCTGGTTGGAATGATTTAAACTTAATTTTGAGCGAAAATATAATTTATATCGTTGCTAATATTTTGTTCGGTCATTCGAAGACTAAAGGCTGAACTATAATAGTCGAAAGCAAACGGAAGCTAATGTCGTAATTCTACGTCAAGTTTTCTTCAGTGCTGTCAATTGCTTAAGTAGCCCATAATAGGCGTGTGTATACGGAAGCGGCTGTCAAATAGTATTGCCGGTTATTTTTGTGTTGTTTCCTTATTTTCAATTGTGTTCCTATATTTACCCACGCGTTTTATTTTTTTTTTATTTTATTAAAATAAAATGGATCCCTCTTGTCATATAATAATTTATTTTCCTGTACTAAATTTATAAGCTCGGACAGAAAATCATACTCCTCTACGGAAGCCGTTTTTTTGATTTGAATAAATTATTTTTCTTGCAAATACAAAACACAGCTGACTGTCTGTCAAGTTTTCGTACAAAAGTGCGAATAAGATCGCTCTTTCGCAAGTGAGCGCAAGTGACAGAAAACTTAACGAAACTGAGCCAAAGGCCATTATGGTCGAATAATACAAATCCCATGCATTCGCACTATTGCGGACGTGGTCGTACGGAGCAATTCGACTATTATAGTTCAGCCTTAATACTTTTTATAATTCACAAGAAATTCATCGCAAAAACAAATCACCCGCGAATAAAAAATATTAGTGAATAAAAAAAAATATCGCTGGCGATTTTTCACGTTCCAGCAAATTTGTTAAAATTGCTACCAATTTTGGAATTGTTGTTTAGTTTCACACGAGCACCATATCTTACAATTACCTTGTGGCATCACCATAAGTTATTATACTGCTGTATCTGTCGTACAGCTCATTTCGAATAAACGCTCGCGTCTTTTTTCTTTTTAGCGAGTTGGATGTGTTTTATCCTTGTCTCCGAAAAACTTTTTCAGCATTTATTCATCAATAAGCCTGTTTTATTGCACATCTATAAAGTAGGGGTATTCATGCAACGTCGTAACGAACGTGGTAAATGAACTGTCAAATTTAGAATGGAAAATCACATAAGATGTTAAAAAAAACCGAGATGGTAAACTTACGACGAGGTCAAAATACTTTGCATGCATTTATAATACTTTTGATGTTTTTATAAATAGAAATTGCACATTTTACTATTCCAAGTGTAGGATAAATTATTAATCCATCAAATTGTATTAAGAAAACAAGTTTTAAAGGAGTTTAAATAACTTGTTTTCTTAATACAATTTGATAGAATAACTAATTATTCTACGCTAGGAATAGTAAAATGTGCAATTTTCTCTTTAGTCGAATGGTAAACTTACGACGTCGCATGAATACCCTTAGTGTCAAGCAGTGTGTAGTTGTTGTAATTGCGTGTTAAAATTTCTACTTTTCTTTACTTCACTGAGATAGATGTGAAATAAAACAGGTCTAATAACAAAATCAAAATAACAAATAAAGGATAACCACGTGAATAAACCAAAGTGAAAAATAAATCACGAAAAGAGTTTCATTTTGACACTTTGTTTTGACTGTCAATTCCTGAAGCTCTTCATTCCAAAGTTCCAGGAGCAAGTCTTTTCCGGACCAATTTTGTTTTTTTGCAGTCATGAAAATATATAATAGTAATAGATCACGAAATTAATAACATGATTTTAACTAAATCAAGTGAATTTAGCTAAATCACGTTGGTGGAAACATTGTATAAGTGAAAAGAATATTATCACATGTTTTGACAGTCCATTCACATGAACACTTTTATTTGTCGCAACAGTTCGCCAAGTTCAAACATCAATTTCTACTACTTAACAATCTTTGATTTAAGTTTACATAAGTTCGAACGAATTTTGTATTTGATGGTTTGTGGAGCGGGTTTTAATGTCTGAATTTTGAATAAACTTGTGAAAATTCGCACCAAGGGTGTTTTCCTTCGAGGCCAACATTTTTAGTTCGAAATTTCGTTGTTTAAACTCTTTTCAAACTTGTTTTTCCCATATTTTTTATTATTATAGGTTCTCTTGCAATAGTAAAATGACCAATTTTGTGTTATGTAAATGCATCAAAAGTGGTTTGTTCTCATATTATTATCAATTCGTTTGTTCATTCTCATGTGAATATTCCTTTACATCGCCAATTTTAATTGATACCCACTGCCATAAACCACTGCCAGGTGCAACTGTCATAGGATTTTACTAAGTATGCGTGTGCCGTAATTTCTTTCCTTTGATTTATACAGGCCCAACACATAAATAAATCCTATGGTGCCAACAGCTTGTAGGCAAAGTCCGTTATGTGGGAGGAGTCGACGGTCTATTTCTTACTGGTTTGTGTCGGCAGGCAGTATCCGCCATTTTCACTACCCGACGACCACGACGAAACGATAGAAAGTAATGTCTGTGCAGATTGTCTGCAGCGTGTGTGGCGAAGGCATGTTTGCACAGACAGGTCTGCAGCGACGTGTCTGTGTCGTGTATGGGCCCTATAACAAATTTTATTATAAATAATTAAAAAAAGGAAACCAACACTGGTACTGTTAGCACACTTGACCAATTAACAAGTGTTAAAGGCACTTAAAGATTTAGAGAGAAAGCGAACCCCACTTTTAAAAGATTCTTTATCAATTTAATACCAGAATTGATTAATACATTGATTTCCATCAATGATCTTTCACACCAATATTGCGGTCAGGCGGTAAATGCTGTATGCACTATACGTCTATACCCTAAGTGAACTTGAGCTCGTAGTAGGTACACGGGATGTAGAAAGCTACATACGTATGTCAGCATATGTTGCCAATGGCTAATTTGTACATTCTCGACACGAGCATCGACTTAAGGACTATTCACATGAGAGCGAATTGCTAGATTGCGAACGTGAAATTTCATTCACATGAACTATAATCAAGCGAGCCTTCTGCCATGGCATTACTGCTTACGTCATCGGACGTTAATGGAAAAGTAGAAATCTTCAACTTTGCCGAATTGTTGGAAAGATGCAAAGGACATTCCTGTACCCAAAAGAATAACCCCATATCTATATCATGCAAGTTGCTTATATGTATATTATGTATGCCGTTTTACTGTAACTTCTTCGTACGTAAAAAAGTTGCTTAACATAATTTTTAGTAAATTTCTCAAGGATAAAAATTTCATAAAAAAAAATAAAAATTTATTAAGTAAACATTTTGAGAAAACAACAGATTTTCAAAATTTGGCGGGGATTCACTTAGTAAACTATAAAAACAAGATGGACCTATTCATTCTTGTTCAGTTAAGTAGTAAGTATTGCAATTTTAAAAATTTCTTACATATAAAACTGCTCATCGTAGAGAGGGTATCGTGTTCTTTGCTGCACTGAAGTTCTTAGATTTTTAATGCCCGCAAAATCATCTGCCGGTGTGAAATGGACCTTAACATATGAATTGCACGAATTCTCTGAATCCATTGGTAATAAATTATAAGCATTAAGGATATGAACCTAAAAATATAGTCAGATTGAAAATATTAGAAATCGATGAAACACATACATACACGTAAGGAGTCCTTCAAAAAGTTTGCCTTTATGGTGAGTTGGCCATATTTGTTTTGAGCGTTCATGTTTTGGGCTTGATGTCTATCTACGTAATAACGGTGTATTAGGTCTTTTGTCTCCATTGTATATAAGTTTAGGTTGGCAAACATTTCTTTCGAAAGCGTAGCTCTAGTCGTATCAATAGTTTCAAAGTTTAAAATTTGGAATATGATATTTAAGATTGTGTGCACATTTCCGAAAAAAGACGGCTCTCGGTAATTCTGAAAAAAGTTTATAATTTAAAAAAAAGCTTAAATACATAATCTACATATAGATTTGTACGCAAGATTATTATCAATGATTTTGTTTTCTACGATTATTGTGGGCGCCCGCCATGCTAATAGGTACTCTTCTTTGCATTAACTTGACAAAATCATTACGCCATTACGAACAATTTAGAAACACTACGATTAAAACTCATTCAGTAAGTAAACATTTTGATTATCTGCACGCTTTCAAAACAGTGCGATTAATTGAATACCTACATCATCATCTACACATTTCAATATCTACATATTTTGTTCAAAATATAGCTACAAACATAAAGAAGCAACATCTGCGCGGTATTTTTTGCTTAATTTGTGCTTATTTTATTTATAATAATTTATTGACATTTTTTTTTTTACGAAATCAGAAAAAATCCTACGTTCCAGTTCAGTCTAAAACTAAAACATTAACCCCCGTATAAATAAATACCGAATAGCGGCGAATTAGCTTTATCACATCTGATAACTCGTAATTCTTATTCATAAACATATATTGGCTTTCACTGACATGTTTACAGAGCGGATAACTTAACTCACCAAATTTGGCGTGTTAACTTACACACACACAGAGCTAAACTTGTCCAACTTCTATCCAAATAATTTCAAATGGGTATGGTATAACTCGCGGTTTTTTTCTTGCATTTCGTTATTTCGCTGCGATCATTTCGCATTTTATTATTTCGCATATCAACAACTAGCATTTTGTTATTTCGCAGTTTTTATTTGGCAAAATTTCATTTAGCATGGTAATTATTTTACCATAAGATATTTTGCATTTATTATTTCGCTATAACTTACTTTCGCATTGTTTTATTTCGCATTTCTTTATTTCGCTTTTGCCAAATAAAATATTATAGGGCCCATACACGACACAGACACGTCGCTGCAGACCTTAAGTCTGTGCAAACATGCCTTCGCCACACACGGTGCAGATAATCTGCGCAGACATTAGTTTGTATCATATCGTCGTGGTCGTCGGGTCAGAAAAATGGCGGATACTGCTAGTCGATCCGACTTCTTAAATGCCGAATTGCCGAATGGATGAAGGAAATTCAATGAAAAAATGAATCCATTATAATAACTAAACAAAAAACTTGATTGGGGGAACCGATTTCTCCAAGCGAGAGGCTTTCAATTATGTTTTCGCCGTGAATTGTCTCGCTCGTCTGTGCTAAATTCACCATACACGACACAGACATGTCGTTGCAAACCAAGAAAAATGCAAAACATTTTGAATTCACGCAGACGGTCGCTGCAAACAGTCGACATGGATACACACGACACAGACAATCTGCGCAGACATGAACACAACAACAAAATATATTGGTCTGCAGCGACGTGTCTGTGTCGTGTATGGGCCCTATTAGCAATACCATATAAGATTCTTAATTTTTAAGTTTTTACAATTTTTCTTTACCAACATTCTATTAACACCCCTGCCTGTGGTCACTGTAGAATTTGGAGTGGGTGCATGTTTGAGTATTGTGCAAAGTAGGGGGCCATTTTACATATAAAACAAACAATTTCCTCTTGAAAGTGACAAAAAATGCATGCAGATATAAACAAGCGGCTAAATAGCATGGCGCGAAATAACCTTTTGCAAAATAAATAAAAGCAAAAAGCAAAAACTACAAAAGCCAGTTGAAAGAATAGCAAAATATAGCAATGCTAAAGAAAAAGTGCGAGTTAATCTTACAGCGAGATGAATGCAAACATGACTTCTGCGAAATAATTGAAAAATATTTAAAACGTCGCGAGATAATAGTTTGCAAAATGAAAACCGCGAATTGACAGGCACCCGTATAATACATATGTGTATATAGCCATACAGAAAAAAAAACAGAACGCTGGCTTAAAAAAGTTTCTATACGAGAACTGTAAAGTTTTTTTTTGTGTTACAGAAATAATCTACACTTGTGTAACTAATAGAGACCTACAAGTAACTGTAGACCTGTAGACTTGTAGTTTTGTGTTACAGGCCCCTGCTCTATCAGACCTACAAGTATAATATAGTCAAAATTGCCTTGGTCGATTTTATTTGCAAAAATAGGAAAAAGTGCAAAGTGGGCGCAGTAGCGCTGTGGTTAGTGTGCTGGACTACTGTGCGAGGGATCCCAGGTTCGATCCCCGGAAAAACACAAATTACATCTTAAAGTTTTTTCTACTGCGCCACCTCTCGCGAACGTCTGACAAACATCCGAGAGTATGACTGTCATGAAAAAGCTTCTCAATTCAGCCGTTCGGACTCGGCATAAAATTGTAGGTCCCTTCCATTCGTCCCAAAAATAGAAACTCGCACAAAACGAATGGTTGCGAGAAGCTAGGCCTTGGGTGTCACCCGCCTGTTGCGCAACCTATTTATTTTATTTATTTATTTATAGGAAAAAGTGCACAAGGGCAACCAGCGGACATTTTTTCAAGTTTAAATTGTAATTGTGAATAAAATCGTGAACTACTAGGGTGATGTAAATGAAAAGGGCGTTGTTAGATTCACGTGATTGCCATGCCCAACTGTCCCCTTTCTGTTCTTCGATCTTCGACTCCATGAAACTCTTCTATTCTTCTAACTTTGGAAGAAGTAATTTTATCATAGCTCTGGAAATTACACTACATAATTAGGGGTATCGCGAATAAATTCCGATGGAATTTTTTCCCTTGTCAGCAATGTAAATCAAATTGCTGAATGGGAAACATTCCGGGGGAAATATTATTCGCGATAGGGGTGAATATGTTTTTTAACAGCGATTCGTCATGCAAAGATTCAAATCTCTAAATCTAATAGGAGACAGATCGATGCGTATAGATATCTTCTATCTCACGCTCAAGCGGACGAATAACGACCTCGCGCTCATACGCATAGCGACTCTTTATGTGTGTCTGGGGAGACGTTTTTATTATATGTATATAAAAATCAAGACTGAGAATATAAAAGAAAATTTACACTTTTTTTTGGGAGCTTTAAAACGTCTGGTAGAAGTTAGCGCCGACGGAAAGTGTCTG
Organism: Cheilosia soror; assembly: GCA_949372485.1. Taxonomy (NCBI): domain Eukaryota; kingdom Metazoa; phylum Arthropoda; class Insecta; order Diptera; family Syrphidae; genus Cheilosia; species Cheilosia soror. Next base: position 36,481,392 of record OX443562.1, read on the forward strand.
GGAGTATTGTTTATTCATTTTTAACAATATTCTCTAAAAGAAAACATAAGTTAAAATCAGCTCTGAGACTTTAAGAAAAGTGAACTCTGTTTGTGAATTGGTAGTCGGCCCAAGCTACCAAGTATGCATACACTCAAAACCATACAAACACTACCTTAGCCCATACATTTTAATTGTGAGAAAATAAGTAACGTCTGGGGGCCCTGGGATCTTGATCTATTATCAAATGATACCTATAATTCGTTATAGCGACATGTTAAATTGTTGAGTCCAACATTTCAACTTCCAATAGATTGCGCTGGTTGTGTTTATTCACTACCTATCCATCCATATTTAAACATACAAAATACATGCCAGTAGTAATGCTCTTTCTTTTTCTTAACCTTATTAAGATTATTGTTATTGGTAAATAAATTGAATTTGTGGACTACCTACATTTCAAAGCACTTAAGTATGCATTATTATGAATACTTACATTCGATTCTTTTCGCATAAAATCTTGCATTAAAAGCGAGATCTCGTTACAGATCATACTTTTTAGAATGTTGATACTTTCTTCTTGTAGTTCAGTTTGCAATACTTCTAAATTTGTTTGGAAATATTTTAGCAGAGTATCCGTGCGGTCAGCGTTTTTACCGTGAGCTGCAGATGCTTCTTCAAGTATCTTTTGTATCATTGGTAAAAACGTTTGCGCCATCACCTCAATAAGCTCAAATATTTCATTCTCTACAATATCGACAGTATTGCAAATTATATTATTGATAGTCGTTGAGCATCTTTCTGCTTCCTTTACACTTCTTAGTTCAGCCAATTTATTTAATATCTCATCTATCTTCAGTTCCTGAAATTAAAACGACTGTAATTAATATTAAATGTTAAGGTGGATATTATACTTTATATTTTATAAAATGTAGTTAAAAACTTTAATGTTTGTTTTACACACACAAATTTTATTCGTCTTATATGTTTTTTATATGGTTACAACTGCTATAATGTAAAGGGAATTAGAGCAGTTGTGTAGTGCAATATTGTAATAACTGTAAAAAAATAATATGAAGCTGTGTGTTTACTCATTTAAAACAAATTGTAAGGTATATTATGAAGCATCACTGAGGACAGTGTATTGTCGGATGGCCGAATGTAAAGCGGCAACATACAAATACCAATGCAATGAATATAGACGGTGAAATCCCTCCTGCCTATTAGCTAGTGTTAGTGTAGGACTAGGACTGCATATCGCAGTCGCAGCTCGGTGGATGGGGCAATGATATTGAGTTCAGTTCTCTTTATGCATTTCACCCATAAGGGCATCTTTCCGAGTTCGCGATCGAGTCAGTGTCGAGTTAGGCCTTCCGCACACGACTCGTATCGTCATCGTCACATCATGAATTTGCCGTAAAGCTACGATAACGATAGGCGTATTAAACCGCACACGACGCAAAAATACAAAGCGTAAAAATGTCGCCTGACATTTTTTTTAAATAAAATACGTAGGTATTGAAAAATGTAAACAAACTCCAAGCGTACTTACTCGTAAAATACGATAAGCGGCCGACATAGTCGTCATGTAGCATGAATAACCATGCCATTTATCCTGTATTGTACAGGATACCCCTGTATTTTCAATGAAAATCCTGTAGAAAAATGACTCCTGTATTTTTCAGAAAAACCCTGTAAATATCCTGTAATTATCCTGTTTTATTTAAATTGACTTAAAATCTTTGAACTTGATAGAAAGTTAAAACGTTGAACCCCATTTTCAGGCCTGAGCTCAAGTTTAACATATCGTGCACTGCACGTGCATTGACTTTTATAATTTTTTTTGAAAAATCAGGTATTTATTCCGTTCCTTGAAATATGTCCAGTTTAAGAGGACATGAAAGTGAGAGGTGTCCGTAAGGAAAGAGTATTCTCTGTATTCTGTTTAACCATATAATGCAAATGTTCGTCGTTTTGACGATGTCTCAATCACAATCTTGCTGTATCTTCTTAACGCGGGCACATAGCAATGTATAGAAGCTATCTTACTTGGTCATCGATGACCTCTTGCAGATGGCACTTGTACCTTGTATTTAAACGTATTTTTATTTTTATTTAATAGTGCGTGTTCGTTGTTTCGACAAATGTTTAGCTTATTAGGGGTAGCCACGAGCATTATCCTTCTAGTGTCTTTATCAAACAATTGGTCGCACTGAAGACGAATTAGACAACGAAACCATTGACTGTAATTAAAATTTAAATATTAAAATATTCATTCATTCATATTCAGAATGTACTAATAGTTACTCTTAATATATGTGGGGGCAGTGGCTCAGTGGTAAGAGTGCTGAACTACTGTGCAAGGGGCACCAGGTTAGATCCACGAACTTAAGGTTTTTACCACTACTTCACATCTCGCGAACTTCTGACAAATATCCTAAAGAAGCTATAGGTAAGTAATATCATGTAAACGATTTTCAATTCAGCCGTTCGGACTAGGCACAAATAAAATCTCACACAAACTAATGGTTATATGAGAAGCTAGTGTGCCTATACGGACCTGTAGCGCCAACTACTTATTTTATTTTTTAAGTTACTATATTATTCTTATACTAAATTTCGAAGAAAAAACTATCCTGTAATCTATACTGTATTCGGAAAAATAAATCCTGTGAAATGAGAAAAATTTCTTTCATTTTTCCTGTTTTTCCTCGAAAAATAAATGGCATGCTTAAGCATAAAGCATGCATGCTGCGACGATTACTCGTAGCGTAGAAGTCGTGTGCTGTTTTCTATTTAAATACAAGGCACAAACCAGAGAGAATAGACCACCAGCTTCGGCCAAAAATGAGAGTTTCATAGAGCCAGTTTTGAAATAAGTAGCTCCGCCTCTTTTTCTATCTGTGAATACGTGTATAATTGACCACTATTGGGACGTGTTAAGCAAATGGTGTGTATGGTGTGGTGAATTAATTGCATAACTTATGTTTTATTAAAAAGCATAATAATTATATTTGCGTAATAACTGTTTTTAATGATATAACTTCCTATGACATTATTACAAAAAAAATATTATTTTAAGCTGTAAAACTAAATTGCAAGCATAATGAAATCAGCTAAACGGGATTCTTTGCAATTTTGTTGATATACATTTTGAGCTCTTTATTCTTATATTTTCAAGAACAGCTATTTCGGAATAAATAAAGTTAACGAAAACTATTTTGGTCATATATAAATAGGCATGCTTATTGTTTTATTTTGTCTATAAGGAGAATACGATGAGTGGTTTTTGAATTAGGTTTTATAAAGAATTGGTTGTTCAAAAATTAAAAATCAACATTTTGTCACTTAAAACATGGACATTTTAATACAAAACCTGCTAGAAAACGTGTTTTAAAACATCGTACATAGGCGCTATACACAGGCCAGGACGCTGTCAAATTTAAATAAAAAAGTGGCATTTTTGATTTAAAAAAAAAAGTTCGTTTCCATAGTAACGCGTAAACTAAAGCGAAAAGTGAACTGTACTGAAAGGTTTAGGTACGTAATATTTTAATTTAAAACACGTAATTATCTAATTTGTTTTGTTATGTTATCATAGTTTTGCTTTTTGTGTAGGTATTCTTTTGTTTTTCACAATGAAATTATAGGTAACATAATGTAATAATCCATAAATTTTGAATAACATTCGCGTTTTTTACTATTTTGATTCTATGTAGTTTTGACATTCAAATATAACGGAAAAATTGAATTGTATTAAAAATATTCCCTGAAATTCGCATATTTGCCCTAGCGAAAGCGTAATAGATGTACGTGTATATATATGTTAATAAATTCTTATTTACACCTCATGCAGATTCCTTGTGTTATAAGCCGATATGACAATGCGCACTTACGATTTGGTGTGCACAAAACGTATTTCATTTTTAGAATGCAAATTTTCTTAAATTCCATGACCAATTTATTTGTTGGTTAAAATCAATTCATCACATTTTTCTTGTAGTCTGACAAAACAAAATGTCCTCCCTCCTTTTTTGTAAATTATTTATTCCAAAACTCAGTAGGTACACTTTAATAAAACAAACAATCAAAGAAAATAAATAAATGTTCGTTAAAACATATAGAAAAAGGTCTACTAAAAGGTCTACTACATCAGCAAAACTAAAAAATCATGTTTGATGTTTTTTTTTTATCATCCATTTTAGTTTTGCAGTTTAAAACCATTTATATTTGTACGCTTTTTAAAAAAATATAAGTTGGTAATAATTTCCCCACACCGAACAAACAATTTGCTTAACACGTCCCGATAACGGCCAATTTATTTGAATTATTTGAATTTTTTCAAAGTTACCACCGAATAACTGTAAATGTTACTATGTGCCAGTGTATGCGTGACCAAATTCACCCTCCGTTTACTTTAACATTGCACGCATACTTAACCACGCAGTAACTTTTTGAAACTGGCTCTATGAAACTTTAATTTTTGGCCGAAGCTGGTGGTCTATTCTCCTGGTTTGTGTACAAGGTGTGCGGCAACAAATCGTCTGCCTCTCGTACATCGCACGCGCACCACCGCACGCTACGATGACGATACGAGTCGTATGCGGAAGGCCTTATAGATATAAGAATAACAATAAATAGTGATTAATATTCGTAGTTCAACACGTTATGTTAACGTTATGTATGTATATATTTTAGTTTGTATGTTAATAATAATAAATAATAATAAAAATCTAACTATGTATTTACATACCTTCACAAATAATGGTAAACTTTCCTTTATGTAACCGATATCGTTGATAGCATAGCAAAATTCTTTTGAACCTTGAGAATTAGTTTTCGTGTAATCCTTTCCCTTCAGGTTTTTAATATGAAGTGATAACCTATTTGCATAGAATACACAGCAACGGCAGATGTCCTGCAAAAAAAATAAATAAATAATTTGGGCGATGATAAAAATAAATTTAATAAAAGATACATTTGATGCATTTACATTTACTGCATTACTACTAGCAGGGAGTTCGGCACACTTCGTAGTGCAAAATAGAAAAATAAAACAAAATTAAGCGCGTGCAGCTCTGTACACGAGAAAGAAATGATACATCTTAAAAAAGTATCGGATCGCCATACCTACACAATAATCATTATGCAATCAGACGCGACTAAAGTAGCGGACTAGACCCATTTTTATACCCCCCACAGGAAGGTATATTCACTTTGTCATTACATTTGTAACGCCAAGAAGAAGTCACCGGAGAAATATTCTGAATCATATTCCATACACAAAACCACTATTAGACCCATGCGTATCTCTGTCTGTTGAAATCACGATAGCGTCCAAACGAATCGACCTAGGCAAATAAAATTTTGTTAGAGGACTTCTTTTTACCGTCATCATTGTATTGAAAATTGTCTATTTCGGTTAAGTAGTTCTGATGCCTTCCATACAAAACCAATATTAGACACATGCGTGTACAGTACATGGCATGGCAAACATTTTACATGACTTTTATGGAGTGGAGGGTATCAAAGCATCGGCCAAGCCGATGATAATACTTTTGTATTAATATATTAATATTGTTTAATATTTGACATAACAACCCAATTTTTTTTCTAAGTGCATATAGAGAAGACTGCTGAACACAGAAATGGAAGTCCAAGACGTTTTACATGCAGCGAAGTCCGTGCCGGACGCGATCAAAGTATGTAAAGGGTAAACAAATTGGTTTAATCAATCAAAGTTATATAATGGATTTGTGGACTTATAACCAACTCGAGTGTGTCAAAGTTCATTGTGGACTTATGACCCTCAGAAACTCACCGGGATATGAGAGCTACCGTTGCCTCATAAAGAGTTCATCCGCGATCTCGGTTTCAGGACCCTGACTATAGTACTAAAAAATCCCAAATATGTCAAAGTAGCTCAAGTATGGTATCTGCCAAATTGACTGTTGCCGTCACTCCTCTCTCTGAGGGGCTCATGTAAGATTTCTGAGAATCGTTCAGTCAGTCATTCCGACAGAGCCTTATAATAGCCAGTGTTGCCACTAAAAAGAAGTGAATCGGGTAAAATCTGACCGTATGACGGGATTTTTATTTTCTAAATCCGGTTAAAAAATCCGGTCATAAGTCAAAATCAGAGTTTTTGACCGGAAACCCGGTCAAAAATAGATTATGGTAACATAATAATATGTATTATTAAAAATATAAAACAAAAGTTAACTATCATTAGCCATTTTTTTACATTATAAACATTATCCATGTTGAGAAAACGTTTTTATAATATGCGAATCTTGAGTTTATAAACTTGTTTTTTATTTCGTTTGTTTAAAATTTACTGAAAATAATTTTTCATTTTATATGACGTGTTTTAAGTCCTGAAATACACTTTTAGTGCATGACCATACAACGTCTTCCAATGTCCAGCGAGGCAGGTAGATTTTGAGTGAGTAGAAAGAAGAAAAGTAGATAGCAGAGAAAATGCGCAGAAAATCCATTTTCAGAAATAATTCTGACAATGGCCTGGGCAGGGCATAAAGGTTCTTTTTCGTACCATTGTGCTTTCGACATAAATCTGCATAGAGTGAGGGCGTCAAAAACGGGCGTCGGCTTCGGCTTTACAATACAATTTGTTTGTGTTTCCGATTTCAATATTCATTTACCTGTCAAATTTTATTTCATTGCAATGACACCTCGTTTTTGTTTGTAGCAAGTCATTAATGGAAATGAAAGTCATGGGAAGACGTGTATGGCCATATGCTTACACCAAGGCCGTGTGTCAATTGGGCTAAATAAGTATTCTGGGATCATTTTCTGATACTTGAAGAGAGTAGTTCACCAAACTCCAATCTGAGATTTATCGAATTTCACATTTTAATTAATTAAAATTCATTGTTTAATTTCAACATTCTAGCAACAGAAAACGTCCAAAAATTAGCCTATAAGATAATGTTCCCGGAGCAAAATTACTTGCGTCATGTTGTAAATATTCCATTATTCGCAGTAAATTGGTTTCTGTTTGACCATGGGAGTGTGTTCGTAATGTAAGACAAAGTTTTATTCAAATTATATAAAAATATATCTTTATTTATTGTTAATAGAGCAATTTTATTTTTCCGGTCAAAAAAGCGTTTTCCGGTTAAAAGCATTTTTCGTTCCGGTCAAAAAACGGTTAGCCGGATTTCCAAATTTTCTCCGGTCAAAGTAAATCGATTTCGGTCAGATATGACCGGAATCCGGTCAGAATGGCATCACTGCTATAGCACTCCAGAAATCGAGTGAATTCGTTTTCAGTGTTCTGCATTTCGAGCGATTCGGAAACTCAATCGCAATTTCACGTAGAACATAAAAATTCATTTCCGATTTCATTTCGAGTAAAAGTGAAATGTGGAACCTAGCCAGTGTTGGCATGAAAATATTTCGAGAAATCTGCAATTATGAAGAAAAAAAATCTACAATGCAGATTTTTATGGAAAAAAATCTGGATTCGTAAATATTGCAATAACAAAAAATTTAATTTTGACAGGTTAGAGCTAGACACATTCAGTATAGCCTCATAAGACCAAAAGTGCGACAGTTTTAGACAGCATTTCTACTTATAGAGCGCAAAAACCTCTATTTTCTTGTTCTCTTCCGTGCAGCTCAGAATTACTAAAGAAACCAAATAAATGCAGACAAAATCTGTCACGCAGATTTAGGGATTTTAAAAGTCTGCAGCTGCGCTGAAAATCTGCAAAATGCAGACAAATCTGCACTTATGGCAACGCTGAACCTAGCAGATAGTGTTGCTATTTTTATTTTCTTCGTGTTCAACACTCGCGCTTATAAGAATTTAGCAATTCAAAGACCGTGTGACCTAAACCAGTACCCGGTGGTTACCACGGGGAGGTAAAATAGGTACATTTGATGTATACGAAGTAGTTACAACATGCTGATGGGCACCGCAAATTGATGCCAATCAGAGTCTACCCTCTTCATGCAACACCCGATCTTTTAGATTAGATTAGATTAGATTGTTGGTCGGGAGAGCCTTTACCGGCCCTGGCACTGCGGCCTCTCTAAAGGAGCCTATTGTGCCATCCCTAGAGCCATCTTTTTACTCCGGAGACAGTCAGGAAGACAAGTATCTTCTCTGGGGGTAATTCAGCAAGATTTGCCGAGGTGACGATTTCTTTGCCAAAGACTTTCTTTCTAAGACGGAAGAGAGCCGGACATTGCATAAGAATGTGAAGAGAGGATTCATCACTCTCTAAGCACAGTCTACATGTGGAGTCTGGTGAGACTAAAATTCGGTGAAGGTTTTTTTTCATAAGCCAATGGCCAGCAATAATTCCTGTCAGGATTATTAGGTTGTTTTTATCCAGATTAGTTAGAAAATAGGATTTTCTGGGGGAGAATTTTGGGAAGAACTGTTTGCTGCAGAATCTGTTAAATAAAAAATAACTCGGAGCATATTGGCTCCGGGAACCTGAAATCGCAAATAAATCTGCTGTTTGTTGTTTTTCGAATTTTTTATAGGTGCGTCTATTCAAGTGAACAAAAAAAATGCATATACTGTGTGTTCTCACCCGTCCAACCACAGTCACAAATCACTTGTAGAAAATCATTTGCAGGAAGCGCTTGTGCTTGCATGTTGTGATGATCCCAAAAAGTGCTTGCAGCAAGTTTTCTTGCATGGACGCAAAAAGTATGATGAATAATTTTACCTGCCAGCAAAATTTAGCAATGTGTGGTGCAATGGTGTGGAGTTCTTGGCCACGTAGGTATAACTATATTTGCTCTGAGAGCCAACTGGCTAAAAGAGGCATGGAGTCAGGTTTATCAAAATTTAGTTTTGTGAAATAATGCAAGGATCACAAAATTTAAATTGGAACTACAAATTGGGGATATAATATAATGTAACATAAATTAATGCATACTATAGCTGTAAGTAATAAAGAGAAATTAATAACATAGTAAAAAATTTTAAAAAAATTCCATGCCCCACCCAAATGCTCGGTCTGTGAATCAACGTTTTATATGTATTATTTCTTATAATGTACTTACATTTACAATTTTTTCTACAAACAGGTACGATTCTTCTATGTTAGGCCAGGCTAACTGCTCCCAAAAATATTTAATTTGATAAAATAATGATAAGGTATCTAATGCCGAGGTAGTGAATTTCATCATATTGTTATGGGAATGGAAGTCATCCAGTGCAATAGCTTTTTCAATTCTAGTTAACGTTTTTATAACTGATATATTAAGCCAATTTGCCACGGCTGGATAAAAACGTTCATAAAATGTATCGGTAACAAAATTATCTTCTGGGAGAAATAAAGCTGAACCTGTTAATATAAAATAATAATAATAATGTAATAAAATTGACGTCATAAAAGTGTATTTAATATTATATACCTAAGTTTGCAAATCTCTTGAATCCTAAATATAGATCAAATAGTAGCATTCCGCTTTTGAATTCATTTGTATCTGAAACCGTTGTGAGTTCCTCGTCCAATACATTTAGTTGATTTAAGTTTCTACAAGCGTCAACAATTTTTGGGAAAAATGTTTCCTCCACATGTTCTTGATATAAACTGTATATTATTGTTGCGTATTTTATGTTGCTTTTCCTGTAAGCATAAATTATGAATTAAAATGATTTCAAATATATTAAACGTAATGTTTTTTCGAGTTCTTACAAATAAAATTGTTTATCATGGAACTCGACCGCTTTTTTTAAGTCGGATATTATTGATCGCATTACAATTATTAACTCTTCCAAGCCAATTTCACATGTTTTGCTATTGTTCTCATATAGCTTGTTTAAGAATTGCATTGCGCATAGTTTAATTGTTTCCTTTAGAACCGTATCCGCGGCGAATTTCGCACCCTCTTTGGATTTACCAAGCCATCCATAAACTTGTAATGGAAAAAGATCAATATTGTCAGGTATTGCAGGTGATTCAGCCTTCTTGATAATTTCCAGAGCTGCACTTAAGCTTTCAGTTCCAAACGTTTCTTCAAACTTTTCAGATCTAATAGAACGTACAATTGCAAAGCAAGACGGCAGTATTCTTTTGTATCCAACCCAAAATTGATTTGCATAATATCCTTTAGCACAATTAAACGTACCATCGGGCATTAACTTCTTTAAAATCGAGGTAAACAATTTTAACGATAGGTAATGTGTTTCATGAACTTCGGTATATACTTCCCATTGGCATAGAATACAATCGATTTCCGAAAGATTAGTTTGTACACAGTGGCGAGTTATTATATCTTGTGCTTTAGTACTAAATGTGCCACACCATGTGTAGAAGGAATCATTATTAGATCTTAATTCAAATAAAAGAAATATTCGAAGTAGATTGAGATGCTCATTGATTGCCACAATTTTGTTCTTTTCTGTTGAGAAGTACAAATGTAGCAAAATAGATCCTCGGTTTTTATTATTCGAATTTTTTCTTAACGTATACCAGGATTGTAGACCTGTTGCTGGAATGAGCTAAAAATAGGATCAAAGTCAGCGGGATCTAGTAAAATTATACGGGTTTCTTAAAATTATGTATACTCTATGAATAGTCGGCAAAGCTTGGTTTTTTTAATAAAATTTGTAAAAATATTTAATCTATATTATAAATGAATTGCTGTACGTTAGTCTCGCTAAAACCCGAGAACGGCTGGTCCGAATTTGATGCTTCTTTTTTTTAATGGAAGGGTATTCCTTTGTAGAAGGTTTGTATGTAATAAAAATTGGACAAAGGGGCGTGGCACTTCCCATACAAAAAATTATTCAAAATCGTATATCTCGAATACCACCCAATCGATTGAGCTCAAACTCACAGATAATCTTAGGTATTGATGCCCTGGAGTACTCCTGTGAAGTTTGGACAAAGGGGCGTGGCACCTCTCATACAAAAAAAAACATTCAAAATCTTATACCTCCTATACAAAAAACACATTCAAAAGCTTATACCTCCTATACAAAAAACATCTTCTATTGGGTGAAATTCAATGACGTTCTACCTCGATAACCGCTGGGCCGATTTTCATTATTCTTTTTATACTTTGTTCGTTTTGCTGTATTTCAGGTATAGGCAGAAAGAAAATTCCACCTATTCGATTTATTCTCATTTATCGCATTTTACGAATTCCTGTGCACGGGCAAAGCCGGACGGGTACAGCTTGTTTCATATAATTTTTCAGGATTTTACATATGTTATGGTGTTATGATAAGTTCAAACGGCTGAAATGAGAAGCTTTCTCAACAGTGGGAACCCCTTACATCATATTCCTTATTTACGTAACACAAAGCATACAAAACATGACTTCTGAATAACATTTATTCAGCCGACTAACATGTCCTTTAAACGGAAAAGCCTTTATTTGATTTCCAGCCGTAAGTGAAAATTTACAACGTGTCGAAACCTCGCTAAACAAAATTTTGATTTCCGCAAAGGACTTGGACATTTACTTTTTCGAAAAATCGTAGGCAGATGAGAAAAAGAAAACAATAACTAAAGAATAAAACAGATCGGAAAAAAATATAAAGAATTGGTTAAAAAAAAAGGGTTTAATTTTTTTTATTAAGATTATATTTTTATTAGACACCAATCCCGATTTAATACGCAGAACATCCTTTCAAAGGTAAACATTTAATTATTGTGAGCAACTTCTTCAAAATGTGTGCTTATTTCAAAGGAGGTTTAGCGTAAATGTTTGGAAACACTTTAGTAGGCTCACACGTTCTTCCACAAACAGTTAATTCTTATTACTACCTGGAATTTCTTAGAGAACAATTGCCGGGGCTTCTTGCAGTTGTTCTTCTTGTTCAGAGAAGGGCGATGTTCTTTTAACAAGATGGAGCACCTTGTGACAGTAGCAGCGGGGTGAATCCATTCCTTTACCATACTTTTGATAAACGGTAGACTGGTAGATTTGTCCCCATTCCTTGGCCACCTAGATCTCCTGACCTTAACACCCATTGATCTTTTATTCTGGGGTACTATGAATGAAAAACATTATTTTTGAGAAAAACTGAGTCTTTTTTGACCATTTTTGTCTTACAAAAAACGGCTTTACTACAACTTGTGTTGATCGTACGTAAAAAAGTTAGTTAACATAAGTTTTAGAACAATTTTCAAGGATAAACAATAAACATGTTATAAAAAAAATAAAAATATATAAAGTCAAAAGTTTGAGAAAAAGCCATTTTAAGTAAAAAATTGTAACAACAAATTTTCAAAATTTTGAGTTTAAGGAGCCATTATTTTTTTATAGCTACAGAGATGTACCCGAAGTGTTCTTATGCGCTATTAAATTCTCTTTTAAAAATGTACAAAACAATTTTTGTGCCTATAATAGTTTAGAAATTATAGCGTTTTAAGTAGTAACACCTCCAAATGAGAGGTCACGTACTTTGATGGGCTATAACGGGAAATACTATGAAAATAGACCCCCCTGCCATACAAGTTTTTGCTCGGCAGATCTTCAGGAATCGCCGCTTAAAGGATTATACTTCTTAACTGGGACACCTTGTACCTATATATAAAAATGAAGATTCCGACTCACTGATCATCAACGCCCAGCCTAAACATTTTGCTCTACAAAGCTGAAATTTTGCACAGAGTTCCCTTTTTGATGTATACAAGCACTAAAGAAATTTCGAAATTCAACCCCTAAAGGGGTAAAATGCGGGTCAAAGTTTGTATGGGAAAATTTTTATTTTTTATCTGCTTTTAAGGGGCTCTTTCTTAACTCACGAACCGTTCGTCGAATCAATTTGGAACTTTGTAATGCGTCTAACCTCTGTCGCCGTTAAATATGCTTATCGCTTCATATAACTAGAGCGTACGCACTCAAGCGGAATTCTGTAAGAATGAAGTCATACTGCTAGAAAGTGGTACACATCCTCAAGATCTTTTTGGTTGCATATGTTGCATAGTATGTAAAAAGGGTAAAAGTTCCCCCTTAGTCTAAAGATGGTGCTCATCATATCGGTGTATTTGCCAGCAAAAAAATGTGTGTTTATAGCGTAGATAGTGGCTCAGTCTGCTATAAATAGTATGATCTGTTTTGAGATGCCAGCGCTTCATGCCACCAAGTATTGATCAATAATTTTTTGATAATATAATTTTTGAACTGTTTTCTCCAATAGGGCGTTAAACATATTTTTCGGAGATACTAATTGCTTCTTAGGTACTTTCTTAGGTAGGTTTTCTGCGCGATATATAAATATAAAAGAGGGAACTAACTGACTGTAAAGGAATCTCTGTGTACCAAATGCTGAGGAGCGAAGCCGCGGGTAAAAGCTAGTTATTTTATAATTTGCTTAACCCAAGAAAAAAAAAAGATTCATACAACATACTGAAAGTGAAAATGTCCTTTTGTGTCGATAGTGTGCCTTTTGTGTCGATAGTGTGCTACGTCCATTTACCTTAGTTCAAACTTGATTTTGTTTTTCAAACTTTTTTCACTGTGTGTTCTCTCTTGACTTTAGAGTTAATTTTTGATGTCGCAAGAAATACAGAATTTCGTTTATTTCTTTTATTCCTTACTGTAAATTTAATTCTTTTTTATAAATCGTGTGTTTCGTTATTGTTGCGCAATATAATGTGATTTTGATTTAAAATCGCAAGTGCACCAAGTTATTGGAAATACAACCGCAAGTTTTTTTTATATACATATTCATATTCATTTCTTCCCCAATATGATATTTTCCTTCCGCGTACACTATTTAGATACATATTTCATTTAAGTACTTTTTTTGTGTTTATATTTCCAAATAATGTAGTTAACTGACCGATTAACGTGACCTTGACATTTATTTTTTTTTTCTATAAGTTCTTTTGATTAAATTCTTTTTTTGATTTCTCCTGACCTTGAACTTCAATAAAGCAAAGAGAAATAATGTGCTTTAGAACTACATAGAATTTGGTGTATTTAGAAGTATAAATATTAAATAAATCTTAACTCTTTTGATTTTAGTTTTATTTTCTATTACGCATATTATTATCTTGTTTAATTCAAATTTCATTCCTCTTTTGTGTTAAGTTATTTGTTTTGTTTTGTATGTATGTAAAGTAGGATACTTTATGTTTATAATTACATATATTGTATTTGTATTTTAGATTAGTTAGTTGACAATAAATACAAAACTGTATGTTGTTGATTGAATTCTTATGTGTGGTTCTATTTTTTCTTAAAAAATGGGGAGGGCAGATCCTTGGTACCTACCCATAACACCAAGGGGTACCATGTCTTGGGGAAAGAGAGTAGGCCGATTAGAATGCTGTTTTCCTGATATTGTATTAGTTGTAGTATATAGACTGATAGAGTGGTTTCGAGTGTCTTTTTTTTTCAAATTTCAGATCCTTCCTTTTAGCTATCCTATTCTTTTCTTCTTTTTCAATTTTAATATTTTATCCTGGGCATGTAAAGTACGGTAGTCTGGAGGCCGGTTAAATACCCCATCCCACAGAAGAGCTAAGGATGAGCTTAAAGCTAGCATGCCAACTAAAACGGTCGACCGGACAGGTAGCTAGGGTGTCGACCGGACACCCTTCCACCGAAAGTCAAATATATAGAGATCCCTCTTTATACGTATCATATTATTACAATTGGCTGGGATTCCATAAGATAAAACTCTATTCTGTTCACTTATCTTTAATAAATCACTTAGGCATGAGTACGATCAGTGTTGTTATGGACTTTTTCTGAAAATCGTGTTTTTGGGGCTGTGAAAATCGTAATTATCGTATTTTGTAAAAACGTGTACATATAAGTTAGTACATAGGGTACTTAGAAAGATGTACAATTCTAATGAATATTATAAGCGGACTCATGCAATTGCTATGTATACCCAAAGGCTGGCTCTGAGTATACCTACCCTTTTTGCAGAAGTCGCAGAAGTCCAGGAGCAAGCAGTGTAAACGGGTGCCGGTCTTTTCGACAAAATTCATTTCGCAAATTTTATTTCGCATTTATCGACTCGCATTTAGTTTATCTCGCAATACTTGTTTCGCAAATTCCCATTCCGTATTTGAATTATTTTGCAAAGTGTTTTTTTCGCAATGTTTTTCCCGCGCTTTTCTTATCATTTGCGAGATGAAAAGCGAAGTGATGTTTTTGCGATGCGATTACAAAGTGAAATGAAAGATTGCCTAACAAAAATTGCGATTTGATGAAATGCGAAATAAATTAAAAGCAAGACAACAAATTGCGAAATGATTATGGCGAAATGATAAATTGTCAAAATTATTCCGCGAGATGACCCCTACCCACCTACCCCTGACCCTAAACCTATTCTTGTTTAAGTGCACCTCGCCGAGGACCACCTAAAACCAACCATAGCTATTAGTACCTACCTAAAAACTTGGTTTCCATTACTTGGGCGCGAATATACAGTATTCTTATAAATTTCAACAACAGTAGTGGTACTGAGGCAACTACACTTGCCCTAAATGTTTAAACTTAGTCCCAAAATTGCGAAATTGATATTTTTTGATATCGAATTCGAATAAGTCATCAGCGTTCTTGGACTCGATATGCAAAAGACCAGCAATTTAAAAACTGGGTTAACCCCACTTCCCCAATCATGGCGGTTATGTCCAGCAAGCATCTTTTTTTGTGAATTTTTAGAACAATTTAATAATAACTTCTTCAAAAGTCCGCCTACGAGCATGTTTGCCAATATGCAAAACTTCAGGACTTGGGCCTTAGTAATAGGTAATCATTTTAAACTCTCACCTTATATATTCTGTAATTCTGAAGATATTTGGAAATTTCGCAATTTTGAGTTCGTAAAATCTAACATGGACACTAAAAATATTATTAGAACTATACCTCACCGCTACGGGTGCGTACTGCGTTTTTTCAATGCCTTGGAAGCGGTAATGACTAGTTCTACTATACTAGTGAAAGAAAGCGGAATTCAAGCGATTTTTTTTTCTTCTTTTATAGTCGTATCTGCGATACAAAATACAAACACTGCACTATGGTTAATAACCCTGATAGTGATAAACATGAAAAACGCTTGTAAATTGGCAATCGGTAATGCATTATAGGTATGCTGCTTTTTTCGATTAAAAATAACGGATAACGCACTGGTTTCCGTACAATGGTAAATATATCTACTCTTTGAATAGTCTTCTTACAGAATAGAATTTTTGAATAAAATTGTGTAATGTAGTGAAAAAGCTAAAAGATAAAAAAGTAGAACACCAATTGCAGCAACTTGCAACATTAACGAGCAATAACCTGAAGCAGTTCTTATTATGAGTAGAGAAGTTCGCTACACTATGACGTTTAGAGTCGGAGGGCTTAAAATGTAGTCCAACGTATGTTGTGTATATGTACATTTTGATACTGGTCTAAATTTGGAAACAGAAGACATACCCAAACAAATACAGAAAACCAAAACAAAATATGAGCTAGGTATATGAGCAATATCGAAAGTCAATTTCTTATAGCGACAGTAAGTTGATTAATAAATAAATAAAAAGGGGTTCCAATTCCTGGAGCGCTAACACTCAAATTCCATTTCATTATCCTATAAAGCAGAAACCAGTTTTTTTGTTGGTAAAATGGTAAAAATGCCAACGAAAATTGAACAAAACTTTAAAAAAATGTAATCATTCTCATAACAGTTATCTATAATAACAAATAACTCAGCAATTATTTGTAGATATAATATACATATTTTTTGCAGGGAATATTTTTTTAAGATAATAATCTAGCACTAAACCACGGGAGCCGGCCAAATTAGGGACCATTGGGACCTAATTCAAGCCTTTAACCTTTCTGTAGGCATATATTCTGAGGAACTTAGTTATTCCTCGACATGCGACATATGTATTTTGAGACATTGTAACATATAAGACAACTAATGCACTTCCCCTGAAACCATAAAACATAAAACAAGCAAACTTTGTCACTAGCATCCTGAAAACATATTTCCAGAAGACTGTTGTAGTCAACATTATGTATTAAGTGCAAAACTAATGCTTATCACTTTATCAGATTCTGTTCCCCTTTCCTGTTTCGAATTTTTCTTGTTTGATTTGTTTGTGCGTAGTTTCAAAATTTGGTAGGAAGTAGTTGTTCTTACAACAAGGTTTGTTATTTGCAATTTTGTAGAAGTCGTATTTGACTGCTTCCAAAATCGTAAATATCGGAACTAAAAATCAGCAAATCGTAGAAATCAGGCCAAATCAAGTAAAAATCGGAGCGTCGTATTTGCTTTCCAAAATCGTCACAAATACGATATTTACGACCGTATAACAACGCTGAGTACGATAACTATGGCGCCAAAAATATTGACAACAGAGGTGTTAAATACAAGCATTTCTTACTATGTTACTATGGGAGGTTTATCTGACTTCGTTTAGGCGAATACTTAAAATGCAAAAAAAAAAAATGTTGAAAAACTAAAGGACTTTCGGATTATTGGAAGCCAGTTCTTTGATATTAACATTAAATCAAGTTATATCTGTTCAATTCTTAATCGTACACTGAAAACCAGAATGATGTTATGTCTTCAAGTTTTTGAGAAAATTTAAAATTACTTTTATATGTTCCTGCGCTTAGAGTAATTTTTTTTTAGAAAACAGCACCGACCGCGCACGAATTGCTACCCTTGTACCTTGGGTATGCGGCCCCCCTACAACCCCCCTGCTTGGGGTCATTGTTAGATTATGGGATGGGAGCAAGGTTGAGTATATGCAAACTTTCTTTCTTTATTTATTTATTTATTTAAGCTTTATTAACAAATAACTCATTATGTGATAATAGTACAAAATTTTACAGCGCTGGCTACCAGGGCTTTCGGCTATATATTTAAAATAGATCTATAATTTATTAATTAATTCTAACGTAGAAAATAGGGAATAAACTGACTTAATATTATGTAGGGAAGGAAAAGAGAGGAATTGGGATAGTTGGAAGTTGGGAGATAGACTACTTAATTTAGCTTGAACGGTGGGGCAATCATAAACTATGTGTTGAATAAGTGTTTGGGCGGAGTTGCAGAGGTGGCATTGTGGTCGGCTGTCTTTGGTGAATAAGTGCCCATGGGTTCGCAGAGTGTGGCCCAACCTAAGCAGAGGTAAAGCTTTTCTCATATTACTCTGTACGTCATGCGGGTAAAGAACTGCTGTTCCGTCCGGGTTAAACGATTTGTAATAGTGGGCGTATGTGGACCATACTCTTCTTTCTGTTTTATTTTTCAGTAGGCTTGGATGTGTTTTTTTTGCATTTTTTTGTTAAAGAAAAAGTGCGTGTGTAAGGGCTCGTTACCCGCATTTCTTGCTTCTGCATCTGCGTCTTCGTTCCCTTTTATTCCCACGTGACCGGGAACCCATAGAAGTTGTATGTTTCCTTGGTTCCTGATTAGTTCGTCTCGAATGGTTAGTATAATCGGTGTTTTATTTTTGCTATTAGAAGTCGCCATCAAGGTAGAGAGACTGTCGATACAAATTATTGTTTTCCGTTTGTTTACAGCGACAAGAGCCTTAGCAATGGCTGTGGCTGTGTGGCAGGAAATACCGATGCAAAGTCGGGTAGTAGCCCTTTGGATAGGGTATTACCATTCTCGTCCACGACCGCAAATTCTTTAAATTATACATAGTAGTTTACCCAATGTCAATAATATTCTTCAACTCCAGTCTCTGGCCTAAAATTGCACATTATAGACAATATGTTGCTGATGATGCATTATATACAAATTAAAACCATATTAACTTGATTCAAAAATGAGTATGAAAGAAAGAAAGATTCCTGGCTTTCAAAAATTATATACCTAGTCTATTATTATAAGTGAAATGACCCCTCCAGCCTAAACTGTGGGAAATTACCCCACCCTCTTGTAGTATAAAATGCTTGTAGATATTTAGCCCCTCTACAAAATACCGTAATAAATTTTTGGCGCCATAGTTATCGTCAGCGTTGCCATTTTGACTGCTTTCCAGTCAAATCTGACTGGATTGATATGCATTTAGCTGGAAGATTTTTTAAAATCCAGCCGGCTGGTTTTTTAGCTGAATACGAATTTTGTTTGACTGTTTTTAAATGTTTCGTGTAATATCACTTTTCTATCAATATAAATTTTTAAATTCAAAGTGGAAATAGAAAAAAATAGAAAAAACGACCAAATATTGCTTAAATTTCACTATTTTTGTTGCTCTGAGCTTGGAAGTATATCCCACTCATACAATGAACCGATTTATGCGATTGCATTTGCACAAGTACTTGCCTTTGCCAACTTACAAACAAATATTTGAAACTGAAAATTTAGCAGTTGTGTGAGGTTCAACTTTCCTATACCGGCCGAAGTAACAAAATAATTGGTTGGTACTAATATTACTGACAGAAGCAGCAATAAAATATTCGACATTATGCATGTTGACGCAAATGATGACAATTGAAGCGCTCAGAAAGATTGCTACATAAAGTTCATTTATAAGTTAATACATTTTGTATACCCTCCACATGAAGGAATATTTCCTTTATCATTACGTTTGTAACTTCAAGTAAGAATCACCGGATTTGACCAGGATCAAGTTCTGAATCTGAATCGATTCAGCCATGTCCGTCTGCCTGTTTGTCTTTCTGATGAAAACACAATATAGCAGCGTCAAAAGGAAAGAAATCGACCTAGGCGAATGAAATTCTGTCAGAAGACTTCTTTCTACCGTTCAGGTTGATATTGAAAATATAGGCTACATCGGTCAAGTAATTCTGGTTCTGGTACCCCTCACCTCACACCAAACCAACATTAGACCAATGCCCAGCGCTTGCCTCACATGGCTAAATTTTTGCATGACTTGTATATGTATGCAGTGGAGGGTATCAAAAGCAACGGCCAGACCATTGATAACACTTTTACTTGTATTTTTATTTTCATGACTGGATTTTTAGCTGGATTTTTGTTTTAATTTCTTTGAGTGATTTTTTGACTGGATTTTAGGTTTTTGACTGATTTTTTTCCAGTCAAATCTGACTGGAAGGCGGATTTCAAAACGGCAACCCTAGTTATCGTACTCTCCCCGATCACTTAAAATCAATCTTTTCACTTCTTTTAGAAGTAACTCAACCGATACTATTTCGAACATTACTTGACGTGGTTTCAAAATAAACTGATTGCTCATCACAATAAATAAGTAAATAAATAAAAAAATTTAGACTTAGACAAATTTTTGGTATTTTTTTTGTTTAGCGGTAGGAGGATTATTTTGTCCTACTGTACAGGTGGAAGGCATTGTTTTTTTTTATTACACGAAAAACATAAAATCATCCCTATGCAAATCTTTCTAACATGCTTGCCAACTTTCTCTAATTGTGGCTACAGTTTTAAGATAAACTAATAAAAATAAAACAAAACTTTTAACTTAAACGGTTGTATTTTAATCAGTTTTCGCTGATATGCCAACCGAAACATAGTCGACTACCCCTTTCGAAGCAATATCGGCAGCTTCCTGACAATAGGTCAACTTTTGAATTAATTTCAAGTGCGGATATGAGAAAAAGTTTTGAATAAACTCGTCGTTCAAATCTCAATTTAAATTTAATTCCGATGTTGCCCAACGGCCCTTAGAAGAATTTTGCTATCAGAGCCCACAGTTAGGCACTTAAGAATACCAAGGCGGCTGGACTTAATGATATTTCTGGAGGGCTATTGCCTGCCTACCCAACAACACAGAAGTCTTTGCTAACGAGAATATGATTGTCAAGACTCTCAAAAAAATATAAGTTAAAATATTAGAAAATTATTTTCATTTACATATTTGCATAATTTATTATAGATTATTTAAGCTTTGATTGGTTAGAACTTTTTTAATTTTTGTATTCGTTTAAATCATACCTTTAATGGAATTTCTACCCTTCCGATCAATTCATTGTCATGTTTTCCAGTTGAGGCTGTAAGAGCAATTTCTTTAAACAGCTTTTTCAATCCACGAATTCCTTTAGCATCAAGAATCTTATTCATTTTTTCGCCAACACTTTCAGCAGCATCGAAGTCCCTTTAATAAAAATATAAATATGTATATTTAAATTATGTAATAAATAATACAAATAAAGCTTAGATAATATAAATAATCAGATTTAGGCTTTCTGATCAAAGTAAAGCGGGTGTCCCATAATTCACGCAAAAATTTGAATTAAGCGCCATTTGATAGTACACTGATGCCGCCGGAAAAAAGATAACAATGTAATAATTGACAGTTCGGGGTTAGTAAAAATGAAGCGCTATACGAAAGAACATTTCATTGTTGAGCAACATTTAAAAATAATGAAGATTTGTCAGCTACAGTCCGCAAAATTCGAACAGATTCAACTTCAGTGATGAAGCTCATTTTAATTTTTATGGCTTCGCTAATTGTCAAAATTGTCGCATTTGGGGTTCAAAAAACCCACGAGTAATTGTTGAGAAACAAATGCATCCACAACGCGTGACTGTTTGGTGTGGATTTTGGGCTGAAAGCATTATCTGACCATTCTTCTTCGAAAATTCGGCTGGCCAGGCAGTAACAATTAATGGTGTTCGTTATCGTGACTTGATAACCCAGTTTTTAGTGCCTAAATTACAAGATATGGATGTGAACAAAATGTGGTTTCAACAAGACGGCGCGCCACATACCATACAGCGAAAGAAACAATTCAATTACTGCATATGAGTCATTTCCTAATCGTGTAATTGGCCGCTTTAGTGATCTGAATTGCCCATCCAGATCTTGCGATTTAACGCCATTGGATTTTTTTTCTTTGGGGTTTTTTGAAGTCAAAGGTCTATGCAAACAAGCTCACGACCGCCAACGCCTTAAGAGGAAACTGGGACTTGTATTAATGAAATTTAACCACATTTATGCGAAACGGTAATAGAAAATGAATTATTGTTTGAGAGAATTACATTAACAACAACTCGTAGACACAGTCACTTTGGTAGGAATGATAGCTATTTCGAACTACTACACTAATTCATCATCAGACTCCTTTTAAATGATTGTTTGAATAGTTTGAGTTCTGACAGTCAATTCTCCGTATATAATCCACTTGGGAAGACATTTCTGTTTTTCTCTATCAGGAAGTGAACTTGCACTTCGATTTTTGTCAATTGACCAAGTGTCATTCTCTCGTGTCATTAAAGTGGCCTGGGAATGCGGCGAAACTCCCAGCGATTGGCAGATTGGTCTGATTGGGCCCCTTTTCAAGAAAGGGGATAAAAGAGATTGCTCCAATTACAGGGGTATATCACTTTTAAGACTCCCCGGAAAAGTTTTTGCCAAGGTGCTGGAAACGCGTTGCAGAGCTCGAGAGGTCGAGGCACGATTAAGAGATAAGCAGTGCTGCATTCGTCCGGGCAGAAGCACAACCGACCAGTTATTCACTCCCAAAATGGTACTTGAGAATGCTTGGGAGTATTCTACACCTGTTTACGCATGCTTCGTAGATTTGGAGAAAGCATATGACCGAGTCCCTCGAGGTAAACTCTGGTTCTGGTTGATGGTTCTCTCTTGAAAGCAATTCAATCTCTTTACACAAACTGTAAAAGCTGTGTTCGGGTAAACGGCGTTAAATAAGTACCTTTCACCGTGGGCGTTGGACTTCGCCAGGGGTGCGTCTTGTCCCCTCTCCTTTTCATTACTTATATGGATTGGATGTTACAGCGAAGTCTTGGCGAAGAACGTTTCGAATTGGGAGATCTTACACTTAGTCATTTGCTCTTCGCTGATGACTTGGTCATCCTTGGATCCTCTCAGACTGAACTTCAGCGCGCACTCGATTGGTTTGTAGCCATTTGTGTTGAAGCTGAGATGAAGGTAAATGTGAACAAATCTGAAGTGATGGTCGTCTCTAGAACGCCTGTTCCATGCACTCTGCACTGCATGTTAGTAGAGTCCCATTGAAACAGGTGGAGAAGTTTAAGTATCTCGGGGTCTTATTCACGAGTGATGGAAGGAGCAATGCCGAGTTTTTCTGTAGGATTGGTCAGGCTGGATCGATTTTGAGACAGCTTGATTATTCTGTTATTAGGAGGACTGAACTTGGTGTCAAAGTTAAGTTGTCAGTCTTTAATTCGGTATTTGTTCCAACTATAGTCATGAGGTTTGGGTAATGACTGAAAGAATAAGATCGCGGATACAAGCTGCCGAAATGAGATTTCTCCGTGGTATTGCTGGTGTGACCCTTAGAGATCGCAGTAGAAATACCAGAATACGTGAGGAACTCAATGTCGAGCAGCTACTTCTCCGGACGGAGCGGTCCATGCTTCGGTGGTTTGGTCATGTTAAATGCATGTCCCTGACCAGGATTCCACGACGTGCTATGGAATCCGTACCATCAGGCAGGCGTCCTCTTGGTAGACCCAGGATGAGATGGTTAGATCAAATTCATAATCTCTCCTCTACCCGTATGGGGATTGCCCTTGATGATTTGGAGTCGATGGCGGAGGATCGAGAGATATGGAGGGTCCACTTAAGTAACCTACACCCGCGACCCACTTAATGGATAAGCGGGCCATTGAAAATTTATGTATGTAATAATTTGTCAAGTCCTTAATGAAAGACCCTTTATATGAATCATGACATGAACATGATACATTCATATTTGGGTTAGTACCAACATAATTTTTCTGTAGCCTCCACAGGAAGGTATTTTCACTTTGCCATTACATTTGTAACGTCAAGGAGTCACTGGAGACCCCATAAAGTCTGTATATATATTCTGAATCAGGATCGATTTAGCCATTTCTGTCTGTCTATCTATTGAAAACGGCATTAGACAATAACGCTCAAATCAATTTAGAAATAGCGCCCTAAAAAAACTCGAACAATTTGTTGTTGGGTGTTATTTCTCCCTGCTTAGGTTTTCTGTTGAATTTTGGAGTAGGTGGGAGTTTGAACTGCAAAAAAACCTTCAAATACACTATATACAATTTCGCACATACTTCAAATCCGACAGTAACCCCAAGCAGAAGGGCTGTGTTGTAAAAATAAACTGCAACTTATTTTTGGGCTTTATTTATTGTTAACTATTTATTTAAAAATTAAATAATTTGTTTATATTATATATTTCAGCGGTAATTTTATTATGTGATCGATATGTTTTTTTTTATATATTGTTTTGTGTTTTTATGATCCACTTACCATACTTCCACTACCAATACTTCAGCACCTGGACTTCGTTGAATTGGACTATAAATATAGGAGAATAAACATAGATTATAGATTATATGCATTTTTTCCAATACAAATTAATTCATTTACATTAAAAAGTGTTCTTTCCATGAAGGATTAAGAGTAGCTGGCGCTACAGCAGTATTATATCGATTCGTAGAATTTGATTCGACGTAAAGTGTTACAAACGGGTCTGACAATCCATTTGAATCCATCGACAATAAGTTTTCAGCCCTGTCGACCTCTACACTTAAGATTTTCGGTGGAGGATTTTTCATTTGTAGATTCTTAAGCAATTGAAAATGCCTAGCTTCAGATACTTCAAAAACGTCTTGCAAATATTTAACCAATGCTTCATCATTATCATCTGGCGTAGTTTCATTGAAATTACTTAGAATAAGAAATAATATTTCTTCATACAGCTCATTCACCTGAAAAGTATTGGATTTAATTCAAATAAATTATTCAGAAAAAAAGAGTATGATATGGTATATTATAAAAATTGCGTTATGAATAAAAATTATCTATTAATTTTCAATGTGAGTTTAGTAATGTAAAAGTAACTACGTCGGTAACATGAAATAGTTTTAGTTCTTTTATCACAAAATTCTTAAAAAAAATGCCGTTAAATCAGATTTTTTTTGACCTGACTTGACTTTTGTTCATTACTTTTTCAAACAATTGATAAAAAATTAAATAGAATTGAAAATAGTGATTTCATAAAATAAGTAATATTAAAATCAAAGATGACCTTGATTTTTCGAAAAATTTCCAGATTAATTTTATTTATGTATCAAGAAAATTGATAAAGAATTATTGATTAACAAACTCGTAGTCGTAATGTGTTCGAATTTATGTATTGTAGCTCAGCTTCTACAAAGAGCAAAGCATAATGAAAGCGCTTCCCACAACCATTCGCTAATGGCGGGTGGTGGTGAGAAAAAATAGCTGTTAGTTTAAAACGCCGAATTCAAGAAGCCATCAGGGAGAAGTAAAAGTTATTTAAATGATGTGGAGTGGTGCCCTTTTTTCCGTTGAGAAGAACAACTCACACAGATGCAAGGACCAAGCAGCATTTTTTTTTCAGTTGATCAATCTAGAACAGGGCAAGATGAATTATGGATATATCTGCAAAGCTCAAATGGTTTAAAGTTTTAAAATCTGCCGGATTAAATTTGGTTAGAAATGCTCAAAGCCGTACCTACTGAATGAGTGGTCTTGGAATGAGGTGAAGCACCGTGCGATTGTCACACTTTGGCAACTGTGATCATTTTCAAAGAAGCGAATAAAGGATATAATTCCAACTCGGATTCCAAGACCGATTTCACGTTCTGACAGACTCAGGATGAGATGGTTACCTATATCAAATGAGGCATCTCTCCTTCTCTACGCAGTAGCTCAGTGGTTAGTGAGCTGGACTACTGTGCGAGGCATCCCAGGTTCGATCCCCGGAAAAACACATATTACATCTTAAGGTTTTTTCCATTGCGCCACTTCTCGCAAACGCCTGACAAACATCCAAGAGTATAATTGTCTCAATTCAGACCTTCGCACTCGGCATAAAATTGTAGGTCCCTTCTATTCGCCCCAAAAATAAGATTAAACTCACACAAACACAATGGTTGTGAGAAGCGAGGCCTAGGGTGTCTACACGCCTGTTACGTAAAATATTTATACATTTATTTATTTTTTTACTTCTCTACCAGATTTATGCCCATATTGTGTAACTACAGTTGAGTTGAGTTGTCTCTTGGTTTTATGTAATTCAAAATTCGGTATTGTTCGTATTGTCATACACAGCCTGGATAGAAAAGTTGCCTGTCAAAACACAACAAAGATGACGGTAGTTGTATATAAGCTGTTAGTTAGTTAGGAAAGTTGAGTTGAATTGAAGTCAACTCAACTCAACTTAGTTGAGTTGTCTTACACAATAGGGGCATTAAAGTCAGTGGTGAAAAATCGATAGGTATTTTATGTCAACTAAACCCTCATAGACTCGTGACACTTGTAATGCATCATAGCCCATGTGAACCTGGCTCACACTTTTGTAGTCCATTTTCCTTTGTAATCTAACTGTTAGAAAGTTATGTTATGTTATGACTACTTAAAAAAAAACCTTTGGAAATAACAAATTTTCTGTTGCATTTTAAATAGTTTCTAGTGTTTGTAATGAAATTCCAAGTCTCCTTATTTCAGAGATATTAAGGCATTTGCGGTTGCGCTTGCGCCTTTAATTTTTAATTTCCAACAGCGACACATTTGTTGAGCACTAAGAACTGTCATCATCTTTCCAAAACACGTAGCATGTCGAAACTACCTAATTCAATTATTAAAGTTTTATAGATATGTACTACAGTTTACTACGTAATTTAAGCAAACAATGGACCGCCATATAAATTCATAGAATGCTTCGATTACCAACCAACTCATTTGATAAAATCAATTTTTTTTTCTAATAATGTAGGTATATTGTACAATGTACATACTCATACATCTATCGGTTAATCTTAGTCGGCTCTCACATTGAGGCAACATACAATAAGCAACTGGCAATAGGAAACACGCAAAATTAGCGCTCATAATGAATTTACTTTGAATTAAATTAGAGGTCTCAGATCAAAGCAACTAAATATCGCTCGAACGAAAAATGTTGCTAATTGTTTATTGGCAGTTGCTATAGTAACTATAGTTGATTATTGCTTGTCGCCTCAATCTGAGAGCCGCCTTAATGAAATAAAAAAAAAGTATTTTTTTAGCAATAGATTATTATTATCAATTAAGGCGTAGGGTTAACATTGTTCGGATTTCAATTTCTGGGCAACTATAAACGATAAAAACTATTTATATGCTAGAAGGTCTGGGAATGAGGTTATATGTTTTTTTTTCTTTATTTTAATATTGTCTAAAATTTAGGCAACATTTTTGCGCCACTCGAATAAAACATGCATTTAGCTTTGACAAAGGGCGCTGGTTTGCTAAGACAATCGAATGGAGCCGACACGCTATACATATCCATATTTTTAAGTAATGAGTCTAACTATGGATAAAACTATGAAAGGCCGCATACACAGTGTGCTTACTAATGGGGAAAAGCGACTTATATTATAAAAAAACATCAAATTCTCACGACCTTTTTCCAAAAATCAAGAAAAATTGTGGTATAAAAATAAGTCTCACAACTATGCGTTGCGTCGTATTATTTCAAATGCTAACCGGAGCAGATTATTTTGGAGTATTTTTTAAAAGTCTAAAATAGGTACTCGAATTATTTTAAATTTATAATGTTTGTATTAAAAAGAAGCAGAATTACCTAAAATTATCTAAAAAAATGTGTTTTTTTTTTCTTTAAGTGTTCAATTCAAGTGTCGCAAAATTAAAATCCCACATTTTGCATTTATAGTAAGTAATATTTTTTTGTTAATAATAAAAGCTTCCGGTCAAATCACAACAATTAAATGAACTTTAATAAAAAAAAAATAAGTCTCTAGCATGGTGGGGTTTTGGGAGCAGTGGCGATAGAAAACAGATCTACGGGGTGTGCTATTCAAGTGGCACGGAGTGTATTTATTAAGTATGTATGTTACATTGTAGATGTACATCAATCTTAATCGACGGCATTGACTCTAAATATAGCACGCATTACAGGCCATGTTTCATTCTAAAAGTCATACAAAATTATTTCTCACAAAGAGGTAACGGTTTTTAGAAAATTTAGGCAACTATCGCGAAACGGTGCAAATATAGATAACTGGATAACTTTTGTTTGCAATTTTAGGGCAGCCTTCATTGTACTCAATCGCCCGCAGATATTAAAGCAATCTTGTATTTTCATTTGTTACTAAGGAGAAACACAGACATTATATTTTTTAATTCAGGTTAGATTAGGTTGTGTTTGTGTTTGGAGTGAGTTCATGACAGTAGACTAGGCTAGGCACCATATCGGGCCCATCGCCATCCCTAGGGAACCATACATTTCTTTCTGAACACAAAAAATATATTTCTTTCTGTTCTTAACGAACAGAGCTGAGTGGTCTGGTCCTATGCACCCTTTAAATAATGCTTTTTTGCTTATACAGCGAAGATTATATTTGTATTGGTTCAACAATAAGTGGTCTAATGTCAAGTGTGGGGTTGCTTGGTATTATGTTACATTTATCTTGTCGGGACGCACAAGTAGTGTCTGATATAACATGCACTCCGACACTATATAATTGAGCGTACAAAACAGTCAAAGAGTGAACAAAAGAAAGTTAACTATCTCGACCTCTTAAGGACATTTACTTTCGTCTGATAACAGTACGGTCTTCCACTGATCCATCGACCATTCAGCATATTCTCGAGCAAACTGAGCTGCTCAAAATGGTCTTAGATTTCTCTTTGCCAGTCTTCTGCTTACTGTTCACTAACTGCTGACTTCCAAAAGCCGAGTGCGAGCCTTAGTAGCTGTACAAAAGCAATCCCTCAGCACATCATTGACAACAAGGCGGTCGTTTCGAGCGGAAGTTCACCGGTGTCCACCTTGACCTGTGCACTTCCACCTAGCATCTGCTAAAGCTACAGCTCTAGCTCCTCCAGTCGCGTCTAATAACATTTGTTCTTTCTAATTTGTAATACCAACAGGGTCGCAAAATTTGATTAAACACTTTCCATTATTCAGAAATAAAGAAAACAGGGATTTAAGATCACAGTAATAAAATTGCTAAAAACGTCAAACTAGGAATGAATTACAAAAATGCATTTAATAATACGGTGACTCCTTGTTTGAGTTACAAATGTAATGGCAAACTGAATAACCTTCCTGTGGAGGGTATAATGAGTTTGTTTACGTTTGGACAAACACATATAATCAATCTAATATGTGAAGTTATTTTCTGTTGAATAGTTGTAGTTATAGGGCCTTACCAATAATAATTTTTAATCTTAAGCTTAAATATTTTGACGGTCACAGTGGATAATAATTTTATATAAAAATGTTCGGCGTTGTGACTTCGTAAAAGTTAGCCTGGACACTAAAAATTATTATTAGTACCGCGGATAGTTTCAAAATAATGTGTTTTGTTGTGACTATTTGTTAAATTTTTTTTATTTTCAATAAAAAAAGCTACATAATATTAATTTTAGACTTTCGGTGTACCTAAATTTCAGGAATTATAAAAATCTCGAAAGCTGTTTTATTTTCTCGATTTTTGTCGAGATAGCTGGATTTTTGTACTTTCTAGATTTTGCCCCAATCGAAATTTTTGCATTCGAGATTTATCAAATTCATTTTCGAGATTTTACACATTCTAGATTTTAGTAGTTCTAGTTAACGTCATGATCCCGAATAAAAGTTGACCAGTAGTGCGGGCTTGTTTCTATACAGGGTGTCCCAAGTTAAGTAGTATGTATATTCCTTTAAGGGAAGATTCCTGAAGTTCTGCCGAACAAAAAATGGTATGCCGTGGGGAGTATATTCTCACCATATTTCCCGTTATAGCCCGTCAAAATAGGTAATCTCTAATTTGGAGGGATTACCACTTAAAACGCTATAACTTCTAAACTATTATAGGCACAAAAATTGTTTTGTACATTTTGAAAAGACAATTTAATAGCTTCCTAAGCACTTTAGGTACATCTGTGCAGCTACAACAATTTTTTTCTACAATTTTTTACTTAAAATGCCTTTTTCTCAAAATTTTGACTTTATAAATTTTTATTTTTTTTATGAAATAATTATCCTTGAGAAATTTCCTAAAAATTATGCTCAGCAACTTTTTTAGGTACAATCAACAAAAGTTGACACTCTATGCCTAGGCCTAGCTTCTCACAACCATTCGTTAACAGATAGTTTCCGAATATAAAAAACCTTAACATTGATAAGTTGATCTCCACAAAATGTTTTCAAAACGTGATTACGCAGAAATAGTGATTGCAAACGGGTTCTGCCATGAAAACACTCTGTTTGCAAGATATGAGTGCCAACGCCGATAACCGAATCGTCGAACACCATGTAGGTGGGTATTCGCTGATGGGTAGCGCCTTGCTGATGCCGGGTCAGCTCCTCCAAATAAAAGGGAACGCCGGCCGAGACGTTCAGAAGCAGCGGGCGTGGCAGAATTTGAGGGTGAGATTTCGCGTGCTGTAGAAGTTCGGCCTTCAGTTATGGGGTTAAAAACCTCCATCATTTGCACCATTAATATATAATATATAAATCTAATAGTACTCTCACTTGAGCAAATCGACACTAGCGCCTCTATAGGCTATCGGCTCGGTTTTTTATTTTCCTATCATTGACGGCAACTATAGTTTTGCACTCACCACAGGCAACACTTACTGTCATGTCACGAGAATAGGAAAATGAAAAATTTCCCTTTTCTTTGGGGTGGGTAAATGTGTATCTTTTGCATACGCCAACGACGGTACTGTGTGGACAACCAGTCATGCCCAGGGTTCCCAGGTTTAAAAAAAATCCCCTCTCCTTAACACCAACATAAAAACAAAAAATAAACAAAATAAAACAAAATTCCTTTTTCTCAGCTGAAGAAAGAGCATTCGTTCAGCGCCTAAAAACTCACAGCATCTTGCGGAATCGCGTGAATTGGAAATTGTGTAAACTGGTCGTGACGTTGAGTTTTGCTAACTGTGTGCACGGCGAAATATGCACGCTTGCCGAATTGGGCCCCTGGTTGGAAAAGTTGTTTGTTGTCGCTAAGAGAATAAAATCCCTGATGTGAACAGACATGCGCAAGAAATTTTCACTTAAGTTCACTTCCGATCGTTGCTTGTTGGTGATATTTTTTTTATGGATGTTTGTGTGTCACAGAGTTGGTTGCCTAACAAATTCCTAACTTTAACAATTTTTGGGTTATCTGATTAGTGATTATTTGGGTACCTAATTGGACGAAAATATTACATTTTTGAATGTTTTCGGTTTACTAAGTATTAAAAATGCAACAGAGTGGATATTATAATGGGAGTCAGCTAGGAAGATGAAAAAAAAAACATATTGTTTTACTGATTTATCTACAGCAAACACTCCTAGGTACAGAACAAATTAGGGCAAGGTTAAAGGACGATCAGCAGTTCCTTCTCATTTCGAACTTCAGAGGAAGTACCTAGATATATAATCTTAGAAAAATGATAAAAGTCATGCAAAATGTTTGCCATACAAGTTAAGATGTACTGTACATGCACGTGTCTATTATTGGTTTTGTATGGCAGGTATCATAACTACTTAACCGACATAAACAATTTTCAATACAAACCTGACGACGGTAAAAAGACGTCGACAGACACACGGACATGGCTAAATTGATTCAGAATGTGATCCTGATTCAGAATATATACTTTATAGGGTCTCCGGTGACTCCTTCTTGGCGTTACACATGTAATGACAAAGTGAATATACCATCCTGTGGAGGGTATAAAAATGTTACAACGAAATTTTGAGTTTAAGGAGCCATAACTTTTTTGTAGCTGCACAGATGTACCCGAAGTGCTTAAGACTTGTATGATTTACTTTACTTTTAGTTTTAGTTTAGTTTAGAAGTTATAGCTTTTTAAGTGGTATCACCTCCAAATTAGAGGTCACCCACTTTGAAGGGCTAAAACGGGAAATGTGGTGAAAATACAATTTTTTGTTCGGCGGAACTTCAGGAATCTTCTCTTAAAGGATTATACCGCAACTGGGATACCCTGTATAGGGTGATGTCGAATGGATTTCTTTCGAGTAGAAAGTTGTGTTTAAATGTATATGGTGCGAATTTCGACCATTTACTTTTTATTTAAATTAAGCGAAACAGATTGCGACTAAATTTTGTTTTTGCGCTTTGCGTGGGCGCAGTAGCGCAGTGGTTAGTGTGCTGGACTACTGTGCGAGGGATCCCAGGTTCGATCCCCGGAAAAACACAAATTACATCTTAAAGTTTTTTTCTACTGCGCCACCTCTCGCGAAGGTCTGACAAACATCCGAGAGTATGACTGTCATGAAAAAGCTTCTCAATTCAGCCGTTCGGACTCGGCATAAAATTGTAGGTCCATATATTATATATATATATTTTGGACTCTATTCATAAGTAATAATATTGAAATTTAATTTTAAAATTATCGACCACTGAAGTCCCATTTAGACGATCAACTATCAGTTCAGTTGTCAATTGTGTTAAAAAAGGCAGTGCATTTAGACGTCAGTCCGGTATTCAATTGAGCTTTCAGTTTACTCCTGAGCAGCCGAAGGTTTGTAGATATATATAAAATGACAACTGTAGTTAACATTTTTTTTAATTCCAAACTTAAGAAATTCTATTAGTTTTAGTCTTAGTTTTATTTTCAGTTAAACGCTTCGATGTTTGCATTTACACATTAATTTAACTGAAAGCTTAACTGATAGCTCAATTGTATTGCAACTGCAACTGAAATGATCGTCTAAATGGGGCTTTAGAAATTCAAAGTAATAGTTGAAAAAAAATGTATAAAAACGACTACAAACGATCGCAAATGCAGCAGACTAATTTTTTTTTTAAAATCTTCCAAGTGGGGGCAGCTATTTTTTCAAATTGTCATAACATTCTAACGGTTAAACTACAAAGAAAAAGATGCACTACAAACTACTTAACTACTGTAAACGAAAGCCTACTGTAGAAATATAAGCATCTAGACTCTTTTTGAAAAAGTGCGGGCTATGTTCACAGAACTCTGTATTCTTTATTTGTTCATATTAATAAAGGAATTTTTTCTTTTTGTGTGAGGATCGCATAAGGCATTTATATTACAGAAATATAATAGTATAAGAGCACGATTTACTGTATATAAGTGTTTTTTAGTAGCTTTACTTCATCGAAGTCTTGTCATCATGTTATATATGTAGGTATGTAGTACCTACCTAAATAATTAAATTTTAAATTTATTTCATTGTTGCAGTATTTCTGAGTATTGCTTTAAAAATAAGTGTTTATTAATATTTAACATAAAACCAATACTTACGGTCATTGGTTTGTACATGATCTTGCTATTAGCTCTGAGTGATGTATCACTAACACCTCCAAGACTCTTTGTATCAATTACATCATTATTTTTCTTATTATCGATGACATTAATACATTCTGGACTATTATTGCAATACACTTCATTACTAATTTCAGCAGTGCTGTTATTCATTTTGTTATCAAACTGAAAATTAACTGATTAGACAGTTAATTTACTGTACACCTTAAATCGTTTCGTACTTTATAATGTTATAAGAAATATTCATACATTTTCTCTAATACAATTATTTTTAACATTACTTATACTTATTTTTACTTTAGCATTAAAAACAATATATTGAACATAATAATAAGTAAAACGGAAGAATTTTATAAAATGGAACTAAATCACAGATTTAAGTCGTAAATGGAAATTTGCATTATTAAACCAAATATAACAGATAGACACTGAACCACTTTTCGACTTTTGTTTTTATTTAGATATTTTGTATAAAATACATATTAAGTAATGACCGTGATCTACATCCAGAAGTGATGCCAAACCAAGATAATACCCACGAATTTTCGTAATTACAAATACTAATTATGTTGAACTGTATACAACATTCCCGAAATGAATTGAGGTATTTGCTACTGTATGACCAGGTGTGGACTGTCACTGACATAATGAATGTGAGATATAAATTAAAATTCTAAAATATGTAGAAAATATCCTTCTTAGCAATGCGCCTACATATTTTTTGAAACACCACTCTCTGCGACCGTTATTGACCCAAAAAAATTAATTGTTGTTCATTTTGTTAGAAATCCTACTTTGGAAAAGGAAAGTGTATAGGAGACAGCTGCCATGGATTGGGCTGGCCGGAGGGATACACTCAGTGCCACTTGAATAGCACACCCTGTACACTCTCTTTACAATTGTTCATATCTCCAAAGAGGAATGATAAACTAATGGTATTTTTTAACGTTGGTTTTGGGTACCTCTTCTTCTTTCTCTGTGACAAATATATATATATTTTCTTTCACTTTATTTTAGCATTCGCTGAAATTTGGGCAACATTTTTGCGCCACTTGAATAGAACGTGCAATTAGTTTGACTGTCATCTTTGGCACGTGGACTAAATTTTTTTTATCGAATTTTTTGTTAATTTCGACTATTTACGATGAAAAAAAATAATGGATGGAGAAAAAGCCTTAACCGAGGCGGAAAAAGGACAAATAAAAGTTTAGAGGACGCTCGCCTATTTATTGCCAAATTATCTAAGAAACTCAAGAGGAGCCGACACGTTATAAACATATTTATAAGTAGTGAGTGTAAGTATGGATAAAAACATGAAAGGCCATACAGTGTGCTTACTAATGCGGAAACGCGGCTTATATTATAATAGGCGTCAAATTTTCACGACTCTTTTCAAAAAATCAGGCGAAAATGTCGTATCAAGGCAAGTCTCACAACTAACGGTCGTATTATTTCGAATGCTAAGCATATAAAAAGACTAAAAATCAAGAACAAGCCACCCCTAAACCGCGCACATGACCTGGACTTCGTAGTGGCATTGTGTGGTTTTCTCAGACGAACAACATTTTATTTAGAAGGCCCCGAAGGCTATAGCTATACTATTTCCATAACGTCCGCAAAGAAACTTATCATTTGGACCGGCTGCGTAGCAGAGTTGAAGGTGTGATGGTGGGGGCGTTTTTGTCAACCACAATGAATGCGTCGCCTTACAATTGTATATATTTAAGGAGGCCTTTCCATACTTTCATAACCTTATTGGACCTCTGCCTTGCACTTATCAACTTGACAACTCGCCAGAGCTATTAAGCTGACCGCCCTAACTCACCAAATTTGAATATCATCGAAAATGTTTGGGGATGCGTTGACACGTCAAATCTATGGATCGTGATAACAAAAGTCGACTATATCTAAACTATCCCAAGCCATCGAATTTGCTTGGAGCTCGATTTCGCCAAATTATTTGGCCCATTTGTATATGCATCCCCTCCAAAGATGATGTGTGAATTTTGGAGCAGAAAGGTGGCTCAAAACACAATTGAACAATTTTTTTTAAATCTAAAATACTCCAATTACTTTAAATTTCGGTAAGGTTTGTGTTAAAAAGAAGCAGAACTCTTTAAAATGTTCTGTTCAAGTGGCGCAAAATTAGGGGCCCACATTTTGCCGGTTTTTAGTTAATAATTGTTTGTTAATACTTGAAGCTTTAGTTTTAAATAATCCTTCTGGTCAAATCATAACAATTAAATAAAATTTAATTTTAAAAAAAATTACGTCTCTAGCATGCTTGGTTTGGGACCAGTGGGCGATAGAAAACCGACCTTAGTGGGTGTGCTATGCAAGTGGCGCGGAATGTATGTTGGTTGAGTCATAGGCTCGGACTGTAGCGGAGTTAAATACGGTGCCATGAAATAAAGTCTTATGCAAAAAGGTCCAAAATGTAATTTTGCACTTCTGAAATTGCAATAAAGTCCAAAACGATTTTTTGAGACAAAACTATTTTTGGACTTTATTTCATTAAAGTCCAAATCGAAATGGAAATAAAATCCACAATGCATAAGCAGTAGAATATGTATGGGCGGGCATGCTGGCCCTGCAACACCCCCGCTCGTCTTTCTCTCTCTTAGCTGAGTGCAATAATGTCCAATGGCTTTATTGTACTTTCGAAAATGAAATAAAGTCCAAAACTAGTTTTGGATTTTATTGCAATTTCAAACGAAGTGCAAGACATTCAATACCAAACTCTAAAAATGTTGACAAATATTTGGTTAATACAAAAGTTACATTTAATAATGCGGCAGTAGTTTCTCTGCATAAGGAAATACATATATCACTGCAATTTACGATAACAGACATCCTGTGAAAGTGCGAGGTAAAAACAATTAAAAGATTTTTTGAAATTCGGAATGAATACCCCTTCAAGATTTAAAACAACGAACCTCGAAAAAACTTACAAGCATTTTATTAAACGTTAATGAACCGCTAGTAAGTATAGGAATTGTCTTAAACTTTATACATAATCACTAGACTGTTTATTATAAATCATGCGATTTAATAAAAAATTTTACATTTTTTATAAACCAAATACATAATTTGTATATGAGTGCCGGGTTTTTTATGTCAAATAAATAAGACATACCTACAAATTTAATTTTCTTATTTTTTTTGAAAATTTAATTTTTCTGTTTGTTATTATTGACAATTTGAGACTTCGCTCCGGTAGTTGAAACAATCTTCAAGAAAGAAAGACATGAAACTCAGCGTCAAGAATCACAAAGTTCAAAAATTATGGAAGTAATTTCAAGATTTACAACAAAAGGGACCTCCACATCCTATGTTCCTAATAAATACTGTTGTAACAACCTTGAATACTTACGTCTCTGTTATTATTCAATCAGCTTATTTACGGGTTTAGTTTGTCCATTTGCATTGGCGCTATTCTACGATACTCGGAGGCCCAAAGCTTAGCTTTAACGAGGGCCGAGGCCTGTGCTAGTGTCTCTATTACATACATACATACATACATACCAAGTACATAATTATGTTATGTTATGTTATTGCGATCCATGCACAAAATGACCACGAGTGCATAAAAATCAGTACAAACCAACAAAACAACAAATTGTTCACTTGTAAAACTTGTCGTGTTGAAGCGTCATTTCCCATTCGGCATAGGACAACGTAACCGTTTGTAAAATATCCTTGTAATAGCGGTCCATAATTCCTTTTATTACAAAAAAAAAAAAAAAATACCAACACCAGTTGCAGGGTCCTTAATTTCACGCTCCCACCCCCGTGCCTAGTGATCTTGCAGTTTCCTTTAAAACATTGACCCCTTTGGTCGTCGCACACTGCAGGCTCCATCGGAATTTATTACATTACATTTTGACTTGTCCCTGAAAAGCACCGTTTTACACTTTTCAATCGACCAGTTTAAATGAGTTTCAGCAAAAATCAGTCTCAAATAAATATATATATAAATATAAATTTTATAATACGTAGCTATAGAAGTCGTGGTTCCTTGTGAACATCTGGGTTTTGGGCTTTTTAAATTTTTTTTCAAGGTTTCTTATGGTGCTTAAATTTACACTTTAATTTAATTATTTCAAAGGATCTTTTTTAGTCATAGCACACATTTTTCTATCATCGCGGCTCCTCGTTTTGCATGATCGCCCGCCCAAATGCAACGTTACAATGGTACCTGTACTTTAAACCTTTTTAATTAGGTGTGAAATTATGCCTTTGTTTAAATATCTTGCTAAGTGAACCTTGCTCCCCCTCTGAGATCTTCAATTATTTTTGTTGTTGTATTATATTGCCAGCCATTACAATATTGCTTGTCAACTGACCTAGAACGACCGAAATATTTTGTCCCATAAGTGAGCAATAGCTGTTGTTCCATAAATTACGCTAAAATCTACTTTTCTATAAAAAAGTAAATGTTTTCCACTATAATGTATTGCATAAAGTAATTTAATTAAATATAATTATTCCAAAATTTGTCTAAATAAAGTTTTTCTAAGCACTTTTTTGCACATCTAAGTACCCGTGTCATTTTATTAAAAGAAACTGTAGTGGACAATTCCGAATATAAGATCGATCTCCATAATTCTTAAAACTTTTAATATTGGCATCACTTATTTTGGTTTTGTTGTATCTACAACACATGCGCCGTGCACTTGTGTGAAGTTACTAATTTTTATAAATAGACTCTAAAACACTATGTTTTTTAAGTATTCGCTATCATTTCCAAAATGTTATTATTTTGTATATTATGCAAACGAGAAAATTAAGTAGAATTCATTCGAGTTTATAATGAGTTGATGTACAAACACATACAATGAGTATGACCAGTCTCCAAATATAGATCCAAAAATAGTTCTTAAATCGGAAAAAATACATGATTATTGGAATTCGGTAATTTGTTTATAAGCACGTATACGTATAATGCGTAGCCGCTTAAAATGCTGTGTAAAAGCAAAATATAAATTTTTTTTAGAGTGTATGGTTTAAGCAATCTGAATTTCTTGCTTACCTAAAAGGGAATATGATCAATCTTTACTCGATAGCGAACTCAGTTTTTCCTACAGTCATAATGATAACAACAAACAAATTTATGGTTCCAATATGACTACGTGCCACTTTTTATTGTTATTTTAAACAGCGGCAGTTAAAAAAAAATGCTTGTATCTTGAAAGCACAATTTTTTATTTTGATCAAAACTTAAAGGGTACCTTCTCATCCCTGTAACTGTTGCACCTAGTGTACATACCTCACCCTATACCCTTGTTCTCAAGATGGTCGATAAGAAGGAACTCTTGAAAAATGGACCTCTTCTTCTTTGTTTTTATACCCTCCATAGGAAGCTATATCCACTTAGTCATTTCATTACATTTGTAACGCCAAGAAGGAGTCACCGGAGACACCATAAAGTATTATACATTAAACATATTATCTATTCTGAATCAGGATCAAATTGTGAATCGAATTAGGTATACCCGTCTGTCTGCCTATTGAGAACACGGTAGCGTCTAAACTAATCGACCGAATCAAATGAAATTCTGTAAAAGGACAATTTTTTACCGTCGTCAGGTTTCGAGAATTAGCTATATCGGTCAAGTAGTTTTTTTTTTGTACATCCCATACAAAAGCAATATTAGAAACATGTATATGTACACTAACTCAAATGCCTTACATTTTGCACGACTTTTGATAAGGCTTTTTGTTTTTTCAATGTCTTATTTCTAATATATACCTATATCTATCCATATCCATACTACTTTATAAAACGCAACGTCCGTCTGTTCGTCCTTTCATAACTCGAGAACCATTCGTCCGATTTTTATGATTTCTTTTCTGATTTGTAGATGTGTGGCCAAATTAAACCATGGTGTGAGTGAGAATTTTTGAGGAGTAACTGGGTCGCGGGGAGTAAGGGAGTCTCACGAACCGTTAGCCGTTCAGTCTTTATGGAAATTAAAAAGACAATACATTAATAAAAGAACAAAGAAAGCAGTTCAGTCAACAATAAAAGAAACGATTTCTAATTCAATACAACATTTATTTCAAACTTATTTAACATATAAACTAACAGCTGTATTTATTACATTTCCTTAAAATGCCGCTGAGAGTTTGTTTAGTTAAACACCACGTAAGAATTTACGCAACCTTTACGCTACTTTGCAGAAATTGTTATTTATAAACATTTTTCCACTGTTGATTTACTAAACAGGGTTAATGTCCAGATAAGGAGAAAACTATTGCAGAAAATGCAGAAAACTAGTACTTTCTTCTACTGAAACGGACATCAGTTGTTTTCGGACAGATTTTTTGTGTAAATAAAAATATTTTATGAAGAAATCAAAATACCCTCCATCATATATGTAGGTACCTAATGCAAATTTTTGCTTAGAAAATCCGTTCCTGAAAGCAACAGAGGTCTATGTTGCTGATCCTGCCCTTATGAACATAATAATACCGGATGACCATTTATTTGATATTTTGTGAACAATTTTTTGTAGACTATACAACGCGAAAAGCTATTGAGAGCATTGAACAGGAACACATAACTCGATTTAAAATAATACTCGAAATAAAATGAACATTTGCGTTTATTTGCAAATTTCTGTAATCACTATTCACGATTCCACCCCGAAAATGGCATTTGCAACATCTAAAAGCAAATTTTTGTGTTTAAGTTACGCGGCCTTAAAACTACGTTGCTTAAATTCCAAAAATTTTTATAAATAACGTTTTCCTGCGTAAGGGCATTTTAGAGGGTGCGTAAAGATAAGCAGGCTCTACGAAACGTTTATAAATACAGTTGTATGTATTTACATTGTATACACAAATTCCTATATATATTATTGGACTTAAGAAATTAGATATTTTTTTTATCTCGATATTATTTTTTAATTTACCAATTTCAAATGACTGAAAATGGCAGCCTAACCCCGTTCACGAATTTGGTAATCACTAAGGAAAAAAAAATAAAATTATAGTCAATTTCTTATTTACGTATTATATTTTGATTTTCACTTATTATCAAATATTAAAATTATAGTTTCTTATTTACATACATATATTATGATTTTCACTTATTATCAAGTTCCTTAAAAAAAATACTTTTAACTCACTAAAACCGACGAAGTAATGACGAAAGCAAGATCCATTCCCTCCACGACGTGACGGCAAAACCACATGAGCAAACAGTAATAGATATAGATACAGATTTTCACGTGCATGCATGCACTTTAAGTATTGTTGCGGATTGTTCCAATCATGCATATTTTTGAATTAAGATTGCTTTGTTGTTAATTTGTGTTTAAATGCAAAATTTTAAGATTGTTTCGGCTTATTCCAAGAATAAAAAAACTAACTCAAGATTTTGGCGGACTTAATAATTTAAGATCAAATCAAGTTTTGTGTTCTTAAATAATGAATTAAAATTTGTTTTTAGAAATATATTGTTACATCAATAATCATGGGTGTCATATTAAGATTTAGCTCGTAAGATTATGTAATAATAAAAAAATCTAAGACAAATCTGATTATACTGGAGAATGCGATTTTTCTCTGAGTGTATAAGGAGTTTTTGATGCATAAGTAGGTATGCACAATTGCACATACATATATTTGAGATATGAAGGTATTGAAAGTGTATCGTTTTAGTTTATATTAGTATTAATCGAATTATAACTGTCGCGAGATCATTTAGGTGGAATATCCATCCATCCACTTAGGAATATGAAATTTTGTATGCTGGTTCATTATAATCACAACATATACACTCCCGCTCATCTGAATAGGTTCAACATTATTTAAAAAGTAAAAAGACAATATCTCGTTAACCAAATTGCCGATTTTAATGAAATCTATTTTTTTGTATAGAATAATCAATTTTTAATGAAACACGAAAGTTTGCGGTCTCTAACACACGTATATATATTTTTATTTTTATTTTTATTTTTGGAAAAACATGTCAAAAAAATCCCATTTATTTTGGCTCATCAGAATGGGTTCAAGGGCAATGACTCTAGTTTGTAATCTACAACGATTATGTGGCGACGTCAATTATTTTGCTTTTTATTTGAAGTAATTACAGCCGTTTTTTTCTAAAATTGGTCGCGGAAAGCAATTAAACAACTTTGAAAAAGGCCAAATAAAAGGATACTTCAAATTTGGTTTAAAGCCGGGCCAAATCGCTTCGAAGATTGGCATAAGTCAAAATGTAGTTGGTAGTTTTATTCAGAATGAATTAAGCTATAATATCAATATGAAAGGAGGGGCTCAATATGCGACAACATCAACCGACAGAAGACTTATCATCTGAACTGCTTCAAATTCCCAACGTTCTGCTGCTAGAATCAAGGAAGAATGCGGTGCTAACGCAAGTCTGTCATCTGAAAAACGCATTATTCGGAGTGCCAAGCATTTGAAGAGACTGATTGTAAAAAAAGAACACATCTCAATGATTTGCGCAAAGCTGCACGGCTTCAGTTTGCTCTAGAGCATATGACGTGGAATAAGGAGTGGCAGATTGTCGTGTTTTCCGATGAAAAGAAGTTCAACCTGAATGGACCGGTTGGCTAAAACTATTACATTCACGACCTGCGAAAGGATGAATGTGTTTTAGGTAGTCACCACACCTGTGCATCAGGGGTATTACGATGTTCCGCATAAATCATATTTTGGGACTTAGGACTTTGTGAGCTACAATTTGTTACATCGAAAATTAACGCGAATGTATACAAAACTATACTAGAAAATGCTTTTCCGAATTTTTCGAATATTTTTGAACGGATTCCATGGACAACGGCCCCATTCATACCTAGTGGAGTGTTGTTAAACAGTGGATAAAGGATCAAAATGTGAAATTGCTCGAGTGGTTGCCATACTCCCCGGACATAAATATTATTGAAAACGTTTGGGGTCTATTGTCCAAAAAAGTATATGAGGACAGGGGACAATTTGATAATCCTGCAAGCCTAATTGGCGCCATTAAAAAAGCCGGGTCAAAAATTTCACTTGGAATTATTGAAAAATATTATAAGTATTTTCCAAATCGTATCTACGAAATTATATTGAACAAAGGAGATAGTACTACATACTAAATTATACTTAAATATGTAGCTAAATGTTAAAAACAACCAAATCTGTGAATAAGTACTTAATATATATTTTTTTTAATTTTCAATTTTTGAACCTATTCAGATGAGCCAAAATAAATGGTCACTTCTAGATACGTGTTTGGAAAACTAATCATAAAAATATAAATACGTGTGTTAGAGACCGCGAATTTTCCTGGGGTCTAATCGCGTAAGGCTAAAACGATCGAACGACGTCGTCTCGACGATACTTCTACTTCATATAACAAACAAACAACGATAATCGTCGAATCGATAGGACGATCATCGCTTTTTATTGCTTCATGTAAACAATTATACTGTCAAATGGCGTCGTCGAAACGATTCGATTGAACGATGGCTATTTTGCAATCGTTTCATCGTTTTTGGTGTATTTTGGTTATGTTTAGGTTTTTTAAAAGTAAAATAAATATTAAAGGAAACATTTTCCAATCAAAAGCGTACATAATGTTCACAAAGGACACTGCATTAGCATTAGTGTGATGAAATGTGAAAATATAGGACAAAAATCCATTTTCTTCATACTTGTTAAAAGACAGTTCGAACCCTAGCTGTGTTCTCTTTTGAGGATGCAATCATAGAATTGCATTCACTAAATGCTTGGCTGTAAATGATGACAAAACAAAATATACTGTCAACGAGAAAGGAGTCTCAGCATCGAGATATTAGGTATATAAGACACTAATCATCCCGGTCCTGCTGTATGGTGCAGAAGCATGGACTCTGTCAAAATCGGAAGAATACCTCCTTGGATGTTTTAAGAGAAAGAATCTTCGGACGATATTCGGTCCAGTTTGAATCAAAAAGCTGAAGATACAACGGCTGATATGGCTGGGGCACGTGGAGCGTGTATGGACAGCAACGCATCAGCCCGACGAGTCTTTGAGTCCACCCCTGAGGGTGAGGGTCGACGTAGCAGAGGAAGACCCAACCTTAGGTGGAGCGCTTAATTGAACGGCGACCTCAACGAACTTGGTGAGCGTAACTGGATGCAGCTAGCTAGAATTTTGTTGGTTGAGGCCGTTGTCCACCCCGGATTGTAAGCGCCCCCAAAAGCAAAGTTAGTAAATGCTTTAAGCAAAATGCATGCACAAATCCTCTTCTTCCTCTTCTTTTTCTTCCTTTACAAACCTTATCGATATAATTTCTCGTGCGCCTATGCTTATTTACGCGATTAGACCCCTGTTCAAAATGAAAACGATGAACGATTCGATTGATCGACGTGATTGTGATGTTATATGAAGCAAACTTAAAACGAGGTCGTTTTATACAATCGTCTCAACGATGATAGTCTGATAAATTACGCGATTAGAGCCCTGTTTCATTAACAATTGATTATTCTATATAAGAAAATTGATTTCATTAAAATCGGAAAGTTGGTTCCAGAGATATCGTTATTTTACTTTTTAAATAATGCTGAACCTATTCAGATGAGCGGGAGTGTAATTAACCAATCCTGCTTTCAATGTCTATCCCGTAAGGATGTTAGTGTGACCCATGGCCCGCTTATCCATTAAGTGGGTCGCGGGTGTAGGTTGCTCAAGTGGACCTTCCATAACTCTCGATTCTTCGCCATCGACTCTTAATTATCAAGAGCTATCCCCATACTGGTAGAGGAGAGATTGTGAACTTGATCTAACCATCTCATCCTGGGTATATACCTAGAGGACGCCTGCCCGATGGTATACGGATTCCATAGTACGTCGTGCGATCTAGGCTGGAGACATGCGTTTAACATGACCAAACCACCGTATTTTAATTTTCTCATTTATAGAATTGATGCCCTTTAGGTGTTAGAGGAGTACAAAAAGAGAGGGGAGGCAAAGAGTATCTCTCGAACTACTAGGCCAACTTTAAAAATCAGTTTACAGTTGTCATGGCGACACCATTCGGATTTAAAAAAAAGGGGAAAAAATAAACAAAATATTATGATAACTCAAATAGCTTTGAAATTTATTTTGAAGAAGAGAAACCGGCGGGAGGAGCCGAGGGCATGGCTGGTATTAAATAAGAGTTGTATTCCTTAAATATGTTCTCGTCTATACTATACTATAGGATGACAAAAAATGTCCCCTATACAAACTGCATTCCCCTTCCCCGTCGCTAATATTTTACATATTTCTTATATAGAGTACAAAAACCGAATTTGAAATCGATCGGATGGACAAAAAAAAAGTTTTCCCATACAAACTTTGGGGCCTCTCCTCCCGTATATTTATGGCCAAAGAGGGTAAAGGCCCCGACCCATAGTATCCGTCGCATCCGTTGCGTCGACGTATTGACGTATAAAGGTAAAAGAAATGACATCAATATTACCAAGATTTAACGAAGAGCTTTATACGGTGACGTTGACTTGGTCAAAAGGCTGAAGATACAAGATGGCTGGGACACGGGGAGCATATGAACAGCAACGCATCAGCCTGACGAGTCTTTAAGTCCACAACCCTTGAGGGACAACGTAGCATAGGAAGACCCAAACTTAGGTAGCACGCACAATTGGATGGCGACCTCAACCAACTTGGTGTGCGTAACTGGAAGCAGCTAGCTAGGAGCTGAGCGCGGTGGAGGGACTTATGTTGGTTGAGGCAGTGGTCCACCCTGGATTGTAAGCGCCCCCAAAAGTAAAAGCTAGTAAGAACCAGCATCTATTTCAAAGTTTCCCTCAACACCAAGAACATCAAAGTAATAA
The DNA here is from genome assembly GCA_949372485.1 of Cheilosia soror. Taxonomy (NCBI): domain Eukaryota; kingdom Metazoa; phylum Arthropoda; class Insecta; order Diptera; family Syrphidae; genus Cheilosia; species Cheilosia soror. Next base: position 36,526,340 of record OX443562.1, read on the forward strand.
TAAATTGTTCACTACCCGCCGTCGCGCCGCTATTTTTGGAGAATTTATATTTCATTTTTATTTCAGAATTTAGCCACCTAACACATTTAAAACAAACCAATTAAAATAACTTTTTTTTATTTCGACATACATATTGCTGTATTAGACGTACGCCTGAAGGGTATCTGCGACAATTTCCCGACAACACGGACATTTATAATTGTCTTCTCCGTCAGCCACTGACTGAGCTTGTAATTTGAAGTTGCACTCGGAACATACATTCATGTTTGTTGGCATGTTTGCATGGCAAGATTACAATGTTTGGGTGTAGCGCTTGACAAAATACACATAAAATAACATTTTCCAACTGAAACTAGGTAAAAGCATGTTATGTTATGTTATTTTGCGAAAAAAACCATACATAGAGTGAGTCAAAGAATGCAACTTTCTGGCGCTTTTTTCCAACCAAAAAGTTTTTTTTTTGGTGTTTTTTCCAAAACATTTTTTTGGCGTTTTCTCAATTTTCTTAAATGGAAAAAATGCCCAAAAGAGTTTTGGAAAAAATGCCAAAATTAGCGGCATTTGTTCAAAATATTTGTTAGATTTTTCCTAGGAAAAAAGGCCACAAATTTGTATGGAGGTTTTTGGGTCCTTTTTCCATTTTATTTTTTTGGCGTAATTTCAGGGAGCCGATGCCGGTTTACAACATAGGGAAAAACCAGATTTCTTGTGGAAACACTCGTTCGCTATATGATTGGCTTTACCATCGATAGCATTTTCATTCAAATCTACTGGTCTTGGGTTGACTTGTATTAGTACCACTGCTGCTTAAGTAATTCTACTTTAAAAAACTGTATATTCCTTTCTTTGTAATTTTATTTATTTATTTATTTTATTTTGTATATAGCATTGACACATTGAGTTAAACCTTTTACAAATAAGTTTAACACTTTTGCAGATAGGTTTAAACCATTCACAGATAGGTTTAACACATTCACAAATAGGTTTGGCCTATTTACAAATAGGTTTAACACTTTAACATTTCAATTTAACCTTTTCACATTTCTAGTTAACCAAATAACATATCAATTTAACCCTTTTTCAACTAATTTTCAAAATTTTGAGTTTAAGAAGCCATAACTTTTTTATAGCTGCTCAGATGGAACCGAAGTGCTTTAGACTTTTATGAGCTACTTAATTGTCTTAATCAAAATGCCCAAAACAATTTTTGTACTTATAATAGTTTAGAAGTTATAGCGTTCTAAGTAGTAACACCTCAAAATTAGAGGTCACCTACTTTGATGGGCTACAACGGGAAATACGATGAAAATAGACCCCCCCTGCCGTACAATTTTTTGTTCGGCATAACTTCAGGAATCTTCCCTTAAAGGATAATCCTTCTTAACTGGGACACCCTGTATATATATATGAAATACATACATTTGAAAGTTAATACACAAAATTTCTCTTTCTTGAAGTGCAGTCTAAAGCACTTTGGTTACATCTAAGCAGCTATAAAAAAGTTATGGCTTCTTAAACCCAAAATTTTGAAAATTAGTTGAAAAAGGGTTAAATTGAAATGTTATTTGTTAAAATGTTAAAGTGTTAAACCTATTTGTAAATAGGCTAAACCTATTTGTGAATGTGTTAAACCTATCTGTGAATGGTTTAAACCTATCTGCAAAAGTGTTAAACTTATTTGTAAAAGGTTTAACTCAATGTGTCAATGATATATTCCTTTATTTTTCACAATGAAATCATATTTTAATTCCAGAATTTCAATGCACAGTTCACATTGATAAAGACCCTTCAAAACAGTAAAAGTGACCTTGCCAAATTACATCGTTACCATTGTAGAATATTATTTCAAAATCTAAATTTGCCACCTAAAGCGTGGTGTTGGTCTAAAATAAAATACACTAAAATACATGCTGTTATTTTTTCAATCTTTATATGAGCATGAACACACAATCATGGGCATGACTTTCATTCGGATAAACAACTTGGCTACATACAAAAGCAGTAAGGTAAGGGAATATGTAAATACCTGCCTAATGGTTTTTACTTTCTGTCAAAGTGCAAAGTTTCGTACTAAAAAAGAAATATTAAAAATACCTCTAATCTAACTCACCAGATATTTGTTCGACCTTTGATTACAAAAATTGTCGCGTATGCGGACGACGTGGTGATACTTGTGTCAGGGAAGTTTCCCACCGTGATTAGTGAAATTATGGGGGCCGCTCTAGACAAGGTAAGCACCTGGGGTGCAAGTTGTGGCCTCGGTGTTAACCCGAGCAAAACTGAACTGATGATGTTCACAACCAAAACCAAAATACCCGATTTTACCCTACCCCGTCTAAACGATCAACCACTCACACTGTCATCCAGCGCTAAGTATCTAGGGATCATGCTCGATCCAAAACTTAACTGGAAACATAACATTGAACACAGAGTAAGGAAGGCATCGGTTGCTTTCTATGCTTGTACCAAAACCTTTGGAAAGAAGTGGGGACTTCAACCAAAGATGACCTTGTAGATGTATACAGCCGTAGTGCGTCCAATTCTCACGTATGGATCACTAGTATGGTGGCCTGCATTGAGCAAAGTCTACAACCTCACGAAATTGAGAAGACCGCAAAGAACAGCCAGTGTAGGTACCACGGGGGCAATGAGGTCGGCCCCAACAGATGCCCTTACTGTGCTCTTGCATCTTCTACCCCTTGACCTACACACAAAATATACCGCATTATGCAGTGCTATAAGACTCAAGGAGTCGGGATGCTGGACTGCAAGGCCGTATGGCCATAGCAACATCCTGGATTCGCTACCAAACGGCATGGTCACGTCTCCAACCGACTACATGACATCCAAATTAAGCTTCACGAAAGGCTTCCACGTCGGTTTCCCGACAAGGGATCAGTGGAAGAGGGACGAAGTAGTGAAGGGCTTCGACACGGTCATATACACCGACGGATCTAAGATGAGCTGTGGTGTAGGGGCCGGTGTCTACTCGGAATCACCTCAAATATCGATTTCAGTACGCTTACCGGATTTTGCCAGTGTTTTCCAGGCGGAATTACTGGCCATTCGAGAAGCTTGCACGCAACTAAGGCGTGACATAACGCATAAACAAAGCATTGCTATCCTTATAGATAGCCAAGCCGCCATCAAAGCCATCGACTCGGCTACCATATCCTCCAAACTGGTGCAGGAGTGCCGGAACGAACTTGCCTGTCTGAGCGAGCGCTTCAGGGTCACACTTCTCTGGGTTCCAGGGCATAGTGACGTAACAGGCAATGAGCGTGCGGATGAACTGGCTAGGAAGGGCTCAGCACTGCATGCCTCGCTCTCAACGAAGGTCCATATTCCGATAGGAGCGGGAAAGGGACAAATACATTCGCATTTTCTGCAGAAAGCCAATCTCCGATGGTCGGGGTTGACAAACTGCGTCATATCAAGGAAGATATGGCCTACCTACAACCAAAACAGAACAAATAACCTGCTAAACAGAACCCGCCCCGATATCGCCAGACTCACGGCAATAATAACGGGGCATTGGCCAATTGGATACCATGCGGCCAAGCTAGGTATCCCTTACAACCCGCATTGCCGCAGTTGTGGTAATATAAATGAAAAAGAAACTCTATCTCACTTCCTCTACAAATGTCCAGCTCTAGCAAGAGCCAGACTGCGCGCACTGAACCAACCATTCTTTGACGACCTTAGCGACATCTCGGGCAAAGGGATACAGGATCTTATCTGTTTTCTCAATTCCACAGGTTGGCTATAGGCACCGACCGGACCACACCCTAAACAACCACAAGAAAACAGGTAACACCAGTCGTGGTAACAAAACGGCCCATTTTAGTGCTAATTGGGTTCAAGGTGAACCGCCACTGCTACCTACCTACCTACCTACAAAAATTAAACTGACTAACAATACATACAAGTATGGATAAATGTTGTAAATATTAGATGTGATGCTTTTGTACACTGTGGCGTATACGTGACATTTTTTTAGTTACATATTTTAATTTTTAATTTTTTAATTTGAAAGCATATAGATATGTAAATATGTATTTAAATAAATAAAATAATTGGCCCAACAGGTCCGTATAAGCACCCTAGGCGTAGCCTCTCACAACTCACCGTTTGTGTGAGTATTTATTATTGAGACGAATGAAAGAAACCTAAAATGCTCTGCCAAGTCAAAATGGATGAATTAAGAAGCTTTCTCAAACAAGTTATATTCTCGGAAGTTTGTAAGATGTTCGTGAGAGGTAGCGCAGTGGAAAATGTAATGAAAATGTGGCAAGGACTTGGCTATATAGGGTTACTTTTTAATTAATTTATCAACACACTTTCGAAACACAATCGATCGCAACCGCACAAAGTCTATATACTATACACGTTCTCATAAAAAGTGACAGGAAAAGAGAAAACCAGCAAAATAATAATAATAAGTAATGAACATTGCCCCTCCTGGCCTGGCTCGAAACAGCTCAGGGGATTTTAATTGACATGTACTGATAAAAATGTCAAAAGCAAAAGGTTGACAGATAGGCGAAATAAACAAAAAATATTTTCCAACGGTTGCTCGGTTATGAGTTACATGAAAACAATAAAATCTCGAAAGACAAAATCTCTTGATTGATGTTCAAAATGTATAATGAATTCATTCGCGAATTCGGGAGAATCACGAAGACACGGAGAAGAAACCATTTTGATTCACAAAGATAAAAGTGTGGTAAGTCGTAAGTGGATAAAAAGAGGGGAAGTATATACATATTCATAAATAAAAGAGAGTAGTGTACGCGAACTTATCAGAATCACTGAGAAGGAAATTTTTTTTGATTCTCACATATTTGATTGGGAAATGTTTAATGCCGTTATCTTGAGAAATAACGGTACATTCATTCTTTCTGATTTTCTAGCTAACTTTTTTCGATTCATGGATGCATTGCGGACGTTACGGTTCCCTTGCTATTTTGATTTAAGCCGAAAGTTTAAAGATTCGCATACACAATTGTTTTTTGATATTATTAGCTGTGCATGTCAATATGGAGTTAATATCAGCCCAGAACTCTTGCTTTCTGATTTTGAGAATTCCAGGAGCTACGAAAAAATGTTTGCCTTCAGATACCACTTCCACTTCGGGCAGATCATATGGTGAAAGATCCAACGCGAAGGCCTCAGTACAATATATGGACAAAATGAGAAGTTCGCACTGGAGCTACAGATGCTGAAAGGCTTGGCTTTTCTGTCACCATCAGACATTCCTGAATACTTTGCTGCCCTTTATAGCAGCATTTGCGACCCCGATGAAAAACGCGTTGTGAAGTGGTTAAGGGAAAATTACATCTCTGGTAAAAGCCCCAAATATACTCCGCAATACCTACCACAGTTTTGATCTGTTGCCGCTTTTGCAGGTGAGCAGAACTTCCCAAGAATCCAAAACAATGTTAAGGAATGGCGCCTCAAAACGGTGGTAGGCAAGCAGCATGCTAGAGTCTTCAAGCTCATCGGGGACTTTGCAAAGGAGTTAATTGTAGCAAAAGTAAACGTGGATAAAGCTAAAAGTGACGAGAGAGAGTACCGCGAATTAAATAACAGCGAAAGAAAGAAAAGATCCAGAGAGTTCTTTCGAATAGAGGTAGCATAGGTAATACTTTCGATTCTCTAAAAACTCAATCGCATTGACCACATATAAAATTAAATTGCTTAATTTGTACGTTTAGTTTAACTAGTTAAACTAAGTGAATTGCCGTCCTTTTAAAGGCGACAACATAATATTTTAAGGTGGAGGAAAATAAGTCCCCGGGAACCAAGTCCACTGAGGTAATTAGTTCCCACCTAGTGGGAAATAAAACCACTTTTGGAAAGTGGACTTGAGTTCCCATGTAAGGTGGGAACTAAGTCCATTTTTTAATGGAAACTTAGTACACATTTAACAGTTTAAGACGTATGGGGGGGGCATGCTGCCCCCCTGCAACCCCCCTGCTTGGGTTTACTGTCAGATTTGCAGTATATGTGCGAAATTGGGTGTATTGAAAGGGAAATAAAGCCACTCAGAGTTTTCGGAATTTATTTCCCACCTTACATGGGAACTAAGTCCACTTTCCAAAAGTGGTTTTATTTCCCACTAGTTGGGAACCAAGTCCCTCAGTGGACTTAGTTCCCGGGGACTTATTTCCCTGCACCATATTTTAAGGGATTTGAAACCAAAATAACATTTTTTTTGCAAAATCTCGAAAATTGTCGATATTTTTCAAAAACATTTTTTTTTTCTAGATTTTGGTTTTCGACATTTTGTGCTTTCGACATTTTTTTTTAATTAACTTTTTTAGGTGTTTCTCCAAAATTCTCGATATTTTTTTCGACATTTGGTCGATTCGAGATTTTGTTGTCGGTGAAAAGTTGCGTTTCCTTAATTATGCCCCCACGGAGGACAAAGACTACGACACCAAAGATAGGTTCTACGAGCTCTTAGACAAGAATATAATATTAAAATTGTCTTAGGTGATTTTAATGCTAAGATAGGAAAAGAAAGCATCTTGGGTACTGTCGGTAAGTACAGCCTACAGGACACCACCTCCGATAACGTATTTAGGCTGATGACAAAAATTAGTATGGAAAATTTGTTCCAAACTTACAAAATAATTATTAATAAAAAAAAAAATAAATAGGTGGCGCAACAGGCGGGTGACACCCAAGGCCTAGCTTCTCGCAACCATTCGTTTTGTGTGAGTTTCAATTTTTGGGACGAATGGAAGGGACCTACAATTGTATGCCGAGTCCGAACGGCTGAATTAAGAAGCTTTTTCATGACAGTCATACTCTCGGATGTTTGTCAGATGTTCGCAAGAGGTGGCGCAGTAGAAAAAAAACTTTGAGATGTAATTTGGGTTTTTCCGGGGATCGAACCTGGGATCCCTCGCACAGTAGTCCAGCACACTAACCACTGCGCTACTGCGCCCAGTTAATTATTATGGTACAAAATAATTCTACAAACCATTGATTTTGATGGATATGGGAAAGTCGATGCTGGATATCTCAGGATTGGGTAAGGTTCAGCGCAATACGTATTGCAGATTTGTTCAACAGTAAACAAATTAAGAAGTTACCTAGCTTTGAAACTATATTAATAAATAGTTATAAATTTACTAACTGATGCTAAACCTATATGCAAGAAGTCCTACAAATTTGAGAGAAGTCCATTCTAATAGATACGGAACATTTGTATCCTATTTTAAATTCTAAACCCCATAAATACACTGGCCCAACACCCAATGTAAATACTTCCAGTAAAATGGCTTATATATTCGGGGCATAGGTATTAGGTACATCTTTGATCCTTCAAAACATTACTTGATATGCCTATCTTCGATAAATCATTAAGCTCAAACATTTCTATAAATTCAAAGATTACAATTCCGCTATTTAAGGAATTAATTAGATTTTTGTCAAGAATTGAAATACTTGAGATCGAGTTAAACAAACGATTTTATTGATATACTTCTTTGTAATATTCTACATCCGTTGGAAGTTAATATTGATTTTGAAAAGTAAATGCTCATCACAAAAGATGCTACCCTCGCCTTTATATTTAGCAACACTCCAATACAATTAAACAAAGAAGAAACAAAATGTATATTTAATTGAAACTCTTCAAGAGTTTAAAGGAGTTTTTATCCTTTTTTAAAGTATTCACAGTTCTCGCAAAATAACCAACCTATAGCTTTTGCCTCAAGGACTATTAAACCGTCATTATGTGAACTACTACTTCTGTGCATAGACTAGGCCATACTTATTAATTAATTATTACTTATTTGTATTAACTGGTAGAGACTACTCTTATAGGAGCTAAAAAACGCAGCAGGGGAATGTCCACACGCCAAAAAGTGTTGGTATAAATTAACAATACTTAACCATATGTACTACATAAACCTATTTGTATTGTAATTTAAATAAAAATTGTATATACTTATACGTAAACCTATCAATAAAAGAAAAACAAAAAAGTTGTTTTTAGAAATAAATTAAATCAAATATTCACACAAAAATTAGACTTATGAGATATAAAAATAAATGTTTTAGAAATAAGAATTGGAATTGAGATATAAAATTATTTTTGCCTATTATACCTATGTATATACCTAAGCATATATCTAAGTATTAACAACATGTATGTAATATAAAATATTCTCTCGAAAATAACTACATATTATATTTACATTAGTAATACAATCAATTAAGATAATATAATATTAATAAAATGACACAAACAATTAGTTAAGTAGAAAAAATGAAGCAGAAAAAATGTTACGTATACGACCCCAAAGGCGAGTTACATTCATACAAATGGTTGTAACCAGAATTATATGAAGCAGCACAGCAAATTGGTGTCCAGGTTATAGCCAGCGCCAGCCTTGGATTTACCCTTAGGCCAAATAGGCCCAGGCCTAGGGCATCACGACAGATGGGGCACGACAAAAACCGCAAAACAAACGAAGCAATTGAAAATAAATTTACATGACGATCCTTCTAATTTTTCTCTATTGTTAATCACTTAAAACAAAACTTCACCAAATTCTACTAAATATTTAAATACAGATAAATGTCATAAGTATTCATAATAAGGTATGTACATTGTTTATAGTCTGCGGTTCCTTCCTTCCAGTTTTCGGTTGGTTTATTATTTTTATAAATAGATATAAACTATGCGAATAAGCGTCTATGATGTGCTGTGACTTCTACCACAATTTCTGAATATTTTTTTTTTCAAATCTACCACTGTACCCAAAAATTCTTCCACGTTTGGATTTGGACATTCTACTGTTAAACATATACATACTTTTCATAATTTCCTTTCTGCTTTCACATTTCAATGTAAAAACTGAAGGGAGACGGACTTTCAATGGATTTCTTTTATTATTTTTGCCATCATTAAGATTTTCATTCCTTAGCTCCACATCTCACAGGCAGTTCCTATTTCGTTCGCTTTGAATTCCCCGGAAGAAGATTGTGTTCGCCGGAGAGTTAATTTGGGAATCCCAAGTATGCGTCAAAAGTGAGTGAACATCAATAATGTTTTCATTTGGCTTTGGAGTTTGGAAACTATTTTCTATATCTATAAATTACTAGCTGTACCCGCCCGGCTTTGCCCGTGCATAGGAATTGTATTGCTTATGTATGGCTTAGACTTAGATAGTTCTTTCGTAAAATGCGAAAAATGAAAAATGCGATAAATCGATTTTTTGGAATTTTCTTTCTGCCTAAATCTTAAATACAGCATTACAAAAAACTCTCACGCACTTCTTGGGCAATACTTAAAATTTGTCTGTAAATTTTAACTCAATTCGGCGGTTATCGAAATATAAGATTTTGATTGTTTTGTATGGGCGGTACCACGTCCATTTGCCCAATTTTGAACAATCTTCACAGGTGCCTGAGATTATCTCTAAATTTGAACTTAATTGAGTCGGTGTGTTCTTAAGTTTTAAGTGGCCGAACACAAACCTTGAGATTTTATCATGTAGAATAGAAATGAAATACGTTTTGTTATTGTTATTTCGTTATCAAACTTTATAGATATTGGTGGTTTGGGTTTTAAAAACTTTGTCAAGACGCTTAAAGTATTTTTAATATATACTTCAACGGACTAGCTTTTATCGCAAAATCGACCAGAAAGTCAAAACAAATAAAATAAATATCTGGAAAGTAAAAAAATGCATCGATTTTATTTAAACGCAGTTAAAAGTAGTATCATTTCTGGTAAAATTAAACCCCTAAACAAGGTTTCTGTAGTCAGTATTAGTAGAAATATTTTTGTTGGATTGGGCCAAGGTACAACAAAGTAAGCTTTTTCTTAAATTCTCAGCAAATGATATCCACATTGGGGATAGATACTAACTGTAGAACTATTTTTTTTAGATTGTACCCACGAATCATTTCCCAAAGTATTGAGATTGAACTTGGAAACACCTTGTATATTCAGAATGGTCAAACCAGACAAACGTTTAATCTAACAATCTTTTTTTAAATCGACCACTGATCTTCTTTTCAATCTACACATTTTTTAAATCCTAAGTAAAAGCACTTGCACAACAAACTCGTAACGAGATAGATTTTGACGTATCCCAGCCTCGGGTTTTTGGTTTAAAGTCGACGCACGGCCAGATTTAGTGGAACGTATCGAAGCCTTTGAGCGAAGAAGGAGTGTATTTTGGACTTAGATACCATAATGCAAACGAATAATACAATTTATTGCAAAATGTGAAAATTAATTTTTCGATAGGACATCATTTCGTGCGCTTAATGCTTATACCATTACGCGGTAAGTATCTACTAATAAAATCATTTTTAGTGTCCAGGCTAACTTTTATGAAATCAGAATAGTGAATTTGAAGACTAAAAATGATTATTGGTAAGGTCAATTGTCAGTAGACCATATTACCAGATAACATAAAATTAACTATTAAATAGGGCACCAAAAAATTTAAATCCGGCGCTCCCAGCGGTATAAAAGAGTGCAGTGCATACATTTTGTAAACATGTTTACATTTTATTCAAGTTTGACCCAAGAGCCAATTGGAGTCAAGGCTACAGCCATCCGTATAACAGTGCAGTGCATAAATTTTGTTAACATGTTTAAATCTCCATCGGGTTTGGTATTTAACCGACAGGTTCGATCAACACTAGAATTCATGATCCCTAACAACGCAGATGTTACAAGCGACATGTACTGAATATTCGACGTGGAAGACCGGGAATTGGCCAGAGACTGTATGAATTCAAAATCCAAATTGAAATTTGGAACAGTAATTGAAAAAAAGGAATATTCACTACCTCATTAGTTTGGATGGTGGACGCATCTGGAAATGACACCCCGACCAAATTCGCAAAGCTGGGGAAACAAATAACTCTACCAACGATGAGACCCTGAAATTGAAAATAATCCAATCAACTTGGAACCTGTAGAACCATCTATGCACACCGGGGCTAAGACAGGAATTTTAAATCATTCTCAAAATAATGTTATCATTCGTGAACCATTTAAGGAACCTATTTTAAGACGTTCCAAACAAAAACAATTAAAAAAACAAACGTACTTTATTTACGAGTTATTTTAATGGGTTTAAAATTTGCCCAAGGGAGAACGCAACCTTTATAAATTTTAATTCAACTTTTATGTCGTTTAATTCATTTAGTTACAGTTTAAATTTAAAGTATTAAGACCGATCTACTTTTGTCGACAACTAGCAACTGAACCACAAACCACATAGAACTAGACCGTCGACTCCTCCCACATAACGGACTTTGCCTACAAGCTATCTGCGGGCCCAGGATTTTTCATGCATTGGTGCTGTACAAAATCAAAGGAGCGCCATTAACGCACGCGTACTTGAAAAATCCTAGGCCCATGGTATACCTATATAGCCTGGAAAATCATTGCCGCCATTGATTTTGACATTTCACACTTATTCACAGACAGGGGAATTCATTCCGGGGAGAATCGGGTAGGTGCACGAAAGGCGGCGGTCTAGCTCTATGTGGTTTGTGAATTGAACTAGCAACTGAAGCCTATCGTTTCATATAATACAACTATCTCTCTCTATCACCAAAACTCTTTTCTCTATTAATTTTCAACAATGGAGGGAGAAATGTAGTATTAAACATCCAATAAATAATTATAATTGAAATTATGGGAACATAAATGTAAAAGGGCTAGATAATTATTATTGTGAAATATATTGTACAATATTATTGGATGGGCGCCCCAGACGGTGCAATATTTTTCCCAATAATTTAGTTAGTGTTGTGAAGACAACATGTTGAGTGATACTGAAGTTTGTTATGTGGCCATTGCACTTGCAGATTCTTCCTTCCTTCAGATTCTTGTTCTCCTCCTCCTTTATCTGGATATTAAGATACTGCTTTACGACGTGCATGGTTCCTCTTGGTTTCTGAGAAACTGAATCGCTTCAAAGTACCACAACTTTGGTCCCACTACGTCATCTACGCCTGCACTTTTCAGGATCAGAAATTCTTTTCAATTCTTTTCTGAAATTAGTGCGTAAAGAATTGAGTTTCTGAATTAATTGCTGTTTATCATCTTCGGGCTATCTTTCTCTGTATTTTGAGAGCATTTTTTCATATCGTTAGTTTTTTTTAATTCGGTTACTGCAGTTCTTGCTCCTGACATTCCACTAAGCCGGCAGAGTTTCATACTCTTCAGATATTTTAATTTTAATACGTTTTACAGCATGTCTAAAGAAAACGTAAATGTTATTGTAATTTTAATTTTGTTATTCTTCAAGTAGCTATGAATTTTTAAAATAAATGGTCTAAAAATCAATATTTGCGAAAGTTCAGTAGACCAGAACAGACGTGCTCCATACCCCTCCGTTTTGTTTCTGCTTATAAAATATTCTTTATACCCTATTCACACCAAGCCGAAAACTGGGTTTTCGCGAAAACAGTCGAAAACTTCCTCGAAAACAGAAGTTTTCCCATATATATTGCAGTTTTCAAAACGAGTTGTTTGAGGTCGTTTTCCATGAAAACGCCACGAAAACGAGTACAGTCGTTGGGTTGTTGAAGCAGACACACCTTTTGCAACATTCAGCAAGGTCAGCAAAACTGCTGACAGGATGTGAGAGACTGAGTGAGAGTCAGAGTTTTTTTGTTATCTTTGCTTTCACCATAGAGAGCAAACTACCTGCCACAACTAAATGGTATTTTCAGATGTTTTGATTTTGAATGTTGCTTAAATGCATTTAACCATAAATTAACGATTATCAAGTAGCTTAAATAATTTAGTTTTTATATTATGTCAATACGAGCGAAGTTTAGTAACTAAAATAAAAGTCTAGTCGCCACAAACATTTCATAGCTAGTTCCACAGCTAATTGAAACGTCAAACGAAAACGAGTTGGTGTTCGGTGTGAATGCATCCACGAGTTTTCTAAACTTTTTTGACGAAAACTCGGTTTTCGGCTTGGTGTGAATAGGGTATTAGAGTCTTACGTAAACAGCTGTATCATTTTCAGCTGCATCAAGGTGCCCCGCCCCACCCCGCTTATTATTTCAATAATATCGTTGAAAATTCTGCTCTGTTCTAGTCTGTCATTATTTATGGAGATGGAAATCTCGACTAGATTTTACTTTACTGCCCATTCGAAAAAAAAAATACTTTTTTTTGTATATTCCGATTGACTTTAATGCGCTGAGCTCAAATCTGCAAACAAAATTTGGCGCTATCTTACCATTTGGGCGTGGCACGCCCTCAGGGTTTAAAAAACACCATTAAAGTATCACCAACATTTCACGAAAAAAGTGTCAAATTTTTCGTAAATTATTGAAAACCATATAAACCATAAAAAGTGGAAGGATTAATATCTTTTAAGGAAAATCCCGGTTTCGCACCACCGTGCGACGGTAAAAGAAGGCCTCACACAAAATTTCATTCGTCTTCTAGGTCGATTCGTTTGGGCGGGATCGTGTTTTCCGCAGCAGATGCTCTAATATTAGTTTTGTATAGGAGGAACGAGAGCTACTTGACCAAAATAGACAATTTTTTATACCAACCTGACGACCATAAAAATAAGTCTACTCACAGAATTTCATTCACCTAACACTATTCGTTTGGACGCTATCGTTATCGTGTTTTCAACAGACACACAGACAAAAGGACATGGCTTAATCTATTCAGAATTTGATCCTCAATCAGAATATATACAAGGTGTATCAGTTAAGCGGTATAATCTTTTAAGAGAAGATTCCTGAAGTTCCGCCGGACTAAAAATTGTATTGTAAAATTGTAACTTTCGAACTATTATAGGTACAAAAATAGTTTTGTACATTTTCAAAAGGCAATTTAGTAGCGCATTGTTGCATTTTTTACTTAAAATGCTTTTATCCTTGAGAAATTTCCTAAAAATTATGTTATGCAGCTTTTTTCCGTACGACGAACAAGCCATTTTTTGTCAGACAAAAATGGTCAAAATGACTCGATATTTCTCAAAAACAAGGTTTTTCTTTCATAGCACCCCAGAAGAATAAATCGATGGGTTTCAAGGTCAGGAGATCTGGGTGTATGGCTGAGGAATGGAGTTACCCCGCTGCTACTTGCTGAAAAAACATCGCTCTTTGAAAGGATGTTGTGCTTATTAACTTCCACAGCACGAAAAATCCCACCCTCAACTTCTGCCGCCGCTACGTCTGAACGTTTTTACCTTTTATTTGGAGTAACTGACCCGGTAATCCGGTATCAATAAGGCGCTGATTCGCATCAGCGAATACCCGGCTATCGGGGTTGGTACTTCTATCTTGCCAGCGGAGCATTTCCATGGCAGAACCCGTTTACAAACACTATTTCCGCGTATTCACGTTGTGAATACATTTTGTGGAGATCAACTTATCAATGTTAAGCTTTTTTTCATATTCGACAATTAGATTACTGTTAACCATTGCTCATAGGTACGTGTGTTTATTATTTTGACTTAATTTTGTTTGAACATTTTGTCCGACAAAAAACGGCTTTTACTACAACTTCTGTTAATCGTACGGAAAAAAGTTGCTTAACATAATTTTTAGGCAATTTCTTAAGGATACAAATTTCATGAAAAAATCAAAATTTACTAAGCAAACATTTTGAGAGAAAAAAGCATTTTAATTAAAAAAATGTTGAATTGAAGAAACCATAACTTGTTTGTAGCTGCACAGATCTACGCAAAGTGCTTAGGACTTGTATGCGCTACTAAATTGTCTTTTGAAAACGTACAAAACTATTTTTGTACCTTTTATGTTCGGCGGAACTTCAGGAATCTTGCCTTAAAGTATTATACCGCTTAACTGGGACACCCTGTATATACTTTATGGAGTCTCCTGTTCCCGTTCGCGTTACAAATGTCATGACAAAATTAATATTATGCACCTTCCTGTGGAGGAATAAAAGGTTTTTGTCTGATGGCCTTACCAATAAACATTTTTAATATTCAGCTTAAATAAATAAATATTTTGACGGTCACAGTGGATAATTTTATATGGAAATTTTCGCAATTGTGACTTCGTAAAATTTAGCCTGGAAACTAAAAAGTTTTTTTTAGTACGGCGGATTAACAATAAAACTCATGGGTGCTTTTAAATCTGCATAAAATCGATGGTTATAGCAATTTGTTTAAAGGCTGCGTATATACTCCATAATGGAATTATATTAATATATCCATCCACTATCTACTAGCTGTTGACTGACATGGCAGCACTAATAACTACAATAATTTTTGTTAAGCTAATGCGCATGCCTGAAAATTATGACATTTAATGTTCAGTGTATGCAAAACGTGTATTGATGAAATTATTTACAACATGAAAACAAATGCGAATTGCATCTAATTATAATGAAAGTTTTGAAAAATGCTCACGTTTTCTTTAAAATTCGTAAGTGGTTGTTATTTATTGTGATATTAATGCTAATAATTTAAATTATAATAGATATTGCGACACAATACAATGCCACATATTTAATATTAATCTTCTTTTATATGAATTTAAAAAGGAAACAACATATTATACCGTGCCTAAAATTATTTTTTAATCATGGAAGGAAGAGTATTATATGCCTTTCGGGGATGGATTGCTTTTGTGGCTTTTATGGACTTAGGAACAGCGTTTCGTTGTTATGTCGAAAAGAGAAGTTTTCTCGCTCAAAGTTCGGACATGGATAACGTTGAAGGTAAGACATTAAAACATAATAAGCGCATATTTACTTTGCAAAGATTTCTATTCAATTATTTTCTTAATTGGCTAATAAACAGACAGGTATAATCATATTGATGCCCTTCTTCCTTTGTAATGGCAAAATAGCATAGTCTTTATTTTTAGTTTTCTTTGTTCGAGGCGTTCAATGTTTTTGGCATAATGCAGTAACTACATTGTGGCTAATTTGTTTGGTTCGCAAAATTGACCCGTTTTTTGTCTCATCTCGCTGCAGTATGGATTTTAAATATTTTGAAAAACAAGTGCCGTCTATATAGGTACATTAAATTCATCTTTTTCTTTTCTGAAACATATCATAAAAATAGAATCTAAACGCGCCGTGTCCCTACAAATGTATGATTTTGTATGAAAAGCCCTGACTTCAGGGTGTTTTATTTAGTTATGGCATTATTCTTAATATTTGCCGAGTAATGTAAAAAGCGATGTGTAGTTCCCCTGATGTTTTTGAATTTAATTGTTGGTTGTTTTTATGTTTCGGAATGTACGACTTTGACCCTTCGCTATTTTATTTTCCCATGGTTGTTGACTAATTTATGAACAAGAGCTTTAATGAACAAATGGTGGTACTGACCTTTTTTAACAAGTGAGACAATAACAATTTATTAATCTAAAGTGGAAACTGGAAGGAGTGGAATTGCCCCTGTCGGATAAGGCAAAGTATTTTGGGGTTATTCTGGACAGGAAACTGAACTGGAATGCAAATGTAGGGGAAAGAATTAAAAAGGCGTATAACGCTCTTTTCATTTGTAAGAAAATAGTAGGCAGGACTTGGGGCCTAAAACCTGCTATGGTGCACTGGCTTATACAGTGGTCAGGCCCATACTCACATATGGCGCACTAGTGTGGTGGAAGGCGACAAAGAAGAAAACAATAGTCGGCAAACTCGCGTCGGTGCAGAGAGCGTCCAACATAGCAATAACGGGTGCACTTCGCAGCGCCCCTACGGCAGCGCTGGACACCTCACGCCATTTGACTTGCATACTAAGCAACTTGCGGGAAGCTACCGCTTACAACCTTAGCTTACTTTAGAGAGGGCAGTTTTGGACACTGTAGAGTACCTACTAGCGGAGCTACATTGCGAAATAGCAGTCTACACAGACGGGTCAAAAGCAGCGGAAGAAACTGGAGCTGGAATCTACTCCGTAGATTCAGACGTAGAAGAGTCTATATACGACTACCGGATACAAGCAGTGTCTTCCAATCCGAAGTTCTGGCTGTTCTGAAAGCGGCAGAGCTAATGCGGGTGAGGTCTACATCCGAAAGGGATATAGCTATCTGCGTTGATAGCCAGGCCGCACTCAAGGCACTGGAATCTACGAACATTAATTTTGAATTAGTCAGGACCTGTCGCATAATGCTTAAGGCATAGCTGGATATGAGCAAGCTGATAAGCTTGGGAGAAGGGACGGGGAATTGTTAGAGGGAGGAGAGGTGATTATCAAACCACCTCCTTACATCATAAAGAGCGAAATTAGGAATAAAACAACTAAGGAAGCCGACCGGAGGTGGGCAGGCCTCACCGGTCACGCAGTATCCAAGGCACTTTGGCCGCAATACGACCGTAAAATATCTAGGGAAATCTTCAAACTAGGCAGGGAACATCTCACGACACTCATCGGTTATCAGGGCACTGTCTTCTTAGAAAACATGCCTAAAGGCTCAGGCTGGCAGACTCGGACACTTGCAGATTCTGCAATGACCTGCAAGCCGAGGAGGACATAAAACGTTATACTGTGTGAATGGAATGTGAGGCAATATGTCGCAGTAAAAGGGCATTTCTGTGCATGTACTTCTTTCAATATTTGGAGGAGATAGATAACACCAGCTATAAGGGACTACTTGGTTTTTGCAGGAAAATTAGGGCTTTCTCAAAGGCAAGTGTTTAGGTGTTTTTCTATTGTAGTTCACTGCAATTGGTCTGTAAAAGTGTCTGACCTGTTTTCTTTTGGAGCTTAGCTCCTTGTTCCACCACTGAGGTTGAGACCTCTTAGCCGTTTTCCTCAGTGGACAAACTTTTTCATATGCTTTATTCAAAGTTGTGCATAGGTTGTCCACCGCCCTGTCTATATCCGGGGGATTGGTCATACGAGTTAGCCCCTCCCCCAGGTGTTGCCCTACTATTACCTTGAAGCTTATTTAACAGCGAATCCACTTGTGATCCGATAGGGATGCCTCATCTAAGACCCTCCAATTACAAATTGTGAGAGAATCAGTACAGGATGCTAGAGTGATGTCTAACACTTCCTGTCTGTTTCGGTTTCTTCCCTTCTGGTTCACAGGAAACAGCTGTGAGTTCTCCATCACTGAAATTATTCAAAAGAAAAGCCCTTATATTGTTCTTTATAAGAATGCAAGCCCTGATTTTACCTTCGTTTGCCTTGAAATAAGGCGTGTATTCCCTGATCCTGAGCCCCTGGATGCGGTTTTTACTACTGATCCATGGCTCTTGTATTAGTATGACTGAAACGTCGTGCTTGGTTATGTACTCAACCAACCGCGCCGTCGCAGTCCTACTGTGATGCAAGTTTATCTGCATCACTTCCATCCACATTCGGTTCATCAGCTTCTGCCCCCTTGGTCATGAGTTTAACCATGACCTTCCCCATGCTGTGCCTTACCATCCCCTTCGTTTTCTCGAGGAATGGGAGCGATTCCCTGATTTAAACCTTGTGAAAATCTACTTAACCCTTCATAAACTGTATTAATTGTTACATCGATCATAAACATAGCTCTGTGAGACCCCTTACCTTTAAAGTTATCTTATTTATTCTCTATAAAGATTTTTTTGGAAGAAAACATATAGGTTACTTTGAGGAACATTTATTTTAAACAAATAGAAGAAAAATAATAAAATTCTTTCATCCGGTAAAATCTTGACAACAATTCCCGCAATAGTCGACGCACATGGGACGTTTGCAAGAGGTACATAATAATGTTTGTGTAATCGTAGAAAATCCAATTTTTTGTGGGTTGTTTTTCAGAGTTCACTGAAATACATGGCAAAATATCACCTAAAACGGCATCAATATTCCTTTTTAGGCATCGCCTCAAAGTTGGTACTTCGCTACCATATAACCCAACCAAGGCTCTATCAATTTGCGTGATATCTCTTTCACAAATGCTCCCTTTGTCAATGGTTTTTCTTTATTACGGCTGCTATTACAAAATGACAAATGATGACAAAAAAGTTCGCTATATACACATGCAATATGTCAGAAAAGTAAGATAGAGGCCACGTAACTTAAAAAAATTCGATAGCTTTTCATAAAAATACGTACCTCAGACGCCTCGCACGTGAAATTTCGAAAACTAAACTATTTTGCACCCAACAAACTTGCGCGACACTAAGCGGCGAAGAAAACCCAAGAAAACTACAATAAACAAAAACACACCGTAGCAACAACAACGCACAGAGGTTGGTCTTCTCCTCTCTTCTTCTAATCACCAGTTGGCGGGCCTGTACTCATCGCTCAGTTGGCGGCTCGGCGCAAGCGCAACCGCAAGTCACTTTGTCAATTGGCAAAAATCGAAGTGCAGGTTCACTTCCTGACAGGGGAAAGCAGAAATGTCTTCCAAAGTGGATTATATACGGAGAATTGACTCTCAGAATTCAAAAACTATTCAAACAATCACTTAAAAGAAGTCTGATGATGAATTAGTGGTGTAGTTCGAAATAGGTATCATTCCTACTAAAGTGACTGTGTCTACGTATTGTTATTAATGTAATTCTCTCAAACAATAATTCACTAAGCTTTCTTATTTTTAAGAAGGTACTAAAAGGTACGTGTTTGTATCTCTTGCATACCGCATTCTATGACTGATTAATCAACTGAGAGGGTCTGTGAGACCCATGTTTATGAATCTAGATTTAAAATTGAAGTGCTTTCTCTGGCAATAGGTTTAAAAATTTACGTTCAAAAGGTTTAACTTGAGTGAATAATATGGAATAACACAATTTGTATGCTTCAAAAAGATTTAAACCAGGGTTTAATTAAACCACATTTTAAACACATATCACACCCTTGATAATAAATATCATAAACTTTGTTTTATCAGTAATTATTAATTTATGTTGCTTGAACCACCTCCATAGTACGTCTAAGTCAATATTTGCATCCCAGAATAAACTAAGGTAAATCTTATTCGAATAGGAAAGGGCAGTGTCGTCAGCAAAAATGCTGTAATTTTGCCCCTAAAACGTTTAATAAATGATGAATTAACATCTATCAGAAACAGGATCGGACCCAAGACAGAACCTTGGGGAGCACCTATATTTATCTGGTTTTGCAAGCTTAAAACATTTTTTTCTTTTACTACCTGCTTACGGTTACTTAAATAAGAAGCAAACTACACGTGAGTAAAGCTTCTGAAATTTGAAAAGAAATATTTTTCAAGACATGACTTCAAATATTATCCAAAGAATAAGAATTAGATGTTTTTAGTGACATTATAATTTTATGGATTTCCAGTGAAGTAAACTCCTCAAAGTAAAAACTTTACATTTGAAAATCTTCTTCATGTAAACTGCTGTCACATTGAAAGGTAGAATTGAAATTATTTGAAATATTATGAGAAAATCATATGTTAGAAAAAAAATTATTGAATAAATTAGCTTCCAAAGGATCAGATGTAGTCGAGTTGTCATTGTTTATAATAATACCGAAGTTAGGTTTGTTTTTATTACGTATTTCGTTAACAACCTGCCATTCCTTTTTAGAGTTACCTACCCACGTTTTGAGCTAATTTATTTCTATAATACAAATTTCTACAAAGCGGTATTTCAGTTCTTACCTCTCGACATATATTTTCAATTTTTCCTAATAACCCAATAGTCATCCAAGGCTTAAGACATTTTGATTTGTTGTTATTTTTGAATATACTCTGTTTACAGTTTGTTATATAAAATTGTAACTTGTTAAGAAACAAATCAAACGCTATGGATGGATGAACTGCAGTATATACCTCATCCCAAAACTCTAACTTTAAGTGTGACCGTAAAGCAACAAAATCAATTTTAAAACACTTTCACATCAAATTGTCTCGTTCTGGAAACATTACAATTAAGTTAAATACCTGTCATACTATGATCAGTTATTTTTAAATCATATGCCATTGTTTTATAGCCTATAGGATTGTTCTTATAAAGCCTTATTAATAAATGATCCAAATGATTAAATCGAGTAGGTTGATTTAACACAAACTCAAAACCAAAAAAAGTTTAAAGAAAATTATCGACATCGAGTGAATCACTCAGTATGTTTATATTAAAATCACTTAACAGTACTACATTTTTACAGTTTTGATTGTCCAAATATTCCGAGAATTCATCTAAAAACTGTTTCACTGAACACGTATGTAATCTATAAATACAGATAAAACAATAGTAAACACCAGAAATTTCGAAATTTATTGAAACTTCTCCTCAATGGTTATCCACTGTTCCATGGCCAGGCGACCGCTCGGTGCTTGCTCATTGACGATGGCAGCAAAGAGCTCGTCCTTTGGGCCGAAGATCGGATGCGCCGCAGGCGAAGTAGGTACCAGCCTTTACCTTTTTTGCTGCTTTCAGTTCGACCGCGTCAACAGATCTGCTCCTGTGCCCCCGGTTTGCTTGGTCGGTTTCCTGCACTTAGCAATTTTAGCGAGAGTACCAGCCACCTCGCACTACCCTCGCTTTTAGAGTGAGTGTACAGAAGTGGGAGTACCAGCCACCTCACTTAAGGCTGTGCTAGTGTCGCCCGCGGGAAGGAACAACAAGTTGAGGATTTTGCCCAAGCCCGTGGACAGTAGGCCTGAGTCCATTTAATTTCCATCAGATGGCGCTGGCAACAATAAGTAGTACTATTCAATCCACACCTTTCATATTCCACCCGCAACTTGGTTACCACCCCACTGCCACACAACTTCTAATGTCTTGATGTCTAAGACCATACCCATCGCCACCCTCAGCCATTGACATATACTGATACTATACGTGGACTGCTAGTGAATGTCAGTTTCATACAGATCTGCGAGGAAAAATGAAGCAAACACAGTGCCATCCATTGCAGAAAGATTGCAACTACCCAAAATAACGACTTATTCAAATTATTTCGAACGTTATATAACAGATGGCACACTCAGCACGCAAACAAAATCGCACTAATTGCTCGATGACATTTGAGTGTTATCGTTTCTATCCGCCGGCCGTGAACCAAAAGGGCTAGTGCTTATGTTTGCTTCAACGAAAAATTGGCTGCTAGCAGTCCACCATTCTTTTTAGAAAGCAGTTTCATCCAACCAATTATTGAATCTGTAAAATTAACTTCTTGGCTACGACTATTAATTCAGTAAATACTTATCACTGATCACATATTTATACAGCAATTATATTCTTATAATTTTTATACAATTCTAGCGGACTACACAATTTCACGTTTAATCGGAATGTATTGCATCTTGAAAGCAGTCGCTTTGGTCCACTGTACTTTGTTTATACACCATAAACCGTAAGAGATTTTCCTTTATAATAAATATTTTATTAATTTTATTCTTTTCATAGAATTGTTATAATTGGGCGATGCTCTATAGTATTGACGATGATTTTGTATTCCACAGAGGCCTTATACTTTCGATCGACTACAATCAATTTTTATGTGATTTTTCCATTTTCGTTGAATTGTAAGTACATTTATAATGTTGTAGTACAGCCAGTAAGAAGCATACACATACTAGGTAGTCATAATCAAACTTTAAATTAGATTATACTTTGGGTACATTCTTACGATGAGTATTAAGAATACTCAGTAGACCTCAGGTTTATAAATTTATGATTCTATTTTCATCGTAATTCCCGTTATAGCCCATCAAAGTACGTGACTTCTAATTTGGAGGTGTTACCACTTAAAACACTATAACTTCTAAACTATTATAGGTAGTTTAAGAAAACAATGTTTTGTACATTTGAAAATTTAGTAGTCTCTACAAGTCTTAAGAACTACATCTGTGAAGCTACAAAAAAGTTAAAAACCAAACACCAAAAAGGGTGTTCACGATCTGATAAAAAACACAATTTTACTAGGTCTGTTACACAGAATCGTGATCTGTAAACTCTCGATATGTAAACTTACGAAAAGTGAACTCTCCCAATATTTTCTTGACTTTTCCTTTATTAAAATACCAAAGCAACAAAAATATACCTAACGGCTTTTAACTTTTAAAATGTTTGTAAATTATATCTATAGGTACTGTTGTTTTACTTTCTTTTGTTTTTTTATGCCAATGAATGCCAACTTAACACGTTCGCGGACAGCCAATAAAAGCCTGGTCATGATTTACATGCTTTTCTTAATATAAAAACAGGAGCGCTCGCTCGCATGCGTTGTGTACTTTTCTGAACACCACATATCTTTGACGCCTTCAGCCAGCCCATTTTACCAGTTTCAATGACTTATGGTACTTAACATTGACTCCTCCGCCCAGGACTGCCTATCAGTGCACCGTATAACGGCCAACCATTATTGCCTAGCATTAAAATGAAAAACTTTAATGTATGTATAAAATGACACACTATGCACACTGTGCCATTTTAGACAAAAACTCAGTGTGCCATTTTGCTCAAATGGATATTCTATATAATGGATTAAATTGAAATGTAATATATATTGCACAACACTGACATCTATTAACCCAATACAAATAGTCTATACTCACATTCAGCCACCAACTTAAAAAAAAAAACAGTAAGACAATTATCTTCGACTATGCCGAAGCTCATATAATAAATAAAATAAATAGGTGGCGCAACTGGCGGGTGACACCCAAGGCCTAGCTTCTCGCAACCATTCGTTTTGTGTGAGTTTCTATTTTTGGGACGAATGGAAGGGACCTACAATTTTATGCCGAGTCCGAACAGCTCAATTGAGAAGCTTTTTCATGACAGGCATACTCTCGGATGTTTGTCAGACGTTCGCGAGAGGTGGCGCAGTAGAAAAAACTTTTAAGATGTAATTTGGGTTTTTCCGGGGATCGAACCTGGGATCCCTCGCACAGTAGTCCAACACACTAACCACTGCGCTACTGCGCCGAAGCTCATATACCCTCTTAAAAATAAAAAAAATTGTTTAGTATTAAAAAATGTTAAATTTAATTTTTAACATCAAATAGCTATTTTTTTTTTGTATGGGAGGTACAGACAGACGGCGTGCGTCGCTAGATCAGAAAGTGATGCTGATGAATAATATATATAGTTTGTCATACCTACAACGCCTCCTTATGTAATGTAATGTCAAAGTGAATATACCCTCACCACAGTGTGGTACCGGGTATAATTAACGTTTTAGATAACAAAAACTTGAATTGAATTTTGCACTCCACTACTTTACACCTCTACTGAAAGCCGGCTCGACACAAAATTATCTGCCGGCTGTGATATGATGGCTGGAGCATGTCAATATTTTATTTGTGTAGGTGCTGCCAAGTAAACTAAAGGACTCACTAAAGCTCATAACTTACCTACCCTCTTTTACGTTTTTTTTAAATTTAAAGAAAGACATAACGAGTAAAAATGCGTAACATTTTTTAAGATTTAAAAGTAAAGGAACAAACCCTTTGTATAAATTGTTATACAAGGTATCTACTTACACAAAAATATTATTAAAAATCAATCACAGAGTAAAAGACTAATAACCAATTTTTAAAAGTGGGTGTATACCATGCCCCTGAATGAAAAATCTCAAGTTTTGGACATTTCCCATTGGTTGCACCACAGGATCTAGCATTCTGCCAAATTTAACGATATTACGACGGCAGGAAGTGCTTCATAATTTTGATGATCATCATCTAAGTGAGTCAGTTACGATTTTTGCGATTTTTGAAGTCCTGTATGTTGAGAACCACTAATACTATAGAGATAAAATTTGGTGAGGTGTACCTTTTTAATGATCTCGGTAAATGCGTTAAGGTTGAAGTTTTTGGCTTAATTGGTTCCATATTTCTTAGCCATTTATAGTCGAAAAACAGGTCCCTTAAAAAAGAGTTGCCAAGACCATCCGAGCATTTTAAACTAGCCAACCCTATATATTTCTATTTGCTTCATCGATCTCTATAAAGTTTGGCAAAGTTTCACCCGTTAAATCTACCATACTATAAAAATAAGAATGTTATACTTCTTTTATTTCATTGAAATGGGGTTGCCAAGGCCATCCGACCATTTTAAGAGTGGCAACCCTTTATTTTCGTTAAAAGCACCGCCGTATCTTTTATTTGGCACTAATGGCAACATTTAACTCGATGAACGAAGTTGTAGTCGAAAAACAGGTCCCTTAAAAGGGTATGGTACGTTTTCCCAAAATTTTTTGGCGAATTGACATTTCGCCGGGGTTCACTTCCCGGTTTTTTGTTTTGCGTTTTATTTAATAAGCATTTCGTTGTTTCGCATTTTACGCTTGGCAAGTTTTGTTTTGTTTTTTAATTGATTTCACAAACTATCGCTTCCTAATTTTCATTTCAATATTTAACGACTAAAGCAAAACAAGGAAAAGCCAAATGAATTTTGTGAAATAAGGGTAACCCCCTTAAAAGGGGTTGCCAAGGCCATCTGACCATTTTAAATTAGGCAACCCTATATATTTCGGTTTGTTTCGTCTAGCTCTATAATTTCATGAAGTTTTAACGGTTAACTCGATGGACTAAGTTATAATCGAAAAAATGCACCGGAAGTGACCCCTTTTAGACGTCATCCGACCGAAATATTTTAGGCATCCCGGGTGCGTTTTTTTAGTCTCGAATAGAGCTCTATCGACTAACTGGCATAAGAATCTTTAACTCTATGGGCTAAGTAGTCCGACGGCCGCCACTTGGACTATATGACTTCACAAAAACAAAAACGATTATCGGGGCAGCTCTGTCTTCATATCGCTTAGCAATACTCATATCGCAAAAATTCGGAAAATTTCATTTCTTTTTCTTCAGAGTAACAGCGCCTGAAATTTAAAGAAAGTTTCCTCTACCGTGGGATTGTATTCCGCCTGCTCAAAGCGATAGGCATCCATGTATTAAGCAAATGAAAGAAGTACTAACTCCATTATGTACCGACTTCGAAAAACTGACTTCCCCAATCTACAGCTTAAGGACTTTCTTAAACTCCAGGCATTTTAAACTAAGCAGTTCTTTCCTTACAACCAGCATTTTGCATCACTTTTAACCAATTAATTTGAAACCGGCAGGCTAGCAGCGATCTTAATAATACGACAATCGCAAATGTGTTGCTTATTTTGTAAAGCAAATAAAAGTAAAGGAAATATAAACACTAGCGAACCCCTTGCACACTTCGTAGTGCAAAATAGAAAAATATTATTATTATTATTATTATTATTATTTATTAACAGGTAATTAAAATTACATGGTAATATTAAGATTACTGAGTCTAGCTGCGAAGACTATTGACTCTATGGTTAGTTAGGTTTTATATGGTAAGGTTAGCTCTAGTTACAAAGTTTGATATCATTTCAATGTTGGCAGGACTAGGGTTACTGAGTATTTCGTATATTGAGTTGTCTTTGAATATATTACTGATGATGGGTCTCAATTCGGTACAGTTCTCCAAAATATGCGTTATGTCCAATGCAGTGTTGCAGGTGGTACAGACTGGAGGGCTGTTTTTGGTCAGGAGGTACTTATGAGAAGCTGAGGTGTGTCCGAGTCGTAGTCGCACGAAGTTTGAAATTTGATGTTTGGGGATTTTTGTGGGGTATATCGGGTTCACTCTCTTAGGGTTTACTTTTTTGTAGTGATGGTGGTATAGACTCCAGTCATTTCTGAGTCGGATTTTTGTGGCTTCTTGAGTAAGTTTCAACAAATCTAATTTTGTATATATGTCAAATCTGTATACCGGGGCGTTTTTGGCAGAGTTAGCTGCGATATCAGCGTATTCGTTTCCTTGGATCCCGACGTGCCCAGGAGTCCACATAAGCTTGATGTTGTTTGGCGATTTGATAAGTTGGAGTCTGATTTTTGATATTAGCTCAGTATTGTTGTTAGGGTTACTGATCGCGTTAAGCACCGATATGCTAGAAAAATAGAAAAACCAATTGTAAATTAATTTTAATCAGTCATAAACAGTTTTTATTGTAATGCTCTATAGTAGACAACATTTTTTGTTTTTATAGGAATCGTATTGCCTATCTCTAAAGAATATTCTCGTCTTTCAGGGCAAAGCATAATCAATGTTACAAATTTTCCAGTCTTTGGCTCCCTTGACTGTCGAAGAATAGCGTTTGCAATTTTTATTTTTTATTGTATAGGAGGTGCCACGCCCCTTTGTTCAATTGAAGAATATTCACAGGAACACTCCTGGGCTAATACCTACCTAAGATTATCTGTATATTTGAACTGTATCGATTTCGTGGTTTTTGGGGTACATTATAATATTTTCAATGTATTTTTTGTATAGGAGGTGCCACGCCTTTGTAACTCATGAACCAATACGCATAAAAAGATCGTATATATATATAACGGACATTAATTATACCCCTAAAAGTTGTGGGCGTTAAACACTGTACCATGTTTTATTTCAAAATTTAAACGCAAACTACTTTTAAACAACGTTATAAACTTAACTTTAATTAGGTTGTAAAAACGATACTCGCTTTAGCTATTACAATCGAATCGATATCTATTAATTCAAGTTCAAAGTAAAAGGAAGGGATGGATTTTGGGTGTGGTGAATTTACATTGACTGTGGGGAGAAGGAAGATAGCGCATTTTGAGTTAGTAGTCTAACGTAATATTGATATGACGGAAAAATTGTAATTAAGGATTGAACTGCAAAAAGGGACCTTATACCCATGCCTTATAATATAATTATTCTATATGTCTATATTATATTATTGAAAATAAAACTATAAAAACAAATAATTCATGCAAAATGTGAAATCTTTAAAGGAAACTTTTATTTCTACAGTTATTACACTAATCGGACTGTTCTATATACCACAACGATTGAGGCTTTGGGATCCGTTCACAAACAAGGAAGACGAAAATAATCTTTTAATAAAGCAAATGGTAACGTTTAAGAAAAGGAAAGTTCGAAAATTATCATAGCTTCTTTGTATTACATAGATTTAATAAAATAATACAATAATACAACCTTGCTTGTGTTTCCTGCATTTATTTTCACAAAATGATTACGAAGTATCTTCACAATAATATTGTTCTTTCAGGTAGGTATGCCACGTGTCAATTGCGGTAAATTAGTATAATATTTTGGCTTATTTCCCCACTACGTTTTAGTATAGAGTATTCAATTTTAGACAGTTGCGTAAACGTAGTAAACTTGGTAAGTTTACGACGCACGTGGTAAATGAACTGTCAAAATTTGTATGGAAAATCATTTACCACAAAATGGTAAACGTACTACGCATATTTGGGTGGAAAATCGAGATGGTAAACTTACGACGACGTCATTGTGACTGTTTTGATATAAACGAGCGATTGCTGCCTATTGCACCGAACAGGAAAAAGTAAACGAAACATCAGTTTACCCTTAAGCCTACCTTCGGACGTACTGTAAAATATAGAGATTCTTTTGTAAGTCGAACAACACGCCTACACAGTTTTCCCCTCTCATTACAACCCACAATTGTTTAAAACCAATGTGCACCAGTACCTCTTCTCTATCCTCCCTATTAACCCTTCCACTCGTGCTGTGCATTAGCATTTTAAGGAAACAAAAACCCATTGAGCACTAGTGAATTATAAAAAAAAAAAAAAAAAAAATAATATGCAATAGGAGTTAAAGAACAGTTTTATTTGTTATATAAACGAATATAGTTTGTAGGTAACTTAGCCTTATCGATGTGCTTTCTGCTGCTATCGAAATCCAAGTGACCGAGAACAAGCAAGATCAATTGGTCGATGCACCAAAGCAAAATTCGCCACACAGGCTTTGCACAGGCAATACATTGTTGTTAGTATCATTTAGACGATTACATAGGTCATAGACGATTGAGATTAGAGTAACAATTCAGAGTTTAAGAGAGGTTAAGAGAACATTATTTATAACCATGCAAATAAACATAGATCAAAGTGATTGATAACACTGAAGGTTTAGAAATCAACTGCTTCTCGAATATTCTGGACTCTAACCGAATATTCCAATGCTCCAACCGGAACAATCGAGAATGTTCTGTTTCGTTTTATTCACCATTCGTTGAGTTTCGAATTGTCGAATTGTCGTTGAATAAGTTCATCGGCTTTCCATCAGATGGTGCTGGGGTCAATAAGTGGTACTTTTCAATCCACACTACAATATCCCTCTTAAACTTGTTTGTCCCGAAGAAATGCGTCACATGGACAACTTTGAGTTTGCGTCTTCCTCGTTGGATTCGATAGACGTCGTTGATGCGCTTCTACTCTATAGGGCGCTTCGCAATCTTGTTGCAACTTGGGTAAAATGCCTTTTCTTTTATTGGAATTGTCCAGCCATGCCAGATTTCCTTGCTCGAATCCTGAAATTGTTGCTTTGGCATAGTATCTCGTCTTCATGTGGTCGCTGGCTATCTTGATCTTATCCCCAGTTCTTCGATGCACGTCCCTGATGATTTCTATGAAGTCGGTAACATAATTGTCCAAATTCTTGGGTTCTTCAGTTGTTCGACAAAACAGGATTTCTAAATGTGTATGTCCCGTAGTGTTTATGTGTGTTGGGTATGTATGAATCGGGTAGGCGCTGATTGGCATCAACTTGGCGGTGCCCAGCTGCTGAAACTTTTTCATACACATCAATTGTGCTTATTTTACCTCCGCGTGGTAACCACCGGGTACTCGTCTCGCCCATCCGGGCTTGGCTTGCTAAACTTATAAGCGCGAGTGTTGAACACGAAGAAAATAGCAACACTATAACGCTCTGTCGGAACTGACTGTCTGCTCGAGTCTCAGAAGTCTAACATGAGCCCCTCAGAAAGAGGACGTGCGGCGTAAGAATTCACGCGATTGAATCAACGGTGACGTCAACAGTTGGCATGGCAGATACTTTAATGAGCTACATATTTGGAGCTGAGGTCATTAAGGATTTTTCAATACTAGTCAGGGTGTTGAAATAGAGATGGTGGCGGAAGAGCCCTTAATGGGTCAACGGCAGCACTCAAATCCCCGAAGCGGGTTACTGACTCCGGAATATCCGGCCCATTTCGTCCAAGGGGTCACAGAAAGGGCCAGGCCCTCCAGGTTGGGGGTTGTGCGTGGGGTTAACTACCCAACCACGGAAAACACCGCCAGTTACGAAGCAACCAAAAGCCTCCGATATGGATGGATTTACTGTTGACGACCCTGCAAAACGAAAAAAGGACAATGACTTTCGGATCTGCACGTGGAATGTTCGAACCCTGAACAGACCGCGTGCAGCCGAACAATTAGCGGAGGCCCTAGACTGCTACAAAGCAGATATCACCGCCATCCAGGAAGTGCGGTGGAATGGGCCCGGCAAAAGAAGGATGAAAAACTGTGACATCTACTACGGTGATTGCTACAGAGAACAGAAGCAGCGTCTATTCGGATGCAGATTCGTTGTAAGCGGCAGACTTAGGCAAGAAGTCTTGAGCTTTCGACACGTTAGTGAACGCCTTACAACTATCCGCATCAAGGCTAAATTCGCCAACATCAGCCTGATATGCGCTCACTCCCCCACAGAAGATAAGGACGATGCTACCAAAGAATGTTTCTATCAGCTCCTCGACAAAACATATGAGCAATGTCCTAAGTACGACGTTAAAATCGTCTTAGGTGATTTTAACGCCAAAATAGGAAAGGAGGACATCTTTGGTAGCACAATCGGAAAGCACAGCCTACACGACACCACGTCTGGAAACGGACTTAGACTAATTGACTTTGCTGCGGGACGTAATGCTACTATAGCAAGCACACGGTTTCCACACCTCAACATTCACAAAGGAACATGGCGGTCACCAGACCATCAAACGGTCAATCAAATTGACCATGTTGCGATCGACGCAAGGCACTCCTCCAGTATTCTAGATGTCCGAACTTTCCGAGCGGTCAACATAGATTCGGATCACTATCTTGTTGTAGCCAAGGTACGTATGCGGACATCCCAGACACCACAACAACGAGGAAATACTGTGAGAAGATTCAACGTTGAACGGCTACAAACGCAAAAAACCGCCAGAATCGAGAAGTCCTGTGCAGCCAGCATCAAGTGCTGAAGCTGAAGACCATTGGCATCGATGCCAAGAAGCCATCAGAAAAGCCGCGACTGATGTGCTAGGTTTCACCCGACCACCACCACGAAACCCTTGGATTGATGAAGAGTGCCGGGAAGCACATGCAGTAAAGCAACTGGCCTACAAAGCGGCGCTGCAGAGAAGGACGATAGCAGCTCGTGAGCTCTACGAGCAAAAAAGGAGGGAAGAACACCGGCTTCTCCGGAGGAAAAAGAAAGAGCATGAGAAGCGCGCGATCGAGGAAATAGAGAGGTGTTACTCCAGGAACAATGTTCGGAAGTTCTACCAAAAGGTAAAAAGAACGTGTCACGGGAACAAGGCCCGAACAGAGACCTGTAGAGACGAACAAGGAAACCTTGTAGTGGAGTCACAGTCGGTGCTGAGGATATGGAAAAACCATTTCTGCAGACTGCTAAACGGCGAAGACGACACAAATTCCGCTGTCAGGCAGAATGAACCATTTAACCTGGGCGATGAAAGCCAAGACTTCCATCCACCTGACCAAAATGAGGTAAGGATAGCAATATCCAAGCTGAAATCAAACAAAGCTGCAGGACCGGACGGTTTATCGGCCGAGCTTTTTAAGGCAGCAGGGGATGACTTGGTAGAGAGCATACACCAACTCGTTTCTAAAATATGGTCAGAGGGAAGTATGCCTGATGAATGGAGCCTCAGCATTGTTTGCCCAATCCATAAGAAAGGAGACCCTTTAAACTGCGCCAACTATAGAGGCATCAGTCTCCTAACATCGCTTACAAAATTCTGTCTGCCGTACTGTGTGAACGCCTGAAACCATTTGTCAACGAACTGATTGGACCCTATCAGTGCGGTTTTAGGCCCGGTAAGTCCACAACCGACCAAATATTCACACTACGGCAGATCCTGGAGAAAACCCAAGAAGTCCAAATCGATACTCATCACCTATTTATCGATTTTAAAGCCGCATATGACAGCATTTATAGAGACGAGCTATACAGAGCCATGTCTAGTTTTGGCATCCCTGCCAAACTTGTCAGGTTGTGCAGAATGACGATGGAGAACGCTCGCTGCTCCGTAAAGGTCGGAAACAATCTCACCGAGACCTTTGATGTCAAAAAAGGATTTAGACAAGGTGATGCGCTGTTATGTGACTTTTTCCACATCATTCTTGAGAAAATTGTGCGAAACTCGCAAGCCAACACCAGGGGCACAATTTTCCAAAAGTCTGTGCAACTACTTGCATACGCTGACGACATCGACATCATTGGCAGAACACAGCGAGCTGTCACTGGTGCGTTTGCAAGTATCAGTACAGAGGCGGCAAAAATGGGTTTAGTGGTGAATGAGGGCAAAACGAAATATATGCTGTCAACAAGAAGGGACACACAACATCGACGAATCGGACAGAACGTCACGATAGACAGCTATAACTTTGAGGTAGTTCGGGACTTTGTCTACCTCGGCTCCGCTATTAATTCTGAAAATGACATCACATCAGAAATCAAGCGAAGAATTACACTTGCCAACCGCTGTTACTTTGGCCTCAGAAGGCAATTGATTAGTAAGGCCTTGTCGAAAAACACCAAGGAGACTCTATATAAGACCCTCATCATCCCTGTCCTGCTTTATGGCGCAGAATCATGGACGTTGTCAAAAGCGGATGAAGATCTCCTTGGGCGCTTCGAACGCAAAACTCTTCGAGTGATTTTCGGTCCCGTTTGCGTTGACGGGCTTTGGAGGAGGAGATTTAACAGCAAACTCTACCAGCTGTACAGCGACATCGACTTGGTCAGAAAAGTATGTATCAGTCGACTAAGATGGCTAGGACATGTAGAGCGAATGGACACCAACGCTCCGGCCCGAAGAGTATTCGATTCCAACCCGGAGGGACAACGCAGTAGAGGAAGACCTCCCCTTAGGTGCCGCGCACAAGTGGAAGGGGACCTCAACCAACTTGGAGTGCGCAACTGGAGGCAGTTAGCCAAAGGTCGTGCTAACTGGAGAGGCGTGTTGGTTGAGGCCCAGGTCCACCCGGACTGTAGCGCCATCTAAGTAAGTAAGTAAGTATGTCCCGTAGTGTTATGTACAGCATTGCGATAGGCTAGTGAAACATTGAAATATGTTTATCCCAATCCTAAATTAGAAGTTGTGGCCTACAGCCTTAGATAGGTGTTCATTCAAGGTTCTGTTGAAGCGTTCTACCATCTCATCTTCCAATGGTACACCAAATCTGCTCACACAGTTGAAAACAATCTGCTCTATAACGGTTTTGGCTTCTTGATTCGGCATAGCAAATGCTTCTGGCCACTTACTGAAGTAATTCATAACCACGAGGATATAACGATTTCCGTTAATCATTTCAGGAAACGGTCCGGCAATGTCTACTGCAATTCTTTCGAAATGGGCTCCAGCATTGTATTGGTGCATTTTGCCTTGGGTTTTCACTCTCGGTCCTTTGCTGGCCGCACACGTGACGCACTTTCTGCACCAGTTTTCTACATCATCCCTTTTCGAGGGTCTTATTCATTCCCAAGTGGCCCCCGGATACTCCATCATGCAGTTCTCTTAGCACTTCGCTTACTTTCGACCTGGGAAGAACAAGCTGCATCACGAACGACTTCCCATCCGAGCTTTCCCATCTTCTCCTTAAAATGCCGTCCTGCACATGAAGAGAGTCCCATTGCGCACAGTACGCCTTCAGCTCGGGGCTCCTATTGGATATCTCCTGCTAGTCTGGTTTTCCCTCATGGTCCTTCCAGGCGAGAATCGGCTCGATATCCGGATCTTCCCTTTGAGCCTCCCGGATCTCTCTCGCTGTCCAGCCACCAATGGGCTCAGCTCTCAGCCTGTTTACAGAAACGGCTTCTTTTTCCTCCTGACGCACGCAATGTTTGTAATCGACTTTGCAGGGTCGGCGGGAAAGAGCATCTGCATTAGAGTGAAGAGTTCCCTTTCGATACTGTATTTCGTAGTCATACATCTGCAGCCGTTCGATCCGCCTCGCGACTTGTCCTTCAGGATTCTTAAACTGCAGCAGCCACTTTAAAGACGCATGATCGGTGCGAAGAATAAATTTGCTCCCGTAAAGGTACTTGTGGAAGTGTTTTGTCGCCAGGATAATGCGAGAAGTTCCCGTCGGGTTACACAGTAGTTCCTTTCTGGCTTGGAGAGAACTTTGCTGAAGTAGGAAACTACTTTCTCTTGGCCATCATGCACCTGGGAAAGGACGGCTCCAACTCCCACATTACTAGCGTCTGCGTCCACAATAAATGTTTTTCCAGGAGTGGGGTACGCTAGCATGGGGCGTCACAAAGTTGCTGCTTAAGTTTTCCAAAACTCCTTTCGAACTCACCCGATCATTTGAATTGTTTTCTTTTTTCTGTCAGTTGATGCAAGCTCTTGGCAATCCCGGCAAAGTCCTTCACAAACCGTCTGTAGTAGGTCGCAAGTCCCAGGAAGCTCCTCAGTTAATGTTTTTCCTTGGGGAACCCGCCAGTTTTTCACTGCATCGACTTTCTCCGGATCAGTCCTGACTCCTTCGGAAGAGATGATGTGCCCGAGATACTTCACTTCTGGCCTAAAAAGAGCACACTTTTTCGGGTTCAGCTTGAATTGCGCACCTCGCAGCCTCTGGAACACTTCCTTCAAGTTATCTCGATGTTCTTCGAATGTTTTTTCCTACCACGATGACATCATCTAGATACACAAAACAAGTTTTCCACGTTATCAGCGAACTCGTTGATTACGTCCCACGCCATGGCTTGCTTTTCCTGATTCAACTCACTCTGTCCAAATATATTCCTTTTTATCTCTGCCATTTTTGGTAGGATCCTCATTGGATAATTTTGTGACGCACTTTCCGATCACCTCCCCTCGCTTAAGTTTCAGGCTGCTATGCTCGACATTTAGGACTCGTACTGGAACCATGTTGTTTTTAGGTTCTACAAGCATCTTACCAACGACGTAGTTTTGATAATGATTTTCTGGATCTGACTCAACTAAGTAGAATCGGTGGCTCCCAGGATCACCTTCCAGCTTTGTCCAAATAAGTGTTTCTGAAGAAGGTGGTAATATTTCGTCTGCACTGATAACTGTCCTTAGAGCTGTGACATGCTCGTCCCCGTAGATCATGGGAATATCGACGTTCCTGTACTTTAGTACTTGCAAGCCGATGTCAAGTACTACATCATGCGCCTTCATAAAGTCGATTCCGATTGCATTCGTCACATATATCGGCCACTAGGAAGGTATGGGAGAAGACTAATCCCGCAAGATTTATTTTTAGCAGTACTTCTCCATACACCTTCGCCGTTGCTCCAGTTGCTGTTTTCAGACAATAGCTGCTGCTCTTGTGCAGCCATGATTGGTCCCTCCTTATAATGGAAGCGGTGGCACCGGTGTCGATGGTGGCCACATTCTTTTTCTGGCCGATTTGGGCTTCTACTGGCAAACTCTTGTTACCTCGTTTGGTCTGGGAAACCTGAATTGCCCCGCGAAGTTGGTTCTTACGCGTTTCCCGACTGATAATTTTGAGATGAGTCATCCGCTGGACGCTCAGATGCCCCTTCGTTACGATTTCTACCATTTCAGTGCGGACAACTAGCCTGTCTGGGTGAAGCTCTGCACTGTCGCTGTAGGTGTCCTATCTTGTTGCAATTTCAGCACCGGATCGGTCCTCTGCGAGCACTGTTTCGTTCTACGACTTCTGCCTTTTGGCACGAGCATTCGACGGTTGTTAACTCTCTTACGCGGTGAAACCCTTGTGATGCTTGCTCAGCAGCTTTCATAGTTAGGGCAAATGCCAGTGCCTCAGGGAGAGTTTTCTTATCAGCCATTCGTACAGCCATTTGCGATTAGTTGTCTGTCCACTATGGCTTGGATAAACGCCTCTACAGTCATTTCGTTGATGACATCCTCGCCGGCATTAGGATACGACAAATGAGCCAGCCGTTCGATATCCGCTTGCAACTGCTGGAGCGTTTCTCCCCGCTTCTGGATTCTACTGCGCAGTTGTACCCTGTATACTTGCTGCATGTGGTCATCACCAAAGCACATAAAATACGTCGTAGTTGCATTGTTTTTCTTCGGAGATAGTTTGAAGCAACTCTGCAGCTGTGCCTCGTAGTGCTAGCGACAGTGCAATGGACTTTTCCTCGTCGTCCCACCTGTTGGTCATTGCAGCTGCTTCGAACTGCCGCTTATAAATTGGCCATAATGTTTTACCACCGAAAACAGGCGTAAGGCGTCTGTTATAGCTATCAGTAAAATGCATCCGTAAAGGCACCAAGTGACAAAGAACAGAAACAGAATTCCATACATTTGCAACAGAAACAGAATTAGGAACAGAACATTTTTTTTAGCAACAGAATTTAGCGACAGAAAAATCCCTGTTTGATGACAGAACGTAAACAACTCTGTATTGATTGTTTCTGTTACTGCGAGCGACAGAAATGCAATTTATCGTGGGAGGGAGGTTTTTTGTTTGCGCTGAATAGACGGCAGCATGTTTTTCTGGATCTGTTTCAGTTTTGTGTAGCTGAACGAACAACGTAAACAAAACCAACATTAGGTTCATTCGTTTACTTTTAGCAAATCTCAAAAATCGAGAGAGAAATCTCTCAATTTCCAGAGAAGTACCTGACCAGGTTTTCTTACGAAAAGTTTAAGAAAAGTCATTTCGATATTCGTAAAATAAACGTTAACGGCAGAATCTACAAAATAAGTTGGATTTGAATTTTTTATAAGCTAAAATACCTATTAAACCTACCATTTTGAATGCGCTGATATGTTCTAGGAGAACATTCAGTTACAACTTCTTCCTCGGACATGGTTGAAGACGAAAATAAATGAAGTTTTATTTGTCAAACTTTTGAGATGTCACTTAGATGACAGTTTTCATTTTTTTTCATTTTTCAGTAAGTCGAAATTCGGCGAGTAGAAAATTATGAAAAAATGAAATTTTCAATTTACTCAGTACGTGGTCGCATTCGCACAGTTTCTTAGCAAATTTTTAATAATTTTACGTTTGCAAAAAAGTACCCGAACGAACCTATTTACTACAGAACGAAAAAGATTTCTGTTCTGTTCATTGTCACTTGGTGTCTTGTCGTCTTGTGAAATTTAAGGCTCCTTTGACCCATTTTACACGCACCGACTTTTGTCTTAAGACTAGAGAATGTGTTTGTAAAGGGGATGAAAAGTGCAGGGGATAGCCAAACACGGATGGGCCACGAATTACCATTAGATTCTTGTGTTTTCTTTTCGCTCTCTTTCGTAATTTTCAGCGTTGCTTTTTTCTTAAACCGTACTCGGTCGAGCAAAAAGTTTACGAAAACTCATCGATGCATTCACTCGAAACACCAACTAATTTTTGTTTGGCGTTTCAATTTACTGTAAAACTAGCTATGAAATGTTTGTGGCGACTAGAATTTTATTTTAGTAACTAAACTCCACTCGTATTGACAAACAAAATGAATTAAGCTACTTGATAATTGTTAATTTATGGTTAAATGCATAAAATAATTAACATAAGCAAAAATCAAAGTCAAAACATCTGAAACTACCATTTATGGTGGATTTACTTTACCACGCCACGCAATTTTGCATGACTTCAGAGAGATAGATCCGTTTTTCAACAGTCAAGGCTAATGATATGTAAGAGTGAAGCGAATTTCTTTATCCTATATTGGAATCGGAAATTCGCACCCCCAACACACCGGTGCAAATATCCGACAATATATCTGAAATTCGCACCAAGCGCGAATTACTTTTTAACATATTGAAATCGGAAATCCTGCCAAAAAAACATATCTTTTATTTTTTTGACAGCTGAAATTTAATTTTTCACCACGATAGTGTCAGAAAATTATCCGAGGATAATTATTTATCCAAATTGACAAACGTCCTAAATGCTATAAGCTGAGCAATATAATTACCATTTTTTATAAACGATATAAATGTGGTCTTCATGGGCAATTTTCATAGAATTCCATGTTATGCATTATGAATGGCTTTATCGCAAATCGTAAATAAATTAAGCTGTACCCCGTGTTTCAATATCCGCTAAATAAATTTTTTTTTCATCTTGACTCTGTCAAACTGTCAAAATATTATCCTTCGTTGACAGCTAGACAATAAACTTTTTGTAACTTTGTTTACATAATTGTCTTCTGCTGTGAATTTCCTATAGGACAAAAATAAAATACTCAATTTCAGTTGAATAAAAGTTCGAAATTAGATAGGTATGGGTGGTTTTATGTACTTCATGTTTCTCTTTTTTAATGTACCTAATTAAGATTGAATGAGACACGGCTCACGACACGGCCAAAATAAAATAGGTAATTGCTGGAGCAAAGGAAATAGGTAAATGGACATCAATTAAGTAAGTACCTACTCGCAGTCGCAGTCGAAGCAGTCAATACACAACATGGGAACATGGCAATTCTGAAATTTAAGGCATATGGGCTGGCGCTGTGCAATCGCAAGGACAAGGACCTATACCTACCTATATGTATTCAGGTACTTTTGATTTACTTACGAAATACAGGTCGTAATATATTTACATGAAGGATGTAGATATCCCTGGTAGCTCTCTTCATGCCATCTGCTTTTTTCATTGTTTTCATACATATACATGCAACTTGTACAAATGCCTTTATTCATCCAAAGAAGCATCTTCGGCATTCAGTTGGCACGGCGGCGCACGGGAAACTCCAACGATTGAATGCAAAATGAGTAGGTATTTGTAGGTAAAGAAACCAGCTGGCACGCACACATTAAAATTTATTTTGAGTGTGTGCGCTGCGCTGCCGTTGCTATGCTTACTATTTCCATTACCATTCCATCCCTAACCCTAGGTACTTTAAATTTTTACTTGAAATTGTAAATATTTGAGTAGGTTGGGATACTGTATTGTATACACTGTATACTACTACACAACTGCTATATACATTATAGATTTGTCAGATGGTTATATACTATGAACTATGCCAATGCGGCTCAAAAAAATACACTACTGCAACGATTCTCATGTTGTGATGAAGAAACAGAAAGCGTATAGGGTGTAATAACTCAAATCATCGTTTGGTTAAATAAAAGTATGACCGGATACTTTCGAAAGTGATTGCGTTAATCGTAAAACGTACAAAAATATGAAAAAACGGAAAATATTTATAAAATATAAGCGAAAGTTCGATTGTGTTAAATAAAATTAAAAATTTATACGGCAATTGAAGTGATAATATATTTTTACTTACTGAATACAGTACATATTTATGATTATCATGGATGTCCCCTTGGAGGAAACGAAAGATAAGCTAATCAAGAAAAAGCGCAACCATATATTAAAAAGGATAAAAAAACATTTCGGAATTGGTTAGTATGTTATAATACGCTTGGATTTTAAATCAAACATTAATTATTCTCTGCATGAAAGCACATACATGCCTTCTTATTTACACAAAAGTATGTACCTCCTCAATGCATTTGGATATTTTTGGAGCACAAAAAAAAAAATGAAGCATGCAGGGAAAATTTGTGTTTTTGCGTTAATAAAACATCTGCTGGGTGGCTGTGTTACCTTCACTTAGTATGTATATAATAAATTTGTTAGCATCTTGAAAAGAGAAAATTAAGCATATTAGGTAATATTTCATTCTACCAAGACCTCACGAATTATAATTTAGTTTATCTAGTTTAGTTTTCTGTATTTCAATATAAATGTGGTATTGGTTATATCTTTGTTTCTGTTTCACTCGGTAGTATAATTCAATATGTATTACCAAAAATAGTTAATTGGTTTGGTTATATTATGTGTCTGTTATCCGGCTTCCTGCTACAGGAAGAGAATCAGCGCTTTGGCTCCTAAACTAAACTAAAATAAGGCTGGTGTGGTATCTTTCAAGTACATAAATATCTACTCACTTACAAAAACTGGAGCCACGAGAAAAAGAAAACCGTAAACAAAAATATAGCTGAAATAAACTTACAATATTTAAACCTATTATTTGTCTCACAGGATGTGTTTCTTTTAAACAGTGCAAAAATCTGTTTCTTTAATACCTACCAATCTAGTATAGGTTAGGTACTGTTTGTATAGATACCTCAATTTTGTTGTTCTGTACAACTACAACCCCCTACTATTGCATTTTTTCTAAATGCTATCATCGTATCTACATATTTTGGTCGTTCGGATTTCTAAGTTTACGACAATAATTTATTTAGTTACTTTTGAAAAATCTATTTGTTTCGCTTGCTCCTAAAAAATCTGAATTTCTTGCAGCCATTCTATTTTGAGTCGTTCTTTTGGAACTACATAAATATACTTGCTCATCGTAACCCGAGGAAATCAATTCGGGCATCATTGTATCGTATTCTTAAAGTTTCGTAGGGTCTCAATGTAGCCTTCTTACAAGTGAGTGTAATTTTGATACATATACATCAAAAAACAGCCGCAGGTACATTTAAGATTTTCCGGGCTTCGTATCTTAGGTCGATCTTGCGGATGCATTTCTGTTCATTTTAAGGTTGTTTGTTAATTTATTCCCTAATTTCTATTTGATCACTTCGTATCCCTAAACTATTCAAGTTTAACGCATTTTCAAAATCAAAAGAGGTTTAGCTAAAAACAGTAGTTTTCACCCACATCACAAAGACCTTAATGTCGTTTTCCATTGGTTTCACTCGGGGATTCACTCATTCCGAAATCCAATGGTACAAGAAAACTGCTTCTGGGTGACTACACTCACGTATTGGTGAAACGTCAAAAATTATTGTATGGCTGCTGCCAGCTGTCTTGTATAAAATACATAAAATGCACTTGTGTAAGTGCTTCTTGAGTGGATTCTGACTTGAAATCGAGAAGCGAAATTCTCTCCTCAGAATCAACAGAAGATTATTTTTTGCGCCAATGGAACGGTTTCAGAAGTGATTTTCTTGATTCCGGATGCTCCCGGACGCTTCTTTTTGCCCAATGGAAAACGACATGTCTTAAATCACCATACAAAAATGGTGTCTACTACTATTAAAAGATTTGTTATTCTGCTATATTTTACAGTGACGAACTTCTTTTTTGATCATGTCCGCTTCCCTTTGAGGCAAACAAAATCTACCTAACTGGGGCCGTGGCTCTCAGAAACAACCAAGACATCAAGACAGATGTGTGAAACCTCCACAGCAGTAGTTTGTAGCATGAACTAGATACTTATATCTAGTCCCTTCCAACGATTTCTATAAAAGCTGCATGGACGAGAAGGAGGAAGAGACTATTCTTCGCCTCCTTTGTACGTGCCCATCCCTCTCATCTCGCAGAGAACTACATCTCGGGGAATATTTCTTCGACTCGTTCGCTAATATTTATCTTAAACTGCTTTCAACGCTTTATTCTCAGCTCCTGCTGGTTCAACGGGTAGCTGAAAGATAATTTTTGATCCTGTGGTATCACAATGCGCCTTCTTTGGCCTAAGTGTGGCTGCATGTGCTGCGGCCAGCCATCCTAAAATAGCCCAGATACTGATATCACAGCACTCGCTGTTTCCAAAAATGCATGTGATTTGTTAATTACATTATATCCTGATATGTTTTGGAAGAAGGACCGATGTAATATTTTAACTTTAGTCCATGGCAAAGGAA
This sequence comes from Cheilosia soror, assembly GCA_949372485.1. Taxonomy (NCBI): domain Eukaryota; kingdom Metazoa; phylum Arthropoda; class Insecta; order Diptera; family Syrphidae; genus Cheilosia; species Cheilosia soror. The sequence goes on from OX443562.1 coordinate 36,567,925, forward strand.
ATCTTTAATAACTTTAGTTGCTTTCCTTTCCACCTCTAGTAAAAGAAGACGGCACGCTAGCAATAACACTAAAGAAAAGGCAGATCTCTTCGCTAGCATATTTTTAGAGAATTTCACCCTAGATTCTGCACAACTAGAGCTACCAAATATCCCGAGGTTGCAAACATCAATGGCAGAAGTGAAAATTCGGCCTTAAATAAATTAACGCATCCTTAAAGAACTTGATCGCAATAAGGCAACGGTACCAGACGGAATCCCGGCTGTACTTGCACCTGTACTATGTAAACTGTTTAGCGCGTCGTATTCCAGAAGACGTTTCATTTTTCCTGGAAGACCGCTCGCATTCAACCTATTCCAAAGAAAAGGAGGAAATGTCTACCACAAAACTATCGTCCAATTGCGTTACTTTCAATGCTCTCAAAAATAATGGAAAAGGCAATTAATGTCCAAATAATCAAATATCTAGAATACCACCGAGAATAAGAATAATAGAATAAGCGACGGATTTAATATCTACAGCTTTGCTGATGACAGCACTCTTATATCCTCTATCTCGAACAGTGGACCTGTGAATGCGGCTACATCACACAGTCAGATATGTGAACAAATTAGTTCTCTAATTGATGATCTGGACAAAATCTTGAAGTGGGGAAAAGACAACTTGGTTGTATTTAATGCAAACAAGACACAGCTCACAACATTTTCCAGGAAAAATGCATCAACAGTTCCTCAGATCCAAATGGATGACCATCCAATCCAAGGACTCAATGCACCTTCTAGGAGTCACAGTCAATTCAGGAATCACATGGCAGGACCACATATCCTATATCGCAAGATCGGCGTCCGCTAAGTTGTGTTACCTATTTAGAGCAAAGAGGTACTTTAGCGCCAAGCAACTTCTTATTCTCTATAAAGCACAGGTTAGACCAGGCCTGGAATATTGTTCACATTCACTTAACCTATTTCGCAGCATACAGAGAGGAGCAGTTCGATTTATTGGAGACCCTACACTCACATCGAATCTACTATAGTTGGTGAACAGAAGACAAGTTGCTGACCTATGATTGTTCTATAGGTACTTCCATGGTAAATGTTCCGAGGAACTCGAGGACATTATCCCTCGAAATGCAACTTTTGGGCGCCCCACAAGACAGGCTGCTAATACTTATGCATGACCATACAGTACACTTGACAACCACGAGGACTTCAACTTTCCAAAACTCCTTTTGTTACAGGATAAGCAAACTTTGGAACTCGCTTCCTGGTTTAAGTGCAGAACTAACATACATCTTCAAGCATCTCGGGGCGCTGATGAAGCGTTATAGATTCGGCTTTTCCGGGCGAAATATTTAACAACTGTTCACCTGTTCTTTTTTCCCCGGCGGATTCCACGATAGGGGTGATTAAGTTTTTCAGCTATCCTCTTCATTCTTTGTTATGCTTACATTGTTAAAGTATACAAAGACTCTTGTCTTTTATCATTCAAAACATGAGACTTAATGGCTCCCCACATTGCTTTGTATATAAAAATTCAATATCGTCCATCTCATCTCGTGAGATTACAAAAAAACAACCCCGAAAAAAATTAAATGTAAAATTTTCGCAAACAATTAATGTCCCGGACAATAAATTGTGTGCGAAAAGAGAGTGGTGAATTGTATCAAGCAATCTGCCACAATTACCCACTTTTTTGCCATCATTTCTCAGCAGCAGCGTACTGAAAGACGAAAAAGAGAGCGTAATTTTTTGTTCATAATTTCGTTCTGTCACTTTTGTATAGGCGTGAATGTCATTATAAAACCATACTTTGAGTATTGCGCTACAATTTTATTCCTCTGCTGCCAGAGTTCAATAGCGAGGCTACAAAAGATGCAAAACCGAGCAATGCGAGTCATTTTGAGGTGCAGTAGATTCACACCAATTCGCTGGATGCTGCAGGCCCTAAATTGGATGAATATAAGGCAGAGGATGGACCTAAGTGTATTTGTTTTTGTCTTCAAAATTATAAATCGAAGCACTCCCCAAAACTTGTCAGGAACGGTAGCATTGGTTTCGGAGAGTCAGCCTTATTACCTGAGAAATACGGGGGATTTACGAATCGGGTTTGCGACCAGGGCAGCGACGCAAAATAGTATAGTGTTTAAAGGCTTTCAAAAATTCAACTTTCGCGCAAAATAAAACCTGAAACCTCTTTAAACCGATTTAGAACCAGTTGCAGCCGATATATACTCTGTTCCTCTTAACATTTTACAATTTATTTATTTTTTTCTGTTTTGTTATTAAGCAATAATTATTTATTTTTGTAAATTATTTATTTTTTGCTGTTATCTATTATAGTCTAGTAATTGTTAAGATGTATTATAATTAGTTTATATTTTATTATATTTGCCCAAATTTAAATTTAATTGAAGGAATATTGTGAATTTTCTTTTGTAAGCAAAAAGTAATCTTTTTTACTAATAAAGAATCAATCAGTCAAAAACCTCACATTCTCGCTCAATAATTCAATATCGAGTCGCCGTCTAGAAGTTTCCCTTCAAAAAGTTGTATGCTGATTTTTTAAATATTGAGAAAATACATATTATGTATATAGTTCATTTACGCTCCATCTCACTTGAATACGAACAGAAATTTTGTTGTTTTATTTTTACGATATTTTTCAAATCCTTCGCTAATCCAAGAAAAACCAATTTCACAAAGAATGAAGGATATATGTATTATGTTTATATTGTAGAAAAAAAATGGAATTAAGTTGATAAATGCAACTTTTATGACGTTTTTCCCAAAAAAGGTCATAAAATTTACCTGTTATTTTTGTATTACTTGATTACGAACAGTGGCTTAATGAATCAACCTGTTACCTTAAAAGGTAAAAAAAAAATACAAAATTTGTTTGTATAAATAAATGTTGGTTTTATTCAAAGAGTAGCAATAGTAGCAAAAACACAAATAACATCTTAAGGTTTTTTCTACTGCGCCACCTCCCGCGAACGTTTGACAAACATCCGAGAGTATGACTGTCCTGAGAAAGCTTCTCAATTCAGCCGTTCTGAGTCGGCATAAAATTGTAGGTCCCTTCCATTCGTCCCAAAAATAGAAACTCACACAAACAAATGGTTGCGAGGAGCTAGGCCTAGGGTGTCTACACGCCTGTTGCGCCACCTATTTTTTTTTTTTAGCAATAGTTTTTAGTAATGGGTTGGGTACTACCTCCTGATCGCTAATTCACTTCAAGTAGCCTGGTGTGTAGAGATTTAAAGAGTGCTGTCAAATAATCTAGCGAAACTTCGGACCAGGCTCGTTTTCTGGCTTCAGTAATTTCTTCGGTTTCATGAAGAAATTCATTATAACGATTTCTTGAAAGCCAACCCCACACGTTTTCAACGATACTCAGGTCGGCTGAATATGGGGGCCATGCAAGTAGGTTTACATTTTGGTTTTGAATCCAGGCTTTTGTTGTATCGGTGCATTGTCTTGTTGAAAAGTCGATCGCTGACCACCAAATATCTCCGAAAACTGCGGAAAGCTCTTTTCAGTATCGATTTGTAAGTGATTGCCGTCATTTTGGAGCTTTGGAAATCCAGCTTCACAGTTCCGTAATAGCTTATTGCTCCCCATACCACTACACCACCTCCTTTGCTGTGCCGCTTTTGAAGATGTATTTCTTCTTTTCTCAAATCATGGAAATAACAACTGTATCCGTCCCCATAAATTTTTTTTTCATCAGAAAAGACGACGGTATTCCACTCTCGATTTCACATGACGTGACTTGTTACAAAATCAAGGCGCTGGATTTTACGTGCCGCATTCAACGGTGGTTTTCTCTTTATTTTTTCATGGCCAATATGGCTGGCTTTCTATATCACGCAATGAACAGTCGATCTGCTAGCTGTAGCTATAGTTTCTGCCTTAATTTTACCTGCCTTAATTTTACCTACGGAGAGCCTTGAATTTGAAGCAGCTCTCAGTATCGTCCGCCTTTCCTGACATGTTGTTGCCTTGCTGACTCTTCCTTTGCGGTTTTTCCATACTTCTGCAGGTCTTTAATAAAGCTGTGTACAACAGTGGCGCCTATTCCAATCTTGCTGGCTATAAAACGGATGGATTTTAATTGTTCCCGTAAGCTCGAATTTGGCCTATTTCCTCCTTGGTTAATGTCTTTCCTTTACCTTAGTTGTGGATTGTATGAAGTTACTTCTTTAACTAAGCTCCACAATACTCGATGTATCCTCTTATTTGATTTAAAACATGGTAACAGGTAGAATAAGCCACTGTTTTTTTATATATATATATGTATATAATTAACACGCGCTAAAGAGGTTATGACTACTCTTATGGTGTAATGTACACAGCGCTGGCATTAAGGAAAATGGGATAGAGAAGATAGGAGATTCCGATGCACATTGGTTTTAAATGTCTGTAAATTGTATTGAGGAGGAAAGACAGCTGGGCAAGGCATTCCACATTCGTGTTGTACGGCTTATAAAAGAGTCTCTATATTTCATAGTACGCCCAAAGATAGGCTGAATGGTAAACTGATGGGCATTCCTAGCGTGGCGAGTATTGCGGTTGAATTGCTGAAGAGAAGGAATGCAGTTGGCAATTTCGTTTGAGCACTGTTTGTTAAAAAACGATAAAACAGTGACAAAGTAGTAACGTTTCTACGATGTTCAAGCGAATTAATAGAATTCGCGATATTCGTGTCTCCGATTAGTTTTAACGCACGATTTTGGATGCTATCCAGTAAGTGCAATATGGTTTTGGGTGCACCAGACCAAATGTGGGAATTGTACTCAAGTTTGGGCGAATGAACGCCTTATATATTCTAGCCAGATCAAAAGGGGTAAAATAATTCTTGCACAGTTTGAGGAAACCTTCGCTGCATTCTTGGCGACTTCGTGTACATGGTCATTCCAACGAGGGTTGTCATGAACGCACATACCGAGAATGGAAAGTCTTTCGGTTTCGGCGATGCAAGTGCCATTCATGGATAATGGCTTTAAATTCGGGTTTCGCTTTACAGACAGCAGACAGCTTTTGTGATTTTGAAGCATGAAATTCCACTCTATTGGCTGCACCCCATTTTGAAAAGCTGTCAAGGTCGGAATTTAATGAGCTTAACTTAACTTAACTTAACAGCTTGGTACCAAACTCTGCCTTTGAAATATCAAGCGCAACAATTTTCGATTCACCGAAGTGATGGAGAGATTGGTTCCACTTCTCGGTGAGATAAGTCATCAAATCACCAGTGGACCTGTTGCCACGAAAACCGTACTGCCGGTCATTGAAGGGTTTCCGAGATTCAAGATATTTCATAAGCTGACGATTTATCAGCGTTTCCATGTTCTTAGAAAGAATTGACGTAAGTGCTATGGGTGCAGAAGATTCGCCTTTTTTGGGGACGGGCTGGACAAATGCTGTTTTCCACCTACTCGGAAAGAGTCCAGAAGAATAGGACATATAAAAAAGCTTACGCGGTGGTTTTGCCAGAGTGGAAGAACACCTCTTCAGAAAGATGGGGGAGAAACAGTCTGGAAAAAGTTTTGACTATCCTTGGGACATTGTAGTATTTGTTGCCTCTTAACAGCTCAAGTCGTACCACGGGTTTTTTTTTTCTTTTTTGATACTCTTTATCCTGTTGGGGATAAAGGATTTCATACCTTAGGTGATTATATGATTATGAGATTGGTGCAAGGTTGAGTAGGTATATGCAAAATTTCTTTTCCCAATGATAGCAACATTGTGCCAACATTTATAAACAAAATTTTGATTTGAATTATAGACAATTGAGAACAGAACGTTGGCTTTGAAAACGCTATAGTACTTTGTTGTAAGTGTTGCCATTGTTTTAGCATTTCTAAATAATTAAAAATAAAATGAAATAATAAAATGTATATTTAAATATTATATAATATATATAATTATATGTAGTTCCTCTTAAGTTGTTTATGTAATATATGAATTTTTTTTTCAGCACGCCGCGATTCAAACACTTGTTCCAGCCAAAACAACTTGCCACCATTGCAGTTCCACGGTGTACATGGTGATAATATTAGAATATCTCGTGATGGAACATTGGCTAGACGATTTGAGAGTTTTTGTCGCGCATTGACATTTAGCGCCAGACCCGTCCGTATTAATGAACGAATTTTCATGCGGTTTTCTGAAGTATCCAACAACTGGAATGGAGGCATTCGTTTTGGATTTACAAACAATGATCCAGTTACTCTAGAAGGTGCGCTTCCGAAATACACATGTCCTGACCTGACAAACCGACCTGGTTTTTGGGCAAAAGCTTTACATGAGCAGTATTGCGAATTAGATAATATTTTGCATTATTATGTGAATTCAGCAGGCGATGTAATTTATGGTATTAATGGAGAAGAAAAGGGAATGATATTATCAGGAATTGATGTGCGTGGATTGCTATGGACAATAATTGACATATATGGCAACTGTACTGCTATTGAACTATTAGATGCACGGTTATTCAATCAGCAATCTTCAGCGAACACCAATTTCAACCAAAGATCTCTTTCGAACAATTCGGTCAATTGTATTGTGACACCCTTGCAATCGCTCAGTATTGTGGATGATGAGACTCACCTGCCACCGTTACAATACCACATAAGTAATCGATTAACCCCGTTACCTTTCCACACCGTAAAAGGTCGGAATGTTAGGCTTTCGTCGGATCGCCTTATCGCTTCTCGCGCAGAAAACGACTTCTGCCAGGGATATGTTTTTACTTCTCAACCTATACAGGTTGATGAGAAAATTGTTATACAGATATTGAAAACCGATCACACATACGTAGGAGCTCTTGCATTAGGACTAACATCTTGTAATCCGTCATCCTTAAACCAATACGATCTACCAGACGATTCTAACTTTTTGCTTGACAGACCAGAGTATTGGGTCGTCAACAAAGATATTGCAATGGCCTGTGATAAATATGATGAAATTTCGTTCTCTATTTCGTCAATAGGGGAAGTAACAATAAGCAAAAATTGTGGAATACCAGTAGTTGTTATGCATGTGGACTATCGTCTACGGCTTTGGGCTTTTCTGGATGTTTATGGATCGACTCAGAGCATTAGAGTCTTTCAACAACCTATTCAACATTTAACTAATTCAATGTTATCCATACAACACAATTCATCAACGTCTGCACATCGTATGAAATCAAATGCTCCTATTTCAGCGTCTGTTAACACGTTAAGTTCCCATCCATCGAGTTCCGTAATACATCATCTCTCGTCTTCTACTTCGTCAGCATCAGTTAATGTCAACGATTTAGTCAATCCATCTCCAATGCGTGGTAGCTTAGAAGCTTCCATTAATTCCTCTGCACTTACAGGCAACATATCAATTCCAAAAGTCGGTCAAATTATCGTGCCGTCGTCCACCAGTGATATGTTTCAAATACAGTCTGGCGGAACAATTCTTGTCGTAAATTTACCTCCAACTACATCGCGAACACACGAATTAGATTATAAAAGCGAGGTCCTACGGAAAACTAGCCAAACAACGCCTTTATACTCTAGCAGTCCTACGGTGTCTACGTATAGAAGCCAATATACGGAGGTAACATAATCTCATAATTTTGCGTTAAAAATATTTTTTTAAATATTGTTTATTTCTTCAGCAAAATCCACTATTAAAAAGTAAAAATCATAACGTAATAACCAAATTAAAATCTGAAGATGACAGCAGTGAAAAGGAATTGGCAGGATCGGAATGTACTATTTGTTATGAAAAGAACATTGACTCCGTTCTTTACATGTGTGGACATATGTGCATGTGCTATGAATGTGCGATTGAACAATGGCGTGGAGCAGGTGGTGGCCAGTGCCCGCTTTGTCGAGCTGTTATTCGAGATGTTATACGAACGTACTCGACATGATATTTGTAATTGAAATTGTTGCCTCGTATAAATTATATTTTGTCTATGTATGTATTATTATTGTATGTTTTATGGTAATATATTTAGTATATTTTTTTTACTTATAAACTTAAAAGAACAGGCTTAGAACTATTAACTAATTTACAATTTTTTGACAATAGGTTAAGTATTTTCATCCGTTTAACATAATAAGTTAGGTATTTATAAGGTAGATTTAGTTTTTGCTTGAACCTTAAACTGTCTTAAATGCAATCATGTTGAATACGAGCATACAATACTTCCAATATTCAAAATTGTTTTTCCATTTTACTCTCAAGCCCTGACCCTGTATACATTACAGGGTTGAGGATAAGGAGTCGAGTTCAACAAATAAGGTAATATTGTATTAAGCAAGTGCTAATCCGGTGGTTTTTAAATTGGCCTCAGCGCGCCGTCTCTCTTTGGTGAGAGGGGTGGTGGGACAGTATATTTAGATTTTGTTGGAAATTTCTGTACATAATTATTTGAACGTGTATCAAGGTATGTCTTGTGAAATAGGCAATTTACTGCTTTTTTGAAATAAAGTGATTTGAAGTTTCAAGTGTTTAGAGTAATTCGGTTTTTAATTTGGACTTTAAATTCAATTATTGGGTTCGCAAGGATAGTGATGGGCCCAAGCCTATTCATATGAGACCAGCTTCTACTTACGAATGAACAAAAATTTTAGTTTTGACTGTTCGTTTACATGGTATGTACATTTTATCTCGCAGATGCTTATTGGCGTACGTGTGCCTTGTGGTAGAAACAATTAAGAAAAAAGGAACAATTACTTTCGAACGCGAGGTTTTTCTTCTTTGTCGGAGGTTGTTACTATCCGATGGAGCAACAGACACAACTGCTGGTCCATTGTACTGCCAAACAGACACCTTACATTTTGGTTTGTTATCATTGACAATTCAAGACTTCGCTCCGGGCTCCGGTCGGTAGTTGAAACAATCTTCAAGAAAGAAGGACATGAAACTCAGCGTCAAGAATCAAAAAGTTCAAAAATGATGGAGTCATTCAAAAATGTGGTCCCATAATTCGCTACAGTCATAACGAGCTGATGAAGAAACTATCCCGAAGAGATTTACAACAAATGGGACCTCCACATCCTATGTTCCTGATAAATGCGGTTGTAAGAACCTTGAATATTTACGTCTCTGTAATTATTCAATCAGCTTATTTACGGGTTTAGTTTGTCCATTTGCATTGGCGCTATTCTACGATACCCAGGCCCAAAACACCGGAGGATTAATAGAGGAGACCATTGAAAATCCCTTTCAGGGAGGATCAAGGATGCTAAGGTCACCAGTGCCACAGAGGAGTACTGAACGACGCGAGTCACCCACGGTACGAACAAGGGCGACCGAATCAACAGTCCAACAATCAGACTTCCACAAGCTAGGTGAGCAAATAAGATGGCTGGTAGAAATGCTGGAAGATGGCAAAAGACGCTCGATCCACCAACCGATGAGAGACGCTATTGAAAGCATCAGAGCTCTTTACGAACTCTCGGCGATTCAATTACATGACGAAAAAGCAAAGGAAGTGATTCGTCAGAACAATTCCTCGCAAACTTCGCCATGGTTAAAGGCAACAACAGAGCCCAAAAAGAGACAGGTTGCAGACGATGAACCCCCGGAGCCCAAACGGAAGCAGCAAAACTTACCAAATGGTTCTGCAGACAACGTACTACCAGAACCAAAAAGGAGGCAAGTTAATGCTGAAAAAAACGTTGCAGACAAAAGATACCCGGAGCAAAAACGGAAACAAAAACACCCACCGGTGAAAATAACCAAGGAGAAAGATGGGAATACCGGAGTTGAGACTCCAGTGACCAGACCCAAGCAAAAGAAAAATGTAGGCACTGATAAGAAGCAGGCGAAAGGAGATGATGAATGGCAAAATGCCGTCAATAAGAAGGTCACCAAAAAGAAGCAGATGGAGGCCAAAAAACCTAGACCTGACGCTATCGTCATCAAAGCGACGGGGACCCTCTCATACGCGGAGATCCTGCGCAAGGTAAAGGCAGACCCAAAATTAGAAATAGTGGGATGCGGTGTCAAGAATTAGGAGGACACAAAAGGGAGACCTTCTTATACAACTCAAGGAGACGGGTATTAAGACCTCTGAGTTCAAAGGATTCCTTAGTGAAACGTTAGCTGACCAAGCGAATGTGAGATCACTTACACACCACTCTGTCCTTGAGATTAAAGACATCGATGAGATAACTGCTGTAGACGACATAACCGATGCCATCAAAGCCCAGCTCGAAGTGACAGTTCTATCAGCGGACGTCTTGTCCCTGCGAAAGGGTTACGGAGGAACTCAAACATCAACAATCAGCCTCCCCGCCGAAGATGCAGGAAAAATATTAAAAGCCGGAAAGGTTGGGTTAACTGTCGCATACGCGAACGCACCCTGCTAAAAAAAATGCTTCAAATGTTTAGAGTTTGGCCACCTAGCTCGGCAATGCAAAAACGAAGAAGACCGCTCCAAACTATGTAGGAGATGTGGGACAGAAGGCCACATAGCAAAGAACTGTGACAAGGAACCATTCTGTATGCTTTGCAAGAGAGACAATCCAGATGACGCGAAGCATGTAGCTGGCAGTAACAAATGCCCGGTTTTTCGGAGAGCTATCACTAACAAGTGACCATGAAGATTCTACAGATAAACCTCAACCACTGTAGAGTAGCCCAGGACATACTAGCACAAACGGCCAAGGACGAAAGGGCGGACGTCATCATGATTAGCGAACCCTACAAGTGTCCCGACGAGAACAATAACTGGATCTGCGACAAGGCAAAACAAACGGCAATCTGGATATGTGGACGCTATGCTTTCGAAGACACAAGCGAACAAACGGAAGGCTTCGTGCGGGCGAAAATAAACGGGATTCATTTCTACAGCTGCTATGCCCGACCCAGCTTAACGTCCAATGAAAATGCTGGACAATCTAACCTCGGACGCTCTTCGGAGAACCCCAGTGGTTATAGGTGGCGATTTTAATGCGTGGGCTACGGAATGGGGCAGCAGACTCACTAATACCAGAGGACAGGCCCTACTGGAAACATTCGCTCCCCTATCGATAACTATCGCCAACAAGGGTCGAGCAAATACGTACAGGAAGGCTGGGATAGGCTCTATCATCGACATCACCCTTGTGAGTACGTCTATCATGAGAACCATAAAGTGGAGAGTCAGCGAGGAATACTCACACAGTGACCACCAAATGATAGTAATGGAAATAAAAGGAAGGAAACCAGTCGTTCCCCCTAAACTTACGGGCCCAAAATGGAACGACAGAAACTTCGATAAGGAAACATTCGAAGAGATGTTGAACGGCAACCTAACGCGAAATGGAACAGCGGAGACCCTCGCACATCACCTCACAAACACCATCACTACCGCGTGCGACGCATCCATGCCTAGAAGAACAAACATCAGGAAGGCACCGCCATGTTACTGGTGGAACGAGGAAATAAAGACACTTCGGAGAAAATGTTTGCAAGCTCGACGCAAGGTTCAGCGTTCAAGAAGAAGACCAGACTTCCTACAATGCATGGACAATTTTAGACTGGCAAGGCGCACACTAAATAGAACCATTAAGGAGAGCAAAACCACGTGTTTTAAACGTCTTTGTGAGGAGACCGACATTAACCCATGGGGATCGGCATACAGAATGGTAATGACCATACTGAGGGGCTGCAGAACCCCTCCAATAACGTGTCCAATAATTCTGAAATCCATAGTAGAGCATCTTTTCCCCCAAGTAACGTCTACTATGTGCAATATCGTGAGAGAAGTCAATGCAGACGACATTCCACTAATTACCCAGGAGGAGCTGCTCCAGGCATGCAGCAAGATAGGCGACAACAAGGCCCCTGGACCCGACGGAATCCCAAACAAGGCAGTAAAAGCGGCTATAAAAAAGAGACCAGACCTGTTTATGATGACTATGCAGAAGTGCCTCGAAGTATGCCTATTGGATACCATGGGAAAGATCCTCGAGAAGATAATCTACAATAGATTACTCGCAGTGGCAAACGAAAAAGGTGCCCTTTCAGACTACCAATATGGTTTTCGGAAAATGAGATCCACTGTTGATGCCATAAGAGCAGTAGTGGATATTGCAAAAGACGCCATCGACGGGGAAAGATGGCGCTATGGAACAAAGGAGTACTGCGCAGTAGTAACTTTGGACGTTAAAAATGCTTTTAACTCGGCGAACTGGTCTTTCATTAGAAGATCCCTCGCTAGGATGGATACACCGTACTACTTGCTACGTATATTGACGAGCTACTTCAACAACAGAAAGCTGAGATATAATACAGATGAAGGTGAAAAATACTACAACGTCACTGCCGGAGTTCCACAGGGATCGGTTTTAGGGCCGTTATTGTGGAATGTCAAGTACGACGGAGTCTTACGATTGGCGCTGCCTGAGGGAGTGACGATAATCGGATTCGCCGATGACATTGCCGTTGTGACAGTAGGTAAACAGATTCGTACAGTTGAATCCGTTACAAACGAAGCAATTGCCAGGGTAAAGGAGTAAAATAATCAGGTCCAAAGAAGCTGTTAAATACCTTGGAGTAATGCTAGACAATAGATTGCGGTTCAAAACACACGTGGACTATTTAGCCAAGAAAGCATCGCAAATGCAGGGAGCTCTCTCGCGCATAATGCCTAACATTGGTGGTCCTGGATACGCAAGAAGGATCCTACTTTCCAGAGTAGTTACATCAGTCCTGTTGTATGCTGCCCCAGACTGGGCGCAAGCACTGAGGACGAAGGAGACCAAAAGGAGACTATTGTCAACATACAGGCTCTGCGCGCTACGGACAATCAGCGGCTTCCGAACCATATCGGATGAGGCCGCCTTTGTAATAGCTGGAATGGTTCCCGTCGACATTCTTGCAGATGAAATGTTGAGGATATATAACAAAAGAGTTTTAAACCAATACGATGCCAGTGAAATCAAGAGAATTAAAACTGAAGAAAAGGCAGCGTCAATAGCTATGTGGCAAGCTCGTTGGAATAGCACAACGAAAGGCAGATGGACATACAAACTTATACCGACAATCCAGGAATGGATAAAACGTAACCATGGAGACTGTAACTACAACCTTACACAGTTCCTGTCAGGCCACGGTGGCTATCGCAAGTATCTGCACCGTTTTGGGCACGACAGCTCACCATTTTGCCCTGAATGCGTAAATGAAGATGAAGACACGGAACACGCAGTATTTTATTGCCCACGCTTCATGGCATGGAGAAATACTTTGCCCAGCCCGTCACTTATCATCGACCACATGTTGCAGTCTGAAGAACTGGGGCGGAATTATGCAATTTTATAACCATCCTACAAAATGAGCTACGGAGAATAGAAAGGCTAAGAAAAGCCACAGCAGAAGCCTCAGAGGCCGCTGAAACACCAGAAGCAGGTGACACAACACGATTAGCTTGAATGCTAACCAACCCCGCGAAGTAATACCTAACGGCAGTCCCGCGGGGAGAGTGGTTGAAGTGTGTGGGGTGTGGATTAGTACGTTTAGGCGCACTCCCGGCATCGATTATTCGGGTTTGCGAATCGTGCATGTTGGTAGCACGGGCTACCGCATCTTTAGAAGTTTACCACATCCATTGGCGCATCCAAAAAAAAAAAAAAAAAAACGATACCCAGGCCCAGAGCTTAGCTTCAATGAGGGCCGAGGCCTGTGCTAATGTCTCTATTACATACATGCGAATCTGCTACCTAAAGTGTAGGGACATTAGCATACATGCGAGTTTCTGCAAATATATAGGAATTTCGCATATATTTTATTTTCAAAAGTTTCGTTGCGAGTTTCCGAAATAGTGTGTAGATTCGCATAGTTTCTCATGCGAATTTATGTTCCAAAAGCATACATTCGCATGCATGCGAATTTCTTCTTTGTAGCTAAACATTCGCATGCATGCAAATTTCTCCCTTATAGCTAGACATTCGCATGCATGCGAATTTCCAGTATACATCTTCATTTCCACTTATGTCAATTATTGGCAACAAAATCGTTTGTCAGTTAATTGACAATTCAATTTTGACGTGTATGTTTGTCCATTCACTAAAGTTATTTCCACTTGCGCTGCCAATTTGGAATTGTCATCGCTACGTCAATTATTGTTAATTGTGGCGTCGCGTTAGCAAATACTTTTACAGGTACATAGTGTACATAAAACAAATCGCATTTTCTGTATTAATATATAAAATCAAATGAACAATTTTGAAAAAGAATGAATCGCTCTCGCTTTTTGTGTCAAATCCGAGTTAAAGCTGTGGATGACAAAGAAAGCCGACAATTCGCCAATTTACAAATTTGCATAAAAATACGTCAATTATCAACTTCAAATCGACAAGTCGAAACCTAGCATTAGGCGAATTAAAATTTGTGACATGACTTCTTTTTTCCGCCGCGCCGTCTTATCAGGTTGGAATGGAATCGAAAGTTGAACGCGTCTAGGCCTTTTGCGTAAGCCAATATAGCTCCGCTTCTATACTAAAGAAATAAAGAAATAAAATCAGTAATACCCTATTCACACCAAGCCGAAAACCGAGTTTTCGTCAAAAAAGTTTAGAAAACTCGTGGATGCGTTTGTGGCGACTAGACATTTATTTTAGTTACTAAACTTGGCTCGTATTTGTTAAGGCGTGAACCTAAATTGTGTTTGCACCATAAGTACTTTTACTTGCAGATGTATTTTCATATATTTTTATGTATAAGATGCATCTGCTATCTTTCTTCTTTTTTTGCGCTAAGAATAGACCGCCGACTTCCCGTACACCTACCCGATTCCCCCCGGAAAAAATTACCCTGTCTGTGAATACGTGTAAATGTCAAAATTAATGGCGGCAATGATTTCTCATGCTATACCATGGGCCTAGGATTTTTCAAGTATGCGTGCGTTAATGGCGCTCCTTTGATTTTGTACAGCACCAAACATGAAAAATCCTGGGCCCGCCGGCAGCTTGTAGTTGTAGGCAAAGTCCGTTATGTGAGAGGAGTCGACGGTCTATTCTTACTGGTTTGTGGTTCTGCGCCTTTTAAATAAATAACTTATCTGGATCGGACGTGTTTTTTATTTTGTCATCTTATCAGGTTATGGGCCCAGGTATTGCCCACTAAATGAACAGAATTTTTTTAAGCGCATGTAATTTGTTTTAATATCTGACCGTGAATCTAGATTGTGAAATCAGAATTCAGTATTAAATATAATTTTCGCTGCCACATAATGGCGACGAATACATTGCTTTTGATTGAAAAGCTAACAGATTACCAAAGCCAAGTCAAAAATAATTCTCGCATTAACAAAATTATGACGACCGCACATAAGCTAAATGGATTGAAATTCGAAGTGACTTTGGGTAGATCAGTCGGACCATTGAGTTTATACACATAGAGGAATCATGTTGGTTATCCAATACTCATAATAGATGTCGCTACCATTACCACATCGGGAAAAATTTAATACAATCGAAAGAGAGAGAGAACTAATAGAAACACTCAAAGACAAACTTAAGAAATCCACCCCACTCAATCAAATTTTACTCCATTCGAGTCGAAGTAAATGAATGTAGGTAGGTACTGGAACTGGTGCTATACATTTCTTGTATTTTCCTCTTTTTTATGGAATTCGGTGATTCTTCCTTCTTCATAGAAATTATGAACTGAAACCATGTGCTTGATTGTGCTGTGTACGGGCGACAGAGAAAACAGTTTTTTTCCACTTTGTTTTATATATATAGAGATAATAGAGTTTGAAGCCGATTGGGTGAGAAATAAGAATTTTCCAGTACAAAATTTGACCGCCCACCCTTTTTTTCTCCTTTTGGTGTTCGAATTTCGCCAATTCGCTTCTTAGTACTCACTTCGGCTATAAAAGGAAATTTCTTTTCAAATTCTTCCTAGCTCTACGCTTGTTGGGCGTTGATCATACATACATGGGATTGGTGTTCAGCAATTGAATTTGTATCCCTATTTTCGGATTACCTACTTAGGGGTGCTCCAGAAAACCCAATCAACTATCAACACCAAGAAACAAAGCCACTCATAATTTATTATCCCCAACGCCAGAGTTGTTATATGATCTTAATTATCTTATTTTCTAAGATATTAAGGTGGTCTTCAGATGAGAAGATATTCACTCTTCATAACAACACTGCCCCAACCCCAATGCCCAATCCGATCCCACACCTGGATGGAGTTCTTTGAGAAAATAACTCAACTTAAAGAATGTAAAATGTACCTAACTGCCTACTCAACTCATCCAACAGAAAGAAATATTTACAAAACCTACACCTGGACCTTGTAACGGTAATAATAATGCCCTTCCACCCTATGAGCCAGGAACCCACAGATGTAGTGGGTGGAAGAGTGTCCATTCGACTTCTGCGAGGATGGCATGCTAGCTTCGCGCGTGCTTAGCTCGTCGTGGGGTGGGTTCTTTTCGCTAGTCTAGCGGACTACCGTACGTTTTACATGCCGATCTATTCATTATTATTTTAAGGGGGGGGGGGGGGAATAAGGAAAGGAAAGGGAAAAAAAAGGATGGGGAAGAAAAAGGGGAAAAATCACTATTTCGATTATTATGCGATGCACGACAATATTAAGTGGGGTTGTAGCTATATACCCCTAAATCTCTTCTCTCAAGAGTTGGTACCAGAGATGGTGTTGGTACCGATGAGCTCTCCCACCCCTATTACCATACAGAAACAAAAGAATAAAAACAGAAGAATAAAAAAAAATTACACTTTATACGAAAAAAATAGGTATTATAAAATAAAAAAAAAATAAAAAAATAAAAATGAAAAGGAAAACAAATGCTTTAAACTATTGATATATCTCGAACCTTGAATGGTTCAGCACTGAATGATTTCTAATACAAAAATTCTGTGTAGATACTTTACTTGCGTTGCTACCACTTGGTTTAAATACAATTAGTTTTATAAGTAACTCAGTTTATAAGTGACTAAGAATAGGCAAGTACATTTACGTATGTATAGTAAATCTTCTTCTTCTTAAGGTGGCGCTACAGTCCGGGGTGGACCTGGGCCTCAACCAACAAGCGTCTCCAGCCAGCACGATCTTTGGCCAGCTGCTTCCAGTTTCGCACGCTAAGTTGGTTAAGGTCCCCTTCCACTTGCGTGCGCCACCTGAGTCGCGGTCTTCCTCTACTGCGCCGTCCCTCGGGTGTGGATTCGAAGATCTTCCGGGCCGGAGCATTCACGTCCATTCGCTCTACATGACCCAGCCACCGCAGTCGTTGGACCTTCACTCTTCTGGCTAGGTCAATGTCGCTGTACAGCCCGTACAGTTCGTCGTTGTATCTCCTCCTCCATTCACCGTCTATGCAGACGGGACCGAAAATTACTCGAAGAATTTTCCTCTCGAAGCAACCAAGAGTAAGCTCATCCGCTTTTGATAGAGTCCATGCTTCTGCACCATAAACTAGGACTGCACCATAAACTTTAGTTGTTCGAGAGAGGGCTTTGCTACTCAATTGCTTTCTTAGCCCAAAGAAACAGCGATTGGCAAGAGTTATTCTTCGCTTAATCTCAGCGCTGGTGTCATTGTCTGAGTTAATAGCGGAGCCTAGGTAGACAAAGTCCTTTACCACCTCAAAGTTATATCTGTCTATAGTGACATTCTGTCCAAGACGTCGGTGTTGGGTGTCCTTTCTCGATGACAGCATATACTTTGTCTTGCCCTCATTGACCGCCAAACCCATCTTTGCCGCCTCCGTCTCAATGCTCACGAACACGCCAGTGACATCACGCTGCGTTCTCCCGATTATGTCGATATCGTCGGCGTAGGCGAGTAGATGGACGGACTTTTGAAAGATAGTGCCTCTGGTGTTAGCGTTTGAGTTTTGCACTATTCTTTCAAGAACGATGTTGAAGAAGTCACATGACAGCGCATCGCCTTGTCTAAATCTTTTTTTGACATCGAAGGTCTCGGTGAGTTCTTTACCGACCTTGATGGAGCAGCGTGCGTTCTCCATTGTCATCCTACACAAACGGACGAGTTTGGCAGGGATGCCAAAACTAGACATTGCTCTGTATAGCTCGTCTCTATAAATGCTGTCATAGGCGGCCTTAAAATCGATGAAAAGGTGGTGGGTATCGATTTGAACTTCCTGGGTTTTCTCCAAGATCTGCCGCAGTGTGAATATTTGATCGATGGTAGACTTTCCTGGCCTGAAGCCACACTGATAGGGACCAATCAGGTTGTTGACGAAAGGCTTCAGGCGTTCACACAGCACAGCAGATAAGATCTTATAGGCGATGTTAAGAAGACTAATACCTCTGTAGTTGGCGCAGTTTAGAGGGTCTCATTTCTTGAGGATCGGGCAAACAATGCTAAGGTTCCATTCATCGGGCATACTTTCCTCCGACCATATTTTACAGATGAGTTGGTGCATGCTCCTAACCAAGTCATCGCCTGCCGCTTTGAATAGCTCGGCGGTTAGGCCATCTGCCCCAGCGGCTTTGTTGGACTTAAGCTTAGATATCGCTATCTTCACTTCGTCCAGGTCAGGTGGACGGAATTGGTCTTCATCGTACAGGTTGAATGGTTCATTCTGCCTGACAGCGGGATTTAGTTCGTCATCGCCGTTAAACTGTCTGCAGAAGTAGTTCTTCCATATCTTTAGCATCGACTGCGATTCTACTACGATGTTTCCTTGTTCGTCCTTGCAGGCTTCGGTTCGGGCTCTGTAGCCTTGGCAGGTTCTTTTTACCCTATGGTAAAACTTCCGAACCTCATTCCTGCTGTAGCATCTCTCTATTTCCTCGATCGCGCGCTTCTCGTGCTCTTTCTTTTTCCTCCTGAGAAGCCGGTGTTCGTCTCTTCTTTTCTGCGCGTAGAGCTCACGAGCAGCTCTAGTCCTTTTTTGCAGCGCCGCTTTGTATGCCTCTTGTTTCGCTGCATGTGCTTGCCGGCACTCGTCGTCGAACCAGGGGTTTCGTTGTGGTGGTCGAGTGAGACCAAGCACATCAGAGGCGGCGTCTCTAATGGCTTTTTGGCAATGTTGCCACTGGTCTTCAATACTTGATGTTGGCTGCATAGAACCTCTTGAGAGATTGAGAGAGACTTGATCGGAGAAGGATCTGGTGATCTCTTGCGATTTTAGCCGTCCGACGTCAAACTTCCTCACAATATTTACTTGTCTTGGCGGTGTTCGGGATATCCGAAGGCGTACCTTGGCTACAACAAGGTAGTGGTCTGAGTCAATGTTGGCCCCTCGGAACGTTCGGATATCCATAATACTGGAGGAGTGCCTTGCGTCGATCGCAATGTGGTCAATCTGGTTGACGGTTGATTGATCGGGTGATCTCCAAGTGCCTTTATGAATATCGAGATGCGGGAACCGCGTACTTGATATGACAACATTTCGCCCCGCCGCGAAGTCGATCAGCCTGAATCCGTTATCGGAGGTGGTGTCGTGTAGACTGTACCTCCCGACAGTACTACCAAAGATGCCTTCTCTTCCTATCTTTGCATTAAAATCACCTAGGACAATTTTAATGTCATAGTTAGGGCACTGCTCGTATGTCTTGTCCAAGAGCTCGTAGAACCTCTCTTTGGTGTCGTCGTCTTTCTCCTCCGTGGGGGCATGGGCGCATATTAGGCTAATGTTGGCGAATTTAGCCTTGACGCGGATTGTCGTGAGGCGCTCGTTCACACAGTTGAAGCTTAAGACTTCTTGCCTAAGTCTGCCTCCAACGACGAATCCACATCCAAATAAGCGCTGTTTTTGTTGCCGATAGCAGTCGCCATAGTAAATATCGCAGTCTTTCATCCTCTTCTTGCCCGGTCCATCCCATCGCACTTCTTGGATGGCGGTTAGGTCTGCTTTATAGCAGTTCAGGGCCTCCGCTAGTTGTTCGGCTGCACGTGGTCGGTTAAGGGACCTAACATTCCACGTGCAGATCCGAAATTCGTTGTCCTTTATTCGTTTGCCAGGTTCGTCAACAGTAAAATCATCCGTATCCGAGGCTTGTTGTCGTTTCGGAACTGGGTTTGTTTTCCGCAGTCGGGCAGTTACCCCGGCGTACAACCCCCAACCTGGAGGGCCAGGCCCTTTGTTGGACCCCTTGTACAAAAGGGGCCGGATTCCTCCGGTGTCAGTAGCCCACTTCGGGGATGTGAGAGCTGCCGTTGGCCCATTAAGGGTTCATCCGCCACCATCTCTGTTTCAGCACCCTGACTAGTCCTGAAAAATCCTCACTGACCTCAGCTCCAAATATGTCGAAGTAGCTCAAGTAAGGTAACTGTCGTATTGACTGTTGACGACACCGTTGATTCAGTCTAATGAATTCATCCGCCGTACGTCCTCTTTCTGAGGAGCTCATGTAAGACTTCTGAGGCTCGTTCAGTCAGTCTTTCCGACAGAGCATTATAGTGTTGCTATTTTCTTCGTGTTCAACACTCGCACTTATAAGTTCAGCAAGTCACACCCGGATGGGCAGACCAGTACCCGGTGGTTACCACTAGGAGGTAAAATAAGCACAATTGATGTGTACGAAAAGTTACAACAGCTGGGCACCGTCAGGTTGATGCCGATCAGCGCCTGCCCGATTCATACACACCCAACCACCGTAAATCATCAAACTAAATAACTATATACATACATACTTCATGACGACCAACCTATTATCAAATTCATTTAATTTTATATTACCTTTAAATATTGTAATAGTAGATATTATTAGCCAAAGTAAATTTAAAACGATTACCTGTCATCCGTCGGTCGGTGGTGTGCACATCACGTTCTGCAGGGCTGGGGAAGTAAATGATCGAAATATCGAATTTCGCGGAAATTGCAATACGAAAAGGAAATGGGTTGGTCACACTAGCCCTACTGGCACTATTTATTCACTATATTCTGTACACCGATTCCTATCCCAAACTACTATAATAATATACAACACTAAACTGGACTATTAAGCATACTAATAGGCACATAATGTAATAGAAACATTTTATTTGTATAGCCAACACTGAATACGGATGAAAACAATTTTTTTGGATACTCAGAAGGAGTATGTTATGCTTATGTTTTGTATACATATATTTTTTTCGTGTTCGAATTTTCCCTCGTTGACTCCTAGACGCCTATTATGGTTGAGCCGGATTGCCTACTTTTAGGCTTTACCCAAGCTGAGTCCAGCTTCTCCAACCACTGACTGTGGTGAGATGGGTTGCCCGCTGTTGATGGTGGAGAAATGAACTATTCCCGGTTTTGATTCCGACTATTTATTGTTGTGCTGTTTTGGGTTTTTTGCTGCTTAGTTATTAAGCTAATATCAGACGATATGTGTATACACAAACATTTGTGTAAAAATTTGGAAATTATTGTCAAAAAAATATACAAACCGTCTGAGCCACAAATTTTATAGCCACAAATGGCATACACAAACGATATGTGTATCATTTGTGTATTGAAAACACAAATCGAATTTGTGTACATGCACAAATCGTTTGATCGGGTATAGAAATTAATTTATGACAATTTGTGTAGATTTATGTACAGTTTGTGTATGTCCTATAGTTTGTGTATTCTGAAAAATAGCGCATACACAAATTCGTTCGCATACACAAATGGTTTTGATATTTCAATTAAATGAGAATGGACACGGATCATGGGCATCGCATGATTTATGACATGAAAATAAGGTTTTTATCATATGGTTATAAAACTACAATTCAAGCTTTAGCATCCGCACTTTCAACTACCAAATAAATGATTTGGAAACTACCAGCGTTTAAATTTTCGTGGGAAAGCATGCCTGGCCATGTACAAGTACATGGAACTACCCGGTGGCAGTCATAGTGACGAATGTGAAAATGATACGGTGGTCATGGAGAGTAAGTATAAAAATAGGTCCGACAAAGCGTGGTTTCTGGGTGTCTGAAAGCGGCCCAACGAAAAGCAATCGGTTGTATTTCTGAGCTGCTCTTGAAATGTTGAAATGCTATTGCAACTGAGGTTTTTGTTTTGTGGCACTACTACTAGCGCTATTTACAAATGAATTTCTATGCGACCCTGCGCTGCACTTGAAATACAACTGGAACTAAGTTTTTGTTGAGTGGAACAGCACAGCTAGGTTAGGTGAAACCATTTCGAATTTTGGAGAAATATCCGTATTTTGCTGATATCCGTTTCGGGAATATCCGCAAGCTCCCCGAAGCTCCTCATCCATGCAACTGCGACAGAAGTCATTCGCGGTAACTCCAAGCCTTGCGGCAAGTCTTCCCAGTACACAATGGACTGCTAGTACTCCGACAAGAGTTCCGATGGCCAGGCCTGTTTTGTATGGTTACAAGTGTTAAGATCCCGCCATCTCTCGTTAGCCTGTTGTAGTGCTAGTGTGGAGATGTTGTATCTTACCGTTTCAATTGGCACATGGGGCTCTCCTTTACCTGTAGAGAGCTCCATTTTCGTGCCGTCCCTTGCTAGTTCGTCTGCTTTACAGTTACCTAGTATATCGCTATGACCAGGGAACCAGCACAGCGTTAACGTGCACATACCCGAGATCTCATTTCAAGATTTGCGGCAGTAGGTACCTGAAACAACTTGAACAGCACAGTTGAGACTAACGCAATTTACAATTGCATTTCTGTGCCATACTGCACTGTACTTAAAATGCAATTTTTTTGCATTCCTGAGATATGAAATAGTAAGACATTGACGCTATTCCTTTTTTAGCATTGAACCTGAATGTACCCGCAAAGTTCGTTTGTATTTCGCGCGAGCAGCATTATTGGATTTAGCGCATTTAGAGCAATCCCGCATAGAGGTAGTTTCAACTCTGGAGCTGGAACTCCAACAAGTACGGCGGTGGCGTGGTAACTTGATGACTTGTTAGCTTTCGTCTTCCATTTCACTTTCGAGTAAATACGCTGCCAAAATAATCGCAATATTTTATAATAACTTTGTTAAATTTGAAACCTGACCGAATCCAAGCAATTTTTTATTTATTTTTATTTAATATACGTCAAACACCAGCGAATCAAAAACAATCTGGCCAATACACAAATTTTTCATAAATTCCATTTTTGTAGGAATACACAAATCGTCTGAGCCACAAATCTGTATACACAAATTTATTTGTGTATGGGACATTTGTGTATGAATTAATCTAATTTAACTGTTCATTTGAGCGATATCCCACTGAGAACTGATTTGATTTTGGTTTTTTTTGTTTTTGCGCACGAAAAGTCAAGTTAGCGCTTGATTACACATAACAGTTTTAGGTGACGATCACCGAATTGCACCAAAGCGATTTGATAGCTGTAGTTTTTTATGTATGTATAGCTTTTCGATGGTTATGGTTTGTGTGGTTCAGAGTTCTTAAGCCGTTCACTATGTGCGTGGCCTGAGTTCGAACACTCAAATATCGAATAATTTATCTTTCTTTCGTCTTTTTGTTGTTTTGTTTTAATTTTCTTGGGAGAGAATGGGTTGTAGCGAATCACTGAGTAAAAATCAAAGGATTGGAGCATAGCCGGAGTTACGAAAAATTATCGAACGTGTGACGTAGGGTTCGTTTTTCGGCACTAACGAGTATTTTTTTTTTCTTTCGCATTCTGTTTTTTTTTCTCTTTCGTTTGTACAATTTATTTACTGCGCGGTAAAGGGGTCAACGCGGTCAATTTTGTAACTGGGGTATATGTTTGCGGATTACCGGAAAAGATTGCCAAGAATCACGCGAATTATTTTACCCCGTACGCTTCCTACTCGTTCAAGCCACCCAGCAAAAGAGAGCGATTTTTACCCACCGGCGCCGGAAGACCGTCCACCATCGCCTGTCCCAGACCTACCAACCATCTTTTGGTGCAAATTAACGAAAAAAATTAACGAACTCTTAGGTCCCTGTTGCATTTGAGTAACGATAGGTAACCAAAACAAAAGATTAGTGCGTAACACTGTTGTGGCACATTCTAACTGGTGCAGTAACAATTGGAGGCGCGCTAGTTCACTCAGGTAATAACCCAATGGAGTGAGAACTGGGCGAGAATTGTACCCGGTTAGGTAGTGCTGTATTCACAGGGAGCCCCTACAACCTGACCAACCCCATCCACAATCGGAATGCATAAGCCTATAATCAATAATCATATCATAAAATAAAGGACAATCCAACCAAATGCGAAGTTGACTGGGGCTGTGCTGTAGCATCGGCATTTTTTCAACCCTTAAAACTACGCGCCGAATCCAGCACAACCTCCACCAGCAAGACGCAGAATATGACTAAATAAAATAAAAATAATGATCATAAAACTCACTTTTTCCTGCATTTCGCTCAAAGTGTTAGCAAGAAGAAAGAATAACAACAGAACAGATACATATTGGCTTGGTTGGTGTTGTTCATCCCTTTCTTTCTTCTTTGGTTCTTTTGAGAAAATAACTCAACTTAAAGAATGTACTCATCCACCAGGAGAACGTCGTCGATTGAAGCGACATCATCGGCTCATCGGCAAGAATAGAAAACTTCGATATCGCAATGATGATTCCTCTATGTATATAAACTTAATGGTCGGACTATTTAAATTAAATCATCGCGAAGTTTAAGATGGGAGATTGCAATCCAGTGGCGAACTCCACTAGATCGAAATCAAAATCTAACTTCAGAGATGTCACCGAAAAATTATGCGGATCACAAGAAAATGCAGAATGTTCCGTACGGTACAGAGAAGCCGTAGGAAGTCTTTTAAACGCAGCGCAAGGCACAAGACCAGATATAGTTCATGCAGTTGGTGTTGTAAGTAAATATTTGGCTAATCCTGGTCAGGCGCATTGGACAGCCGTGAAGAGAATCTTCCGCTATCTAAAGGGTACCGTCAACGATAAGATCGAGTTCTGTATAAATAACAGCTCTGAGCTAGTGGCATACAGTGATGCAGATGGGGCGAATGAAATTGACGATCGTCGATCAGTTAATGGCTACATTCTCAAGATGCAAGGAGGTCCGATCTCTTGGGCGAGTAAGCGACAGAGAACTGTTGCGTTGTCAACTACAGAGGCCGAGTATATGGCACTTTCATCAGCAAGCCAGGAAGTACTTTGGTTAAGGAGTTTGGTTGCCGAGATTTATCCATCACTTATTCGGAAGTCTACGGTAATGTTTTGTGACAACAGAGGAGCAGTGATCTTGCCTCGACAGCTGTATTTCGTCAACGATCAAAACACATCGACATTCGACATCATTTCCTACGAGGACATATTGAAGATAAAGACATCGTTGTGCAGTAGATTTCTACTGATCAGATGGTTGCTGACTCTTTAACAAAACCACTGTTTGGTACTAAATTTAACTAGGTACTGCAAATATCATTTTGGAATCAATATGGTCAAGGAATAATTTTTGTTCAAGAAAGGGTGTTAAGGCAGTGAACCTAAATTGTGTTTGCACCATAAGTACTTTAATACTTGCAGATGTATTTTCATCTCTTTTTATGTATAAGATGCATCTGCTATCTTTCTTTTTTTTTGTGCTTGTTCTGCGCCTTTTAAATAAATAACTTATCTGGATCGGACGTGTTTTTTATTTTGTCATCTTATCAGTTATTGACATAATAAACAAACGAAATTATTTAAGCTACTAACTTGATAATCATTAACTTATGGTTAAATGCATAAAATAATTAATGTCGATTTCCATTGGGCAAGAAAAGGCACTTTTTTGTTGATTCAGACCCAGTTTTTCTGCTCTAGAAATCAGCTGTCTGTCAAATTCTTTTTCCATTGGGCAAAAAAAAACACTTTTTTAAAGATTCAGATAACTTTTGCGAATCTCGATTCGAGGGCGATATTCACACATACTTTCAGCAATACCAAAGCAAGAGACATTTGTAAACACAAATTACAATAAAGAAATAGCTGACTGTTAAATAACACACCAACACAAATGCAAACAAAAAGTAATCTCTTTTCATGTTCCATTGGGTAGGAAAAATCTGAGATCTAAGAGCAAAACGGTAAAAGCCCAATGGAAATCGACATAACATTACATAAGCAACAATCAAAATCAAAACATCTGAAAATTCCATTTAGTTGTGGCAGGTAGTGCTGCCGTTCTAAAATTATAGAAAAACTGAATAATTTGCTCTTAATGGTGCTCTATAACAAGAGATTCCACATTTGTAAAAAAAAACTAGAAGAAACGACTGCACTGAGACTCTCACTCAGTCTCTCACATCCATTCAGCAGTTTTGCTGAGCTCGCTGAATGTTGTAAAAGGTGTGTCTGCTTCAACAACCCAACGATTTTGAAAACTGCAATATGTATGGGAAAACTTCTGTTTACGACTGTTTTCGCGGAAAAATTTGAGATCTGAAATAAAAATCTGATGTGCCGAATGAAAAATCTTTCTTAGGAACTTTTCACAGAAAAACTAGGTAAAGCCTATCTCCCGCCATATAAAATTTCGTTTTCCTACAAATTTTTTAACTGTCACTTTTTTTTTCTTATTTGACATTATGTCGCGAACTACCCTGATGGAAATCGACATAAATTACAGTTGCATTCCAGGTTTGACTATTATAACTAAATTAACAGCGATTGTTTATTTAGTTACTTTTTGGAATCTGGGACAGCTATTGTTACTAATGACATTTTGTAGTATGAACGAAATGAACCACACTTTTGCCTCTGATTAATTTAGTTAACTTCCCCTCCTTCGAACTGTCACAGCTTGTCAACGCTGTAGTTAAAATAGTTAAACCTGGAATGCAGCCTTGCTCTCCAATTTCTCAATCCGAAAGGACTTCAATTGCATGGAAATCCAGTTTTTACTGAACTGTCAAATGACTGGAAATTATTATTATGATTAGATTTACTATGTATTGAATATTCGAAAATTCATCAATGGTTTGATATGGGTCGGCTTTGTTAACAATAATTATTGTGTCCATGTTCCCAGTGTTAGTTCTTAAAGTATTTTTATATGAATTGTCAAATCATTTTGCTGTGATATATCGATATTTGGATTTTCAAATACATTGTGATAAATCACAAAAATGAATTATATTTACATATAGCTTTAGAACGCAGAAGTGATCGCCATTTTGTGACCGGCTGATTTTCACAATCGAACCCGACAAAAGATCTATTAAAAACAAAAATAGATAGGTAATAATGAAAATCACACTTCAAAATTATTGGTTTCCACATAAAAAAGTGTAATTTGTGCTATGTAACGATATTTCCTAAATCATTTTGTCAGTGTGTATGTACAAAAAAATATATACTCAAGTTTGTGTGACATACAACTTATTGTATTTATATAGGTTGATTTCAGTAGTTTAGATTGTTTCCTGAATTTGGGTGTTGACAATTTTGCCTAAGCTAAATTGGTGTGTTAATTTATGTTTCCTTTATTATGCAAATAAAAATGATGTAATTAACATTAGTATAAACATTAGTAAAAATGTACATATATTGAAAATTCCAGACTTATTAGAATTTCCTGCAGCATAATGCACACATTTAATTACCTACACGCATTAGTCTATATATTACCAGCAAAAACATGTAATAATCAGTAGTGAAATATTATTCGAACGTTGCATTTTAGAACAAATATAGTTTTTTTTAACTAATAAAAAGAGATCAGTGTCTGATATTTATTTAATTATAGCCAGGATAGACTAAACGATCATGACTTTCGATTCGCAAGGCCCTCCAACCGCTGAAAAAACTGATGTTCAATCAGATGCGGCTTCTTTGGCAGATAATGGAGAGGAAATGTAATATAATTAATTTTTTTTTCCAAAGGATCTTTGTTATATATTTTTTTTATGTAGGAATCCTGAAAAATTAATATCATCATTTCCAGTGATGAAATTACGATCTCTAAATCAAAAAATTTCCAATCCAAGATGGGTGGTTCCTGTTTTACCTGAACAGGAGCTTGAACATTTGTTAAATGCAGCTATAACACTTACATTGGCCGGTAAATAAGCGCAGTAATAAATTAAGGATTCTAAAACTTTTTTTTTTGTTTTTCGTAGGATGTGATCATAATTGCGAGCCATGCTTAGACTTTTACAAAAATGCTTTGACAACGTCTTTTATAAAAATTCTCACAGACGAAGCTGTAAATTCTTGGAAATATAACATTCACCATTGTATTCTTATAACATGCGGAAAACTCTTGCACTTAATTGCAGTTCACATGAATCGTGATAATCCATATTTATTAGATCTTCTTTCAATAGTTTTAGATCCAAATAACAAATTTAATACTTTTAATGTCGCTCGCCAACCGGAGTGTTTTGGTCCCGATGCCGTGTGGGGTGTTTTGGAGGATAACAATAAATTTGCATCAATACAGCTCGAGCCGAAACGCCCTCGGGGGTGGCTCGTTGATTTAATAAACCGTTTTGGTCAACTCGGTGGTTTCGATAATTTACTAGAACGGTTTAATGCTGGAGTAGCATCAATTAAAAACAAGCCGTCTTCCATCGAAAATGTGAACAACCAAAAGGACTCGACGATACCTGGAGATGTCAATGCGAATATATCACTTTCGTTTATTTATTACTTAATTCGACCTTTTGGACAGTGCTACGAATTGCTTACGCCTTTTACCATAGAAACCTACTTCATGCCTATATGGAAGATTGTTTTGGATCTTTTAGATAGCCTCACGGATGCTGAGCTGAAGCATGAAGCGAAATCGGAGGGGAGAAGTGATCTTATTCATAAGATTGTAAAATCGGCTCGTTGCTTAGCAAGTCGTTTGCCGGACCAAGGCGATCTTATTCGTGACATTGAAATATTCCGTTTGAAAATGATATTGCGGCTGCTTCAAGTTTCGAGTTTTAATGGAAAAATGAATGCATTAAATGAAATTAATAAAGTAATTACCGCAGTTTCCTATTGTTCCCATAGAACTCAACTATCACAAGGTTTATCCGATGATGAAATGAACTGGTTAACTGCTGAGCGAATGGCGGTAAGGATTTCAATACATATTATATTATATAAACAAAATATATAATTACTTTGCATTTTTCGACATTAGGTGTGGATTAAAAAATCGGATGTCTTAGAAATTGTTCTAAAAGACTCATTACACCAACCCCAATATGTAGAGAAATTGGAGAAAATCATAAGGTTTCTTATAAAGGAGAACGCATTGACATTAGATGATCTAGATGCCGTTTGGAAAGCTCAGGCTGGAAAACATGAAGCAATAGTTAAAAACGTTCATGATTTGCTAGCTAAATTAGCATGGGATTTTGTACCGGAACAATTGGACCATCTATTCAAATGCTTTCAAGTGAGTATAAGTTTTCATTATGGCTCCTATTGTGGCTGCCGTATTTTTCTAACTACTCTTCAATTAAGAATAATTATTGGATTTTCATTTTATTATCCTAGTTCGCCTATATGGCACACAAAAATACATAGATCGATACTTTTTTGTTTTGATGTCGCTTATAGTCCGGGGTAAAGCCCTTCCAGCTAACTCAGTCCATAGAAAGCTGCCTCCAGTTACAACACATGGTTGGTTGGGGTCGTTCTCCAATTGCTTTAGTTTAAAGTGGCTCTCGGTGTGAATACCATTGGGATACGGGGAGTTATTTCTTTACTGGCTTCTCATGCAATTCATTTGCTGCCGTTTATAAACCCAAGGATGTTATTACCTGATGATTGAGATAATTAAGATAATGGTTTCCTAAGTAGTACTTTCTTAAATTGGCCAGGCCAGGGCAAACTTCAACTGCAAAGAAAGTGAGTGACTCTTCCTCCTCTTCATCTCGACAGCTTCTGCAGAATTCATTGTATGGCAGACCAAGCCTTTGCGCGGAAATGACATTAACGACTTTCGAGATACTAGACCTCTTAAGTCACATGAGTTCCTTGGATCTTTTTGTATCCAGAGCTGGCCAGGTTAGCCAGGTTTTCATAGGCTGGTAATCGGTAGTATTGGACAAAGCATAGTCTGTAGAAGAATGCTGTCATGTCAAGTCGCTTATACTCTTCAGTGCTTCCTTAATCAGATTGTCACGTTTGTATCATATTCTTTGGTGACGATGTCTAGGGAAAGTAAGTTATTCATAGTTCGAAGAGCGGCGGTCGAAGATGTCCGCAGAGTCTTTTCTAGGGCCTTTAGATTGGAACTTTTGTTCAAGCCCGATCACCACACAACCTAACCTTAACCTTAACCTTACTGGTGAATAACACTAACTTCATTTTCGTCGGGTTGATGCTAAAACCACAGCTATCGGTCCAGGAGACTAGTTTACGCAAACCAAATTGCAGGATGTCGGAAAGTGTTTGAGGATACTTTCCCTAAGCGAGTAGGGCGACATGTTCTCCATCGAGATCAGAAGTTCGTTGAGAACTATATTCCATAACAATGGAGACAGCAATTCACTTTGTGGTGTGCCTCAGAGCATATAAAACGAATTAGATTGGCGAAACTTCCGAATAGCACCTCCCTAGTTCCTTCTCGCGTTCAATTTGTTTTCTTCGGAGAAGCCGATGCCTTCTCTCTTTTTAAGGTTCCGTTCCCATATGGAGGAACCTTATTGCTTTCGCTACGATGTCTGTCCGAATAAACTAAGCCAATTTTGTACATAGGTCTATCTCAAGAACTGATTGGCGTAGAAGGCTGAAATTTGCACACAACATCCGCTATAACCTCTAGTTAAACGACAAATACCAATGATAGCGACACATTGATTAGTTTTGGAGTAATAAGTAATTTAGCGGAAAAATATTTTCATTTGCACAAAAAACAGTTTTTGATTTACAACAAATTTTTTTTTCTAGTTTGTAGATCATATTTGTAGCTATATATGTGCTGAAGACTGTTTTGCCGAAAAGTTAATATATTACGAGATATTTACAAAAATATGTCCAAAATCTCATTCATAAGTGTGTTATCTTAAACTTTTCCTTTCCAATTGGAATTGGAACTCCAAGAAATACTTATTTTCGTACGCACACATACATAATATTGTTTCTTCTTTCGCTCTCGGGTCTCGGCCTTGGCTCACTCGATGTGTGTCGGTCGGGGGCGGGGCGTCGGCATGGCATCGGCACTTCGGCTGTTTTCTTAAGCGGCCCATAAACACTACACTTTTGTCTGCACCGGTGTCGGTGCAACACGGATTTTGGTGTCGGATACAGAGCGAGTAAAATCAAAAGTTTTTGGTGTGTCGGTGTCTCGATCGGTGTGATGTCGTCGTCCGAGAATTGTTTTGTTGTATACGCCATTTGGACGATTTTGGGAAATCGTATATTAAGGTTTGCGTTGAAATTAAGAGAAAAACCGCTGAAGTTTTTTATATTTTTAATAGAATATGTAATATATTGACAATCTTCTTTCAATTGAGGTGCTCTAGACTTGTCAATCGCTTTTAGTTTTCAAATTATTAAGGTTTTTTCTCAAAATTAGTTTGTCGTATACGCCACGAAAATGAAGAGTTGTTTACACCAACACGTACGACAAAATAAGCGCACATACGACATTCCAATACTGAGCCCAACGGTTGAATGCACTACTGAGTGCGGTATGATAAAAATTTGTTTAAAATATAAACTTTTTATTTATTTAATAAAATTTGAAAATAATAAATATTTTAACTCCTTCTTAACGGCTGGACCGGTTTTATTGAAATTTTTTACGTGTGTTTGAGTGGGTCCAAGGATGGTTTAGATTCACATTTGGTGAAAATTGGGCAAAAGAGCGTGGCACCTTCCATACAAAAAAAACTTAAAAAAAGTCTAGCTACCGAACTGATTGAAATCAAATTTTAAAAAAATATTTGTTATTGGCCTAAATGTGTTTCGGTGAAAGTTTGGTCAAAATTTTACAAAGCGACGTGGCACCACCCTTAGGTAGGTAGGTAGCAGTGGCGGTTCACCTTGAACCCAATTAGCACTAAGATGTGCCGTTTTCTTACCACGACTCGTGTGACCTATTTTCTGGTCATTGTTTAGGATGTGGTCCGGTCGGTGCCTATATCCAACCTGTGGAATTGAGAAAACGGATAAGATCCTGTATCCCTTTGCCCGAGATGTCGCTAAGGTCGTCAAAGAACAAAAAAAATAGACCTTAAACGCTATTCAAAACAAAGCTGGGCAAATAAATTCATAAGTCAATTCCTATTTTGAATGATTAAATAATTCCCGAAATAAAATCGGGATCCTTGTTAGTGTTGAAGTTCATAAATACCAAAATCGTTTTCTGATAAAATATAATTGAGATGATCAAATTTTCCGCAAATTAATTTTCAGTAGGAAATATTTCATCAAATAAATAAAATTAAACGAGTCAAAGTGAAAGGATAATAATATGAGGAACTAATATTTTCGATTATGGTACAATTTTTGGACTGGTTATTCCATTTTTAAAAGCACAGCACGACCTTGCTCAAAGAGATTTACCATTTAACATGCGATTAAACTTTTGGTCCTCTGAAATTTATTATTTCCACTTTTCTATTGAAATCTGTATTCACGTACAACAAACCAAGACGCAATTATATTTTGCGTTTGTGTTGTATTGTGCATACGCTCGGTTTCATATCCTCCCGAATCACATACACGTACGACAAAACAATTCTAATGTTTATTTTGAAATTTGTTGTCGTATGTATTAGGCCTATACACGTACGACAAAACAAAACTAAACATAAAAAATGGGAAAAATATATGGGCTTTTTGTCGTATATGCCAAAATATGTCGTTTACGACAAAGCAAAACTAAAGGTTGGATTATTTTGTGGATATACGACAAAATGAACACCAATTATCTCAGTAACAATAAATGATAGGCTAGATCTGATTGCAGAAATGAAAAGAGCACCTTTGAAAACCTAGTACATACTGCATACCCACTTTAAAAAAGTGCATTTTGGCGTTTACGACAAAACAATCCTCGGGCGACGATGTGTATGGCGGAATGCCATACCGGTGTCAGTACACCGATCCAGAGACTAGTGTAGTGTCTATGGGCCGCCTTAAACTTATTCCTTTCCAATTGGAATTGGAATTTCAATAGATACTCATTCTTTTGTACACATACTCACTTTTGTGTCTTCTCTCGCGCTCGGCCATCTCCATTCATTTATGCGCTTTTTTAATTTGGCTACTGTTTATTTCTTGATTTACAAAAAATACATATACTAATTTTATGTAGATCATGTTCGTAGATAGTATGTGCTGAGGACTTAAGGGATATTTTGCCGAAATTTTAATATTTTAGAAGATTTACAAAAATTGGTCAATTGCCATAAAAATAAATAAATAAATAAATAGGTGGCGCAACAGGCGAGTGACAACCAAGGCCTAGCTTCTCGCAACCATTCGTTTTGTGTGAGATTCTATTTTTGGGACGAATCGAAGGGACCTACAATTTTATGCCGAGTCCGAACGGCTGAATTGAGAAGCTTTTTCATGACAGTCATACTCTCGGATGTTTGTGAGACGTTCGCGAGAGGTGGCGCAGTAGAAAAAACTTTAAGATGTAATTTGTGTTTTTCCGGGGATCGAACCTGGGATCCCTCGCACAGTAGTCCAGCACACTAACCACTGCGCTACTGCGTCAATTTCCATAATGCCATAAAATACGCTCTAATTGGAACTTCCATGTTTCACTTCCTTTGCATATCCATTACTATTACCAAAGAATATATAATTACAAAGAAGACGCATCTCATACAAATGTTTCTACTGAAAATTTTTGTATGGCCGGTTCCAACATTGCTGCCCGCTCTCACAGCTTTTGCTATTGCTTTTCTTTATCAAGAACTTTTCAATCTTGCGCTCAGAGAATTTCATAAAACGAGAAGTTACAATACAAACAGCGACACAGTCATCCACAGCACATGATAATACCACCTACGATACCTCTTTATGCCTATAGGCAGGTACACGCACATATACCAACAGAATATTCTGCTTTCCGCATAACCGGTTCTTGATGAACGACGAGACGGTGACGAGGATTGACGAAACGAAAGGAACACGATCCTTGACCTTGTACACAGTAACGATTTTTTCATTTGCTTCGTTGATGCACATGCAAATGGTGGTGGACAATTTATTTCTTGCGTTGCGAAAAAATGAATGAAAAGAATTGTTTACGATCTGGCATAAAATGCTGTATAACTGATTGTTATATTTCAAGAAGGCGTTTTTTTTTAATCGCAGATAGCATTTTGCTGTATTGGAGATTTCCATGGTGTATGGAATTATGGATACGGATACCTACGTGTGGATCGAGGTTGTATGAGAAAGAGCTTTACTCTCAATTATTTTTCAGTCGGCTTTCTTTTCATTATTTAAAAAAGAGCTTTCTGTGTTTGATTTCATTTTCAAAGTCAGATAGTACATCTTGGTAATTATATATTCTTTGCTATTACCCATTCTCCATGCATCATCATCATTATTGGTTGATGAATGATGGTGCTCTCGGATCGGCCGCGGTCCTCATTTTTTTCTCCATTGGTGTTCTTTGTATTTATATTATTGTTATTGCTAGTTGGGTGGAGCCGAGTCGGTGGATTTAACTGACGAGTTACGATGACGATGACGGCGTTCTTAACTATGCATGTCCACTGTACAGTACCTATATTATGTATATGAACTAAAAGATTATGGAAATGTAATTCACTAGTACTATACGTACGTACGTACGAAACCTTCGGTGGGCGAGTGACTCGCATTTGGCCGGTTTTTTATACCCTCCACAGGAAGGTATATTCACTTTGCCATTACGTTTGTAACGCCAAGAAGGATTTACCGGAGACCATATAAAGTATATATATTCTGAATCAGGATCACATTCTGAATCGATTTAGCCATGTCCGTCTGTCTGTCTGTCTGTCTGTCTGTCTGTCTGTCCGTCTGTTGAAAGCACGATAGCGTCCAAAGGAATTAACCTAGGCGAATGAAATTTTGTGAGACGACTTCTTTTTACCGTCGCCAGGTTATATTAGACACGCTCGCATGGCAAACATTTTGCATGACTTTTATGCAGTGGAGGGTATCAAAGCATCGGCCAGGCCGATGATAACACTTTTACTTGTTTATTTTTTTAACAAACACTTCTAATTGAAAGGTGTTACTTCAGTGATACTTAAATAGCTACCTATGATTTGTTTTTGCAAACTAGTCCTACTCAATTTATCATTCTTCGCGTTTCACGAAAATCTCTGAGTTTATTTGATTACCTTTTAAATTAGTGATAGATTTTTTTATTTTCTCTTTTTTAGACAAGCATGACAACTGCAAACAAAAGACAGAGAGAGCATCTGCTGGAATTAATTAGGCGCTTGGCCGAAGATGATAAGAACGGTGTCATGGCACAAAAAGTTTTGAAATTATTTTGGACTTTGGCACACAATGTTGAAATACCACCTGAAGTATTAGATCAAGCATTAATAGCACACGTAAAAATCTTAGATTATAGTTGTTCTCAAGAACGTGATGCTCAAAAGACAGTATGGCTCGATAAATGCGTGGATGAGCTAAAATCAGGCGACACTTGGGTTCTTCCTGCCTTGCGTTTAATAAGAGAAATATGCTGCTTATATGAATCAAATCCTCATCATGTTCAAAATTCAAATAAAGTGTTGAATAGGCAACAAGTTATAGAACGTTTGCAGAATGATTATTCTCTCGTTATTCTTGTAACGAACAGTCTTATCTGTTATATGGACAAAGTTCGAGCATCGATAGACGAAAATCCCGACTTAGATCCTACTAAATATTGCAGTGATGGACGTTTTTCACATGAGTTACAAATTCAAGAAAGACTGGACTTCCTAAAATATTTGCTTAAAGATGGCCAGCTCTGGCTTTGCGCAGACCAAGCAAAACAAATATGGCAGTGCCTGGCTGTAAAATCAATTTTCCCTAGCGACCGGGAAGAATGTTTCCGATGGTTTAGTAAGCTAATGGGAGAAGAGCCTGACCTCGATCCGGGCGTGAACAAAGATTTCTTTGAGAATAATATCTTACAACTTGATCCATCTTTATTGACAGAAAGCGGCATTAAATGCTTTGAGCGTTTTTTTAAAGCAGTCAACTCCAAGGAAGACAAACTAAAGGCAATACATCGGGGTTACATTCTTGAAAACAATGATCTTATTGGTAAAGATTATCTATGGCATGTGATAACAACAGCAGAAGCAGATATAGCAAATAAAGGTATAGAACTTTTAAAGGAAGTGTCTACAGCATTGGGTCCTACACTTATGGCAAATGTTGCCTCTTTTCATGAAACCTTTATCGGGGAATGTTGTGATAAATTAAAAACTCTCTACGATAGTATAATATTTGTAAACAGCTCTGCCGAGTACAATTCTAACGATAAAGAAACTAAATTTTTGTGCGATGAAGCTGAAAAAATGTGCAGAATACTAAGAGTACTGCAAGAATATGTAAAAGAATGTGATCGATCATTTGCTGGAGATAGATACAAATTGCCATTATGTCGTGCAACAAGGGGAAAGCATACCAACTTATATATTAGATTTCAAAATCCTGGTCGCGCGATTGATGATATTGAATTAATTACACATAGTAATGAAACAGTGGCATCTTTTAAGCGAAGTATACTTAAACGCCTAAAAGGAACTTCAACAGCAAACATAAAAATAGACTTTTTCTTTAACAATGGAGAACTAATTGAGATTTTGGACGAAATGCACCCATTGTCTAGCTACGCAATCCGAGATAAAATGATTCTTACTGCTAAGCTAACGCCAATTGGAACTGTCTTAGCAAGTAGTCCAGACAGTTCAAGTGATTCGAGCACTGGATCGCCGCCACGTCCCAGCGCGGATATTCGAAGGGTTGAATCGGAATACACATTGCCTGGTGTTATTATTTCGGAAAAGCCTTATTATACCAACTTCTTTTTAAAGCTCCATCAATTGGGTGTCGATATGCAGTACTGCAATTTGAGAGATAGTGCGCTAGTGCTTTTAAATTTATTGCCAGCTGACAGGGAAACTGTTAATGAATTAAGGAGAATGTGCCATATAAAAACAACTAATTTAAATATTGGCTCAGATAATATCCAAACCTATGAGAAGCCAATATTACAAGATCAAGAGTATAAGCACGCATTAGAGGAACCAACACCACTTAAAATCTTTTTATATACAACACCCGCGAGAGTACTATATAATTTGGAGGTACTGAATGCCATACTCGTACCTGCAATTGATCCGTTTAGCGAAGAATCATTGATTGTACAATCAGCTTGGTTACGGTCAGGAGTTGCGCACTTTCTTATGGAATTGCTTACTAAAAACAATTTCTTACCTAATGCAGACATGCAAACTAAACGTGCAGCATTTCAAAGTATTCTTCGACTTGTTAAATTGTTTTTCTACGTTATAAGCTGTGTTTTAAGTCGTGTTGGGGATGAGCCAGCATTATCTAATTTTGAAGCACGTTCGAGATCGCAAATAGACATATTAAAACAAATTCTAACGTCTATTCCAAATAGTTCGGAGAATACACTGCGATTTATATCAACTAAGCTGGCAGAAAATGTTGCTGCGGAAATGCTAACAGCCAGTACTGAAGGGCAAAACAGTAGAAAGCTTTTCTCAGACGCTTTGCAATGGTCATGTCCTGATGTTGCTACCATTAAAGCGATTATTCAGCTTGCCTGGTCATCTTCATGTGGTCGATTTCAAATGTATGGAAGTAAGGATAATTTCAGTGATGATATAGCGATGCCTGGTGCTCAAGACTTCGCACTATGTAAAGAAGCGCTTGAAGTACTTATAATAAGTCTTGTACTCAATCCCAGTGCTAACGAGGTATTAATGCAAGATGAAATTTGGCCAGAATTCATAACATCGCTGATTTTAAAAAACCCATCAAGAATTGTGCGACAGATTGCTGCAGAACAATTCTTTTTTAGTTGCACTTACTATTCCGGAAATAGCCGTCCATTTGAATACATGATCAATCATTTGATTTCCTTACTACATACCTCTATTCCTTCACACTCAAGTACATGTGCGGATCTCTTTCAACTTTTATGTAGAACTTTAAGTTACGGTTGCACATGGAACTGGCCACACAGTGTAATAGAAGGTTTGTTGGCACATGAAATAAATTGGCTTAGACAAATTAAGAATAATGTGATATCAAGTGGAAATACACAAGTGCATGAGGATCTATTGGAAGGTCACTTGTGTCTGACAAAAGAACTTATGTTTTTCATAGACATAAAGATAAAAACTCAACTCAGTGGCTTATTGGAGGAACTTACTGATGACTTTTTATTCTCTGCGTCGCGAGAGTATCTTCATTTTAGGCAAACTGGCAAATTAAACAATCATCTGGCCCCACCTCCTGTTTGTAGAAGTCCACATACAATAGCGGCTGCTTGCGATCTACTGGTAGCTCTTTGCCAGAACTGCGTTGCTAACATGAAGCTACTTACAAAAACACTTATAAACAACGTTTGCAATGGTATTTTGTTTTTGAATTTGATAACTCTGTTTATTTGTGATAAGAAATTTATTATTTTCTTTTATAGAAATAGAACCTCTAAAGGAATGGGACTATTTGCCACCAATTGGAATAAGACCACCCAAAGGATTTTGTGGTTTAAAAAATGCAGGAGCTACATGTTATATGAATTCAGTACTTCAACAGTTGTACATGGTTCCATCGATTCGAGTTGGTATCCTAAAGGCGGAGGGTGCTGCCGTAAATGAATCTGAAGATTTTAGTGGCGATGCTGAGTCACCCCTTTATAACGATGATGTGTTTTTCGGAAACGCTCAAAAAAATTACCATGTCGGAATTCTAAAGCATGTTCAGGCGATTTTCGCCCACTTAGGCCATAGTGCCTTGCAGTATTACGTACCCCGTGGCTTATGGACACACTTCAAGTAAGTACTATTATAATATGTGTTCTTTTTATAAGTCGTAAAAAATATAGATATAAATTTGTACATATATTCACACATCCAGAAATGAAACTTCCCAGTATGCAATACACCAGAGCAAAATACATTTGATTACTTGAAAATTATTTTTTTTTTATTTTATGAACTTTGCAACAATTGAGGTTTGAAAAGGAATCTCTTTGCTGCATATCTAAATGTCTTTCAATTCAGACCAGCTGTTTTGGCACCTAGCTGGACTACCAGGATATCGCTTAGTGCTATTATTCTTTATACATCGCGGGCTCGCCGTTTATGTCCATGATGATATTGCTTACGAATTTCCACCACAATATAACCATTGCTCCAATGTGGAATTTAATTACGTATGGTTAAAATGCAATGTCAGTAAGCAAATAATACACTCTTGTTTTATTTATAGTGCTGTCGTTTCTTCTAGTTTTTTTTGCACCATAAAGAGCAAATTCTTCAGTTTTTCTATAATTTTAGAACGGCAGCACCACCTGCCACAACTAAATGGTATTTTCAGATGTTTTAATTTTGATTGTTGCTTATGTTAATTATTTTATTTAATATAATTTAACCATAAGTTAACGATTATCAAGTAGCTTAAATAATTTGTTTGTATATTATGTCAATACGAGCGAAGTTTATTCACCCCTATTCCCGTTGGCGTTTCTCGTAAACGACTCGTATTTCACTTCGTTTTTTAGTCCATTTTTGTAACATTTTTTAAACAAATGAATTGAAATAATGGTGAACACATAGAAAACAGAACAAAACTGTCAACAAAAGTTAAAACAAAAATCTGCACATCGTTTTACAACGACACGAAACACGAGTCGTATACGACAAACGCCAACGGGAATAGGGGTGATTAACTAAAATCGCCACAAACATTTCATAGCTGGTTTCACAGCTACTTGAAACGTCAAACGAAAACGAGTTGGTGTTCTACGAGTTTTCTAAACTTAAAAACTTATAAAACATTGGATTTGTTCTCTCATCCAGATAAATACTCTATTGACGTAACGTCGCCTCTATGTCCGTCGGACCATTGTGTCATTTCAGCTAAATGACAGTTAAAGAAACACAGTTAAAACAAACGGTATGGCATTATGAGAAAGCCAATTGGGACGGCCTTAATTTATTTGTTGGGGGCTTTTACTGGTCACTATGCTTCTTCGATAGTGACGTGGATGCCGCCGCTGAAATGATAACAAACACCATTCTCGTGGGTATGAGATCCTATATTGCAAACAGAAGAAAGAGTATTATACCTAAGGAGAATGCTTGGTGCGACTCGAGCTGCAAGGAGGCTATCAGGTTGAGGGAGTTGAGTTTTCGGTCTTATAAAGCAAACCCAACCGAAGAAAACCGAAAAAAGTTTCGACGAGTCCGAAATGACTGTAACTCCTTGATACGACGTGCAGAATTTTCACATGACCAAAAGCTACGGCAAAAAATACTTCACTGTCTCAGTGGTAGTAAATAGTTTTGGTCTTTCGTGAAAAATATTAAGAACTCCAGCACGTCGACAATTCTTACACTCGTTTACAATAACACTCTGCTGACGGCGCAATTTGCCGCAATCTCCAACATTCCAAATTGCGTGATGTCTTCACCTGTGCTCAAGAGCGTTGAATATTTACTAGGACAAATACATTTTCGCAATCGCACAGGAGCAAGAGGTATATCCCCCATAATTATAAAGGGTGTTTTTCAATGCTGGCAAAACCACTGCGTAAGCTTTTCCACTAGTCCTACTCTTCTGGACTCTTTCCACTACCTTTCTGGCCTTTCAATTCAAGTTGTGTTGGACGGTTTCAAGTCTGCAATTCACTATATTAATGCTGGTGTTCTGTTCTGGGCTCTGTTTTGTCTCCGACACTCTTCCTCATATTCATCAATGATGTCTTGTCATTCATTTTTTTCATTCATTCATTTTCAATGGTCCGCTTGTCCATTAAGTGGGTCGCGGGTGCAGGTTGCTCAAGTGGACCCTCCATAGCTCTCGATCCTCTGCCATCGACTCTAAATCATCAAGGGCAATCCCCATACGGGTATAGGAGAGATTATGGACTTAATCTAACCATCTCATCCTTGGTCTACCTAAAGGACGCCTACCCGATGGTACGGATTCCATAGCACGTCGTGGAATCCTGGTCGGGGACATGCGTTTAACATGACCAAACCACCGAAGCATGGATCGCTCCGTCCGGAGAAGTAGCTGCTCGAGATTGAGTTCCTCACGTATTCTGGTATTTCTGATGCGATCTCTACGGGTCACACCAGCAATACTACGGAGAAATCTCATTTCGGCAGCTTGTATCCGCGATCTTATTCTTTCGGTCATTACCCAAACCTCATGACCATAGGTGAGAGTTGGAACAAACACCGAATTAAAGACTGACAACTTAGCTTTGACACCAAGTTCAGTCCTCCTAATAACAGAATGACCAAGCTGTCTCAAAATTGATCCAGCCTGACCAATCCTACAGGAAAACTCGGCATTGCTTCTTCCATCACTCGTGAATAAGACCCCGAGATACTTAAACTTCTCCACCTGTTTCAATGGGACTCCACTAACATGCAGAGTGCATTGAACAGGCGTTCTGGAGACGACCATCACTTCAGATTTGTTCACGTTTACCTTCATCTCAGCTTCAACACAAACGGTTACAAACCGATCGAGTGCGCGCTGAAGTTCAGTCTGAGAGGATCCAAGGATGACCAAGTCATCAGCGAAGAGCAAATGACTTATCCTCAGATCTCCCAATTCGAAACGTTCCTCGCCAAGACTGCGCTGTAACATCCAGTCCATATAAGTAATGAAAAGGAGAGGAGACAAGACGCACCCCTGACGAAGTCCAACGCCCACGGTGAAAGGTATTGATTTAACGCCGTTTACCCGAACACAGCTTTTACAACGAAACGTTCCTCGCCAAGACTGCGCTGTAACATCCAGTCCATATAAGTAATGAAAAGGAGAGGAGACAAGACGCACCCCTGACGAAGTCCAACGCCCACGGTGAAAGGTATTGATTTAACGCCGTTTACCCGAACACAGCTTTTACAGTTTGTGTAAAGAGATTGAATGGCTCTCAAGAGAGAACCATCAATTCCATACTCCTGTAATACACTCCAGAGTTTCCCTCGAGGGACTCGGTCATATGCTTTCTCCAAATCTACGAAGCAAGCGTAAACAGGTGTAAACATTCGGCTTTTAAATGGACTGTTATTTTGCTGGTTGGTAGGTTTACATTTCAATTATTGATGTTCAGAAGTCGGTGTCTCGATATCCTGGGGCGGCTTGACACTCGGCAGTCACGGTGTGCTTTGGGATGCCCTGCGGCAGTCCTAACAGGTCACAGGTCAATCTTCAGACAGTCCCGGTGGTTCATAGGCCCGTCTTGTTCCAGTCCTGGCGGTTCACAGGTTCGTCTTACGACAGTGCTGACGGTTCACAGGCCGGTCTTGTGACAGTCCTGGCGGTTCACAAGTCTACGGGGAGGTAGACAGTAGACTTGGCAATTAAACTAAGTACGCACAGGCTCCTAGTATCAAAAATTTCGAAATAGACACAGAGACTAAGACAGGAACACGATCAGCAGTACACCCGATTGGTACATTCCCACTCTGAAGGTTGCTCGTCAGTTCTGCATTTTTCCGCTTCTCTCTTACATTTCCATTTAGCAAGCCACTGCGAATTATATGGCTGTGTAGTGCAAAACTATTTGTTTGTTTACATAATATGTTCAGTGGGAGAAATGGTTTGTTTATACGTTCGGTGGGTGGAGCTTAATTCTCTTTCTCTCTTTGGGAACTATGATATAAATATGATGTACTACGGCTGCCGACTGGTACTGGTACTCGATCGTTAGGCAGGGGTATTGTGGATGGTACTGGACCAGCTTCGTTACAAGTCATGCAAATATAATCTAAGTTGAGCACCAATTTTATTTATATAACTGTATATGTTTGATTCTAATAGACACAATTAAAATGTTGCTATGCATAAACATAGTTGTGTATATTCATAGTAACTAATTGGTTGTTTTATTTTAAAGGTTACAGGGAGAGCCCGTTAACTTGCGAGAACAACAAGATGCTGTTGAATTCTTTATGTCACTTTTTG
The DNA here is from genome assembly GCA_949372485.1 of Cheilosia soror. NCBI lineage: Eukaryota > Metazoa > Arthropoda > Insecta > Diptera > Syrphidae > Cheilosia > Cheilosia soror. The sequence continues at coordinate 36,610,934 of OX443562.1, forward strand.
AAAGCTTAGATGAAGGACTGAAAGCTCTAGGCCATAATCAATTTATGGTTAATACACTTGGTGGTTCCTTCAGTGACCAAAAGATATGTCAGGAGTGCCCCCATCGCTATTCAAAAGAGGAACCATTTAGCGTATTCAGCGTGGACATACGAAACCACAGTTCTTTAACGGAATCATTAGAACAGTATGTCAAAGGTGAACTCCTGGAAGGGGCAGACGCGTATCATTGCGATAAGTGTAATAAAAAGGTAAATACATAGTCAATATAATAAAATATATATTCTATCACTTCTTTTTTTCTATTCTATTTCTTTTCTTATATTATAATGTTACAAAGTTTAAATTTTTCTGTCGCGAAATTTAAATCATAATTTGAAGGCAATAATTGACATTCTTAAATATGCACCCCTATTGTCGTTGTCGTTTACGACTCTAAAAAAAAACGACACGACTGTGGACGACTTTCCTTTCTCAAGGAATGAAGGATATTATATTATGTTTATATTGTAGAAAAAAATTGGAATAAGTTTATAAATGCAACTTTTATGACGCTTTTCCCAAAAAAGTCATAACATTTATCTGTTATTTTTGTCTCACTTGATTACGAACAAAGGCTTAATCAACTTGTTAGAAGCTTAGAAGGTAAAAAAAAACAATACAAAATTTGTGTTTGTATAAATAAATGTTGGTTTTATGCAAAGAGTAACAATAGTTTTTAGTAATGGGTACTTACTACCTCCTGATCGCTATATCACTTCAAGTAGACTGCTGTGTAGAGATTCATAGAGTGCTGTCAAATAATCTAGCGAAACTTCGGACCAGGCTCGTTTTAAGTCTTCAATAATTTCTTCCGTTTCATGATATTGCTTTCCTCCTTCGTAGACTTTTCTTGAAAGCCAACCCCCATACGTTTTCCACGATGCTTAGGTCGGGTGAATATTGGGGCCATGGTGGGTAGGTTTACATTTTGGTTCTGAATCCATGCTTTTGTTGTCCGTGCGGTATGTATCGGTGCATTGTCTTGTTGGAAAGTCGATCGCTGACCACCAAATATCTCCGAAAACTGCGAAAAAGCTATTTCAAGTACCGATTTGTAAGTGATTGCCGTCATTTTGGAGCTTTGAACAGCTCCACAGTTCCTAATAGCTTATTGCTATTGCTTTAATTCTGCACGTGTGTTTTGGCCACTATACGCTTCTTGGTTTGCTGCGTTCCCTAATTGACATTGTTTATCAAACCAGGGGTCAGGTCAGTCCCGGCCTTGATGATGGCCATTGCCATTGGTCTTCTGCACTAGCTGTTGCTGCGATAGGACTTATCGAGAGGCATCGGAAAATTCTGTCCTTCTCATATTTGGCTATAATAAATATCTAGAAGACATTAAAGCTGTTCCGAGAATTTAATTAAAACGCATTTATTTCCCTTTGGATTTTACTCTCAATATTTAGCAATTTAAAAAAAAATAAAACAAAAACATGTTTTGTAGATGTATTGCTAGAGAGGACGGGTTTTTTTTATCAGCAATGTTTAAACAGGGCGCTCATATCCTTATCCAGGGATATCTTTAAATGTCTCGATCAAGCTTTAGCTAACAACTATTTTAGTCTATGAAGCAATGAAATTACCGCAAATTTTATGACTCAACTATGTCACACAGACAAGATATTCGAGGAATATGTAGCTTATGCAATACTTATGGTTTATGTGACTATAGTTTTCTAAAGAAATCGATATATTTCATAGATAATAATACTTTATGGTTTCAGTATATAAACTGACATTAAAATATTTTGGTACTAAGTAATTAATTCATTATTTTACTTTATTTAAAGGTGGTAACAGTTAAGCGTTTATGTGTGCGGAAGCTTCCGCCGGTACTAGCCATACAACTTAAACGATTTGAGTACGATTATGAACGTGTGTGTGCTATTAAATTCAATGACTATTTTGAATTTCCAAGAATTTTGGATATGGAACCTTATACTGGTACTATACTAAATGTTTATTTTGCAGGGTACAGTGCTCAAAATGTATTTTTAGTTACTTTACATATGTTTTGCATGCAAATTGGGAGGCATACGTTTTATCGGAACATTTTAGCCCGCTTTAACTAAAGATCGGAAAAGTAATTTACAAAATTTCAAAGCAAACCGCATTAATAAAAATGTTCGCAGATCCGGAAAAATTCGAGCTTTTTAAAAATAATGTAATATATTATTGTGTATTCGAGTGTAAAACATTTGCCGCGAGGGAAGCAAGGCACCCACCCCAAATAAAAAAAATTCCGTTGTAACTTTTATTTTCGGTCTTTTCCATCCTGGAATTTTCGGCAATGTTTCTGGATTCCAGTCAAACGTATCTACCCAAACCTGCATATTGGTTCTATGGCCTTAAAAATAGATTAGGACCTTCAAAATTAATTGTAATATTCGATTTTTTTTTTATTTTTTATTTTAATTTCAAAATAAATCATTTTGAGCCTGGCATCTTGTATATTTTGGACATACATATCTAAAAACGGTATATATATTAAAATACCATTAAGTTTTTGGTTTGGCTAAATTGGATGGAGAAGTTGTTGAATTCGTTGAAAACTCCTACGATCACACCGAAATAACCAAATACGAATTGACGGGAATAATTGTACACAGCGGACAAGCTTCTGGAGGACATTATTTCAGTTATATTTTATATAAGTAATGTTTTAATCATAATCCTCTTGATATATTTGATGAACATGACGTGTTTTTTTTTATAGGGATCCTATCACTGGCAAAGAACAATGGTATAAATTCGATGATAATGAGGTCACAGAATGTAAAATGAATGAGGACGAAGAAATGAAAGTTCAATGTTTTGGGGGAGAATATATGGGCGAAATATATGACAATAACTTAAAACGTATGCAATATAGGAGGCAAAAGAGATGGTGGAATGCCTACATGCTGTTTTACACAAGATGTGATCAAAAACCAATTGAAATAAGCCAGAGCATTGAACAACTTTCTTTGGCAGAAAGTTCAAATTTTATTTTACCTATGCCAAAAGCTATAGAAACAAGTGTTAGGTAAATAATAATGATATAGATAATAATCCCAAAAATTATTTCATACCATTTTCGTATATTATAGGACACAAAACATACGTTTTTTACATTCAAAGAGCATTTTTTCAGTAGAATTTTTTAATTTCGTAAAAAATTTGGTTGGTTCCAGTGTTCCACATGTAAAACAGGATAAACCGGTAAGTCGATTCTTTTACACTTTATATCATGCAAATTCACCTTAGTATCTATTAAATTACTAAAATTATCTGTTTTTATTACAAAGCGTTCAAGTTTCAAGGCAGACACTTAGTTTTAGCATTTCTATACTCTGTCCAACAAAAATTGTCAGTACAGGCCTTATGGGGGAGCTTTATTTCTACCAAGGGTGCCTGTAGGTACTCTCACGGGCAGAATGAGCATGATCGCTTTGTATTCGCTTGCTATTATCATCCACGAAAATAAGCAGTGTGTGTGAGGAAAGCACATCAGAAGAGTGTTACAATGCATACAATGAAAACATATCATTAAGGGTTTTTCTATGGATTTTGTCAAAGAACTTTCGGTTTTGGTGCTTTTGAGAACGAATTATTATGTGGGGTGTTGCCATTCGGTTTTAGTTTGTTTATATTTCTGAAGGACCCATAATATTCAGTTAAACCATTTTTTTTAATGTTGTCTTTTAGAAATAAGGTTTATTCGTGAGGTGTTTAAATGCATTCATTTCATTAACACAACAAGTGATCATAAGTGCGTAGTAGTGATATTGCGTTAAATTAATAGTGATTAGGTACTATAATAGGGCAACCGGATTCATGCAAAAGCATAGTTTTTCTTTAGGATATCGTATTAAATATCTTAATATACAAAACTAAGTACATATTTTCAGTCCTATTCGGGCTGCATTCCAGGTTTGACTATTTTAACTACAGCGTTGACAAGCTGTGACAGTTCGAAGGAGAGGAAGTTAACTAAATTAACCAGAGGCAAAAGTGTGGTTCATTTCGTTCATACTACAACATGTCATTAGTAACAATAGCTGTCCCAGATTCCAAAAAGTAACTAAATAAACAATCGCTGTTAATTTAGTTAAAATAGTCAAACCTGGAATGCAGCCTCGTTAGGGCATATTTCTGCATATTTGGGTATAGATGCATATTTGACTTTGTAGAGTATATTTTTGGCATGTCGAAATTAAAAAAATGTAGGTATGTACAGCTGCACATGTGCAGTCTTTTTACCATCTGTTTAGGTATAAATGACATTGCGTCGTGGTTATACAAGGTGGCGCAAAAGTAATCCTCCTATCAGAAAATGCTACAAATTTTGCGATTGGCCCCTAATGTCCGTTCTGTTTTGACATTTGTGTAGTAAACACATGCGAAATACACGTTCATAAACAATGTTACGCTACACTGCTCCAGAACGCGGAATATTGGTGACTATTTATTTGAGCAATAATCGGTCGGTGACTTTGGCACAACGTGAATTTCGTCGCAGATTTCCTAGCCGTCCAACGCCTACTGGTGAAACGCTGCGACGTTTAGCCGCTCGCCTCGAAGAGACTGGCACAACACGAGATGCTGCCTGGCGTTGCAGACCCCGGAGTAGCCGTTCTGCAGAGAATATTGCTGCTGTAGCCGTCGACATCGACCAGACGACGTGCCACGCAAATGGGTATCAGTCGACGGTCTTTTCAGCGAATTTTGGTACAAGATTTGAAGATGTTTCCGTACAAAGTCCAGACAGTGCATCAGCTGTTAGCTGCTGACCGCCAATCGCGTCTAACATACGCTCAAGCCATCCTTAATCACCACCAAGAGGAAGATGATTTTTCATCAAAAATAATCATGAGTGATGAGGCCCATTTCCATCTTAGCGGGTACGTAAATAAGCAAAATTTACGCTTCTGGGGCACTGAAAATCCGCGAAAACCCACGAAGAGCCATTACACCCGCTCAAAGTCACTGTATGGTGTGCTGTTTTCGCTGGAGGAGTCATCGGACCTTTTTTCTTCGAAGACGTCGCGGGCCAAACGGTTACTGTGAATGGTGAGCGCTACAGAGCAATGATCAACGAATTTTTTGCCGCAACTTGATGAATTGGGATTGGAAAACATGTGGTTCCAACAGGACAGTGCAACGGCACACACTGCACGTGCCACAACCGATATGCTGAAGGATGCATTTCCCGGGCGCCTAATCTCCCGTTTTGGCGATTTGCACTGGCCAGCAAGATCGCCTGATTTGACCGCTCCAGACTTCTTTTTGTGGGGCTTTTTGAAGTCGCGGTTTTATGTCAACAAGCCTAAAGACAATATCCGTCAAGAATGTGAGGACCTACCGCCGGAAGTTTTGGCCAAAGTGATGGAAAATGCCATAAAAAGGGCTCAAATGACAATCAACTTTGGCGGCGGCCATTTACATGCCATCATATTCTCGACTTGATGTAAAAAAAATTAAAAGACCAAATAAAAATAATCCACAAGAAGAATCAAAGTTTTTCATTTTTTTTTTTTAAATTACAGCCAAAAAACATCGGAAGGTTATTTTTGCGCCACCTTGTATAATTTTGTATTCTGTTTTTATTTGTCTATTGATTGATCAAATAGTTTTTCACACTAAAAAATCAAAATGACGAAGCAGGTAAACCTATATTGTTTATTGTCGGTCGTTGGGTTTTACCACATCCGTCCCCAGTAAAGATAATGCCTTAAAAGAATTTTATGATCCTTTTTTTGCTACTAACAGTAGCCGCGAAGATCTGCACTGCCGTGTAATCATTTTTTAACAATTATGTAATCTAGGTATCTATGTCTAAATTAAAAAAAGATGAAATAAAGAAGTGGTTGAGGTCTAATGCGAAAAGTTTTGAGGATGATATGATAAAAACAGAGTTGCTATAAAGCCAAGTATGAAACATACGTCGTGGATAAAATGAAATGAAATTAAAAAGATAAACGGAATTTATTTCGTTCAGCAATATTTTTATTTTAAATTGGAAGATGGTAACCCTAATAGTTACCCTAATAGTTAGTTATGGCGAATTATCATACAAACTATGGCAACCCTGTAAGAGCTTTAAAGAGGGACCGATTTATGTAAGTGATTGCTACCAGACTGAGAGACATACACCCTATCTTCCCTGTACTGACAATTTTTGTTGGACAGAGTATAGTACCATTGTGATTATGGATCTTTTGCGCCCAATATGTGTTAAGGTGCTAGTACACGATATGTAGCATAGCACTCCTCATATATATGTGGCTCTGACATCAACAGAGAGTGAACAAAGAGAGCTTGTACACGGCATGTACCCATTGGGACAATTTGCTGACGTCAAAATGACGTCAGTGCTACATATATATGAGGCGTGCTATATATCGTGTACTAGCACCTTTAGGCAGATGACATTAATTGATATCAAATTTCTGCAAAAGAAACCGTTTGGTTCGCCAAATTTTTAAAAATTCCAGTGTCTGTGATTAAAGGTACAACATTTGTGTAATGTCATTTTCAAAGAAATAAGTCCGCATGCTTAATTTTTATAATAAACCAATAAATTACTTTTTATTTTCGTTTGAAAACATAAATCCGCTATCGGACTTACGTAGTTAGTTCGCGATACAGTCCGGGGGGCACTATTTCTCCCCTCCAGTTAGCTCGGTTTTTTGCCAACTGCTTTCAATTGCGCAGTCCAAGTTGTTTGAACTCTTACCGGTCTTAAAACCGACCTTGTAGGGTCAAAGTTCGAAGGAACACAAAATTATAAATTAATATTTTATAGCTTGGTTAAATATTTTAAGAGTGAGTCTTTTAATTGAACATATTGAACATCGAAGTAATAAAAGAGAACATGAGGGGTTAGATATAAAACGATAGTACCCATTTAAACAATATCAGAAATGAAATGATTTCGCGCTTTGTTATAAACTTTTCACCAATAAACTAGGTAAAACCTATCCCTCCCCATATAAAATTTCGTTTGTCCAAGTTGTTCATGGTAATGAAAGTCAGGCTTCTGCGCCACTTGTTTGTGAATTCCTAGCCAGCTGCTAGCAAAAATCAAGAGTTGAAGCCAACAGTGGCCAGCAGGTTGTTGTTTTATTTAACATGTGAAATGTGCCTCTACTACTGGTTGGCGAGGTTTCAGAAAAACACGCCTATTGATGTCTTCTTTCCCCTTTTCCTATTGAGAGTTTAATTAAAACTAACGTCGCGAACTACGTTATATGCTAGAGACAGACAGAGAGAGAGAGAGATATTATAACCGAATGGTCAAAGAGTCATTTTACGCCCCACACACCCATACTAAATACAACTTCCTAGCATACTGCTGTCTCTTTATTTTTTTTTAAATATATATTGAAATATAATTTTGAAATTTTATATGAAAACTTTTTTGGGTTCAAAAATAAACTTATAACAACCATTACTTTTAGACGCTGGCCGCAGAAGAACTCTCATTGCTTGGAGTGCAGTTGGCCTCTCATTTTCTATTTCACTCTGGATTCAGGACAAAGAAAACCTTAAGGGGGCCTGTAATTGAATGGTGAGTTGCACATTTCAATCCGAACTATTTTTAAATGGATTATTATAGTCAAAGAGTTCGCAGTAATTTTTGGCTGTGAAAGGTAACCAAACGATATGCTTTTTGTTTTTAGAGCCGTTTGCTGATACGACTCATAACGATTTAAGTTCTACTTAAATAATTCTTATGGGCTACTTTTTGTATGTATGTATGTATGAATGTAATAGAGACATTAGCACAGGCCTCGGCCCTCATTGAAGCTAAGCTCTGGGCCTCCGAGTATCGTAGAATAGCGCCAATGCAAATGGACAAACTAAACCGGTAAATAAGCTGATTGAATAATTACAGAGACGTAAATATTCAAAGTTCTTACATATAACCGTATTTATAAGGAACATAGGATGTGGAGGTCCCATTTATTGTAAATCTTGAAATTACTTCTAGAACTTTTTGATTCTTGACGCAGAGTTTCATGTCTTTCTTGAAGAAGTGTGCTTCCTTGTAGATTGTTTCAACTACCGGAGCGAAGTTCAAGTTTCCAATTGTCAAAATCGAATAACAAACAGAAAAATTAAATTTTCAAACAAAAAATGAAAAAAAAAAATGGAAAGTTAAATTTGTATGTCTATTTATTTGACATAAAAAACCAGACTCATGCTTATGGGCTACTTTTTGTAAGGCATAAACTGTCACATAAGAGTTTATGTGGAACTTAAATACTTATGTGCAGTATCAGCATCTAGCATCATATCTTGGTAGCTAAAAAGGGTGACAGGTTATCAAAAATTCGTTATTTTTCAAAAACGAAAATTCCAGTTTTGAATAATTTAAGTAACCAAACAATTTTTTAGTAAAACATAACTGAACACGCAACATAAATCTAACGTCTTGCACCGTTTTCCATGTCGCCAAGTTCTTGCCATACGCATCCAAAGGATCGAGATCCGCTAAAATTGCCCATTTATTTCAGCAATGATCTTTTCAATACGTCTGGCAAGGACTTGCGGACATGTGAAATATTTTGGACTTATATAGTTATGATTTTCTGTGGTTGCGTCAATTATTTAAGATTCAATTGGGTATAAATAGGACAATTTTTGGGGGTTATATTTAAGGAGTTCTGTACTGCTATTTAAGACTTGCATCAAGTGGTTACCTTTATTATTCCGTTGTTGGAAAATAACGCATTTTTTATATACTGTTACTCTCTTTAGTTACCACGATATGCTGCCAGACGATAAGATTTAAAATTCCTTTTATCCAGGTTTAATATTATTGTGCATATCGTTTCGTTACCTTCCACAGCCAAAAATTATTGCGGGTTCTTGGTCTATTATTATTATTATTTTAAAAGCATACAATTTTATCCCATCTTTTAGAAAACAGAATTGACAATTTTATTTTATTTTTTTTTTGTTTAATTTTACATCTATTTCGTGAACCAACATCTGATGAATAGCAAGTTGTAGGTGTAAATTTTGGCATAGCGACATATCTCCGCCCGGTACACTTTTCGAGCGGAATTATGTCGCTTTTTTCTGGCGGAGTTATGTCGTTTTGAAAACGTCATATCTCCGCACGGAGCAGTGTAGCATTTGAAACGACATATCTCCGCCGAACTAAGAACAACATATCTCCGCGCGACATATCTGTAAGAAAGTTTGGTGTAATTAAAGTGGGGTGGGTGGCTCGCTTCGCTCATTGGCAGGATTTTAACTCTGTTTTTCGGATGGTTTAGCGGCTCACGCGACTTCGTCGCTCCGCTAAAGGTATGTCAACAACTGTCTGGCAGGCGCCTGGAGCAAAAGTTTAATTATTTTTAAATTTATATTCGCATTTATGTCAGGACTGGGATGATGAGGGTTATATATAGAGTCTTCTTGGTGTTTCTCGACAAGGCCTTACTAATCAATTGCCTTCTTCGGCCAAAGTAACAGCGGTTGGCAAGTGTAATTCTTCGCTTGATTTCTGATGTGATGTCATTTTCAGAGTTAATAGCGGAGCCGAGGTAGACAAAGTCCTGAACTACCTCAAAGTTATAGCTGTCTATAGCTGTCCCTTCTTGTTGACTGCATATATTTTGTTTTTCACTTATTCACCACTAAACACGGTTTTTGCCGCTACTGTGCTAATACTTGCAAACGCACCAGTAACAGCTCGCTGCGTTTTCCCAATTATGTCAATGTCGTCAGCGTATGCAAGTAGTTGCACAGACTTTTGGAAAATTGTGCCCCTGGTGTTGGCTTGCCAGTTTCGCACAATTTTCTCATGAATGATGTTGAAAAAGTCACATGAAAGTGCATCACCTTGTCTAAATCCTTTTTTGACATCAAAGGTCTCGGTGAGACTGTTTCCGACCTTTACGGAGCAGCGAGTGTTCTCCATCGTCATTCTGCACAATCTGAAGTTTGGCAGGGATGCCAAAACTAAACATGGCTCTGTATAGCTCGTCTCTATAAATGCTGTCATATGCGGCCTTAAAATCGATAAAAAGATGGTGAGTGTCGACTTGCACTTCTTGGGTTTTCTCCAGTATCTGCCGTAGTGTGAATATTTGGTCGGTTGTGGACTTACCGGGCTCAAAACCACACTGAGACTGATGCCTCTATATTTGGGGCAGTTTAGAGGGTCTCCTTTCTTGTAGATCGGGCAAACGATGCTGAGGTTCGAATCATCAGGCATACTTTCCTCTGACCAAATTTTAGAGACAAGTTGGTGTATGCTCTCTACCAAGTCATCTCCCGCTGCCGTAAAAAGCTCGTCCGATAAACCGTCCGGTCCTGCAGCTTTGTTGGACTTCAGCTTGGATGTTGCTATCCTTACCTCATTTTGGTAAGGTGGACGGAGGTCTTGGCTTTCAGGTTGAATGGTTCACTCTGCCTGACAGCGGAACCTGTGTCGTTTTCGCCATTTAACAGTCTGCAGAAATGGTTTTCCCACATCCTCAGCACGGACTGTGACTCCACTACAAGGTTTCCTTGCTCCTTGCTCTACAGGTCTCTGTTCGGGCCTTGTTCCCGTGACACGTTCTTTTTACCTTTAGGTAAGACTTCCGAACATTGTTCCGGGAGTAGTACCTCTCCATTTCCTCGATTACGCGCTTCTCATGCTCTTTCTATTTTTTCTCCGGAGAAGCCGGTGTTTTTTCCTCCTTTTTTGCTCGTAGAACTTGCTTTGTACGCCAGTTGCTTTGCTACATGTGCTTGCCGGGACTTCATCAAACCAATGGTTTCGTGATGGTGGTCGGGTGAAACCTAGCACATCAGTTGCGGCTTTTCTGATGGCTTCTTGGCATCGATGCCACTGGTCGTCAGCACTTGATGCTCTGTACAAGACTTCTCGATAGGTTGAAGAAGAGGCCATCGGCAAAAGTTCTGGCGGTTTGTTGCGTTTGTAGCCGTTCAACGTTGAATCTCCTCACAATATTTCCTCGTTGTTGTGGTGTCTGGGATATCCGACTACGTACCTTGGCTACAACAAGGTAGTGATTCGAGTCTATGTTGACTGGAGGAGTGCGTTGCGTCGATCGCAAAATGGTCAATTTGATTGACCGTTTGATGGTCTGGTGACCGCCATGTTCCTTTGTGAATATTGAGGTGTGAAACCGTGCCTCCGCTAGTTGTTCGGCTGCACGTGGTCTGTTCAGGGTTCGAACATTTCACGTGCAGATCCGAACGTCATTGTCCATATTTCGTTTTGCAGGGTCGTCACCAGTGAATCCGTCCTTACCCGAGGCTCTTGGTTGCTTCGTAACCATATTGTTTTTCCGTGGTTGGGTAGTTAACCCCAGGCACAACCCCCAACCTCTGTCATCTTGACTGTTGACGACACCGTTGATTCAGTATAATGAATTCATCCGCCGTACGTCCTCTTTCTGAAGAGCTCATGTAAGACTTCTGGGACTCGTTAAGGGTGGGTCTCCCTCAGCTACGAACTCCGTGCTCAAGTAAACGTGTTTACATGTATTAGTGCACAGAATTTAAAATAGCCGAGCACACCCTCCCTTATCAAGATCACAATTGTGACTGCAGACGGTGCAGACTCGCTCAGCTCAATTAATAAAAATAATACAAAATTGTCTGCACAACAAAATAAATAAAACAACCAAAGGGAAGGGAAAGGGACAAGCTGTGCTTGCTGTTGCTATTGCTCCTGTTGCTGCAAACGTTGTTTATCTAATACACTGAAACCAAAAGTGTGTGTGATATAGAATTTCAGTAGGTATACATATTATATATTTATATAGAATATAAATCCCATCCAAAAACAAACGGCTGCAGCCCTGCTCGCACCATTTATGGATGTAGGTATGGATTATCTAATTTAATAAAAAGTTTGTCCTGACTGATTGGGGACGCCTAGCCCAAATGGTAAGAGCCAGAAAACTCAAAGTTTATAGGAAAATTCATATTTTCCATCCGATTGATGGATGGATATACATATGTATGTCCTATATGTACATATATTGTACTACTCCCAAATTGTTTTTAAAAAAACTAATAATAGTTTTTGGCTTTTTTGTCATATTTTTTTAATTATCCCCCTACTCCCTTTAGAAGAGAAAAATTACTTACGTATTGTAATTATCTTCACTCTACAGAGATATGACTATAATGAGATCAATTTTGTAGATATACGGCAGCATCATGCGGAAAAAAATAACATGAACGAAGCCGGGTGTGACTGCCATGCTAGTACGTAGATAGATATTGAGTATTATCATTTTAAGTATTTTAAACACTGTGAAGTCGGTAGGCATTGAAAAGGTTGGGTAACCCCTAATAATATTTTTTTAGAGGAGCTTCAAAGCTGCACCTAATCTAGGGCCGCCTTACAAACCAACCACATGCGGCATGAAATACAAAAATAGCATCCTGTAGAACACTGTCTTTATATCGTGAATGAGTTACCTGGACAACGTTTAAAACATTACCCAGTTCTATATACTAATTGCCTTCAAATTTTGTAATACATAACATAACAAACAATGAGTTTGTCCACAGGAACACATTTTATTGATGTCTCTAGAATTGTCAACCTCAACAATGACATTTCAATATTACCAATAAAAGTGGATGTTGTGTAGGTACTTATACTAGATACACACAATAATTTTCAAAATATTAAAACACACAACCACTAATCTATTTTGAAAAGTTCGGCCGCAAATAGGGAACAGCAAAGCAACCAACCCTTTCCCTCATACAGTAGGTATTTTATTTACGATGACCCAAAATTGCATTAAGGTAGGTAGTTTGATCTGAACTCAACTCCTGAGAATAAAAAAATCATCATTTACCTCCCAGCTCCCACTCCCATACATATTCTGAAATCTTCTCAAGCCCTCAATCCATATCAATCATCATTCATAATCCCTTAAAAATATTCCGCTCTCAATATAATTTTTCATTTCGATTTGATTTCCCTATCATATTCATAATTATATTACGTGTAGCGTGTAGGTAACGTCTAACGATAATATTTATCCAATCTGCCTCTATGCCTCACAATCACAATGCTCGATTGACTTCAAACAACAACAATAATATTATAAAGTAATTAGTGTGTATCTATCAGAAAACCAAAAAAATTATCCAAACTTGTTTTCTCCATATCCCAGTGGCAACGAATGCGGCAAACAACAATCTGCAAATTACAGACTCTCGCGAGAGAGCAAAATTATAGAGGATATTTTGTGAACTACATTGCATATGAGAGCGTGAGTTCTGAAACAAAAATGAAACTGCAGTTAAATTGTTAAATTTTGAAAATGCAATTTTAACTATTTTATGAACTAAATCTTTAATTTGTATTCAATGATTGGATACATTAATGTTTGGATGGTATAATATTTTGAAAATCTGACAAAAATAAGCTCTGGTTGCTCTACAAACACTGTTTCCTTTTGGTCACCTTAATTTGCAGATTATAATAGTTAAACTCAAAAAATCAAAATTCGAAGACGGTCACTAACGAATTTAACCCATTAACTATAAAATAAAATCATAAAAAAAATAAAAAAGTTTCATTTAGATATTGCCCCACACCGGGGCGAAAAAAAATACCCAAAAAATGACGTTTTTGGGACTTTATGGTACATAAAAGTCAAAAAATTAAAATTCTAAGACGGTCACTAACAGCATCTATTTATTTACTGTCGAATGCCGTTTACTGCGATCAATTATCTCTTAAGCCCTGCAAGCCCCATCGGGGCGAAAAATCATATACCCTCGAACACCCAGCCTTAAGTCAGTCTTTCCGACAGAGCATTATAGTGTTGCAATTTTCTTCGTGTTCAACACTCGCGCTTATAAGTTCAGCAAGTCACGCCCGGATGGGCAGACCTGTACCCGGTGGATACCACTGGGAGGTTAAATAAGCACAATTGATATGTATGAAACGTTACAAAAGCAGGGCACCGCCAGGTTGATGGCAATCAGCGCCTGCCCTATTCATACACAACCAATCACCTAACATTGCGTTTTCTTGCGGTGATTTTATTGATTTTAATTTGGGTCTTGCCCAACCAACCCTTAGTAAAATCCTAACTCACACTGGATAAACTGGATAAACACGCATTACACGGAAGAAGATAGAAATTGTGCAAAAATAATGTTTTACCAAAAACTGGAATTTAATTTGATCGGGGTTTGTTATTTTCACCCTGAATCATAAGAGAATTATGAAATCACTGCATAAATATAAACAATTACCAAAACTCATATGTTTTTTCTTAAATTTGCCTCCTAGTCGTTTAAGAATTTGTAATCGACAATAATCGGCGTTTTATGAGTGGTTTTGTGCAACTAAAACGACAGTCAGAATGCGAAAAACTGTGTAGAACTTGTGTTCCACACTACTTAAACGCCACATATCGTTAAACGGCATAAAACGCCTTGAAACAATTCAAGTTTATTTTTATTTTCTATAATTTTTTTAACAACGACGCCTCAGTCGATTTTGACCAAAATCAGCGTTACTAACGAAAACTGCATCCAATTTTAGGAAAACTATACGGAAATCCATTTTATGTTTTTAAATTAAATAAACATGGCGAAAGTATGTGGTAGCGACGAATAAACGAATGATGTCTCATTTCTAATAATATATACACAACTACAATAATTTTTTTTTTCAGGTATGATACGTTATCGCTTCATTTAAGGCACTCATCTGCTGTACGAAGATGGTTTGCAAACAATGCCTTATTGAATCCTTCTGGAAGATTAGCGGAATATATACTTATTGCTCCTTCGCCAGAAGTACGGACAGTTTTCGTGAAATTGGTTGTACTTTTCTGTCATTTCGCAATAAACGATGAGCCATTACCAAATATTGAGGGAACAAGTCTTTGCGAACAAATCTTATTAAGTGTTTTAAAATTACTTAAATGTGAAGTAGCTGATTACGGAAAACATTTACCTCATTATTTTAGTTTGTTTAATATGTATGCTGGATTGGGAAAGAAAGAAAAACTTCATCTATTAAAAGTAATCAACACTACCATATAGTAATGATACCTTCAAATGTTAAATATATTATTTATTTTCAGTTAAATGTTCCAACACTATTTATGCAAGCCGCTCTTGATGAAGGTCCTATTCCCCAAATCAAATACCAATATCCTGAGCTAAATAAATTACATCAAGTCGTATCTCACCTAATACGATGCAGTGATATTTCTGACAGATGTCAGAGTTCAAACCAAAGTGCAAAGCCAATGCCAAATATTTACAAAGATCCAAACATGCAGTTTGAAGAACTAGCTCCGTTATCTCAAGAGGCATTAGAACTACTCTTTGTTCGAACTGGGTAAGTTAGATAATATCGACATTGAATATCATAATATTATTACCAAAAAGTTTTCAAGTCAAGAATAAATGCAAGAAATGAATAAAGTTAGTGGAGTAAGCATTAAATATTATTGAAACATTTAAGTGGCCTCAACTCCAAATGCGTTTCGCCCCGATGTGTTGGGTGGGCTTATCACAGTAGACGAACCACCACATCTGCCTAGACGCACTATTTACTCAGTGTTTACCGAGACTATATGGAATCACAATCACTAGTTAATCGCATTTGGAGTTGAAGCCACGTAAATGTTTCAAAAATATCATAATATTATGCATGCACATATATTTATTTATTTGTATATTTTAAAGCTGATTTTAAATTCATTTTTATCAACTTTTTTGTCAAATCTAGTGTCGTATTGGTTAGATTCTCAGAAAAAATCAAACACGATTCTCTTGGTATCCGTGTGTTTTTGAATGGGTCCGAGTCTATAGTAGCACAATTCGTATACTACTTGATAACGTTTGGCAGTCTCTTTAAAAGGCAGTCTGTAACCAAACAGATCGTGTCAACCTTCAGAAGTTCAAAGAGCGTAGTCATTTGTTCTGGGTGTTTACTGAGATTTATCTCTCACATTTGTATAAAACTTCAACTCCGTACCTCTGGCAATACGATTTTAAAAATTTGTTCAACATAGTTCATGTGATACTCGAATGAGTAGATATATGTTAATTAACGAAGAAGAGATGGTAAGGAAGGAGTATTAAAGTAGCAAGTAGGCCCGATAAATTGTCGCTCTTGATGTTCATTCGTAGGCCGTTCAAACTCTCCAGCGGCTATGGTAAGTCGAAATCGTCCATGTAGCATACGATTTGTTCGGGTAGCATCTCTCGCTTTATAATCCTCGTCAGTTTTTTTAAATATGCTGGTGCGTTTACTAACCCGAATGGCATAACCTTAAATTCAAACAATCCATCCGGTGTGATGAAAGCCGTGAAAGGTATGTGTGCCTTTTTAATCGATATCTGGTAATATCCGGATGCTAAATTAAGTACGATATAGTAGTCGTATCCCGCTAAGTTGTTGAGCTTCTTTTCGATTAGAGGCGTAGGAGACTTTGTGACTATATTGAGTTTTCGATAGTCTACACACATACGTTCTTCTCCATTTTTCTTTTTGACCAGTACGACAGGTGCGGCAAACTCTGACTCTGATTCCTGAATGATGTCACTCCTCAGCAAAGTAGTTAGCATTGAGGTAATTACTTCTCGTTTAGCATAGGGTACTTTGTATGGATGTTGCGATTCCGGTTTGTTTAGCTCTATTTCCATCTTGACTAGGCTTGTCCGTCCAGGTGCATTTACGAAACCATATAAGATCCTTTGAATCGAATTCGTCATTGAAAGAAATATCGGCCGCAGTTATTTCTGAGTAGTCACAGTTTTTAGCTGTAGCTGTATTTTTGTCGATTTTCTGAAGAGTGAGGACATTTTCTTCCTTAGACATCGAGCAAGTTGGGCTAGGTTTGAAGAGGTTTTCGTCCGATACCTCTAGAGCATTTATTGAGAAGCAAGCATCGTCAATCCCACACGTTATTTTACCAATAGCATGGCATTTCCCACCTCCAAATCCATGTAACATAACGCTGCACGGTTCTACTGGTAGTTTGGTTTCAATGGCAACCGTTTGTGTGGCTACGGTTTGTTCGCTACCAGAGTCAAGTACTCCGGGATATTCTCTGCCATTAACTATCACGCTCTTGTATAGCAGTCAGATGACTCCTGCTGACGTATGATGTTTATACGGACGTTTTTTTCTTGTTTTTTCAATTTTTGTCGGGATTCGATGGCTATTCTCGTTGCTATGTACTGGATGATGGTTTTGTCCGCGAGATGAATCCTTTTTCCTAGCATGTTCATCTCGAAGCAGAAAGGTCAATTGATTCATTCTATCTATCTTTAAAACTATTCGGTTGATTTAAACATTTTTCAATGTTGTAATGTCGACCTCGTCCGGATCAGTAAAAGTTACTTAGTGAAAATGGGAAAGGCAAAGGGGGAGTATACCGGTTTTTAAAGTTATTTCATTATAGGTGGGACGGTAAGGAGTAAAGGTGGCTTTTTCTGATACTACTCGACCGATTTCAGAAATTATTTCAGCATTCCAATCTTCATAACAAATTAACAAAAGAAGGAAAGGGACTTTCGTAAGATCTTATACCTAAACTTCTCCATGACAAACAACAAAAGAATAAAATCAAATTCAGAAATTCTGTTTAATAGTGCTGTTTTTTAAATTCCTTCCCTTTCCCCTTTTTCCCATTGCCAAAGAAAGAAAGAAAGTGAGTGAGACAAATACTACTTCCATACATAGAGAGTATGGGAAAACGATACAATTTTTGTGCGAAAATTTCTTATTTTTCATGCTGATATGTTTTTGTGTATTTAGAATTCAACTGGTTCTTAACATTTTTTCTTTCTTTTCTTTTTTATAGGTATATTAAAAAATTAATTGAAGATACAAATGTTGGAGAAGAAGGCTTGAAATTAATTCAATATTGCTGTTGGGAAAACCCGCACTTTTCACGATGTATATTAACTGAACTCCTATGGCAATGTGGTTTCGCATATTGCCAAGATATGCGACATCATACAGATTTATTGCTCCATGTTCTACTGATAGAAGACACATGGCAAAATCACCGAATTCACAATGCCTTGATGGGTGTAGCAGAAGAACGGGGAGGACTACTTGAGACTATTCTTAAAACTAAAACTCATTATCAAAAAAGAGCATACCAAATAATCAAATGCTTAACGCAACTATTCCATAAAAGCCAGGTAGCGCTTACAATGTTGAATTCCAATCAACATATTGCAAAACACTGGGTTATGGCTGTGGAATGGTTACAGGAAGAACTCGACAAACAACGAGGAATTGGATGTCAATATAACTATTCTTGGTCACCCCCTGCTCAAAGTAATGATAGCACTAATGGTTACATATTAGAGAGGTCACAATCTGCTAAAAATACCTGGTCATTGGCTTATGAATTATGCCAAGAAGAGGTACTTAGATGAATAAAATTAAAACAAATATCACTTATTCTAATTTACAGGAGCAAGATGAAACAAATGAGTCTGACACGGATATTAAGAGCGGAGGCTCAATCACACAGTCGTATGTTTTGGAAAACGCTGCTGTTAATTCAGATATGATAGCAGTAACTACGTATTCTGCGAAAGAGCTTCGTACTTCGAGTTCTCAAAAATTGCAACCCTGCATACTAGCCGAAGATGTTTCTGAAACATTAAATGATGTGAATATCGAGGAAAATGTCAGTTTAAATGACGAATACAGTCTTAACTGTGTATATAACTTAAATGAACTTAAGCTGTCACCAAAAGCGGTAAGTAACATTTTCTCTTCTCTATGAATACATATACCAAAAATGACAATTTAATTGCATATCAATTGCATTAAAAACATAAGCACAAAACCTATGTGAATGAATTGGAAAAGTGTCATGCTCTTATTAAGTTTCAAAATAATAATACAGGCGAAGCTCGGAAGTGCGCTATTCGAATGTTTACAAATGCGGAAATTCGAGCATTTACGCAAATCGTGCTTTGTATGTATATGACTATAGTATTTATGTATATTACATATATGTATATATATTTTTTTTTTCGGTAATACACTTCGCGCCACTTGAATAGCACACCCCCAGGTCGGTTTTCTATCGACGACTGGTCTCAAACCCAGCACTCTAGACCTAGATAATTAATTTTAATTTAATTTTTAAATTAAAGTTCAAATAATTGTTGTGATTTGACCGGAAGGAAGATTTAAAACTAAAGCTTAAAAGTATTAACAAAAAAATGCTGACTATAAAACGACAAAATGGGGGGTGTTAATTTTGCGTCACTTGAATAGAACATGCATTTAGTTTGACCGTTATCTTTGGCACGTGGACTCATATTTTTCTTCGATCGAATTTTTTGTTAATTTCGACTATTTAATTTACAATTTACAAACAAAAATAAAATGGAAAGAGAAAAAACCTTAACCGAGGCGGAAAAAGGACAAATCAAAGCTCGCCTGTTTATTGTTAGATTAGCTAAGAAAATCGGGAGGAGCCGAAACGTTATGTCTATATTTTTTTAAGTAATGAGTCTAACTGTTGGTTCCCAACACAACAAACCACAAAACACCACATTATGCCGACAAATATAATAATAAATTGTAAACAATTAATTATTGTGATGAAAATGCAATTGCCAAACCATTTGCACAATTGACTGTTGCATTCATTGCGCATATTGGGCTAGTCACTGAGATATGGAAATAAGAAATACATATCCCAGATGACTGGCATATAATATGCGCAATGAAATAAAACCGATCGCGTCAAACTTTCGCGTATTTTATTAAATTAAAAAATGTTAGAGAAGAAATTACGACCGACCGAAAGAAGAAACCAAACACGAACTGTCAAATCTGCAACATGGTGGTGATAGCAACAAGAAACAATAAACAGAAAGAGAGAGAAAATCAGTCACCATATGTGCATCCAATTCTCACCCATACATTAAATATGGGTCAAGTTCATTGACCATATATATAATAACATTTTTGTATGTAAGAACAGTAGCGACTAAAAGCAAGGCTTCATGGGAACTAAGATGCAAATCTTACGGACACTTGTCAGTTAGCAGTAGACCAGGGGCCTGTACCACAAAACAACAATTTAACAATTTTACAGGCACTTGTTAACAATGCCGATTTAACAAGTAACTATAATTTCTGTACCACAAAAGAAAAACTCTTCACTTGTTAAATATCAAAATTTCCCTTCTTTGTACAAGTCATTTGTACAAGTGCTTCCGTAACGGATAGACTATGCGCAGGCAAATAATCTTAGCTGAAATCATAATCATAAATAAAATTTGTTGTTATTGTTGGTGACATAAATTTACAAAATACTCAACCACACGCTTGGAAACGAAAAGGATTTAGACAAACAATTTTTGCCAGTTTCGCTAGTTTCAAAAATAATTTTATATTTGTATTTATTATTTTTTATGCGACGTATACGATATCTATATCTATAAACTTAATCATTTTTATCAATTCTATCCGATCGAAACAAAAAAGAAAAATGTTTAAATTATAGTCACTGAGCTGGGCAATGTGCATTAAAAGCAAAATGTTCGCAGAAAAATGTTTCCCCTTTCTCGATTAACTCGTGGAAATAAAGTTTTCCTTTCAAAATTTATGCTATAATAGGACTGGATGAATATAGTTAATATTTTATGAAGACAAATGCTTCGCATTTCTACTTACAACCACATAAAACCTGACTTGTAACGGCTTAACAAATTTCAACTCATACGTTAAATTTTCGCAAGTTTATAACAATCCTTTGCAAAACTTTTTCTACACTTGTAGCCTTGTGGTACAGAAAGTGGGGAAATTTAGTAATTCCCAATTGTTAAGGTTTGCTTGTACAATTGTTAATTGTTAAATTGACATGTAGTTCTGTGGTACAGAAACTATTGTTAATTGTTAAAATTCGCCTGTTGTACAAGACTTGTAGTTTTGTGGTACAGGCCCCAGGTCAGTCAGCATTAAAAGTTATAACGTAAAACGAAGAAGTTTTGTTTTATTTAGCTTGAACAATTTAACCATTTTTGGTGCAAGACATCCTTCTTGCCCTAGAATTTTTTCTAAGTTCATTGCAGCTTAGAACACTAACTATGAATAAAAACATGAGAGGCCATATTCATTGAGTGCTTACTAATGCGGAAAGGCGACTTATATTAAAAAAGGCTTCAAATTCTCACGACCCTTTTCCAAAAATCAGGAAAAATGTGGTATCAAAACAAGTCTCACAACTATTCGGCGTATTATTTCAAATGCTAAGCATATAAAAAGACTAAAAATCAAGAAGAAGTCACCCATTAACACGGTTCGAAAAGCGCAAAGCCCCCGTTTTTGTCGCGCACATGTGACCTGGACTTAGTATTAGTAGAAGCATTGTGTGGTCTTCTCAGACGAAAAGTATTTATGTAATTTGGAAGTCCCGGATGGCCATAGCTACTATTTCCATAACCTCCGCAAAGAGACTAATCATTTGGAATGGCTGCATAGCAGAGTTGAAGGTGTGATGGTGTGGGGGCCGTTTCGTATTATGACACCTGCAAATTACAATTTTTGTCAACCATAATGAATGCGTTGTCTCAAAATGATAAGGCTTTAACATATTTTCATAACCTTACTGGACATATGCCGCGGATCTAACAACATTATAAAGCGTCAATACATACAGCCCGGGTGGTTTAACGTATTTATAGAGCCAAATTATCGACCGGTTTACTCACAGGATTTGAATATCATCGAAAATGTTTGACAATGATTGAGAGGTCAAGTTTATGGATCGGGACAACAATATGCTAATATATCTAAACTAGTCCAAGCCATCGAATTAGCTTAGAGCTCGACTTCGCTAAAATATATAGCCAATTTGTATATGCATCCCTTCCAAACCGGATGTGTGAATTTTGGAGCAGAAAGGTGTCTCAAAAAACAATTGAACAAATTTTTTTGAATCTAAAATACTCCAATTACCTTAAATTTAAGTAATATTTGTGTTTAAAAGAAGTAGAATTCTTTAAAATGTTTTTTTTTTGTGATCTATTCAAGTGGCGCAAAATTAAGATCCCATACTTTGCCGGTGTTTAGTTAATAATTTGTTACTTAAAGCTTTAGTTCTAAATCTTCCTTCCGGTCAATTCCCAACAATTATTTG
This sequence comes from Cheilosia soror, assembly GCA_949372485.1. Taxonomy (NCBI): domain Eukaryota; kingdom Metazoa; phylum Arthropoda; class Insecta; order Diptera; family Syrphidae; genus Cheilosia; species Cheilosia soror. Next base: position 36,633,112 of record OX443562.1, read on the forward strand.
AATTTTAATTAAAAAAAATTAAGTCTCTCGAGTGCTTGGTTTGGCACCAGTCGGCGGCGGTAGAAAACCGACTTTAGGGGGTGTGCTATTCAAGTGGCGCGGATTGTACATACGTTGGTAAAATGTTGAAACAACAAAGAATATGATCACAGAGCAATAGAAGCAGTCACCTCTATTTCCGTTGGCCTAAGTCGTTTACGACCTATGTTTCGTGTCATTGTAAAACGATGTTTAGATTTTTTTTAAACTTTTGCTAACAATTTTATTTTATTTTCTATATATGGTCGGAGAATGTACTTTTGATTCCAATAAGACTCTTTTTTTTATAACGAGCACAGTGTTAATTTGTAAGGACATATTTTGATGAACACACAACCCCAAATTAGAGCTTCATTCGGAAACCTGTTTCATTATCCGGGCACAGAATACGAAACAAACAGGTTCTTTGATATTTCCGAAGGGATAAAGGCTCGAAAATGTAAACCCTCATCAACACCTGCCTTAATTGTCCTAGAATAAAACTCCTCCAGCTTATATACACAATGATTCCCGTTTAAAATAAATTTGAAAAAAAAAACATTTCTTTAGTGGCTAATAAATTAACACCATGAATACGAGTTACTTTTATATTCACAATTATAGTTATGTACGTTATTACACAGAACTTTTGTCATCGTTTATTTTTAGGTTAAAAAGTCGAGCGGAAACACAGTTACAACGCTTCCACTCTTTACACCCCAAGCGGACCAGCTGCCATGTTTACAAACGTCTACAAATATGTCATTGAGTTTAAATAATACATTAAATAAAGAAAATATTGAAAGCACCGACGGAACATAAAAATTATGCGTCATTGCTTACATGAATTCATATATAAGTTATAGGGAATGTAATGTACAATTTTATGTTTTCATATTATCAAAATAAAAATCAATCTAAACTAAAGGAAAGTAAAATAAAATTAATGAACATAATTAAAAAAAAAAACGTCGCCTGCGTCACTAATTTACTGGAGTTTTAGCAATTAAATAATATTTAAAGTTGATTTTTTATTTTTAGATCAAAATATTGGGCACTGTATTATAATACTCTTACTTTCAAAATAAGTAATTACATAATATTTATATTTAGTTATACATAGGTACTTTTTGTGAGATTCTGAAATGCTTATAACTGTTCGATACATTAAATTACTGCTTCAGTGAATCATTTAAAATATAATATCTTTTTTTAATACTGTTGAACTCTTATTTTTAACAACTCTTGTTTTTTTTTCACAATTATCATTATTCTATTCACACCAATTTGTGATTACATAATACTATTGCGTCACCTCTAAACACTTATAATTAGGCAGGGACATAGCATTTTAAGTCATTTAAAATGAAACGTACATATGTATGCTTCTTTTAATACTTAAATGTCTTTATATTAAAGAAAATAGGCCCATCTCTTGCTTTGCTATAGTTTTTCCAATGTTCTCAGCGTTATTAAACGGATAACACTTTCGGATCACGTATGAAAAATAATAATTTAATGGCTTGGTTTAGCTGTCGCTATTATGTTTTTCGTTTACCCACGACGGTGATCGCTTACGCGGACCACATTTTAAAATTGCCTTTAAGGCAATAACAACGATTTTCCAGAAAATTGAGGTCAATCGGTTCGGTGGTTTTTAAGTTTTGCGATCATTGGTGGTGTATATTCCCATACAAAATGGAAATTTCGAAATGGGGGCGTGGCACCGCCCATACAAAAAAAAAACATTCAAAATCTTGTATCTCGAAAGCCACCGAATCGATTGAGTTTAAATTTACAGATAATCTTAGGTATTGGCTCAGAATTCCTTTGAAGATTGGTCAAAATTAGACAAAGGGGCGTGGCACCTCGCATACAAAAAAAAAATTGCAAACGCTATTCTACGACAGGTTTCCAAAGTTTGGAAAATGTTTAACATTGTTGATAGAGACAAGCATATTATCTAGGAAATACGATTCCTGGAAAAATAAAAAAATGTGTAAACAGAGCATTTCAATAAAAACTTTTAAAAAATGTTAATACATATTTAAATTTAGTAGATATGAAAAAGAAGACAGTTCAAAAACATTTCTAACTCACTCACGCCTATTGTCGTCGTCGTCTGTCGCAAACGACTGGTGACATTTGTCGTTTGGAATTTTGTATTGCGTAACTGAAACTCTCGACACTCTGAACTTTCACAATCCACATACATTCCACAAACTATCAGCTAGGTTCTAGAAATCGAGTGAAATCGAAATTGCAAATCGAGTGAGTTCGTTTTCAGTGTTCTGCATTTCGAGCGATTCGGAAACTCCAAAAAATTTTCGAAATCACATATTCACTTTGTCTCAATTCCGAAAATTTTGAGATCGAAATCGAATACAGTGAAATGTAGAACGTCAGCTAGGTTCCAGAAATCGAGTGAAATCGAAATTGCAAATCGAGTGAATTCGTTTTCAGTGTTCTGCATTTCGAGCGATTCGGAAACTCCGAAATTTTTTAGAAATCACAATTTCACTTTGTCTCAATTCCGAAAATTTTGAAATCGAAATCGAATACAGTGAAATGTAGACCACAAAAATTCATTTCCGATTTCATTTCGAGTGAAAGTGAAATGTGGAACCTAGCAGACAAAAATTCAATTTCGATTTTATTTCGAGTGAAAGTGAAATGTGGAACCTAGCAGTATGACACACATGTGGTTTGACATTTCAGTCGACGAATTTATATTTTTGGTGTGGTGTTTTGTTAATTATTTAATAAAACAAACCAAAAATGAATGAGATGTTTTTTGAAGGCAGTGCCAAGGAAAAAACCAGAAAAAAGAGCTGGTAAAGTTAATTGAGGAAAATCGAACCAATTCGAATTCATTGGATTTGCCCGACTAAGTGAGTGGTAGAAATAATTTAAATTGCCAACATTGTTCTAATAACAATTATTTTTAGATTTAAACTGTATTTTAGATTATCGTAGGTGGTCCCAGTCTCATTGTCGATTAACATCACTTTTGTTAGGCCTTCGTGAATGATTTTGCCAAAGGATATTTTTCTGCATTTTTTGCTACGAATTCAAATTAGAAAAATTTCCACTACAACGGATTCTGTGATAGTTCTTTCGGGGTTCGTAGCAAAATTCCGACGGATTCTGTAATCACTCACAATCACCCCTATCGTGGAATCCGTCGGAATTGAGTTTCACTTCACGTATTCGATTCCCTTTCATCTACCGCTGCTATCGTGGAATCCGCCGGAAAAGTTTCCTTATCGACACGTTTTTGTGAAAGGTAGTTTCACTGTCAAACGGCTGTCTTTCATTTGTCAATACAAATCTGTGTAGCTGCATTCGTCGGAGGTATATGAAAAGTTTGCTTCAAAAATGCTTTAAATAAAAAATAGTGTTTGTTATGTAATAATGTATAAGATAGCTCTATTCTTGGAAGCATAAAAGGAAGAACGAAATGAGCGGTGTTCTCAGAGAAGAATACGAGACAGGTTAAGAGGAGCAGTGAATGATTTCACGGAACTTCCAAATTAAATGTGTTTTTAGAATGTTATTTTTTTTAATTTAATAATGTTCAATCTGTGCAATAGATTTATTACAAATGTTCGGCTTAACGAAGCAGCTGTTTTGTATGTAATTTTTTTTAACAAAAATTCTCAGAACGTGCAGCAAGCAAGAAAAGCTATGAAATCCGCAATGATTTTGATGCGGATAAGAAATGTCATTTTGTTCGGTAAAAATTCGATTTGAACGTTTTCAACGATACAGTGAAACTCATTCACATTACCCACACGGGGAACTGTTCACCTTGCGGATTTGACGATACCAAAACATTTTTTTCCGTGAATTATTTCCCCGCCGAATTCCACGATAGGGGTGATTATCACACAGTAGTCGACGACGGAAATATATCATTTCCACGACAAACGTCGTCACAAAATGCCTCACGCAATACCGACGATCGTCGTCTAAAAATACAATCCACAGTTTTTGACATTTCAGGCGCCATTTGTCGATCGTCGCCGCAACAAAAGTCGTTTATTTTTAGTCGCCAATACCAAACAGTCGCGTCAATTCAATTTCAATGATTTCGACTTTCGATATGCGCCTAAAAGATGGCAATATATTTTCTAAAGTCAACTGAGAGGAGTTGTCTTGTATAATACGTAAAATTTGTTTAGTTGTCTCAAAGACAACACAACTACTGTTGAGTTTTTTTTTCCATAATAGGCACTAGTTTTTATAAGCGTGTAGATCAAGGGTCCACCCTTATACGTACTAATGGACCAAACCGAACCAAGAGAATCCACCGTAACAAATACTTTCCTTCATCCATGCTTTATGGTCTGCGGCGTGTACTACGGAACGGATGTAATTCTTTATTTGGAAAGAAGAAGAACATACGTATACACTTTTCCATCGATTAAAATAAATTAAACTTGGATTCACTACTAAAATTTCAAATTTTCAAAATTGCAAAGGCTTCTGCAAGCGCAGTTTTGCGAAATCCTGCCTCTTCCTTAGGTTCGCTGTTGATATAATGTATAATGCAGGTATACGCGGAATATCGATCCACGAAGATTTTGTTCAATGAGACGCAGATGGCGACATGAGTTCTTGATGGATTTTAAGTGCAACAATCTCCTTAATGGACATCAAAAATTAGTTGGATTGGCCCGTAAATCTCTGTGTCTTCCTTTGAAGTAATTTTGCGTCCAATTTCTTTCTTTTATGTGTCTCAAAACTTCTTCTTCTGGTCTTCTTAGAAACTTGCATTGTGCCGACAAGAATCTTCGTAGGACAACTACGTAAATATTTTCAATATTAACGAACGTTGATTCGATCCCATTTAGGTAGCACACTTTAGAAAACTCTAGTTTAAGGTTAAATTATATGCTGTCAACAGAAGGAAAACGGATCAGACAGGACATTACAATCGACAGCCATAACTTTGAGGGATAATCTTCCAAACACGAAATTTAGCACGTACCGGGTCACTTTGTGATATTCTTGCCCACTAAATCTTCTCTCACAGCTAAGTTTCTTTATCAAATATTGATGTGCGGAAACAATGTGCTAGTTATAATAACGCTACTCCCCGATACAAAGTCAATCATTCTACAATCCTTTCCGTGTACTACCGAATATACTCCTTGCAATATCATCAGCACAAGCTCTATTTGTGCACCCTCTGTTCACGTTAGAACACATGACGTGTACATACTAGCACCCTAAGGCATGCCTTCTGTTTTTCGAGGAGCTAATAGAAACAAACTTTGGTAGCATCATCAAGAGTCAAGATAAAGGAAATATGTACATACGTTAGGTTAGGTTAGGTAAGGTGGCTGTCCCGAAGGGGACACACTTAGACCAGAATTTTGGTCCATTGTGATACCACGAGAGGGGGAGGGGGGAGGAAGTGGCCTAAACAGTTTCTTTGTGCCGGGCATTACCTTAGGAATTCTGTTGCAATTTGCGAGATGTGGGTATCCTACCTGAGAGGTGAACTTTTATAACTTTCTTTCCCTGGTTGCGGCTTAGTCTTCGGGTCAAGGTGGAGGGCGACCGTAACAGTCTGTCCCATGCCTATTGCCTTTGACGCGGCCTTCACTAGGGAGGGAGACTGGTGCTTCACAGAGGTGGCCGATTCCACCAGTCTGCCCATCTGCTTGACCAAAAGTCAGTGGATGGATTGTTTGTTGGAAAAAGGATGGGGGCAACCGTAGCAGTCTGCCTCCCTTTTATTTACCTTTGACAATCAGTCCACATGACAGATTGGTGCTGAGCAGAAAGGCCTGATTGAAATTCCAACCTGCTGCATGGCACCGAAAGTAGATGTCGCGATTTGTCTTTGGTAAGAAGGGGTGACCGTAGCAGGCCAACCTCCCGTCTATAGCCTCTGACGGGGTCCTCTCGAGATGGGGTTGATTGGTGTATCCAGCTACTTCTGTTGGCGGTTAGTCTTCGGGGAGAGCAGAGGGGTGACCGAAACAGTCTAACCCCCCGCTGGTAGCCGCTGACAGTCCGTTAGTAAGAAGTGGGGCTGTTACGAATCAGTTAAGGAGACTGCGGTAGAAGAGATCGACGAAAGATGACCGAAACAGTTTAATCCCCGACTTTCTCCTCTAACGGAGTCTGAAAGTTCTACGTGTGAAGGTGAAATTGACCGAGTGGGGCTGTTACGAATCAGTTAAGGAGACTGCGGTAGAAGAGATCGACGAAAGATGACCGAAACAGTTTAATCCCCCACCTATCCCCTCTAACGGAGTCTGAAAATTGTAGCTGATGCAGATCAGATAGAAAGACTGCGGCAGGGGAGGCAGACGAAGGGTGACCGTAGCAGTCTAACCTCCCGCATGTCCCCCTGACGGGGTCTGATAGTTCTACGTGTGAGGGTGAAGTCGGTTGACATATTCAGCTCTTTCCGCTGGCGGTTTAGTTTACCGAAGCAGACAGAGATTGGTGAGTTTCGTGTTGACTTCCATTGAAGCCAATTGGACTTTGTAATGAACTTGCTGATACTTTTTTTTTTTTTTTTTTTTTTTCTTTGTCGGAGGTTTTTACTATCCGATGGAGCACTCAGACACAACTACTGGTACATTGTACTGCCAAACAGACACCTTACATTGCTGTACTTAGTTTTCCCGTCTTTCGAAGAAAGATGAGAAGGAGCTTCAGTGATGAAGAGCTTAGATGTTCGGCACTCACCACGTCAGCCCCAAAGATCCGCCACCTGATGCGAGCAAAGGCAGGACAACTACAGAGGAAGTGCTCCGCTGTATCGTCATCCTCTCCACAAGCAGGACAGATGGTGGTGTTGCTCAAGCCCAACACATTTAAGTGTTTGGCAAAAGCTTGGTGGCCCGAAAGAACGCCCACAAGAAGTCTGCAGTCGATTCTCCTGAGAGACAGAAGGAAAGACGAGGACCTCTTGCAGATGTCCGGACGCAGTCGTTTGGTCTGTCTACACCCAGCACAGTCACGCCAACGACGCTCGTGTTCACGAGAAACCCAAGTATCAATGGATGACCTAACCACAGATGCAGGCAAACCCAACGCAGGTTCAGGTCCTAAGAAATCTTCTTCTGAACCCAACCTGGCCAGCTCGTCAGCGATCTCGTTTCCCTGGATACCAGTGTGACCTGGAACCCAAACAAGTTTGACCGTGTTTAGCCTACCGACCAAGTTCAGAGAAAGCTTGAGTTCGAGCACTAACTTGGACGAGGTAAGAGGGTTGAGCAGCGCTTTTAATGCAGCTTGGCTATCACTGCAAACGCATATGCTTCTAGCCCTCCACCTGTTTGTCACAATATAGCGCATAGCCATAAGGATAGCGAAAATCTCCGCCTGGAAGACAGTCGCATGGTTACCCAAGGGGTAGTGTAGTCTAATGTTCTCGCTTTCCACGAAGACTCCAGAACCAGACCCCTGTCCGGTTTTAGAGCCATCCGTGAATACACGATGGCATTCCTTCCCTGGCTCCGAGTCTGGCCGAAGCCATTCTGTTGCCTGAGGAAAGTTGACGTGGTAGTTTTGTCGCAGTAGGATTTCTGGTGTCATTGCGTCAGACGGCATATCCATAAGACAGGGGTCAAAGGATAATTCTTGCACAAGTTCTTCAAAATTCCAATGCGCGTGGTACCAAAAGCCACCTCTCTTTAACCGAGAGATGGTTTTCAGCGTACACCCCATGATAAAAATATCAAGGGGGGGGAGGTTCATCAAAGCATCTAGAGCGGAGCCCGGAGTGCTGGGGAAGGCCCCTGTGCACCCAAGGCAAACCGTTCTTTGGAGTTTGGCGAAAGAGGCCACTACACGTTTCCGCGAAAGCCTGTTCCACCACACAACCGATGCATATGAGAGAAGTGGTCTTACCATTGCCGTATAGATCCATAGGACCCTTTTAGGAGATAAGCCCCATGTCTTCCCAAAAGCGCCTTTGCACTGCCAGAAAGTCGACAGCGCTTTATCGGTTTTTGATTCAACATGCTTGGACCAAAGAAGTTTTCTATCGAGGATTACTCCCAGATATTTGACTTCATCAGAAATCGGAATAGTGACACCTTTTAGCACAAGTTGAGACAGACCAGTGATATTCCTCCTTCTCGTAAAGGGAACAACCGTCGTTTTAAGAGGGTTCACTGAAAGCCCATTCATTGTGCACCAATCATCGATCAAACCCAAGGATCTCTGCGCCAGAGAGCAGACAGTCCCAAGGTCTGAACCGACAGACAGAACGGCGACATCGTCCGCGTATGCTTGTGTATAGGTTCCAGGAAGATTGAGAGTCGTCAGCAGAGAGTCTACTACCATGCACCATAAGAGGGGAGACAAAACACCACCTTGAGGGCAGCCCCTGTTTACCCCTGTCATGACGCATTTGCCACAATCCGCTTCGGCAATCAACGTTCTGTGCATTAGCATTGCTTTAATCCACAACACCAACGTTTCATCTATACCGTGATGTCTGGCTGCATTACACATGCTATCAAAGGTCGCATTATCAAAAGCACCCTCAATATCGACGAAAATACCCAACGCGTACTCCTTCCGATCAAGAGCACTTTCGATCCTACCAACAAGGTTCTGAAGCGCAGTTTCACAGGATTTTCCGCGTTGATAAGCATGTTGCGTCTCAGAAAGAGGATGCAATCGAAGAGCAACATTGCGCATGTGCAGCTCAACCAGTCTCTCCAAGCTTTTCAGCAAGAAGGAAGACAGACTTATGGGTCTGAAACTTTTGGCGAGAGTATAGTCAGTCTTACCGATTTTTGGTATGAACACGACTTTAACCATACGCCAAAGGGAAGGTATGTAGGCCAAGGCCAAGCTAGCGGTGAAAATTCTTTTCAACGTCGGCATCAGCTGACTAAAACCTTGTTTCAGCATAGCCGGGTAAATTCCATCTGGACCAGGTGACTTGAAGCTGTCAAATGATGCAATTGCATATTTGATAGCGTCATCCGTCACCACTCTGGATGCAATATACCAGCTGCGCCGCGTGGAGTTTGTCAGTTCCGTAGTGGCCATCGTTGCCGGTACCACTGAAGAATGCGTAGTGATCTGATTTCCCGGGAAGTGAGTCTCCAGCAGAAGACTAAAAGTCTCCGTCTTTGTCTTAGTGTAGGTGCCATCAGATTTTTGGAGCGATTCCAGTTTACTTGGTCCGTCCCTTTTGAGGACTTTAACAAGCCTACTGGTTGCACTTAGTGATTCGACCTCCTCACAAAATTTCCTATAAGAGTCATTTTTCGATTTTCGAATTAGTCTCTTAAATTCTTTTTGTTTCGATCGATAGAGATTCCAGTCTTCCTCCAAGTTGGTTTTTAAAGACCGATTTAGAAGCTTCCTGGTTTCTCTACGAATACACTGTAGTTCGGTGTTCCACCAAGGTACCGGTTTTCTACAGGAGTTTTTTGTAACCGGACACGCTTGTTCAAAACAACGGATAAGGACGCTGTTCAGCTCCTGAGCAGACCTCTCTACCCTTTGTATCGATCTTAATTTAAGTGGAACTTTAACAGAGTTGCCAAGTTCCTCCCTAAACCGTGCCCAGTTCGTTTTTCTCGGATTTCTCCTCTCTTGCGAAGGCGAAACTTCACAGTAGATTTGAAATTCGATGCATCGATGATCTGACAAAGTGCTATCTGGCGATACCCTCCAATTTTTGATAGACTTGGAGTGCCTGTTGGACAGAGTAATATCGATTACTTGCTGTCTCCTGGCTGTAACAAATGTAGGTCGACAACCCACATTGTTGATGGTGATGTCAGACGAGAGGATGAAGTCCAGAAGACGATCTCCACGTATATTACATTTGCTGCTGCCCCAAACAGTGTTTTGGGCATTAGCGTCGCAACATAGGATAAGACCAATCTTTTTAGACTCGCAGTACTCTATGAGCTCAACAACTGCCTTTGGTGGTGGAGGAGTTAGAGAGTCATAGGGAAAGTAAGCCGATGCAACAACAAAGGTTTCCCAATTGCCGTTTGCATGGTAAGTGATATCTGCAGCAACCAAATCTTGGCCAGATCGCTTAGGTCCTCAAAGAAATAAGCCCCTAAGGTAGCCTTGCGCAAGGTGGCAAGAGCAGGACAGGAGCAGAGGAGATGAACGGTGGTTGCTTCTTCCTCCTCGTCCCTGCAACTTCTACAGAAGTCGTTATGAGGTACACCCATTCTACGGGCGTGTTTCCCTATGAGGCAGTGTCCCGTTAATATTCCCACTACGGAGCTGATTTGCCGTCTAATATCGGCCAGATTTGTTTGGATGCTATGCAAGTGTTAATGCTGTTCCATCTGTTGTTGGTGGTTTTTAATGCTTCCTCGAGGAGCAGGGTTTTTACTGATTGCAATGGAACGTGCGGTTCTTCGCTAATACCAGTTATTTGGCGGCCGCTGCCTTGCCTAGCTAGTTCATCCGCCTTGCAGTTGCCAGGAATGTCACTGTGACCTGGAACCCAGCACAGGGTAACTGAACATCTATCCGCAATCTCGTTAAGAGATTCCCGGTATTGTTTTACCAACTTTGATCTGATTGTTGGTGTATTCAAGGCTTTTATGGCTGCCTGACTGTCTATGTAAAAAGTGATAGCTTTTCCATCTATCTCATACAAGGCAAGTCGGCATGCTGCTTCGCGAATGCCCATGATTTCCGCCTGAAAGACACTACAGTGGTCAGGGAGGCGTAGGGCGAGGTTGAGTGCAGGTGACCGGGAGAAAACTCCCACACCCGTGTCTTCTGCCATTTTAGATCCATCTGTATAGATTTCGATTGCGGAGTTGTTGCTTATCTTACCGTTGTCCCATTCGGATCGATTTGGGATTCTTGTATTATACTTTATATTAAAGTCTTCAAAAGGAACTATATAGTCCGTTTTGTTTGGAATTGAGTTGGGTAAAATGCCCATATGACCAACCTGAGAGTTGGTCCATTTTTGAGATTCTCTAAGTCTTAGAGCTGATTTAGACGCAACAAGTTTCCCGTAAATTTCGACGGGAAGTAGGTGCAGTATTGTATCTAAGGCAGCCGTTGGGGTGGATCTGAGGGCCCCTGTGATGCATATACTCGCTGATCTTTGTATGCGTTCTATGGATTTGATGTTGCATTTTTTCTCTAGCGCTGGCCACCAGACCATGATACCGAAGAGTAGAATTGGTCTGACCACCGCTGTATAGAGCCAGTTTGTTATTTTAGGTTGCAGACCCCATCTAGGGCCTAAAGCTTTTTTGCAAGCATACATGGCTATAGTAGCCTTTTTTGCACGTTCCTGGATGTTTAGTTTCCAGCTTAGTTTGCTGTCTAGAATTATACCTAAATATTTGGCGTGTTTTGTGAATTTTAGCTCTTGATCTCTAAGTTTAGGTGGAGCTATATTAGGAACTTAGTATTTTCTTTGTGAAAAGCATTAGTTCTGTCTTGGAGGGGTTGACATCGAGTCCAACCGTATCCGTCCATTTTACTAGTATTTTGAGAGCTGATTCCATGAGATCTCTTATTGTGTTTGGAAATTTGCCAGAAATAGCAATGGCAATGTCGTCCGCATATGCTATAACTTTGCACCCCACCTTCTCCAGAGTGGTTAGTACCTCGTCCACTGCTAAAATCCAAAGCAGTGGAGAAAGTACGCCTCCCTGGGGTGTGCCCCTGCACACTGACCTCTTGGTTTGGGAGCTCCCCAGCTCGGACAGAATCATTCTACTGTTTAGCATATTTTCTATCCACAAGCGTAGGCAGTCATCAACGTCCAGTCTGCGGAGTGCATTAGAAATAGCATCTGTTTTGACATTGTTGAAGGCACCTTCGATATCTAAAAAGGATACCATCGAGAATTGCTTGTTATCGAGCGATTTTTCAATATTGCCTATTAGCGAGTGTAAAGCCGTCTCTACCGAGAAACCCTTTCGATATGCGTGTTGGGAGTTGGATATTGAGTTTGCTTTTAGTTTCTTTCGAATATAGTTGTCGATGAGTCTCTCTAGGGTTTTTAAAAGAAACGAAGAGAGACTGATCGGCCTAAAGTCCTTTGGAGAGACATGTGAAGCCTTGCCGCTCTTTGGTATGAAGGTTACCTTGACCCTTTTCCATAAGGCTGTAGCCGAAAATCAGGCATGAGCGGAAAATCACTACTAACCAAGGGTTCAGTATTTCAATGGCATTTTGAATCTCCACTGGAGTTATATTATCAGGTCCAGGGGACTTATACGGAAGGAAACTGCGAACGGCCCAGCTTATGTTGCGTTTGTTCACTATCTTCTCCGGTATTTCCTGGACTAGGTGATGGGTTACTGTAGACCGGTTATCGTCTGTGGTATTACCCGGAAAGTGAGTATTCATGAGGACATCTAAGGTCTCTTCGTTAGATGTGGTCCATTTTCCGTCCATTTTCCGTTCTGAATGAAGCTGGGCACATCTGGTGATTTGGAAATAATTTTCCTTAGCCTACTGGAGTCACTAATGGATTCTATGTTGCCACAGAATAATCTCCATGAATCTCGTTGGGCTTTTGTGATCTCAGATTTGTAGATCCTAAGACTGTTTTTGTATTTGTCCCAATTTTCTTGACGTCTCATGGACTTTGCCAAGTTGAAACATTTCCTACTATCTTTTCGCAGTTTTGCTAAGTGATTGTTCTACCAGGGTGGTTTATTTCCAGTTTTGTGCCTGCTAACTGGGCAGGCTCTTCTGAAGGCGTCGTTCATGGATTTGGTAACCTTGTTTACCATGAGATCTAGATCTGATGGTGAATTCGGTTGAATAGGTATTTGGTTTAGTTTCTGCGTGAGAACTGAATTATATGTCTGCCAGCTGACTTTTCTGGGATTCCTAAAGGGTACTATTGGAGGCATACAGTGGTCAATACTAAATTGAATATAGCGATGGTCCGAGAATGAAACGTCTCTCGATACCATCCAATTGCTGATTCTTAGTTTGGGAGAGTTAGTAGATAGAGTAATGTCTAGAACCTCCTGTCCAATACTATTGATGAAAGTAGGCTCTGAGCCCTTATTGCACAATATGAGATTAGTTGTCATAATATAATCAAAAAGACACTCACCTCTGTTATTTATGTCGCTCCTGCCCCAGAGGGTGTGGTGAGCGTTGGCATCTGCGCCCACCACAAGGGGAATAGAGTCCTTATCGGCCGTTGCTATCGTGTTTCGTACGATGTTTGCGGGAACGGGCCCTGTGTCATCATAAGCCATGTATGCAGATGCTAGCCATAGCTTTCCATTGCTGCTTCTGTCTAGCTGTACGCAGACAAAATCTAAATCGCTGAAATTGGGTATAAGATGAGCTTTTAAGCTATCCTTTGCCAATATGCATGATCTGCGTTTACCTTCGTTTTTAGTGTAGAATAACTTGTAGTTTTTTGTCCTCAGTCCAAGTATGTGGCCTTTTTGGTTGACCCACGGTTCCTGGATTAGGACGATGTCTTCTCCACCCGTTTGCAGGCGGAGCAGAAGGTTAGCCGAAGCTGTTTTGGAGTGATGGAGGTTAATCTGTACTAGTCGTAGCAACATTGCTGACCGGTACAGACGCCTCTATCACTGCTTTGTTGCCGTCATCCGAATCAGATGAAGGCTCGCTGCTGACGTTGATTGTCGTGGGTTCCACGTTGGTCTCGGCGCCATCCGTATCAGCTGGCTGCCTGACCAACGTCTGGTTGACTTCTTTCCCTTGAGAGGAGGTTGAGGGACCGTCCAGCTCGGCATCCAGGCCAAGGTCACCTAGCGAAGATACCATTCGTGACATGAGTCTCTCCTCCTTCTCCTGAACCCTAAGAACTAACTCATCCATGCCGTAAGAGAATTTATATCCTCTCTTACTAAGCAGGTCAAAAGATTCCTTGTTCATGAGGAAAGAAACCAGCCTTCCCTTTTCTTCCGGTTCACCGGCTTTAATGATCCTCCAGTTGCTTACTGGGAGATGTACATACGTAGATTGTACAGAAAATTTACACCGAGTTTTAGCCCCCTACCTGTGTGGTAGGACACATGTATTTCCGTGCCTTACACTGCGGCGGTCGAGCGGTGAAAATGAAACTTAAAAATGTGCTCTGTTTGACAGTTGGCTAGTTATAGGTAGCCATAGGTAAAAGAAGGGCTATTGCTATTCGCCTATTGTTCGAGACCACAGCTACGGATTCGGCTGTTTAAAGTTAAATGCAGTTCGGATATGAGCTTTAAACTCTAGTATATCATTTTCGGACGTCATCCTATACGATTTGGGTCCGATAAACTATTTTTAATAAAAATATCGTTACCTACCCGTGTTTCTAAGGACTCATACGTCGTCAGTTAAGCGTAAGTTCAGTACATATGCACTTCAAAAACGAAAATATAACTGTTATATTTCATACTCGAGACGAACTATGCCAAATCGGATTACAGCAATTCCAAAAGGATACATTTTAACTTGAATATCTATCGTATACAAAACAATTCAGTTATATTTCTTCATTCACATTTATTTTTTACTGTAATCATCATTTGATTTGTTTGGCGGATAAGGTATAAAGCGCTAACAAATACTGCATTTGAACTGAAAGACAAAAAAAATATGTTAATAGCAGAGTTAAAATGAAAATGTAAGACATACTGTCCCTCTTTAAAGTATTCCTTCAATGTAGTACTGAATTTCTTCGAATATTTGACGAATTCCTTCTTACGTTGTTCCACAGCTTGTTTAGCAGATAAAGTGGGTAAATACACCCCAATGTCGTTCACAACATCCAATAGCTTTTTTATTGCACTTGCAATTTCCCTTTGAAAATTTTATTAATAATTTTATTAATAATAATATTTATCTGCATTTGTATTGCTCTTACTTGATAGTTTCTAAAAATGTTTTCCTGTCTGTAATCTCATCGGGAATCCTACTTAGTATTGCTTTTAGTGCTGTTGATTTTCGGTTAAGTTCTTGAAATGGCTCCTCGCTCCGTAGTAAGTGCTCGTTCACTGAAAGAAAAGTTTATGAAATTTGTTACGTACATGATGTCACTCATACTGTCTGTATCTGCAGTAGATCCTTCTAATCGAAGAACAACTTCATTGATGTTAATCTTTAGCTCAGCTTTCTCAATCACTTCTAACAGCAAATTGTAACAGAACCCTGGATGGTATTGCTCCAAATTAGAAAAAACCGACTGAAGTGAGTGGGAAGCTACGATGTCACGGCATTCCAACTAAATAAGACAAACTTTAGTTAGGTACATAGGATAATACGCAAATAAATACACCTGAGTAAGAACCGGCTTAAGTATAACGTTCAATGCCAGTGTAGATGTTACGACCTCTCCCATTTCGTATTGTATTCTAAAAAAAATAATTTTTTAATGTACCTAATAACAAATTGCAAATTGTTATTATTTTACTACAAAAAAAAGTTGTCACCTCGCCTAACTATTCCAAATTTCCAATTCCAAAGCAATAGTATAGCCACAGCATAGCAGCAATGAATCATATGAGAAATAGAAAACTTTCCACTTTATACTGGAATATGGCTGTAGCCGAATAAAACGACGTAGGTCTAGGTACCAAGAAAGTGCAGCTAATGGCCGCGTTCAATGTACTTAGGCACAGAAATAATTATGTGACAGTTTATCATTGAACGGAAAATTGTTTAGTACCTAAGCTAAATGTCAAATGCCTACCATGTGTTAAGAATTGAACATTCGCTTGCTGTTTTGATATCAACTTGTCAACACATTGGCTACCTACTAAAGAAAAATATAAAATTATTGAAGTGTAAAATCAAGATTCTATGGATTCTTTTCTAAAAGCCGCTTTACAAATTGTTCGGTAAAAACCCCATCTAAAGGACACATTTTATTTATTTATTATCACACTTATGTATCTACGTGTTGATTTTCTACCCATAGTCGATTTTTTGTAAGTTTCCTCGCTATCATCGATGTCATACAGAAGACCGTCAATTAACTTGAAATGTAATTTTTTCTTATTTTTTCTAACAATAGCATTAAAACCAAATGCAAGTCTCAGCAAAGTTCAACAATGGAGTTATAATTCCTTCGATTTCAATCAGCTGTTTATGATATTTCTTAAATCAACTAAGAACTTATGTCGGTGGCGAGGTCTCAGGCTAGAGACCAGAGGCTATCGACAAAACTGATAGTCTAAGATCATTATACGTGGTGAAGAGCCACATCCTGCACGAGGTGCCACTGCTTTAAACGAACTATAACGGATCTAGAGGGGAATAACTCGATAAAACCCGTAATCCCGGGTGAACAACCGTGCCCATGGGATGTATGGCATCATGTTATGTGTCTTCTAACGGTGAACTCTAGATACCTGGGGACCTCTAGTTTTAATTCCAATTCCCCTTTTCTGTATACAGGGGGTGAGTACAGATCGACCTTCCTACCCCCTTACTCGTGGGAACAAAAATTAACAAAAACAATACAAATAAAATGAAAACAACAACAACAACAACAAACAAAACGGAAGAGACTACTGTGCAAGGATCGAGCACTGTAGACTCTATTAACATCGATCCCCAGACGGATCAACTGACTGAGGAAGAAGAAAATGTTCTACTCAACCCTTTCGCCAATCTTGGAGTATGGGACAGAGAATCTGTCCTGCTTGTGGAGAGGATGACGATACAGCGGAGCACTTCCTCTGTAGTTGTCCTGCCTTTGCTCGCATCAGGTGGCGAATCTTTGGGGCTGACGTGGTGAGTGCCGAACATCTAAGCTCTTCATCACTGAAGGTCCTTCTCATCTTTCTTCGAAAGACGGAAAAACTAAGTACAGCAATGTAAGGTGTCTGTTTGGCAGTACAATGGACCAGTAGTTGTGTCTGAGTGCTCCATCGGATAGTAACAACCTCCGACAAAGAAGAGAAGAAGAAAGAATGGGACAGAGAAAGCGTCGCATCTGGCACTGGTGAAGAGAACATGGCTCTCGATGTCAGTGACACCTGTCAAACGTTAGCTCGACCCTATCCAGATTGTCAAACTGCTCAAGACGTAGTAGAATAAACAACAGCATAAAGACAATCAAACGACTAGGCACTAAGGGCTGGGAAGAACTCAACGAGGTGGAACGATAACGCCTACACAATGCACGTGCCTACCTGCAGGAACAGCTGCCAAGGGAGAATGAGCCACTAGCTCGTACACCGGCGGAAGTTGCTCCCGCAAGGGACACGTATGCAGAAGCATTGATGAGGCCACCTGCTCCAAAGATTGGCAAGGACCATCCAAGGAAAAGGCAGACCTCATCACCATGTTTGGCAAGGGACACTGGAGACACGTCTAAACCTCACACCGTACGTTGCATCGGGTCACTTGCCCATACGGGTCCGGCGGGGGAGCAGACGCTCTCTGGGAAAATGAAGACAACGTCAACGGGTAAACAGACTGACCAACATCAATCTGGCAAGCCGGAAACGGTGTCTTCTCACCCGAAGACAGACCGGTCAATGAAGGCCACCCAAGAACAATCGCACTCACCGACCAAGCGTTGCATTGGGCCACCTGCCTGTACGGGCCTGGGAAGTGAGAAGTCAATTCGCGGAAAGGAAGATGAGAAAGGCAAGTGTTCGGAGAACATTCAGGGCCTTAGCCGCAAATGCAATCCGGAAGCGAGCAGCACTCACCGACCAAGCGTTGCATCGGGCCACCTGCCTGTACGGGCCTGGGAAGTGAGAAGTCAATTCGCGGAAAGGAAGATGAGAAAGGCAAGTGTTCGGAGAACATTCAGGGCCTTAGCCGCAAATGCAATCCGGAAGCGAGCAGTTCTCTCCATCCGGGTGACAACGGCCTAGACAATTCATTGGACACGACATTCGACACGACTCTAAAAGCGACTCAACGACAATTAAGGTCCTACCCAGCACCTCACAAGGACATGGACAAACAGCCACCGCCAGTCGCAAGATTAAAATAACTCTGCAAAAAGACGAGATCCTGCGTAGACAAAGACGAAACGCAATACGGTTCTTGCATCGTCTAAGTAAGCGCAACACTGACACCTTAACGGACAAGGACAGGAAGGCACTAGACAAGGCCAAGAACCGACTGAAAACATTTCCGACTGACTTGGACAATAGGGAACCAGCCAGCTCCAAAACGGCGTCCAATAGTTTGACCGGGAAGGGGAGGGAGGGCCACTTGCCCTTCACCCCGATCGCGGATAGACTTAGGAGACCTGCAATAGGCTCGAGGGTGGACTCACAATCCAACCCCGAACATATTGCAAGCACGTCAAAAAGGGCCAGGCAAAACGATACCATCTCCCCACCAACACCAAACGCTCGAGGCCAGAACCTCGATGGCGACCGTAGCTGGGCAGCAAGTCGCGATCATTGACCACGGCAATCCTACACGGAAACTGTCAAACGACCAATGGCGACTAATAGAACTTCGAATCCTGGATGAGGTTAATGAGGCCATTATCAAGAATAATCAACCTCTCCCATTTTTTGGTACCCATTCAAGGATTCAAAGTCATGACATCTGAAGACGGTTACGCTCTTACACTTTATCGCGAGAACTACAGCTCCCTGGCCGAACGCGGACCTGCGCGTAATAGACAGGAAAGAAATAGTGCAGCTGACTAGGCCAAAAGCCAGACTTTCTGTACAAGGACCGTACATTCCGAGAGATCGGATTGAGAGATATTTCAGATCCCTCAATAGAGACCAACTGAGCGAAGCTTGGGAAGTTATCGAAATGGGGGAATACAACGTGGTACAGATGTAGTAGTGTTGTTAAGCCACAAATCCATCCCGTTGCTGAGGAAAATAGGGTTTAAAGTTAGCGTCGTTATTAACCAAAAAGGTAGAGGCCGCGGTTAAAAACTGTGATGAAGGTAATGCAAGTCAACCTCCATCACAGTAAGGCGGCTAGCACCAACCTTGTCTACCTCATGGAGGCTAGACAAATCGACGTGGCTCTAATACAAGAACCCTGGGTAGCAGGTGGCAATATTAGAGGCCTTGGCTCTAAAGGATTTCTACTGTATTAAACAAAACATGTAGACACGCATAGTAAGATCAGAACTTGTATAGTGGCGAGAAAACGGTTCAATCTCTTTCTGCCATCTAATTACAGTGATAAAGACCACACAACAGTCAAGTATGTGAGAGAGGGGCTCCCAACGCTGATCCTTAACATCGTGCTATATGCCATACGATGCAACGGAAGGACCACCATCTACACTCACTAACCAACTGGTTAATCGTGTAAAAGACGAAAAATGGGATTTGGTGATGGGATGTGATGCTAACTCCCATCATATACAATGGGGAAGCTCAAACATCAACACAAGAGGTGAGGCTCAGAGCCGACTTTTGTTGTTAAGAATAGGCAAGAAGTTATTGACGTTACTCTGGTAAGTAATTCAAATACAGTAATAATAGACCAATGGAAAGTATTAAAAGAAGAATCATTCTCTGATCATAAAATCATTGAATTAATTCCTAATTCACAGGAAAACTAACAAGAAAAGGGTCCCCCCTTGAATTAAACCAGGCTGACAACACAGTAATGATTCCCCCCTGTAATCTCAGTGCGGCACGTACAGGTTTCTCCTGTCCTGCCTAGCCACTAACCTAACCTAACCTAAAAACTTGTGTCGATTTCCATTGGACAAAAAAAAACCTTTTTTAAAGATTCAGACCAGTTTTTTCTGCTCTAGAAATCAGCTGTCTCTCAAATTCATTTTCCATTGGGCGGAAAAAAGTACTTTTTTTAAGATTCAGATCACTTTTGTGAATCTCGATTCGAGTTCGAGATTCACACATACATTCATCAATACCAAAACAAGAGATATTTGTAAACGCAAATTGCAATAAAAAAAATAACTGAAGGCGTATTTTTTTTGAGATTCTATAGCTAGCTCACTTTTACTTTTACATGCAAAACTTTTATACTCACTTTTGGTTTTACATGCAAAATTGTTATACTCACTTTTGGTTTTGTTATACTCACTTCCCAAAAAAATACGCCACTGTCAAATAACACACCAACACAAATGAAAACAAAGTCTATTTGATCTTCCTGATGTGCGTTTTATTCAGCTCTTTAGATTGGATAGGGTGAATGCAGCCCAGTACATAGAGATCGATTCAGTTAGTTTACTGACTTATAGTACGTTTACGCCGCACCTAAATTCATCATTTCGGCTAAATTCAGCATTTCAGGCCAAATGTTCAACATTTCGCCATACATTTTCCAACATTTCGAAATGTTGGATTTCAGCGAAATGTTGAAATAGTGTTTTCTAATTAGATTTTGCTACATGTAAGAGCAATATATTTTATTTTACTCTGTCGTGGTTTTTTTCGTCTTTTTCCTAAAAATATGTTCCCGTATTTATTACAAAATTACCTACATATTTAGTTTGTAGTAATTCAAAACATACTCTTTTCAGCCAGCATTTTAATATTTTTTGTTTGCACAAATTTGATTAGGTACCTATCGTTTATGCAAAAAAAAAAAAGTCAGCGGTTTGTTTTGACAGCTTTATAAAAGATTTTTTATTTCAGAGTTTCATAAAAGTTCTAAACCCTGAAGCCCAGTATCCTGCTCGCGCTAAAATTTAGCGAGCGCAATTCTCTCCACAGCACAGATAAACGCTCGCTAAATTCGTTGTACAGGATATAGATAGGACACACACCCACATTTTATTGCCACATGTATTTTGATTTTTGTTATTTTTTCACTTTTTTCCTACTCACTTATATCGATTATCAAGTATTCAAAGAAATATTCAATTAAAAAATTGTTTTGTTTAAATGTCAAAATTTATCGCCGATTTAATGTACCAGGCAATTCTTTCGCGAGCTAAATCAGTGGAGACATTTTCTTGGCCGAGTATAACAAAATTGTACGTAGTATGTATAACACTCAATATTGTTATACCGGACTGACATTGAGTGTGTCCCATCTATATGAAAGTAAGAATTTAGCGTGCGGAACAGAATACTGCTTTGCTAAACTGCCTCGCTAAATTTTATCTCTGTAGACATTTTTGTATGGAAGATAAAATTTAGCGCGAGCAGGATACTGGGCTTGAATACGATTTATAAAAGATCTTTTATTGTCGAAATCTTTTATGATTCAGAACAGAATAAAAGATTTTACCGACATAGCCCAGTATCCTGCTCGCGCTAAATTTTATCTCCCATACAAAAATGTCTACAGAGATAAAATTTAGCGAGGCAGTTTAGCAAAGCAGTATCCTGTTCCGCACGCTAAATTCTTACTTTCATATAGATGGGACACACTTAATGTCAGTCCGATATAACAATATTGTGTGTTATACGTACTACGTACAATTTTGTTATACTCGGCCAAGAAAATGTCTCCACTGATTTAGCTCGCGAAAGAATTGCCTGGTACATTAAATCGGCGATAAATTTTGACATTTTCCAAACAAAACAATTTTTTAATTGAATATTTCTTTGAATACTTGATAATCGATGTAAGTGAGTAGGAAAAAAGTGAAAAAATAACAAAAATCAAAATACATGTGGCAAACAAATTTGGGTGTGTGTCCTATCTATATCCTGTACAACGAATTTAGCGAGCATTTATCTGTGCTGTGGAGAGAAAAGCGCTCGCTAAAATTAAGCGCGAGCAGGATACTAGGCTTAGGCCGAAATGTTTGTAGAGAAAAATTGGAGAGCCGCTAAAGTTTAGTTTCGCTCGTGCAGCGTACTTATCCTAGCGAAAAACTAACAAATAGACCGATCACAAGACGAACAGTCCTATATTTCATCCAGTGACAAAGTTTTCGATTAGGACGCGCTCATTGTCATTGGTAATTGATATCAAAACGTGTTCATAAACAGCTGTTAAAGTTATTATTTTCAAAAGTATTCAAAGTTATTATTTTCAAAAGATAATAAATTAAATTAAAATAAATAACAAGTACAGTGCAAATGCCGAAAGTAAAAAAAGAGCGAATCCGGCAGGATGCCCCTAAACAAGGTATTACGTTGCAAAAAAAGTGGTTTAAATGGGTTGACAATTTTATATTTTTAGGAATTGTTTTTAACAAAAGTTTTGGACAACATATCCTTAAAAATCCCTTAATCATAGTTGATATGATTGAAAAGACTGGATTGCGATCGACAGACATTGCATTAGAAATTGGGCCCGGAACAGGAAACATGACTGTAAAAGTCCTTGAAAAAGTGAAAAAAGTGTTCGCATGTGAAATTGATAGCAGGTTGGCAGCGGAGTTGCAAAAGCGCGTGCAAAGTACGCCTCTCCAGTCAAAGTTGCAAATTTTGATTGGGGATTTTTTGAAAACCGAATTACCATTCTTCGATGTTTGTATTGCTAATGTACCATATCAAATTAGCTCACCACTTGTTTTTAAGTTATTACTGCATCGTCCGATATTTCGATGTGCGGTGCTAATGTTTCAAAGGGAATTTGCTCAGAGATTGGTTGCAAAACCGGGCGATAAGCTGTATTGTCGATTAAGCATTAATACCCAACTTTTAGCGAAAGTTGACATGCTAATGAATGTTGGTAAAAATAATTTTAGACCTCCCCCGAAAGTAGAATCTTGCGTCGTAAGAATTGAGCCAAAAAACCCTCCACCTGCAATCAACTTTGCCGAGTGGGATGGTCTAACGAGAATAGTTTTCACTCGGAAGAATAAAACACTTTCTGCGATATTTAAACAAGATTCTGTTGTTGAATTATTAAAGAACAATTATAGATTGTATTGTTCTTTAAGGAATATGGTTAGTTTAATAGAACAGCTTGCTTGAATTGATTTTAATTTCTTTTTTTAATTTTTAGGAAGTCGGTGACGTTAACACATCGGAGTTGGTGGCGACGATTTTAAAGAAGCTGGATATGGATAATTCTCGAGCACGAACAATGGACATAGATGACTTTATGCAACTTTTGTTGACTTTTAATTCTGAAGGACTCCACTTTTCATAATACATACATAATTTTATTTTAACTAACTTGTTATAGCCTTTCACTTTTTTCTATAACGTTTCTAAAATCAACATTTTAATTGTAGCAGTTTGTTCTTCCCTTAAACATGAATTCAAATAATTTTTCTCAATTATTGGACCATGTTTTGGGGAAATGTCTCTTTGGGTTTACTAAAATGAATCTACTGTGCGTACCTAACTAGTTTCGAAAACAAAAATTTTAAATATAATTAAAGGGTCTTAAAATTATTCCGCTGTACTGATAATTATTTTCAGCGCTTATGTTAAATTTAATAAACAATCTATATATTAACCCCTATTCCCGTTGGCGTTTGTCGTAAACGCCTAATATTTCATTTCGGTTTTAAGTCAGTGGTTGTAACTTTTTTTAAGAAAAACTTTTTGAAATTACAGTGAACATAGAAAATGAAGCAAAATCGTTAACAAAAGTTCGAAAATAATTTGAATATCGTTTTTACAACGATACGACACGAGTCATATACGACAAACGCCAACGGGAATAAGGGTGATGCTTAAGCCCATACATTATCTACAACTGGCATCCAAAAACAACCTATAGCTAACTTTATATTTTTTTTTTTGCCCGCAACTGACGGAAAATGGGTAGAGGAAAAGGTATAACATCAATTCCAATTTATAGTTAGAAATTGCAAATCGAGTGAATTGGTTTTCAGAGTTCTGCATTTCGAGCGCAAATACATAATGTTAACTTAAAAAAAAACAAATTCAGTCTCAAAGTTACAATTACTTTACAAATCACAAATATGTATATCGATTTCATCTTCATCAGTTTCATTTACCTCGATATCGGAGGCATTTTTAAAATTATTTCAAAAGAACATTTTTAGGAATTTCGTATTCATGACAACTTTTTTTTTTTGTATTTTTAGTTGATTTCTGATGAGCATTATTGAGTTCAAAGTTTTCGTTGACATTTTATTTCTCAACTTGTTTCTATGTTCATCATACTAAAAATGCGTTCCACTTCCACTTGTATTTGAATGTGGAAGCGACATTACAGTTGAGCAAGTTGGAATAATTCTTCATAAGTATTGACACCTGCTGCGTTTTTATAACGCAAAACTTCTACCCAAAACTTTACGCTATGTTGAAGCTCTTTCCATTTCATAAAATGAATAGCAATCCATTGCTTTAAAATTTGTTCTATGTTTTCGTCCTGAAGACCTAAACTTTTTGCAAGGTCAATGATAGAACGATCTTTTACAGGTTTTAAAGTATTTTCAACTGATAGTAATTCAATTTTTGTTAAAGCATTGTAATAACTTGGAAGCCTTTTCTGAACCTCTTTTACTAACTTTAGCGTAATATTAAAAAAAAATTTTACAAAAAGTCACTATAAAAGTGACTAAAATTTTTTAGTGACAAAAAAATAAATTTTCGTCAGTAAACTGTTGAAAATTCCACTAGATATAGCGACAAAGTCACTAAAACGGCAACCGTGGCAGTTAATCCCATTTTAACACTGATGAAATCGAAATTGAATTTTGTCATTCCGATCAACTTCCTATTCATTTTGAATTCGATCTTTCAATTCGGCCATGTAAGTAATACATACGTGTCGAGGGATCGGGATAGACACATTTATGGCAAAAACATTCTTTAAACAGAAAAAAAAAAAATCATTTCTCCAGTGCTGTCTTATTTTAAAATTATTGTAGTTAACATATGGTGTCCATATACCTCAAACGAAAAAAGAGGACATAATTTATAAACAACAACCAAACAAACTGCCGGACAGTTTCGTTAGATAAAAATGTTGTTTAAGAGCTAGAAACACTTGTACGAAAAAACTGTATTAGTTGTAAGGTAATGACAATCACCTAGTAGGTTGCACAATGCGGATCAAGTCCTTAAATTAAAATTCCATCTCGCAATACAAAATTCTTTTAAACCCTCAGTTCTTACTGTATAGTGAAAAAAAAAATATTTTTATATTTTTATTACAATAATTTCGATATCAATTGAAAATAAATCAAATACGTTTTTGGCTGCGTTTAAAATGATATGGACTGGACTCTGGACAACCAATTCCAATTAAGGCTTTTCCGATAGGTACTGGACTTAAGGTTAAAAGAACCTTGTTCAAGCCTGCTATTTCTACACTTTTTACATTGTTTCTATTTTGAAATTGAAAAATATTAAAAAAGAGAACAAAAAGAGGACAACAGAAGCTCCAAGCAAAAAAAGAAAGTGTAAAATAGATCGCGGACAAAAAAGAGGACCTGGCCTCTTAAATACAGATGTTTTGGAAACCGTAAGGTAACATATTTTCAGATTTCGCATCCGCAATCGAAAGTAAAAAGCCAAAGTCAGTTAAGGTCGTTTTTCTCTTCTACTCTAATCGCTCTCACTTCGTCGGTAAAATCCCGCTACATCAATATTTTTCTTTGTTCATATCATAACCCGTAAAAAAAAAGAATCCAGCAAGTGACAAGCATTCAAGCTTTGTGTGTTTAAAGATGGCAGCTGGGCCACAAGTACAGTTATTCGGCCCTAGCGAGGTATCCGCCGGAACGGAAAATTCTCCGATTTCATACGAATCAGAGGATTTTTGCTTCGAGGTATACTTTGGAACACCTTTTTGGAACTTTGTTCGGAGAAAAATGTTTAGCTGGCTTTTTGCGTTTCAGAGCGATCAAGTGCGTTTTTACTGATATTTTTGACAGCTTCATACAATTTTTTTTCCGATATGCTCCGACAGGAATTGGTTGCGGAATTCGTTTACAATTTGCAGTGAAGTGTTGATAAATGAAAGCAATAAAGTAAAAAACATTTTAGCAAAGTAATTGGTTGTAATTGTTGCTTAAACTTGTGTTTCCAGGGCAAAAACAAACGAAAAAACAAGCACTAAATAGAAAAACCCCGATGTGCCACGAAATAACAACGTCAAATCAATGCGTTGTCGCATTTTAATTATTCTTTCCGAAGACGGATACCTCGAACGTAATTTGAGTCTCCGACGGAGCATGCGTTGCGGAGTATTCTCCGTTCTGACGGATACCTCGATTAATTTAATTAATAAACTGAAGCCCCTATTGTGAGTGTTGATAGTTGATCGTTGATCGACTACTTACTGTCGATTGCGATCGATATTTGTCGATTTGACAGTCGCTTGTAGTCGATTACAAATGCCTGGTCAATGCTTTCTCTTGGAAGTGAAAAAATTGTGTGGCGTACGAATAGCTAAAGTCAATCGACGCGATCGACAATTGTCGTGACGATCGCTGATCGACAGTCACAATAAGGGCCTGAATTAAAAAAAAACTCTGAAAACAACAATGTTTCAATTGTATTCCATAGATTTTTAGATAACGGGAAAAATAGGAAAAAAGTGATACATGTCAAAGGAAAGCGGGCCAAAGGGATAAAAAACACTATTTTCTAAGTTTTTTTCTTTATATCTCAAGCAATAAATGCATTTTGATAAATTCTATAATGCGATTTTAATATTTTGCACAAACATATTTTTCTACTGAAACGAAGAGAAATTTGCTTCTGGATTTGAATTTAGAATCGCGGAGAGTTCTTCCAGACGGTTCTGGACGACCAACCGAGAACGACATTACTATAGCCGTGTGTACATCCAGAGCTTAATTTTTGGAGATGGTCCCCAGGTTTTCCCAAAAATTCTGCTGCAGGAATAAAAGGCTTTTTTGATTCTTTCATTGGTGTTCAATTTCCAGTTTAGTTTTTTGTCTAGTATAAGTCCCAGGTACTTTGCGCTATCAGATATTCTGAGGGGTGTGCCGCCAACAGAGAGTGTAGCAAACTGTTGTATTTCCCTTTTATTTGTGAAAAGTACCAGATCAGTTTTCTGTGGATTGACTGTTAGACCGCAGTTCCTGGTCCAGGTGTCGAGGGTTCTTAGGGCGCTTCCAATTTGTTCCGACAGTGTTGGAAGAAATTTTCCCGTTGCCAACAGTACGACGTCATCCGTATAAGCCGTCATTCTGATGCCATTGTTCTTAAGTTTCGATCAGTCTTTCTAAAGTTTTCAGGATGAAGGAGGTAAGGCTTATTGGCCTGATGCACTGGTGTGACTTGGTTTGCCAGCCTTTGGTATACAAATTACCTTCACTTCTCTCCATGTTCTTGGTATATACCGCAGTATGAGGCTGCCCATGTACAGTTCTTTTAGTACCGGTATGATGGTGTTGGTGGTTCACTGCAACATGAGAGGAAAGATTCCATCGAGCCCTGGGGATTCGAAGGGGGAGAATGATCGGATAGCCCATCCTATTCTGTCCTCTGTGACCAAATCTGTAGAGAAGTTCGTTTCCATCATGCTGTTGGTGTATATACCGGGGTATGGGTAAGTGGTGCAGCCTGGAAAGTGCTTTAAAGAATCTGAACAAGATTCAGTACAGTTTCCTTCGGGGTCCTTGAGAGATCCCAGAGTTATTGGTTCCCTGGTTAGGATTTTCCTTAGTCTCGCGGTTTCTGTAGTGCCCTTTATTTCATCACAGAATTTTTGCCACAATTGGCGTTTGGATTTCTGTATTTCGTTTTTAAAGTTTCTGTTGAGTAATAACCTATTTTAAAAAGTAGTCTTAGTTTTTATTGTATTTCATTTTATTAAATAATAAATTATTTTTTTATCATTTGTTACATTAATAGGTTATGGGCCTTATGCTCTAACTGCAATTTAGAGCATTTGACCATATTTCCGCCGAAGCTCGTCAACTTCTCGGATGTAATTTGGATGTTTTTTCAAGTATCTGTGCTGTTCTTTACTTCAAAATTGTTCCCAAGAACAAATGGGTGTGTATGAATTGGGTAGGTGCTGATTGGCATCAACTTGGCGGTGCCCAGCTGTTACAACTTTTTCATACACATCAATTGTGCTTATTTTACCTCCGCGTGGTATCCACCGGGTACTGGTCTCGTCCATCCAGGCTTTGCTTGCTAAACTTATAAGCGCGAGTGTTGAACACGAAGAAAATAGCAACACTATTTTGCTCTGTCGGAACTGACTGTCTGCTCGAGTCGCAGAGGTCTAACATGAGCCCCTCAGAAAGAGGACGTGCGGCGGAAGAATTCACGCGATTGAATCAACGGTGACGTCAACAGTTGGCATGGCAGATACTTTAATGAGCTACTTCGACATATTTGGAGCTGAGGTCATTAAGGATTTTTCAATACTAGTCAGGGTGTTGAAATAGAGATGGTGGCGGAAGAGCCCTTAATGGGTCAACGGCAGCACTCAAATCCCCGAAGCGGGTTACTGACTCCGGAATATCCGGCCCCTTTTGTCCAAGGGATCACAGAAAGGGCCTGGCCCTCCAGGTTGGGGGTTGTGCGTGGGGTTAACTACCCAATCATGGAAAACACCGCCAGTTACGAAGCAACCAAAAGCCTCGGATATGGATGGATTTACTGTTAACGACCCTGCAAAACGAAAAAGGGACAATGACTTTCGGATCTGCAGACCGCGTGCAGCCGAACCATTAGCGGAGGCCCTAGACTGCTACAAGGCAGATATCACCGCCATTCAGGAAATGCGGTGGGATGGGCCCGGCAAAAGAAGGATGAAAAACTGTGACATCTACTACGGTGATTGCTACAGAGAACAGAAGCAGCGTCTATTCGGATGCGGATTCGTTGTAAACGGCAGACTTATGCAAGAAGTCTTGAGCTTAAGACACGTTAGTGAGCCCCTTACAACTATCCGCATCAAGGCTAAATTCGCCAACATCAGCCTGATATGCGCTCACTCCCCCACAGAAGATAAAGACGATGCTACCAAAGAATGTTTCTATGAGCTCCTCGACAAAACATATGTCCTAAATACGACGTTAAGCTCGTCTTAGGTGATTTTAACGCCAAAATAGGAAAGGAGGACATCTTTGGTAGCACAATCGGAAAGCACAGCCTACACGACACCACGTCTTGAAACGGACTTAGGCTAATTGACTTTGCTGGGGGACGTTATGCTACTATAGCAAGCACACGGTTTCCACACCTCAACATTCACAAAGGAACATGGCGGTCACCAGACCATCAAACGGTCAATCAAATTGACCATGTTGCGATCGACGCAAGGCACTCCTCCAGTATTATAGATGTCCGAACTTTCCGAGCGGCCAACACAGATTGATGTAGCCAAGGTACGTATGCGGATATCCCAGACATCACAACAAAGAGGAAATACTGTGAGAAGATTCAACGTTGAACGGCTACAAGCTCAACAAACCGCCAGAACTTTTGCCGATCGCGTCTCCCTCAACCTCTCGAGAAGTCCTGTGCAGCCAGCATCAAGTGCTGAAGACCAGTGGCATCGATGCCAAGAAGCCATCAGAAAAGCCGCGACTGATGTGCTAGGTTACACCCGACCACAACCACGAAACCCTTGGTTTGATGGAGAGTGCCGGGAAGCACATGCAGCAAAGCAACTGGCATACAAAGCGGCACTGCAGAGAAGGATGAGAGCAGCTTGTGAGCTCTACGAGCGAAAAGGAGGGAAGAACACCGGCTTCTCCGGAGGAAAAAGAAAGAGCATGAGAAGCGCGCGATCGAGGAAATAGAGAATCCTGTAGAGACGGTCAAGGAAACCTTGTAGTAGAGTCACAGTCGGTGCTGAGGATATGGAAAAACTATTTCTGCAGACTGCTAAACGGCGAAGACGACACAAATTCCGCTGTCAGGCAGAATGAACCATTTAACCTGGGCGATAAAAGCCAAGACTTCCGTCCACCTGACCAAAATGAGGTAAGGATAGCAATATCCAAGCTTAAGTCCAACAAAGCTGCAGGACCGGACGGTTTATCGGCCGAGCTTTTTAAGGCAGCAGGGGATGACTTGGTAGAGAGCATACACCAACTCGTTTCTAAAATCTGGTCAGAGGAAAGTATGCCTGATGAATGGAGCCTCAGCTAACGAAGCACACACCCAATGATGACAAAGCGACGAAAGCGAGCCTCGGATATTGCCAAGCCTGTCAAAATAGGGCGACCTTCGGAGCCAGGCCTGAAGGGTGGCAGTTTGCGAGCGTCTGGTGGTCGGCTTGTCACGCTCGGCAGTCGGCCGGGTTTAACCCGAAACGGCTACGAGCTTCCTATCAATGGTCCCGCAAACCATTATGGGGGTCAGAGGGTGGATGCGCTATGCACCAATAGGAGCATAAGTGGACTTTCGGTTACTCGACAACGGCATCGACTTAGGATAGGCACGTGGAACATCTCTTCGCTCACGGGAAAAGACCTGGAGCTTGTTGGGGAGGCTGTTAAATATCGACTAGATATAGTTGGTGTTTCCTCAACAAAGCAAAGGGGTTCTAGAACTGTGGACCTTGCAGATGGGTGGAAACTCTTCATGTCGGGAGTAGCACCTTCGCTCAGGCGGGAGTGGGGATACTCACAAGTCCCAGGCTGTCAGGCAGAGTATTGAAGTGGATTCCGTTAGGAGGGAGAGTTGCGATCTTAAAGCTTAAGCTTGAAAGATCAACTCTGGCTCTAGTGCAGGTGTATGCACCGAATCTGGAGTCAGGGTACGCAGCTTTCTTAGATGAAGTTGATGCAGCCCTTGAAAAGGTTGCAGATATGGATTCTTATATCCTGATGGGTGATTTCAATGCTCACGTGGGTGCGGATTTCTCGACATGGGGCAGCGCGATTGGGAAACACGGTGACCCCGATCAGAACGCGAACGGAGAGAAGTTGTTGGACTTTTGTTGTTCAAATGGAATGTCCATTATGAACACTTTCTTTCCACACAAAGATATCCATAAATACACATGGTACCGTCGAAGTCTTCAGCAGAAATCGCTGATAGAATTCTTTGTGGTACCATCGTGTATTAAAAGGATGGTTTGTGATGTTCGTGTGTTGAGAGGGGCTGAACTGTCAACTGATCACCACCTGGTGTTGTGCAAATTGTATCTCAACGATCAAATACCTATCCTGCCAAGGCGTAAACCAAGAATGGTTACGCGCATACGGTGGGAGGGGCTACAGAACGATGAGATACGGGAGGAATTTGCACGGCAGGTATCTGAAAGGTTTGAACAAATTCCAAATGTTCCATTGAATGTAGAGGAAGAATGGCAGTTGTTTTCAACAGCAGTTATTGCCTCTGCGGGACATGTTTGCGGAGTGAAGCGGCTCGGTGTGGCGGCTGGTGGTGAAAAAAGAACTGCGTGGTTTAAAACGCCCGGAGTTCAAGAAGCTATCAGAGAGAAGAAGAAGGCTTTCAAGGTGTGGATTAACTTGGGGGACTCTCCTTCTCGAAACCGGTACATTGAGGCGCGAAGAACTTGCAAATTGGCTGTTAAAGCAGCCAAAGAACATTCTTGGAAGGAGTTCGGCGAA
The DNA here is from genome assembly GCA_949372485.1 of Cheilosia soror. Classification (NCBI taxonomy): domain Eukaryota; kingdom Metazoa; phylum Arthropoda; class Insecta; order Diptera; family Syrphidae; genus Cheilosia; species Cheilosia soror. Next base: position 36,664,418 of record OX443562.1, read on the forward strand.
AAATTGGACCGCGATCACAGATCTGCAAGCAAGGTGTTCTGGCAGACCATCCGCCGTCTTAGAGGAAGGAAGTGGAACATTATCGAAGGAGTCAAATCCAAAGATGGTACACTTCTTTCTAATGAAGAGGACATCTTGCGCAGATGGAGCGAGCACTTTTCCGAATTGCTCAATCCAATCCAGGGCATCGAGGATGACACATCTATCGCCTTAAGCAGGGCGGAAAATAGTCCTACGGTAGAGGAAGTCACTCTTGCGATCAAATCGCTAAAAGCTGGAAAATCTGCCGGAGTGGATGAAATCCGGCCAGAAATGCTAAAGGCCTTAGGTGAAGAGGGAGTCAAATGGCTCTCTCGTGTCATTAAAGTGGCCTGGGAATGCGGCGAAACTCCCAGCGATTGGCAGATTGGGGTGATTGTGCCTCTTTTCAAGAAAGGGGATAAAAGGGATTGCTCCAATTACAGGGGTATATCACTTTTAAGTCTCCCCGGAAAAGTCTTTGCCAAGGTGCTGGAAACGCGTTGCAGAGCTGTGGTCGAGGAGCGATTAGAAGATGAGCAGTGCGGCTTTCGTCCCGGCAGAAGCACAACCGACCAGTTATTCACTTTCAGAATGGTACTTGAGAAGGCTTGTTAGTATGCTACACCTGTTTACTCTTGCTTCGTAGATTTGGAGAAAGCATATGACCGAGTCCCTCGAGGGAAACTCTGGAGTGTATTACAGGAGTATGGAATTGATGGTTCTCTCTTGAGAGCCATTCAATCTCTTTACACAAACTGTAAAAGCTGTGTTCGGGTAAACGGCGTTAAATCAATACCTTTCACCGTGGGCGTTGGACTTCGCCAGGGGTGCGTCTTGTCTCCTCTCCTTTTCATTACTTATATGGACTGGATGTTACAGCGCAGTCTTGGCGAGGAACGTTTCGAATTGGGAGATCTGAGGATAAGTCATTTGCTCACGAGTGATGGAAGGAGCAATGCCGAGCTTTCCTGTAGGATTGGTCAGGCTGGATCGATTTTGAGACACCTTGGTCATTCTGTTATCAGGAGGACTGAACTTGAGCAACCTACATCCGCGACCCACTTAATGGACAAGCGGACCATTGACAATGAATGAATGAATGAATAACAAAAAAAATCGATCAATGAAAAATATGAGTCCACATGCCAAAGGTAACGGTTAAACTAAATGAATGTTCTATTCAAGTGGCGTAAAAATGTTGCTTAAATTTCAGCGAATGCTAAAATAAAGTGGAAAAACATATACCTAACGGCTCTTTTCGAGAACTTGAATTTTGTTACAGAGAAAGAAGAAGTTTTCCCCGTTTAAAGTGGGTTTCAGAATTTATGGTCTTCATTGCGTGAAAATGCCAGAAATTTGGTGTATGTTGGTGCAAACCGTTCACATTCCAGGTTGCGACTTTCAGGTTTTTAATCGTTATTATTTTTGGAAATTTCTTTGCTCAGTCGGCCCTATCATGGTATTCGTTCGAAGAGCAATTTTCTCCGCAACGCAAATCCAGTCGGAGATTGAATTTACGTTCATAGTATTCGTTTTCCGAAAGTGCATCAACGCATTTTGTTCACTAAAATTATTTCCGCGACGAACAGATGTCGCCTGTCGGAGACCATCGGAAAGAAATTGACGTGTGGGTGTGGCTGTCAAAAACAGATTCACAAAACGCCGCCGCCCATCGCAATGAAACGTAGACTGCCAAGTGCCGGTGTACGTTATGTTTTGTCGGAGAAATGTTCCGTACACCTGATCGGAACCAGCGTTACCGATGGTCAAAATGATAAAGTCGCCAAAAAAGTCACCGGAAGTTTAAGAAGGAGCCTAGTACAAATAAAACTTAATACTCGATGTATTTTTAACAGAACCTGTTTTTATACCTTTGTAGTAAGAATGGAAAAGACTGTAGGTTGTGGGGATGCATTCTTTCTCAGATAGATAAACTTCCGAAAAAGTTGAACGCTTTTGTAGTAGATAATCTATGAAAAATAACAGATGCATTTTGTTTTTCCGTAAAGTACAGTATGTGATGTGACCTTTTTGTTTGTCAATTCATAAATTCAAATTGCAGTGGTAAAAAAAGTCCTCAAAATGTATAATAGAGCCGAATAATTTGCTAATTTGTTAGCAATATTTATCTACCGGCGAAAGTGATTCGGAATTAATCGAACATCTTTTTAATGAAGTCAAGCCACAAATCCGAACCGAATAGTAAGGCTGCAGTTATAGCTATCAGAAAAGTCCATCCGTAAAAACACGCAACAGAACAAAACTGAAACATTCAACCATAGCATATCATAGGAATTCAGTGAAAAGCTTCGTGAAACTGGTTGAGAAGTTGAACAGAAAAAGTTTTTCGTACGGAAAAATAAAGAGATTCTGTTTTTAGAAAATGTAAAGATCAATTGCTTAATTTTTTTGACGAATTAGTTTTGTAATTCAAAAGCAACTATTTAAGACCAAGATTGAGTTCAACGATTAAGTTTAAGTGCTCCAAAAAAGTGAAACAATTTTTTTACGGATGCATTTTACTGTAGCTATAACTGCAGCCTAACTGAACGCATTATGCCAAATAGAACGACAAATTTTAAATCATCTGCATTTTTTGTTAATTGTCAGGTGGCTGACTGCTTTTCCAGTTCTTACTACCAAAAATTGCTTAAGTAAAACTAGTAAGATTCTCAGTGGACGGGTAATATCTTGCTCTCTCAAAGCCGCTCCCTTTTACGAATTTTTCGAGTTAAGGAACTCCGTTAAGTAAAATTCTTTAAATTTAAAAGTAAAGGAAGAGAAACTATAATGTATTCATTCATAACAAACAATTAGTTACTACAACATAAAAAATATAAAAAAAGAAACAAAAAAAGTACTACTTAAGAGAGTACCTAATATGTATCTACATATTTCCAATGTTTTTTTTAAAGCCTTTCAATAGGCAATCACTAGGTAGGTACTCTACTCAGTTTTCAATTTTATTTTTATTCAGCATATTAAGTGCCACCAGAATAGAATGACACGTGAATACATTTAATATTATATTTGTTAATATAAAAAAACAGTCAGTTTTGGCTGTGAAACACATGAGTCTCGGTGAACATCGATTAAAATAGGCGTCTAGGTCTACTGATGAGCTCACCCACCATATCGGGACGAAACGCATTTAGGAGCATTATGCCACATATTATTATTATATGTTGTTAATATACATATGTATATAGCCATATTTAAAAAAAAATTTCTCTGCACACACACTATTTTCACTACAAATCAATATAAATTTATAAATAGGGGTTCCCATAAGCAGTTTTGCATTTGGCTAATCTTAAACCAAAATTATTTAACATTTGGTTCTTCAAAGTAGTTAAAAAATTCTTTAACATTTCGTTCTTCAAAGTAGTTAAAAAACGTTCATCACTTGAAAGTTCCTTTAACTATTTTATTCAGTGATGGTTTGCTCTGTGCATTTAGGTATGGACACAGAGAATATTTGTTTGGGTTATTCAACAGTTTTTAGGATTTCTTTTATGGAAAAAGTCGCCCATCGGTAACGCTGATCGGAACAATTACCATTCAGCAAAATTCTCCGATTCGTACAAAATCGGAGAATTTTTCTTTCGGAACGGATACCATGATAGGGCCGAGTAGCTTAATTTCTTTATCTTAAATATCCAATCTTTGAATAGCAGTAGAACGTATTTTCTTTACTGATATTTCTTCTTCTTTACGTGTATTTTTGACAATATGGGAATACGATTTGTTATTCACAACTGGCGTGTTTATTGGCAATTGGCACTTAGGCCTTTCGCTTGAACGCTATCGTGTTTTCAAGAGACAACGCGACGGATGGGTCTAATATTGGTTTTATATGTGCAATACCAACCTTACGACAGTAAAAAGAAGTCCTCTTACAAGATTTCATTTGCTTTGATCGATTCAAAGACACAGGCACAGACGCACGAATGTGATTGTACGACCGAAGTGTTTTTCGAGTCGCCAACCTTGGGATCTCTTTGAATCCTTCGATTAAGGAAGAGCTGATCCTGGTTGTGTTCGTTAACCGATTGTTAACGGATGCGATTTGTATTTTTTAATATACCACAAAGGGATTTTCCGATCCTGCAACTATATGCAACTTTTACGACAATTTGAAATTTACCGATGCAACGACGACGAGTAGAGCGAAAGCGAAGATAAAAGAAAAGACGGTGTTTCCCCTTTGGGTTTCGAATACAAAAAGTTTTTGAGCTTTATTCGCTGTGCGTATTTATACAAAAATGCGTAAGCGGTTTCTTACTTTAGTGAGAGAGACTACGTTATATTTAAAAGTTAAATGTTATGGCGAATTCAAATGTAAAATTAATATGGTGACTGGTCTAAATGGAGCGCCAGATTTAAATGTAATTGGAACTAGATAATTCAGTACAATAATTCAATATAATACAATAATTCAATAATTATTAATGACTATGTATAAAATATAACTATAATATTATGGCGATGCTAATGATAACGATGCTGACTATGATGGCGATGATGAGGATGATGGCGATGATGACGATGATGACGATGATGACGATGATGACGATGATGACGATGATGACGATGATGACGATGATGACGATGCTGCTTATTCTGCCCCAACATTCCGGCCCCTTTGAAAGGCCTGCCTTTCAACAAGGAATAGGAGCTAGTTTACGTATGGGACGTCTGATGCTTCCCTTCGATGTTCTAATGTCTGCAACTCTGACCTTGCCGTCTGAGCCATGTGTAACATTGCTGATTCTACCCAAAAGCCATTTCTGAGGTGGGACGTTATCCTCGTGAATGATAACGAGGCTGCCAACGTTGATGTTAGGACTAGATGATGTCCATTTGGCACGACCTTGAAGCTCGACGATGTACTCCTTAGACCACCTATGCCAGAATTGGGTCTTGACAGCGTTAATTCTCCTCCATCTTTGTATGTAGCTTATATTTGCAACTTCATCTGATGGCTCTGGGACTGCTTTGAGCGACGAACCAATGAGCAAATGGCCTGGGGTGAGGGCTTCGAAGTCGTTCGGGTCGGTTGACATCGGGGTGATGGGTCTCGAATTCATGACCGCTTCGATTTCCACCAGAGCTGTTGAAAGTTCCTCGAACGTCAGTTTTGCACCACTCAAGCTCCGGTATAGATGGGCCTTCGCCACCTTGACAGCCGCCTCCCAAATTCCACCAAAGTGAGGTGCCCTGGGGGTATAAAGTGAAAATTGATGCTACTATTAGTACAAAAATTAGAAATAGTTTCTTTAGACGACTGTTTAAACAACATATTGCGTAACTCGATTAGTTTTGACTGTGCCCCTACAAAATTTGTCGCATTATCGCAGTGGATATCTAATGGAAGACCCCTTCGCCCTATCATCCTTTTTAACGCCGCTATGAAAGCCTCAGGTGAGAGGTCTGATACGGCCTCTAAGTGAACTGCCTTTGATGAAAAACATACAAATACCGCAATATAGCTCTTGTAAGGTACCTTGCCACGAATTTTATAGTGGGTGTAAATTGGACCAGCGAAATCGACCCCGCAACATAAAAATGGACGAGAAGGAGTTAACCTCTCTGAGGGCAAATCTCCCATTACTTGCTCCAGCAACTTCGGTCGATACCTGACGCAGTGTACGCATTGTCGAACTGTCTGCCGAGCTATATCCCTAACGTTGATTATCCAAAATTTTTGTCTTACGTGTGCGACTAATGCTTTTGGACCGGCGTGGAAATTGGAAAGGTGTAGGTGCCTGATGAGAATTCTAGTGAGGTTGTTGTCCTTTGAAAGCAGAAGAGGGTGCTTACAATCCTCCGGAATGCTTGCGTGCTTTAATCGTCCTCCAACCCTCTGTTGGAGATACATTTACACCATGCAAGTTGCTCATCTACATTGTGTATGCAGCCTATCGAAATAACTTCTCTATAATCTGCTTTTGACAGTTCATTCGTTTAATGCACTCTCTTCTTTTCTTCTTCTAATATCAGCAGCACCTCGTGGTGTACAAAACTTTATTTAAATAAAACATATTATATACGTTTATACGTTTAATTGAATTGCCTTTTATTTCCACAGGTTATGGGCCCAGGACTCGCGAAAAATTAAACATAAGGAAAAATAAATAATCTGTACCCATAATGGCTGAAGGAACAAAGTTTAATGTGGTAAAATTGAATAATGACAATTATTCAATATGGAAGTTCAAGCTGGAACTGCTGCTGATAAAAGAAGGGCTATGGCAAATTGTTAATGAGCCGAAACCAGATGCTGGTGAGGGGAATGCTGCTGCTGCTGCTGAAGTTGAATGGCAAAAGGGGAATAACCAGGCAAAAGCACTCATCGGTCTGTTGGTGGAAGATGGACAGCTTGTTCATATCAGGCGGGCGACTTCTGCGAGAGATGCGTGGCTGGCACTACAAACGTACCATGAAAAGAGCACATTAAGTAATAAGGTGCATTTGATGCGCAGGATTTGCAGCTTAAAGTTGGATGAAGGTGGCGATGTCCAGGCTCACATTAATCAAATGACCGAGTTATTCGAAAAATTAAGAGACATAGGCGAGGCGGAACTTTCTGAAAATTGGAGTGTTGCTATGCTTCTTAGTAGTTTGCCAAGAAGTTACGACACGCTGATTACTGCACTTGAGACACGTCCAGAAGGAGATTTAACGTTCGGTTTAGTGCAATCCAAATTGCTGGGAGAGTACAGTCGTCGAAATGAAGCGGGTATGTTTAGCAAAGAGTCTGCGTTGAAAATAAGCGCGAAAAGAGAAAAGAGCTGCTTCTTTTGTAAAGAAAAAGGCCACTTTAAGCAGGATTGCGTTCAATATAAAAAGTGGAAGTCTAAGGAAAATAAAAACAAAGTTGCTGAACACCAATCGAATAAGGCAAACAAAGTTGAAAACAGTTCTGAGTTCCTATTCATGATAGCAAAAGATATAGGTGGTTGGATTGTTGACTCTGGAGCCACATGTCACATTTCAAGTGACAAGCGTTTCTTTGTGAAACTTGATACAAATTATCGCGAAACAATAAATGTTGCTAATGGTAATGAGGTAACAACTGGAGGACGCGGAAGCGGAATAATAAAGTTCCTTAATCAGAAAAACGAAGAATCCACGATGAATCTAAGTGACGTTTTATATGTTCCGGATATTGGAGGGAATTTGTTATCAGTAAGAATGTTGATTGATGATGGTTTTACGGTTGGCTTTAAAGGTAATATGTGTGAAATCAAACAAGAAGGTAAACAAATTGCAGTTGCGGATTTGCATTCAAGTCTTTATAAGTTGCGGGAGTCGAATAAGGCGTATTCAGCACTTGAGCATAAAGGAGATTGTGTCCACTATTGGCATAGAGTTTGTGGCCATCGTGATCCAAACGTTGTGAAGGAAATGTGCTCAAACGGACTGGTTGAAGGTGTCGACTTGATCGATTGCGGTATTAAGTGTCGATGCGACATATGTTTGCAAGCAAAGACAACACGTTTGCCTTTTCCAAAACAATCAACTACTAAAACTGTTGCCCCACTTGATCTAGTGCATACAGATGTTTGCGGACCAATGCAAACGGTTTCACCAAGCGGCAAGCGTTATATTGTAACATTCATCGATGACTTTACCAGATATACTGTGATTTATCTACTGAGGCAAAAATCAGAGGTCTTAGGTATGCTGAAGGAGTACGTGGAAATGGTGAAAACTAAATTTCAACGAAAACCGAAGGTGATTAGGTCGGATCGAGGAGGAGAATATACGGGCAATGAGACTGTGGCATATTTAAAGAGCGAGGGTATTCAAGTACAATACACTGCAGCATACACACCTGAGCAGAACGGCGTTGCAGAACGAAAGAATCGTACATTGATTGAGATGGCTCGGTGTATGTTGCTAGATGCGGGGTTGCAGTATATGTTTTGGGCAGAAGCGGTTGCAGCGGCTAATTACATGCAGAATCGTTTACCAACCAGAGCGACAACGATGACACCATATGAGGGATGGAATGGGTCAAAGCCAGGTATTAAACATTTCAAATTATTTGGTTCTAAATGCTTTGTCCACATACCCGCAGAGAAGAGACAAAAGCTAGACAAAACTGCTGTGCAAATGATTTTTGTTGGCTATGACGAACAATCGAAAGCGTATCGGTGCTACAATCCATTGTCAAAGCGAGTTGTAGTAAGTCGAGATGTTCAGTTCGTAGATTCGAACGATTTTCCGCAAAATAAAGTGCCCATCACAACATCCGTTGAGGATAATCAGAAACAGCAATGCGTGCCAGAATTGGTAGATTTTGAAACCGACTTCAAAATTAATTCGAACAGTGTTCTAGAAGATTATGCGGAACAAGACGTTGACGAATGGTTGGATGCGTCTGATCAAGAGCAGGTAGATGCGGAACTGGGTCAGGCGGATGTGAATTCACAGAGTGTGGATATAAGGCGATCGGAACGATCGAATAAAGGGGTTCCACCAATCAAATTAATTGATGTAATGAGCGTAGTGCAGAATACTGAGCTAGAGCCAAAGAATTTAAAGGAAGTCATGTCAAGCAATCGAAAGGACAATTGGATCAATGCTATGAAAGATGAGATGGAATCACTGAGGGATAATGGCACTTGGGAGTTGTGTGATTTGCCAAAGGACCGAACAGCTGTTGGTAGCAAATGGGTGTTTAAATTGAAACATGGTCCAAGTAACACAGCAACGGTATTTAAGGCGCGCCTAGTTGCCCAGGGTTTCTCACAAAAATATGGCAGCGAATACGATCAGGTTTTCGCACCGGTTGTCAAGCTAACGACATTCAGGATACTTTTATCAATCTCTGCCAAGGAAGGATACGTGGTACAACACTGGGATGCAAAGACAGCGTTTCTAAATAGTGACCTTAAAGAAACCATTTATATGAAGCAGCCACCCGGTTTTGAAGTCGAAGGAAAAGAGCATTTGGTTTGCTTATTAAAGAAAAGTATCTATGGACTGAAGCAGGCAGCAAGATCATGGAACGAGGCAATACATGCGGTGTTGATCAGTGGACAGTTTCTTCAAAGCAAGGTTGACCCTTGTCTCTATTCCAAGAAGGAGAAAGGTACATGGTGCTTCATACTTATTTACGTGGATGATATAATTGTGGCAAGCAAATCTAAACAATTTATTCGTTCAACAGAGGAGATACTTTCATCAAAGTTTAACATGAAGAATATGGGTGAAATAAAGAACTACTTGGGCCTTGAAATTGATAAGGACAGCAGAGGTTACTATCGTTTAAGTCAACGGAATTACATCGAGCAGATAGCAAAAGACTTTGGTTTATTGGACTCCAAACCATCAAATGTTCCAATAGATCCAAGCTATGGCAAGCAGATCGACGAGTCGGAAATTATGATGGACAACGTGAAATACCAAAAACTGATTGGATGTCTGCTGTATATTTCAGTGAATAGTAGACCAGATATTTCTGCAAGTGTTTCAATGTTGGCACAAAAGGTTACTCAACCAACACGGAATGATTGGAATGAGCTGAAACGCATCGTTAAGTACCTAAATGGAACATCAAAGATTAAGCTGTTATTGGGTGAAATTGACGACGGAGGACTTTTCTACGGTTATGCAGATGCGAATTGGGCCGAGGACAGGATCAGTCGTAAATCAAATAGTGGCTACGTATTTAAGGTGAACGGTGGAGTTGTCAGCTGGTCGTGCCGTAAACAAACTTGTGTAGCACTTTCGTCTACGGAAGCGGAATTTATCGCACTGTCTGAGGCATGTCAAGAAGCATCATGGATTCGACGAATTTTGGCCGACATGCAGCAGGCGGTCACTGAACCGACAACCATATACGAGGACAACCAGAGCTGTTTGAAATTAATAGAAGAGGAACATTTTTCAAACAGAACTAAACACATCGATACGCGTTATCATTTTGTAAAGGATTTTATCAAGAAACAGATGGTGGTATGCAGATATTGTCCAACGGAGTCTATGGTGGCAGATTTACTTACGAAACCATTGGGAGCTGGAAGACTTAAAATGTTGCGTGATAAATGCGGTCTCGTTGTGTAAATGAGGAGGAGTGTTGGAGATACATTTACACCATGCAAGTTGCTCATCTACATTGTGTATGCAGCCTATCGAAATAACTTCTCTATAATCTGCTTTTGACAGTTCATTCGTTTAATGCACTCTCTTCTTTTCTTCTTCTAATATCAGCAGCACCTCGTGGTGTACAAAACTTTATTTAAATAAAACATATTATATACGTTTATACGTTTAATTGAATTGCCTTTTATTTCCACACCCTCAACAATAGGAAGCCGTTTGCTTTCTCGACGAATGGATTCAACCACCTTATGGATCCCTTCAGTTTCCGCTGGTTTTGGATGGCTTCGATTTCTTCTGAGAACGAACTAATTTGAACAATATGGACTATTCGAAGAAGTGCATTTTCTAGCTCTGCAGGAGATAAGAACTGGTTCCTTGTGGGTATCTGACTTCCCTTTCGACTACCGAACCTTAATATGTAAGCGAAGATCCTACACAATTTCGTAAATGAGCTGTATCTATCCACAGTCTGCATCAGGTAACTTGTGTCGATTTTCTGACAGATAAGGACCGTTTTCCTTAATTCCATTGCGGAATCCTCTGGCGAAAGATGAACTTGGGCATTGGATGGCCATTTATCCTCCGTCTCAAGTAGGAATTCTGGGCCCTTGAACCAAATTGATGATTTCAATTCCTCTACGGTGCATCCTCTTGACGAATGGATTCAACCACCTTATGGATCCCTTCAGTTTCCGCTGGTTTTGGATGGCTTCGATTTCTTCTGAGAACGAACTAATTTGAACAATATGGACTATTCGAAGAAGTGCATTTTCTAGCTCTGCAGGAGATAAGAACTGGTTCCTTGTGGGTATCTGACTTCCCTTTCGACTACCGAACCTTAATATGTAAGCGAAGATCCTACACAATTTCGTAAATGAGCTGTATCTATCCACAGTCTGCATCAGGTAACTTGTGTCGATTTTCTGACAGATAAGGACCGTTTTCCTTAATTCCATTGCGGAATCCTCTGGCGAAAGATGAACTTGGGCATTGGATGGCCATTTATCCTCCGTCTCAAGTAGGAATTCTGGGCCCTTGAACCAAATTGATGATTTCAATTCCTCTACGGTGCATCCTCTTGAGACAACATCTGCCGGATTTTCATGTGTCGGTACATGTTTCCAGATGACATCTTTTGTTTTTTCTTGTATCTGTTTTATTATGTAATACCCAGGTTTAATTGTTTAATCGTTTTTACTTTATTTGTATGATTGAACCGTCATGTTCTGACTTCAATAAACCAGTGCCGTACATTCTATTGCCAGTACTTCAAATAGGCAGTGATCTGATGTGTCTAACTGTATGTTTTATATACTAATATATAGCCCATATAACAACGGGTTTGGAACTACACATGTTAGATAAACCTTATACAACATCTCCCTTTACTAATTCATAAATAAAAGAGACTTCTCTTAAAAACAATTTCAAATTAACAAATATTATATAAATTTTCAAATATAGTTCTGTAATATAATTTCAAGTACACCAATATTATTTGTTGCGATATAAAAAGATATGAATGAATGAATGATAGTAATGCATTAAATGATATTTACATTACATAGATGCAAGGGAAATTTAGTAATATATATGTATATCACAGATTATTCAATATTACTGATTTTATTATTATTATTAGGATTATTCAAATAGTGTTTTAAATATTTCACCTGACTACGAGTGTTGTGAACCTTGCGATCATAGGGATGCGTTTTGTTGTTTGCCAGAGGTGTCATATTATTACTATATCTTTTTCTTATATGTTTTTTGTTCCGCCTATACCTTCCCCCTTCGCTTAATTCGACGATATATGATCTTGGTTCTGGACATTTAGAGATAATTCTACCCGCATACCATTTTTTATCTGGTTTTTGCATCCACACGAATTCATTTAATAAAAAATCATCTTTTAAATATGAGGTTTGGTTATAGTGTTTTTGAATTTTGTTTTTGGATTGTTGTATGGAATCTTCAACGTTAATTGGAATTTTTGGAATAAGTAGTTTATCGTGCATGGGTACCTTAGTGCGGACGCGTCTGTTAAACAGAAGTTCAGCTGGAGAGTATTTCATTCCAGTTAAAGGAGTATTTCTATATTCAAGAAGTGCGTTTGTAACGTCCTGCTTAGAAATTTTACTTTTTCTTAACAAATGCTTGGCTATTCCGACATATTTTTCCGCAAGTCCATTTGACTTCGGGTAGTATGGACTACTGAAAGTAAATTTTATTCCATTTTCTTTAGCAAATGATAAACACGTAGCACAATTAAAAGGAGAATTGTCTGCTATTATCTCTTGTGGTATTCCATGGGTACAAAATATATGCTTTAAATGTTTGATTATTTCAATACTAGACTTATTCTTAAGTTCAATAATCTCTAACCACTTGGAATAATAATCAATTAAAACAAGATAAGGGTGATTGGAAAAATCTAAAATGTCTATACCAACCTTTATAAAGGGTAAATTTGGTATAGCATGCTGAATTATAGGTTCATTAGGTTGTGAACTTCTAGTTGTTTGACAAATTAGGCAATTATTTATTAAATTTTCAATGTCTTTATTTAAAGTTTGCCAAAATAGAAGAGTCTGTGCTCTTTTCTTTGTTTTATTTATACCTAAGTGGTCTTCATGTAAAATATCAAGGTATTCTTTCTGTAATGATAAGGGAATAACTATTTTATTGTTATTGAAAATTATATCTTCCTCTAAAAATAAGTCATTTTTGAATTTGTAAAATATTTTTAAATCGTTATCTACTTTATTTATGCTACTTGGCCATTTTGATTTCAAAATAGCTTTGAGTTTTGCCAGAATTTCATCATTCTCTGTTTCAGTTTTTAGTTGTTCCTTTCGGAAATCACTTATATTTAAGGAGTGTATAACTTCATTAAAATTTTCCTCCTCTACATTAATTTCATTTTTTAAGTACGATCGCGACAGTAAATCTGCAATATGCAAGTTTTTGCCTGGGACGTATACTACATTCAAATTATATTTTATTAATTTCAATTTCATGCGTTGTAACCTAGTGCAATATATTTTATCTAAACTCTTTTTACAAATATTGACTAAGGGTTTATGATCGGTCTGAACAGTTACTGGTCTACCGTATATATAATGATGGAATTTGGTACAAGCAAACGTAATAGCCAGTAGCTCTTTCTCGATCTGTGCATAACCGATTTCTGCTTGGGTTAAAGATCGAGATGCAAAACTTAAAGGTGCTCCTGACTGCATCAAACAACAACCCATACCATCTCTTGATGCATCACACTGCAGAACAATTGGCTTCGATTCGTCAAACATTTTTAATATAGGAGCATTTGCAATTAAACTTTTGATTTTGTTTAGGGTTTCTGTATGTAAATCGCACCAGATAAAATCGTTTTTATTTTTTAACAGATCACGCAAGCAATTAGAAACATGAGCCAGATTTGGTACAAAACTGCGGACGTAATTGATCATACCCAAAACTCTCTGTAACTCTTTTTTATTTGTTGGGTTTTCCAAATTTAAAATAGCTTTGACCCTCTCCGGATCTGGAGATACTCCATTTTCGGAAAATATGTGCCCTATATATTTAACACTTCTCAACTTATACTGAAATTTTTGTTCATTAAATTTAACTCCTATATCGCGAGCTCTTTCAAAAGCTAAACTCAAATTTTTGTCATGTTCCTTTTCATTTCTACCACAAACAATCAAATCGTCGATATAGACACAAGTTCCCGGCAATGTACTAAAATTTTGGTAGGTGTACTTCTGAAATATTTCAGGAGCTACACTTACGCCGAAAGGCAGCCTACAAAATTTAAAAAACCCAAAAGGTGAACTGAAAGTGCAATATTCACTTGAGGTGGCATCTAATTCGACTTGCCAAAATCCGTGTTTTAAATCTAAGACTGAAAAGAATTTCATGCCGCTAAGTTTGTCTTTGATTTCATCAAATTTTGGAATTAAAAATTTTTCAGGCTTAAGCGCTTTATTTAGATCTTTTGGATCTAAACATACTCTAATCTGTTTATTTGGTTTCTCGACAATAATTAAATTACTAACCCATCCCTTTGGACTGTGTACTCTTTCTATTATACCCGTTGCTTCTAATTCATTGAGAGCTGTTTTAACTGGTTCTATTATAGCTGATGGTAGGCGACGTGGTGGTTTTACGGATGGTGCAATTGTGTTATCAATTTGAAGTTGGCATGGTATTGGAAATTTTCCAATTCCCCTAAAAATATCTATGTTTTTTTAATAATGCAACTTTTTGCATTTTGCAGTGTATTAACACGACTGATTAACCCCAGTTCTTCGCATGCAGTAATACCTAAAATTGGAACTGTCTTTTTATCTATTATAAAAAATTCTTGATTTAAGCTTCGGTTATTGATTGAACATTTTAAAACAATAATATGCTTTGGATGAATTAGCTCTCCACCAAAAGCTTCTAAAGTTTGCATGCACGGCTTCACTTTCTTATTCGTTTTTATAAGATTAAAGTATGACGTTGGTAAAACATTTACCTCCGCGCCTGTATCTAATTTAAATGGAATCAACACAGATTCGACGTTGATAGTTTCCATCCAACAATTTTGGGTTTTTGCACTAACCTCATAAATAAAATAATTCGTTTCGTCTGGATTGCTAATTTGTAAATTATTATTTTGATTATTTTCGTTATTGTTATTATGTAAAGATATATCCAGTACCTGTTTTGTTTTGCATGCGACGGCAAAGTGGTTTTTTAAATTACATTTAGAACACAATTTCCCAAAAGCCGGACATTTATTCGGCGGATGTTGCCTATGGCAACGTTCACAACACTCGTACCCTTTGGTGTATTGAACCTGTTTCGAAGAAAAACTATTATTATAATTTGAATTTTGTACATCTAGTCTATTATTGAAATTGTTATTATATTTGTTATAACTACTATTAGTATGCGATTTTTTTACTATATTAATCGATGATCTTCCTGGGTTCTGCATGAAATCATATCCACCTGATCCACTTGTATTCTGAACGTCCTCTAGCCTCGATTTTTCCAATTCAAATAGTCGACACTTCTTGATGGTGTCGTCCAAAGTTATATTCCCCACAGCAAGCAATTTCTCTTGACATGACCTCGATCGGATCCCAAATATTACTCTGTCTCGAATTGCCTTTCCCAATTCATCTTGGTGAAATTCGCACGTGCTCGCCAACTGTTTCACGTCTGTCAAAAAGTGATCGAACGTCTCTTCTTCCTTTTGTGTGCGGCTGTACAGTTTGAACCGCTCATATACCTCGTCTTTTTTAGGATTACAATAGGCTTCAAACTCCTTTAATATTTCGGCCAATGTAGCGCTTTTGACCTTGCTGATGTCCATGGTATTATACACGTCCATAGCATCATCTCCTATTATGTTAAGTAGCATAGCCACTTTAACTGGTTCGGCTTTTTTGTCACTTTCCGATGCACGCATGTATATGTCAAACTTTTGTTGAAATTTTTTAAAATTCTCTGATAGGTTACCCTCCATGACTAGGTGACCCGGTACTTTGAAATCCATTTTGGTATTTCTTTTGCTTGTATAAACGTTTTCAGTATTAAAGTTTGATCTAGATAACTGCACTATTGTATTATTTAGCACGATCTCCACTGGTTCAACTTCGATATCACTTAATTCTTCTGAATCGTCCGAACTAATTTCTAATATTGAATTTTCTCTTGTGTTTTCGCCGATTTGCTTTTTCGTTTGTGATCTTGTCTTTACCATCACTATTTTAAATTTTTATTTTTAATTACGGCTGCGCCATGTTTTATTATGTAATACCCAGGTTTAATTGTTTAATCGTTTTTACTTTATTTGTATGATTGAACCGTCATGTTCTGACTTCAATAAACCAGTGCCGTACATTCTATTGCCAGTACTTCAAATAGGCAGTGATCTGATGTGTCTAACTGTATGTTTTATATACTAATATATAGCCCATATAACAACGGGTTTGGAACTACACATGTTAGATAAACCTTATACAACAGTATCTCAGCTACTCTGTTTCCTACAAACGTGTTAAGCCTTGAGGAATGCATTGCAATCCAGTACAGGACAATTGCTGCGTCTGTCCAGAAGAAAACTTCCGAATATTCGCCGTTAAATATACTTTGTATCTTTGACCAAAGCTTCGCTAAAAGATGAGCTGCGCATAGCTCTAGTCGAGGAAGTTGCTTCCTCTTTGCGGGCGCTACCCTAGACTTTGCTACCAAAAGTTGTACCTTTACAACTCCAGACGTATCTATTGATCTAAGGTATAGACAACAGCCATAAGCATGCATCGATGCATCTGCGAACCCGTGAATTTGGTAAGTTTTCCTGTTTGCGATTAAAGCAAATCTGGGTATCGAAAGATTTTGTAGCGAATGCAGGTCCGTCATGAATTGACGCCATTCAGTGTCAATATTTTGTGGGATTGACTGATCCCAATCAAGTTTGTCAATCCATAACTTTTGAAGGATTACCTTCGCCTTGATGATTATGGGGCTGAGTAGACCCATTGGGTCAAAGAGCGACGATGAGAGAGACAATATAGATCTTTTAGTATGTTTGGAATAGGTCCTACTAGGCTTATAAGAGAAGGAAAATTCGTCACTGCGAGGATTCCATGCTATTCCCAATGTGCTAGTAAGGTTTGAATCGGTAAGTTTGATTTCTTTATGCTGGTCATTTGCCGCTTGAATTAAGCTGAGGCTGTTGCTATTCCACTTAGACAACTCAAACCCCGCTGATTTGAAAATATCAACAACTTCTCTTTTGATACGTTTTAATGTATCTAAGTCATCGTGTCCTGTTAGCATGTCGTCGACATAGAAATCGGATTCAATGACGCGAGAACCTAGCTGGAACCTGTCCCTATATCATTCAGCTAAGTAGAGAAGAGAACGAATAGCGGAGTATGGTGCCGATGATGTACCGTATGTAATGGTGTTCAGTTGGCAAGTCCGTACTGGTGTATGTTCGCTCTCTCTCCAAAGGATATATTGGAACCTTCGATGATCTGGGTGTACTAAAATTTGCCGAAACATCTTTACAATGTCCGCAGTTAAGACAAATCTGTACAATCGGAAGCGAATCAAGATCATTATAAGTTCCTTCTGTATTGTTGGTCCGATCATAAGAATAGAGTTTAAGGAAATTTGGGAGGAAGTGCGACAAGACGCGTCGAATACGACCCTTAATTTTGTAGATGTGCTTTCAGGTCGAACGACACATTGATGTGGTAAGTAAAAATGTGGTACCTCTAGATTGGGATCACTAACAAGAGACATGTGCCCTAGCGATTCATACTCCCGTAAAAATGTAGTGTATTGTAATTTCAACGATGAGTCCTTTGACAATCTGCGTTCCAGTGAAAGGAATCGTCTGAAAGCGATGTCACAAGATGCTCCTAAACAGCTGGGATCCTTTTTAAATGGTAACTTTACCATAAGCCGTCCACTAGGTAGGATGTCGATATGATCCTTAAAATGTTCTTCGCATTCCTTTTGTTCTTCCGTCCACTTAGATCTATATCCTGAAACTTCTTCGAGTTCCCAGAACTTTTCGACATATAGGTCCAGTGAATCTTCCTTGGTTAGGCAGCAAAGATTCTTCTCCATGTCTGCATGAGTTTTGTATTTAGCCGATATAATCCAGCCCAAGTATGTTTTCTGCAATATTGGTAGACCATGTCCAAGTTTGAGTTGGCCTGTTTCCAGCAGATCAAAGAAGGCTTCCGCGCCTAATAATAAGTCTATGCTCGACGGTTGATTAAAGTGCTCATCCGCGAGCTCGATGTTTGTAGGGAAGTTCCAGTTACTGACACTTAACGCTGTGTCGGGCTGGTATCCTGTGAGTGATGGTGCAACTAGAAATTCCAATGATAATTCAAAGTTGTTGTATCTGGATCGAACCGTTGTTTGAGTGTGAGAATTGATCTTCAACTCAGCTACCCCTATTCCAACAATGCTAACATTTCTGTTATGAGATTCACTTGCGATCCAGAATCTAACAGAACCCTACCGAATTGGAAACCTCCTGACGAATCTCTAACGAGAACCATAGCTGTTGCAAGAATGACCTGTGTTTTGGAGCCAGAGTTGAGCTCCCTTTTCAATGCCGTATGCGTAGCTGCCGATGTGGATGGATATACATCTTCGATGACGTTTTCCGATGACTGTGTGGCTTGAGTAGCCTGTGTAACTCGGACGGGTTGTATAGATCTGTGTAGAAGACTATGATGCAATTGCTTGCAGGTCTTGCACCTGAATGACGAAGGGCAATTTGATGCACTATGGCCTTTACCTAAACAATTCAAGCATAGTCTTAGTCTCTTGACATTGGCAAAACGATCCTTTACCGACAATTTAGTGAAGTTTAAACAAGCCGAAATGAAATGATTGACATCACGACAAAATACGCAAGAACGATGAGTGACAGCTAGTATTGTTTGAGGACGTTGATTAAAATGTTGAGCCCTTGATGGCTTGGCTGACCATTTTTGATTAAAATCTGATCGAATCTGCTTCATATCCCGCACTTCCAAATATTGACAACGCTTGCCAAGGACCTTAGCACATTCGACCCAAGTTGGAAGCTTGCTGTAGTCAAGTTGCTCATCCCATTTGGATTGCGTTTCTGGATCGACTTTCGACATGGCGATATATATGACAATAGCATTGCATATATTTTCGAATGATCCTATCGATTGCAATGAATTGAACAAGGCAGAAAAGTTATCTACCAAACTTATAAGTGCGCTTGAAGACGCTTTAGGAACCTTGGGTAGCTCGAATAGCTCCGAAATGTTTTCCGAAAATATTAAGCAGTCGTTGTCATAACGTTCTTTTAATCTAGTTAGTGCTTTCGGATAATTCTCTTCTGTGACCTGAAAAGCCTTCACAGTACCCAGTGCTTGGTCGCTAAGACATGTTAAAAGGTGATTAAACTTTTCGATTTTGGACAAGCTAGCATCATTATCAACCAGTAACCAATTAATTTTTGTTTTGGTTGAGATATATAATTCCTCAAGATCTCCTCGAGCGGTATCTGTTGGCACCAATCTCTCTATCTGGGTCTGGTATGCCAATAACTGCTTGAAATATGACTCCAGAATTCCCAGGCGCCATTCCAACTCTGTTGCGGAAAGCGAATCAGATCTTCCTTCCACCAGGTTCTTTATTCTTGTGATACTGCCTTTTGTTGTTGACCGCATCTGCCTCAACTCTTCAATGTCAGCTACAGTAGCCATATTTTACTTAATAAGTAGAGCCAAATACAAACGACGATAGGTATACAGAATAAATCCAAAATTAAAATCTATGCGACAGGTACTAAGTTTTCTCGGCAACACCTGTTCTAAATGAACTAATCCGAAGAAATTTATAATATTCCTCTCAACGAAGCAATTTCCAACGGCGAAATTATCCTTTTTAAACGATAGCCGACAACAGCATTAATGGTTTTGGAGCGAAAGTAATGATAATTTTCTATTATGTACCAACAACTGAGATGTATATATTTCCTTATCTCCAATATGGAATATTTCTATAATATTGTTACGATCTGCCAACTCCAATGCGAAAGCTTTTTTTTCAATGCTTTGATTAATGCAGCAAACCCTCCGGCCACGGCGACGACGACGACAAATGACAACTATTAGGTAACTATTCCAATTGGCAGCGAAATAAAAATCAATGCAGTGAAAGAAAAAGCGAAACAATCCAATCCAAATGTCTAATAAAGATGATTGTTGCTTGTGCAATTATTAAAATTTGATGATGTAGACTGTGATATTACAGTACTGCTAAAGTTCCAAGTAAAGATCTTGAACGAGCGAAATGTTTTTTCGTATGTAAAAGAGAAATAAATTATGTATTCAGCGACAGCGACAGAGTTTTTGCTTTTCTATTGCGAGCATAGCGCGCGACGAAAAAAAGAGAACGACGAAAAGTGCAATGGTAGGCGGAGGCGGTAAGATGAAAGAATGCAATTTTTGGGGCGAAAGCTTCTATGCTAACGAAAATTAGGTGTCTGCGTGCGTATATGTAACACGAGTGCGAATTGGAACTTAATTTTCTATTGTGGATTCTAAGTAAATTGGTCTAGTGGTAGCATCGACGCAATAATTGTGCGGAAAAATGAAACGATGTGGGAGAATTGGTTTTATGCAGTAATATAATGAATCGATTTATCGAAATATGTTGTTTAATAATATGTAGATGATAGATATGTAAATGAATATTTCTACGCTACTTTCAACTTATATGTAGCTAACAACATGCACGTCCCAATTATGTCGAAGGTGCGTTTTTTGGTTTATTTAATTTTAATTTCGTTGTGTTGCAGTTTCGTTTGAAGCTTTTCGTTGCTTGCTATTAATCAACGCACATTCGATTAATTTGATTTAAATGACGTACCTGCAGTGGGAGATGGTATACTTATCTTCCCACTTCTCCCTTTTCCTTGGATCCTTAGTTTGGTGTATTTTCTGCTTTTCCTGGATTTTCCCTTCTGGCTCTCCTTCTGCTGTGCTCGAGCTTTGCCAATCACTACCATGCACTCGCGAAACCGAAACCGAATGACCGATTTTATTGTCTATTTGCACTATATGAATTTTTAAGTTTTTGAGTTTTTAGATTCACTTTTATAGTGCCACACTGATATTTACGATTTAAAATGTTGAACGTATGAATAGCGAAGAGTTAGGTTTTTCACTTAAACTACGTTGGGCGCCAAAATGTACGACCGAAGTGTTTTTCGAGTCGCCAACCTTGGGATCTCTTTGAATCCTTCGATTAAGGAAGAGCTGATCCTGGTTGTGTTCGTTAACCGATTGTTAACGGATGCGATTTGTATTTTTTAATATACCACAAAGGGATTTTCCGATCCTGCAACTATATGCAACTTTTACGACAATTTGAAATTTACCGATGCAACGACGACGAGTAGAGCGAAAGCGAAGATAAAAGAAAAGACGGTGTTTCCCCTTTGGGTTTCGAATACAAAAAGTTTTTGAGCTTTATTCGCTGTGCGTATTTATACAAAAATGCGTAAGCGGTTTCTTACTTTAGTGAGAGAGACTACGTTATATTTAAAAGTTAAATGTTATGGCGAATTCAAATGTAAAATTAATATGGTGACTGGTCTAAATGGAGCGCCAGATTTAAATGTAATTGGAACTAGATAATTCAGTACAATAATTCAATATAATACAATAATTCAATAATTATTAATGACTATGTATAAAATATAACTATAATATTATGGCGATGCTAATGAAAACGATGCTGACTATGATGGCGATGATGAGGATGATGACGATGATGACGATGCTGCTTATTCTGCCCCAACAGTGATACTGATTCAGAATATAATATACTCTATGGGGTCTCCGGTGACTCCTTTTTGGCTTTACAAATGTTATGGCAAAGTTAATATACCTTCCTATGGAGGGTAGGGGAAGGTCGTGTACCTTGGTCCGAGTGCCAATTTTGAGAAAAGTACAAAGCACACAAAAACCGGTTCTTCTATGAAATGTTGCTCTTCTGTTCATTTCTCTTCTCAGTTACTTTTTAAATGTACAGCTGCACGAGTTGGCAAAAAAAAAAAATAAACATAGTTTTTAGTGAAAAAAGTATTTTTTTTATCTCTTTTCTGAAGTTTGTAGTGCTCAATTTTCGGTCTCCTTTCCGCTACTATGATCGATTTCGCGAAGTCTATTGATTGATTGATTGATTTGATAGGAACACATTATCGTACGTATGTGTTTTCAATAATATGTCAAAATTTAATTTTTTTAGCTAAAGTGGTGTTAGTGTACCTTGGACCTATCATAATAGCGCGTGTACCTTGGTCCGGTCCAAGTCATGACCAAGATGTTTTTAAATAATATTAATGTGACAAAATTAGTTTTTTCTTTTATGTTGTTCCTTTAAATTAAGTATTGGCACCCACCAATGACCAACAGCACTTAGTTCCCATGTAAGGTGGGAAATAAATTCCAAAAACTCTGAGTGGTTTTATTTCTCTATCAATACCCCCAATTTCGCACATACTCCAAATCTTGCAGTAAACCCAAGCAGGGTGGTTGCAGGGGGGTTGCAGGGGGCATGCCCCCCATACCTATTAAACTAAGTACTAAGTACTAAGTTCCCATAAGAAAGTGGACTTAGTTCCCACCTTACTTGGGATCTTACAAACAATTATTTTACTTTAAATTGTTGACATTACTGAGGATGCTAATATAAAAGAATGATTGAATTAAAACGAAAAACCTATCCAATTGGTTTGACTTAAGGTTTAGTTAGAAAAAGTAAAGTAAACAAGTGTCATATTGACAATTAATTTCTAAATGGTTAAGTGCAAAATGTTATACTGTCAAAGTAGTAGATTATAGATTGAAGTGCAGGCAAATATTTAATATGTAACTAAGCTTTAAACATTATAGTAACTTTATGTAAATTAAATGTTGTTAATTTCAAAATGAAATAATCAAAGTAACTCAATATCGGTCGAACGAAAAATATTGTTGATTGCGGCAATATTATTGCTGGCGATACACAGCGCATGTCGAAAAGCGATAAATGTTGCTTGGTAGTAGCACGTCGCTAGACGTTTGCGCATACTACGTTTTATTAATTTTTGAAAAATATGTTGGACGAACCAGTTTTTAATATAAAGTTCATAGAAATAGTGGAAAAATATCACATAGCTAGAAATTTCTGGCATAATGGGGCTTCAATCTGATAATATACATAAGATAAAATAAAGTTGCGTATTGCTTATTAACAATAATTGTTATTTGCTTATTGTTTGTGAGATGTGAGAGTGGCCTTAGAAATAATAAATATCACTTCACCCGATTTTTCAAAATTTTGCTTGGGACTGCATTATCAGCGGCTTCGCTTTAATCTAGCTATTTGAATGGCCTGGCTTTTAAGAATTCGACGCCCAAAAGGAGAAAATAGGGATTTAGTACGTGTGCAACATTTTTTGCATCCAATCGATCACACTAGATAGGTACCTACTTCTGTAACGGAAGTGAAGAGCGGGTAAATACAATACACGTATTTAGATTTGGCAGCCTTTTGTATAAAATGTTTTGCTGTCTGGCTATGGTTCTTTTTGCGTACGGGAACAGAGTTTGATCATATTTGGCAAAATTTTACTCAAATGTTCAAATGCATTTTCGTACGAGAACAATCCTGTTAATATATATATTGGGTAGATTGCACTTGAGACTTTTAATGCGTTTTGTTTCTTTAAGAGCTCATTTGGCGTTAGCAATTTATAGAAATTTTCAGCTTTATTTATGCGAGCAATTTATCGTCAATCAGCATTCTCCATTAAATACTTATTGTATTCAATACAATAAAGTATTTGTAGATATGGATAGCATGGAAAATCGATTTTGCGTTCCGCACGACGCAAACTCCACAAAGTTGTATTGTAGTAATTTCGTGTCTATTTGTTATATGGAGAACTCCCTATAGTTATCTTAATATTGGTGTTTCTGTGCAGTATTATATTTAAGCTTTATTTCTTAACATAATGTATAAAAGTATATTCGTATTTTACTTAAACGAAGTGCTATAATAGTTGTGTTATTTTATTTATTTTATTAAAAGAAAGAGCATTGAGAAGTTTTATAGTATTCATAGTTGGTGATTTTTTATATGGACATCTTAAAATGTACTACTTTTAATGCTCAATAAAAAAGTATTAGGTATTTGTGGAGTTGTTCATTATTTCGGTCTTTAAAAAAAGAAAACAGCGAAAAAGAGTAGAAATTAAATACAAAAAAAAAAAAAAAACAATAAAGAATATATCTGGAATTCGGAATTAAATTTATTAATGAAGAGTTAAGGTAAGATAACGCATGTGTATTTTAAGGCAATAAATAACAAATAATGGGCAAGTATGCGTGTAAATCACTGTTCTTTAAGAAGCATCAATTTACAAGTTAAGAAATGGAAATAAGCATCCAGTTTAATAAGAAAATTGCATGCGACCGGACAGTTGAATTGTTTCTGTTTTGGTTTTAATTTTGGCTGTGCCATAAGCAATACTTTCACGCAATAATGTTAATTGTTCTTTATAAACTTTATTATTACATTTAACTTACTATAAAGCATTGGCATTTTTATAACTGTTTAGAGCGTACTTAATGGTTTGCTTTGTTTTGAAATATTAATAGAATTTATTTTCAGTGAAGATAGTTCTTCCCAGAACCTACGATTATATTTGTATACATTATTATCTATACCATACATACCTTACTTGGATAATAATGTATATGTATCTATGGCAATTTGTGCCATAATCTCCTGAAATGATATAAGGCAGAGATCGAGTTATATGATAATTACTAAATGTTTATTAAATTTAATTAAGTATGTTTCTTATTAAATTACATATATTTAAATTACTCATATTTTGCCTTAACACATATTGCTTACAAAAATTAAGAAAATCTTTCTTCTTCCTTCCGCATGATATGAACCTACCTGTTCCTAATTACATTTTGTTTAGTAGTGCAAAGACAAGTCAACAATTTATGATAGTTTAGCAAAATTCCGAGCGTTTTACAATTTATTTTAAAATGATAGTTTTTTTGCACTTCTCAAAGTTTTGCTTAAACTAATAATACTACGCAAAACAAATTATATAGGTACTTTAATTAAGTATTTAGTTTCTAAATGTTCATCACACGTTTTTAATTACTAAGAAACGTAAGATGATAACGTTTGAATGAAAAGACGAGAATGATTTAATTCTGTACTATTCTGGATCTGAATTCACTCCTAGATTGCAAGGAATATAGGATTCTGAATATTCGTAGCGTCACAAAAGCGCGAATACAAAATTCGTGGTACAGTAAAAACTGTCAAGTTGGCCACCCCCAAGAAAATTGCATACGAATATTCCACCAAATTCCTCCGTATGTTGCCACCTGCCTATCTTGGAACTTGGCCACACATTTAAATATTTCAGTTTAACTTTCGTACTAAATAACCTGCAAAAGTTGGCCTGGCGTTCGTGTTAGATCTTCTTGGGATAGATTTGACTAATTTTTACAGTTTGTGAATAACTTCTGTGTTCCTCTGTCTTTCGTGGAAAATCAGAAAAAAATTAAATATTTAAAAATTAATACTTTTCGTATTGGTTTAAAAACAAAAAACTGTTTGTTTTTGTGGATAAAAGCGCCGTTTTTTTGGAATAGGTAAAAAAAATAGTTACCTACCTACCTACCCTTATAAGTTGACCAAAAATGTCTGCACCACAGGTGGCCAACTTATATACAGGTTGCACTGTATTTAAAATATGAAAGGAATTTAACGTTTATCTGGTACATTGGATAGGTTAGGTAAGTAGATTGAAAAAGAAAAGACTTATCCTTCATCACACTCGACTCTAGGTCTGAGGGGCATTCTTCCTTCAGAAGAATGTGTTTTATAGATAGTTCTGTAATATTCTAGAAATAGTAACTATCCTGACCCTGAGTTCTATTACTGATTGGACAATATTCTTAGTCCTCCTCATCGCTGCACCCTCTACACAGGTCGTCTGGGTTTACTGTCAGTTTCATAGTGTAATTTTTTCATTTGTTCTATTTTTTTTTGTATAGGAAAAAGAATTATACTAATTGCATTTTCTCAAAAACGGCTGGGGCCCACAGCGAATCCAAAAACGCGATACTACAACTATCACTGTTTTTTTTTTAATTTATCTTTTGTAAAGAAGGAAAGACAAGTCTTTCAGAATTCAAATGGTTGTTTAACCGGGTACGTAATTCGTTTATGCAAGTTTTCAGCGTTATTTAACATTTATTTTTTTGGCGGTTAATTGATTGGCTTTTTTTATAGGAACTAGGCCGTCGATTTTGAAGTCTATAATATACTTAACGTAATTGGTTACTGTTGTATTAGTCAACGACTTTTTCTTTCTTAAATTAGTGACCACTGATTCTATTAGTGACCAGAAGGCCGAAAAAATGATTCTCAAGCTTTGGATGTCTAGCTTTATTCTGTCTAAGATTTAAAGTACATATCCCCATTCTTTAGAACCAGGGAAGGAGTCTATAATGGAATAAATTCACGAAGGGGGAGACATGATCTGGGTATTTTTTTTAAATAGACAACTCCGCCGATGGGCGATTATTAAACATTTGAAGGCTTACAGCCGACTTACGGCTTCAGTTTCTTTAGTCCATTTAGACTTCCTCTTCTCGTCGTCTTCAACCTCTTTTCCAATAATCTCTTATAAGTGACTGAAGGCCTCAGTTTCTTCGGTTCCCTTTAGAACTTTTCTTCAATCCTAAGATTTTTTGGAATTCTGTTTACTACCGGAAGTAGGCTGTCTATGCAGAGAAAAAAAATCATTTTTTTTTTGTACCGCAATGTTTTTTTTATGCTTAAATGGTTCAATTGCCTTACATGGGAACATTTATTTTAATATTTATATAATAATCTATATAATCTATTGAATTAAAACAGTTATAAGGTTTCTAATATTACTGAAATTATTATTATATTTTTTTAATTTTAGACTTAAATGGGAATCCTATTTTAACTATTGGCTATTCTCAACCGTTGAATTGCGTCTAGTATATCATGGATAAAATATCAACTTCATTCCTCTTTTTATGTGCAGCTGCCAACTTTTTGAGATCATTTTCTCAAACAATCCAAGGTATGTGATTATCTTAATTTAGAATGTTTTATACAAATTTGGTTCTACCTTTTGTTATATTATATGTATCTCATCTGTCCTTTATAAGGGTCCCGGGTGTAGAAAGAGCCTTAGGTTAACCTCTATAACTCTCGACCTTCAGCAACCGACTCTTAATGATCAGGAGCAATTTCAATACGGGTAAATGAGTAATGTCGGATTCGATATCACCTCATCTTTACCATACTTAGATGACGCGTGTCTCGGATTTCTTGGAGAAAAATCAGGAACTGGAAAATATATTTGGAGCAATAAATAAAAGGACAACCTGTTTTGATGATATTCGTATTTAAAGGGTCTTATTACAGATAAATGTTATAATGATAGTGTTAACTACAGGGCGTGAGAATAGTGTTACCATACATGAGTGAAATACGTTCTCACTTATTTTCTACACTCCCACTAAAATCTATATCTCAACTCAAGTCCCATGGACAGCTCATTAATATTTTTTTCTTCGGTTCGTAAACTCTATATTTTTTTGAGTTCACGCAATCATTGATTTAGGATCTAGTTTTTTGTTTCCTCTCAGCACTCTTGTCGGCGTATACGGTTAACCAAGTATGTGGGATACAAAACCGTCTCAGCCCAAAAACTTTTCTCTACCGCTTACTGCGAACCTTTTCCAAAAGTGCGGTTCATTGTCTCAGCCATAACATTTTCTGATGTGTGTACGGAACCGTTGTTTGGTTTGGTGCTGCTTACTTTTCTGACCTTTGTTGGGACTTCTGGCAATGGTATTTCTGGCAATGTGCCCGTGCACTTTACTTTTGCAGTACCAGTACCTAATGCACGGTGCTGATTGCCTTTCTCACCGCACTATCATATAAATGGACACCATTTGCACTACCAACATATCAACTATCATCCTTGATGTCCGGCTGTATAATTTGGCTTTTATTGCGTCTCGTGAGATTTGTAATGTTAATGTTATTAATGTTTTTAATAATCCAACACGCCTAGCTAATCCGTTATCTGCAAACGCCGCTGCCCCGTCAGCTTGTGGCAGAGATCTTTTGCCGTTTTCGCTTCCTTGACATGAATATGAATGTAATTGATTGGTTGGATGAGAAGAAGTAGTTTAGATTTCGCCTTAAAATTTTTCTTCTCATCATTCACTGTATCAGTCACTCATGTTCACAGATCCTCATGTTCAAGAAAATGCCTGTCCTCATAATTTTCACGTTCCTTTAGTTTCTCGATTGCTATTATCAATGAAGTCGCCATAGCCTCTCAATTTACAATCCGAGAAAATTCGAGAATCTTAGTTTCCTGGGCGAAAATGGCTCATAACTTGTTGGAAAAAAATCAGGAGCAGGTAAACATTTTTAGAGCAAAAAAATAAAAGCACAACCTGTTTTGATAAAATTCAAAATAAGAAGAGGAAAGGGTTTTGTTATAAATGTCATATTGACAGTGCAAACATATTCGAGAAGCTTTAGTTATGAGTATAAAAAGGTTTGCGAAGTCGGACGAAACTGCAGTTGATTTTTAAACCGTGTACAATAAAGTTCGAAAAGTATCGGTAGCGATATAAAATAAGTGGAAAAATTCTAATAAGTGGAAAACTTGATTTTAAGTGATATTGGTCTTGTAAATAAAAGTGATTTGTTAAAGTTAAGTAAACAGAATAGAGTTTTATCTTTTCGAATCCCAGCCAATTGCAACATTATATTTGAGTGTATTTGCTGTTTGAATTATCTTTTCGATATTCAGTTAACACATTTTTTCATTAATTAATTCATTTTTCATTCCTTAATTTTCAATGTATCGATTATCCATTAACAGAGTCTCGGGTGCATATTACTTAAGAAGTGAACCCTATATATAGGTATGTACCTCTCGATCTTTACCCACCGAATAATAACACAGTTGAAACTAAGTTAAGTCCTTTTATTCTTATATCAAACGATATCAGGGCCTTTTAAGCGAAACCATCGTTGGCGGGTTAGTTGGTAGGTACGAACTACCTACATAAAAAGGACAACAACAACTCGTTATTCGAATCCACTGAGTCAACTGGCACTCTACAGATGAACAAATCTCCAGCCAAATCGTTCATGTACCTGTCAATACTAGGTACTTACACATTTAACATTATCTACATCGACTCCGACTATTATCTTTGGCTAATGGAGTGGCCAAAGGGGCGTCTTATGCGTTTTTTTACCCACCCAACGCAATCATCACTGTGGGTTATAAACTTTTCAGCTACTTCTGCAGATTTAATTCTAGCTTTTTAAGGAATCCTTTATGTTTATACCCGGGCCTAACAGCTCTCCCCCTTTGTAAATATTCAATCGGTGCTAGGGACTTTCGCCTCATATTGGTAGGTCTCTTATTAAAAAGTAAAAACCAAAGCATGTTTGGGATTTTCTATCATCGTAAGACACCAGATGATGTTATGTTTGGTATAGTTGGAAAATATTTCCAAAACTAAAGGATCACATTTTTAAATTAAAAAAAAAAACATTTTTTTTTCTTCCAATAGATATCAATCATGTTAATTTGGATCCTGATCCAGAATTTATTGGCACGATAAGCAATGTTACATATCCTGCTGGAAGAGAAGCAATACTTGCATGCACAGTCAGAAATCTAGGAAACAATAAGGTTGAGTATTATACACATTATTTAATTAGATTAAAAAAATGTACATTTGTCTTAAAGGTAGGATGGCTACGTGCATCTGACCAAACTGTTTTGGCCTTGCAAGGGAGGGTTGTAACACATAATGCAAGGATAAGTGTCACACATGAAAATTTTCACACGTGGAAAATCAGAATAAATAAACTCAGAGAGAGTGATAAAGGATGTTACATGTGCCAAATTAACACGAGCCCTATGAAAAAGCAAATTGGATGCATAGATGTACAAGGTTTGATAACAATTTTTTACATTTCAACATTTCATATCTTTTAATTAATAAGCTTGCCGTCAGTGGCAAAGGAATGATACACACACTTTTAAGAATTTAAAAAAATTCAAAATTTTACTATTTGATATTTTATTAAATTCTTAAAAACTTAAAGTAAACTTAAGGGCCCTATTACAGTTAGCGAGTCGAATAATTCGCCCAAGTCGACTTGCTTGGCGAACAAATCGCCTATTAGTATTATGGTTAGCGAATTTGAATGTTCGCCTCGAAACCAGTTCAGGCACAACGAAAAACTCGAATGACAAACGTCAAAGTTCACAAAATATGGAAAAAATTTCATTAAAAATTCCGATACATTGGTGGAAATGTGAGGAAAACAATGTTTAGATGTGTTGAAATGTTTTATTTTGCAACGACAATAATAGCCAGGGATATAATGGCTTTACGTACACACTACGGAAAACCAAGAAGATATTTTTAAAGCTCCACGGTTGGCCGAACGGATGAAAAAACATTTAAAAAGCTATCAGAAATCTACTTTTTCACTTTTGCACAATTATATTTCGGATAAAACATTGCATTTGTTTTAAATTATTATATTAACCCGCACATAAATGATTCTTGCCCTTCCAACAAAAAGGAAAAGCATTCGTTTCCAATCGACGCAAAAATTTTACTACCGATTTTCGTTTAAAATAAATTGATAAAAATATGAAAAACAATGCTTTTATATTTTCTAATATTTTACACCACCCTTTTTCATTATTTCCTCTTATTTTCACTAATTCTATAACTCAAAAACAGACAATTTATCACAATCAACTAAAGTCGTCTTACTAGTCACACAACATTTCTGTTCGCCAGATTTTGATGTTTGAGGCGAACGACTTTCACTAAATTCGCTAACCGCAATACGGTGAGTTTACATTCGCCAACTTTTTGACAATTCAGGCGAATATTATTTTTCACATTCGCAAATCACAATACCAAACAGTCATATTCGCCTGTTTTTTTATTCGACTCGCGAACGATAATAGGGCCCTAACTCACGCAAAAGTAGATTAAAAAAATATTCAGAAAAACTGAAAAAATTCATTATTTCCTAGCCCGAATCTGTCCCCGCTTCGCTGCTTCTGTTAAAATGTAATTAACTTTATTTTTTTTTTAATTTCCTACGCGTTTTAGAATTTTCAAATTCGCGTATATGTATGTCATTTACCATATTTGCGCTGAGTTCAAAAATAGTGGCGGGCTTAAACATTCGATCACCTAAACGTGAAATGAAGAAACTACATAATGAAGTTCGAAATAGCTATAGGTTAGGTTAGGTTAACGGGTTGACAGAGCAGGTATATCCTGCTATGCCACACTTAGGTGCCGCAGCGTCACCGCACGAGTGTGTGCACCACTCAGTTTATTTGTGAGTACTGCAAGACGCAAAAGCGGTTACGCTGCGGCACCGCGCGTCAAAATGATGTGTGCACAGGGACTAAGTAATGAAAAGGAGAGGAGAGGAGACACGACACAGACACACCCCTGGCGAAGTCCAACTACCACGGTGAAAGGTATTGGTCTAACGCCGTTTACCCCAACACAACTTGTACCGTTTGTGTAAGGTGATTTAATGGCTCTCAAGAGAGAACCGTCAGTTCCTACTATACACTCCAGAGTTTACCTCGTTGCTTTCTCCAAATCTATAGAGCATGTTTAAGCTGGTTAGCATACTCCCAAGCCTTCTCAAGTACCATTCTAAGAGTGAATAAATGGTCAGTTGTGCTTCTGTTCGGACGAAAGACTTTTCCGGGGAGACTTAGAAGTGCCTTGATCATTTCTGTCCGGAATTTATCTACTCCGTCAGATTTGCTAGATTTCAGAGTTTTGGTCCCAAAAGCGACTTCTTCTACCGTGGGACTATATTCCGGTCTGCTTAAGGTGAAGGATCTGTCATCACATCATCAATGCCCTGAACGTATTGAGCAATCAAAAAAGTGCTCGCTCTGTGGCGGTTGGCAACACCGGGCATACGAAATTCCTCATCGACGAAACAAGTTATCTTTCGTTTAATCTTTGGTTGGGTTTTTCTGTGCGAAACTTTCCTAGCATACATTTCCTAGCATTAAAATTATTAGCAATTTAGCAGTTGTCAAAACCAGAAGTGTAAATGGGCACAGTCCCAATTTCTTAATATAAAATTATTTTGTAATAAAACTTATATATAATTCAATATAAATTTTTGACCGTGTTCTTTTAATTGTGTGTGGTACCAGTGCCTAAAGAGCAAGGTACGATACCAGCATCCTCCGCAAACATGTCCTGCAGAGGCAACAACTGCTGTTGAAAACAACTGCCATTCTTCCTCTACATTTAATGGAACATTTGGAATTTGTTCAAACCTTTCAGATACTTGCCGTGCAAATTCACCCCGTATATCATTGTTCTGTAGTCCTTCCCACCGGATGCGTACAACGATTTGATGGTTGTGATACAATTTGCAACTCTCCCTCCTAATAGTATCTACTCCAATACTCTGCCTGCCAGCATGGGACTTACGAGCATCCCCACTCTCGCCTGAGCAGACATTGAAGGTGCCCCTTTGCTTTGTGAGGAAACATATTTTTATAACATTAATTTCAAGCTTCGTTAGATAGATACATAAGTATGTGCAATGGAGAATATTAGCTTCCAAAAAGTTTTATACTATTTATTACTGACCGTCTTTATATTTACTATCCATTTCAGTTCCTCCCGATATACTTAACGAAGATTCCTCTTCCGATTTGGCAGTACCCGAAGGTGAAGACGTCATACTTACATGCAAGACGACAGGAAATCCCGTTCCGAGAGTTATATGGAAAAGAGAAGATGGAGAATTTTTGTTACTGAAAAAGCCAGGGAGCAGAGAACTTCTTCGAGGTATTTATATTTTCATAGCTTGCGTTCATACTGGTTGACGTAGCTTATTCCACCATATTGTTATCTTATCATAGTGCCACAGTTAGACGCTACCAGTACAAATATTTTATTATAAAAAAATTACAAAATGGGAGATCTGAGGATAAGTCATTTGCTCTTCGCTGATGACTTGGTCATCCTTGGGTCCTCTCAGACTGAACTTCAGCGCGCACTCGATCGGTTTGTAGCCGTTTGTGTTGAAGCTGAGATGAAAGTAAATGTGAACAAATCTGAAGTGATGGTCGTCTCCAGAACGCCTGTTCAATGCACTCTGCATGTTAGTGGAGTCCCATTGAAACAGGTGGAGAAGTTTAAGTATCTCGGGGTCTTATTCACGAGTGATGGAAGGAGCAATGCCGAGTTTTCCTGTAGGATTGGTCAGGCTGGATCGATTTTGAGACAGCTTGGTCATTCTGTTATCAGGAGGACTGAACTTGGTGTCAAAGCTAAGTTGTCAGTCTTTAATTCGGTGTTTGTTCCAACTCTTACCTATGGTCATGAGGTTTGGGTAATGACCGAAAGAATAAGATCGCGAATACAAGCTGCCGAAATGAGATTTCTCCGTAGTATTGCTGGTGTGACCCGTAGAGATCGCATCAGAAATACCAGAATACGTGAGGAACTCAATGTCGAGCAGCTACTTCTCCGGACGGAGCGATCCATGCTTCGGTGGTTTGGTCATGTTAAACGCATGTCCCCGACCAGGATTTCCACGACGTGCTATGGAATCCGTACCATCGGGCAGGCGTCCCCTAGGTAGACCCAGGATGAGATGGTTAGATCAAATTCATAATCTCTCCTCTACCCGTATGGGGATTGCCCTTGATGATTTAGAGTCGATGGCGGAGGATCGAGAGCTATGGAGGGTCCACTTGAGCAACCTACACCCGCGACCTACTTAATGGACAAGCGGACCATTGAAAATGAATGAATGAATGAATGAATGTCGATCTTCAGAAATCGGGCTTATATAATTAATTTTGCTTGCTTGTTTCTATAATATCAGCTGATCATAGAAGAAACAACCAACCGAATGGAATGTGTATCCAGGGCAAATCCATTCTTGAGCAAAAACTATATAAAACATATTATGTACTAGAGTGTTTCAGTTAAGCGGTATAATTCTTTAATGGGAGATTCCTAAAGTTCCGCCAAACAAAAAATTTTATGGCTTGGGGGTCTATTCTCACCCTATTTCCCGTTATAGCCCATCGAAGTTGGTGACCTCTAATGTGGAGGTGCTACAACTTAAAACTGTAACTTCTAAACTATTGTAGGTACACAATTGTTTTGTACATTTAGAAAAGACGATTTAGTAGCGCATAAGTCTTAAGCACTTTGGGTACACCCGTGTAGCTAAGTTATGGCATCTTAAACTCAAAATTATATTTGTTGTTTAATTTTTTTTTTACTTCAAATGTTTTTTTCTCAAAATTTGTACTTCATAAATTTTTACTTTTGAAATTTTTATTCCTGAGAAATTCGACGAGTCCATCATTCGTTAAAAATATGGTTAAGCAATGGAGTTACCCCGCTGCTAATGTGACAAGGTACTCCATCTTATTGAAAGATCATCGCTGAACAAGAGCAACATGTTCAAGGATCTACGGCAATCGTTCTCTAAGAAATTCCAGATTGTAATGATACTTAACTGTTTGTGGAAAACGTGCGGGCCTAGTTAAGTGTTTCCAAACATTTACGCTAAACCTCCTTTGAAATAAGCACACATTTTGAGGAAGTTGTTCACAATAATTAAGTTCTTACATTTGAAAGGATGTTTTGTCTATTAAATGGGTATTGGGGTCTGACCAATGGTGCAAATTATGGAGGTTTGAAAGGGTGTAATCTATTACACTTTAAAGTTCTGTGAATCCTGGCTCTGAGAAGTTCCAACTGCACCGCGCGCTGGTCTGTGGACCTGACTGAAAACTGAACTTCCACAGTACGCATGTCCCACCCTCAACTTTTCTGTTGCCGCTGCGTCTGAACGTCGTTACACTTTATTTGGAGTAGTTGACCCGGTATATCAACAAGGCGCTGATATGCATCAGCGAATACCCGGCTATATGGTGTTCTACGATTTGGGTATCGGCGTTGGTACTTCAATTGCAGAACCCGTATACAAACACTATTTCTGCGTATTCACGTTTTGAATACATTTTCTGGAGATCAACTTATCAACGTGAAGTTTGTTTTTTCCTATTCGACAATAACTGTTACTCGTAGGTACGTTAGTTTATTATTCTCACTTCATTTTTTTTGTAACATTTTTGTCTGACAAAATATGGCTTTTACTACAACTTTTGTTTATCGTGCGTAAAAAGTTAGCTTAACATAATTTTTAGAAAATTTCTCAAGGATACAAATTTCATAAAAAAAAAATAAAAAATGTTAAAGTAAAACCAGGTATAGCTTCATGGAGCAGGGAAATCCCTCCTATACTCAAAGGTGTCATAGTATTAATGTAGGTCTGCAGGTCTGCTCGTCAAGTGAATAAGACTTCAGACGTATTTATTTAAGATGGCAATTCGTATCTGAGTTTTTGTGGTTTTTTGTGGTTTTTTGTGGTTTTTGCATTGGTTTTAATTTTTTTACATAATAATACAAACCCCCTTTTCAACTCTTAAAGGTCCAATTTTCAAAATTGTGACCATCCCGAGCAGACAACGAGCCTACATGCCAAATCAGAAGTCTCTATACCCAAAGATGTGGCCGTAAGCGTGTCGTGTAAAGTTTCGACTTTCTTCTATAAATATTATGATTAACTAGATGACCCAGTACGTACTTCGTTTTACCTGACCTATATGTTTGTAGCTCTTCATAACGATTATAAGTAGGTGCCAATCAGCCTTCTAGCTCCAGAATTGAAATCGGCGATATTGGCCGCACTGTACACAGTTTAAGTTTGGTTTGGTGATAAATGAAAATCGTTTGTAATTTAAATGAATCCATAAGCTCAATTTTGACCAAACTTCACAGGAAAACTCCCGATCCAATAACTAAGAATGCCTAAAAACTTGAGATCAATCGTTTCGGTGGTTTTCGGGATACATATACGACCACAGCCCTTTTTCTAATCTTCACAAAAATACTCCCGGGCCAATTCCTAAGATTGTCTACAAATTTAACTCAAAAGTTTTGATGGTTTTCAAGATATACGACTTTAAAGTTTTTGTTTTTGTATGGAACGCTCCCTTGTCCAATTTTTACAGAAATACTCCCAGGCAATTCCTAAGATTGTCTAAAAGTTTGAGCTCAAAAGTTTCAGTGGTTCTAGAGTTTTGCGATCTTTGGTGGTGTATATTCCCATACAAAACAGAAATGTTCCCTGAATCAAGACGAACAAAACAAAAGAAGAATCATCTAAATTGGTCTAGCCGTTTTCGAGTTTTTTTTTATAGTATTGCAAATATGGCCATGATTATGATAATTTTTGGAATTTTAATAAATACATATTCATATGTATATAAAAACATAACATAACGTCTCTTATTTTCAGTTGAATCTTATTCGGGTTCGTCATTAAAGCTTGTGCGATTGGAAAGACGACAAATGGGAGCTTATTTATGCATAGCATCGAACGATGTTCCCCCTGCTGTAAGCAAGCGAATATCTCTTAGCGTACAATGTAAGTATAATAATTAAATTCGTAATAGCACACTTCTTGTTCATTTTGAGGGCATTCGCATATTGACAGATACATGAAATACTTGACATTATGCGTTATCCAAGTTCAGCTTGCACAACTTTGCCATTAATTGTGAAATATATTATTTAAATGTCCACCACATGACCGCCTACATGCTCCAATCATTTTGAGGTACTCCAACTTTACCCTAAACGCTCTTTCCCTTCCCACGGTCTCCTTAGGGTAAAGGTTCCCGACGAACCCAAGACATGCCAGGTGTTGTTGACAAGGGATGGCCAACCCACCCTGTGTGTATGAAAACACAACCAAATGCAACCACTCTGGCCGATACCTACTGCGAGTGGTAGCCCCTTAACGCGCCCTCCAGTCACAACTTACGTCGTTGTTGGTAGTGAAAAGGCAGTCAGGAGTCACATCCTGTCGTCAAAGTTCGTTGTGTCGCGTTACGTCATCGTTAATCTACAGAAGGACGGACTTCCCAACAATCCACACACCAAATAAAAGGACCTAGGGCTTGATGCACCTCATATAAAAAAAAAACAAAACAAAGTTCACTACCTGATGAGAGGGCAAGAACACCCCAATCCATCGAACTGAGCCGAGCGACCGCAAGCATGCCACGCGCTGCTATCATCTGTACCGAAGTTGCCCCTGTGGCTCGACCATGGCTCACAACAATGGCGCTCGACGTGGGGCTCGAGGCAAGTCTATTCCGAAATCCAAACCTTCATTGGATATTTGCGTTGATAGAGAGAGGACGTCACAAACGTGCGTCCGCTTCTCAAACATTCTAAGCTCTGCTAAATGAATCATCGGGGCGTATGTCATAGCCCAATAGCCCATATACAAACTGTGGTACCAATCTAAGATGGTTTAAATGTTATTGATTGTGTCAAAAGGACATTAATTTGACAACCAAAATGCCAGGCCGATAATTTGCGTGAATGTTACATAGTTAGTAAGTACCTACTGTACAGGTACACACATGTGTCTAATACATATTGGTTTTGTATTGTTTTGGAGGTACCAGAACTACTTGACCGACATATACAATTTTCAATACCAATAACCTAATGGCGGTAAAAAGAAGTCCTCTCACAGAATTTCATTCACCTAAGGCCCGAAACACACATGCGATTTCAATCGCGCGTCTGTTTAGTCGCAAAAAATGAAGCACACACATTTCAATATGAAATTGTGTGCGCGCATTCACATTGAAATGTGTGTGTTTCATTTTTTGCGACTAAAGAATCGCGCGATTTAAATCGGATGTGTGTTTCGGGCCTAAGGCCTAAGGCCCAAAACACACATGCGATTTTAATCGCGCTTAGTCGCAAAAAATTAAACACACATACATATTTCAATGTGAATGCGCGCACATAATTTTGGATTTTATGTGCGCGCATTCATATTGAAATGTGTGTGCTTCATTTTTTGCGACTAAACAGACGCGCGATTGAAATCGCATGTGTGTTTCGGGCCTAAGTCGATTTGTTTGGACGCTATCGTGTTTTCAACAGCTGAAAAGTCAAATGTCAACTGGCATAGTTCTGCCAAGTCACGGTAAGACATTTTTTTTTTTTTTATCTAGTGTCGATTTCCATTGAGCAAGAAAAAGCACTTTTTCAGATTCAGACCAGTTTTCCTGCTCTAGAAATCAGCTGTCTGTCGAATTCGTTTTCCATTGGGCGGAAAAAAAAAACGCTTTTTAAAATTCAGATCACTTTTGCGAATCTCGATTCGCGAACAAGATTCACACATACTTTCACCAATTGGGGCAGGAGAAATCTGAGATCTGAGAGCAAAACGGTAACAGCCCAATAGAAATCGCCATAAGCTTATATCGGATAGCAAAAAAAAACATGCCAAATATAAAATAGACTGCCATCCGTGTGATCGTGTGTCAATAATTGTATGTGTCGTGCTCGGCCCTACGAACTAAGTCCAAACTGGAACTAACTCCCACTAGCCAACACGAACTACTTACTTAGATGGCGCTACAGTCCGGGGTGGACCTGGGCCTCAACCAACACGCCTCTCCAGTTAGCACGATCTTTGGCTAACTGCCTCCAGTTGCGCACTCCAAGTTGGTTGAGGTCCCCTTCCAATTGTGCGCGCCACCTAAGGCGAGGTCTTCCGCTACTGCGTTGTCCCTCCGGGTTGGAATCGAAGACTCTTCGGGCCGGAGCGTTGGTGTTCATTCGCTCTACATGTCCTAGGCATCTTAGTCGACTGATACGTACTTTTCTGACAAGGTCGATGTCGCTGTACAGCTCGTAGAGTTCGCTGTTAAATCTCCTCCTCCAAAGCCCGTCAACGCAAACGGGACCGAAAATCACTCGAAGAATTTTGCGTTCGAAGCGACCAAGGAGATCTTCATCCGCTTTTGACAACGTCCATGATTCTGCGCCATAAAGCAGGACTGGGATGATGAGGGTCTTATATAGAGTCTCCTTGGTGTTTCTCGACAAGGCCTTACTAATCAATTGCCTTCTTAGGCCAAAGTAACAGCGGTTGGCAAGTGTAATTATTCGCTTGATTTCTGATGTGATGTCATTTTCAGAATTAATAGCGGAGCAGAGGTAGACAAAGTCCCGAACTACCTCAAAGTTATAGCTGTCTATCGTGACGTTCTGTCCGATTCGTCGATGTTGTGTGTCCCTTCTCGTTGACAGCATATATTTTGTTTTGCCCTCATTCACCACTAAACCCATTTTTGCCCCTCTGTACTGATACTTGCAAACGCACCAGTGACAGCTCGCTGTGTCCTGCCAATGATGTCGATGTCGTCAGCGTATGCAAGTAGTTGCACAGACTTTTGGAAAATTGTGCCCCTGGTGTTGGCTTACGAGTTTCACACAATTTTCTCAAGAATGATGTTGAAAAAGTCACATGACAGCGCATCACCTTGTCTAAATCCTTTTTTGACATCAAAGGTCTCGGTGAGATTGTTTCCGACTTTTACGGAGCAGCGAGCGTTCTCCATCGTCATTCTGCACAACCTGACAAGTTTGGCAGGGATGCCAAAACTAGACATGGCTCTGTATAGCTCGTCTCTATAAATGCTGTCATATGCGGCTTTAAAATCGATAAATAGGTGATGAGTATCGATTTGGACTTCTTGGGTTTTCTCCAGGATCTCCCGTAGTGTGAATATTTGGTCGGTTGTGGACTTACCGGGCCTAAAACCGCACTGATAGGGTCCAATCAGTTCGTTGACAAATGGTTTCAGGCGTTCACACAGTACGGAAGACAGGATTTTGTAAGCGATGTTAAGGAGACTGATGCCTCTATAGTTGGCGCAGTTTAGAGGGTCTCCTTTCTTATGGATCGGGCAAACAATGCTGAGGCTCCATTCTTCAGGCATACTTTCCTCTGACCAAATTTTAGAAACGAGTTGGTGTATGCTCTCTACCAAGTTATCCCCCGCTGCCTTAAAAAGCTCGGCCGATAAACCGTCCGGTCCTGCAGCTTTGTTGGACTTCAGCTTGAATATTGCTATCCTTACCTCATTTTGGTCAGGTGGACGGAAGTCTTGGCTTTCATCGCCCAGGTTGAATGGTTCATTCTGCCTGACAGCGGAATTTGTGTCGTCTTCGCCGTTTAGCAGTCTGCAGAAATGGTTTTTCCATGTCCTCAGCACCGACTGTGACTCTACTACAAGGTTTCCTTGTTTGTCTCTACAGGTCTCTGTTCGGGCCTTGTTCCCGTGACACGTTCTTTTTACCTTTTGGTAAAACTTCCGAACATTGTTCCTGGAGTAACACCTCTCTATTTCCTCGATCGCGCGCTTCTCATGCTCTTTCTTTTTCCTCCGGAGAAGCCGGTGTTCTTCCCTCCTTTTTTGCTCGTAGAGCTCACGAGCTGCTCTCGTCCTTCTCTGCAGCGCCGCTTTGTAGGCCAGTTGCTTTGCTGCATGTGCTTGCCGGCACTCTTCATCAAACCAGGGGTTTCGCGGTGGTGGTCGGGTGAAACCTAGCACATCAGTTGCGGCTTTTCTGATGGCTTCTTGGCATCGATGCCACTGGTCTTCAGCACTTGATGCTGGCTGTACAGGAGTTCTCGAGAGGTTGAGGGAGACGCGATCGGCAAAAGTTCTGGCGGTTTGTTGCGTTTGTAGCCGTTCAACGTTGAATCTCCTCACAGTATTTCCTCGTTGTTGTGGTGTCTGGGATATCCGCATACGTACCTTGGCTACAACAAGGTAGTGATCCGAGTCTATGTTGGCCGCTCGGAAAGTTCGGACATCTAGAATACTGGAGGAGTGCCTTGCGTCGATCGCAACATGGTCAATTTGATTGACCGTTTGATGGTCTGGTGACCGCCATGTTCCTTTGTGAATGCTGAGGTGTGGAAACCGTGTGCTTGCTATAGTAGCATTACGTCCCGCAGCAAAGTCAATTAGCCTAAGTCCGTTTCCAGACGTGGTGTCGTGTAGGCTGTGCTTTCCGATTGTGCCACCAAAGATGTCCTCCTTTCCTATTTTGGCGTTAAAATCACCTAAGACAATTTTAACGTCAACACGAACTAAGTCCCAGAAAATTTGGGATTAAGTTCATATGAACTAATGCCCATGATTTCTAGGAACTAAGACCAAACTAAGAATAAACAAAGTCCCAATATATGAATGAATTAAAACCCAATAGTGGGACTTTGTTCTTTATGAACTGACTCCCAACCTCCAAATCCAATATTTATTTATACTTCAATTATTTTTACCGTATTTGAAGAGACGTTTGAATAAAGATTTTAGTGAATTACATGAAGCAGCACATGCTCGGAATTATCTGAATCTTAAGATCTCTGCATTGACCTTGATCATTCGATTTTTTTATATTAGACTTCAAATGCAGGATTCGTGAATTAGTATAAAGGGGCTTGAACATAAAGATATATATTACATTCTTATTGCAGTTGCACCAATGGTTCGAGCTCCAAGTCAATTATTGGGCACTCCCCTAGGATCGGATGTTCAGCTTGAATGCCACGTAGAGGCGTCACCATCTCCAGTTTCATACTGGTTAAAAGGTGCACGTGTCTCTTCATCGAATGCATTTAGCTTGCCGTCTACGAGTCCGACTGATACAAGTCAGTCTTCTCCTGAAATGCTTCTAGACGGGTAAATAAATTAAACTTATAAATATTGTGTATAATATTTGTTATTTATTTCTTATTTCAGCCCGAAATATGGAATTACAGAAAAACGTGACGGTTATAAAGGGACGATGCTCTTAGTCGTTCGATCATTCTCCATAGCCGATGTTGGAACATATCATTGCGTTAGCACGAATTCTCTTGGGCGGGCTGAGGGAACACTTAGACTATACGGTTTGTATATAAGGGATGTCTCAGTTCAAAGTGTGAAAAACCAATTGCATTTCTTTGCATTTATTACTGCAATATTACATATATTTAAAAAACATCTTAAGTGCTTGTTCCTTATTAATCCTGAACCTCCGTATTAATAAATACCGCATAGCGGCGAGTTACCTCTAAGACATCTGTTAACTCGTAATTCTTATTAATAAACATATCTTAGCTTTCACTGACATGTCTTAAGGAGTGGATAACTTAACTCGCCGAATTCGGCGTATAGAGAGTGGTTAACTTCCTCACACACAGAGATAACCTTATCCAACTGCTATCCACATAATTTCAAATCCATGTATACCAACAAAATGTTTGATTGGACGCGAGAAATTTAAAAGCTGAAAGAGAATTTCAGAGAGAATCTAAAAATCGAATTGGACGCAGTGCTGTCGTGCGTTTAATGATAAAGAGTGGATAGCTAATATGGATAGGATATTACATGTATTTATGAATATTAAAAGTTATCAAAAGAACAAGTCCACTATTCGTCTTTTAGCTATGAGATGGGTTAAAGAGTGGATAGAGTTTTTTTTTATTAATACCGCTGTAAAACTATTTGCTTCGGGAATTTTAATCGTTTGAAATCGAACTGCATATCAGTAGGAATTATTGGAACTTTGCTTTGCCGTTCCTGTCAATTTCCTTCTTCAACGGCATTGGCAGCCATATTTTGTTACTTACAATGTAGAGATGCAAGTTCCTTAATATAAAACAGTGGTTGCATCTGCCCATCTGTTAAACTCCGAAACGTAGTGAAGACTACTTCATGACGTCATTTTGACGTCAGCGAATGCTACATATCGTGTACTAGCACCTTAACCCTTTTCCAAATTATCTAAAGTTCTTGTAATTACAACAGCTTCGTTATTTTCCATTGGTTTTACTTCTAATTAGAGTACACCCCAAAAAGAATCCGGGAGCTCCTTTAACAATTGTCAATTGCTTTTGACCTGAGACATACCATATTATTAAACAGGGTAAAACATTGTATTCAACTTACATTTTTATTTAAATAGAAATTAAACTACATCCGGAAGTTTCTTCATCAAGTGATGATAATATCAATTATATAGCAGGTACTTTTCTTTCACATTTTAATGCAATTAAATAAATATCAATAACGGAGCGGAATTATTTATAGGTCTGGAAGGAGCGGCAAGAGGTGGAAGTGATTTGAAGCATCGGACCTCAATTATCGTTTTTGTAACTGTTATTGCAGTCTTTTGTTTTGTGGAACGTATTGTATTTAGATGATATGATGCATTTCTGCGGTTTTAAATAAGTATGTATGTATTGTATATCCATTATAAATTAATAAAAACATCGGTACAGTATTATTAAAAGTATTGATAGAGCTGGTTGGTCCATAATTATGCATCAAAGGCATGTAAGATTACGATCCGCTTGAGTTCTTTTTGGTAATGTAGATTTTAACATTAGCAATATTATATTATGATATCAGCCTTTCGTTGTTTA
This sequence comes from Cheilosia soror, assembly GCA_949372485.1. Lineage (NCBI taxonomy): Eukaryota > Metazoa > Arthropoda > Insecta > Diptera > Syrphidae > Cheilosia > Cheilosia soror. The sequence goes on from OX443562.1 coordinate 36,707,633, forward strand.
AATTGTGGAGAGTTTAAAGAGTGGGCAAGATTTTACTTTATCCTAAGGGCCTAAGCACAAATCTGAACTGGCGCTCTCTTACCGTTTGAGCGTGGCACGCCCTTAAAGTTTCAATAATACCATATGAATTAGTACCAAGATTTCAAGAACGGACTGTCCAATTTTTCTAAAATTAATTTTTTTATATTAACAAAATGTGCAGTTAATTTATAAAAAAGGATTCATCAAAATCGGATCATAAAGACCGAAGATATGTGGTAATTAAAAAGAGCAAAATTTTAACCACGGAATTTTTGCTTTTTTGTACTGACATTTCACTTACTTTCAAGGGTACGGGCTAATATTTTGTATTTAAGCATGCTTTTCACTGAATTATAACATTTTATTTTTTACAAAAATCGCATAAGCAGTGAGATACGTAAGGTGCCCCCCTGCAACACCCTTGTGGGCCACTGTAGGATTTGGAGTAGGTGCAAGGTTGGGTATATGCAAAGTTTATACATATTTATGTTATTTGGTTAATTTGTCCAGACTAATTCTGTACTCTGTGTGCTTCGACCGATATATCCTAAGATATAGTGATTTAAATAACTTTATTGTAAGGGTGGTGCCATGGTCCGTTTTCCAATCCCACCCATAATTCGCGCGGTGGTTTGTTTGGACAATACAAATCAATGTCTACAATTTTACAACTTTAGCTCCCATGGGTGTCGAGATATACGATTTTTTTGGTTTTTGTCGTATGGGAGGTGAAACGCCCTTTTGTCGAATTTTCACCAAATGTGAATCTAAACTATCCCTGGACCCACTAAGCACACACACAATCAAAATCGGTCCAGCTGTTTAGGAGGACACACGTGTAAAAGAATTATGTATATATAAGTTTTTTTTTTACTTTGGGGGCGTGCCATGCCCAAACGGTAAGGGAGCGCCAATTTTTTTTTGCAGGTTTGAGCTCAGCGTATTAAAGTTAATTGGAATAAACAAAGAAAGTATTTTTTGTTTGAATGGACAGTAAAGTAAAATTTAGCCAAAAAGTTAATAATTAATTAAACAAAAAAAATTAAATAAAAATATATATATAGGTATATATTTTACGGAAAACCTTACGACACATATTTTTAATATGTCGCTGGAGTGCTATGCGTGCGTGAACTATAAAATAAAAATTCGATAAAAAAAAGAAAATATGTCATAACGTATTCCATGCTTCTATAAGACGAAAACAATAAACATGGTAATGTAATAATTTAATTATTTAGTTCTAACTGTATTTAGGGTGGCAGAGCAAGTTCAGAAGAGGTTAATATTTGATATGACCTTGTGCGCAGTGGTTGAATCACCCACTTCTGCCACGCACCAGCTTCTCGCATTAACGATAGTCTGTGGCAATAGCCAGTGGGTAGACTGTGACGGTCACCCTCCACCCTGACCCGAAGACTAAGCCGCAACCAGGAGGTGCAAACTCATATATGATTTGAATGCCTCAGTCACCATGCAAATTTCCCAACGAGGTAGAACACCTAAATTTGTAAGCACCAATAGAATTCCCGAAGTAATGCCCGGCACATAGAATCTTTTTGGCCACTCCCCGCCCCCTTTTGTGGTATCACAATGGACCAAATAATTATGGTCTAAGTATGTCCCGCTATGAACTATGAGCGCTGACACCAGACACTCTTGCCAATCGCTGTTTCCTTGGGCTAAGAAAGCAATTGAGTAGCAAAGCACTAAAGTGGCCCTTTATAAGACCTTAATCATCCCAGTCATACTTTATAGAGCAGAGGCATGGACTCTATCAAAAGCGGATGAGCTTACACTTGGTTGCTTCGAGAGGAAAATTCTTCGAGTAATTTTCGGTCCCGTCTCCATAGACGGTGAATGGAGGAGGAGATACAACGACGAACTGTAACTGTAATTAAGCCAGTGAGAGCCAAGTGAGACTGTGTCGGGAGTAGGTGAGATTAAGGAACTACATATTTTAAAACTTAACAGGAATCAAAGCGGAACACTAGAACTAGGCATTTTATCAGGGTACTGGATCTTGTGATCTTATAAGAAAACATGCTAAAAAAAATCAGACAACACTCGCATTACATATAGATATATTGCAGAATCTGTGGAGCCCTAAAACCCGAAGCGTAATACTATACTGAACTAATGTGAGGGTGAGGAAGTATCGCAAAACCGGACAAAAATAACAATCATTGGAAAAATACTGCTTTGAGCATATGAATCGCCGACACCATTGTCCTACAAATCAACCCTACTTAATGTCAACCAAATCAATTTTTACGAAATCGAAACTTACCAGTTACCACTCATAGAATGAAAAAGAATAATAATTTGAAAAAATTGCTGCAAAAAAGGCGAGAGCACTTCGTGAGCTCTACAACAAAACAGGGGGGAAGAACACAGGCTTCTTCGGAAAAAAAGAAAGAGCATGAAAAGCGCGCGATCGAGGAAAAAGAGAGAATCCGGGAACAATGTTCGGAAGTTTTACCAAAAGGTAAAAAGGACGTGCCGTGGGAACAAAGACCCGAACAGAGACCTTTACAAGGTACAAGAAAATCTGGTAGTAGTCACAGTCGGTGCTGATGATATGGAAAAACCATTTCAGCAGACTGCTAAACGCCGAAGACGACAAAAATTCCGCTGTCAGGCACTACGAACCTTTTTAAGGCAGCGGGAGATGACTTGGTTGAGAGCATACAACTCAATTCGTCTCCAAGATTTGGTCAGAGGGAAGTATCTATGTGCCTGATGATTGGAACCTCAGCATCGTTTGCCCGATCCACAAGAAAGGAGACCCTGACCCTCTAAACTGTGCCAACTATAGAGGCATCAGTCTCCTTAACATCGCTTACAATATCGTGTCTGCCGGACTCTATGAACGACTGAAGTCTTTTGTCAACTAACTGATTGGACCCTAACTGCGAATGCAGTTTTAGGCCCGGTAAATCCACAACCGACCAAATATTTACACTATGGCAGATCCTGTAGAAACCCCAAGAAGTCCAAGTCCAAATCCATTATCTACATAATTTATCGATTTTAAGGTCGCATATGACAGAGCAGCAGTCTAGTTTTGGCATCCCTTCCAAACTTGTCAGATTGTGCAGAATGACGATGGAGAACACTCGCTGCTCCATAAAGGTCGGAAACTATCTCACCGAGACCTTTGATGTCAAAAAAGGATTTTGACAAGGTAATGCGCTGTCATGCGATTTTTTCAACATCAGTCTTGAGAAAATTTTGCGAAACTCGGAAGCCAACACCAGGGGCACAATTTCCCAAAAGTCTGTGCAACTATTTGCATACGCTGACAACATCGATATCATTGGCAGAACATAGCCAGCTGTCACTGGTGCGATTGCAAGTATCAGTACAGAGGCGGCAAAAATGTTTTTGGTGGTGAATGGGGGGAAAACAAAATATATGCTGTCAACAAGAAGGGACACACAACATCGACGAATTGGAAAGAACGTCACAATAGACAACTACTATAACTTTGAGGTAGTTCGGGACTTTGTCTACCTCGGCTCCGAAGAATTACACTTGTCAACCACTGTTACTTTGGCCTAAGAAGGCAATTGATTAGTAAGGCATTGTCGAGAAACAGCAAGGAGACTCTATACAAGATCCTCATCATCCCAGTCCTGCTTTATGCCGCAGAATCATGAACGTTATCAAAGGCGGATGAAGATCTCATCGAACGCTTCGAACGCAAAACTCTTCGAGTGATTTTCGGTCCTGTTTGCGTTGACGGGCTTTGAAGGATGAGATTTAACAGCGAACTCTATGAGCTTTACAGCGACATCGACCTGGAGCCTGTTTCTCCGCTACTACATCAACTACATCATACAAAATCGATTCTATACTACATCAATTAGAATTGTTAGATACATTTTTCTGTTTCACACATTACACTGGAAGTGCTGTACGATGTAGCTGATGTAGTTGATTTGACATTTCATTGAATGTGAGTTTAGTTTTCATTTTAATAGCCAATTGGCAGCTTAATCCTGGGTTTAGCTAAGTGTAGGATTGAACATAAACTTCGCTTAAGTATTTTTCGTTTTCACAGTCCATATTTAAGCTTGATTTAGTAAAACCGCCAAATGAGTGTCATTGTGAACCATTTATCATGAATATACAAACCTGGTGACTGTATGCGAATGTGTGTGCCATCGAAAACTTCGAGTGTGCGTGGAAAAGTCGATGCTGTTGCATGTTCAATGACAGAGAGTATTTCCGCCAATAACGAAGAGATAATTTGACATTTCTCTTGAACAGCATTGCCAAACACAATTATATTGTTGCTTATTTAGGTTTTCTCAGAGTATTTTGGGATAAATATTATATTATTGCACTTGGCAATTATGTATTCTCTGGATTGATACTTAGCGACGGAAGTCGGTGGCTTAACTTAACTACTAAATTGAAGATAAAGGATTGTAAAAACAAATATTTCACACCCAATAAATTGCAACCATTATACCTACATTAATCCTGTTTTATTGGCAATCTATACATCTCAGTGAAGTAAAGTAAAGAAGAATCTTCAGCACGCAATTACAACAAATATATAGAGTATCGAAAGTGTTGAGCAGTGGGTAGTTGTTGTAATTGAGTGTTAAAGGTTCTACTTTACTTTACTCTACTGAGATAGATTGCCAATAAAAAAGGCCTTGTTGAATTCAAAAACTTAAAATTTGCTAATCCAAGGGAAACTGTTTTAGCGAAATTCACTTCCCGTTGAATACTGTAAAATTTTATACAAAATTACGGAAAAGAAAACGCAACTGAATTTGTAAACGTTATAAGTGTAGCTTGTATTTCGAATTAATTATATACTGACAATTGTGTTTATTTATATACAAAAAAGAGTGGAGAGATTTATTGACAAGTGTCAAATCAATAATTTGGGGTTAACTACAATGACATTTTGTATATTTATGTCGCAACTTTACTTTACTTTATTTTACATAAATTATATTTTAATTTCAAACTGAACATTCACCCCCGCCGTGAACTAGTTCGCAATAAATCATCCAAATTCAAATGTTGCAAAGTCCCATCTCTAATGTATGGTCGGTAAGGTAGTCATCTGCGATGTTTCTTTGGTCTGCTTCCAGTTCCACTTCCAGTTGTTGTGTTGACTGTTGAAGTTTGTTCTTTCATTTTGTGTTCTGGTAAAGAAACAATAATTAGTGGAACAGAGACAGACGTACAAACAGATATAACATAAATAACCCTGGTCTGGAGTGAGTAATATTGCCCTAATTTCCATCTCCCTTCCTCTACCCAGAGTACTTCGTTTCTTCGTTTACTATCAACGAGAGTTGTATTGTTGTGAATGGACGGCGTCATCGGCGTGATCGGTTAAGTTTCGTGTTTTTTTAAAATTTGTTATTTCGTGTAGTGATTAACCTTATTAATAGCATATATTGCTTTGGAGATTGTGCTGATATTGTTGGCGTTGAAAATATGTAAACAGGTGAGTTTAAATTGGAATAATCATTAATTTCATTTTGAATTTATGTGAATTAAAGTGCATTTTTTTTTTTGTTTTTTATATGAATGGAAGTTGGGGAATTTCATGGGGTTTGTTGATGTGAGTGTGTGTGTGTGATATGCTGAATGATGATATGTATTATGATACGATAAAGCTGAAAGTGGACTGTAGTGTAAAATGAGTTTTGTGTTGTTTATTATTTGAGTGGGTTGAGGGATATTTTTACTTTTGCGAAAATTTATTTTGTGTAGTGTTGTATGAATATGATGTAGTGTAGTGTTGTGATATAGAATATTATTGAGTGATTTGGAGTTAATATTATTATTTTTATTAGGGTGTTATTATGCATATTTATAGATTATTATTTTTTTTTTTTTTATTTTACTTGTGAGAAATGTGCTTGTGTAGTGTGATAATGTAATATGTGTGTATATGAATGTAAATCGATAGAATATGAATGAAAATTATATTCAAATTTTATGTAGTTAATTAGTTATGTGTATATTGTATACGGGAAGTTTTTTTTGTTTTTTTTTTTTTTTTTTTGTTTTTAAGGTACTATGTTTAGTTAACCGATTCGATTGCGTTGCTAGGTAATAAACATATTTTTGTAATTGGACGTTTGAACTCCCCATTTTGTGTTTTCAATGTGACCACGCGAATAAGTTGGTCTGCACCCGGGTGTAGATGTATGACTCGGGCCATAATCCATTTCGACGGTGGAATTCGCTCGTCTTTTACCAAGACCAAATCTCCTAGCTGCGGTTGTGGCTCAGTTTTAAGCCATTTTGGCCGTTGTTGGAGACGGGATAGATACTCCGTGCTCCACTGCTTCCAAAATGTTTGATAAAGCTGCTGTATCCTTTTCCACCTCTCAATGCAGCAGATGTTTTCGCCGGTGATGTCTGGCTCTGGCACACTTATTGTAGCCTCTCCAATAAGGAAGTGTGCTGGAGTTAATGCTGCGAAGTCATCTGGATTACTCGTGAGTGGACAAAGGGGTCTAGAATTCAGACATGCCTCAATCTGAGTTAGGAGAGTGTATAGCTCTTCAAAGGTCAGGATGGAATTTCCGGCAACGCGTTTGAGGTGATACTTCACCGACTTTACTCCGGCCTCCCATAATCCTCCGAAATGTGGGGAAGCTGGAGGGATGAAATTCCATTTGACCCCATCGTTCAAAACCGTCTCTGCTATCTCCTTGTTGTTAAAGTTGCCCGCTTTTCGTAGGGTCTCCAATTCCTTGGCAGCGCCTACAAAGTTTTTGCCGCAGTCACTGAAGATTTCTTTACAGTTACCGCGTCTGGACGAAAATCTGCGAAAAGCGGCAATGAATGCTTGAGTCGTCATGTCACTGACGAGTTCAAGATGGATTGCCTTCGTGGCCAAGCAAACAAAAATGGCGAAATATGCCTTGAACGTTTTCGTTCCTCGACCTTTCCACGCTTTCACATCAATGGGTCCGGCATAATCAACCCCAGTAAAAGTAAAAGCACGTGAAACTTGCACCCTTGGGGCTGGTAGATTTCCCATCAGCTGGTGAACTGGTTTTGCTCATGCCTAAAGCATATGTTGCAGCTGTGGATATATTTTTTGACACATCTTTTTATGTCGAGAATCCAATACTTTGTTCGGAGATAGGCTATCATCTGCTGAATACCACCATGAAGGGTTCTTTCATGTGCATCCTTTAAAATAAGTTTGGTGAAATGGTGTCCAGGCTTCAGAATGATTGGGTGTTGTTGGCTGTAACCCAAGTTTGCATTTTGAAGCCTACCTCCTACTCTAATTATCGAATCCTCATCGACGAATGGTTGTAAAGATTTTATCCCTTTTAAATTTGGTTTCTTCTCATTATTTTCGAAGAACATGTTTCCTTGAACTGTTCTTACGGCTACCTTTAGACCTGCTTCAATCTCCATCGGCGACAGCGTCAGTATCTCTCGTTGAGATGATACTTTGCGTGCGTTTGAAGCAAATCTGCAGCAATATGCCAGAATCCTGAGTAGTCCTGGTAGCGTTGAATGACGATGGATCAACATATCAACAGCGTTGTCCTCTTTGATGATGCAAAGAGATTTAATTTTTCGGCTTTCCTCCTCAGTGGCCAAAATCGTTGGTTGGTTTGGTATATGGAATTCCCAATCAGTTCTCAGAAACTCTGGGCCATTCCACCAAAGAGTATTGCCATTTAATTCGGACGGTAAAAGCCCCCGTGAAGCCAGATCAGCTGGATTGTGTAGAGTCGGAACGTGTCTCCAGATGCTACAATTTGTTAAACGTTGGATCTCTGCTACACGGTTACCCACAAAAGTTTTCCACTTCGACGGAGCTGACATAATCCACGCCAACGTAATAGCTGCATCAGACCAAGCATAAGTCCTTACGCCGGCAAACCCTAAGGCCTTTGTGACGTAGTCTAAAAGTTGCGCCAGTAAAACCGCCCCACAGAGTTCCAATCTTGGAAGTGTGACAGTTTTTAAGGGAGCCACCCTTGTCTTTGATACTAGGAGATGAACATGAATGTTATTGTCGTTATCTAAAACGCGAAGATAAATTGCCGCACCATATGCCTTCTCCGATGCGTCGCAGAATCCATGGAGTTCGATTTCCTTTTGTTGTCGTTCCAGGTTCACCCAACGTGGTATTCGGATAGTTTCAACCAAACGAAGCTCTTGAGAGAACGCAAGCCAATCCTCCTTTAGAGCGATTGGAATTGGTTCATCCCATGCGAGTCCGTGAAACCATAGCTGTTGCATAAACATCTTCGCCTTGACAATACACGGCGAAATCCAGCCCAATGGATCGAATAGGCGTGCTATAGTTGACAACATAGTCCTTTTCGTTGGCTCCTGTGAAGCATCATAAATGACATTTTGGAACGAGAATACATCGTCAACAGGAAACCATCGCATTCCGAGCGCCTTGATATGATCCGCCGAAGATTCAAACGGCACCGAAAAGTCCAGCTCCCGCTGTTCCAGGGGAATACCTTCCAAAACTTCCTGTGAGTTGCTCGTCCATTTCCGCAAATGAAACCCTGCGGTTGCCAGCAACTGTCGCACCTCATCGCGTTTATGTAAGGCAGCTTCCACTGAATCGGCACCGGAAATTAGATCGTCAACATACATCTCGTCTCGTACGGTCCTAGCTCCCACTGGAAAATGTGACTCTTCATCCAAAGCCACCTGGTTTAGTGTACGAATGGCGAGATAGGGTGCACTGGCTGTACCGAATGTGACCGTATCCAACCGATACAATCTCAAGCGTTCCTGATCACTCTTACGCCAGTATATCAATTGATAATACGCATCTCGTTGACTCATTCTAATCTGACGGTACATTTTTTCCACATCAGCTGTAAAGGTAATTTTGTACATTCGCCACCTTAAAATTATATCAATAATGTTGTTTTGTGTTTTAGGACCTATCAACAATCGATCATTCAAAGAAATCCCGTCCGAACATTTTGCCGCTGCGTCAAAGACAACTCGGAGCTTTGTTGTCGAACTGGCTTTCTTCGTAACAGCGTGATGAGGCAGAAAATAATGAAAAGGGGATCGCAGTACATCATTCTCATCATGAACTTCCGTCATATGACCCAAGGACAGGTATTCTTCTAAACATTTCGAATATTCCCGGTGTAGTGTTGTGTTGTTGGCAAATCTCCTCTCTAGTTGATGAAACCTACGCAAGGCCCCTAATTTAGAGGATCCAAGCGCAGGTTGCCATCCATCCTTAAATGGAAGCGAAACCTCGTATCGCCCATCTGGAAGACGCTTCGTCGTTTCCTTAAAGTGCTCTTCACACCTCCGGTTCTCTTCCGTCTCGTAGTCCTGATATGGAACCTCCTCAATCTCCCAAAACTTACGCAACTGTGTATCGACATCAACAACTTGGTGAAAGCTATGCACCGATATATTTTGGGCCTCAGGTACCTTACCCAATAATATCCACCCCAGCTGCGTGTTCTGTGCGATCGGTGATATTTCATCACCCCTGACTATATCTGGCAATATTATGTCCGGATATATATCGCTACCCAGCAAGAGATCGACTGTAGCTGGTTTGAAAAAGAGAGGATCAGCTAAAATTAATCCGTTCAGGTGTTTCCATTTATTGGGATTCAGTTGTTTGGCCGGGAGAAGCCCAGTCAGGGATCTGTACACATAAGCTCGTGTACCGGTCTCAAAATCAGAGTGTAGAGACCCAAACGAAATATCAGCATACCTATGGCATGCTCCACTGCTGACCTTTCCCAACCCTGACACCTCAATAAATGTACTCCGGGCCTTTAGGTTCAGCATCTGTACTGCAGCTTCAGTGATGAACGTCGCTTCCGAACCTGGGTCGAGCAGTGCTCTTAGGTGGAAATATCGTCCATTCGACGACTTCACTTTCACCAACGCAGTAGCCAAAAGAATATGTGTGTTTGTGTTGTGTTGTGCTAAGTGGTTTCTAACTGCTCCGCTTGAACTCGGTCTCTCTTCGTGACTAGGGTTACTAACAGCCACTTGATACCCGTGAGATTGTACATTAGTACTTTGCGGCGGTGCAAAAGAGTGTTGTATAGAGTGTTTACTAACCGCTCCGCTTGTACTTGGTCGCTCTCCGTGACTAGGATTACTAGCAGCCACTTGATACGCTTGAGCATGTAGGTTAGTACTTTGCGGGGGTACAACAAAGTGTTGCGTAGGGTGAGTTTGTTGCTCAACAGGTTGTACAGATATTGGCAAGTTTGTGGTAGGGCCAGAAGATGTGTGTAAAAGAGAATGGTGCTTCTGCTGACAGAAGTAGCAGCGTGCCTGGTTCGGACACTGTTGCGTAATATGGCTATACGCCAAGCAGTTGCTACAAACACCGATTTTTTGAACCCAATTGTAGCGTTCCACCACGTTCATTTTTACAAACCGGTTGCAGGTGCGAATCGGATGTTGTCCCTTCCCACAAATCTTGCAAGAAAATTGCTCCTTCTGCTTATTTTACTTAACATGAAACGCAGTTTTTGTTGTTGGACCTTTCTGGATAGGGTTTTTTACCTTCGGCTTCTGTTGGTCTATAACCTCTAATGTTCTAAACCTAGTTTCCAGAAAATTCGAAAATTCGTCGAACGATGGCAACTCCTTGCTAGCTCCTAGACGTTCTTCCCACAATTGCTGAGTACATGGAGGTAATTTTTGGAAAATAATATATATAATTACTAAATCCCATTCTTTTACAGGAACTCCCAGGTTGTTTAGGGAATGAATACACTCTGTTGTAGTATCCAGCATCGTTTTCAACCCGAAAGCGTTTTCGTTCTGCATATGCGGCTGATTGAAAAGCACCTTCAAATGGGTATTTACTAGAAAACGCTTATTTTCATACCGCGAACACAGAATGGACCATGCCTTTTCGTAATTTCCTTCATCTATGTCTAAGTGCTGCAACAAACGTTCGGCTTCCCCAGAAAGACCTGACTTCAAATAGTGAAGCTTTTGTATTTCTGTAAGACCAGAATTATTATGAATCATAGATTCGAATTTACTTTTGTATTGCCTCCATTTCTCGTATTGTCCAGAGAAAACTGGAAGCGCCATTTCTGGCAAACGTATACCATGCATGGTTGAAATGCTTTGCACAGCCGTGCTTTTAGAATCAGACTCGGTAAGCTTATCCAAGCAATCCATCAAAGCAGCTCTGTACTCTAAGTAAACTTCCATTATTTGTCCCATAATTTGCTCACATTCCTTAATTCCCTCATCGCTATCCAATAATGCGACCAACTTCTCATTCATAACTTTGGTTTGTCTAAACAAATCTTCTAAGATAGATAGTCGGCCACTCAATATATTTTTGGTCTTTTTGGTTTCGGAGATCGCACTAAAACTCTTGAAATTCATTTGAAGGATGGATAAGGCATTTTTTAAAAGTCTGAGTTCCTTTGTTGCACTCATAATTCAGATGTTATGGCAAATGATGGGCTTATAAGAATATTACTCACTCACCTGGTACTGCAGTAGACAATAAAAATTAATTACACGACGCGGGAACCCGATTGGCACAAAAAACTCACAAGGTAATGTCTTTATATATGTAAATTTGAATTTATTAATTGAATTACTCTTCTCTTTTCAGATGAAAATGATTGAATTGGATAGAATTAAGATTAATGTAAATCTATAATTAAAGTTTATATGTATATCACACTTAAATGTCACTTGTAATGTTCAATATATATGTAATCCGGCTCGAAGGACCAAATGTTGAATTCAAAAACTTAAAATTTGCTAATCCAAGGGAAACTGTTTTAGCGAAATTTTATACAAAATTACGGAAAAGAAAACGCAACTGAATTTGTAAACGTTATAAGTGTAGCTTGTATTTCGAATTAATTATATACTGACAATTGTGTTTATTTATATACAAAAAAGAGTGGAGAGATTTATTGACAAGTGTCAAATCAATAATTTGGGGTTAACTACAATGACATTTTGTATATTTATGTCGCAACTTTACTTTACTTTATTTTACATAAATTATATTTTAATTTCAAACTGAACAGGCCTATTGTCTAAAAAATATAAAAATAAACATACAATATCAATAATTTGCTTTATTAAAACAAAATAAATAACTTAATTTTGTATATTTTCGCTTATATCTATACATATTTTTAATTACAACACGTTTGTACTTTTGCTACATCAAAATATTGATACAAAAATTGCGCAAAAATTACTTCATTCAAAGAATGTGGCATTTCTTATGGTGGAATTTCCAGAAAAATTGGCAGATAAACACAAAAATTGAAAATTATAAAAAAAAATGTTTACCATCAGCATAATAAAAAGCTTACAAATCGCTAGGTGCGATTGGTATCCTTGAGTCAGTCCGGGCAGCGAAGATGGAAGGGTGTCCACGTTCCCGAGGTACGGTTCATGCTAGTGCGCGCTGGCCAGCTCGTCGGATGGGGGGTTCTTGCAAGAAGGACGGATTACTTTCCCCTACACGGTAAAGTAATCTATCGTTACCAGCTTCCATGTCTACTATGTAACACTTTTTAATAGTAGCCTCTTAACTGATCATCCTATACTACTTATATTTATCCGAAATCTCCGGCTTACCTTGGCGCTCCACCCATCACATCCACTAAATTGGTGCGTTTATCTTGCCTGCATATTCTTCTTCATAGTGAACTCTATTGGAATACAACACTTCCTACCTGAAACTCGAATATCATAACGACGATATTGACAAATCACTTTTACCCTCGTTGGAAGTTCAGAGAATAAAGCAGCATTCCGTGAAAACAATCCTTCACAGTTTATTAAAATTAATAAATTGGATCAGTTAATCAGTTATTCGATTTCATTTGATAATAATATTAAAGCCTAAATTTGTGTCGGTTTATACGCAATATTCAGTTATTGAAAAGAACAAACAAACTTTAAATTAACTATATTAAGTTCACCAATAAAACAAATTTAAATAATCAATAAGGTATCCCTGTGAATAAAATCGGACTGAACAATCCAAAAATAAGAAAATTTAAAATTTAAAAGAACTATTATTATATATGCATTACAAAACCAAAGTTATTAGGCAAAACAAAGTAAACAATAAAATATTAAAATTTAAGATTTCCTAATAACGCAGGCGTATACGTACTATTTCTTGGACCTTTATTAACCCACAGGAATCTATCTAGGTATATATATAAAAATTGAGCCCTAATATGTTTGTCGTCGATTCACGCCTTAACGCATTTACCGATTTTAACCAAACTTTCACACATTTTTGGCATTGGTCCATATACGATTCCTGTGAATTTTGGTCAAAATTGGACAAAGGGGAGTGGCACCGCCCATACAAAAAAAACATTTAAAATCGTATATCTAGAAAATCACCAAATCGATTGAGCTCAAACGTACAGAAGATCTTAGTTATTGTCCCTGGAGTGGGCCTGTGAGATTTGGTCAAAATTGGACAAAGGGGCGTGGCACTGCCCATACAAAAAAAACATTCAAAAACGTATATCTCGAAAACCACCAAACCGATTGAGCTCAAACTTACAGATGATCTTAGTTATTCGGCCTGGAGTGGGCCTGTGAAGTTTGGTCAAAATTGGACAAAGGGGCGTGGCACCGCCCATACAAAAAAACATTCAAAAACGTAAATCTCGAAAACCACCAAATCGATTGAGCTCAAACTTACAGATGATCTTAGTTATTGTCCCTGGAGTGGGCCTGTGAAGTTTGGTCAAAATTGGACAAAGGGGCGTGGCACTGCCCATACAAAAAAAACATTCAAAAACGTATATCTCGAAAACCACCAAACCGATTGAGCTCAAACTTACAGATGATCTTAGTTATTGGGCCTGGAGTGGGCCTGTGAAGTTTGATCAGAATTGAACAAAGGGGAGTGGCACCGCCCATACAAAAAAAAAAACATCTATATCTAGAAAACCACCAAATCGATTGAGCTCAAACGTACAGAAGATCTTAGTTATTGTCCCTGGAGTGGGCCTCTGAAGTTTGGTCAAAATTGGGCAAAGGGGCGTGGCACCGCAAATAAAAAAAACATTCAAAATCGTATAACTCGAAAACCACCAAATCGATTGAGCTCAAACTTACAGATGATCTTAGTTATTCGGCCTGGAGTGGGCCTGTGAGATTTGGTCAAAATTGGACAAAGGGGCGTGGCACTGCCCATACAAAAAAAACATTCAAAAACGTATATCTCGAAAACCACCAAACCGATTGAGCTCAAACTTACAGATGATCTTAGTTATTGGGCCTGGAGTGGGCCTGTGAAGTTTGATCAGAATTGAACAAAGGGGAGTGGCACCGCCCATACAAAAAAAAAAAACATCTATATCTAGAAAACCACCAAATCGATTGAGCTCAAACGTACAGAAGATCTTAGTTATTGTCCCTGGAGTGGGCCTCTGAAGTTTGGTCAAAATTGGGCAAAGGGGCGTGGCACCGCAAATAAAAAAAACATTCAAAATCGTATAACTCGAAAACCACCAAATCGATTGAGCTCAAACTTACAGATGATCTTAGTTATTCGGCCTGGAGTGGGCCTGTGAAGTTTGGTCAAAATTGGACAAAGGGGAGTGGCACCGCCCATACAAAAAAAACATTCAAAAACGTATATCTCGAAAACCACCAAACCGATTGAGCTCAAACTTACAGATGATCTTAGTTATTGGGCCTGGAGTGGGCCTGTGAAGTTTGATCAGAATTGAACAAAGGGGAGTGGCACCGCCCATACAAAAAAAAAACATCTATATCTAGAAAACCACCAAATCGATTGAGCTCAAACGTACAGAAGATCTTAGTTATTGTCCCTGGAGTGGGCCTCTGAAGTTTGGTCAAAATTGGGCAAAGGGGCGTGGCACCGCAAATAAAAAAAACATTCAAAATCGTATAACTCGAAAACCACCAAATCGATTGAGCTCAAACTTACAGATGATCTTAGTTATTCGGCCTGGAGTGGGCCTGTGAAGTTTGGTCAAAATTGGACAAAGGGGAGTGGCACCGCCCATACAAAAAAAACATTTAAAATCGTATATCTAGAAAATCACCAAATCGATTGAGCTCAAACGTACAGAAGATCTTAGTTATTGTCCCTGGAGTGGGCCTGTGAGATTTGGTCAAAATTGGGCAAAGGGGCGTGGCACTGCCCATACAAAAAAAACATTCAAAAACGTATATCTCGAAAACCACCAAACCGATTGAGCTCAAACTTACAGATGATCTTAGTTATTCGGCCTGGAGTGGGCCTGTGAAGTTTGGTCAAAATTGGACAAAGGGGCGTGGCACCGCCCATACAAAAAAACATTCAAAAACGTAAATCTCGAAAACCACCAAATCGATTGAGCTCAAACTTACAGATGATCTTAGTTATTGTCCCTGGAGTGGGCCTGTGAAGTTTGGTCAAAATTGGACAAAGGGGCGTGGCACTGCCCATACAAAAAAAACATTCAAAAACGTATATCTCGAAAACCACCAAACCGATTGAGCTCAAACTTACAGATGATCTTAGTTATTGGGCCTGGAGTGGGCCTGTGAAGTTTGATCAGAGTTGAACAAAGGGGAGTGGCACCGCCCATACAAAAAAAAAACATCTATATCTAGAAAACCACCAAATCGATTGAGCTCAAACGTACAGAAGATCTTAGTTATTGTCCCTGGAGTGGGCCTCTGAAGTTTGGTCAAAATTGGGCAAAGGGGCGTGGCACCGCAAATAAAAAAAACATTCAAATCGTATAACTCGAAAACCACCAAATCGATTGAGCTCAAACTTACAGATGATCTTAGTTATTCGGCCTGGAGTGGGCCTGTGAAGTTTGGTCAGAATTGAACAAAGGGGAGTGGCACCGCCCATACAAAAAAAAAAACATTCAAAAACATTCAGCGGTTGCAAGAATTATTCCTTTTTTGAATCATAACTCAATTTTAATATGCAGTTGCACCCTTTATCTGTCATTAAGCGCTGCCAGACGGACATATTTGAAATCTTGGACATCAGAGCAACGTATTTATGTAAAATTCATCCGGTTGCCTTTCACGTCCAAAATTTACTGCGGGCTCTTATACTATTAGCTTTCGTTAGGGTACAACGCAATCAGAGATACCTACAATAGAGAGTGAAATTAATTTATATAACTAATCTTGTGCTGCGGTCTAGAGAGCCTTTGATGATCGGTATGATGCTGGAGCGCTTCGAGTTGGTGGTTTGCTGACACGGTCTTAATGTACGATTAGACGATTGTACGATTTTTCTGGCTACTTACGATTAAATTTTGCACGCCAAATGCGGAGAACTATTTCAGACCCGCTGGTGTTAATGTGTCATTACAAATGTTGCAAACCACACAGCTAAGGTACTAATGAGTTATGCAATATGAATATCTCTTTTTGACTGTGTAAGAGACGATGCTCTTCTGTTTGCACTTACAGAGGATGTTGTTTTCGGTCGTAGTTTATGTAATCCCTTGCACTAATCGTACTAGTTCCCTTACTCTGCAAGAGCCGATGCCCTTCCTCTTACGCTTATGAACGTTGGGGTTTCTGACGTTGATTGACCCCCAAATATTACGTTGTGATGGACCCTAGTGCTCGGTACAGGGATTCCCCAAGTGGCTTCGGAATTGGGTATCGTACAAGATGTTTTATGTAAAGTGTGTATTTGCAGTGTTTTCAGGAATTCCGCTGCGCTGTGGCGTAAGGGACAGTTCACCGTCGATGTAATCGCGGCAAAGAGCAAATGATTAGACTATCGTAGACGAATGAGGATCAAGGCCACCCTTAGTTAACACTTCCGAATTGCCAATTTACGTGCACACTAAAGTTTTTGGGGCAAAACAAACTATGTATAGCGTAGGTTCGACTAAAATTGACGAGTATGTTGCAAGTGGCTATTTCCTTTTGTTTGTTTCTTTTTTTTTTTATTTATTTCACGTGGATTATGGATCAACCAAATTTCGCGAGCTATCTCCATTGCGGTTTCATTTCGGACTGAGACAACGTCGAAAAATAATGATCCAGATTTGTGTTTTTTGTTTTTATTGTATCTATTACCGCGAATATTTACAATATTTGTGTAGGTACCATATTTAATACAATAGATACAAATATGTAATATGTAAATATGTAATGTGCTTATTGCTTATTAAACCTAGATATGTATATATGTGCATATTACCTATATGTTTTTTATGTATGTATTTAATTTATGGTTACTGCACGGTAAAAAAGGGCTGCATGAATGAATCCCTTGTATTTTTTTGTTATTTAAATCGTCTGTCATTGACTTCGAATTCGAATTAACATACATAATAGTATTGTATTATTAAAATAATATTATCTGCACATATATGCTTATGTAATATACGTTTGTAGTTATAAAATGTATAATTACTCAAATTTATTACAGGCCATTTCTGTAATTTCGTAAACTCTTAAAATTATATTATCAGCACTACATTATGTAGGTACATTTTAAATATATTATACTTAACAACCGAATTGAAAAATTGACAACCTCTATAATACAAATTTAAGCTAACATTTTTTTTGTATTTTTTTTTATTAATGTATGGTTACTAGATATACATATATTTTATTTATAAAATGATTAGTATAGGTTCTTAAGTTAGTACATTAAAACAAAGTGATTAAACATTTGCAGCCAAAGTGTGCTGAAATTTAGGTATCTAATTTATGCATTTGTATTATTTATTTATCGCTATAAAAATGTAGTCCAATACACTATATTTAAAATAAAAAAAGAAAAAGGAAAAAAAAATCTAGAAAATTTGTCTATATAAATTGCTGTTGCGTGTCCGTGACATGAAGTATCATACTGGGGTTCAATTATCGATTCCCGGTGTATCTTATTCTGTAAATATATAAGTCTTTATAAATTTCAGATTTGTGTATATTAGAAGATGTGCTTTTAG
Organism: Cheilosia soror; assembly: GCA_949372485.1. Classification (NCBI taxonomy): domain Eukaryota; kingdom Metazoa; phylum Arthropoda; class Insecta; order Diptera; family Syrphidae; genus Cheilosia; species Cheilosia soror. The sequence continues at coordinate 36,725,602 of OX443562.1, forward strand.
CGGATAACTAAAATACCTACTCTTATTGTATGTATGTATGTATGTATGTATGTAATGTATGTAATAGAGACATTAGCACAGGCCTCGGCCCTCATTGAAGCTAAGCTCTGGGCCTCCGGGTATCGTAGAATAGCGCCAATACAAATGGACAAACTAAACCCGTAAATAATCTGATTGAATAATTACAGAGACGTAAATATTCAAGGTTCTTACATGTAACCATATTTATCAGGAACATAGGATGTGGAGGTCCCATTTGTTGCAAATCTTGAAATTACTTCGATCGAGTTCTAAATGTCTTCCGTAAAGTTTCTTCATCAGCTAGTTATGACTTCAGCGAGTTAAGGGAGCATATTTTTGAATGATTCCATAATTTGGGAACTTCTTGAATCTTGAGGCTGAGTTTCATGTCTTTCTTGAAGAAGTGTTCTTCCTCATTATTCTTGTAGATTATTTCAACTACCGGAGCGAAGTCTCCAATTGTCAATAATAACAACCAACAAATTTAAAAATTTACATTTTCAAAAAAAAAACAATAGAAAATTAAATTTTTATGTCTTATTTATTTGACATGAAAAACCCGGCAAAAAGATGAAACTCCGATGCCGAAACCGAACGAATTCTCTAAAATACCTACTCTTATTACAAAATAAATACTCTGATGATGGTCATCACTTTATCGTTTTATAATTTCCGCTTCGGAAATGTAAGAAATTTACCCAAAATTCGGAAAGTCACAAAATAACGATTTTTCAAAGTTTTTTAACTGGTATATATCATTCCATTTCATTTTTATCATAAATATAAAAAAATAATCTTGCAGAATTATATTAATTTTTTCCTTCTCCAAAATTGAAAATAAAGCTAGTATTAGACAATATGTTGAATTAGCATACGTATGCTGAAAATTGTGTTCTAAACTAGAAAAAAAAAGTTGGTTAACCGCTTTTCTTGAAAACCGAGTTTTTTAGTAGGATGCATATTTGCAACGCCATGCATTGACGGTATATAATTTATGATATTATAAATATGGGAGGTGCCACACCCCTTTGTCCAGAAACACTTGCAGGCTAATACGGAAGATTGCCTGAAAATTTGAACTTAGTCGGTTTTGAGGTTTTTGAGATAGGTGTACCCGCTCGTTTGCTCGTGCCAATGAATAGCATTGCTTAGGTAGATATAGCTACATATTTTTTATTGTCTATCGGTAAAATGCTTAAGCAATTGTGAATTTTTTCTTTTGTATAGGAGATGCCACGCCCCTTTGTCAAACTTTGACGAAACTTTACAAAAACACTCGCAGGCCAATACAAAAGATTGGCTGAAAATTTAAACTTAGTGACTTTGGAGGTTTTTGAGAATAAGATGGACAATGGTTTTTTTGTATGGGAATCCAACGAGTTTTCAATGAACCAAAATCATACTCTAAATGCATGGTGTTGCAGATATGCATCACAGACAAAATATCGCAAAAATATCTGTTACGTACAATATTTGCAACTTTTTTTTTGCATAGATATCAAAATGAACATATAACAAACTATAAAAAAAAATACTTACATGCATTAAAACACATAGTAATTTATGTTTATACTAAATTCAACACACATGTTTTAGCCACTATAAGAGGACATAGTATTTTGCCTTTAAGTCCCATTTTATTACATTATACATATACGCTTACAAATATATTTTTAAGGACAAGATATCATCATGGAATAAATTGGAAATAAAAAAGTTACTAAATCCAAGAGATATATGCACTCACCCTATTAAGAGAGGTTTTTTTAAGAGTATGATGCAGATATGCTACGGTATGCATTGAAGGGTTAAAGCGAAAAAAACCTGTTATTTCAAAAATTGTATATAATATAAACCCTCAGCAAATAAAGCTTTGATATTAATATTGTTAAATCCCTTAGGGGAAACTCTTGTCGTTTTACTTGAGAATTTTCTTTGTCTAATCGCTTTCGCAAATCTGCTATCGGGTAACCGTGAAAGATTGGAAAATTACATCGTCGTCGTCGTCTCAAATTAAACTCTAGTTTCAAGTAGCCACGTTTGCCAATCTTTCAAACGACTCATCAACCCAGGATCTATCCACTCTTATTAAAGATCAAATAGAGATCCCGCGGTTGGCGATCGAAAAAATATTCGGTCGTACAAACACAATAGGAATGTTAAATGATTGCCTATGACCTTTGTTACAAAAGCATTTTATAAAAGCACACCTACAATATTTTTGATATACAACCTTAATATCATCGATGTTGTGAATACTTTCATCTGAATAGCCTTTCATTGCTTTTGTAGCAACAGGGCCCATGTAGTTGTTGACGACAGCAAACTCCATAAGTGAAAGAAAAACGAATACGGAGCACGATGACATCCAAACATCTATAGCCTTAACATAAGACACAGGTGGTAATGACTGTTGTGATTGTGTATTCTGCGTTGCTAACGTAAGTAAAGATGTTACGCCTAAAGTAACACGAGCTGGAATCGCTTCAGGCTTTATCCAGAAGGAAATCCATGACATTACCACTATCAGTGCTGAAGGGATGTACGTGTGAAATAAGTGGTATCCTAGTCTGCGGCGTAAATTGAAGACAATGGCTAAGCAAGTGAAATTGCCTAAAAAAAAATATTAAATATTTAATATCTTTTAAACTTTGTAATTATATAAGTAATATTTGTATTATAATAGCTAAACACTTTAAGCATAGATACTGTTCAAATACAATGGATAACTATTAAATTATTAATGAAAGCGGTTAAAAGAAGACAGTTACCGGTCCTATATGAACAGAATTCGTCAGCTAAGATGATTATCTATATTATGTACATACGAGAAAATTGGTAAATTTTAAAGGCAAATTGCAAAATTCATAATTTTCATAAATTTTCTACTTGACATTTTTTTTTAAATTTTGATCGTACTGAGAGACACAATAAGTTCGGAGGGAAATGGCAACATCATTGGTCGTTTGAAAATTCTTCCATCCACATACATATGGAGGAAGTCCACGGTATATGAATGAATATGGCCAAGACGCAACGACCTGCGTGAGGAATTACGGGCGCCCAGAACTCCAAACTTATTCATAGATTTCAAAACAAATCTTGAAATAAAATAATTATTTAAGGGTTAGCTAGTACCTTATACAGAGACTGCTATTTATAAACCAATTTTCTCAGCACACATATGTATTTGGCAATCGATAATTTATTTTGGACTTTATTTCATTTTCAAAAGAGCAATAAAGTCTAAATCGAAGTGGAAATAAAATTCAAACATCATATATATGAGGATATATTGAAAAAACGGTGAAGTTCCGAACTTTACATATTACATACTAAAACCCTCGCACCCACTCCAAATCCTACAGTGACCCCAAGCTGGGGGGGTTGCAGGAGGACAGCTCCCGCAACCCCCCTGCTCGTCTTTTTCTTTTAAATAGCTATGAGTGAAAAAATATCCAAGGACCTTATTTCACTTTCAAAAATTAAATTAAGTCCAAAACTAGTTTTGGATTTTATTGCAATTTCAAAAGTGCAATAAAGTCAAAAAAAAAGTCCAAAATTACCTTAAGGACCTTTTTGCATAAGACTTTATTTCATGGCACCGACGCGACAAACCTACTGCGGCCATACCCCAGACTATTCCTAAATCGGACATCAAAAACATGAACACTAATGCTAATATTTTCTTTAAATGTGATAACTGCATAAACAGCCCCATCTTGGTTTGCATTAAGAAAATGACTGATCTATCTTACTTCTTGCAAAATAATATCAGTGACATAAATAAGATCTGTTCATCTGTGTTTATCTAAACAAAAAGCTGTGCCTTCTATTGTGATGACCTTGAATAGAAGCCGCGACATTCGTGACACCACTCGCGTTCAAAGAAAATCAAGGTTTATTGAACCCGCAAAAAAAAAATGTGCACGACTGGGTCGCACGTAACTTTCTCGTTTATTGCGAATCTCGCAGAATCTCAGAGTCATTTCAATACATACTACATAATCGTTAGATCGGTTTTTTGTAAAATTATGCTGACAAATGTTACAATTTGGATTCGAAAAACACTGTTATTAAACTGTTTAGCTGAAAACTGAGTACGATATAGGACGATATATACGATTTAGGATATAAACATTACCTAGCAGTTACATTTTTAACCAAATCGAAAATTGCGTTTTCGAGATATGAGCAGTTTTTTTTAAAATACTATTATTAGGGATTTGGGTGGATATCAAAGGACGCAGTCTTTTTACGGAAAAACTGAGTTTGCTATCAAGTTAAGAATGACAATAGTATCTACCTTAAAAATATTTTTTTTTAAAAATCGCTTTTACCGTTTTCGAGAAAAAGCCAATTTTCAAAACTGCCGTTGCTGGACTTTTTAGCGAAAAACTGTGTATGCAGTCATATTAAGCATGCCTACATTAACTCAACGATCAATTTTGGTTGAAATCGTTAGAGCAGTTTTCGAAAAAATCTAAATTTAGGCATATTTCGTCATATTTCGTAAAATTTTTATATGGGAGGTACCGTTAATATTAGGGCTAGCATAAAAAAAAACGTCCCTAGCGGAAAGCCCACAAACTCTAAATACGAAGTTTGAAGCAAATCCGCCCAAGCGTTGAGATTCCCCAGGGGTGGGACAGACAGACATACGGACGGACAGAATTGCGAGACCCACTTTTCTGAGTTCCCCTATAATTGTAATATCAGAATTGATCAAAATCTCGAGTTCGAAATTTTGATTTTTTTGCTCTTCGGGAAGTGGTAAATTCTGTGGTGGACCTAGCTTACCGGTAAAGCTGGATCCACCACATCGCTTTTCGAAAAAAAGATGAGGCATATACCGCTGATTTAATGGCTCTGGGAAAATGCAAACATTTTTCCGATCGGACAAGCCGTTCCGCCAGAATTAACCGTTATAGTTTCAAAACCCCAGTTCGCTACCGAACTCTTTTGTTTTTTTTTGGAAAAATTTAAAAAAAACGATTACACCTTTCGAATTTTTCTGCTTTGAATATTGCAAAATAATTGTCTATGCCTAGGCCACTTAGCACTTAATCAAATAATTTGTCGCTCTTCGATAAGTGTGTCAAAGAGTCAAAATACCATTTAGTACCAAAAAGGGCACTTTTGACATTTTTTATGCAAATTTACAGAAAAATCCATAAAAATCATATACCCAGATCGAATTTGTCGATTCCAAAAATCACAAAAGAACCGTCTATTCATTGGCTATTATCCCCCATCTTGAAATAATTTTTCGCTCTTCGATAAGTTTGTTAAAATTGAAAATTTCGTCATAGTATCATAAATGGTACTATGCACATTTTATATGGAAATTTACCAAAAAACCCCAAAAAGTCATATACCCAGATCGAATTTGTCCATTCCAAATATAGCAAAACAACCGTCTATTCATTGGCTATTATCCCCCATAAATTTCCATATAAAATGTGCATAGTACCATTTATGATACTATGACGAACTTTTTTATTTTAACAAACTTATCGAAGAGCGACAAATTATTTGAAGATGGGGGATAATAACCAATGAATAGACGGTTGTTTTGCTATATTTGGAATGGACAAACTCGATCTGGGTATATGATTTTTTTTGGGTTTTTCTGTAAATTTTCATAAAAAATGTCAAAAGTGCCCTTTTTGGTACTAAATGGTATTTTGACTCTTTGACACATTTATCGAAGAGCGACAAATTATTTGATTAATTGCTAAGTGGCCTAGGCATAGACAATTATTTTGCAATATTCAAAGCAGAAAAATTCGAAAGGGGTAATCGTTTTTTTAATTTTTCCAAAAAAAAACAAAAGAGTTCGGTAGCGAGCTGGGGTTTTAAGACTTTAACTGTTAATTCCGGCGGAACGGCTTGTCCGATCGGAAAATTTTTTGCATTTTCCCAGAGCAATTAAATCAGCGGTATATGCCTCATCTTTTTTTTTTCGAAAAGGCGATGTGGTGGATCCAGCTTTACCGGTAAGCTAGGTCCACCACAGAATTTACCACTTCCCGAAGAGCAAAAAAATCAAAATTACCGCAATTAAATAGCAACTAAATCCCATATACTTTGTTTGGCGAAACTCGAATGTGGTGAATACAGCTTTACCCACGTCAATATTACAGGCCTTATGATGGGGGAGCTTTTTTTTTAACAATGGTGCCTGTAGATACTCTCACGGCACTCAAACACAAGAATTGCCACTGAAATAAAAACCAAACCACTGACTTACCAAGGAATTATTATTGTAATTTTCATAAAATTCGCATTAAACGAGAACTCACTATAACCAGTCTGCCACTGGCGGGGGCAGAATGAGCATGATCCATAATATGATCGTTTTGTGTTCGAATCAACGAAAGTGTTACCATGTATACAATGAAAGCATATCTTAAAGAGTTTTTCTATGGATTTTGTCAAAGAACTGGGAGCAAATTATTAACTAACTCAAAAAAAAAAAAAAAAAAAAAAGCAAACGCCAAATATTTACGTGTTAACTTTTCGCCAGCATCTCCTCAAAGTTAAAATCAGATGGGTGGAACCTAATCTTCACTGATGTATCACAGACTACAGAAATTACATCATTTGCTGTCTTATTTGAAAATTGATCCATTATCTACATTCGTAATCTACCTGAATTCGCATTAATATTTACCGCAGAAGCTTTTGCTGTCCTTCAAGCCACAAACATAATGAAGGAATCGCTGAGGAAAACATATCGTATGCTCCATAGCATATCTGTCCTTAAGAGGCCTCTACCCAGAAATCGTGCAAAAGTGCGAGGAATGGAATTTCGTATGCATCCTAGAGAAGTTAATATTAATACTGAAGCGATTGAAATGATATAGGTAGGTACCTACTTCATGCATTTGAAAGAACAGAATCTCTCCTTTCAAACCAAAGAAGCTTGTTTGTAAGCGACATCTCCTTTTCCTTTTATTAAAAGAATTCCCAGCAGTGTTTGCGAAAATGAGCATAAAACCGATTTTCTCTTGGACAACGAATGATAGATATGCATTATGACAGAGTTCGAAACAGTATGAGATAACTATAACTAGTCCATCTAAAAGGTAATGTGCAAAACACCAATCAAGCAGAAATAAATCTTAAAATTCTATCATGGTTTTAAAAATACCTACACGTGTTTGAAAACACACAAAAAAATTAAATAATGAATTACGTTTTTCCTTTAGATATTGATATAAGTTTGATGCAAATTTTATGCAAAACAACAAAGTAGCTCTCATACCAGCTCTCGGATAAAAAAATCATAACATGGATTTTGTTACAAAATACTGAGTTAAGATTTTATACATATATTAAAACAAAATACATTCTCAAAAAAAGTTACAATTTTTATTTATTTAGATGGCGATAGTTCTGTCGTCTGATATGAATAGCCAATCAGAATGATACCCAATCAGGGATAAATGTGAAGTTTATTGTCAAAATGTCAACTGTATTGAGAGGTGTGTTATAAATGAGACAGTTTGGCGTGAAGTCTAAACGAGCGGCTCAAGCCAAAAAAAAAACGGAATATAAGCATTCGTTTTAGTGGATATTTCTCCAATCATTTATGAATCAATTTATTCAATTTATATACTTTTTTTTATCTACTTTATTCAAAAAGAATCAATTTTTTTTATTAATCTAAGTTTGTGCTAAATTTAGAGAACTGTATTGACATTAGCTGACTGCGGGGCTCTGTCTGAAAGCATACTATGGTGCCATGAAATAAAGTCTTATGCAATAAAGTCCAAAACGATTTTTGGACTTTATTTCATATTCAAAAGTGTAATGAAGTCCAAATCGAAGTGGAAATAAAATCCACAATGCATAAACAGTAGAATATGTATGGGGGGCATGCTGCCCCCCTGCAACCCCCTTCTCGGCTTTCTTTTAAATATCTGAGTGCAATAATGTCCTATGGCTTTATTGCACTTTCAAAAATGAAATAAAGTCCAAAACTCGTTCTGTGCAATAAAGTCCAAAATTACGTTTTGGACCTTTTTGCATAAGACTTTATTTCATGGCACCGCATACTATTGCCCTCATATTTTTTGTCTTTTGCGATGTCACAAAACTGTGGTTCGCCTTTATGACGGGTAGACATGCCCACACGCCTTCGCACGCAGATAAGTTGTTATCAGTTGTCGATGCAAAAAAATTACGCCAATGTGTGCGATGTTGATGCTACCGTTAATGCCTTCTTGTGTTCCAAAGGCCACAAATGTTTTTCGATGTCCGATTTACCAGCTAAATATTTTTTAATTCCCAGTTTAACAAGCAATTTCTACGTTTTGGTACCATTTTACTGAATCGAATTAAACCGTTGAAAATTGGACGAGAACAAAACGATGACAAAATGCAAAGATTTTCGTTTGACAATCATATTTCACAGCTTTATTTGACATATTGCTTGTGCTAAAAGAGCGCGTTAAACATACACCCGAGTGTTAATTTGTGAAAGAGTTTAGGTTTTCTTTTGTCCAATGAAATCTACATTGACTGAAATAAAAGATAAGTTCGTGGAAAGTACACGGTCTCCGCCAGCGCAGGCGATATATAGCTTGCTGTGCAATTGGTTTAATTAGCAGAGCCCAAACTGAATGAAAGCTTTAAAGTGATGCTAACAAAAACTGTCTGCCAATTAGGTACATATTTCCAAAAATTTAAGACTCCCCATTAAAAATATGTACCTTTCCCAACGAAGTGTTTTTTTCTTTCCACCAACCTCTTGTAGCTTTTAACCCTTGAAAATAATCTTATGTCGATTTTCTTTGGGCAAAAAAAAGCACTTTTTTTAAGATGCAGAGCAGTTTTTCTTCTCTAGAAATCAGCTGTCTGTCAAAATCAATTTTCTTTGGGCAAAAAAAAGCACTTTTTTTAAGATTCAGATCACTTTTGCGAATCTCGATTCGAGAGAGAGATTCGCACATACTTTCACCAATACCAAAACAAGTGACTCTTGTCAAACTTTGAGGTTAGTTATTGTTAGGGGAGACTGGGGCACATTTGAACGTGAGACACATTTGCACATTGCTAATAAAACAACATTTTAAAACTATTTCAAAGTACATACTTATAAACCAAAATTTAAACTTGGTAAAACCGTGTTCTTTAGTCGTCAATGACTTTCGGATGTCTTTGCAGTCGTGTCGCCTGGAAGTAGACGCATGAGGAGGTTTTATGCTTAAATTGCATATTTTAATTATTCTTATTTGTAAGAGTGTACACATTTTATAGTGAGCTTTTCTTTTTGTGTAAAATATATTTTTAAGGCACAACTGCATTTGAAAACGTATAAAGGTACGTTTTTTGACAAATATGAAAAATATAAATATTTGCGCACATTCTTCTGTCGCTTGACTTATTGGTGTAGGTTTGAACAAAATAGTCGGGGCACATTTGAACAAGGGGTAAGTGGCATTGAACTAAAAGCTAAGGTACCACCACCAATTAACGCTCCGGGAACATCGAGGACAGCTGCGGTGATAATTTTTGTCCTAATTTTTTTAAAATTTATGTTCGGTTAATAAAATAACTCATATTTGTTTTAGAAAGTTTCTTCAGTCTGTAAAATACCTATTTCAGTAATTTCAATATTTCAGTTTGCTTTTGCTAAGTCGTTTTTGTTTTCTTTATTAAAAAAATAAAGTTAATTTATTTTATTAAAAAAATACAAAGCATGTAGTAACTTATTAGCTGCTAATAGCAATTACAATTACTGCCGTTCAAAAGTGCCCCCCGTATGGGGAAGGGGGGTTCCTTTGAACATAAAGATCTACTTCGTTTTTAAATAGAAATAAATTATACGCCCTTACTAAATTTACGTAGTTATTTGTCCAAATCAAAGTTTATTTGCATTTCTTAAAGTGAGTTTAATAATTTAAACAAATAGGATTTTATGAGACCTCAAAGCAAAAAGGGTTCAAATGTGCCCCAGTCTCCCCTACCTATTGTGGATTAAATTTGAAAATATGAAAATGGATATTAATGTAGACGAATGGATCGTCGTATGGGGTTGTTTTCATGGGGAAGGACGAAGTTCTAGTTCAAAACAAAACAAGTAAGTAGTTATTGTACAAGTACAAGTAAAACACTAACAATTAACAATTCAATTTTATAAACACAAATTGGAATTTGAAAACAGCTGACAGTCAAATCACACACCAACACAAATGCAAAAAAAATTGATCTCATTTCATGTTCGATTGGGGCAGGAAAAATCTGAGATTGAGAGCAAAACGGTAAAAGCCCAAAGAAAATCGACATTACTTAACTTATAGACTGTCAAATAACACACAAACACAAATGCTAATGCAAAATGTGAAAGGAGTGTTCAATTCGGGCTCAGTTGGAAAGGAATTGTGGGTTACGCTAAAGGGAATACATATTATTGAATGCTGGTACTGCCTACGTATAACTTTGCTTTCAACCTAACCCACCACTTACTGCGCGCTGTTTCGTCACTTTTTCCACCAACCCAAACCAAACCATATTTGCTTTACACCTGCTTTTCAAGATACATATATGCTACAACTTTTAGCAATGAAATATACAGAATTTCTAAAAATCTAAGTACATTCATCCAAACCCATTTCATTTTTACACGCCTCTCAATACAGTTGACAATTACACATTAATCCCTGCTTGGGTGTCATAGTCATGTCATTCTGATTGACTATGATATCATACAGTGTATTTTTTTTAAATGTATAAAATATAAACTTAACCTACTTGTATTTGTAGGTTAAATAAATCAATTTGTTTTTGTATCCGATAGCTGATATGATGCTTCATGCTTTGCTGTGTTGAGTAAAAATTGCATCATATATACCCGCCGGAAAATTGCAGGTAGTTCATTATTTCCAAAAATTGTTTGTTTTCAAATACTTGTATTTTTAAATCCAGAATGCAATTTTAAGATTATTTTCTTCTTAATTGGTTTTTTGCATATCTATTACCTTTTAGATCGGCTAGTTATTATCTTAGGCTGTTTCGAACTCTGTCATATCATTCCTCGGCCAACAGAAAATCGGTTTTATGCAAATTTTCCAAAACACAGCTGGGAATTCTTTCAATAAAAGAAAAACGAGATGTCGCTTACAAACTAGTTATTATTGGTTTCAAAGGACAGATTCTGTTCTTTCAAAGGCATCCAATAACATTTTAATCGCTCCAGTAATAACTTCTTTCTCTAGGATGCTTTTTCGCACTTTTGCTCTATTTCTGGGTAGAGACCTCTTAACCCGCACATAAATGAAAATGATTCCTGCCTTTTCCAATAAAAAAAAATGAATTCCAATGCCTGACAGGCTTGCCAGATTCTTAAAAGCCTATACCGCAATTTTTTTTTTACTTTTCGCAAAAAACCGCAAAATTACAAAAAAATTAATCGCAAAAACCGCAAAATGCTTCGAAGGAAACGACAAAAAAAGTACTATCTGTTAATTAAGTTTTTTATTTTTATTTTGGTTAGGTTAGGTTAAGCTGTCAGCAAAAAGCAGTATACCTAATCCTTAGGCCCTTATTATGTTCCTTGTGGTGTCACATATGAATTTAGGAACTCGTTTTACCTTATATTCGTTTGAACTTGAAATTGAAGCGTAAGAGACTTCGAATCGAATGGCTGTGTTTATTGGAATTGGATTAAGTTTACGTTTTTGAGAGAGTCCGTTAAGTACAGATAAAGTTGAGAATTGTCTCCTTTTCATCCTTCTATGAAAATACTTTCAAAATACGCCAAGCCTTTTTGAGTGAGTACTTAGCTCTATAAGACATTGTCCAGTGATGGCACTACAACTGTAGCGCTAAGAAATTGAAATCTTTGACCCCCGTATTAATAATAATACCGAATAGCGGTGAATTAGCCTTATCACATCTGATAACTCGTAATTCTTATTAATAAACATATCTTAGCTTTCACTGACATGTTTAACGAGCGGATAACTTAATTCACCAAATTCGGCGTATAGAGAGTGGTTAACTTACTCACACACAGAGCTAACCTATCCACATAATTTCAAATACACGTATACCAACAAAAAGTTCGATTGGACGCGAGAAATTTAAAAGCTGAAAGAGAATTACAAAGAGAATCTAAAAATCGCAAGCGGAAGCACATAACATGCTCTGAGCATGATAGTGTCAGCTGATGGAATATGACAGATTTACAACCATGTTTAGTACAGTTTGGACGCAGTGCTGTCGTGCGTTTAATGATAAAGAGTGGATAGCTAATATGGATATAAGATATATTTATAAATAATAAAAGTTATCAAACGAACAAGTCCACTATTCGTCTGCTAGCTATCAGATGGATTAAAGAGCGAATAAGGCTTTTTTATTAATACCGCTGTGAGTGTTTTAGATCCAGCATTGGACAAATCTGCTTTGTCGCTATTCATCTTTATAATACTTTATCGAGTTTGCAAGTAGCGATCGGATTTTTTTTCGTTTGAATGCACCTTAATGTTCATATATGGATTCAATTTAACATTAGAATGGCTTTTGTTTCAATTGCGTTCATGTATAAAACACTTTCCACTACCTATAACATTAGTTGCTGGAAAAAGAGATCATTCAATAAAGTAAATTGATTCTAAAAAATTTAATTCGGCAATGCATTCGATATTTTTATTGAAAATTTGAACTTAAATCAATGTAATAATGGTTTATTCAGTAATTTCAAATGGTAGGAATTTTTCTGATGTTATTCTACTTTAGGTTTTGGTTGTGATGATTAATGACACAAAATATCGCAAGTTTTCGCAAAAAAATTGAGGTACCGCAAAATCAAATTTTATACCTCAAAATAGAAAAAAATATCGCACGTTTTGCGATATACATATCGCACAATCTGGCAATCCTGTGCCTAAGTTCGTTTCTCTTTGAAACAATGCTATTATATTTTCTAATGGCTTACACGACCTTTTTTCATTATTTCCTCTTATTTTCACTTATTTTAAAACTAAAAAATAGTATATTTATCCCAATCAACTAAGGTTGTCTTACTAGTCACAGAACATTTTTGTTTTGTTTGCCAGATTTTGATATTTGAGGTGAATGCAAGACGGTGAGTTTACATTCAGCAGCATTTTGGCAATTCAGGCGAATATGATTTTTCAGATTTCAGATGATTTTCAGATTCGCGAATCACAATACGAAGCAGTCACATTCGCAGTTTTTTTATTCGATTCGCGAACGCTGATCGGGTCCTTAATGTAGGCTTTATGATTTGATTTAGTAAGATCCGTTATGTTACGTCCAATAGCGACACCGGAGCAGACTCCAAACAAAAATACTGGCTTTAAAATATTTTAAAGAAGGTTTGCTATAATTACTCTTACTTATTAGTTCTTCCATTTCCATAAATAAATAAGTTATAGTTAGCAGTTACGTCTAAAAAGGATAATCAACTCACCTGTTGAATATTCTATAGTACAATCTGTTGTGTAGTTATTCGATATATCTAGCTGGGGTAGTTCAATTTCACTGTTTACTACTAATGGATCAGTCATATTCCAAATAAATACTAGGTCCTGGACAGTATGAGATACTGAAATAAATATAAAAATTAAAAAAATTGTTAATAAGGCGGTGTGTAAATTTCGCTAAATAATTATCTTCGGATAATTTCCGGAAACTATTATGGTGAAAAATTATTTTTTTTAATAGTTAATTGGCGGTCCGCCTTGGCCTCGGGTGGCAGACGAACAGGGGGTGCCATCAGGAACAGCAAAATAAATATTTTGCACATTACACAAAATAAAAACACAAATAAAACATTAAAACAAGTTTTGAACTTTGGAAATTAATTTTGCCGGATTCCAGATAGCGGATATTTGGTATGTAATAAGCCCGAATACCCGGATATTCGGCGGCCCTATATCTGGCTGAAGAATTTCATACTGCGACGCATACATTTTATCCCGCAAAAAATAACTCGGTCATATCGTTCGATCGTTTTTATTTTACGCGATCTGGCCCCAGATTTATATTAAGGGCACTGCATTCAATCGAACTGTGCAAAAATTTAAATGGGCTGGGCAGTAAAGAATAATCTTGCCCATATTAGATATCCACAATGCATAAACCGTAGAATATGTATGTGGCGGTCATGCTACCACCTTGCAACCCCCCTGCTCGCAAGTATTCTTCATCAGCATAGTGATGAAAATGAAACCGTAAAAAAGGCCATAAAATATGCAAGAGAACAATGTACTGAGCTAGAAATTTCATTTGAATCAAGGGCGGGGAAGAAGAAAAAAAGAAGAAAATTATGCCAGGCGAAATGGCTCAAGATGCTACTTTAACGTTGGAAGAGGAAACACGACGATCCATGTTAGAATGTCAGGATACATTTTACACTGAACTTATTTACTGGTCTAAGGCCATGGAAGAAATTGCGTCACTTTTCTTAGCTTTTCAACGAAAAATATTGCTGTACGGAACGTAAGAAGAACTGAGTGCTATTGTTCCAATGTTTACCTCGACATTTACAGAACTAACAGACAACAGACATCATCTCCCATAGTATCAATAAACAGAGTTTTAATTTTTTGCTTTATGTGATGGTTAAAGCAGAGTTAAGTACCAAGTAACTTCTAAGGTATTAGTAGGTAAGTTTAGTTTAAGAAAAAACAAAAAAAAGAATTCGGACGTAGATATTAAAAAAAAAATGTTGAGGAAGATTTAAGTTAGATATAAGGATTTAAATGTACTGGTTAAGCTTTGAAGTGGACTATGTAATGAACTAACAGAGATGAATAATAAAGTCAGATGAGGAAGATGTGGTAGTAAGTAGGTTTAAGTTAGATTTTTAACAATTATAAATAATAAATTCAACATACAGTCCGTAACACTTGAATAGCCTCACGCATTGTCTTTTTTAAAATTAGGTGTTTCCGCTACTTCTTTCATGCTTACATAAGGAATTATATATTGAGGGACAAGGTAGAAGACTGCTCTCTGAGACTATGTCAAAATTTGAGAAATTTCTTAAAGCTAACGGAACTTTCGAAACCAATTTTGTTTGCAGTCACTAAAATGTGCATTTTTTTTTGTAACATTAGAATAGCCTCAATCACAGTTTAAGCGGAAATTAGGAAGCGTGAATGTCGAAAAGCTATCGGGAAGTGGTAAAACGGCTTTTTTGGATCTTTTCTTTGTTTTAACTGTTAAAATGGGTAGAAAAAAATCATTAACAGTTGCAGAAATTGCCAAAATAGAGGCAAGACCGTTCTGAACGCACTGTAGCTCATAAAATGAATCGAAATCCGAAAGTAATTACTAATTAATTAAAAAATCCCTTATTATACTGTTATAATACCCTTTTTATATGGAAAAAACTAGAAAGGAGGCACTTCTTCAGTTCTTTCTAATCAAGACAAGCGCTAGTTAGGATTAGTTCCAATTCCACCCACTCTTTGAATAAAATAAGACATGAAGCTGGGTTAGGAGTTAGACAAATGACCATAAGTCGGGTTGACAAAAGTGTTGGACACCTAAAGCGACTAAAGCTGAAGAAAAAACCACCAGTAAACAATGCGCGTAAACTACAGGGCCTTACTTTTACAAAGTACCAGATGGCATGGAATACTGATGACAGCAGCAATGCAAACGATTGACGAAAAGTGTCATTTTTAGATGAAAAGTTCAACCTAGGTAATCATATCCGTCCGGTCTATCTAGGTCGAACTTTTTTTCAACTTTTTCTCAAATTTTGACATAGTCTCAGAGAGCAGTCTTCTACCTTGTCCCTCAATATATAATTCCTTATGTAAGCATGAAAGAAGTAACGGAAACACCTAATTTTAAAAAAGACAATGCGTGAGGCTATCCAAATGTTACGGACTGTATATACGGTGAGTGTTTTTTTACATAAAATTTGTGTGATTAGTGAAAAATAATTGCGATTTTAGGCGTTGTGCAGAGGTGTCGAATTTTGCAGATTGGCGGTCATATACACATCGTGTATGCCAACTTAATTTTTTTTTTGAACCCAATTTAAAAAGTTTATTCAAATCGGCAAAACTTAAAAGGCGAAGTGCAATCACCACCATAATCAAAAAAAATCCCCTGTATTCACCTCAGCAAAAATCCATGAGGTCCGAAGTCAGTATCGGCGGCGCATATAAATATATACTTGCATATACATACATTTTTTTTTTGTTGCCCCCTGAGCAAAAGCTGCCAGGAAATTGATACCCGCTGAGCATTACATACATATATATACGCATGCGAAAACCTCGATGATACAGTGGTACCTAAGAACAACACTACACTAGAACATATTTATATTCATTTTGTACGTACATACATGCAATCCACAAAAGGATATTCATTGCATAGAGAAGATTATCCCGCCACAGTCTTCTCAAAAAGGATAGCACCAGATACAATTTTGTTTTATATTTTTTTTTGTGTGGCGTGATAAAATTGTTCCTTTATTGTAAAATTTTTGCTTTTATAATTATTTTTTTTTTTTTGATTTATTACATTTTTTTGTGATAGATATTTAATTTTTTTTTTTATTTTTACAAACCTTTTTCTGCCATTTATATCTGTTATTTATTTATTTATTAATTTTTCTTATTAGGTATTGGTTTGATTTAATTTTTTTGCAATTTATCTGCCCATTGGACATAATATGTTCTTTTTGTCATAAATTTCCCCGTACGTGACTTTTTACGTCGATGGTAACTAACAAATCCACTAAACAGAGCTCTATTTAGGTAGGAGCGCGGGTAAAGTAACGTAGGTATAAAAAAAAGGTATCCTGGGAAATTTATAAAGTTCAGGTGCTGGAGATTTTTTTTCTGTCTTTGATCAGTGACGGGGCGATTTTGGTAGTAGTATCATTTTTTTGTTGCTGTTTTTTTTGTTTAAAAGTTTTAAGCCTCGTTAAAATTACTTTAAACATGTTAAAGTTTATATTTTTAGCTTTAGGTCATAAAATGATAAATATAAGTTCTTAATAAAATCATTTATTTGTGCATCACGCCACATTGGTTGAAAATCTTTTTTTTTTTGATTATGCTCGCATGAGCATGATGTCTTGCTGATTGAAGCTTTCAGGGGTGCGGTGAGGTCTGCTACGGTACTTTCGGAGAGCTTGGTCTAATCAGTGGCACCTATCCAAATTTGGGGAAGTTCAAAATTCGGCCATGAACTTCCAGTAAGGGTGGGAACTGGCCACAGCTGCAACACCATCAGCAGCCCTTCAGTGTGGTGGACGTCCGTCTGCTTTTAGAAAGGTAACATTTTTTTTTTGCATGTTAATTGTTTTGTTGTAGGTTAGGTCCGGCGAGCTAAGCCGTGCTATACAAGCATGCCGCGCTCTTCGCTTCCCAACTCTCTTTCCCCTTAAATTTCCCATCCAATCTTTAGGTCCCATCCACATCCTAGTTTCCTTGCCACCTCTCACTCTCAGCACCCTCTATTTATCCCTATATTTGGCCTATAACAGGATGTTACTGACGCCTTAGACCACCCATGCCGAATATGTTTTAGACAACCTTACCGCACCCTCATGGAATATTGCCTTAGCAATTTATCATGATCTTTGGTTAAAAAAAAACATTTAAGATCCATATACATATGGCGTGAATGAACAATTTTATTTTATGTTCCCATTCAAGAAAATCTTTACAAAAATAAAACTAAAATTTAACAACCGAAAGGAAATAAAGAAAAAAAATAAGCTATCGTTATCACTTCCTTAACTAATACTTTTGGCAACTCTATCTGCATATTGCATCCACCAAATATTCTAAATTTGTGCCCTATGTGTATAAATCCCTACCTAGATAGAGCTCTGTTTAGGTTATGTATTTGAGTCTGGCGGGCGAAATATCACAAAAAAAAACAGACAGCATGGGGAAAAACAAAACCTGTTTTTAAAAAAAACTAACAAACAAATGAAATAAAGATATATAAATTAGCTAAACCAAAAGAAGCGCGCAAAGGCTCGGTTTGCCATACAATGACTTCTGCAGAAGCTGTAGAGACGAAGAGGAGGACGAGTCCGTCACTCACTTTCTTTGCATCTGCCTTACCCCGGCCAATCTAAGGAAGGCCTACTTAGCAAACTATTATTTCCCAATGATCTCAGTGATCTAGGCCGCTAATATTTTTAGCTTTATAACCGGCAGCAAATGGTTTACATGAGTAGCCAGTAAAGAAACAACTCCCCAAATCCCAGTGGTATGTACAATGGGCCGAATAACGGCCTAAGTGTTTCTCTCATAGAGAGCCACTTTAACTAAACTAAAAGCCCGGACTTACTCAAAGCAGTTCCCGTTCCCCCTAACTTTGTTTTAGCTAAACTAAAAGCCTGTCAATTTTTTTAAGATTCTGTTTTCACTTTTTAATTGTTGTATTAATTTTTCCCTGTCAAATATTCCAAGTTTCTGCTTTCGCTTTCTAAAGCTAAACTAGCTAAACTAAAAGCCTATGGATTATTTTATACAAAACCTTTTGTCTCACCTCAATATATTTTATTATTGTTATTGTTTGTTTTTTCACTTTGCATAAATAGCTGTAAAGCCCTTATATTTAAAATTAACTCACTTCTAATTTGTTAAATTCATATGTATTCCGAGTATAAGTATGAAAATGTACTTCTTATAACTGTATTCTCTCTTTTCATAATTTTAATGTTCATAAGTTAAAGCGGCAGATGGCAGATAGGCCAAATTTCATTTCATTTTTCAATTTATTTCAAACAATATTTGTAAACTTAATTAAAATGAAAATAAAGATTACATAATTATAATAATAATAATAATAATAATAATAATAATAATAATAATAATAATAATAATAATAATAATAATAATAATAATAATAATAATAATAATAATAATAATAATAATAATAATAATAATAATAATAATAATAATAATAATAATAATATAAATCACACCAAACCAGAAAAAAATTACCAAAAAAAAGCTCATTAATTTATTGATTCATTTGGATATTGCTAATCCATTAAGTGAGTCGCAGGTCGCAGGTGTAGGTAGCCTATGATTTTCCGCCATCAAATAGCAATCATCAAGGGCAATCCCTACGGTAAGAGAAGAGATTATGGACTTGATCTAACCATCTCATCCTTGGACTACCTAGAGGACGCCTGCTTAATGGTTCCATAGCACGTCTTGGGATCGTGGTTGGGGACATGCGTTTAACTTAACCAAATCTCTGTCCGGAAAAGTAGGATCTAATTCGATCTCTACGGGTCACACCAGCAATACAACGGAGGAATCTCATTTCGGCAGATTGTTCTATCACCACCGCTGCCAATAATCCGGGGTTAAACAATTACCGTGCGTCGGTCGTGGCGATCAATCTCCCAAGTAACAAGTAATTATATCATCCAGAAGTTATATTTTTCGCTCTGTTCCCAGCTTTCCTAACTTGTAATTTGCAGCCTATCCGTGAAAATCACACATCCCAGCTTATCTACGAAATGTTTAAACTTACTAACTTATAAATGGATATGAAATTTAGTGGTAGTCATTAATCCTACTTAATGTAGATATCGTCATCACCATCTACTCATAGATGTTATATAAAGCACATAATTTCTGCAGCACACGACAGTGTTTTACGCTACGCCTCACTGTATGGCTGGAGGATATTATGACTAATTGCATGAAGGTTTGCATTTGCATGTGGAGTGGTGAGTGCAACTCACTCTCACTCACAAGGATATTGAGTGAAAATCTGCGAGAGCTCGGACTCGGATCGTCAGTCAGTGGTCTGGTCAGTCGATCGTCGAGCCGTCGCGAATTATCGATGCTCCACAGAATTCGTGAAAAACAGTTTAAAGGTGCTAGTACTCGGTATGTAGCACGCCACGTGGCTCTGACGTAATTTTAACGTCCACGTATGGTCTCAATGGGTACATTACATACCGTGTACAATCTCTCTTTATGCGCTCTCTGTTGACGTCAGAGCCACATATATATCTGGCGTGCTACATACCGTGTACTAGCACCTCGAATTTTCCATCTTTTCTTTCATCAGAAGTGGGATTGCTATTCCATTGTAGTGGATTAATAATAGATTTTTATTGATTTAATTTAACCCTTAAATTGAAAAAAGAAAAAAGTAAAAAAGTTTTTAAATTTGTGCCACAGAAATTTCAAAGAGTGTAGGAATAAGGGTTGTTTCTGTTTGTATGGTGCACATGGTATAGCCGTATAGCCCGTCCCAAAGCAAAAGAAAGATCGCAACATGCGCAGTAGCACTTTATTTAAGGGAAATTTTTCTCTTAAGGTAGTTTTGATCGCATGAAATGGTTAATGCTTTTCTCTACTTTATCACAAAGTACATATAGCGAAAATTCCATTTCAACCCTTTTTAATAGTGGGCTTTACGCTGTTATAATAACACTCAACACTCCGGCTTTCATTACTAAACCCCTACTTGAGAAGTGCAACACCCAGCAAATTTCCCTCTTCTTTGGGGTGGGTAAATGTGTATGTTTTGCATACGCCAACGACACGGTGACGGTACTGTGTGGACAATCAGTCATGCCTCGGCCCTCGATCGTTGATCGAGAGAGATGTCTTCGCAGAAAGGGGTATGTTTGTTTTTTGAAATGTGTACATATTTTTTTTAGCTGTACTGTAGTTCTGTTCTGGCTGGTTGGAAAGGTTGTTTTGTTGTCGCTAAGAGAATAAAATCCCTGATGTAAAGAGACCTGCGCAAGAAATTTTCACTTAAGTTGGGACGGGCTATAAAACAATTATTGACTTGTCGGTGGATAAGTTTGATGATTTGTGTTAATAGGCGTGTTAAAGTTTCCACAAATCAAGCAATGTAGGGGAACACGGGGCGGAATGAGGTCTGGACAGAATGGGGTTTTGCTAATAACTTCTCTTGCTGTTACTCAAACTTAACAAAAAGTTGATTTATATCTCAGCAGTGTGTGCTCTCCCGAAAGGTAAATGTTGCAAGTTTTTTTCGCTATAAAATAAACCCGTTTCTCAGTCAAAAACTTCAAATGCTCTATAAAAAAATAAGCAAAAAAAGAAAAATGTTAAGGGAAAAAAACGCCACCAGTTCCGAGGACGAGGATGCAGACGCAGAGTGTCTTTATTGCAAGGACCTATACTAAATATCGGCAGAAGGATGGTGTTCCTGCATTGTGTGCAAAAATTTGGCCCATAACTCTTGCGCAGGCATTGAGAGCGACGTTGGTTTGCCAGTTTTGCAAAGATTAAATCATATCTCATTCCCTATAGCGTTCCCCACGTTCCGTACGCGTGAACGGGATTATAAAAAATATATCAAACTGAAAACGTGTTTTAATTCCTCAATTCCTCAATTTGGAGTAAATTTACGGTGTTAATGCAAAACTTTCCGTTACGCCCGTGTTTATATCATTTACAATACATATTTGGATGAGTTTAACAGAACAAATGGTGGCAAGACGCAAATCGGTTCTATATTAAATTTAGAAGGGATTAAATACTTACGACTTTCTATCATCATTGAGCATATCTGAGTATCATGTGGATATGATTCGAACTTCATGGCGCAAGATAGCACTAATGTTAACCTGCAAAAAATAGGAATATATGTAGATATGTACTAATATTATATAATACATTTGCGTTACGCAATATTTAATATAGATATTCATTATTTGTTGTTTCAAGCAATCAATAGCTGTGGTAAATTTAATTTTTGAAGCGGATCTGTTATTTTTTAAATTAACACATAAAGTGTTATCATCGGTCAGGTGGATGCTTTGATACCCTACATTGCATACAAGTCATGCAAATGTATGCCACGTTGGTTAGTTTTATGTATTACTCATTTTATGATAAAAAATCAAAAGAGTATACCTTGAATCTTGTTTTAGGTCAGTGTGCACGAAAAATGTTTTTTTTTGGTTAAAACACAGAATAATAATTCATTACCAAAAAATTAAAAACAAACACATCTAACTTGGAGGTGTTACCACTTAGGGCCATTTTATTCACTTATAGCCAGTTTTACAGTGCAAGTTTAAACTCCGTTTAACCAGATATCAGGTTTAAACCGACGTTTCTCACAAAAATGTGTATTACAGTGCTAGTTTAAACTTAATCGATAGTTTAAACCGAGTTTAACTTAACCGGCCAGGGATGGGGGTTTAAACTGAGTTTAAATATGTCTGAGGCCAAATCATTTCGTAGAATGGAATTATACAAATTTATTTTAACGATTTCTGCTGACCAAACTAGCTGTTCAAATGGTTTTTATCAAATAGAACACAGAAAAGAACACAAAAGGAAATGGTATCTACGCAACAAATATAATTTTTCAGTGTATGTATGTATTGAAGTGAATTAAAAACCTTTCGCTCCACTTAACTACAATTTATTTGTTCTGGCGTTTGGGTTAATTTGTTTTGTAGGTATACAATTCAATTAAATTCTATTTTAAGAAACTATAGTGGCTTATATGTCTTATATCTTCGTTGTCTTCTATTTATGCCCGTTCTCTTTTATGGTTTGTTGTAGTGCATCTTCTTCGTTTTTTTGCTAGCGGAGACATGTTGATAGCATCCGGTAGCATGTTGATAGCATCAGTAGCGATTTCTATGCTACGGCACCAATATAATAAATTTCCTCAGACCGAAGAGGAACTCAATACCGAAGTATAATGACATTTATTTATTTTTTTACTTACATTTTTTTATTTCACTTTTTTAAATTGCCAAATTGACATGAGAATAAACAAAACTGATAGAAATTTCAAATACAGTGGCGTACAAAATAGACGAGAAAAGTTTAACTGAAGTTTAACTAAACGTTCGTTCAAATTTCACTGTAATACACTAACGGTTTACGTACTTGGTTTAAACTTGCTTGCGAGTTTAACTAAACCTGAGTTTAAACTCGCACTGTAAAACCGGCTATTAAACACCCTTTTATTTGTTTATCCCTTTTTATTTTGAGTAAAAAGGAAGGGGAAAAGCTTTTTTTTAACTTTATTTTGTTTCTATAAAACTCTTCAATTGTGTCTTATTATTAAGACGCTTTCATCTGACAAAATAAAGTCCTTTAACACTTCAGAAACGAAGAGTCAAGGAATGACTTATGAAATAAAAAAAATATTACAATAAACCAAAAAAAATTAAGTCTTCACCTTCTTTAGATAATATCATGTAAGCCAATAGTCAAGGCTAAAGCGTGGAGGATGTTTGCTATTTGTTCCTTTAATTTTCTTTAGAGGGCGTTTTAATTTTTGAACGATGAAGGTTTGCTTTTTAATGTATGCAATTTGAAGGTCATATAATTTCGTTTTTGTTCTCAAAACATAAAATAAACTGAAATAATTTTAGCAACAGTAAAATTTCAACAATGCCAATGAACAAATCGAGCGGAAATCACACTTGTATGGCGTGGTGTGTCGAAATCCCTTCTGCTCTAAACGAAACAAATATAATTTTTCCGAAATTGCCGTCAAAAACTTGAAATTTCGTAATATTTTTTTGTGAATTGTTCGAACATTTAATTGGACAAACTAAATCAGGTTCTTTATTTTTTTTTTGCTTTATTTTATTTTAGTGCAGTACCTACTTCTAAAAGCGTTGTTTAGTTTTTTAAACTATTATTTTTTATACCCTTCATAGGAAGGTATATTCTTTTTTCTCATTACATTTGTAAGGCCAAGAAGGAGTCACTGGAGACCCCATAGATCTGAATCAGGATCACATTCTGGATATATTTAGCCATGTCCGTCTGTCTGGCGAATGAAATTTTGTGAGAGGACTTCTTTTTAGGTCCATGCGAATACCTACATACTAACCCACACAGAACCAATTTTGTATGGCTTGTATGTAGTGGAGGGTATCAAATGAAAACACTTTTACTTGGTTTAAATTTTAATGAAATATAAAAGGGTGCCAAGTGCATGACTCGCCCGTTTCATTTAAAACAAATGTGAAAGATTTGAGTATGTATAGATATCCTGATGTTCACTTGAAAAAAAATCTATTCAAATTTTCTGATGACATTTTTAAACAGTGGGTTTACCGCAGCAATACTGAAACTAATCAGAACTTTAGTTTTCACTCATATAAACTCAAGAAGTGTAGCACCCAGACAATTTATTTTTTTTATTCTCTCTCTTATCTCTCTGTATGAAATAGCAGCTGTCAAAATAAACCTCAAAATGCGAAACGAAAGTTTAAACGGTAAAATGCAGGCGTTTAACTTAAACCGAGAGTTGAACTCCACTTAAGGCTTAAAGAACACTGTGAAACCGAAAATTCTGAAAATTCATTTTTATACACGCAATTAAGAAAAACTAAACGTTTTTTAACATTACCTATACATGCGTTGAAAACACCAATGAAATAATAGTAGGTATGTACTTCAGGAACTTTCAATATTCAGTTTCAGTTAGGTATGGATACATAAACATATTTCATATAGGTATTTATCGTTTGAACTTATTTTAGAAATAAGAAATAATTGTGGGTGATCACAGAATCCGTCGTATTCGGAATTTTGCTACGAACCCCGAAAGAACTATCACAGAATCCGTCGTAGAGAACATTTTTGCTACGGATTTAATCCGACGTAGTGGAAACGTTTGCTTCGAATTTAATTCGTAGCAAAAATTTTTACTACAACGGATTCTGTGATAGTTCTTTCGGGCTTCGTACCAAAATACCGAATAAAGCGGATTCTGTGATCTGACCAATGAGATCTTCATTAAGAACCTGCAAAAATCTTTACAACTATATTCGCAATTAAACAGTAGCCTTCTTAGCCACGGGTACGTGTTTTATGTTTTTGTAGCAAACCAAAGTTTTGCAATGGCTTATTAACCAGAAGAAGTCATGTCAATTATGATTAACGCCCACTGATGTGGCAAAAACGTACGGTGCCATACTGAATTACCAGTTCATAAAATATTATCATAATCCATCCCAAGGACTCAATGCACCTTCTAGGAGTCACAGTCAATTCAGGAATCACATGGCAGGACCACATATCCTATATCGCAAGATCGGCGTCCGCTAAGTTGAGCTACCTATTTAGAGCAAAGAGGTACTTTAGCCCCAAGCAACTTCTCCTTCTCTTCAAAGCACAGGTTATACCAGGCCTGGAATATTGCTCCCATATATGGAGCTCGGCCACAAAACATTCACTTGACAGCATACAGAGACGGGCAGTTCGACTTATTGGAGACCCTACACTCACATCGAATCTGCAACCGTTGGTGCACAGAAGACAAGTCGCTGACCTATGCTTGTTCTATAGGTACTTCCATGGTAGTTGTTCCGAGGAACTCAAGGACATTATCCCTCGAAATGCAACTTTTGGGCGCCCCACAAGACAGGCTGCTTATGCTCATGCCCATACAGTACACTTGACAACCGCGAGGAAATCATCTTTCCAAAACTGCTTCTGTTACAGGACAAGCAAACTTTGGAACTCGCTTCCTGGGAATATATTTCCAGAAGACTACAATTTGCAGCAATTTAAGTGCAGAACTAACATATATCTGCAAGCATCTCGGGGCGCTGATGAAGCGTTATAGGTTTGCCTTTCCCGGGAGAAGTATTTAAAAAAAAAAAATAAAAAATGCTGAATACTATGCTTGGTCGTCTCGCATGTTTTTAGTTTCTGGGTAATCAAAAATTCTCAGTTGTAATGCAAAAATCCACGTCGTCACCATCCGCCTGCCACTCTGACTGTCATCACGCTAACTGAAAAATACCACGTCACCCCCACTCCGCTTTGATCCGCGCACCGCGCGTCTACATTGGTCTACTTGGTCACCACGCCACTGCCACACCACTTGACTGCGCGCCTTGCTTTATATTTCATCTGACGTGTTTGTCTAAACCTAAAGCACTCTATACCTATAAGAAATAGCGAATGCCAACTTTTCTGATTTTGGTAATTTTTGTTTGGGCTCAAGGGAACATTTTTTTTACCCTATCGAGCACGTATGGAAGTTCATTAGGTAGATACATTACATACTTCTGTAACGAAAGCGGAGCTACGAATAAATTCTGAACAATATTCGTTGTTAGAATCAAAAAACACCAACCGCCACATACAACACACATTCAAAGCAACAGTTGCAATTTTATATAGTCGTTAGGGTTTGTAACACCATGTTAATATGGTTTTATTTTTTATTTCCGAACATTTTCAAACGATGTAGAATAAAAAGAAAGAAAATCGGGCCAAAATCGGGACATGGTTCAAACGTCGGGAATGTCCCGCCAAAATCGGGACGTCTGGCAGGCCTACCTCCGTTGCACCGTCAATAGTTTGCAATTACTGTCCAACGAGCCATAAAAGGCTTCACTTCAAAATCACCAAACTTGAATCAAGCTCTTACCTAGAGTTTTTCTTGTCCTAGAGTTTGTCCCGACTAAACAACGTACATACAGCGCATTTCGCTAAAAATACCCTTTAGCCCCTTTTTGATGTATAACATTTTAAAAGTAGATAATTCACTTTTAAGGGTGTAGATTCTTTATTGTTAGTACCATGGCCGATAATGCATTGTTCCACGTACTGAGAAGTCGTATGCAGACAGCATCAAGTGCTAAAGACCAGAGGCATCGATGGTAAGAAACTATCAACTGACTATATCGTCTGGCAGACCAATTCCTGTCTGTTGTAGATACTGTGTGAAAATATGGAACCGTTTGACGAAGACGATTGGCCGTTACCAATGGTCCGTCAAGTTCAGACTATTTTATAGAATCACACTACGAACGTACGCTTGCAAAATCGAACCCTTGAAATTAACTCACCCAAACTATTTCAAAACAAAATACGTTATCATCGATATGCAAGTTTTTCAGTAGGATATGGCGTGTTTGAAATTCGCGCCATATGTCGGAGCGTAGTGACATAATCATTTTTTCATGCCATACAAAACGATTTGCCGAGTACACGACATGCATATTTTGGCAAATTCACATGACATTCTGATATATGGGTGACAGACGCATGCCAACATTTATGTCATCGTCAGAAATATGACATCCTGGCATGCATATGTCGATTTTGGCATGTTTCGTTGTCTTTTTTTTGTTGTAGAATATAAAAAAATAGTTTGCAACCCGCCATACCGCCAGGCAGGTGTGCACAGTTAGCGTCACGACACACCATTCCACAACACACCACGCCATAAAAGTGTGGTTGCGGCTTTACAGTTCTGTCGAACTACGGGATTCTGGTCTTTTTCGCCATTATAGAGTTTGCGGAAATAATTTCACAGACTGTTATTCCACTACAAGGTTTACCTCGTTATCTCTACATGTTTCTGTGATTTTTTGCCCTGGCACGTTCTTTTCACCTTTTAGTAAAACTTTCGTACATTGTCCCTAGAGGAGCATCTCTCAATTTCTTTGATCGTACGCTTCTCGTGCTCTTTTTTTTCCTTTCTGAGAAGGAAAATCGGATTCCTTCCTTTTCTTTTGCTCGTAGAGCTCGCGAGCAGCTCTAGTCCTCTTTCGTAGCGCCGCTAATTGAATTCTTCTGATCTTCTAGACTCTCTAGAGAATTCTTCTTCTCGTCCGACTTAGAATGTTTTGGCTGCTGCAAATATCTTATGCGTATACCTTAGATACAATGTTCAATGTTGATTCTTTCTCCCCAATTTATGGTTTAAAAATGGTTCCCTAACCGTGCGTCTCGATCCCCTAGGGCGTCGTCGTGTCGCTATCCTAAGAGCGTCGCAAGTTTTATTTTTTGTCTGCTGTAACACTCCGAACAAAGGAAAAGCATTACGTTTCTCTTTACAAATATCAAGAGCTAGGTTGAAGCGAAATTCAATAGTTACATTGCAGTCGAAGATTAAGCGCGCTTGTGTTTCCCTCATTTCCAGTCAGACTTGCTTCGTGGCTGGCATGTTGCCCGTCACTCAACATTAAATAAAGGGTTTTCAATTGGCATGGGTCGTTGCAAGCCAGATTGTTCGGAAGGATTACCTCGCTCCATGAGAGTGTACAGGAGAAACCGAGGCAGCCAATTCTTCGCCGTGCACAAGAAACCGGCATTTTGCATCGGTTTAATATTTTGGCCTTACGCTTCTACAATATCGAACTCATCCAGTAGCTCAACGTTAATAACCATATACAAGGCCGTTTGTTTGCTGACTTGGCTTCGGAGAGCTTGAAAGAGGACCCTAACAAAATGCATTTTTAGATGAATGCGGGTATGTTAACACACAAAATTGGCGTAAATATGGGACGAAGATATTTCAACGTCGTCGACCCGTCCTTAATGAAAAACCCTGTAGTGAATCTTCAGTAAGATCAGCTTCTATTCACATATTTGTGCTTTTAGAAGGGCGTCGCAAACATTTTTGTCAACCTTTATTTTAATCAATATTAGAACCAGGTGGGGATATGTTTATTTTCACCACTCCAGTCTTTAATAGATAGCGCTACTTGCGTCTACGCTATCTTTATACCCTTTGTCAAATAATATGTAAGTACATATATATTTATTATAAATAACTACAGTAATAACGCTCTATCTTTCATAAAATAGCGCGTCTTCGAGATTTAAAAAAGTTAATCCTAGTGTTATAGAAAGCCAAATGAAACTGTACTTACTTTGACATATACAACAGCGTTTTATCATGATATAGCCATAGATAATGATTTGGAATGCTCATTTCATGAAAAGTCACTTTCTTTGCGTTTTTGAAAAAACAATCTGGCCTCCATATACTGTGTAACCAGTCGACATCCAATATTCTGTATTCGTCACTCATATTTTCAGGAAGACGCAGACGTGGATCTCGCCAACTCTGAGCTAAAAATATATCAGTGACATATGTCTAGAAGTTGAATGTAAACATCAAAATATCCACCAACGTTCATAAACTGAAATTATGTACATACCATTGACTCTTCATTTATTGAATCTAGGGATAAAACCGTCACATGAAAATATACTACTGTTGGCTGTCCTAATAACTTCGGAGCGCGATTTTTGTCATAGTTTTTAGACGGTATTGGTAGGATATCGGGGAGAGATAAACTTGATTCATAGTGTGATACCAATTCTGCGCTCTCTGTGTTGTCTATGGATATGTTGCTAAAAAAAAACAGTGACATATATTAAAAAATATTTAATTTTTTCAGAATTATTGCTATTAAATTGAAATTGAAACTATCTTTTATTAATATAAAACGAAAGCTTTGACTGAATTTCATGACACTAGAGTAGAACTTTTTTTATTTTGTAAAACAAAGTTTAAGTGTTCAACTCTATTTGATAGATTACCAAGCCGAGTCAAAATTTGGTTATTGGTATATATATATAAATAACTTTCGAGAGATATTCGAATCAGACCACCATTGTTGGGTCTCTTTTCGTCTCCCTACCACTATAAACCCTACCCAGAGAGACTCTCTGGACTTCTCCAGAGTCCTTCTCTGAGTTCGATTCCTAGTGTTAACGCTAGCATCTGTTTATATGAGATCTGTTTCATCCAATGGGTCTCGACCCAATGTTTTCCCAAGATCCTCATTCTTCTGCCAGCCAAAGCCGGACATTGACACAATATATGTGCCGCTGTCTCAGATTCCTCCAGGCATAGCTTACAAGTATCATCATCTCTAAGGCCCATCTTCCCTAAATGATACCCGAAATTACCATGACCTGTAGTTAACGCCACCACCCATTTCAATGTTCCTCGACTCATGCTTAGAACCTTTCTCTGAGTGGAGCACGTCGGCCATTGTATTGCTATTTAGCTTGTCTACATTGTTCCACGGTTGACCAGCTTCTCAGGTGTTTTGCCGTGATCCATTTTTGAATCAGCTGTTCTACCATTCCTCCACCAATTGGAGAGAATGGTTCTGGTCCCAGCAACTTTTCAGTTGACCCCTGTTTTGCAAGGGAGTCCGCCTTTCCGTTGCCGTTGATCCCTATATGTCCTCGTACCCAAGTCAGTGTTACCTGATTTTTAGATGAACACTTATTGAGCTTGAATACACATTCCAGTGTCAGTGATGTTGTGATGATTGTCCGCTCCATGCATCTAATCACCGCCTGGTTGTCCAGTACTATTAGGATATTTCTTCCTTCCACCTGACTCTCAAGCAAGCATGCAGCAAGGCAATCATTTCAGCCTGGTATACTGAAGTGTGTTCTCCGAGGCTAGTTCCAGATCTTCTGAAATGATTCCGGCCTCCGCCATCCATCATGGATCCATCGGTGAAAATCACGATTTCACCATTCCTCTTTTCTGGAAGTAATCCATTCTCAATACGAGTTTTGTGATTCCTTTCCATAACACGCACCTTTGTTATACCATCCATAGGCATGTTCAGCTCCCTAATCTCGTTTTTGACAAGCTCCAGGATCCTTCTGTGTCCATGGATGGTACCCCTATTGTGCCATTTTGCATCTCGATGCAGACGAAGTGCTGTTAGGTTTTCTAAATAAATAAGTCTAGCGGTAAGATCCCTAATATTACTTTCAATGCGCATGTTGGTTTTGTGCGTATTGCACCTGTAATTCCTATACATGTTGAACGCTGGACCCTATCCAGGTGCTTCTTAGCAGTATTCTGGGAGGCTTTCGCCCACCATACAACCGAAGCGTAGGTGATAATGGGTCCAGTAATCATCGTATACATCCAGTATGCTGACCTAGGAGAGAGTCCCCACCTCTGTCCACATACACGTTTGCACTGATGTAGTACCCTTTTTGCCTTCCGTACCTTCTCCTCAACATGATAATTTCAAGTAAGTCCAGTATCTAGGTTTACTCCCAGATACTTAACCATTGTTTTTTCCGATCCGAAAAGTGTTAAGGGCTGAAATTCCAGATTTTTCCTCTTCCTAGTGAAGATTATTAGATCTGTTGTCCCCGCATCATTAATGAAGAGTCCTTGTTCAGACATCACCGCTCAACCACTTTGAGTGCACTCCTCATGATATCCGCTGTGACGTCTATGAATTTGCCTCTTGCCATTACTGCTATGTCGTCGGCATATCCCACTGTGTGAATGCCAGCTGCCTAAGTCTGTCGAGAAGAGAGTCCACAGTGATATTCCACAGTGTAGGTGAAAGAACACCTCCTTATGGGCAACCCCTTGTGGTTGACCCTTCCTCGGAGTTTTAAGGTTCCCGTCTGAATATTTATCGCCCTTGTATTTAACATACTGTCCACCCATCTTATACCACCAGAGGGTTAACTCTATGTTTTTCCAAGGCTTGTTTCAGACTTTCAAAGCATATCTTATATATGTTGAGTATGATTTAATCAACCATAAATTATAAAAGAAATTCATAAAGGTAAAGCTAATGCTAAAGTTAAAATTAAATGACTTGTTCTTGTAAAAATATATGGAAATAATCCTATGAAATTTTTAAAAAGAATTAAACTAAATAATGAAATAAAAACAATAGTTGTACCTTCTACTACTATTCAAAGGATACATCTTAAGCGCCGTACTCTCCATATAGTCCACCACCAGCCTTTCTATTGTTTTAAACAGAAAGGATGTTAACTGGTCTGAAGGGCTTTGCCTCGGTGTAATCCTTTTTTCCCGGTTTAGGAAGGAAGACCACCTTTGCCTCCCTCCAAGTAATCGGGATGTAGCCTATTGCTAGGCATGCAAAGTATAAATTCCTGAGCCTTGGTGCAATTACGTCTACTCCCCATTGCATTAGACCCGGAAATATACCATCTGGTCCCGTGGTTTTGAAGAATGAAAATGTTGCTATCGCCCCCTTAACCGCCTCTGGTGTCACGATCCGTTTTGCTTCTGTCCTATTCATCCTGTTCAGTCCTTGATTTTAATGCAAAGATAGGAAGAGAGGGCATCTTTGGTAGTACTGTCGGAAGGTGCAGCCTACACGACACCACCTCCGATAACGGATTTAGGCTGATCGACTTCGCGGCGGGGCGAAATGTTGTCATAGCAAGTACGCGGTTCCCGCATCTCGATATTCATAAAGGCACTTGGAGATCTCCCGATCAATCAACCGTCAACCAGATTGCCCACATTGCGATCGACGCAAGGCACTCCTCCAGTATTATGGATGTCCGAACGTTCCGAGGGGCCAACATTGACTCGGACCACTACCTTGTTGTAGCCAAGGTACGCCTTCGGATATCCCGAACACCGCCAAGACAAATAAATACTGTGAGGAAGTTTGACGTCGGACGGCTAAAATCGCAAGAGATCACCAGATCCTTCTCCGATCGAGTCTCTCTCAATCTCTCAAGAGGTTCTATGCAGCCAGCAGCAAGCATTGAAGACCAGTGGCAACATTGCCAAAAAGCCATCAGAGACGCCGCCTCTGATGTGCTTGGTTTCACTCGACCACCACAACGAAACCCCTGGTTCGACGACGAGTGCCGGCAAGCACATGCAGCGAAACAAGAGGCATACAAAGCGGCGCTGCAAAGAAGGACTAGAGCTGCTCGTGAGCTCTACGCGCAGAAAAGAAGAGACGAACACCGGCTTCTCAGGAGAAAAAAGAAAGAGCACGAGAAGCGCGCGATCGAGGAAATAGAGAGATGCTACAGCAGGAATGAGGTTCGGAAGTTTTACCAAAGGGTAAAAAGAACCTGCCAAGGCTACAGAGCCCGAACCGAAGCCTGCAAGGACGAACAAGGGAACATCGTAGTAGAATCGCAGTCGATGCTGAGGATATGGAAGAACTACTTCTGCAGACTGTTTAACGGCGATGACGAACTAAATCCCGCTGTCAGGCAGAATGAACCATTCAACCTGGACGATGAAGACCAACAATTCCGTCCACCCGACCTGGACGAAGTGAAGATAGCGATATCTAAGCTTAAGTCCAACAAAGCCGCTGGGGCAGATGGCCTAACCGCCGAGCTATTCAAAGCAGCAGGCGATGACTTGGTTAGGAGCATGCACCAACTCATCTGTAAAATATGGTCGGAGGAAAGTATGCCCGATGAATGGAACCTTAGCATTGTTTGCCCGATCCTCAAGAAAGGAGATCCTCTGAACTGCGCCAACTACAGAGGTATTAGTCTTCTTAACATCGCCTACAAGATCTTATCTGCTGTGCTGTGTGAACGCCTGAAGCCTTTCGTCAACAACCTGATTGGTCCCTATCAGTGTGGCTTCAGGCCAGGAAAGTCTACCATCGACCAAATATTCACACTGCGGCAGATCTTGGAGAAAACCCAGGAAGTTCAAATCGATACCCACCATCTTTTCATCGATTTTAAGGCCGCCTACGACAGCATTTATAGAGACGAGCTATACAGAGCAATGTCTAGTTTTGGCATCCCTGCCAAACTCGTTCGTTTATGTAGGATGACAATGGAGAATGCACGCTGCTCCATCAAGGTCGGTAAAGAACTCACCGAGACCTTCGATGTCAAAAAAGGATTTAGACAAGGCGATGCGCTGTCATGTGACTTCTTCAACATCGTTCTTGAAAGAATAGTGCAAAACTCAAACGCTAACACCAGAGGCACTATCTTTCAAAAGTCCGTCCATCTACTCGCCTACGCCGACGACATTGACATAATCGGGAGAACGCAGCGTGATGTCACTGGCGCTTTTGTGGGCATTGAGACGGAGGCGGCGAAGATGGGTTTGGCGGTCAATGAGGGCAAGACAAAGTATATGCTGTCATCAAGAAAAGACACCCAACACCGACGTCTTGGACAGAATGTCACTATAGATAGATATAACTTTGAGGTGGTAAAGGACTTTGTCTACCTAGGCTCCGCTATGAACTCAGACAATGACACCAGCGCTGAGATTAAACGAAGAATAACTCTTGCCAATCGCTGTTTCTTTGGGTTAAGAAAGCAATTGAGTAGCAAAGCCCTCTCTCGAACAACTAAAGTGACCCTTTATAAGACCTTAATCATCCCAGTCCTACTTTATGGTGCAGAGGCATGGACTCTATCAAAAGCGGATGAGCTTACTCTTGGTTACTTCGAGAGGAAAATTCTTCGAATAATTTTCGGTCCCGTCTGCATAGACGGTGAATGGAGGAGGAGATACAACGACGAACTGTACGGGCTGTACAGCGACATTGACTTAGCCAGAAGAGTGAAGGTCCAACGGCTGCGGTGGCTGGGTCATGTAGAGCGAATGGACGTGAATGCTCCGGCCCGGAAGATCTTCGAATCCACACCGGAGGGACGGCGCAGTAGAGGAAGACCGCGACTCAGGTGGCGCACGCAAGTGGAAAGGGACCTTAACCAACTTAGCGTGCAAAACTGGAGACAGCTGGCCAAAGATCGTGCTGGCTGGAGACGCTTGTTGGTTGAGGCCCAGGTCCACCCCGGACTGTAGCGCCACTTTAAGTAAGTAAGTAAGGTGTGCAAGACACTCGGTACGCATCTTCAACAGCTGATTGCAAATGCTTTGATTCTACATGCCAAGTATTTTTCGGTATTCCGAATTCCATTACATTCAGTTTTTCCTCCAACACTTCTTGGTACTTTATCCTATCCGTGTTATTCTGATTTATTTCCGATCTTTCTTTCTTTTAGATCCATAACGAACATCAAACGAAATGGCTCTGTAATCCGACAATGTAGCCTGACGCATTACCCTCCAATTTGATACCCTTTCAATTACCTTGTCGGAAGAGGTTCTGGCGAATCATACGGCAGGTATGCAGATGCGGTGACAAAACTTCCCGCACCTGATCCTTCTCGTACTGCTGCTAGGTCTGTGGCACACAGATCCTGCAATTTATAAGCTTGAACTCATTGCCTTACCAGGATACAGGACCTAACTCTTTCGCTGGTTTTCTCATAATGCAATTATGCTATGCTATGGACATTCACATATAAATCCGATGCTTTAAGTAACCCCATAGGAAGACACATAATTTGCTCTGTCCTATATTTCAGGCTCAAGTCATCCAATTGTGGAATGAAAATGCATTGATCGTTGCTTTATAGTGCTCACGGCTCACTAGCCACATTTACCGTTTGGCACACTGTTTTGTATTTTGGCCCTTGGCCCCGGGCCAACTCAAAATGGTTCGTAAATCTTAATTTTTTGATTTCATAAAACATAGATCCACTTACCAATGTTAAGCTTTTTTTTCATATTCTACAATTAACTGTCAACCACTGCTGATAGGTGGATACGTTAGTTTATTATTCTGATTTAATTTTGTTTTACAATTTTTATCTGACAAAAAATGGCTTTTACTATAACTTCTGTAAATCGTACGTAAAAAAGTTGCTTAACATAGTTTTTTTGGAAATTATTCAAGGATAAACATTTCATGAGAAATACAAATATATTAAGTAAACATTTTGAAAACAAAGCATTTTAAGTAAAAAAATGAAAGAAAACATTTTCAAATTTTGGGTTTAAAATTGCCTTGTCTTCAAAATGTACAAAACAATAAATTTATGGACCTATAATAGTTTTGAAGTTATAGGGTTTTAAGGGGCTATAACTGTAAATGGGGTGAGAATAGACCCCCTCCCCCTGCATCACAATTTTGTTCAGCAGTAATTCAGGAATCTTCCCTTAAAGGATTATACCGCTTAACTGGGACACCCTGTATGTTGTCTTATTATTAAATTTGAGTTTAATTTTTTGAATAGGTAATTTTCTTTTTAATGAAATGTGGCCCCAGCTATTTGCAAATGGCCCTCAAAAATGCCCGCACTTTTTTTTTCGTTGCGGCAACGTTGGTGCGGGCCTACTAAAGTGTTTTCACACATTATGGTGAGCACACATTTTGAAGAAGTTGCTCACAATAAATTAATTCTTACCTTTGAAAGGAGGTTTTGCACAATGGTGATTGGGGTCTGACCAATGGTTCAAATTGTGGAGATTTGTAACTTTGTAACTTTGTTCGTGAATTGCGCTTCGTCAGTCCACAGAAGTTCTTGAGAAAGTGCCCGTCTTCTGACTGTTTCCGCAATAGCCACTGAAAAAAATCCACCCTTCTTGCGGAAAGTGAGTAATCTATAACTCTGTGGAGTTATGTGAATTCTGGTTGTGGGAGGTTCCAACTGCACAGCTAGTCGGCGGACATAACTGAAGGCTGAACTTCCACAGTATGCGAAATCCCACCCTCAACTACTGCCGCGCCCGTGTGTGTTCTATGGTGTGGGTATCGGGGTTGGTATTCCCATCTTGCCAACGAAGCGTTTCCATGGCAGAACCCATTTACAAACACTATTTTCGCGTAATCACGTATTGAATACATTTTGTGGACATCTACTTATCAATGGCCGCGTTCCATTGACCGCTAGATGACTAGCGGCATGCCAAACTCCATATAAAAAAAACTGACATTTCAGCATTTGCGCTAGAGCTCTAGCACATTTTGTGAAATATCCTTTTCTGGGAAATTTTTCAATCTAGCACAAAATGAACTGCTAGATTGAAAAATATAACGAACTGTCAAAACAAAAATGAAAGCGCAGAAGTCAAATATTTCCAATTTGGTGTAAAATGGGAATTTAAGCTTCTATGTAGTTAATATACATTGTATTTGTTTATTTAAATTATAGTGTATTAATAAATATGCGGCATGATGGCCCAAAATACATTTTTGACTCTCATGAAGATGAAATAATACGAATTCAAATTGGTTTTAATGTCACTTTGCCGCTGCCGCTAGATCTCTATTAATAAATTCCTCCATCAGGGATATTATGTGCTAGATGACTAGCGGTCAAAGGAACGCGGCCAATGTTAAGCTTTTTTTTTCCTTGTTGACAATAATTAACTGTTAAACATTGCTCATAGGTACATTAGTTTATTATTTTCACTTAATTTTGTGTGACCTTTGTCTGACAAAAAATGGTTTTTACTACAACTTCTGTTGGTCGTGCGTAAAAAAGTTGTTTAACACAACTTTTAGTAAATTTCGCAAGGATAAAAATTGCATGCTACGTAACGCACTACTTCGCAAGCAATTGAACAACACGGCGAATCCAAAACCGTAGCCTTGGACATATCATTTGACCGAGTCTGGCATAGAGTCCTATTAGGCAAGTTAGCGTCTTATGGATTGCCACAACAACTCTGCGGTGTATCATCTAATTAGTTTGCTATAAATGCAGGAGTGCCCCAAGGATCTATTCTTTCTGCAACTATATTTCTTCTCCACATCAACGATTTGCTTGGGTCGACAAATAATAATATCTACAGCTTTGCTGATGACAGAACTCTTATTTCCTCCATCTCGAACAGTGGGAGTGGACCTGTGAATGCGGCTACATCACACAGTCAGAGATGCGAACAAAAAAGTTCTCTAAATGATGATCTGGACAAAATGTTGAAGTGGGAAAAAGACAACTTGGTTGTATTTAATGCAAACAAGACACAGCTCACAACATTTTCTAGGAAAAATTCATCAATAGCGCCTCAGATCCTAATGGATGACCATCAAATCCATCCCAAGGACTCAATGCACCTTCTAGGAGTCACAGTTACTTCAGGAATCACATATCCTATAACGCAGGATCGGCGTCCGCTAAGTTGAGCTACCTATTAAGAGCAAAGAGGTACTTTAGCCCCAAGAAACTTCTCATTCTATAAAGCACAGGTTAGACCAGGCCTGGAATATTGTTCCCACATATGGAGCAAGGCCCCAAAACATTCACTTAACCTACTTGACAGCATACATCAGAGACGAGCAGTTTGACTTATTGGAGACCCTACACTCACATCGAATTTACAACCGTTGGTGCATGGAAGACAAGTCGCTGACATATGCTTGTTCTATAGGTACTTCCATGGTAGATGTTCCGAGGAACTCAGGCGTTATCCCTCGAAATGCAACTTTTATGCGACCCACAAGACAGGCTGCTAATGCTCATGTCCATACACTTGACAACCGCGATGACATCAATTTTCCAACTTCTTCTGTTGCAGGACAAGCAAACTTTGGAACTCGCTTCCTGGGGATGTATTTCCAGAATATTACAATTTGCAGCAATTTAAGTGCAGAACTAATATACATCTGCGAGCATCTCGGGGTGCTGATGAAGCATTATAGGTTCGCCTTTCCCGGGAGAAGTATTAAAAAAAAACATTCAATTCAAATATGTACATAGTTTTCCATATGAGTAAATCCTGAATTAATATTAAGGGTATTCATGCAACGTCGTAAGTTTACCATTTAAATAAAATGGTAAATTTTTGACACACGTTTTATGAACGCCCCAAATAGCTGCTTGCGTAGATGATGGTAAACCAATCAGCTGTTTCACATGAGGGAGGACGAACGAATTGATACGAAGAAACAACTTTTGATGCAATTATAAAGGGAAAATTGCACATTTGACAAAAACCTTAGCAATTCCAATAAAATTTCTGTAAGCAGAGTACCTCTTCCCCCCATTTATGTCACAATACGAAATGGTAGGTATATAAACTTGGCCTTTAGGTAGCAAATTGTTATAAATAAGCAAACCCAACATGGTTTCATTCGTTTTCGAAAATCTTGTGGCTTTATGTACCATGAACTATAACAATGCACCAAACTAGCACAGTAATTAATACTCTTTCTTTTGGAGGACTAAAACTCAATAGCTTTTTGAAATCGACATTCACTATATAAAAATAAAATCGTATCAGCGGTTTGTACACATAGAGATATTTAATTTTATACACGTCTAGATTAAATATGCTTTTTAAGCTCTTCTTATTAACAACATAGAACATGCCATTTATACGTCTGCTCACTAAATAATTAATTATTAACTAACACAACATTATCTTTCATATTTACCTGTATGCATGAACGTAATTAACAAAAAGTATAGTCAGCCAAACAAATAGCAATCGTACGATACTTTGATTTTTTTTCTTTTTAAAGTTTTTGAAGTAATTATTTTCCATTTTATCAATATTGAATCAGGCATGCTTTTGGTAAAAACTATTGCTTTCGCTTCGAACAAATTGTGCGTTTATCTGGTACATTTAATTAATATAGTAAATAGTCCCGCATTAATATCTAATATAAACTCACACCATAATATTACTTTCCTTTATTTAAAAGCAAAACATTATTCTTATTCATAAATAAATTTTGGGAAGTAAAGTTACAATTAAAATTACCCCGACTTGACGATTTGGATAGTTTTGTGACTGCATTCGATTTTTTTTTCTGTGTAAACGAAAAGAGAAATGTGTAGTATAAAACTACCCGATTCGCATCCACCACAGCTTGGAATTGGTATGTAAGCTTTTTTACAGAAAAATCTAAATTGGCTTGTTGGTTAAATGCTTCCAAATTACTAAAAAATTATTATATATGTAGCTGATAGTCGATTTTGAAACAATCCATCTTCAATTGCCTTAAGTCCATACATTATAAATTTAAGACAAGAGACAAAATATGAAAATACGTTATGTAATTGTTGTTTGAGAGAACAAAAACTTTTTGTTAACAAACACTTCGGATAGAATTACAGCTACAAACTACAAACTACACCAGTCCATCTCATGCATTCCTTTAAGTGATTTGTTTTGAACAGTTGACTTCTGACAGTACATTTTTCGAATATATTCCACTTGTGGAAGACTTTAATTTAGATGGGGCTCACAGTAACTACTGTGTATACCACGGCCTCAACCAACAAGCCCCTCCAGCCAGCTCGGTTCCTAGTTAGCTGCCTCCAGTTACTCACCCTGTGTAAATAATGAATTTGATACTGTAGGTTAGTACCTAAGTTTGTTTTGTTCATTGGGAGAAATGCCTTGAATGATTTTGTAATATTTTCTATAAAAAAAAATTGGAAAGGATTAAAAAAAAGGTCTAAATTCAAGTTTAGATACAGTCCATTGTCTTGCCAGCTTGACTTTCGAACATGGTTCTATCGAACCGAATGGAACTAGCTGATCTATGGATGATGCGGACTCCGATTTCGAAAAGAAAACATTAATAAGCTGTTGCTTATTTTACGACCATGCAAAATTTTAGCACGACTCGGAGCCGAAATAAGCGTCTACTATGAAAGCGTTTGGACATTGGCAATGAAATGTGGATATTTAAATTGGTTTTGCTGTTCTTTGTAATTTTGTGTCTTGTTTTGTTTTTGAATGGATGGCGCATGGCGCTACAGTGCGGGTGGACCTGGGCCTCAACCAGTACGTCTCCCTAGAGCGATCTTTGGCTAACTGCCTACAGTTGCGCAAGCAAATAACCAATGAATCTTTAAGGTTTATCCTGGAAGGAGCTTAGTGTAAGCCATGTTTGTCGTTGCCTCAACCAACAAGCCCCTCCAGCCAGCTCGGTTCCTAGTTAGCTGCCTCCAGTTACTCACCCTGTGTAAATAATGAATTTGATACTGTAGGTTAGTACCTAAGTTTGTTTTGTTCATTGGGAGAAATGCCTTGAATGATTTTGTAATATTTTCTATAAAAAAAAATTGGAAAGGATTAAAAAAAAAGGTCTAAATTCAAGTTTAGATACAGTCCAATGTCTTGCCAGCTTGACTTTCGAACATGGTTCTATCGAACCGAATGGAACTAGCTGATCTATGGATGATGCGGACTCCGATTTCGAAAAGAAAACATTAATAAGCTGTTGCTTATTTTACGACCATGCAAAATTTTAGCACGACTCGGAGCCGAAATAAGCGTCTACTATGAAAGCGTTTGGACATTGGCAATGAAATGTGGATATTTAAATTGGTTTTGCTGTTCTTTGTAATTTTGTGTCTTGTTTTGTTTTTGAATGGTGGCGCATGGCGCTACAGTGCGGGTGGACCTGGGCCTCAACCAGTACGTCTCCCTAGAGCGATCTTTGGCTAACTGCCTACAGTTGCGCAAGCAAATAACCAATGAATCTTTAAGGTTTATCCTGGAAGGAGCTTAGTGTAAGCCATGTTTGTCGTTATATGTTCTTCCAGGATAAACCTTAAAGATAAAGTGAGTAAACACCAATGATGTTTTGATTTCTGTTGCTTTTTGATTTTTTGTGGAGCTATGAATAAACCTGTTTGGCGAATATGCGAATTCCGGCTAAAGGCTGAAATGTCCAAAATAATAAAAAGGCATCCGTATTCGCATAAATTATTTTTCACTTGTTTATTCTCTGTGAATTATACAAGATTATTATAAGATACATTAGACATTATTAAATTGGATTTACAATAATAGATACAAAATGGAATACAAATTATACAATTCAAAAATTTCTCTTACTTCTTTTGTCGCTCCATGTTAAGTCAAAAAGATCGAAAATTAGTAAGATTAGAAGTATTTATAAGTTATTATTTCAAAGTTATTTGGAGGACAAATATGACACTTTAACATTTGGTATAAAAAACAAGTTTAATTATATTGTTGAGTTGTTGAGTTTTCCGATACAAACAGGGTGACCTGAGCTTTGCACAACATCCCCACCCCCGTGAACTGACCCAGAGGGGGAGGATTCACCACCGTCTTTTGGCACCTCAACGTCCAGTATGGCGAGCTAAGAAATTGGTCTTCGGTAGACTCCCGTAATGGTGCTGACATTTGCTGAACGAGCCACTCCGTCCTTACCATAATAGAGCTGCAGCACTCTGCCCCTTTTCCATTGCGACCTTGGAACATCAGTGTCGCACACCAACACTAAGCAGCCTGGATTTATCGGTACTGAGGGGGAACACCACCTGGTACGCCGGGTTAACTCTGGGAGGTAATTACGTACCCATTGGTGCCACATGCCATTTTTTAAGTTCTGCACCACGCGCCACTGCTTCCGCAAACACATCAATCGGGGTTCGTACACCCCTGGGGTCTGAGTAGAGTTGGGACAACCCAGCAAAAAATGGTTTGGCGTCAAGGGCTCGGGATCATCTGGTGTTACCGGTAAATGGGTCAACGGCCTGGAGTTGACGATATTTTATATATGATATTATATCAGAAAACTTTGAAGTGTTTCTAGACGTGACGAATTCTCTTTCAGAATCCAAAATGTTTGCCGAATTTCGCTCATTATTGTAGCCACATTGATATGGCGTAGCTTGCAATGGTAGTGTTTTACTACTAGGACTGTAAGTTGATGCTTCTTTGGAAGAATAATAGGCTGCTTCGCTTGCATCGATATACATGCAGCCTTTTCGATTCTGCCATTAACACGCAGTAAAGAATCTTCGCCAATAAAGGGATTCAACATCTTCAAATCGCAGCTTGCTAACACAGATCCGTTCTGCTTTAGACTGTTGTACTAAATCAAATCACCATACACCTGCATTTGTGCCCAATAACACAAGTACCTTTCGGCTACCAATTCTTCTCCCATTGTAAGCTCTCCTCTCTCCAAGGACTCTAATCGCACCTTTCGCTTGAGATTGTTTACATACCGCATCATCCAAGCTGTAGCACGTCTCAATCTGCGGTAGTTTGAAAATCGATGAATGGAAGGAACTGGTGTATATGATAGCCGATATGCCAGCAACACGTATTTGGACCGAAGCTCATTTTCGCTGTTATCTCTTTTAATCTCAATCTGCATCTCATCTGGCCACTTACTTTCATCTTCATATAAGAATTGTGGACCGTTCTTCCACCTACCATCCGTCTCATAGCTCTTATTAAACTTTGCCCTCGTCGCTTCATCTGCAGGATTGGACTCACCTGGACACCATCTCCAATCCTTAATTTTGCTGGATTCCAGGATTTCAGATACCCTGTTGGCCACATACTGTTTGTAGACGCGGTGATCTGATCTTATACATTTAATCACGGTCTGTGAGTCACTCCAAAAAATGCAGCGTCTAATTTTGATCGCATGATATTTAGCTATTGCCTCCATGAGACGCACAGCCATTACTGCAGCTTGCAACTCGAGTTTAGGAGTAGTGTGGAATCGCGTAGGAGCACAACTCGACTTTGCTGCCACGAAAGTAACATAGACTTTGTCATTACTTACACAACGCCAATACGCCACTACCGCCATTGCCTCTTCACTCGCGTCCGCAAATATGTGAAGATCAACCTCTGATCTTTGAAAGCCCGAAAAGTAAAATCGTGGGATGCGAAAATGTTCTACCTTAGGGAGCTCCTCCATCCAGCATTTGAAGCGACTATTAAAAAGGGCAGTAGCGGAGAAAGACAAAAAATATTTAATAAGTCTTTATTGAACAAAAGCTGATTTAGGAATGAATAAATAAACTAAATTAATTTCAAACGTCTCTCAAAATTAATACAAAATAATACTTGATCCAAAACTGATCTTTTACAGTGATCTCCTTATCAACACCCCTTCTCAATGTAAAAGTTATTTGATAAGCCCCATTGCCTCTTGAAAGTAACTGAATTTGATTTTGTCAAGCGGCTTCGTCATTATATCAGCGACCATCTCTCCTGTCGGACAATACTGCAAAATTATTTCCTTATTCTGGACCATTTCCTTCACATGATGATATTTTACTTGAATGTGTTTTGTCCGTGGATTCATCTTGAAATCATTAGCAAGAGCTATACAACTTTGATTATCTTCTTTCACGGTCGTCTGTTTAGCTCGAATTTTTAAATCCTCGAAGAGTATCTTCATCCACATCATCTCAGAACAAGCCTCCGAAAGGGCTACATATTCGGCCTCTGTTGAGGACAAGGTTATGTTGGTTTGCTTCCGACTTCCCCATGAAACTGTACATCCACCTAGCAAGAACAGAAATCCAGTGGTAGATTTTCGAGTTTTCATGTCACCCGCCCAGTCAGCATCCACGAAAATTGTCAATTCTTGCAAATCCCCTTCTGATCCTCCTAACTTCAACTTCATATCTTGAGTGTATAGAAGGAATTTGAGAACACGTCTAGCTTCAACCAAGTCTCTTTGCGTTGGCTGAGAGACTCTTCTTCCTAGTATTGAAACTGCCACAGCAATATCAGGACGGCTATTCACTGTTAAATACAGCAAC
This sequence comes from Cheilosia soror, assembly GCA_949372485.1. Lineage (NCBI taxonomy): Eukaryota > Metazoa > Arthropoda > Insecta > Diptera > Syrphidae > Cheilosia > Cheilosia soror. Next base: position 36,769,497 of record OX443562.1, read on the forward strand.
GATCCTATTATTTTCCTGTATTCGTTGTTGTTTGGAAGTATGACATCATCGGTTTCATTTTTGACAAATCCGGGATCCATCGGAATTTTTGATGGTTTTGCATTTGACATATTGTATTCAGCGAGTATCTTCCTGATGTAATTTCTCTGATGGATTGAATAATTACCCTCAGTGTCTTTCTCAACTTGAATACCCAAATATGTCTTCACCTCTCCCAAGTTGGTGATGGTAAAGTGACTCTCTATGGCTTTGATTGTATCCGAGATCCTCTTGTCATCTCTGCTGACAACCAACATGTCGTCGACGTAAAGTAAAATATAATTCCACTCTTCCCCTTCTATTTTACTATACAGACATGGATCTGAATTTCCCCTTCTAAAGCCAAGACTCTGAATTACTTCATTCACTTTGTCATTCCAACATCGAGCAGACTGTTTAAGTCCGTACAAACTGCGTTTCAGTTTATAAACTTGATCTTCTTTTCCAGCAACAACAAACCCTTCAGGTTGCTTCATAAATATGTCGTTTTGAAGATCTCCGTTTAAGAATGCATTTTTCACGTCAATGTGCACTACCTTCATCTTTCGTGCAGAAGCTACAGCCAGTAAAGTTCTGAACACTGTTGGTTTGACGACCGGTGCAAACACCTCGTCATAGTCCTCGCCAAACTTCTGGGTAAAACCCTTAGCCACAAGCCTTGCCTTATAACGCTGAATGTTGCCACTAGAATCAAGCTTGAGTTTGAACACCCATTTACATCCGATAGCTTTCCTGTCCTTCGGTAATGGAACCAGTTCCCATGTTCCGTTATCGTGAATAGCATTGATTTCTTCCAACATTCCGTTATACCAAAGATGAAAATCATCTCGTTTTTCAGCTTCTTTGTAATTACTTGGTTCCAACGGAGTCACAACTTCTACTTTCCCTGCGTACCAATCCGGTTGTCTTCTATTTCGGTTTGACCTTCGAATTTCCTGACTCTCTTCTGTCACAATTTGATTAGAATTTGAGGTCTCGTTCAATTCTTCTGTCAAAATTTCTCCAAATCGATCAGAGCTTGATGATTCATTCATTTCTTCAGCAGCAGATGAATAATTTGACAAAGCATCAGATTCATCATCGTTTCCGACTCCAACAGCTCCAGCACTCGTTGAAGCATGAACATCATCATTTGAAATCTCTTCGTCAGGTAGATCAGGAAACGTCAAAAGATCCACAGTGAAATATTCCGTAGTATTTGATGCCGCTGTCTTCATATAGTTCTCATCAAAGACCGCATCTCTACTAATTATTATATTTTCTGTAGTAATATCCAGAAAACGATAACCCTTGGAATTTTCACAATATCCCACGAAACGAACTTGCTTGCTTTTAGGATCCAATTTCTTTCTCAATTGCTTAGGGATATGAATATAAGCAATACAGCCGAACACTTTGAAATTGCTCAGATTGGGTTTCTTCCCAAACCACAATTCAAATGGACACTTGTTATTCAAACTTCTGGTTATCAAACGATTTTGAGTGTAATTTGCATTGTTCATAGCCTCTGCACAAAATTTTCTCGGCAAATTGGATTCTATCAAATTGCACCTGCACATCTCCATCAAATAGCGATTTCTTCTCTCGGCAACCCCATTTTGTTGCGGTGAATATGGTACAGAAAATTGGTGAATGATACCCTTTGCATTGAAAAACTGTTTCAACTCATTGGATGAAAATTCGCCACCTCCATCAGAACGGAAATTTTTCAATCTCTTGTTGAAATGATTTTCGACCATGGCAACAAACTCTTTGATTTTTGAGAAAACTTCACTTTTCAGCTTCAAGAAATAGATGGTGCAGTAACGACTGTAATCATCTATTATGGTAAGAACGTATCTGTTCCCAGAAGGAGTAGTTTCCTCTATTGGCCCCATCAGATCTGAATGTATGAGTTCCAATATCCCCATGCTGTTACTGAATGATTCCTTCGGAAACTTCTTTCGGCTCAATTTCCCTTTAGAGCACACAGCGCAAATATTCTCGTCACATTTACATGAGTTCTTGATAGATATACCTTCTACAGAATTTTTCACAACCATCTCTTTCAAAGCATCAGAATTCCTGTGACCCAAACGTCTGTGCCACAAATGGATGCAATCTGACTGACAACTTCCATTCTTATTAGATACAAACTTCACGTGATTCATGGGACATATCTCGTACAATCCGTTTCGTGATGGAATTGAAACTAGAGTTGAACCATTCCTTACTATGTCACATTTCTTCTTGCTGAATAAAATGTCATATCCTCCTTCAGTCAATTTGTCCACTGACAGCAAATTACTGCCAAGATCTGGTACAAACGTCACATCCTTGAAAAAAAAATCATGACCATTCGCACACGAGAATTTGACATCCCCAACTCCAACCGTTTCTAAACATCTCCCATCTGCAACGATAACATCTTCAGAAATTGGCTTCAATTTTTCAAAGAAATTCTCATTGTTGCTCATGTGATTCGTTGCTCCCGAGTCTACGAACCAGCTTTTCTTCAAATTTGACACTTGCAGACATTTCTGAATGATGTTGGCTTTTTCCTGTTTCTTCTTTCGACAATCACTCTTGTAGTGACCCTTCTCACCACATCCAAAGCACTTGACATTTTTCTTCTTTGAATCGGACGATTTATTAGTCGAAACACTACCATTCCTCTCAGGTTTTCTTCTGGAATCACTAGTCTTCAAAGCGTGGTGTTCATCAGTCCTGAATTCGTTTTTACGATGATATTCCTGAATAAGCCTTTCCTTTACTGTCATTATGGTCAATTCTACCTTGGGACGTACCTCTAAAGCTGTAACTAATGAGTCGTACTCCTCAGGTAGACTTCCTAAGATCATAGCAACGACTAACGCCTCTTTCAGTTCTTCCCCCGTAGCCCGCAAATCCGCAACTAACCCCAGCATCTCATTGATGTGTTCATCCATAGTCCGACCTCCTAGCTGCATACGGCACAATCGCTTCAAAAGATAGACTTGATTGCTCAAACACGGCTTTTCGTACGATGCTTTGAAAAAATCCCATAGCTCTTTTGCATACTGAAAATTCTCAACGCTGGCAATGTAAGAATCATCAATGGAAAGGCCGATGACTATCTTGGCTTTAGAATTCTTCTTCAACCAGTCCTCGCTCTTCGTTGCAGGAATGGCATCAGTCACCAAACTTGATACACCGTCCCTCGCAAGAAGCAGCTCCACCTTATATTTCCATGTCCTGTAATTCTTTCCATTCGCTGCAAGAACCACAACTTTCGCTTTCTGTTGTTCCTGGTCCTCCATGTCGTATGAATTAACGAAAAAAGCTCTACTTTTATTCAACAATAAACTTCAGATATAGATATTGCTCCTTCCTCAAAGCAATAGGCCCATAACCTATTAAAAAGGGCAGTAGCGGAGAAAGACAAAAAATATTTAATAAGTCTTTATTGAACAAAAGCTGATTTAGGAATGAATAAATAAACTAAATTAATTTCAAACGTCTCTCAAAATTAATACAAAATAATACTTGATCCAAAACTGATCTTTTACAGTGATCTCCTTATCAACAGCGACGATATAGTTCGTTTGGTAATGGATCGTCCCACTGCAAGCCAGCTTTCCAAACAGCTTGCATGAGAACCTTTACTGATATCATCAGGTTGGCTAGGAAACCAAATGGGTCGAAAACCGACATAATTACGCTGAGCATCTCCCTTTTTGTGGGTTTTCGCCTAAAATTTAATATTCCGCTTGGCACTTTCTGAAATTTTAAGATGAAAACAAACTCGTCGCATTTTGACAACCAATGCATACCGAGTATTCTCTCTAATTCTCTTAAGTCGACAAACTCACCACGATCTTCAGCGGAATTGCCAACAGCCCTTTTTAGATTTTGTGAATTCGAAACAATATTTCTCATCGTGAATCCTCCAGCGTGATGTATGTGGATGACTTCTTTCACCACTTTGATAGCTTCCTCCTCAGTTTCATAGCAATCCACATAATCGTCAACGTAATGCCTTTCAATGATGGCTTGCACGGCTCTAGGAAATGATTTCAGGAAAAGCTCAGCATTTGTGTTCTTCACGAATTGATATATTTACATTTCAAGACACTACAGTCAGCTTCCATAAACAACCACATCTGACAATTTCTAATGAGCCTGACAATCATTGACATATGTATTATGCATTGACTATTAGGTCTGTTCGTTTTCTTTTAAATCTTACGAATTTTTACTCAATATCGTTCCTTAAGTTGAAAAATGCGTAAAAGAGAGCGGCTTCGAGAGCGCAAGATATTACCCTTCACTCAGAATCGTACTAGTTTTCACTCAAAAAATTTCTTTGACTAAGAATCGAAACAACTGTCGGGCGTCTGAAAACAGACAGATGATTTGAAACGCGTGTAACGACTATTTGCATTTGTCTTTTGATTTCCTGCGATATGAGAAACAGGAAGGCCGGAAAATAATGTATCTTTTTTTCTCTTCTCGAATGTATGTAGTTCAGTCAGTAAAATCACTTTCATATACTTGGATTCATACTCACGTGCATTTTATGGAAAAACAAAATGCAGTAGTCATTTTTCATAGTTATTACAATAGGGTTCCCTAACGTTTTGGTAAGTTTTTCTCTTTGACACATTTTGACATTTCTATTACAAAAGTAAAGGAACAGACTTATTATATATGGACTGCTAGTGAAATGTAAAGCCTAGTACGCTGCTGTTGCGAAACGAAATTTTCCGGTGGTCTCCAATTGCACAGCGAAACGTCTGCGAAAAGACAGCGGAAAATAATTTGTGGAGAGTAGCATCAGCTGCTACTGAAGTGACATTTGTCAACAGCAGGAGTTTGTGTTTTGTGAAATTTAAATCAATTGTAAAATTAAAATTATAGAATTTTATAAAAATGTATACGGAGGACATTGAAAACGATATGATTACAACAACAATAATATCTTCCGCATCCGCATTTATTAATTTGCTTGTTAGAAGAAAGAAGAAAAGGCTCCCTTCTGTTAGAGTCAACCCATATCTGCAAGAGAGGCAAACAAAAGGACGTTTTTTTAATGATGTAAGTTTTTTGTGATTTCTTTATAACTAAACTAAATTGACTTATTCCCATAGTTCTATGACATGGTTTCCAACGAAAAAGTATTTAAGGAAAATTTCCACATGGGACCAAATACTTTTCGTGAACTTTTCTCGTTGGTGGAATCAAAATTGGCTCCGATACGAAATACCAGACCATCTGATGGAATAGCTCCCTTAGAGAAATTTGCTATTGTTATGGAGTAAGAACCTCTTGCAAAATGTTTATGCTTAAATATGATTTAAATATATCTCGTATTTCTTCCAGATATTTAGCGAGTGGAAGTATACAAAGACATGTATCTTCAGTATACAGAATCAGCAAGCAGCATTTTGGAAAAATTTTGGATGACGTTTGCATCGCACTATGTGATGTTTTAGGCGACAATATTCCCAAACTTAATGCTGCCGAGTTTGTGAAAATAGCGAACGACTACAATTCAAAGTGGAATTTGCCCAACTGTCTGGGAGCCATCGATGGCAAACATGTTGCCCTTAAATGCCCACAAAATGCAGGCAGTTTATTTTACAATTATAAGGTTTGTAAATTACATCAAAATGCAAAGAAGTCACACTGATTTATATTACTTCTAGGGATTTCATAGCGTTGTATTGATGGCCATTGCTGATGCAAACTATAAATTTATTTATATTGACATTGGTGCACATGGCAGTGAAGGAGATGCCAACGTGTTTGCTTCCACTAGTATCGGAAAGGCAACTCTTCAAGACAATCTACCATTTCCAGAAGATATGTGTGTGGGGAATGAAAAGCTCCCATACTTCTTCGTTGCAGACGACGCTTTCCCGCTTTGCAAGCGAATAATTAAACCATATACCCCAAGAAAACCGAAAAAGCTCACGGATGAAGAACGAATAGCTAATTACAGAATTAGCAGAGCAAGGCGCTGCGTCGAAAATTCGTTCGGCATTTTGTGTTGGAAATGGCTATGCTTGTCGAGAACTATGTTCTGTGGTCCAGATCGAGCGCAGAAAATTATAAGTGCATGCTGTTTTCTTCACAACTTTTTAATGAGCGGAACGAAAGAAACATATTGCCCTTCGCAATACACCGATCGTTATGATGAATTTGGATGTTTAGTTGCAGGTGAATGGAGAAAACATGTCTCACCCGATGCACTTCATTATTCATCGATCCAATCAAGTTTGGGAAGACAAAACAACATTGGAAAATATGTGCGGGATAAGATAAAAAACTATGTTGTTTCACCATCTGGGTCTATCCCATGGCAAAATAAAGCATCTTTTGTGGATTAAAAATTTAGCCGTGTTTTATTTGATGCTGCCCCCTCATGTAGCTGACCTCCCCGTGGTGGGGGGCGGGCAACATGTCTAGGTTCACCTAGACATGGCTAACGAAGCACACACCCAATGATGACAAAGCGAAGAAAGCGAGCCTCGGATATTGCCAAGCCTGTCAAAATAGGGCGCCCTTTGGAGCCAGGCCTGAAGGGTGGCAGTTTGCGAGCGTCTGGTGGTCGGCTTGTCACGCTCGGCAGTCGGCCGGGTTTAACCCGAAACGGCTACGAGCTTCCTGTCAATGGTCTCGCAAACCATTATGGGGGTCAGAGGGTGGATGCGCTATGCACCAATAGGGGCATAAGTGGACTTACGGTTACTCGACAACGGCATCGACTTAGGATAGGCACGTGGAACATCTCTTCGCTCACGGGAAAAGACCTGGAGCTTGTTGGGGAGGCTGTTAAATATCGACTAGATATAGTTGGTGTTTCCTCAACAAAGCAAAGGGGTTCTAGAACTGTGGACCTTGCAGATGGGTGGAAACTCTTCATGTCGGGAGTAGCACCTTCAATGTCTGCTCAGGCGGGAGTGGGGATACTCACAAGTCCCAGGCTGTCAGGCAGAGTATTGGAGTGGATTCCGTTAGGAGGGAGAGTTGCGATCTTAAAGCTTAAGCTTGAAAGATCAACTCTGGCTCTAGTGCAGGTGTATGCACCGAATCTGGAGTCAGGGTACGCAGCTTTCTTAGATGAAGTTGATGCAGCCCTTGAAAAGGTTGCAGATATGGATTCTTATATCCTGATGGGTGATTTCAATGCTCACGTGGGTGCGGATTTCTCGACATGGGGCAGCGCGATTGGGAAACACGGTGACCCCGATCAGAACGCGAACGGAGAGAAGTTGTTGGACTTTTGTTGTTCAAATGGAATGTCCATTATGAACACTTTCTTTCCACACAAAGATATCCATAAATACACATGGTACCGTCGAAGTCTTCAGCAGAAATCGCTGATAGATTTCTTTGTGGTACCATCGTGTATTAAAAGGATGGTTTGTGATGTTCGTGTGTTGAGAGGGGCTGAACTGTCAACTGATCACCACCTGGTGTTGTGCAAATTGTATCTCAACGATCAAATACCTATCCTGCCAAAGCGTAAACCAAGAATGGTTACGCGCATACGGTGGGAGGGGCTACAGAACGATGAGATACGGGAGGAATTTGCACGGCAGGTATCTGAAAGGTTTGAACAAATTCCAAATGTTCCATTGAATGTAGAGGAAGAATGGCAGTTGTTTTCAACAGCAGTTATTGCCTCTGCAGGACATGTTTGCGGAGTGAAGCGGCTCGGTGTGGCGGCTGGTGGTGAGAAAAGAACTGCGTGGTTTAAAACGCCCGGAGTTCAAGAAGCCATCAGAGAGAAGAAGAAGGCTTTCAAGGTGTGGATTCACTTGGGGGACTCTCCTTCTCGAAACCGGTACATTGAGGCGCGAAGAACTTGCAAATTGGCTGTTAAAGCAGCCAAAGAACATTCTTGGAAGGAGTTCGGCGAAAAATTGGACCGCGATCACAGATCTGCAAGCAAGGTGTTCTGGCAGACCATCCGCCGTCTTAGAGGAAGGAAGTGGAACATTGTCGAAGGAGTCAAATCCAAAGATGGTACACTTCTTTCTAATGAGGAGGACATCTTGCGCAGATGGAGCGAGCACTTTTCCGAATTGTTCAATCCAATCCAGGGCATTGAGGATGACACATTTATCGCCTTAAGCAGGGCGGAAAATAGTCCCACGGTAGAGGAAGTCACTTTTGCGATCAAATCGCTAAAAGCTGGCAAATCTGCCGGAGTGGATGAAATCCGGCCAGAAATGCTAAAGGCCTTAGGTGAAGAGGGAGTCAAATGGCTTTCTCGTGTCATTAAAGTGGCCTGGGAATGCGGCGAAACACCCAGCGATTGGCAGATTGGGGTGATTGTGCCCCTTTTCAAGAAAGGGGATAAAAGGGATTGCTCCAATTACAGGGGTATATCACTTTTAAGTCTCCCCGGAAAAGTCTTTGCCAAGGTGCTGGAAACGCGTTGCAGAGCTGTGGTCGAGGCACGATTAGGAGATGAGCAGTGCGGCTTTCGTCCCGGCAGAAGCACAACCGACCAGTTATTCACTCTCAGAATGGTACTTGAGAAGGCTTGGGAGTATGCTACACCTGTTTACGCTTGCTTCGTAGATTTGGAGAAAGCATATGACCGAGTCCCTCGAGGGAAACTCTGGAGTGTATTACAGCAGTATGGAATTGATGGTTCTCTCTTGAGAGCCATTCAATCTCTTTACACAAACTGTAAAAGCTGTGTTCGGGTAAACGGCGTTAAATCAATACCTTTCACCGTGGGCGTTGGACTTCGCCAGGGGTGCGTCTTGTCGCCTCTCCTTTTCATTACTTATATGGACTGGATGTTACAGCGCAGTCTTGGCGAAGAACGTTTCGAATTGGGAGATCTGAGGATAAGTCATTTGCTCTTCGCTGATGACTTGGTCATCCTTGGGTCCTCTCAGACTGAACTTCAGCGCGCACTCGATCGGTTTGTAGCCGTTTGTGTTGAAGCTGAGATGAAAGTAAATGTGAACAAATCTGAAGTGATGGTCGTCTCCAGAACGCCTGTTCAATGCACTCTGCATGTTAGTGGAGTCCCATTGAAACAGGTGGAGAAGTTTAAGTATCTCGGGGTCTTATTCACGAGTGATGGAAGGAGCAATGCCGAGTTTTCCTGTAGGATTGGTCAGGCTGGATCGATTTTGAGACAGCTTGGTCATTCTGTTATCAGGAGGACTGAACTTGGTGTCAAAGCTAAGTTGTCAGTCTTTAATTCGGTGTTTGTTCCAACTCTTACCTATGGTCATGAGGTTTGGGTAATGACCGAAAGAATAAGATCGCGAATACAAGCTGCCGAAATGAGATTTCTCCGTAGTATTGCTGGTGTCACCCGTAGAGATCGCATCAGAAATACCAGAATACGTGAGGAACTCAATGTCGAGCAGCTACTTCTCCGGACGGAGCGATCCATGCTTCGGTGGTTTGGTCATGTTAAACGCATGTCCCCGACCAGGATTCCACGACGTGCTATGGAATCCGTACCATCGGGCAGGCGTCCCCTAGGTAGACCCAGGATGAGATGGTTAGATCAAATTCATAATCTCTCCTCTACCCGTATGGGGATTGCCCTTGATGATTTAGAGTCGATGGCGGAGGATCGAGAGCTATGGAGGGTCCACTTGAGCAACCTACACCCGCGACCCACTTAATGGACAAGCGGACCATTGAAAATGAAAGGATGAATTTATTTGATGCTGACATTATGTTGGCATGCGTCTGTCACCCATATGTCCGACTCAGAATGGCATGTAAGTTTGCCAAAATAGGCATGTTGTGTACTCAGCAAATCGTTTTGCATGCCAGAACATTTAATATTAGCTAATATTAGTAATTTCGGAGAGCAAACAAAAAATCGGCTCAATTAAAGATTTCTTAGACGTTTTTTAATCCATTGACATCGTAGCCATCCTTTGATGGAATTTGTTACTTTATGGCTTGATAGAAAGAAGACGAACCATATGTTGGGATATATGCTATATTTATTTCGAAATGTCACCAGAAATCCCTTAAATCTTAATCACTCAAATTTTGATTATTTTAGGGCTTTCTGGTGACGTTTCGAAATAAATATAGCATATACCCCAGCATATGGTTCGTCTTCTTTCTATCAAGCCATAAAGTAACAAATTCCATCAAAGGATGGCTACGATGTCAATGGATTAAAAAACGTCCATATTCGAATGTCAGCAAATAAAAACTAAACACATGCCAGTCACCGTCGAAATACGAATATGCCAACTTTGAGACAAAACGCGCATGCCTTGTACTCGGCATACTTTCCGCACATGCCACTATATACAAAACGTGACATATTCTACAATATGTCGAGTAATTATCGTGGCATGCGTATGTCGTGTTTGGCATGTCGTAGCTTAATTTATTTCCAGAAACCAAAAACCGAAGATTCTGTTATGTAACACCAAAAACTGAAAAGACATAGCAAACAATATTATTGAAAGAAAAAAACAAATTCTTTGAAATCTTTATTTTGAAATCTTTAATCATTTTTATTTCTGTGTTTTTTTATTTCATCGTATATTTGGGAAGTGAATTGCATGTTTAAGTCTTCCACCACATCCTCTGGCAATTTTTGCAGCATCCGGTCCATATTCGCAAACATGGCGAAGTATTTTAGAGTAGGCGCTGTCGTCTTTTGCTTCTGAAACTCTATAAGTTCAGATATGTTTTTGCTTAGATCAGCGGCGGTCTCAATCAATGGGTCTTTCGGTTTGCGGCTTTCGTTTATCTGCATGAAAAAAAAATATATATGTATTTGTAGCCGGAATAGCTGAGGTAATAAATATTTAACTTACATATGCGTAATTTGAACCTCCCGCTCCAATCGCATTTTCAAGCATTGATCCCTGATTGGAACACGAGGGAGAATCTGTCTCGATGTCACTGCTATTAAATGTTCTGAAATTGATTGAATAATTGCACATAAATTACTATTAGAATGATAGAATGACTACAAAACGAATTATTTATAGCGACTTTGGTATTACAAAATTCTAAAATAAATGGATAAACCTATAACTTTTTATGTAATATAGTAGCACGAGTTGAGACAAACTCAGGGATACCATAAACTTTGTCATATATCTCGTCTACATCACAAGGAGCAGGAGAAATGGAATATTTTGTCCATGAACTTAATATAAAAAAAACAGGTCCCTACACGTGAAAGAAGTCAAACGTTTTAAAAAGTATCGGATCGCCCACCACACAACCATCTGCGAAGCAAAGTATCGGATCGCCATCGCCATACACAATAATAATTATGAAAACAAACAAATTGTTTACCGACGTCTTTTTTGTGACGATAAAGGCGTCAAGAAAGACATGCTGGCCGCAAACTCCCAGTCTAAAGCTGCATCTTCATCCAATGCTTCTTCTTCGCCGCCCTCAAAACCAGAGACGTCAGCTTCGCTGCCTGACTTCACCTTTTTTTTGCCAACGGAGTGGTACCGCATACTATCACGAAGCGAACGCCACACCGCTTTGCAGTCCTCCACTGGAAAAAATATGTATGTAGGTATAAAAGCTATCGTGTTACTTGAAATCTACAAATTACCTGGCTTTTCCATTTCCTCCGATATATTTTTCCAGAGACTTGCAACGGCATTATTATTTTTATGGAGTCGATGGTCCAACTTCCAAATTGGCTCGGTGGATTTGATCAGCAAAGCCAATTTCTTTTTTTCCTCTTTTGTGAATTGTTCCTTTTTTTTCGATCTCCGCTTTTGCGCAACTGATGGCACTAGAGCGGGTGCTAATTGTGGTGGATCATCTTGTTGAGTTCGCTGCTCCAATTCTTCAAAATTTAAATATTCAATTTCGTCGTATACTTCCATTTCAAAATCAATGAACACAACATACCGCAAAAAAATTGAAATGTCAAATTTCCGCAAGCAATTATTGTCCCGGACAATAAATTGTGTGCGAAAAGAGAGTGGAGAATTGTACCAAGCAATCTACTACAATTACCCTCTTTTCGCCCATCATTTCGCGGCAGCAGCGTACTACAAAACGAAAAGGAGAGCGAAATTTTTCGTTCATGATTTCGTTCTGTCACTTTTGTATGGGATTTTTCGTTCCGAAACAGCAGCGTACTAGGCTTAAGTTCATAAAAATGCCGCATTGTAAATGACGTCACCATAAACTAGCGCTCTTAGTTAGGAGCGAAAAATAAGTGAAACAAAATGACAAACAATTTTGGATTTCTCTCCATAGAATGCTAGAGACACCTATTGCACGTTAGTGACTTTGCGAAGTAAAACAATTGAAATTAAAATTGTTGCGTCATTGTTAATAATAGATGTCGCTTTAAAATAGCGTGAGTTTCCAAATAATTCCGGCCCGAACCAAGAGAGCTAATGGTTATGTTGTAAAAAAGCCCTATCCGCTCTTTAACCCATCTCATAGCTAGCAGACGGATAGTGGACTTGTTCGTTTGATAACTTTTAATATTCATAGATACATATTATCCATATTAGCTATCCACTCTTTATCATTAAACGCACGGCAGCACTGCGTCCAAACTGTACTTAACACGGTTGTAAATCTGTCATATTCCATCAGCTGACACTATCATGCCAGGCGAGCATGTTATGTGTTTTTGCTTATGATTTTTTTGATTGTCTCTGAAATTCTGTTTCAGCTTTAAAATTTCTGGCGTCCGCTCAAACTTTTTCTTGAAATACGTGTATTTGAAGTATGTGTACAGCAGTTGGACAAAGTTATCTCTGTGTTTGAATAAGTTAACCACTCTCTAGTCTCTATACGCCGAATTCGGTAAGTTAAGGACCATTCACATGGGAGCGAACGAACGAATTGATGAAATGCGAATAAACCACTTTTTATGCATTTATAAACAGAAATTTTCCACATTTTATTATTCCAAGATATCCTCCTTTTGAAATAAGGTTAAGTTCGAACGAATTTTTTATTCGCTACTTTGTGGAACGCGATTTAAATGATGTGGATTGTGAATAGACTGACAATTCGCGCCAGGGTGTTTTCGTTCGCGGCAAAAAATTTGGATTTCAAAATTTCGTTATTTAAACTGTTAATACATTTTTTTTCTCAATAAATTTCGATGGAATAATTAATTATCCTCATCTTGGAGTAGTAAAATGTGAAATTTTTTGTTTATAAATGCCTAAAAAGTGGTTTGTTCGCATTTCATCAATTCGTTCGTTCGCTCCCATGTGAATGGTCCTTTAAGTTATCCGCCCCTTAAGACATGTCAGACTGAGAATCTTACTAGTTTTACTCAACAAATTTCTTTGCGTAAGAATTGAAACAATAGGACCCTATTGTGAGTGTCGACAGTTAATCGTTGATCGACAACTGTCGACCGATCGAGAACTGTGATTGTCGATTGCGACTGATATTTGTCGATTTGACAGTCGCTTGTAGTCGATTACAAATGTCTGATCGATGCTTCCTCTTGGAAGTGAAAAAATTTTGTGCGTACGAATAGCTTAAATCAATCGACGCAATATACAATTGTCGTGACGATCGCTGATCGACAATCACAATAAAGGCCTTAGACTTACTTAGATGGCGCTACAACCCGGGGTGGACCTGGGCCTCAACCAACACGCCTCTCCAGTTAGCACGATCTTTGGCTAGCTGCCTTCAGATGCGCACTCCAAGTTGGTTGAGGTCCCCTTCCACTTGTGCGCGCCACCTAAGGCGAGGTCTTCCTCTACTGCGTTGTCTCTCCGGGTTGGAATCGAAGACTCTTCGGGCCGGAGCGTTGGTGTCCATTCGCTCTACATGTCCTAGCCATCTTAGTCGACTGATACGTACTTTTCTGACCAGGGGCCTATTTCATAAAACTATTAGTCTAATAATTATTAGCGAATTTTCTAATATTTTGCGTTTATTAGTAAAATAGCGTTTCATAAATATTTTTCCTACACTAATATCTAATTTGTACAGCGCCAATAAATATTAGTGGGAAATTATTACTGTAGCAAGATTATGTTTCAAAGGAACAATTTTAGTAGTAATTATTTCTGCTGTACTAATAACTAATATTTTTTTTCTATTAGTCGAGAAACATGGGTAAAAATTTTCTAATAAGAAAAGTATGGTTAGCCAAATGAGATTGGCCGTCAAAAAATATGCATAAACTTAATTTGTAACCATCAGCGTGTATTTAAATTATTATATCGTGTATTTATTTATTAAAAAAATCAATGTTTTCGAGTAGTGATGATGAGTTTAATAAATACGATTATTCAAACAAAGAATCAATTATATAATAAATACCAGTTACGAATTCAATGGAAAATTCCGAATTAATAGTGAATCTCTTGAATATTTGTTGCAACGAATAGGGTCTTACCTTGAAACCCCAACAAGACGAAATTTTGCTTTGTCCCCTAACCAAAGACTACTTACAGTACTTCACTAGTTAGGAAACGGATGTCAATACCACGGATTAGTAGATATACACGGCGTTTCAAAAGCAACTGTTGGCCATGTAAAAGTAGTTAAACTAATTAACGAAATAATATGTTGTGAAATACATATACAGATACTTATTTGTCAGCAATGTCGCACTAATAATTCCTATATCAATCATAAGGGAATTATTAGAACCCGTCAATATTTTTATGAAATACAATTTTATTAGCCCATACATTAGGCGTGTTTTTTTTTGCAATCCTATATAGGCTTAGCAAGTTTTCCATACGAATCGTTAGCCCGGATAATCATCGGGGCTTATGCTTTAGCCCAGATAAAAACTGTGCTACCAATCTACGATTGCTATAAATGTTATCGAAAGAGCTATCGAAAGTGCTATCGATTGTGTCATAAATGACGTTAGTTTGACAACCAAAATTATTAGGGGAGACTGGGGCACCTTTAATCCTGAGGCCAATTTGAACATTCGTAATAAGAAAACATTTAAAAAATATTTAAAATTACATATTAAACAAAATTTAAACTTTTTAGGTAGGTAATACTTTGAAGCGTGGAATTGCATATTTTAATTTTTCTATTTGTAAAGAATCATTCACATGGAAGTGAACGAACGAATTTATAAAATGCGAACAATCAACTTTTTATGGATTTATAAACAGAAAATTGCACATTTTATTGTTCCAAGAGGAGGATAATTAATTATCCCACCAACAAATATTAACAAAACAAATTTATAAACATTTTAGATAACGAAATTTCGAATTATCCAAACTTTTTGTCGCGAACGAAAACACCTTTGCCCCTAATTGTCCAAGCTTATGCGCAATCCACATCATTTAATTCGCATTCCCCAAACTAGCGAATAAAACATGTGAACCGACCGTCAAAACTTGCGAATATTCGTTCACAGGTAAATAGTTTGTCGCTCTCTTGTGAATGGTCCTTAAGAGTGTAAACATTTTGTGGCGAGTTTTTCTTTTTATGTATTTAAAATACATATATCCTTAAGGCACAACTTCATTTGAAACCACATTTTTTTTTGTCGCTTAACCTATTGGGGCAGGTTTGAACAAAACGCTACGGTACACGTTTGAACAAGTGGTCTTTAAGTGGCATTGAAATAAAGGCTAAGCTACCACCACCCATCAACACTCCGGGAACATCGAGAACACCCAAATTCCTGAACAGCTAACTCATTTTTGTTTTTATAGAGTTTTTTTTAGATATTTGTAAAATACTTTGTAATTTGTGAATTTCAGTTGGCTACTGTTAAGTCGTTTTTGTTTATTTTTTATTGAAAAAAGTAAGTTAATTTTTTTTATTAACAAATTACAAAGCTTGTAGTAGCTTATTAGCTGCCAAAAGCAATTTCAAATACTGCCGTTCAAAAGTGTCCGAGGCTAGTTGAAAACTGCTAACCCACCAGATCAAGGTTCCCCAGTCTCCCCTAAAAAAAAGGAAAACAAACATCAGAAATCAAAATATGGACAAGAAAAATTGCAACTCAAAATTTGGACTTAGGAAGAAACACTGGGACCAGACTGGGACTGCTGAAATGCTATAGTGCACGTAAGCAGTTGTGCACTGCCACTGATTCGCCGCTGGAACTTGAATCATCCTGAATCATTCGTTAAAAGTGCAGGCACACCCAATACGTCTTGCAATTCACTCTTACGGCTGGAACTTGCTGTTGCTGCAGAGCTTGCCAACAATAAATAAACCATCTGAAACTAAATGTATTTCTCCTCATTTGTAAACTATTTTAATATGCCTACAGCTTACTTGTTCTCGTCATTTTTAATTTTAAAAACTAATTGACTCTGCAAATTTTTTTTTTGTGAAAAAAAAAAAAAAAAACAGCTTAAAAGTCAAATGTCAACTAGCATAGTGATGCCAAGTCACAGTAAAGCGTTTTTGTTTGTGTGTTTATCTAAGCCTATATAGGATTGCAAAAAAAACACGCCTATTATTAGAGCTAATAACTTGAAAATTATTAGTATTAGACTAATAGCTTTATGAAATAGGCCCCAGGTCGATGTCGCTGTACAGCTCGTAGAGTTCGCCGTTAAATCTCCTGCAAAGCCCGTCAACGCAAACGGGACCGAAAATCACTCGAAGAATTTTGTGTTCGAAGCGACCAAGGAGATCTTCATCCGCTTTTGACAACGTCCATGATTCTGCGAAAAGTCCCGACCTACCACAAAGTTATAGCTGTCTATCGTGACGTTCTGTCAGATTCGTTGATGTTGTATGTCCCTTCTTGTTGACAGCGTAGATTTTGTTTTGCCCTCATTCACAACTAAACCCATTTTTGCCGGCTCTGTACGGTACTTGCAAACGCACCAGTGACAGCTCGCTGTGTTCTGCCAATGATGTCGATGTGCTCAGCGTATGCAAGTAGTTGCACAGACTTTTGGAAAATTGTGCCCCTGGTGTTGGCTTGCGAGTTTCGCACAAATTTCTCAAGAATGATGTTGAAAAAGTCATATGACAGCGCATCACCTTGTGTAAATCCTTTTTGACATCAAAGGTATCGGTGAGATTGTTTCCGACCTTTACGGAGCAGCGAGCGTTCTTCATCGTCATTCTGCGCAACCCGACAAATTTGGCAGGGATGCCAAAACTAGACATCGCTCTGTATAGCTCGTCTCTATAAATGCTGTAATATGCGGCTTTAAAATCGATAAATAGATGGTGGGCATCGATTTGGACTTCTTGGGTTTTCTCCAGGATCTGCGTAGTTTGAATATTTGGTCGGTTGTGGACTTACCTGGCCTAAAACCGGACTGATAGGGTCCAATCAATTCGTTGACAAATGGTTTCAGGCGTTCACACAGTACGGCAAACAGGAATTTGTAAACGATGTTAAGGAGACTGATGTCTCTATAGTTGGCGCAGTTTAGAGGGTCTCCTTTCTTATGGATCGGGCAAACAATGCTGAGGCTCCATTCATCAGGCATACTTTCCTCTGACCAAATTTTAGAAACGAGTTGGTGTATGCCCTCTACCAAGTCATCTTCCGCTGCCTTAAAAAGCTCGGCTGATAAACCGTCCGGTCCTGCAGCTTTGTTGGACTTCAGCTTGGATAGTGCTATCCTTATCTCATTTTGGTCAGGTGGATGATTTGAAATTTGATTTGAAATGCGTGTAACGATTATTTGCTTTTATGTTGCTGATTTCCTGCGATATGAGAAACAAATTGGTATGAAAATGGTATCAAAAGGCGGGGAAATAATGTAGCTTTTTTTTTTCTTCTCGAATGCATGTAGTTCAGTCGCTAAAAACTCTTCCATATACTTGGATTCATACTCACATGCAATTTATGGAAAACCAAAATGCATCTGTAATTTTTCATAGTTACTACAAAAGCGTTCCCTAACGTTTTCGTAAGTTTTTCTCTTTGAGAGAGAATTCATCCCCACTATTGTCATATTGACAGTATTTTCCATTATTACTACAAAAGTAAAGGAACAGACCTATTATTTTCGACTGACTGGTCTGAATTGAATTGAATTGAATTGAATGGAATTGAATTGGTCTGACAAACATTTCAGTTGTGGGCATCTTTATAAACGTCTTATAAAAAAGCGCTACTTAAAATGTCGCTATAAATTTTATTCATGCGTGTGTATGTAACTAAAATGTTAAAATAAACAATTATGATAAATATTTTAAAGGCGACTTGCCACGACAATAGAAAGCATATAAAATTCCATATAAACATGTAGAAGTTATATGCCTTTCATATTGGTGTGCAATTTTTACTGATGTTTAAGGGCTTAATCAAATTCGATATCATCAAGTCAATAGTAGTCCGGAACTGGCGCGGATGCTATTTTTACGAAATCTGAGTAGGAAATTAGACCATTACTTTGAACATTTGCCTCCCGGAATATGTTGTCAATCTGCGATTAATGCAAAATTTATATTAAACACCGAAAAACACAAAAAGCAATTAAATTAAAATTACCTCACGCGCAGATAAACCTTCTCCCCACCTTTGCATTAGATGAGCTAATTGTTTTGTTGTAATAGTGCCACTGTTTTCAGTATCCATAGCCTTGAATGCCGCAATAACTTCATCCGGTAAATTTTCAACTTTGGAGTGACGATGCATTGTTTCCAAAAAGTCTGCGAAACTCATCTTTCCATTGTACATTTTTAAATAAGCAATCAATTCTTGAACCGTAGGCGAGAACCCAAGTGACCTCATAATAAGTGTCAACTCATCTAAACTGGTTATTTGCCTTGAGTGTACGAACAAATAGAAGCATTCGCGAAATTCTAGAAAAAAAAAATACGAAAACGATTAATTAGTTTTTAGGATCACAATAATCTCTGACTATTTCAAATAATGTAATAATAATAAGTAATTTAATCGATATTTCTTTGGAATTAATTTTTGGCGCTAGCGCTTCACCTAAATAAATATGGAGTCTCTCTCTCTATACAAGAATTTAATAACCCAAGAGTATGACAGTGAAATTTCTCACATGACGTTCGGCATACACGATCCACAAGGCGTTTAACGTCTAAAGGCCCGACCCATAGAATCCGTCACATCCGTTGCGGCAATGTATTCGACTGACAGGTCGATAGAATACACAGTAGCTTATGGAACGTGACCCATGAGCAACGAACGTGCCGGATGCGACGAAAAGTAGGTTTAGACGCCACTCGTAACTCTAAATTCAAATTGACGTGTTTTAGGTCGTCGTTAACGCCACTCGTAATAAGGTTGAATAATAAAATAATGACTTTTCTGATTTTTCCGATTCCCAGTGTGAATTTCGGAAATTGGCACCAGGTGCCACTGTCCTACCTAACATAGCAAATTGGCATCCCCCAATTTTTAAGCACATCAAAATTAATTTGTTTAAAGAATATTTTTTATTCACTATTGGATCGGCCACCAGTCCAGTATCGGTATCTTTACATATCGAGCACCTAAAAGTATGTTTTTTTTTCTCTTCGTTACAAACGAAATGAAAATTTCTTCTAATCAAACTGAAAACTCATAGCTTGCCATAAGCTTAGGTAACGGAGAAAACTAAAAATAAACATCCTTTAAGCACCTAAAAGTAGTTTTTTTTTGTGTATCAGAAATTGGAGATTTTGTGGTAAGCTATGAGTTTTCAGTTGTTGCGCTGTTGATTACTATCATTATTTTTGATTGTTATTTAAACATTTTGTTTAAATTAAATATACATATACAGTGGATTCCGCTGTACTGGGACAAATGATAAAGAACGGAAACGAATGCAAATTTTAGATTGAATTTGTTTCGCTTATTGTGGACAGCAGCCGCTTATTCGGGACATATTCATCACACATCGCCACATTGCTTGAGAAAGCAAATAGACCCAATGCTATTTAAGAAAAAGCACTTTCTCGTGGTGTTGCGCACCGTTTTGCCTTTGTGCAGTTCCAGAAGTGTGAGCAAAGCGGTTTGTTGTTGTTTTGTCAACGTGGCTTGCTATTAGTCTCGTTTCCGTAAGTTGCCGAGAGAAGTACATCGACAAGTAGATGTAAAAAAATCGGCATTATAAGCGAAATCATTTTTTGTTGTGGTTTTTTTCATACTTCATAATGACTTCGAATTATTTGGACAGACGCTTAATTGGGACAAGCAGTCTAGCCCGATGTGTTCCAATTAAGCGGAATCCACTGTTTATTATATACATAATATTATATAAATTTATCGGATTCATAATTTCCAATTAAATTATTTTTCATTCTTTATGATTATTTATTATAATAATCATACATCAACTTGTAGATATATAATATTTTCAAGTTATAAACTTTAATCTTCAACGTTCTAATACTGGCTGACCGGGCAAACGTTGTTCTGCCTAAAATAGTTATTTTAAGCATTTCAAGATTTATTTTGATATTTTTGTTCAAATATTTTTTAGTATGAATGAAGGCGGATAGCTTCAGTGGTTCAGCTATATCTATAAAATTAGATGTACCTACATTAGTTGTGTTTTTTTGAAACCTTGCCAGGCAGTGGTTGCCAGTAGTTGCCAGGAGTTAACAGTTGAGGAACATTTCACATGCTAATTAAAACAACAACCTGCTGGCAACAGCTGCCAACAACTCTTGATTTTCTCCCCAGTCGGAGAGCTGCTGGCTGGCAGCTGGCTAAATTCAATTCCCAACGAACAAACAGGTGGCGTTGAAAGCAACAAGTGGCTTAGAAAGCAGATGGTGGAATTATATTGTTCATTGACTCAAATCATAAAATAAGTGTTTTCCAAATTTAAATAACAAATTTCCGTCAAAACAAAATCTCATAGCAACTGTGTAAAACAATTCGTTCTTATCTCATGCACACAACATTCCAAAGAAAAATGTCAGAATTTATCAAATATTTCTACCAAATGCATAATTTTATACATAAGCTTATTGCCTAAATTTACTCGGCTGGCTTCATCTTGCTGGCAATTAGGCTGGCAACTGTCCAAATAAACGGCTGGCTGGCGAGGTTTCAAAAAAACACGCACTGTGCGATGCCAACACTTGACTATATAAAATGTAAAACGATGAAAATAAAGTCGCACTATATAAAATGAAAATACGGAAAATAACGTGAATTGATAGTAAACTATTGATCAATCGGTTTTTAAATATTAGGTCTTTACAATTTCAACGTAGTTAAAATACTTTTTATATTGATTTTGGTACATACAGTGAGCGTCAAAAGTGAGTAAACACCGATGCTTTTTTTAGTTTTCTTTAGGGTCTGGAAACAGGTCCAAAAATCCAACAATCTGTAAAAGTTTGGTTACGAAATAACAATAATTAAACATGTTTCCTGCCAACAGAAAGAAATACTTTATAAATATTTAAAAAAAATTGTATCCAAACTCTAAAGACATCTGAAAACCGCATTGGTGTTCACTCACTTTTGACGCTCACTGTATATTTGGCCTCCGCACACGAGATGATTTCTGCCGGCAGAAACCCGATTTTAGACCATACTTCGAGCGCACACAGGATGATTTCTGCTGGCAGAACAAATTATATACATGAACCCCTTTTCATTGTGGTAGGTAGTAATATTTTCACAACTGAAATATTTTGAAAGTTGTGTATGTATTAGTTGCATGCCTTGTTCAACCGCTTAAACTCAGCAGAACATTTTCTTCCGTTTCTTTCCGCTCACTTCAGTCCCCTCGCCTACAAAACCGGTTTTATGCCGGCAGAATTAATCTCATGTGCGGAGGCCCATTGAACTTAATTTATTTTGAGTACCTATTCAGTTTATCTTAATAAAAATCAGAATTTAGTTCAGCTAATAAGTTAACACACACTTATTGATTTTGAGGCGGTACGAAGTTCGCCGGGTCATCTAGTAATGAATAAATAGCAAAAAGGTAAATAAAAATACGTATAAGAATCTAAATTGTCGACATCAGCCTAAAGCTAAGTACATAATGATGGTCAGATCTGTCAATGCTCTGACAATGACTGACAATGAGCTTACAATAGCCAACTACCTTACTATTGCACTTGCGACTACTTTAACTGCCTACGTGATGGAAGACTTCGAGGGTGAAGAATTGACACAAAAACGGGTGCCATGAAATTATTTTGACCAAGTGCAATAACGCCAACAAAATTTGAGCAATAAGACCAAGTGGGTCTTATTTCACTTTGCTAAAGCGCAATAAGACCAACTTCAAACAAAACTTGGCGTATTTTTTTGGGAAGTGATTATAACAAAACCAAAAGTGAGTATAACAATTTTGCATGTAAACCCAAAAGTGAGTATAACAATACCAAAAGTGAGTATAAAAGTTTTGCATGTAAAAGTAAAAGTGAGCTAGCTATAGATTCTCAAAAACATACGCCTACTATTGAATTGTACAAGACAACAACCTGTTTCTAAGATCACAGAAGAATTTGGCGTTTTTTTAAATTGCCATGGTAATAGTTTTTAAGTAAGAATTTAGGTCATTTGATTAGTAATTGAAATTCTGGTAAAAATGAAATTTGTAGCACTTTCGATTGCTGTATAATGTTGAAATTCGGTAGAACGGTAGTACTTGCAGTGTACAGAAAGAAAAAAAATTAAAATTGTATATTCTCCATTCAGGCGGCGTGGTATTCGCCCGCTTTTGAAAATAGGTTAGTGTTTATTTGGGCCACTTCCGATTGCCGTAGAATTTTGAAATTTGGTAGAGCGGTAGGACCTGCATTGTACTTAATGAGAAACATAAAAAATTAAAAATTGTCCATTTAAGGGCGTGGAATCTGCCCACTTAAAATTTGAATAGAACAAATTTGCTGAATAAAATTTTAATGAATACTTTATAAGAAAGAAAGCCAAAGTGATGATAGCTAGTGTCTGTTGACATATTAAAAAGTGATAACGTTGTTTGCGAAGTCTAATAAAAAAAAAATTCGCAAAAGTAGTGAAATAACACCAAAAACATAAAAAGAGTCAAGTTCTCTTATATAGAACAACAAAAATTAGGTGCGTAACTAGTCAGCCACGAAAAGTAATGAGATCTCAATGTACGCCCAGTTTATAGTTTAAGAAGGTTAAATGTTAAAAAAATTGGTAGGTTGGCTTGGCTTGGCTCTTTTTTTACATTTATGTTTTTGGTGTGATAGTTATAAATCCAGGAGATGATTCTTCAAGCAATTATGAAACCGACAGTAGTACCTAAATTTGTATGTAATATAGATAAACAATTATTATTTGATATAATAAAATAAATTATAAGAAACTTGCTGCATGTGTTTGTTGTATATTTGCTTACTTTTTTGTGGAATTTAATTTTCTCAAAGTAAAGTTGACATCTAAAGATCTATGATTTTTCTTCCACAAGAGATGAAATCATTTTACACACAATGATTATATCTCAGGTAAAAAATTACCATCCCAGAAATGCGCACTCTATTTTAGTTCGATGGAAACAAAAACAAAATACACCCTCACCTCAGACTGCGCATTCATATTGAAATGTGTGTTCCATTAGTCGCGGGTTTAAAATCGCATGTGTGTACTTAGCCTCTACATAATACCTTAACCTCAGACTCAGTCTCATGCTCATCGCAGCTGTGACGTAAACAAAGCTTCGATGTCGTTTTTATTTATTTTTTTCCGCAAATTTCGTATTTTTTAACAGCGGTATTAATAAAAAAGCCTTATTCGCTCTTTAATCCATCCGATAGCTAGCAGACGAATAGTGGACTTGTTCGTTTGATAACTTTTATTATTTATAAATACTTCTTATATCCATATTAGCTATCCACTCTTTATCATTAAACGCACGACAGCACTGCGTCCAAACTGTACTAAACATGGTTGTAAATCTGTCATATTCCATCAGCTGACACTATCATGCTCAGAGCATGTTATGTGCTTCCGCTTGCGATTTTTAGATTCTCTCTGTAATTCTCTTTCAGCTTTTAAATTTCTCGCGTCCAATCGAACTTTTTGTTGGTATACGTGTATTTGAAATTATGTGGATAGGTTAGCTCTGTGTGTGAGTAAGTTAACCACTCTCTATACGCCGAATTTGGTGAATTAAGTTATCCGCTCGTTAAACATGTCAGTGAAAGCTAAGATATGTTTATTAATAAGAATTACGAGTTATCAGATGTGATAAGGCTAATTCACCGTTATTCGGTATTTATTAATACGGGGGTAAGTATTTTTCAAAATTAGGTTTTTTTTTTGTTTTAGTTCAAGCTCTGAATAGAGCCGGAAACTTTCAACAACCGAAATACCAACCAAAGGCAAACCTAGTTTAATTTGATCGTTTCTTCCTTCAAGAATATAATATAACTGCCATCTTTACTCCAATCAAAAAAAAAAACAACAGTTAAGAATCTGACAGCTAAATATTTACACAGCTGATTTTAAAAAAACAAAACTTTTCATTTAACGTCATTCCTCTATTCAACCTATTTATGGAAACCGTCGAAACAAAATATCGTAACAGCATATCTGAAGATAACTTGGATGCATGTTTGAGATTTAGAAACTTTGTGGACCATAAGCAGCATCATACTTCAACTTCTAAGAACTGCTCAAGCTGCTGCATTTCTTAAAGCGTAGGTACCAGTAATGAACTATTTTTTTACAAAACTTTTTTGTTTTTGTAAATTTTGTTAAATTCTGAAGAAAAAATATTCCAACTACAATTTGAATAAGGTATTGTGATCAATATTGTCCAGTGAACCGCGAAGTTTTGTAAAACGTTAGTAGTAGCCCGTCACCTAAAAAAGTTTGCTCACCCATGCTATACACTCTGTACAATAATTGCTCATATCTCCAAAGCAGAATGATAAAAAGAATGGTATTTTTGAACGTTATTTTTGGGTAGCTCTTCTTCTTTCTCTGTGACAAATTGCAAGTTCTGGAAAATAGGCGTTACATATAAAGATTTTTCCAATTAATTTTAGCAGTCGCTGAAATACGCAATACTCTTGCACCACCACTTGAATAGAACATTGTATTTAGTTTGACCGTTAGATGTCTTTGGCACGTGGACTCATATTTTTCGTTGATTGCATTTTTTTTTTTGTTAATTTCAACTATTTAGTTAAAAACAAAAAAATGGGTGCGCCCGACTATTTATTGCCAAATTAGCTAAGAAAATCGAGAGGAGCCGACATGTTATTTCCATGCGGTATCAGAGCAAGTCTCACAACTATTCGTCGTATTACATATTTCGAATGCCAAGCATATAAAAAGACTAAAAATCAAGAAGTCACCCCTTAACCCGGTTCGAAAAGCGCAACGCCTCCGTTTTTGTCGCTCACATGAGACCTGGACTTCGTAGTGGCATTGTGTGGCAGATGAAAAAAATTAATTTAAAAGCCCTTCTTGGCTATAGCCACTATTTCCATAACCTCCGCAATGAAACTCATCATTTGAACCAGCTGGTTTTTGTGTGGGTCCGTTTCGTATTATGGCACCTGCAAATTAACATTTTTGTCGACCACAATGAATGTGTTCACTAAGCCATTTTTATATAAAACTATAAACATAAATTAATTCTACGAAAGGAACAGTAGCAGCTAACGATTCATATACACAAATTAAGTAACAATAGGGCGACAATTTGAAAGGCGGGACATTTTGCGGGACAATTGGCATCCCTAATTTAACCCCTTTGCAAAAAATCGTTATCAATTGTTGGCGCCCAAGTTATTGTACTTTCCCCGTAATTTTATATGGGCGTCATTGTGACTTCGTAAAAGTTAGCCTGGTCACTAACAATTATTATTAGTACCGCTCATTGTCACTGCGAACTCGGAGCTATGTATATCGAGCGCGTTATAACTAACCGAGTGCAGTATGGTCCACGTTAAACAAAACTAATAACTCAGCGTCAAACAATCTAGTATTTAGTACATAACCATTTTCTTCTTACCGTCAATATCCTGTTCTTTAAAATGTAGTGCCTGAAATTAAAAAAAAATTGTGTATAAGAAAATTAAATTTTTTTCTTACAAATAAAAGTATTTGTTTGGAAAATATAGTGTGATATATGACAAAACGCGCCAAGAAAAAGCCAAAGGGCGTTCTAAAAACCCTCAAAACGCATGAAAAACGAGCTAAAACAAGCCCTCAAAACTCCAACCAATCGGATAACATTTTTTTTTGTTTTTACATTTTATAAAAAAAAGCTTTAAATTCGTATTTCTTCTGAATAAGTCAGCCGATGCGATGATAACTAATGGCTGTATTTATAAACGTGTCGTAGTCTGCTTAATTTTAAGCATCGCTTAAAGGCAAACGTTATTTATAAACAACTAGCGTAGCCCGTGCGCACTTCGTAGTGCAAAATAGTTAAATAGAAGAACTGTTTTTATTGTAATGCTCTATAGTTCTTACACAACATTTTTTTTTTTTTTTTTTTTTTCAGAAATTGTATTGCCTAGACAATATTATTGACTTTCATTATTTATATCGATGTTACAAATTTTAAAAACTTTGGCTTCCAATTCCAAGACTATCGAAAAGCTGTACCCGCCCGGCTTTGCCCGTGCACAGGAATTGTATTGCTTAGGTCTTAGGTAATAATGTTCTTTCGTAAAATGCGAGAAATGATAATAAATCGACTTGGTGGAATTTTCTTTCTGCCTAAACTTGAAACACAGCAATACGAACAAAACAAAAAAAAAGAATAATGAAAATCGGACCAGCAGCGGTTATGGAGATATAACGTCATCGAGTTTCACTCTATAGAAGATGTTTTTTGTATAGGAGGTATAAGATTTTGAATATTTTGTTGTATGTGAAGTGCCGCTCCCCTTTGACCAAATTTGACCAATCTTCACAGGAGCACTCTAGGGCCAATAATTGAGATTATCTGTAAGTTCGAGCTCAATCAATTTGGTGGTTTTCGAGATATGTATAAGATTTTGAATGTTTTTTTTTTTTTGTATGGGCGGTGCCACGCCCTTTGTCCAGTTTTGACCGAACTTCACAGGACCACTCCAGGGCCAATAACTAATATCATCTGTAAGTTTGAGCTTAATCGATTTGGTGGTTTTCGAGATATACGATTGTGAAAGTTTTTTGTATGGGCGGTGCCACGCCCCTTTGCCAAATTTTAACCAAACTTCACAGGACCACTCCAGGGACAATCACTAAGATCTTCAGTAAGTTTGAGCTCAATCGATTTGGTGGTTTTCGAGATATACGATTTTGAATGTTTTTTGTATGGGCGGTACCACGCCCCTTTGTCCAATTTTGACCAAACTTCAAAGGACCACTTCAGGGACAATAACTAAGATCTTCAGTAAGTTTGAGCTCAATCGATTCGGTGGTTTTCGAGATATACAATTTTGAATGTTTTTTTTGTATGGGGGGTGCCACGCCCCTTTGTCCATTTTGACCAAACTTCACAGGATTCATGTATGGACCAGGGATCGCGATGGGCCCTTATGGTGCCTAGTGCCGTATGAGTCATCTCATACCCCTTTTTAACCTAACCTAACCTATGTATGGACCAATACCAAAGATGTGCGAAAGTTTGGTTAAGAACGGTAAATGCGTTAAAGCGTGAATCGGCGACAAACATTTTAAGGCTCAATTTTTATATATATATAGATTTTCCAATTTAAGTAATGTAGTTTTAAGGCCACGTAATTTAAACACAAAAATTTGCGTAAATGTGTTTTTCTTTGCAAATGTCATTTTCGTGGTGGAATTGTGAATTGAGTGAGTGTGAAAATTTGCAAATGTTCATTTTATTTCAAGTATTATTTTAAACCGACCTATGTGTTCATTGCTTTCTAAAGCTTTTCGCGTTGTAGTCTCAAAAATCGAATATGTTTTTGATTGAAAATGATGAAAACTCTTAAATAAAACTCGTGTTCAATAATTGTGTTATTCTTTTTGTTTTGATAGGCATATCCTTTAGAAACTTTTTATTTCACCTATAATTTATTGGTGTTTCTCGAACCTAGACAAAAAATCTATCCGAAATCAGCTGATGTCGTTTTCAGTTTTTAGAGTTAATTGTGTACTTTTACTTATGTGGTTTTCCAATGGGACATAAAATCAATCTTTTTTTTGATCCGGATCACTTTCCGTATTCCATTGAGACAAAAAAACTATCTTTTCTTTGATTCGGATCACTTTTTGCAGATCTCGATAATTTTCGAGATTTACACATACTCTCACTAATCCCAATATACATTGCACAACTGTTTAACGTCATTCAGAATTTGTTTTCAAAACAAAATTACGAAAAGCCTCGTGAAAAACAATTATTCAGAACAAAAACGTAAATAATGGACATGGACTTAATTTTGGAGCAATTACTATCATCTTCGTCTTCTTCCTCGTCATCTGTGGTCTGTGGATTTCGATTCTTCGTCGATATGATTACCCACATTAAATTCGTATGTTTTCATCGACAAAACGAAAAAAATGTGCACAGCTGATGTACTGTCTAATAATGCACTAATGCGAGAAACAGATTACCACAGCACCAGCAACAGCAACTTTGACAGCAGCAGCAACTTCAACAGCAGGGCTGCATTCCAGATTCGACTATTTTAAATAAATTAACAACGATTGTTTATTTAGTTACTTTTTGGAATCTGGGACAGCTATTGTTACTTGACATGTTGTAATATGAACGAAATGAACCACACTTTTGCCTCTGGTTAATTTAGTTAACTTCCCCTCCTTCGAACTGTCACAGCTTGTCTACGCTGTAGTTAAAATAGTCAAACCTGGAATGCAGCCCAGAAGTCGCATGAACACATTGGAAACATCGACAGCAACTTTGTCAAGGGAGGAAAACAAAATTTCTTGTGAGTTGATTGCAACGCAGCATTACCAGATTACCTTTTATATCTTCCAAAATAAATGGTAAAAGCGAAAAAATGATATTAGGTACATGACGACCTGTAAAATGTTAGAGCAAATCACGTACTTAGTACCAGCAGGTATGTATCAGTAGTATAGATACTTGGTGGTAGCTAAAGTATAAAATTCGTAAAACATATCTGATGTCATTTTCGACAGTGTTTTTCAGATGTTTGCTGCCCAATCAAACATCAAATCAAATAGCTTGTCAAACATTAATTTTAACCCAACTCACGACGATTGAATTAGTAGATAACTCGTTTCCACATTGCAATATAGTAAAACTAGAATTTAAAATCACGTCCCACCGACAGTAAATAATTTGACGCCTGCAGATCACAAAAAAGAATTGATTTCTTTTGCCAATCGAAAATGAAAGGCAATCTAAATCAAAAAAAAATAAAATAGTATTTTATAAATAATTTATATAAGAATAATTTGTAGACTGCTGAAACTTTTTTTGTCTATATCTGGTAATGATACTGCACCTTCAGTAAGTCAGCATTCGAAAGTTGAGAGAACTGAAAAAGTCACCGTGGTGTTGGTAGCCGTTGCACAGCAACATTGAATTTAGGACTTAGCTCTAACGTCGATGTCGATGTTGCTGTGGTAATGTAACTTCAGCCATTAAAAAGCAGGGACTCTAAAAAGTGCGCTGTGGCTGTCAAAGTTGCTGTTGCTGTTGCTGTGCCAATCTATTTCTCGCAATAGAAATACCTCATTACACCGCGTCTCCACGAGCAATATTTCATAGCTTGCCATCTGTCATTTCTGATAGAAAGAAATAACGATAGTATGCAATAAAATGTAGGGTGGGCATTTCATATCATACTATTTCCATAGCCATCACACGAAAACACATGCGTCACAACAAAAAAGTAGACCCCATAGCATACTATCGATAGCAAGCTATGAGCTGAGCAATAGATGGCATACCATTTTTCATAGAATACTATTTGTGGTCTCCACGAGCAATTTCCATAGCATACTATATGGCAAGCTATGAAATATTGCTCGTGGAGACGCGGTGTCACACCATGGGGTGTACTTTTTTGTTGTGACGCATGTGTTTTCGTGTGATGGCTATGGAAATAGTATGATATGAAATGCCCACCCTACATTTTATTGCATACTATCGTTATTTCTTTCTATCAGAAATGACAGATGGCAAGCTATGAAATATTGCTCGTGGAGACGCGGTGTAATGAGGTATTTCTATTGCGAGAAATAGATTGGCACAGCAACAGCAACAGCAACTTTGACAGCCACAGCGCACTTTTTAGAGTCCCTGCTTTTTAATGGCTGAAGTTACATTACCACAGCAACATCGACATCGACGTTAGAGCTAAGTCCTAAATTCAATGTTGCTGTGCAACGGCTACCAACACCACGGTGACTTTTTCAGTTCTCTCAACTTTCGAATGCTGACTTACTGAAGGTGCAGTATCATTACCAGATATAGACAAAAAAAGTTTCAGCAGTCTACAAATTATTCTTATATAAATTATTTATAAAATACTATTTTAATTTTTTTTGATTTAGATTGCCTTTCATTTTCGATTGGCAAAAGAAATAAATTCTTTTTTGTGATCTGCACGCGTCAAATTATTTACTGTCGGTGGGACGTGATTTTGAATTCTAGTTTTACTATATTGCAATGTGGAAACGAGTTATCTACTAATTCAATCGTCGTGAGTTGGGTTAAAATTAATGTTTGACAAGCTATTTGATTTGATGTTTGATTGGGCAGCAAACATCTGAAAAACACTGTCGAAAATGACATCAGATATGTTTTACGAATTTTATACTTTAGCTACCACCAAGTATCTATACTACTGATACATACCTGCTGGTACTAAGTACGTGATTTGCTCTAACATTTTACAGGTCGTCATGTACCTAATATCATTTTTTCGCTTTTACCATTTATTTTGGAAGATATAAAAGGTAATCTGGTAATGCTGCGTTGCAATCAACTCACAAGAAATTTTGTTTTCCTCCCTTGACAAAGTTGCTGTCGATGTTTCCAATGTGTTCATGCGACTTCTGGGCTGCATTCCAGGTTTGACTATTTTAACTACAGCGTAGACAAGCTGTGACAGTTCGAAGGAGGGGAAGTTAACTAAATTAACCAGAGGCAAAAGTGTGGTTCATTTCGTTCATATTACAACATGTCAAGTAACAATAGCTGTCCCAGATTCCAAAAAGTAACTAAATAAACAATCGTTGTTAATTTATTTAAAATAGTCGAATCTGGAATGCAGCCCTGCTGTTGAAGGGGTGTACTTTTTTGTTGTGACGCATGTGTTTTCGTGTGATGGCTATGGAAATAGTATGATATGAAATGCCCACCCTACATTTTATTGCATACTATCGTTATTTCTTTCTATCAGAAATGACAGATGGCAAGCTATGAAATATTGCTCGTGGAGACGCGGTGTTATGTCTCATTCCCTTCCCTCATATTTTGTATGTATAGTATACCTCATTCAATGACTCTCTCCCTCATACCATACCTCAGCCTCATAAGCACAAACCACTAAGAATAGACCAGAGTATATCCATTAATGAGTAGGGACACTCTCCACGTGTTTCTTATCAGTTTACAATTTGCAGTACACATACACGAGAAATAGACGGCACTAAAAGTGCTCTAGTAAAAGAGGGATGGAAGAGTAGTCGAACTATTTCAAAATGTGGTACAGGGTGTGACGTAAAAAAAAAGCAAAATCAATTTGTAATATTTCTTATTGAACATTTTATATCTAATATATATACACATGTGTGCTACACTTAAATATTTTTGTTTGTTGGTACATTTTTTGTTATTTTTATTGAACTGTTTTAGAATAAAGTAAACCCGTACTCGGACGTAGAATTTGATAAGAAATTCCTTATTTTGATTTTTGCAACAGTTGTAATGAAATTCATTTTTCAAAAAGTTAAAAATATTCCCCTCAAAATTATTTAGGTATAGTACATATTTGGAAAATAAGAAATAAATTTTTGTTCAAGATTCTCTAACGAGTCTAAAAATTCTTGATTGGGCCGTGTCAATTTCGCATCTTCATATTCTTTAAAATCTGTAAAAAGGGAGGAAACGTTAAGTTGCAGACTCAATTTTAACTCACACTTGTGGTTTAGGCGGTATTTTTTTAAAATATAACCTGCGAAATAGTAGAATGCATTATCAATACCAAAGTCCACAGTTTTATAGTCAGGTTCAGTTTTGAAAGCGTAAACCAAATTGTCCTTATTTTGTTTTTGTGGTTCCATCTGCACTTCAATGTCTGGAAGTTCCAGGTTAGCAGTTGGCTCACAGTTTCCACGTGTAATATCTTCCATATACTTTGCCGGAAAAGATCTTTTAAATGAACAGATGAATTGAAATGGAGTCAGCAACTTGTTATTTCCCCCTCGGTTACGTAAAACAGCAAAAGTGTTTTCCAAGCAATCTTGATTAAGATTTCTTGTTAAAAGAAACTTAATACCGTCTTCTTTTATTTCTGTAAAAATGCCAATTAAGGCATTTATATTCTGTTGCCATCCTTTTATAAAACGCATTTTTTTAGTTACATTTCTAGAATTTTCATGAAAAGTCATATTTTCAAAAAATAAATTCATTTCATGCAAAATGTTTTCCCATTATTTTATTTAAAGTTCTTAAACTATGCAAACTTGCACTTCAACTTTTAATTTTCACTATTTTTAATTGTTTGCCACACGCACTGACACTGAACACCCTTTACTTCGTCAATTGATGGTAATGAACGACTGATAACAATCCAACTCCAGGTCGCCTTTAAAAATACGTGCGAAAAAAATGTAAACAATCCCCTCTACAACCAACCTAAGTAATTAGTATGACCATCTGCTGTGAATTATATTACCTAAAAAGTGCTGGCAATAAAACTTAAAATCGTAAAATATGGTAATTAACGAAGTCGTAGCAAGGCAAAAGGGTTGAATTTCGTGATAGAGAATGAAACATTTCTTTTTCATGTCCATAACAAAGACCATTTAATCAATAACCAATGGGAAAAACTACAAAATTTGTTTTTTTATTAGCAATTCTACGAAAGCAAAGCTGGTTACCTGATCAACCTGAATGGTTGAGAGAAAATACTAATATACTGACATCACTTCAGGTCGCCTTTAAAAATGATTTATGAAAAAACCCACAATCGTTTGTCGTACGCAGCAAGCCCCATGTAGTGGTACAGGCAAAATGTGTTGTGTACCCTTTTTTTCTCAAGCAGTCGTTGTATGCAGGTAAAAAGTATTCTTTCGACCTGCTTCCACTTATTGTACGATTTTGTCTGCATTTTGCTTTGTGGTAGTAGGAAATGCATATGTGGAGAGAGTGTCCCTACTCATTAATGGATATACTCTGGAATAGACCGCCGACTTCCCGTACACCTACCCGATTCCCCCCGGAAAAAATTTCCCTGTCTGTGAATACGTGTAAATGTCAAAATTAATGGCGGTAATGATTTTCCATGCTATACCATGCGACCAGGATTTTTCAAGTATGCGTGCGTTAATGGCGCCCCTTTGATTTTGTACAGCACCAATACATGAAAAATCCTGGTCTCGCCGGCAGCTTGTAGGCAAAGTCCGTTATGTGGGAGGAGTCGACGGTCTATTCTTACTGGTTTGTGCTCATAAGTACCTCAGAATTGAGAAACAATACACAAGCCTCATGCCCAAATCACAATGGCGCTTTGCCGCTTGCGTGCGTTGACAGGCGTTTTAGAAACTTTACCGTACTTTATGTCAACGCGCGCAAGCCGCAGTTTTCCAAAACTAAATGCCGCTTCAGAGCTTTGGCGCGTTGAGAGACTAGAGTATGAGAGATTGAAAGTTCTGTTTGGTTTATGTTAATATACCCCAATTCAGAGCAGAATGCAAGTCTACTCCTTTTTGCTTATACCT
Source organism: Cheilosia soror (assembly GCA_949372485.1). Classification (NCBI taxonomy): domain Eukaryota; kingdom Metazoa; phylum Arthropoda; class Insecta; order Diptera; family Syrphidae; genus Cheilosia; species Cheilosia soror. The sequence goes on from OX443562.1 coordinate 36,803,242, forward strand.
GTTATTGTTAATGCACGATTTAAGAGGAAATTTGTTCAAAATAGTAAAAAATTCATAAATAAATAACAATTATTGTATTTTCACTTTTCTTGTCGTGGAATATTTTTGTGGCAGAATTGTCTGGTGCATGAAATGTACATAGATACACAGGTACAAGCCTTCCCATGAAAGTCCTTTCAGGCGAGGCAGGTAGATGTTTAGTTTGGTTGAGAAAATGTGGATAATTACACCGAAAATCCTTTCCTTTAAATTGTGAATTGATTACTTTGTGGAATACTTGAAAAACGATTTAAGTGTGCAAGATTACCAAATGGCCAGCATATTTTATCTACGCTGTGGAAAGAAGTTCAGTCACTAAAATACAGATTTTGTTAAAAACTTGCCTTGGCTATTTAAAAAAAAAAAAAATAAAAATCTATTAATAAATTCTCAAATATGGATACCGACGATCTACTCGATTTTTCAATTCATATTTATATTTTATTTCAGTTATATTTATACATCTGGTGGTATGCTGGACATTCATTCGGACGATTGCGACCGCAGGTACTGTTTTTCGTCGCTCGCTGGGTTTTTACCACATCCGTTCACCTATCGCCAGTAATGGCAATGCATATTGAAAAGATTTTTTGACCCTCTATTTAGGGTCATTTGCCTGATATTAATTAAATACACGAACATTTTTTTGCTATATTTCCGCGAAGATCTTGCTGTCCTGTCCAGACATTTTTTTATATTCCTATGGCTGGACTTCAAAACCTTCCCGCCTATGGAGTTCTAATTTACAGGGAATCTTCGATATAGAACGGAGAATTCCCGTGAATTTGGGTCAAAGTCGGTACGCATATTCATGTTCATTGTCCCGATAGACAATAAAAAATATGTAGCTATATCTACCTAAGCATTTCAATTCATTGGCACGAGCAAAAGAGCGGGTACACCAAGTAATAAATTAATACCAATCATTTGCACATAGCAGAAAATTAGATTTTCCCTCGACTAGAAAAAGAAACTATAAATATTCTAAACAAAAATGTTTATTTCGTTTATCAATTGTATAAAGCACAGAGTAGTTTCAGAGAAAATTAAAATTTCAAAAGCGTGCACATAACATTTGGGCACATATTTTTTTGTTCAACAATCTGAAGAAATCACTAGTAGCATTACAACAAAAATAATATTCGTCATTTCCACACAGTAAAATAATTAATTTGTATTGCAAAAACCTCATATTCTACTAAAAACGAGTACGTGTATACCCACGCTACTCCAACATGAACGGCATATGCTCTACCACTTTAAATATTATCAAATCGAACAAACCAAACCGAAAATGAAATGTCAAAGCCGCCCAAAGCACCTGAAAGTAGAGAGTTGCTCTACTTGGGCGTCGCGTTGGACTTTACGATATTTACGATCTAAACGCGACCCGAAGCCTGAAGCCGCATTTTGGCTTGCACCATATGAAAGCATTGGTTCTACTTTATCTGTCAACGCACGCAAGCGGCAAAGCGTCGTTGTGAATTAGCTTTCATGTGAGGTAAATACCTCATTTGAGGTGGGACATTGTACCACCTCATATTCCGAAATGAGCACCTCATACAAACTCATAAAAAATACGTGTCCTACCCAACACTAATTTTAATTATTCTTTCCGAAACGGATACCTCGAATGTAATTTGAGTCTCCGAAGCAGTATGCGTTGGAGAGAATTTTCCGTTCCGACGGATACCGACGGGCCGATTTATTTGAGTCGCTGGGACGCAAAGCACTAATCTGGAACTAAAATGTGGTTATACAGAAAATGTCTAAATGAGATTTATTTATTTTTCTCAGTGATCGCAACAAAACAAACAATATATCTATTGTATGTATATGCATTATTTGCATTGTTAGTTATACCGATACAAAAAGTGAGCGACACAAAAAAAATCAAAGAGTATCTCCCTACAAATATGATGCCAATATACGAGCAAAGTGGTAACGCATTAGAAACTAATTTTGTTTGTTTACAATGAAAACTTGTATGTATATGGAAGTCACTTACTTATTTACGTCCATGGATCCGTGTTGACGCCTCGTCGGGCGAAAGGGCACAGTACTAATTAATATGTGCACTGTGGCGAAAGGGCTTGTAGTAAGTCTACGAGCCATGTCGGAGGCGCAAACAACATAGGGGTGGTTAGAAGAAGGTGGACGACACAATACTCGTGGAGCTAAAGAGGATAAGGAGCACCTCCTGGCTGAACCCTCAGACAAGCGACCCGGCAACAGAAAGGCAAATGAGAAGGTGTCCCCAGGTCTGTTAAGGAAAAGGAAATACCTAAAGACCAAACATATACAAAAAATATATGGTACTAGCGGACCCGGCGAACTTCGTCTCGCCCCAATTTAACGCCTTCAGATAAATTCTAGAGTGATAATAAAACACAGATAGTTCAAATTTCAGTGGGCGCAGTAGCGCGGTGGTTAGTGTGCTGGACTATTGTGCGAGTGATCCCAGGTTCGATCCCCGGAAAAACCCAAATTACATCTTAAGGTTTTTTCTACTGCGCCACCTCTCGCGAACGTCTGACAAACATCCGAGAGCATGACTGTCCTGAAAAAGCTTCTCAATTCAGCCGTTCGGACTCGGCATAAAATTGTGGGTCCCGTCCCAAAAATAGAAACTCAAACAAACGAATGGTTGCGAGAAGCTAGGCCTAGGGTGTCTGTTAAGATAAGCTAAATTGCAACAGTACCTAGTATTAATATTACCTAAAATCAAGCGTGGGACCAGACATCGAGGTATCACCATATCAATTCTAATCTGTACATATCAAATGTACTGACCCAATGTCTGTTCCCATGCATTGTTTAATGCCTAATCGCAGTTTGCATTGTTTAAGTTTCAGCGTGAGATTAGACATAGAATTCGCGCTTCACGCGTATTACATTTCGGCTAATGCTTGGTCTCACGCTCTCCTGTTGTATGTATCTAATTCTAGTTGATTAGAAATTGTATTTTTTGGGCTGAGTCTGTTTGCAGCCGTCGAGGAATAAAGTTGTTTCGTTTATTCTCAAGTTTGTGTAGTGCGTTTCTTTTTTAGTTGGTTAGTATGTGCCTGAACAGTATCTACCTGTCTGTAGCGCCACCTATTTATTATTATTTTTTTAGTTCAAATTTCAATATGATTTATTGGATTGGAATCGAAATCAGTAGAGAGCGATGTGATAAACAATATTTTTCGATGTGTTTTCCGGAGCAAAAATAAACAACGAAGACGGTTTGCCAACACGCGAACAGCAACGTACAGCTGACCGTGAGAGAAACAGGGAAATTCGAGATCAATCCCACAGACTTCTAACGATTGGCCTTGTGATTTATTGATTGTCATCGAAGCCAATCGAACAAGGAACTGAATCTGCTTGAATTGGAATGGAATATCAGTTGGAATAATCGGAATTCGTGGGATAAGGACTTCCTCTCCTTTCAATTTGCCCTTGATGATCGTCGCTTGAATCACATTGTTCATCAGGTTCTTGACGGACAACCGCGGACCGTTGAACAACGTCGGATGATTCAGGTTCCGCAACATGATTATGATCGATCCCACCTTTAGCTGCAAATTACGCGGTGGAGTTCCTGGCACATCAAGCGAGTTTGTATGCCCGCAACCCAATTGGATAACCTCACTTTTTCACGCAAACTTATTTTCTGAAAAAATTATCACATTCAATTTCAATTGATCGTAATGCTGTACTGTTTGCGGATGTGATGCGCGATATACGACTATCCGTAATCAGTGTAATAATAGGCAAAACTCGAATCAATTGCAGCAAGAAAAATTACACATTTTGCTTAGTTGAAAATGTTTGTTTTTTTTTTTTTTTTTTTTTAAATTCTGACTTGCCGGAGCATTAGGATGCACGTCGACCTAAAAGATCTATTGTGCTGGACGTCAGAAATATGTTTAGGTTAGTAGCGCTTCTACTTTCCTAATGTAGCTGATCACACATTCAGCGGAGGATGTTTGTGTTACCCTATATTAATGTAGCCTGAGATAATATTATAAACTCATCCTACTTTATTTGACATATACATAACAAACTTACTCTTTCGTACTACCTATGTACTTCCATAAAGACGCGTTTTATAGAAAATGACAATGCGAAAAGGACACCTGACACCTATTATTTATGTCGTTAACTTCTCCACCCAAAATGCACACAAAACGTATTTTATCACAATTATCCGAAATTTTCCAAGCTTTACAACGAATTTTCCACCTTCAAATCGTCCAAAATCATCAAAAATGCATGCTAAATTTGGCAAAACAAAAATAAATTAATTTTTCGCGTTTTTTCAAAATCTTCTATTTTTTCATTCGAAAAGCTATTGCGTTCTCAGTTGATGAATTACTATACATTTTTTATACCATTTTTATATATGTATATACGTAGATTCTTGTCGCCAAAAAGAAATATTCCCTTACGGAAAAGGAGCTGGCTTGTTTGGAATGTAGCAGGAAGTACCACGAGGTGACAAATAACCTGCTGCATTTACATGTGGTGGACCGTGGACTCCAGGAAGCCTGGTGGACACTCTGTGGAATGTGGAAGGATAGGTGTAGCGATCATCTCCCACATCCGGCAAAGAGAGATACAAAAGTCCCCGCCTCCGACAAGATGAGATGGTTCAAAGGCATCACTTATATCGACTGCAAGGACCAGGTATCTAACGATTTGACCAAGACTATCCTAAACGGCACACAACTGTGGGAGAAAAACATCCCCAAAAAGGCAAAGGGTCGAATCTCCATCCCCGAGATAGGGGTAAGACGATAGGAGGTCCTCAGCATTCTGCAGGCACAGAACCCCCCTCATTTCGATGAAGGATAGGGAAATTGTGCCCGGAGAGGAACCAAAGAATGATGGGAGAGGGTACATCATAATATTCGAAGAGCCCCCCTGCAGCATTGAAGAAAGAGATGCAGATACCGCTATCATTTGCAGCTAGTGAGGTGAATCTCAATCTCCTAAAGCGGACTGCAGAGAACGTGAGGGCGTCTGAGACTGTGGAGGAGGAGATGGCTATGACCAGGAATGAGTAAGGTAAAAACGTTTATCGCGGCCAGAGTATATCCATTAATTATTATTATAATGGATATACTCTGATCGCGGCAAAGAAAGAACTTCACTCAATAATACTTTCATTTCAGCACAGGTGATCTGACGGTAGTAGAGATAGAAGGCAAGGTCGAGAGCTACAGAGTGGCGTCAGCGTACATGCCAGACGATGGCGACACATCAGTCCCCCTAGACCCGGTAAAAGCGCTAGTAACGGCGTCGGAACAAAGTAAGAAAAACGTAGTATTAGGCTATGATGCTAAAGTTCATCATACTATTTGGTTAAGTTCTAAAATTAACCCTAGAGGTGAGACTTTGTTTGATTTTCCTCTCTGCGCCAATCTGCTCATCTATAACCGGGGAAATGATCTCATGATCATTATTATTATAATGATTTCATTTTCATTTCAGCGAACAGAAAGGTAGTTTGAGACGTAACCTTTGGATCCAGCAGGGCATCGCTATCAGATGAATTTCAAATGGCTTCTATGGGTAGGAAATAGTTCAGGAATCCCAAAAGAGCGGGAGAAATTTAGCGTGAAAGTGCAGAGCCACAAACCCTCTGTCCATAAAAAGAGCTCACCTATGGTGAAGAGATCGACAATGCAGTCAAGACTTTAACGGGGGCGCTCTCCACATCTTTTGAAAAAGTTGAACCATCTTTGCCCGAAAAGTTGAACACAAGGAAAGAAGCGCCCCTTGGTCGAGTCCCAAGATCCCAAGACCTCGCCAAAGAGAGATTTATCGAGTGGACAACCTACATGGAGAGCGGTAAAATCCTGAAAAATTAGATCAGATTCGCAAATAGAAACTCATGGAGAACCTTTTGCGAGCCAATTGAGTACACAACCAAAGCGTCAAGGCTAAGAAAAGTCCTCTCAAAAGCACCGACACCGATGTCTTCACTAAGAGTAGACGGTAGTGAGCTGAATCGCACAAAGAAACGCTGAAGATACTAACGGAAACTCACTTCCCAGGTTGCTCCGAGGTGTCTGACGGATACAACGTAATAGCTCCAGGCACGAGGCAGCGAATGGAGTTAGAAACAATCGCAGAGATCATCAACGACAAAAAAATAGCCAGGGCAATCAAAAGGAACGACGATCTAATAATTGGTTGGGATGCCAATGCACATAATACAGTGTAAGGCAGCACAAACGATAATTAAATTATAGAGAGAAGCTCTATTCGAATTTGTATCATGCAAGGATCTAGCTATCCTAAACAGTGGAACAGAGCCAACCTTCGTAGATGCGAGGCAAAGGGGGTGATTGACGTGACCCTGAACAGTCCATTTGATGTACGTAAAAAAAAAGAAAGAAAGATCGGAAATACATCAGAACTCAGAAGAGCACAGATAGGACAAATTACTAGGAAGTACTTGGCATGTAGAATAAAGCATTTCTGTCAGCTGTTGAAGGTGCGTACTGAGTGCCTCGCACAACTACTTTAGTGGAAAAACAAGATCCAACGCCTTGAAAAGCTAAAGAAGGCTGTAAGGAAGGCCTTCAGTCATGCCATGAGAAGGAGAGAACCCGAAGCATGGGATGAATATAAGGGGAAAGACAGAGCTGACTGTTACTCTGCGACGACGGTAAAGGGAGTCATGGAGGGACTTCTGCTCGAGTACGAGGAGTACATATAAAGTCTGTAGACTACAAAAAAGATTGTTTCCAGAGATCTAGTTTGCAAGATCGGACTCATTCGTAATAAAGCGGGGGAGATAGTGCAAACTTTGGATCACACAAACGAGGTCTTTATGGAGGTACACTTTGCAGGAAGCTATAAGTCAGATCAGCCCTAGGCTCTAAGGAAACAAGGAGCAAACAATATGTAAGCAGAACGGATCGTGACACCAAAGGCGGTTAACTGTGCGATAACAATTCAAAACCGCGGGTCCGGATGGTATATTTCCAGGTCGAATGCAATGAGGATTAGACGTTATAAACAACTGATTCACAAATGGATCACGGCAGAACACCGGAGAAAGTGGTCAAGCGTGGAACAATGTAGATAGGGTAAAATGACAATAAAGAGGCCGACCGGAGCCTGTACCACAAAACTACTTCCCGACCACGGAGAAAAAAACTACTAGTTATGAGAGACACGCAACCAGCCTCGGGTAATTGAACTCATTTAATAGCAGCAAGACCCGGAGCGTCAATGGACTACGCTATAAGATAGATATGGTAACCGAGATCCAGGAAATACGATAAATAGGATCATGTATGATGAGAAGAAAAAATTTTTACGTTTATTCCAACTGCAACAAGTTTGCATGTATTAGGATGCGCATTCGTTGTGGGAAAGATGTCCAGAGTATGATGTAGAAGTTGTATTCGGGGACTTCAATGCTAAAGTAGGAAAGGAAAATATATTTGGCGGGTTAGTTGGTACGCACAGAATACACGAAACGACAACAGACAACGGGTACCTACTAATCGATTTTGTAGTAGCTCGTAATACGGTGGCAGTAGCATTATGTTTCCAATGCTAAGAATAAATAATAAAAGGAAAAATCTTGCTGCGGCTAAATGTGTCTGTTAAAGCAGCATTTTCAGCATCTGCTTCCACCATAGAAGAAGTTAGTATAACTATAAAAAAGGTTAAGAATAACAAGGTCGCAGGCTCTGATGGCTTGCCAGTGAAGCTCTTTAAATACTGTGATGTTCTGGTAGGGAGCATGCACCAAATCATCAACCAAGTATGGGTTGAGGAAAACATGACTATCAGCTCCTAACTATCGAGGCATATCCCTCTTTAATGTCGCATATGTCCTATCCAACGTACTATGTTTCTGTCACACACAATCCGGGACCTACCAGTGTAGCTTATAGACCAAATTTTCCTGAAACGAATTTTAAGTCAAGATTTACGACCTATTCATCTTCCGCATAGGCGCATATGATAGCTCACATAGCCAGCTCTTAGTTTCAGGTGGGTTTCTTTTTTTATCACTCTCTCAAACGATTTAATTTTGGCCCATGAAAAACAACATTACTGTTATCTTTTTATCGCGCTATCTTTTTAACGTATGACGAACATTTTGTTGACGTACACATAAAGTTTCCTATACGAACGTACAATCATTTTGTACATTTATAACAAAAAATAATTATCATTTCATTGGGCAAAAAAAAAAGGAATTATACTTTAATGTGATTATACCATTTTACTCGCCAATCAATTCAAAACAAGAATTCCAAAACAGCAAACAAAAATAAAATACTAATGAACAGGAGCACTTGCAAAATCAAATACAAAACAAAGCTCAGAAAAAAAAACAAAGGCTATATCCATAGATAAATTAGAAAAGATACATAACTTTCCAACGGAAAGTCATTGACCAGCAAAAAAGAGCGTTCCATAGGTTTAGGCCGTGTGTCAATTGGACTTAATAATTCCTCAGATAATTTTCTGACACTTATGAAAGTGTTGAAAGATAAGTTCACCAAACTCCAATTTGAAAATAGAGATTTATCGAGTCTCACGCTGTTAATTGATTGAAATTCAGTGTTTTATTTCTTCTTCAACATTCTAGCAAATTATAAGCAAAAGAAAACGTCAAAAAATCCTATATGATAATTTATTATGTTGCTGCTGGAGCACGATCGCATTTGACAGCAGAAAATTTGTTTTCCACCACGATAGAGTCAGAAAAACACACTGAATACGAGTGGGTGTGAATAGACAAAAAAAATAAATTCTAAATTGCGGAAGGTAAAATACCTAAGGCTAAGGATCCACACAGCAACCTGGCGCTCTCCAGACGGTCGAACCGCCAACCAAATCGACCATGTGCTAATCGATGCGAGGCACGCATCCAACATCCTCGACGTGCACACATTCCGAGGGGCAAACGTCGACTCTGACCATTTTCTTGTTGCGGCTAAATTCAGAGCTCGACTGTCCAACGAAAAGAAGCTGCGAACTGCCCAGAAGAAGAAATTCGACGTTGGACGCCTTAGCACACCTGGAGTAGCCAGAGCCTACAGCGAGCGCCTGAGTATGAAACTCTCCTCTGTGCACTCACCTACCACAAACGCCAACAATCAGTGGTGCCAGTATCGCGACATCATCAAAGAGGTAGCCGAAACCACCGTAGGGTACCAGCCACCCCAGAGAAAGAGCCCGTGGTATGATGATGAATGCGTGTACAGGAAAAAGGTGACAGAAGATGCACACAAGAAAGCGCTGCAGCGCAAAACAAGGGCAGCGAGAGAAGAGTATCGAGCCAGGAGAAGGGAGGAAAAGAAGATCCTGCGTAGAAAGAAGAGGGCTTACGCAGCTTCCCAGCTCAAGGAGATCGAAGAGTCGCGCGATCGTAATAACATCCGGAGGTTTTATAAAAAAAGCTAAGCAACTGGCTGCTGGCTACAAAACCGGAACGCAGGCTCTTCGAGATAGCGAAGGGAACCTAGTCACCGAAGCGCAGGGAATAGTAGATGTGTTTAAGCAGCATTTCCAGCAGCTGCTTAATGGGCATCATGTAGAGAGAGTGATAGGGCAAGAAGAGAACCCACGTCCAGTCAATGAAGAACTAGTTCCACCACCTAGTATAGAAGAAGTTGGCTTAGCTATAAAAAAGCTTAAGAACAACAAGGCCGCAGGCTCTGATGGTCTACCAGCGGAGCTCTTTAAATACGGTGGTGATGTTTTGGTAGGGAGCATGCACCGAATCATCAACCAAGTATGGGTGGAAGAAAACATGCCCGATGACTGGACTATCAGCTCCATATGCCCCATCTACAAAAAAGGCGATCCTATGTCTTGCAAGAACTATCGAGGCATATCCTTGCTAAATGTCGCATACAAGATCCTATCCAACGTACTGTGTGAACGTCTAAAACCGTTCTGCAACACACTAATCGGCACGTACCAGTGTGGCTTCCGGCCCGGCAGATCGACTATAGACCAAATTTTCACACTGAGGCAAATCTTGGAAAAGACCAACGAATTTCAAGTCGAAACTCACCACCTATTCATCGACTTCAAAGCCGCGTATGATAGCATACATCGTCAGGAGCTCTATATGGCGATGGCCGAATTTGGAATCCCGGCAAAACTGATTCAGCTGTGTCGCGTGACGCTGGAAAACACGCGCTGCAACGTGCAGTTTGGAAGCTGCTCTTCCGAACTTTTTCAAACATGCACCGGATTTCGGCAAGGAGACGCTCTATCATGCGACTTCTTCAATCTCGTACTGGAGCAGATAGTGCGCAGGGCAGGTGTCAACACGGAAGGCACTATCTTCAACAGGTCCATCCAGCTGCTTGGCTATGCGGACGATATTGACATCATCGGTCGCTCCCAGCGTGCCGTGATAGAAGCGTTCACGGCGATTGAAGAACAGGCGAAATCCGTTGGACTTGTAGTAAATGAGGACAAGACTAAGTACATGCTATCAACAAACAAACAAGCATCTGTCCACCGCCTAGGACAAAACGTCACTATTGATAGCAACAATTTCGAGGTAGTTAAGGAGTTCACCTACCTCGGAGTAAACGTAAACTCCACGAATGACACCCTAGTGGAGATCCGGCGAAGAATTACCCTAGGAAACCGTTGCTACTTCGGTTTGGCAAAACAACTGGGTTCAAAACTCCTAACTCGAAGGACGAAATGTGTGCTCTACAAAACCCTTATCCTGCCAGTTCTGCTTTATGGCGCCGAGTGCTGGACGATAAGCAAGAAGGGAGAGCTGATACTGGGCTCCTTCGAAAGAAAAATACTTCGGCGGATTTTTGGTCCTGTGTGCGAGGAGGGCGAATGGAGGAGAAGATACAACCGCGAACTCTATGAGCTGTACCAAGATGTGGATGTAGTTCAAAAAGCCAAAACACGTCGACTACATTGGCTCGGCCACATCGAGCGAATGGACAATAATGCTCCAGCCAAGAGGGTCTTCGAATCCCAGCCCCCAGGTTCGAGAAGACAAGGAAGACCGAACCTCCGTTTCAAAGACCAAGCCATCGCGGATGCCAGAGCGCTTGGTCTGGACAATTGGAAGCAGCGTGCCCGGGATCGTAGAGGATGGAAGGCTGCAGTGTCTCAGGCAGAGACTCTTCACGGGTCGGGAGCCCGATAAGTAAGTAGGAAGTAAGTAATACCTATGACAGCTGATTCTGTGGTAACTTTAAAATAATTTAAATAATTGGCCGTTATTGGCACACATAAGCAAATTACATTTCAATAAAAGGCATAATAATATGAATGGGTGGTAAGAGCGTTGCCATTTTGACTGCTTTCCAGTCAGATCTGACTGGATTGATATAAATTTAGCTGGAAGATTTTTTAAAATCCAGCCGGCTGGTTTTTTAGCTGGATACGAATTTTGTTTGACTGTTTTTAAATGTTTCGTGTAATATCACTTTTCTATCAATATACATTTTTAAATTCAAAGTGAAAATAGAATAAATATTGCTTAAATTTCACTATTTTTGTTGCTCTGAGCTTGGAAGCATATCCCACTCATACAATGAACCAATTTATGCGTTTGCATTTGCACAAGTACTTGCCTTTGCCAACTTGCAAACAAATATTTGAAACTGAAAATTTAGCAGTTGTGTGATGATGTTCAACTTTCCTATACCGGCCGAAGTAACAAAATAATTGGTTGGTATTAATATTACTTACAGAAGCAGCAATAAAATATTCGACATTATGTATGTTGATGCAAATGATAAGGAAACAATTGAAGCGCTCAGAGAGATTCCTATATAAAGTTCATTTATAAGTTAATACATTTTGTGTACCCTCCACATGAAAGAATAATAATTTCCTTTATCATTACGTTTGTAACTTCAAGAAAGAGTCACCGGATTTGACCAGGAACAAGTTCTGAATCTGAATCGATTCAGCCATGTCCGTCTGCCTGTATTGTGTTTTCATCAGAAAGACAGACAGGCAGACGGACATGGCGTCAAAAGGAAAGGAATCGACCTAGGCGAATGAAATTCTGTCAGAGGACTTCTTTCTACCGTTCAGGTTGGAAAATTGAAAGTGCCCATGCCTCACATGGCTAACTTTTTGCATGACTTGTATATGTATGCAGTGGAGGGTATCAAAAGCAACGGCCAGACCATTGATAACACTTTTACTTGTATTTTATATTTTTTTATACTTTGATGACTGGATTTTCAGCTGGATTTTTGTTTGAATTTCTTTGACTGTTTTTTTTGACTGGATTTTAGGGTTTTGGCTGATTTTTTTCCAGTCAAATCTGACTGGAAGGCGGATTTCAAAACGGCAACCCTATGGTAACTGTAACGATATAAATTCGTATGACATTCGGCCCTAGCGAGAAGCGAGGTATCCGTCGGAACGGAGAATTCTCCGCAACGCATGCTGCTTCGGAGACTCAAATTACATTTGAGGTATCCGTTTCGGAAAGAATAATTAAAATGCGACAACGCATTGATTTGATATGATGTTCTTTCGTGGTACATCGGGGTTTTCCTCTTTAGTGCTTGTTTTTGCCCTGGAAACAAAAATTTAAGCAACAACCAATTACTTTGCTAAATGTGTTTTTTCTTTATTCCTTTCATTTATCTACACTTCACTGCAAATCGTAAACAAATTCCGCAACCAATTCCTGTCGGAGCATAATCAGAAAAAAATTCGTATGAAGCTGTCAAAAATATCGGTAAAAACGCACTTGATCGCACTTAAACGCTAAACGCTGAGTGGGGAAGCGAGTAGTAACAACGATTCTCGCTTGTTTGGGATAGACCCTGACAATTTCTGTTGGGAAATTATGTCGAATTTCAGTCTCTTAATTATTGTTTGAGAGAATTACATTAACAACAACCCGTAGACACAGTCAGTTTGGTAGGAATGAGCTATTTCGAACTACACCACTAATTCATCATCAGACTCCAGAGTTTGCACATGGAATGTAAGAACACTATACACCCCAGGTGCCACTCGAAAACTTCAGTCTGTCCTCACGCGGGACAAGGAAGGCATTACCGCGAGAAAGAGAAAATTGCACATTTTACTATTCCAAGTGTAGGATAATTAAATAGTCCATCAAATTGTATTAAGAAAACAAGTCATTTCACTAGCAGTACGCATGTATGTCAATGGTAATAACTATTTGTTATCTTATGTCGTTTTCGATTGGTAATCCAGAACCGTCCGGAGTCATCCGAACTCTTCTGAAAGAGTTCAACTGACACTCAACTGACAGTTCTTCGCCAAAAGAAGAGAAATTTGCTTCTGGATTTGAATTCAGAATCGCGGAGAGTTCTTCCGGACGGTTCTGGCCGACCAACCGAAAACGACATTAATGTCGTTCGATTGGCACTTAACTGACAGTTCTTCTACTGAAAAGAAGAGAAATTTGCTTCTGGATTTGAATTCAGAATCGCAGAGAGTTCGGGCCGACCAACCGAAAACGACATTAATGTCGACATTAACGACAGTTCGGATTGCTTCCGGACGGTTCTGGACGACCAACCGAAAACGACATTAATGTCGTTCGATTGGCACTCAACTGACAGTTCTTCTACTGAAAAGAAGAGAAATTTGCTTCTGGATTTGAATTCAGAATCGCGGAGAGTTCTTCCGGACGGTTCTGGCCGACCAACCGAAAACGACATTAATGTCGACATTAACGACAGTTCGGATTGTTTCCGGACGACCAACCGAAAACGACATAAATGTCGGTTTTTTTTTCCTTCTCAAGAATCCGTTATTATTTGGAGGCGCCAAAGTTAAAATGTCTGCAGAGATGAAACGTAACAAGTCAGTTTAGCAAATCAGTATCTTATTTGCAGCCGCGACTTCAAATCATAAGCTTCTTTGTTAAATAACGATTGATAGAATCTCTATCACAAATATAAATACATATCATCAAATAAATGTTACGTTTGTTCTTGCAAACTCTTCGCAAAATTTTATTTTTAATGAAACATATTATAAGCTAGATCAGAACATCTTGAAAAAGTATTATAATAAAAACAAACGAAAAACTGTTAAGCATTCAAATTTAATTTAAATGTTTTTCTTATTTAAATCTGATTAGAGTTTATTATTTATAACTAATACTCTTTTCTCAAGATTTAATGTGAAAAAATAATAAAAGAAGAATAATAACATGTGTGATAGCTGCGGTCACTGGCAACACTGTTTGCGAACATCTGAGGTAACTGTTGGCTTGACATCAATTGGTTCAACGTTGGTAGGCCGAATGACATCACCTTCTGGGGGATCTCTTATTTGTTTTTGGGACACAATACGATATATCTCTGAAATAAATATACAAAGAAAAATGTACAACAGTAATAAACTATGTCAAAAAAAGTTTTGAAGTTATATAGATAACCCTATGAACATTAAAAAAAATGTTACCTGTGAGTATGTTCTGGAATGCTGTTTCAACGTTTGTTGAATCAAGAGCCGATGTTTCAATAAAACTAAGCCCATTTCGTTCGGCAAATGATTTAGCTTCATCAGTGGGCACTGTTCGCAAATGCCTAAGGTCGGATTTATTGCCGACAAGCATAATAACAATGTTCTGATCAGCATGGTCTCTTAATTCTCTTAACCATCGTTCAACATTCTCGTAAGTTAAATGTTTAGCGATGTCATAAACCAAAAGTGCTCCCACAGCGCCCCGATAATAAGCAGAGGTTATAGCGCGATAGCGCTCTTGCCCAGCCGTATCCCAAATTTGAGCTTTTATAGTCTTGCCATCAACCTATTATTTGAAACGGTAAAACAATTTACATATTAGAATATTGAAAAAAAAAAAAAATAAATAAAAAACAACAAATTTACCTCAATACTTCTTGTTGCGAACTCAACGCCAATAGTAGATTTTGATTCTAAATTGAACTCATTTCTAGTGAATCTTGAAAGTAAATTACTTTTTCCTACACCAGAGTCTCCTATCAAGACCACTGAAAACAAAAAAATGTTTTATGGTTTATTACAAAATTATATTTACAATTTCATTTATTCTGTAACTACCAACCGTAATAATTTAAACTAATATAAATCGGCATGTAATAATTATTTATTTAATTTACTACCTACACGGCATAGCTCGGTCTTAAATTTAGTTATGAAAAATAATTGTTGGTTAAGATGCTTTGCATGAATTTCAAAATTTTACTTGATAGTTCTGGTGAGTGCAACATACGCTTGTTTGAAAAAAAGATAATTGGCAGCTTCAGCTCAAGTTAGTTGTAGGTCACAATAGATAATTTTATATAGTCATTCCGCGGTACTAATACTCATTTTTAGTGCACAGGGGCCAGATCGCGTAAAATAAAAACGATCGAACGACATCGTTTTCACTAAAGCTGTCTTTATCACATCTGTGACAATAGACAGAGACTGCTAGTATTGAAACGACGTCGTTTGATCGTTTTCATTTTACGTGATCTGGGCCCAGGCTAACTTTTAAGAAGTCACAATGGCGAAAATTTTCATATATATTTTCATATGATTATTGTTAAGGCCCATTTTACCCATTGGGGTCTCATCGCGTAAGAGCACTATCGTCTGACGATATCGTTTCGGCGATAGTTTTGCTTCATGTAGCTTAATATTGACAGGAGCACTATCGTCAAGGCGATAGCGTTTGCACCACAAACCAGTAAGAAATAGACCGTCGACTCCTCCCACATAACGGACTTTGCCTACAAGCTGTTGGCACCATAGAATTTATTTATGTGTTGGGCCTGTATAAATCAAAGGGACGAAATTACGGCACACGCATACTTAGTAAAATCCTATAGCAGTTGCACCTGGCAGTGGTTTATGGCAGTGGGGCTGTGTTCTGAAGGTTTCTTCTTTTTTTCCAGTTACACTTCGTTCACATCACAGTTTAGTTTTTGAAAATGTTAAATTGTTCAAACTGTTGATATCAGAGAATGAACAAACGAATTGATAATAATATGCGAACAAACCACTTTTGATGCATTTATATAACAAAAAATTGCTCATTTTACTATTGCAAGAGAAGAGTACCTAGAATAATAAATTAGTGCATCAAAATATGGAAAAAACAAGTTTGAAAAGAGTTTAAACAACGAAATTTCGAACTAAAAATGTTTGCCTGGAAGTTTATTCAAAATTCACGACATTAAAACCCGCTCCACAAACTATCAAATACAAAATTCGTTCGAGCTTATGTAAACTTAAATCAAAGATTGTTAAGTAGTAGAAATTGATGTTTGAACTTGGCGAACTGTTGCGACAAATAAGTATTCATGTGAATGGACTGTCAAAACATGTGATAATATTCTTTTCACTTGTACCATGTTCCCACCAACGTGATTTAGCAAAAATCATGTCATTAATTTCGTGATCTATTATATATTTTCATGATTCATAGAGACAATAACAATATGTGGACTGCTGGTATCTATACATATACTATCTATATGAAAACCATTTTGCAGAAGGCGCATACCAATTACTTATCTTACGGTATGCACAAACTAACACTTCTTTTTGCATAGAGAAAAATGACAGAATATCTGATTTTTTTTTACAAATTCTCACTTTAAATAGCAAAATTGCATACTTTTACCAGAAGCAGCCCCTGAAAGATACCGCAAATTTGTGTAAAATAAACGATAGACGACACGATGGTGGTAGAGTTACATGAAGCAATGTCAAAACGATAGCGTACATTGCTATCGTCGAGACGATGATCGTCTGAAAAGTTACGTGATGAGACCCCTGGACACTAAAAACGACTTTTAGTACCGCGCAATGTCTAATGTTAAACTTCCGTATTTTAAGGACAAATGGGAGGCATTTAAAAATCCAATAACATCACATAATTGTCGATGAGAGAAATTTTAATAAAAATAAAACATTATCACAAAAATAAGAAGTCAATAATACAAAGAAAAGTTAACACACATTTTCAACATACGGAAACTACGGAGTTTAGGTCTAAACGAATTACACCCCCTTTTGGTCACCCAGCATAAACGAAGATTATTTTATTACAGTAAAGAACCATTCACATGGGAATCCTCCTCTTGGAATAAGTTTAAGTTCGAACGAATTTTTTATTCGCTACTTTGTGGAACGCGATTTAAATGATGTGGATTGTGAATAGACTGACAATTCGCGCCAGGGTGTTTTCGTTCGCGGCAAAAAATTTGGATTTCGAAATTTCGTTATTTTAACTGTTAATAAACTTGTTTTCTTAATAAATTTTAATGGAATAATTAATTATCCTCATCTTGGAGTACTAGGTTAGGTTAGGTTAGGTTAAAAAGGGGTATGAGATGACTCATACGGCACTAGGCACCATAAGGGCCCATCGCGATCCCTAGGGGGAACCAATTGCAGTGAGCTACAATGGAAAAACACCTAAACACTTGCCCTTAAGAAAACCCCAATTTCCCTGCAAAAACCAAGTAGCCCCTTGAAGTTGGTATTGTCTATCTCCCCTAAATGTTGGAAGAAGTACCTGCCCAAAAATTTCCTTCTACTGCGACATATTGCCTCACATTCGCACAGTATATGTGTTATGTCCTCTTCGGCTTGCAGGTCATTGCAGAATCTGCAAGTGTCCGAGTCTGCTAGCCCCAGTCTTCTTGCATGTTTTCTAAGAAGACAGTGCCCTGATAATATGCCGATCAGTGTCCTGAGCTGTTCCCTGCCTAGTTTGAGGATTTCCCTAGATCTTTTACGGTCGTATTGCGGCCAAAGTGCCTTAGATACCGCGTGACCGGTGAGGCCCTCCCACCTCCGGTCGGCTTCCTTGTTCATTTTATTTCTAATATTGCTTTTTATGATGCAAGGAGGTGGTTTAATATCCACATCTCCTCCGTCATGCAATTCCCCGCCTATCCTCGCAAGCTCATCCGCTTGCTCATTTCCAACTATACCGCAGTGTCCTGGTACCCAGCACAGTCTCACTCGGTTCTGACAGCATAATGCCTTAAGCATTGTGCGACAGGTCCTGACTAATTCAGAATTGATGTTCGTAGATTCCAGTGCCTTGAGTGCAGCCTGGCTATAGATGACTATATCCTTTCCAGATATAGATCTCATCCGCATTAGCTCTGCCGCCTTCATAACAGCCAGAACTTCTGATTGGAAGACACTGCATGTATCCGGTAGTCGTATAGACACTTTTAGATCTGGATCTACGGAGTAGATTCCAGCACCCGTACCTTCCGCTGTTTTTGAGCCGTCCGTGTAGACCGCTATTTCGCAATGCTTAATTACTTTATCCCTTTGCCATTCATATCTTTCCGGGTATGACACTTCGTACGGAGTGTCGAAGTCGACCAAGGGGTGTATTTCATCAGTTTGCACCTGTACACCCGGGAGTAACTCCGCTAGTATTGTACAGTGTCCAAAACTACCCTCTCTAAGGTAGCCCAGGGTTGTGAGCCGTAGTGCACTACTCGCCGCAAGTTGCTTTATGTGCAAGTCAAGTGGCGTAAGGTGTAGAAAGGTGTCCAGCGCTACCGTAGGGGTGCTGCGAAGTGCACCCGTTATTGCTACGTTGGACGCTCTCTGCGTCCAAGATACTTTGCCTTGTCAGACAGAGGCAATTCCACTCCTTCCAGTTTAGGGAGGTTAAAGTGTGGTATCTTGTGCTTTCTGGTGAAGAGTACCAGTTCCGTTTTGGAGGGGTTGACGTTAAGTCCACAGCCCTTTGCCCATAAATTGACTTTTCTTAATGCACTGTCCATAATTTCACTTAGAGTGTTTAAAAACTTTCCCTGAATGATAATAACTAGGTCATCAGCATATGCTGTGGCACTTATTCCCCTGGAGCTCAGTTTCTTCAAAATGTCATCCATAACAAGCACCCAAAGGAGAGGTGAAAGGACTCCCCCCTGTGGTGTTCCCCTGGTCACCGACATTCTAATGGAACTTTGTCCCAGGGAGCAGTTTATTTTCCTACTTGCAAGCATGTTGCAGACCCAAAAAACTATGCTGTGTCCAACGTTCATATTAGACATGGCACGCTTTATAGCCTTGCTCTCTACATCCAGAAAAGCTGCTAGAGCAAACTCGCCCAAGTGTAAGCTTCTTTCTATCTTCCCTACTACATTATGTAGTGCTGTTTCTACTGACTTTCCCTCTTGGAGTACTAAAATGTGCAATTTTCTGTCTATACATGCATAAAAAGTGGTTTGTTCGCATTTCATCAATTCGTTCTTTCGCTCCCTTGTGAATGGTCCTTAAAACCTGCCAAGTTGGCCAGTAAATAGTAGCACCAAGAAAAGTGCATACAAATATTCCACCAAATACCTCCTTATGTTGGCCACCTGTCTATCTTGGAACTTGGCCACACATTTATATATTTCAGTTAACTTTCGTACTAAACAACTTGCAAAAGTTGGCCTGGCATTCGCACTTTTTCAAGTAGGCGTTTCAATGTGCTTAGGCATCTAAATATTCAGGTGACAGTTTATCATAAAACTTAAGCAGAAAATATTGCCCAACACACGAAACTAGCCTATATTTAAAGGCAAATCAACTAATCAGAGGCTGTTGACTAGCTAGGCAAAAGCTTTTTAAACGCGGCCATTGCTAGAGGTAATAACGAAATGTTCGTTCGTGTTAGATCTTCTTGGGATAGATTTGACTGAATTTCTACAGTTTGTGAATAACTTCTGTGTTCCTCTGCCTTTCGTGAAAAATCAGAAAAAAACAAAATTTTTATGAACTATGTAATACTTTTCGTATTGGTTAAAAAAAAAACTTTTCTTTTGTGGATTTTTTGTTTGTTTTTTTAATAAATTAATAATATGGATAAAAGCGCCATTTTTTTGAAAGAAAATTGGTACCTACCCTTATAAGTTGGCCACCTCTCTAAGTTGGCCAAAAATGTCTGCTCCACAGGTGCATTAAGGATTATCAAGTATGTACCCTAATTAATTTTGTTTGTATGTATATTATGTCAATATCAGCGGATTTAGTTAGGTACTAAACTAAGTCTAGTTCACACAAAAGATTTCATAGCTAGTTTAACAGCTAATTGAAACGTCAAAGAAGACTAGTTGGTGTTTGGTGAATTCATCAACGAGTTATTGTTGAAAACTCTGTTTTTAGTGCGGTGTGAATAGGATATAAGGTTTAAACTATGAGTTCAGCTTGACCTCACTGTTTATAAACGAAGATATCTTTTGTAGAATAAGTTATAGGTTAAGCTTTACATACCAACCCAATCCTCTGCCCGGATAATTATAGAGTCTTACTTCTTAAACCCGATAAAAACTGTGCTACCAAACTGTGAATGCTTTAAATGTTACCGATTATTTCATAACTCGAATGAAATTGGTTGGTAATAGCGCCAAGACTGAAATTTACATGTAATTTTTAGTTGATAATGTCAACAAAACCAAAAGTATGGTTCTGAAGCATAACTTTATGAATTGATTTTGGAAACATGTCCGAGGAACTATGTAGTTACTGTTCCATAGAAATTTTCTGAACGAACTGGAACTTCGAATAATAGTTGTATGATGGAACTAGAAGAACGAGAGAACTGTGAACATGATGATGGCACTGGTACGCATGGATATGGACAATGGCGTGGATCATGATACAACATGTTGTACTGTTGAACTCATGTGCATTCGATAAGTGACGATTGTTGCGAGAAAATTATTGAAGGGGCGGAATGCAGTTAAATTGAAGCTAAATCAGAAGATCTGGGGTACTTCTTGCATCGATTTAAGAAACCTAGAAATTTCGCTGCGTTTTTGGCAACTTCATTTATGTGGTCATGCCAACGGAGACACACATATCAAGTATGGAAAGTCTTTCGGTTTCGTCAATGCAATTGACATTCATGGATAATGGCTGAGGATTCAAATTTCGATTTAACGGTAGGAGGCATCATTCTGTTTTGGAAGCATTAAATTCTACTCTATTTGTTGTACCAATGCTGCTACGGTAGCAATTGAATGTGCTAAGCATACGTAGCCGTTCCAGTTCCACGACCGAAGAGCAGGGACGTATATCATTAAATTAATATGAAAAACTGACGTAGCTATGATCAGCGAAAGAATGTATTGGATTAGTTAGAAGTGACAGACAAGAAATCATTTATGAAAATGAGAAAGAGAGTCGGAGATAAAACAGAGCGTTGGGGAACACCAGACTAGAAACCGCCCAATACAACTTGAATTGAACGGCCTAGAAGGTAGTTCCTAATCCATTGAAGAAGAGATGCGTCGATCCCATAGGCGCGTATTTTCGACAAAAGAACTTGTCTGTCGAATACTCGGAAAGAGCCCAGAAGAGTAGTACATACAGCTTGCTTATGTAGCGATTGGCGACCCGTCTGTACTGACTTGCAGGGACTGATCGTGTTTTATTTTGTGCTTGGATTGACTTCTATCATATAAAATTAAGAAGTCAATATTGTATAATGACACCTGCAAATTTGGTTACATTACGGGTAAGTCCCTTGAGGGAAGTCCGTGCGTGAAGCCGGAACCAGACTTGTGTGCTATGGTGTGCTGTGTCGCTATCGCTCGTAAGTTCGATATTTCACATACGTCGTAGAAACACACTTTTCTCGTGTGTTGTATTGTGAAGAGAGTCGATATCACCCTTGTACCGAGTTGCGACAAACCACTCTGCAGCGCATTGAAAGGAACAAATATATATAGTACATGTACATATATTTGAAATTGCTTATATGAGAAAAAGAGAACACATGATTCACAGAATGACTGTGTACTATAGTCTTTTAATTTGAAATATCTAAATAAGGGGCGGCAAATTTCTCATACGCCCCGGGCGGCTGACACCCACGCTACACTACTGGATTGGGATATGTGTCCTGTTTAAGCGCAGTCTCAGTTAAACGGTGTTACAAATGGTAGGGAAATAACCACAACTCAAAGAATTGTAGAAATGAAAAATAGTGTGCGCGAAATGCCTTGAAATTCATGATGCAAATATCTAAAAAATCTTGACAGAATACTTACGAACATCGATCGCGAAAATTCTGATGATTACCCTACTGTTAAAAAAGTAAAATGTGTAATTTTCTGCTTATATATGCATCAAAAGTTGTATGTTCGTATTTAATCAATTCGTTCATTCACTCTCATGTGATTAGTGAATTTGAATTGCATTTTGATATAAACCATGATTGTAGAAGTAAAAAGCCGAAAGATCCTGTATTTAGCGCTTGTTAAATAAGTATTTTACATTCATTCTTAAATATGTAATAATAATAATAAATCTAATGAATATTTAAAAAGAAAATTGAATCGAAATCGAATAAGTTTAGATAACTTTACGTTAGTCGATAAGTGTGACACCGAATCAAAGGCAATACTGGAGCCTCAAATACTCATAAGTTTGTTAAAAACATGTTATGGTGTAGACACCTTCGAGTTTACAAACTAGTCCATCCTTATTGTTGGTATATAGTAAAGATACAGAGCATTTTCACAGATCATGGAATAGGGTAATTTTAAAAAGAAATTATACAATGAAATTAAATCTCAAGGATGGCGATTCATATTTATATTTCACTCTGCTCTACAGATTCGCAAATCTAACTTAAGGTATACAGAAGAGTCAACTTCTTCGGTCAGATACAACGCTATTTTCGTTGGCAGCCAAAGTAAATGGAGGATCGAATCCAGAGCTCTATAAAGAAGAGGCTGCGACTATGGGGCAGCTCTCCCACGAAGCCTACGTAAGCTAGAATCAAAGTTCTGCATAAGAGGCCTTTAGATATACTATTAACAACGGATTTAAGAACAACAACTGGTTCCGTAGTGGGTCAGTTACTTGGTGGATTTTGGTCTGTTGCATCTTTTCAGCATAGTTGATTCTAGTTATTTAGCCAGAGCAGTTTTGTGCCAGATTTTCCTGTCAATGGTCTCCTTGGGTTCCCGCTAACCACAAAAAATGTCCTAACACTTCCCAGTGCGTACTAGAGCTGACCACGTCAAACAAACTTATTAAAATTGGCAAATTCTAATTTACAAAGGGCTAACACAGCTTTGATATTCCCTTTTAGTACGATTGTTGTAGAAAATAGCAAAAAAGTGACCTCAATGTCAATGGATACTCATAAAGCCGACTTATTGACGAGCATGAGAAAGGATATGACCTCATTTTGCTTATAAATATTTACTCTATGTCAATCCTAATTTGGATGTTGCAAAATTCAACCCATAGCTCTTTTAATAGAAATTTACGGAAAAATCAGTTTTTCTTAATCGTGGGGTTTTTATGGACAAATCGCCAAATGCCAGGTTAAGAATTTGTTATGGGATTGTAATCCCTAGTGGCAACCAATACATTGGAGTTTGACAGTAGTTGGTGGTGTTTGTTTACGTTTAGTAAAATTTTTCAACAACGAAACACTTTTCTTTTCATAGGACCCGTTTTATATATAAATAATTTACATTGCCTTTAAATCAATTTCAGTAAAGATTTTAAGCAATTTAATATAAAATTAACCAGAAAATACAAAATATTATAAATAAATGTTGACGAGTACACATTACACACATTACACATATTCCAAACACCAGAAAACGAACAATAAAGACAATAGATTGGGTTTTACTATACTAGACAATGTCTTATAATATGTATTGCAATTGCAAACACAAAAGAATCAACAATTATTTTATATCCATCGACATCGAGCGAATCAAATCCTATAATACATATTTTTCCTAATACTTTGATATGTAAATAAAATGATAAAAGGGGCAAAATCAATTTTTCTATAACGGAAAGGAAACTCCTAACAGTCTATATTTCTCAATCATTTAGCTGTACTATACTCATCACACCACAAAAATCTCAAGACGTAGCCCAATTATTTCATATACAATCTACAACTTAAATTATTCGGGGAATAAAAAATTATTAACCACTCAGTGAGAGTCCGAGTATATTATGATATAAATGGCGTAAGGGGCGTTTTTTTTTTATTTAAAATGTAAAGTTTCATTTGACATTACACATCTCAATATTTTACGGATTTTGTATATCTCCACGTAGAGGTAGGTATACATATTGTATAAAATCGTATGTGGTGACAAATCATGTAAAAATGTTCTGTGATAAATTTTTATAAAACAAGGTAATGTATTGAACAAGTTCCTTACACAAAAAAAATAACAGGTAAAGTTTCCTTCTTAATACAATGAATGCCTCAGAAAAATAACTGAACGAACATAAAAACAATACAATGAAAATTACAAAAGTTACCTTTAAATAAATAGTCATACTCATCTTCCCTGGCACCCATGTTTTGGCAATAAAATATATATATGTATATATATGCGTGTTTAAATATATGCTTATTTAAATGGAAGAAAATTATTAAGTTCTCAAATTAAGGTAATTCTTTAGGCAGAATAACTGATTTGCGTAGCACCTTAATGTTTCTTCATGAAAAACGTATCAATTAAGACTTTTCACCAACAAACGCCCCGCCGCCAATCAGATAGACGGATACTGGAAGTTAATAACCAGAGATAAACGAAATAGATAGTCAGCTTCAATGACGTCTGGTAGTGCGTCAGCGTCAAGGCAGGCTGTTCTAGCTCTTGCAAGCCAGTCCATGAAGTAAAATTGATTATTTTTCTCAGACGCAAGTAATGGGTCCGTTCAGAAGTGAAACTGTGTGGTGAATAATGCTGGGTTTCCATTTGTCGTTTTGAAGTTGACAAAATATTACTTTGTCTTTAATTGACAGGTAAAACGAATGGGAATAATGTATGTCAATAATGAGACACATTTTAATATACTTACAAGGTAGGTCAATCTTTTTACAGGTCACACGGCCACCCCATTAATGTGCCATTTTTTATACCCGGTACCACACTGTGGTGAGGGTATATTCACTTTGACTTTCCATTTGTAACGCACATAAGGAGGTGTTGTAGGTATGACAAACTATATATATTATTGATCAGCATCACATTCTTAGTCGATCTAGCGATGTCCGTCTGTCTGTCCGCCTGTCCACACGATTACGGCCGTAATTTAAGAGCTATCGACTGGTACGTAAGCTTTTATCACCCAAACTGAGGCTATGTTCGAAGATGAGCAGGATCGGATGAAAATTACTACTACCTCCTATACAAAAATATCGGATTGATATAGCTTTTTGATGTTAAAAAAAAATTAAATTTAAATAGCTACAGTTAAGATAGCAAGTTTAAGCTTTGCACATATTGTTTTAATAATATTTTCAATTTTTTGACAAAAAATGAGCTTGGTCGAATAAAAACTACCCATACCACCCATACAAATACTACATAATTTTTTAATACTACAATATTTTTTACAATAGTATAGTATCGGGTATTTGAGCTTCGGCATAGTCGAAGATAATTGTCTTACTGGTTTTTATGAATAATGGGTTCACCATTTGCAAAATAAATTCGAAGACAGTTCTATTAATTTTTAATTTAATTAATTTTAGTTTTGAAAATTTTCGGCTTTCTTTCTGCGGCTTCAATTTAGATTCGACCAACAAAACACAAGAAGCGAGAGCGATTGACTTCTTTTTTAAAATTGTTAATTTGATAATTGTACTGTAGAT
Source organism: Cheilosia soror (assembly GCA_949372485.1). NCBI lineage: Eukaryota > Metazoa > Arthropoda > Insecta > Diptera > Syrphidae > Cheilosia > Cheilosia soror. Next base: position 36,828,887 of record OX443562.1, read on the forward strand.
TGAAAAGTACTATTTATTGACTGAGTCAGAAAAACGGAATCTCTCCACAGCTGGGGGAGAAGTGATTACATACTTCGTCTGCAGGAAGCTGTCGAAAGCGAGGGGGGCAGATTCAAAATCCATGCTATTCGAAGTGGCAAAAGAAAAAGAAGAACAAGTAAGTACAGGCGTCAATTCTTGCCAAGATCGAAACTAAGTAAGAAACAGAAGAATTCTCTAGATCTAGAAGAACAGAAGAATTCTATCGAATCTAATTTGGCAGAACAGAAGAATTCTCTATGCAAGCGGCTGTGTTTGATGGTCAAACATCATGGCCAATTTAGGTAGTTCGAAGCAGCTGGGACGACTGGGACGACGAGGAAAAGTCGATTGGACTAAAGCTCGCACTACGAGGTCTGCAGAGTGGCTTCAAACTATCTCCGAAGAAAAACAACGCAACTTCGACGAATTGGTTAGGGCTATCGAAATGCGCTTTGGTGATGACCACATGCAACAAGTATATAGGGTACAACTGCGCAATAGAATTCAGAAGCGGGGAGAAACGCTCAAGCAGTTGCAAGCGGATATCGAACGGCTGGTGCATTTGTCGTATCCTAATGCCGGCCCCAGGACCACAATTAAAGTTTTCCACACCAAACGAGGTAACAAGAGTCTGACAGTGGAAGCCCATATCGGCCAGAAAAAATATGTGGCCACCATCGACACCGGTGCCACCGCTTCCATTATAAGGAGGGACATCGTTCGCCAATCATGGCTGCACAACACCCGCAGCTACTGTCTGAAAACAGCAACTGGAGCAACAGCAAAGGTGTATGGAGAAGTACTACTAACATTGCGTACTTGCGGGATTAGTCTTCTCCCATACCTTTCTTGTGGCCTATATATTTCATTTCACTTTATTTTCAATTTATTGAAAATATCTTTTACATTAGACTTGAAGTATCGTGATCGACTTTATGAAGGCGCATAATGTAGTACTTGACATCGGCTTGCAAGTACTGAAGTACAGGAACGTCGAGATTCCCATGATTTACGGGTACGAGCACGTCACAGCTCTAAGGACAGTCGTGAGTGAAGACGATATATTACCACCATCTTCATAAACATTAATTTGGACAGAACTGGAAGATGATTCTGGGAGCTACCGATTCTACCTAGCCAATTAGGGTCCTAACAAACCTCTTACATCCATGGAAATGGCGGAGATAAAAAGAAATATATTTGAGCAAAGTGAGTTGGATCAGGAAGAGCAAGCCATGGCGAGGGAACTAATCAACGAGTTCGCTGATATATGAATTTACTTCGCAGAGCGGGGAGTATGGCCGGACACATCTCGTACAAGACCGAATTGACACAGGAAATGCAAGACCTATTCGTCAGCCTCCCAGATGATTACTATTGGCTAAGCAGACGGAGATTGCAGAAATGTCGATGATGTCGAAGATGGAAAAGGAAAAAGGATAGCTACCCTCTGCCAAGAATTGACAATACCCTGGATACACTATCCCCCGCCAAATGGTTTTCCACCATTAATTTTAAGAGTGGCTACTGGCAAGTGCAGATCCATTCCGAAGACCGCGAAAAAACAGGCTTAAAAGCAGGAAACTGGCACTGGCAATTCACAGTAATGCCATTTGCACTATGCAATGCTCCAGCTACTTTTTAACGGCTAATGGAGCGGGGTTTGCTAGGACTAACATGAAAAACCTGTTTGGTGTACCTAGATGATGTCATCGTGGTGGGAAAAACGTTTGAAAAGCTTCGAGATAACTTGAAGGAAATGTTCCAGAGACTGCGAATCGCCCAATTGAAGCTGAACCCGAAAAATTGTGCTCTTTTTATACCGGAAGTAAAATATCTCGGGCACATCATCTCTTCCGAAGAAGTCAGGAGTGATCCATAGAAAGTCGATGCTGTGAAAAACAGGCCGACCTACTACAGACGGTTTGTGAAGGACTTTGCCGGGATTGCCAAGAGCTTGCATCAACTGACAAAAAGAAAAGGGAAAACAATTCAAATGGTCAGTTGAGTGCAATAAGAGCTTTGAAAAACTTAAGCAGCAACTATGTGACGCCCCCATACTAGCGTACCCCACTCCTGGAAAAACATTTATTGCAGACGCTAGTAATGTGGGAGTTCGAGCCGTTCTTTCCCAAGTGCATGATGGCCAAGAGAAAGTAATTTCGGATTGAAAACATTGCGCGCGTCAATGGGAAAGTTCGGATGGAAAGTCGTTCGTGATGTAGGTAGGTTATTGTTCCCAGGTCGAAAGTAAGTGAAGTACTAAAAGAACTGCATGATGGAGTATACGAAGGCCACACTCCCTCCAGACATTCGAATCATTGGTACTTTGAGAATATTTTTATCTAAAGTAAAACTGTGGCTTTTGAATATTAACCATAATGAAATCTTGTTGCACTTCATCACCTAATCAACTCTAAAATTGATATCATCTTAAAATTGTTTCACTATAATATCTTCTGTTCACCCCACTAAAATAGTTTAAATGTTACTAACTATTCTCTCAATTTGTGTTTAGTTAAATTTGAATTTGTAATGGTAGGTAGGTAGGTAGCAGTGGCGGTTCACCTTGAACCCAATTAGCACTAAAATGAGTGTTACCTGTTTTCTGGTGGTTGTTTAGGGTGTGGTCTGGTCGGTGCCTATAGCCAACCTGTGGAATTGAGAAAACGGATAAGATCCTGTATCCCTTTGCCCGAGATGTCGCTAAGGTCGTCAAAGAATGGTTGGTTCAGTGCGCGCAGTCTGGCTCTTGCTAGAGCTGGACATTTGCAGAGGAAGTGAGATAGAGTTTCTTTTTCATTTATATTACCACAACTGCGGCAATGCGGGTTGTACGGGATACCTAGCTTGGCCGCATGGTCTCCAATTGGTCAATGCCCCGTTATTATTGCCGTGAGTCTGGCGATATCGGGGCGGGTTCTGTTTAGCAGGTTATTTGTTCTGTTTTGGTTGTAGGTAGGCCATATCTTCCTTGATATGACGCAGTTTGTTAACCCCGACCATCGGAGATTGGCTTTCTGCAGAAAATGCGAATGTATTTGTCCCTTTACCGCTCCTATCGGAATGTGGACCTTCGTTGAGAGCGAGGCATGCAGTGCTGAGCCCTTCCTGGCCAGTTCATCCGCACGCTCATTGCCTGTTACGTCACTATGCCCTGGAACCCAGAGAAGTGTGACCCTGAAGCGCTCGCTCAGACAGGCAAGTTCGTTCCGGCACTCCTGCCCCAGTTTGGAGGATATGGTAGCCGAGTCGATGGCTTTGATGGCGGCTTGGCTATCTATAAGCAATGCTTTGTTTATGCGTTATGTCACGCCTTAGTTGCGTGCAATCTTCTCGAATGGCCAGTAATTCCGCCTGGAAAACACTGGCAAAATCCGGTAAGCGTACTGAAATCGATATTTGAGGTGATTCCGAGTAGACACCGCCCCCTACACCACAGCTCATCTTAGATCCGTCGGTGTATATGACCGTGTCGAAGCCCTTCACTACTTCGTCCCTCTTCCATTGATCCCTTGTCGGGAAACCGACGTGGAAGCCTTTTGTGAAGCTTAATTTGGGTGTCATGTAGTCGGTTGGAGACGTGACTATGCCGTTTGGTAGCGAATCCAGGATGTTGCTATGGATATACGGCCTTGCAGTCCAGCATCCCGACTCCTTGAGTCTTATAGCACTGCATAATGCGGTATATTTAGTGTGTAGGTCAAGGGGTAGAAGATGCAAGAGCACAGTAAGGGCATCTGTTGGGGCCGACCTCATTGCCCCCGTGGTACCTATACTGGCTGTTCTTTGCAGTCTTTTCAATTTCGTGAGGTTGTAGTCTTTGCTCAATGCAGGCCACCATACTAGTGATCCATACGTGAGAATTGGACGCACTACGGCTGTATACATCCACAAGGTCATCTTTGGTTGAAGTCCCCACTTCTTTCCAAAGGTTTTGCTACAAGCATAGAAAGCAACCGATGCCTTTTTTACTCTGTGTTCAATGTTATGTTTCCAGTTAAGTTTTGGATCGAGCATGATCCCTAGATACTTAGCGCTGGATGACAGTGTGAGTGGTTGATCGTTTAGACGGGGAGGGTAAAATCGGGTATTTTGGTTTTGGTAGTGAACAGCATCAGTTCAGTTTTGCTCGGGTTGACACCGAGGCCACAACTTGCAGCCCAGGTGCTTACCTTGTCTAGAGCGGCCCCCATAATTGCACTAATCACGGTGGGAAACTTCCCTGACACAAGTATCACCACATCGTCCGCATACGCGAAAACTTTGACCCATTCCCTGTCAAGTTTCACCAGAATTTTATTTATAACCATTAGCCATAGTAGGAGCGAGATGACGCCACCCTGCGGCGTTCCTCTATCGGCGAATTTGGTTATATGGCTGCTGCCTAGTGTTGCCTGAATAGTTCTTGTCCTAAGCATAGAGACTATCCATTGACTAATAAATTCCTCTATGCCCAGCTCAATCAGAGATTCAAGAAAAGCTTCAGTGTGTGCGTTATTGAAAGCTCCCTCTATGTCTAAGAAGGAGGCTAGTGTGTATTCTTTATACTGTAGGGATATTTCGATTGTTCGCACTACCTCGTGGAGAGCCGTTTCCGTGGATCTACCCTTTAGGTAGGCGTGCTGTGATTTGGATAGCAAAGACTCTTCTAGAAAACTTCGCATGTGGATGTCTAGAATACGCTCTAGGGTTTTAAGTACAAAGGAGGTTAAACTAATTGGTCTCAAATCTTTCGCGGTTTCATGCCCACGTTTGCCTACCTTCGGTATAAAGATCACTCTAGCGCGTCTCCAAGAGTACGTGGTTTAGTATTAAACAGCTTCTGAATATTGACGCCAGCCAAGGTAGTGTTAAGTCTTGCGTTTTCTGTAGCATGACAGGTAGTCAGGGGCCGGAGACTTAAACGGGGAGAAGCTGTTAATAGCCCAGGAAATCTTTTCCTCGGAAATTATTGACGTGATATTGGCGTGGAATGCAGGTTGCACTTGCCGAGACCTCTCGGGTTCCGTACTAAAATCGCTGCATCCGGGAAAGTGGGTATTTATTAGGAGTTCCAGGGTCTCCGCGCAGGATTCGGTCCATCCTCCATCTATCTTTCTCAGAAAGGAAGGGTTGGAGTGTTCCTTGGACAGAATTTTACTTAGCCTGGCAGAGTCCTTAAGGGTTTCTATCGAGTGACAGTAATCCATCCAGGCCTCCTTTTTGGATGCCTTTATGGCTTTCTTATAAAGGCTTAAACAGTCCTTATAATGCTGCCAGAAATTGTGTTTGTGGCAGATGTTGAAAATCGCTCTGGTCATCTGTCTCAGATTGGAGAGGTCTTCGTTCCACCATGGGGGAAGTGTTTTTTTGCTACGTTTCACTGGGCACGAGACTTTGTAGGCTGCGTCCATTGCATTCTCAAAGTCTTTACCTTTGCCTCTAGTTCTTCAATAGCTAATTTGTAATAATAACATCCACTATATTATACTAAATTTTGAGACTAAAAAAATTAAAAAAAAAAAAAAAAAAACTTGGGAATAAATAAGATGGTCGAAAAGGTGCGAGGGGGCTTTTACTGGGTCCACTCATTGGATAGGTAATGTAGAAAATTGGTGCACAAAGTGCATAACGTCCGAGAGTGAAAACTCAAGGCAAAATGCACCAATACAATGCTGGAGCCTCTTTTGAAAGAATTGGAGTTGATATTGCCAGGCCATTTCCTGAAACGATAAATGGAAATTGTTATATCCTCGTTGTTATGGATTACTTCAGTAAGTGGCCAGAAGCATTTGAAATGAAATCTGGTATGGCTGTACAATCCCCATAGAAGAAAAGGTATGTCACCTAAGTTGCAACAGGATTGGGAGGGGCCCCTATGCAGTAGTCAAGCGAATCAACGACCTGGTCTATCGAATCCAACGAGGAAGAGGCAAACTCAAAGATGTCCATGTGGATCGTCTTCATCGTTACTTTGGGGAAAATGTTGACGCATTTGTTCGGGACGAACAAGTTTAAGAAGGGAATATTGTAGTGTGGATTGAAGAGTACTACTTATTGACCACAGTGCTATCTAATGAATGCACTTGTACTGAACGAAATTTATCGAATGGTGAATAGTCTAAAACGAAACTAGTACATTTTCGATCGTTCTGGTTGGGGTCGAGAATATTTGATTGGAATGTTCGAGAAGATTAAGCTGGGTGTGTCGATGAGTACAAAAAGGGTTGCGAAATCCGACAGCAGTTGCATTTGATTTTGAAACCGTGTAATGAAATACTTCTTATTTTAAGGAATTTTGAAGTTTATTTTAGGTACTAAAGTATGAATTTGAAGTTTATGTTTGTTATTTCTTCTTGAAATTCGTATTTTGAAATGATCTCATGTTTATGTATAATTTGTAAGATGAACTGAAAATAATTTATATTTTTATATAACTCGCGAAACAAGTATCGTCCTATTTTGAAGAATTTTTTTATGTTTACTCGATTATTCTTATCTTGTTTTGGTTTTTTATCTTTGACGTTTTCCAAAAAATATATGAATTTGTTGTGCTCCTAAGTTGAAATAAATATTATCTACAGTTTAATAAATATTATAAATGAATATTTTCATTAGTTTGCTTAGCTATGTTTTTGATCACTGTGTCACTTTTGTCCCCAAAGCGTCTTACTTTCGTCCTGAATATAGGATATAGGATGAAAGTATCAACAGCAGAATCTTATAAAAATTATCACAGCTATGTGAATTTGTCAATTTATTACAACTTAACTGCGTCCTTTTCTATATTAATAACTCATATTTTAGATGGCATATTTTTATTATTGTTATTCCAACAAACGCAAGAGAAGGAACCCCAAAAGTAAAAAATGTTACCTTTGTCCCCGATCTCCCCTAATGCTCTGTCGGAATGACTGACTGAACGAGTCTCAGAGGTCTTACATGAGCCCCTCAGAAAGAGGACGTGCAGCGGATGAATTCACTAGACTATATTTGGAGCTGAGGTCAGTGAGGATTTTTCAGTACTAGTCAGGGTCCTCAAAAAAAGAGATGGTGGCGGATGAACAATTTATGGGTCAACGGCAGCTATCACATCCACGAAATGGGTTACTGACACTGGGGGAATCCGGCCCCTTACGTCCAGGAGTCCAACAAAGGGCGGCCCTTCAGGTTGGGCGTTGTACGCTGGGGTAACTGCTCGACTGCGGAAAACCACTATAGTTACGAAGCAACAACAAGCCTCGGATACGGATGATCTTACTGCTGACGAACATAGCAAACGAAACAAGGACAACGTATTTCGGATCTGTACGTACAATAGATCCCTCAACAGACCGCGTGCAGCCGAACAACTAGAGGAGGCCCTGAACTGCTATACAGCAGACCTAACCGGCATCCAAGAAGTGCGATGGGATGGACCGAGCAAAAAGAGGATGAAAAACTGCGATATCTATTATGGCGACTGCTATCGGGAACAAAAACAGCGCTTATTTGGATGTGGAAAATTCGCCAACATTTGCCTAATATGCACCCATGCCCCTACGGAGGAGAAATACGACGACACCAGAGAGAGGTCCTACGAGCTGTTAGACAAAATATACGAGCTATCCTAACTATACCTAGTCAAAGCAATGTCGATATTCATAAAGGCACACGGAGAACTCCCGATCAATCAACAAACAACCAGATTGACCACATTGCGATCGACGCAAGGCACTCCTCGTGTATTATAGATGTCCGAACGTTCCGAGGGGCCAACATTGACTCAGAACACTTCCTTGTTGCAGCCAAGGTACGCCTTCGTATATCCCGAACGACGCCAAGACAATTACATACTACAAAAAGTGTTTGCCAAGTAAAATGTTTATAAAAAAAATATCCGTTCAAAACCGATTATTAAAAACAACATTGCGCAGGACAAAAATTGAATTTTCTTTTGAAAAAATAGCCAAAAATTCCATAGTTCTTAGGTATAGTAAAACATACCATTAACCGTCATACAAAACAGGGTGGCTTCCACTGTGTCACTGAAAATGCATTAAACGGCTCGAGCAATGTACCCACCCTCAGATGCGCATGTCCTCCTTTTATAACTAACGCTGTAGCTTTTCGATGAATTAAAATTGATTTTCCGACAGATATTTATCAGTCGCATTCTGTGTACATAAGGAATTTAAGAAATTAGTTTTGATTTTTGGTATATTATTATTACATACCTACCCATTATTTTTCCAGCTTCTGTAAAAAGATAAATCATATTCGTACATCATAAGGGTTAATGGTTATTCTTGGGTGTTATTCAAATAACGCAACAAAAACATTTCAACCAGTGTGTTTTCGATAAATACAATTTTCTTTTAGCCGGATATTAAAGAGCGTGTGTTGTGTTTGAATAGTGTTTTCATCAAATATTTTGTTATGTTTTCATTTGTTTGTGAAAAAAAGAAAAACAAAAAGTTGAATATATAAAGGAAATAATGTACGGATAGTGGAATGAGTATTTTGTTTCAGTAATCACTGGCAAATGACTACTAGTTACGTCGCGTCGTATTATATTTATGTTTAAGATTTGATTATAGGCATCCTTCCATAAATTTGAGCATTTACAAAATAAAAACATTAAAATGGCGGCTGATCCTGACTTAGACGATGTGGCTTTTCTTTCTGGTAAGTATAATACTTACTTACTTATAATAATAATATCTTACTTTCATATTAAATATATTTCTGGAATTGAAACTTTGTTTACGAAATGGTTGACCATTTTATTTATTTATCTTCGGCGCCATTATTTTATACCTACAGAGAAAATAAATTGTAGATTCTACTATATACAGATACTTATGCACCGAATTAAAATAATTTTAATAAATGATTCTTCGGTAGAGTAGGTATACAGTATATCTATTCTGTGAAAATAAAACTGGTTCATCTGCATAGTATACACTTAGTAAGTCTCTTGTTTTTTTGTAGGTATTGCTTATTTACATAAACATTGTGTTTCCACTTAGTTAAATTAAATTGAATATGAAAAATTTTGGAGCACATCCACATTTACCTCTAACTTGTTTCCATGCTTCCGCGAGGCTTGTATTGCTGGGGCCCAGAGCGTTTAAGGCCCCGACCCATAGAATCCGTCGCATCCGTTGCGGCAACATATTCGACTGACAGGTTGATAGAATACACTACTCAGCAGCTTATGGAATGTGACCCATAAGCACCGTACGTGTATGCGACTGATAAAGTAGATTTACTTTCTACTTTTCTATCCGTCGCATCCGTTGATAGTTGGCACAGCGTGAAAGGAAGCACTTTCATTGGTAGAAATATTAAAATAATGAGAGAAACTATCAAATGGACCAGACAAAAGTTAAATCAAACTAATTTTGTGGATATTTTCGAATTTAATAAATTGCAAATTGTTTTAAAGATGTTCGGACTGCGGCGACGGATTCTATGGGACTGTTCGTTCTGTCGAATACGTCAATCCGTCGACGCAACGGATTCTATGGATTGGGCCCTTTATGCACTGATAATCAGACTATTTCGCAGTACATAATCGATTCCAGAGTTTGAAACACATAAAGTGCCCTACTTTATGCAAAAGATTTGGGTATTTGAGAGGAAGTAATTCGAGGGCACTGGCGATTTGCCACACCTCACCCCAATAAATAAAATACGGACATCTATTGAACAGATTCGCTTCCTTAAAAAAGTTTCTGCTTGGGCACAATTAGGCGGACGGCGTTTATACAGCAACAAGCGCTAGCACGCGCGAGCTCGCGCTTTAAATTTTCTGCAGTGGGTTGAATTACATTAGGCTGCAGTTATAGCTATCAGTAAAATGCATCCGTTAAAAAATTGTATCACTTTTTTGGAGCACTTAAACTTAATCGTTAAACTCAATCTTGGTCTTAAATAGTTGCTTTTAAATTATAAAACTAAAGGCTGAACTATAATAGTCGAATTGCTCCGTACGACCACGTCCGCAATAGTGTGAATACATGGGATTTGTATTATTCGACCATAATGGCTTTTGGCTCAGTTTCGTTAAGTTTTCTGTCACTTGCGCTCACTTGCGAAAGAGCGATCTAATTCGTCAAAAAAAAAATTAAGCAATTGATCTTTGAATTTTCTAAAAAAATAACGTTCTCTTAGCGGCCTATAGACACTACACTTGTGTCTGCACCGGTGTCGGGTACGAAAATGTGTGCTGTGTGTGGGCTGGTAGTATACTATGCAGATGAACACCGATTTTGGTGTCAGACACGGAGCGAGTTAAATCAAAAGTTTTTGATTTTTGGTGTCGGTGTCTCGATCGGTGTGATGTGTATGGCGGAATGCTCCACCGGTGCAGACATAAGTGTAGTGTCTATGGGCCGCTTTAGGCCTTAGTTATAGCTATCATTGAAATGCATCATTGAAAATTTTGTTTTCCGATTTTAAGACGATTAATCAAACAATATTGGCTTTAGTTGGTATCAAAATAAAGGTAATCAATTGTGGAATTTTTTTACGAAAGAAATTACTTAATTCAGACTAAAACTCTTCTTTAAATTCAATTTTATTATTTCACTGATCGAAATCGATTTCAATGAACAGCTGATTCTCGTTTCTCCAATTTGGAACCCAATCGTTTCACTGATGTGTTCGATTCTCTTTCTATTCTCAGCTGTCAGTTTTGCTATCAATGATCAACTCTAACCTCAAAACCTAGACTCGTTTGTTGAAAAGTCACTGACAGGTTCTTTCACTGACAGGAATTTTTCAATGATTGCTATAACCGACTTGTCAAAAAAATGAAACCACCATTCCACTGATTTGTTCCAATGATGCATTTCAATGATAGCTATAACTAGGGCCTTAAAGTTAATCCTTTCCAATTGGAATTGGAACTTCAATAGATACACATTCTCTTGTACAGATACTCACTTTTGTTTCTTCTCTCGCGCTCGGCCATCTCCATTCATTTATGCGTTTTTTTTTTAATTTCGCTACTGTTTATTTCTTGATTTACAGGAAATACATATACTAATTTAATGTAGATCATGTTCGTAGATAGTATGTGCTGAGGCCTTGAGGGCTATTTTGCCGAAATTTTAATATTTTAGAAGATTGGTCAATTGCCATAATGCCATAACATACGCTCTAATTGGAACTTCCATGTTTCACTTCCTTTGCATATCCATTCATTACCCATTCCCCATTCATCATCATCATTATTGGTTGATGAATGATGGTGCTCTCGGATCGGCCGCGGTCCTCTTTTTTTTTCTCATTCATATTCATGGGTGCTCTCTGTATTTGTATTATTGTTATTGCTAGTTGGGTGGAGCCGAGTCGGTGGATTTAACTGACGAGTGACGATGACAATGACGGCGTTCTTAACTATGCATGTACACTGTACAGTAGGTACCTATGAACTAAAAGATTATGTAAATGTAATTCCCTAGTACTATACGTAGGTACGTACGTAACCTTCTGTGCGCGAGTGACTCGCACTTGTCTGGTTTTTTTTAAACATGTTATTACTGATGATCAGTTAGTGCTGTTGTTCAAAACAGCTATTAGTTCCGACCAGAAATTGGTAACAATAACAAGTAGTTGTGCTCTAAATAAGTAAGTTCCACTCCGAAAACCATTTTTGTAGTTATGTATTATATATTTGAGTGTGAACTACACAAACATGGCGTACTCTAAGCCCCTTTCAGGATCAGGATAAAGCTTTAAAACAGATTGGTTAATTTTTATTTTTCTTTTCTTCTAGGGCAGTATGTATGTATGTACTTATAAAAGCGTTCTATTAGTTTTTATTATTATTTTTATTTTTTTTCTGTGATCTATCGGTCTATTTAAGTATTGGTTTGCGACTTTACCTTCAATGAATAGTAAAATGCAATTTGAAAGCACTTTCGTTAATGTACGAGACGAGTATGAAAGCTAATTGTTTTAACCTAACGTACGACTTTGTAGTATGTATCAATGTATATAAGTATATGTAATGGAGGTAGGAGCACATAAAAATGGATGTACACAGGTAATAGGAATTCCAGGTTGCATGGGATGACAAAGTAAAACGACAGTATTGCTATAGATCTATCGGTACGGCACGGCGGATGTCTACGAAGCGCAGTTACAGTTTGACCATAGATGCAATGCAATCCTTCCAACTGCGGTTTTGTTGGCTATAGGAGAGAACAATATAGTGTGTAAACTTCTTTGGCAGTCGACTGTTTGCTAAAGATGATTCGTGGTAGGTATTACGAAGATACAAATGTGCTATTTTTTTCTTTTTAAACAAATTTGTAAATTGTATTAACTTTTTTTTTGTTAAAAAAATAATAACCAACATTTTATATTGATTCGTTAATCGTTCAAAGTTTTTGTCCAACATTAATAGCGGCCGTGTTTAATGGGGTGCTTTGATTTTCAGTTCGGTGTTGGGTTATTCCTTGTTATTCAGTGATTTATGTTCATTCCTTGATGGTAGCGCTCCGGCAACCTATCAACATTGGTTTTTATATCGCGTTCCTGTTGATACTCGGCCATACCGCGTCTAGCGGATTTCGGCGGAATCCTAATCACAGGAGAAATATAAAAGTAAATCTAATTCAAAAAGCAGATAAAAAAAGCTAATAGGTAAATAAATTTTGATCGTTTTGAATATGTTGCGGTCTAAGAAATGTAATTATACCTTTCCCTCGTGAAAACAATTTGTGAACAGTAGGTACGTGGTAATTGAAATTAAATATGTTGAAGTTAGTTACTGATTATTTCGAACGTTCTATAACAGATGGCATACTCGGCACTCAAACAAAATCACTTATGTTTGCTTCAACGAAAAATTGGCTGCTAACAGTCCATGTATGTTTTGTAAATTAAAAACTTCGAACAAAACTGGGGAACTCTGTGGAGTTACATATTGCACATCGTATTATACAAGAATCCAGATATACAGTCATGTGAAAAATAATACTAAAAAACTTGCATAAAAATTGTTCAAAAGACAACTCTGTTTCAATTGCCATAAATTGGTTAGAAACGGCACATTAAATTATTTTTTTGGGATGTCGATAAAGTAAATACCGCTATCATAACATAAGCCTACTTAAAAATAATAACACTACTCCAAACTTAATGAAAATAGTCTTCTTCTTTGTATTCTCACGAAATAGAGCAATGTTTCCGTATTATTTTTCACATGACTATATAATATAGGTATCTATGTGCCGAACCGAATCACAAAAAAAGGTTTTTCCAAAGAATTTTCTTATATGTAGCCGCCACTTGAAGAAGAACAAATTTAAACTTCACGAGGAAAAAAAATTATTATGGACTAAACATTAACGTTGCCGTTTTGAAATCCGTCATCCAGTCAGATTTGACTGGAAAAACAGTCAAAAATATAAAATCCAGTCAAAACAACAGTCAAAGAAATTTAAACAAAAATCCAGCCATGAAAGTATAAAAAAAATGTAAAAACAAGTAAAAGTGTTATCAATGGTCTGTGGCCTATTTCACCAAATTACAATTATAATTACACATCCACATTTTCAAATTTGTTATCTGATTTTCTGTTTCACATAATACAAAGCCTAATTCCAACAAATTTGTTAAAAAGAGAAAAAAAAAAATAAAGGGAAATTGTATTATTGTTATTTACAAATAGAAAACAAAACCGTGTCAGTGAAAAGTTTTTTTCAGACTGATTTGATTTGAAAAAATCGATTTTTGAACAAATTTGTTAAAAATATGCCTGTAAACAACAATTTGTAAGTTGGTGAAATAGGCCACTGGCCGTTGCTTTTGATACCCTCCACTGTAGGCTTGTGAAGTTCGCGAACGAACTAGTTCACCTTAGTGAACTTTAGTGAACTAGTGAACTAAGTTCACACACTTAGTTCACTAGTTCATTTAGTTCACGGTTATTATTTTTAATGATTTTTATACAAACGGAATAAACTAAAGAAAACAATCCATAATTTATTTTTTGTGACATACGTGTGTCGGTGTCCCTACGGTTTTTGGAAGTGAGTTAAACAGAGGTTCTAGGTAGCTCTAGGAAATGTCGCTCCAGTGTCAATTATATATTGAGATCAGGGGAATAATGTGGTCACTCCAGTATAGGCACTTTTTGGGTGAGGATACACTCTTTTACCACGCGTGCGTTATGAATGGGGGTGTTATTCGGCTGGAAAGTCCAAATATATTATCGTAGTAAGGAAGAAGCTTCTGCTCTGCAGTACCGTCTTCACGGCTATGGTGACGAGACACATAGTGTTTTATTTTGCGTATGTCATGAAATTTAACCATGAGGGCCATCTAAATCAAATCGGATTTCGTCCGAAAAAACTATTTGATGCTACTAGCTATTCCATGCCATGCAATTCCGAGCAAAAACCATGCGAGTCTCCTTACGAGTAGTGGTAAGAATTATTTTGAATTTTTTTAGATATCCAGCTATCCGAATTACTCGTCTTACGGTGTAAACTCAACCAATGATTCCCAAATTTGATCCGATCTGGGAAGCAGAACAGTGAGAATTTGATGCTTCTCCAAAAATCCGTCTATTTTCAGTAGATGTAGTAGCTGTTTTGGTCTTCCCTTCATGTTGTTTCCATAGTTGCACTTATTTTTAAGAAAATTCGAATCCACTGACTTGCTTATTTCAAATTTGTTTATGGCAATATCGCTATAGGTGAGACTTCACTCCTTCTAGCCAAGTATTTTGCATTTCTCTTCTGTACTTACGACTTTTTCTCGCACCATTTGATTGAAAACGATTAAAATATACGCAAAATAAAAATAAAAATACCTTAATCAAACTACTTTCAATCATAAACTTATTTTTATGAATGAATAATTTTGGAGTGTACCTTCATGTAGAGGGTATAAAATGTATTAACAAACACAAAATGAACTTTATATATATGTACATAGTAATCTCTAAGAGCGCTTCAATTGTCTCCTCATCATTTTCATCATTTGCATCTACATACCTATGTCGAATAAACAAACCAACCAATTATTTTGTTACTTCGGCCGGTATAGGAAAATTTAACCTCACACCACAGTGATAAATTTTCAGTTTCAAATATGTATCTGTTTGTAAGTTAGCAAAGGCAAGTACAAGTATAAGTGCAAATGCAAACGCATAAATTGGTTCATTATATGAGTGGGGTATACTTCCAAGCTCAGAGCAAAAAAAAAAAATGAAATTCAAGCAATATTTGTTCGTTTTTTTATATTTCTTCTATTTCCTCTTTGAATTTAAAAATTAATATAGACAGAAAATATATTGCACGAAACATTTGAAAACAGTCAAACAAAATTCGTATCCAGCTAAAAAACCAGCCGGCTGAATTTTAAAAAAATTTCCAGCTAAATGCATATCAATCCAGTCAAAATGAAATTTTCCAGGACGTCTGATCAAAAATTCCACAAACAATTTTTTTATGATATTTTATGAAGATATACCCTTATAAGGATTTCAAGGACCTAATGCCAGAAAATACATCCAAATATCTAACTTAAATTCGAAAATATTTTTGCAAATTAAGTGAATGTTATGGAAACTGATTTAAACCTCGTAAAAATCTACTTAAACATGTCGTCGGAGTGCTGTTTAAATTCGAAGTGGTTTATCTGGCAATAGGTTTAAAAAATTACATTAAAAGGGTTAAACTTGAGTGAATAATACGGAATTACAAAATTTTTATGGTTTAGAAAGATTTAAACCACGGTTTTAATTAAACCACATTTTAAACCGAGTGAATATGAAAACGATCGAACGATATCGTTCGTTTTGGACAGCATTATACAGCGCAAACAACTTTTCCTGTTCTCCTCGATACAGCTCAGAATCACTAAACAAAACAAATAAATGCAGACAAAATCTGTCATGCAGTTTTTGGAATTTTAAAAGTCTGCAGCTGGGCTGAAAATTTGCAAAATGCAGACAAATATGCACTTAATGCAACGCAGTATGTAGGTAATGCAGATAGTGCGAATGTAGGTATGTGTGTGTAATGGGTATGGATTATGGAATGTGGATACAGTGGATACTGTGACAGAAGGGTGTAATTTGTAGTTTTCCGGGGATGGGACCTTAGACTTGACGCTTAGCAGTCCAGCACACTAACCACTAGGCCACTGCGCATACGCTGGCAGACTATGCTCCTACTTTATCCAATAAGTTATTTTACTTTTTTTTACATTTTCTAGTACGGCTTTCTTCACGCGTCTTGTGATGTTGCAGACATTGTTCTCATCGTACTCAGTGTTCAGCAGTGGCGAACACTAAATCAATTTTTAAATTTTTGCATAACTCCTCTAAATTAATAAAGCGAATTATCAAAAAATGTTAAAAACATTGGCCCAAAATTATAGTCGCCTTGTATTAGGGGAGGTTAGTAGGTACTAAGTAGCGGCACTCTAACTTCAAAACTGTCGCCTAACTTTTTATTTAATTATAGACGCAAATTTTCGTGAAACAGGCCCAAAAATTGACAGTTTGAGAAATAAATCACAGTTTGAGGAATCCTATTGCTACAAAATTTTCAAAAAAATGACAGTAAAAAACAAAAAAATTCAAAATAAAAATTCGTTATTAAATTTAAAAATTTCTCGATAGCAGTTATAGCCTACATTAAAGCCTTTTAAGAATCTTTATCGTCGGATAACATTTCGTTCAATGTCACGTTAAAATTCTCTACAATAAAAGAAAAAAAATTGATTTTGCCTTCAAATTAACGGTTGAGAAATGATTTAGTGCGTACTAAGAGGTAGGGGAAGGTGGCCTAAGCAACTTGCTCGATATCTACGTCTTAAAATGAATTTTTATATTAAAGCATTTAAAATATTTCCAAAAAGTGTTTAAAACAATTAATACTGGCGTGCAAACAAATCCTGTTTAAACTGCTTTAAAAAAATTTATTTAAAAAACAAAACCATATAAAATAACCAATAGCATAACAGTTCAAAATAATACATACATAGGTAGGTACAACATAAAGTAAAAAAAAAATTGTTAAAAAGGAACTTGAATTCTGACTTTTAGTATTTAAATTAAAAATTTAAATAATGTATTTAAATGGCTTTTATGGCCTTCAAAAATTGACTCCTACGCCCATGACTTCATATCAGTGCACCGTATATGTAACGGTCAACCATTATTGCCTAAGATTTAAATGAAAAACTTTAATGTACCTATGTATAAAATGGCATACTGTGCAGACTCAGTTTGCCATTTTGCCCAAAAGGATAACATTTTTGTTTTATATACATATACTGAAATGTTGTAGATATTGCACAACTGACATCTATTAAGCCAACACAAATAGTCTATACTCACATTCAGAAACTAACTTTAAAAAAATGAACGTTTTTGATCACAAAAAATGTAATTGAACTTTGCACTCCGCTACTTTACACCACTACTGAAATCCGGCTCGATACAAAATGATCTGCCGGCTGTGTTATTATGGCTGGAACATGTCAATATTTCTTTTGCGTAGGTGCTGCTAAGTAAACTAAAGGACTGTGTTCACTAAAGCTCATAATTTAGTTCTTTTATGGGTTTTCTGGTACCTAAGTGTGCCATTTTACCCTAGTGTGTCATTTTAGGCCACCTTCCCCTAATAGGTACTTTTCGCGGTTCTAAGTTCATTATAACACAACATGACAAGTCGACAAGTCTAAATTCACTTGTCTGACTATTCTTGTCCGACAAGTATAAATTAATTCTGTAACAGAACGTAAACCGTTGCCCTTGTCAAAAGAATTAAATTTCCCTGACTTGTCGGCATTCTTCGACAATAGTGTTTAACAGGTGAAGACGGGAAAACAAAAAAAAAATGCTATTTTAACTAAAATAAAAGAGGAAAACATACCCTTTTTGGTGCTTTCTGTGAAAGAAAATAATTGTTCAAATGTAAGCCTGCCAAAAAGCCTAAACGTAGTTCCGCAAAATAAGAATTGGATGTTTATAAGGGAAGCATTTTGGCAAAATGATAAGAACGCGCAATTGTAAGTATGTACTAACTAAATAAGTAACATTAGAATTAATACGTTAATTACACAAAATAAATGTCAGGCATAAGGATTTTCATAAAAAATCCACTTGTCAGCTCTTGACAATATTCAAATCACCTGTCCCCATTGAACCATAGTTATACAAGTGATTCTTGACACTTGTCCTGTTCTGTTACAGAAAGAGGGAAATTATATAATATCTTACTTGTCATCTTTCATCGCGACAATTGTCGAAGTGTTCACGGACTTGTCGGTTTGTGTTACACAATTTTTTACAAGTTGTCGAAATTCACTTGTCCTCCAACCACTCGTCACGTTGTGTTACAGGCCCCAGTTGACAACGATAAAGGCTTTATGTTGACTATAGATAATTATCAAAACACTAGTACAGACTTTGTCACGTGCTAAAAAAACTTTAAAGTACTTTGTCTGACTATAATTTTGCGCCATTATGATGTGACAGTGACGTGGTGACCAAGTGGCAGCGGCAGGTGGCATAGGAGTGGTGTAACAATGGAATGGCGGCGAAGTGGTATGAAAGTGGTTAAAAGCGCACTGAAGTGGCAAACAACGTATGGTCCAACCGATTCAATAGTTTTTAAAATGTCGTCCTATGTTGAATTCTTGATCGTTCGCATGTTTTAGTTTCCGGGTAAACAAACACAATTGTAATGCAATAATCCACGCCGACACCAGCCTATTATGATACCTTTACAGGAGATATGTCTCTACAATTCCACGTCATTACCACCCGTCTGCAACTAAAAATTAAACTTGTTTGAGACAAGTGGCACCAGACTGGCACCACGCCACCTACAAAATAACACGTTTAAAAATATTCTAGAAAATTCGATACATCACAAATTAAACCAGCATGAAGCAAAACTGAATACAGATACAGTAGAAACAAAGTTTGTCGAGTTTAACAAAACGTTTCATACGATTGGAAAAACTTCGAGCAAACAGCTGAAGACCTCGAAAAATCAAGAAACAGAATTTCCGGTTGTGCTGGTTAAGAAAATCGAAAACAGGAGATTCTGTGAAGACTACCGCCAGCTGAGCAACGCCACCAAAGAGGACAACACCCCCTGCAAAAAATGTACGATGCCCTGGACACACTATCTTGAGCCAAGTTGATGAAGTGAAATAGCTTGGTTCTCACAGACACCTGGGAACACTTTTATTTTTTGGATGGTCAATCATCTGTAAGACAAAATTGAAGTAAACCGTTATGTTCTTAACTTTCTAAATCAGTCCATATCATTAAAATTGCAGTTTTTGCAAAGACATCTTCGAAAAAAAATAATTTTTAAGCGGAAATTCCCATAAAAACAGTCAAAGTAAAGTGTTTTTTTTATCAAAATTGGCCAGAATTTTTTTTATCAAAGCTGGTACAAAATAAATTATTGTATCTTTTTTATTGTTTTAAACATAAAGATGTGACGCGGAAGAAATTTGAAAGCGGAAGAAGGGACAAAAATGCGTAAAATTTACTTCATTTAAAGAATGTGGCATTTCTGATCGTGGAATTTCCAGAAAAATTTACAGATAAACACAGTTACACAACTTTTTAAGATTAGGTGCAGCAAAAAGTTTTCTTTCGGCATGCTTCATCGGATATCAATCGCACCTAGCGATTTTCAAGCTTTTTATTATGCGCATATGGTTAACATTTTTTTATAAATTTCACATAATGAATTTTTGTCCTTTCTTCCGCTTTCAAATTTCTTCAGCGTGACATCTTTGATTTCGAACGGTAAATTTATGTTTAAAACAATAAAAAAGATACAATAATTTATTTCGTACCAGCTATGATAAAAAAATTCTGGCCAATTTTGATAAAAAAACATTTTACTTTGACTGTTTTTATGGGAACTTTCGCTTAAAAATTATTTTTTTTCGAAGATGTCTTTGCAAAAACTGGAATTTTTATGATATGGACTGATTTAGAAAGTTAAGAACATAACGGTTTACTTCAATTTTGTCTTACAGATGATTGAACAAGAACATCCATCAAATAAAAGTGTTCCCAGGTCTGTAGTATAATAATAACTTACTTTGAACCAGCGGCTGATATAATGGCGCGAAATAACGGTTTGCAAAATAAGCAAAAGCAGAAAAACCAAACGCTAGTTGAAAGAAGAGCAAAACATAGAAATGCTAAAGAAAAAATGCGAGTTAATTTTACAGCGAGATGAATGCAGACGAAATGGCAGTTTGCCACATGACTTCTGCGAAATAGTTGAAAAATATTTAAACCGTCGCGAGATAATAGTTTGCGAAATGAAAACCGCAAATTAATAGGCACCCTATTATGTACATATGCAGTTCGAAATTTCGTACGAAAATAATATCTTCTGCTTCTCTTGTATTCGGGAAAGTTGGTTAAAGTTAGTTAGTAAAAAAGTTCTTATTGTCATTCAAATGCTGCATAAAATCGTAAGAAAATCCTTTCATGCTTGCAAAGAAAAATGCAAAACCCGAATTACAAGTCTTGTAGGTAACTGTAAGATTCTATTACAATAACATTATAATTTAATACTTCCAAGCATAGATATAAAAAATCAAATATTTTTATTTATCTACTATAATTGTTTTATTATGCAAATCCTGAATGTTTATATTTTTTTAATCGCTTTTGCAGGGGGAGAAGACAATGTCCGACAAACTAAAAACACGATTATTGTTTGCTCTCAAAAACGGGCGCTATGTGTCGCGGGTCTTGTCTGCGGATCTTTGTTAATGACAGCACTGATTGTGGCATACGGAGGGCAACCAGCAGGTATGTACATGAACATGATACACATTTTTCGATATTTACGTCAGGATGTTGAGTGAAAATACGTTCTTCTCCCAATTAATCACTAAATTTACTCGGTTTTCATTTTTTGGCTTAAAAGAAAATTGTCAGTGTCTAATCCACAAGTCCCGCTTATTTATTGTCTTCCCAAAGTTCATAAATTTGGGGATAGACCGATTGTTAGTAGTATTTCGTCCCCTTATTATTTATTAGCTAAATATCTGGTTAATGAAATGAAACTTTTGCCTCTAATTAATAGGCTCTCAATAAAAAATTCATTCGATTTTGTGGAAAAAGTAATGAGCATTGAGCAGTAATGAGTAAAACAATACAAGAAGATGTGTCTCTTTTTCCAGTAGAAGAGCTTTATCTGAATTCGAAAATTATTTGAATACCGTTGAGTTAATTTACGAAAAAAAATACTGTTTTTTGAGTGTGGCTAAACTTTGCATTTGCATGCAACAAAACTTTTTCGAATTCAGGAATAAGTTCCTTTAAATTGTAAAAGCAAACGAATTTGGGAAAGCCCCCTAGTGTCGGAATTGTTAATTGTTAATTTCTAGATCTCGAAGTAAGAAAAACATTACAGGGTAAAATAGATATTTCAGTTTACCATAAACCTACAAGTGCACTCCATTTCATTACAAGTGATTCACATTGTCCAACGCAACATAAACACGCCGCGTTTCATAAAATGATATACCAGTGTACCCCAGTTAAGCGGTATAATCCTTTAAGGGACAAAATGTATTCAAAACGTGAATACGCGGAAATAGTGTTTGAATACGGGTTCTACAATTGAAACGCTTCGTTGGAAAGGTAGAAGTCCCAACGCCGATACCCAAATCGTAGAATACATATCAGCGCATTGTTGATACCGGATCAGTTGCAAGAAATAAAAGAGAACGACGTTGAGCGGCGGCAGAAGTTGAGGGTGGGATTTTGCGTGCTGCGGAAGTTTAGCCTTCAGTCAGACCCGCAGACTAGCTGTGCAGTTGGAACTTCCCAGAACAGGATTCACATAACTCTACAGAGTAAACGTACACCCTTTCCATTTAACAGCGGTACAGGATTTACTACCAGGAGATACGCAAAGAACAGTGGACTGACTGAGCGCAATTCACAAGAGATGGGATTACAAATTACAAAATTTGCACCATTGGTCAGACCCCAATCCCCATTTAATACGCACAACATCCTTTCACAGGTAAAAATTTAATTGATGTGAAGAACTTCTTCAAAAGGTGTGGAAGATGTTTGGAAACACTTCAGTAGGCCCGCACGTTCTTCCACAAACAGTTAAATCCCATTGATACCTTGAATTTCTTAGAGAACGATTGTCAGAGCTCCTTGAAGATGTTGCTCTTGTTCATCAGAGAAGGGCGATGTTATTTCAACAAGATGGAGCACTTTGTCCCAGTAGCAGCGGGGTAACTCCTCAACCATACTTTTAACGAACGGTGGACTGGTCGATTTGGTCCCAACCCTTTGCCATCCAGATCTCTTGTCCTACCTAACTAACACCCATGGATTTTTTCTTCTGGGGTGCTGCTATGAAAGAAAAAATTTATTTTAGAGAAATATCGGGTCATTTTTAACCATTTTTGTTTGACAAAAAATGGCTTTTGTTACAACTTCTGTAGATCGTACGTAAAAAAGTCGTTTAACATAATTTTTAGGAAATTTTTCAACGATACAAACTGCACAGTTATTCAAAGAGCTTGACTTGTATGTACTACTAAATTGTTTTTTGTACCTATAATAGTTTAGAAGTTATAGCGTTTTAAGTGGTAACACCAAGAGAATGTTATTGTTCCAGTTGAAAATAAGGAAGATGTGGGTCGCATTCTTAAAGCAGCATCCAAGTTAAAGGGCACATGCATTTCATCGCATAGAGATTATCCGGCAGCGGCACGTGAAAGGAGGAGGCGTTTGATGGTATTAAAGAAAGACATCGAATCAAAAAACCGGAAAATAAAAACACGAGTTCGGGGGAGAAACAATGCAAATTGATGGAAAAACCTTTTATTTCGATAGCACAAACAAGCTGACATGTGATGATAAAGATGGAATGACAATTCTGCGACAGGTGACGGATAACAAGAGCGATTCAAAGACAGCCAGAGTAGCTCCCAAACTGTGCGTTCAGCGTTCAGGAAACTAAATTTTAACGATAACGCCGTCAGCCATTTAAATGTAGATCTTAGTTTAAGTCACTTTGCTTTTACAATAATTTCATTTAATATAGCTGGTCTTAGTAACAAATTACTCTTTATCGATTTTTTTGAATATTTAAGTCAGGTTGATATATTTTTATTGTTTGAATCATTCGTCGAAAATAATACCGATGGCTTTGAAATATACTTCGAGAATCATGCTCTTCATTGGATACCATCGACGCGAACGTATTTTCAAGGAAAGGGCGATTGGAGGTTGCTTGTATGGCATCAAAAACCAACTAAAGGAACAAATTGAATGCAAATTTATAAATTAAATCAATAGAGTTGCAATAGAAATCGTCAGGAGAAATGCTAAAGTTGTATTTAGTCCCAGTTCGGCGCAATTATTTAAACAAAGGTAAAGTTAATTCTACTCATAAATTTGAACTTACCTTATGTAAATTTTGGCATTGATGGAAAGGTCACATAAATTCCGTTTGAATGACACAAAACTTTCCTTAACCCATTGGAAATTTGGAACTTTTGTAAAAGTCAACTTTTTTGACATTTTTCCTCGGTCCCAAAAAAAATTTTTTGATGCAAAAAGTTTCTTCAAACAATTCTAATAGTGACTGCAAAAACATTTTTTCAAAAATCTCTTCGCTAATATTTTAACTTTTTAACTTTTGTTAATAATAATATTGTAAAAAATCTCTCTTTATCCGGCTGACGGCTCTTGCCAATGCGCGTTATTGTGAATTATGTAAAATGAATTTAATATAATTGAATAAAATCACAATTACTGGCTAGATTTTACTTTACTGCCCATTCGAAAATAATATTCTTTTTTGTTTATTCCGATTGACTTTCATGCGCTGAGCTCAGATCTGCAAACAAAATTTGGCGGTCTCTTACCGTTTGGGCGTTGCACGCCCCCAAAGTTCAAAAAATACCATTTAAAACAATGCCAAAATTTCAGGAATGGATATTCCAATTTTTGTAAAACTAATTTTTTTATATTCCCTAAATATGCAGTTAACTTATAAAAAAAGTTTCATCAAAATCGGATCATAAATACCGGAGATATAAAATAATTAAAAATTCGCATGTTTATTGGCGGTAAAATTAAGCAAACAACATAATAAAAACTTTGCATATACCCAACCTTGCACCCACTCCAAATCCTACAGTGACCACAAGCAGGGGGGTTGCATGGGGGCAGCATGCCCCCACATACGCATCTCACTGTTTATGCGATTTTTGTAAAAAATAAAATGTGATAAGTCAGTAAAAAGAACGTTTAAATACAAAATACTAGCTCGTGCCCTTGAAAGTAAGTGAAAAATCAGTACAAAAGAGCAAAAATTCAGTGGTTCAAATTTAGCTCTTTTTAATTACCTCATATATTCGGTCTTTATGATCCGATTTTGATGAAACTTTTTTGTGAGTTAACTGCACATTTAGGGAATATAAAAAAATTAATTTTACAAAAAACGGACACTTTGTTCCTGACATTGGTGTTTTTGAAACTTTGGGGACGTGCCACGCCCAAACGGTGAGAGACTGCCAAATTTTTTTTTTCAGATTTGTGATAAGGGCACTGAAATCAATTGGACTGTGCAAAAAAAAACCGTTATTTTCGAATGGGCAGTAAAGTAAAATCTTGCCCAATTACTAAACTAACTATTAGTACCCGTTCGGCTTTGCTCGTGCCCAGGAATTGTATTGCCTTGATAAATGCTTATCTATCAGGAGAATATGCATAATATCAATGTTGAAATTGTATACAAACTTTGTGTTTGAGTGGATTTTGGGGTAAAAAAAATCAAATGTAGCCATTCAAAAATGTTTGAAAATGGGTATGGATTTTCTGTAATTTTATTGGTGAGTCTTACCTCTTGTAACCCATCAAGTTACAAAAAAACTAGATTTAGATTAAAAATATAAATTCATGGAATTTTAATATTAACTATTAACCATAAATAAAGTATGGCGACATCTGGTTTTTCTGGCATTCAACACTTTGGCTATGCCTCCTTTTCCAGTTATCCGGGCAACTTTTCTAATGTTTTTCTCCGTAATTCAATTCCTTAAACAATTGCCAACAATTGGAAAAAAAGTGAAATCGGTTTAAGCGTTTTCAAGTCTGCATTGCCCATTTTGAATATACAGGGTGTTTCGAAGTTAAATCTCAATACTTTGGGAAGTGATTCGTGGGTATAATGTAAGAAAAATAGTTCTACAGTTCAATGTGAATATAATTTTCTAAGAATTTAAGAAAAGGCTTACTTTGGTGTAGGCACCTTGACCCAAGATAACAAAAAGAGTTCAGCAGTGTATAAACAAGTGACGAATATCTCACATATTCTTCTTTACCACCAATGGATCCCCGTAAATTTGCAAACCGTTTTCCAAATTCATAAACTTTCAATAGATGTTCGCATTTTCTTCTTTTTTTATTCCCTGTCGATTCCTAGATTGACAGTCGCACCTAAGCCAAGCATTTAACACGATATTGGTGTGGTGTCGCTTGGGATTCTCAAATGAACTCGCCGGCGAACACAATCTTCTTCCGGGGAATTCGAAGCGAACGAAATACAAACTGTAGAATTTTTGGGGTACAGTGATAGATTTAAAAAAATATATTCAGAAATTGTGGTAGATCCAACACAATGCGGCAAGAGTTACACACATAGACGCATAGTTTATGTCTATTTATAAAAAAACACAAACCAAACGAAAACTGCAAACTATGTTAAAATTTATAGGTATTATTATGAATGCCTAAGACATTAATCTGTATTTAAATATTTAGAAAAATTTGGTGAAGTTTTGTTTTAACCCTTCTGTCAATTATAGCTTTTTATACCTTCCCTTCAACCACAAGGTCTGGCCAGACCTGCACAGGCACACATTTTGCATAAAAATGAAAGTGACAAAACAGAAAATATAAAGAAACTTATTTCCTTTTTAAAACCCTCGATTTTTATAACCCACGGATTCTTCATTCGCTCTCCTATCTACAGTGTTACTATCGACATGACTAACACACAAGAATGAGAAAAAAAATGCATGCATCAAATAAAATCATAAAACATGCATAATTTGAATGATTTGTGCGGAAGGTGCATAAATTGACAAACTCTACTCTTTATCTAAGGGTTACCAAACCACAGAACAATACATGTTGACTCTATCATGGAATTTCAAGAAGCTGTGGCCATTGTTTCTTAGAGAAAACTCGGTTCAAAAGTCGGAAAGGTCTGGCCAGACCTTATAGTTTACGGAAGGGGTATAATCATAATCTGAAAAACGCTTCTGTCTATCAAACGAGTACATTAACAAAAAAAAAAAAAACAACATCACAGAAAATATTTTCGTTGACCCTGTCCTGAACTTTCAAGAAGCTATTGGCATTATGTTTTAAAGAAAACTCCCATCAAAAGTCAGAAAGGTCTGGCTAGACCTCATAGTTCACAGAAGGTTTAAGTGATGAAGAATAGGAAGAATTGGAAGGATCGTCATGTAAATTCAATTTCAATTGTTGCGTTTGCTTTGCAGTTTTCGTGGTGCCCCATCTGTCGTGATGCCCTAGGCCTGGGCCTAGTTGGCATAAGGGTGAATCCAAGGCTGGTCGTGGGTGTAGGTTGCTCAAATCTACGTGGACCCTCAATATTCTCGATTCTCCGCCATCAACTCTAAATCATAAAGGGCAATCCCCATACGGGTAGAGGAGATATTATGTACTTGGTCTAACCATCTCTTTCTGGGTCTACCTAGAGGACGCCTGCTTGATGGTACGGATTCCACAATACGTCTTGGAATCCTGGTTGGGGACATGCGTTTCACATGACCAAGCATAGACCAATCTGTCGGGAGAAGTAGCTGCTAGACATTGAGTTCCTCACGTATTCTGGTGTTTCCAATATGATCTCTACGGGTCACACCAGCAATATACAACGGCGGAATCTCATAGCTTGTAGCTTGCTCTTTCGGTCATGTAAGGGAGATTAGACGAAATGCGCCCCTGGCAAATTCCAACGCCCAGTCTATTCAGTGAACATGGATAAAGTTAAACGAAATAGTGAAAATTCAGAAATCTTCATCGTCGAGGATTTTTCATAATAATTTAAAATACTCCTTTCCTACGGGGCCGTGTTATTTTGTTGTTATAATCATCAAAGCTTACAAGCTTAAGCTAGCCCTAATTTGCGCTTCTACATAAAAGCGCGAGCTCCTGCGTGCTCGCGCTTGTTGCTATTTAATCGCCGCTGGCCTAAGATATCGAGCACATTTTGAAATAACTTTTACCAACTTGCAATGCGGAAAGTTGACTAAGTATATCGGGTTAACTGAAGAACCTTGTACGTGAGGCATTGGTTCACTCTAAGCTCTAGCTCTAGCTCTGACCAAGTTAGTACCTACGTAGGTAATTAGTGTCAGAGCTTACATAATGGACATGTCTGTCCTTGCAAGTGAGTTCTTATGCAACCAGTTCTAAAGAGAATTGCAGCCGCAAAAAATAGACCATTACGTTTTTCATAATAATTTAAAATACTCCTTTCCTACGGGGCCGTGTTATTTTGTTGTTATAATCATCAAAGCTTACAAGCTTAAGCTAGCCCTAATTTGCGCTTCTACATAAAAGCGCGAGCTCCTGCGTGCTCGCGCTTGTTGCTATTTAATCGCCGCTGGCCTAAGATATCGAGCACATTTTGAAATAACTTTTACCAACTTGCAATGCGGAAAGTTGACTAAGTATATCGGGTTAACTGAAGAACCTTGTACGTGAGGCATTGGTTCACTCTAAGCTCTAGCTCTAGCTCTGACCAAGTTAGTACCTACGTAGGTAATTAGTGTCAGAGCTTACATTAATGGACATGTCTGTCCTTGCAAGTGAGTTCTTATGCAACCAGTTCTAAAGAGAATTGCAGCCGCAAAAAATAGACCATTACGTTTAGTATAAATCAGCGCAATTTAAAGCTTGCACTTTAAAAGTTAATCATGCGTTAACCAAGATCTTTTCAATTTGAATTTTAGATAAAATTCTTTCGATAACGAAATGAAATTTACTTTTTTTATTTTAATAAATTGTAACACTAAATAATATGCTCTAGTCCTCCTATAAATGGTAGACACTATCATGAAGTAATATGTTTTGGTTTCTTATATTTGTTATAGGTTGCCCATGCACTTCTCAGCCGTCTTCGAATGTCAAGTCGAAGTCATCAAACGATACGGAACCGTTTAAACCTATAGCGACAAATGGGGACCCATTTCCATGGTTACAAGCTAATCTGCCTAATTTTGTTAAACCAATATCATATACAATTACAATTCATCCAAATTTGACGACATTTGATGTTAAGGGTAAGTTTTGTATAATAGGTATCTACTTTCAGCAAATAATTTTTTTTATTTATTCGTGGTATTCGATGAATATTTATGTACCTATCCACGATTAAACTTTAAAGTACAAAAAATAATAATTGGATAGGGTAATAGAAAATTACCTATATATAAACGACAAATTATTTATGTACTTACTAAATTAGAATTTTGGTAATCAAATAATTATGTACAATACCTACCTACAATAAAAAAAAATATTTTTCTGGTTATCTATGCCTGTATTTATTCGCAAAGTTAGTTATCTGCTACTTTGGTGCAACTGGGACTAAATAAAATGTTCATACCTAAATTCTTTTTCTA
Organism: Cheilosia soror; assembly: GCA_949372485.1. NCBI lineage: Eukaryota > Metazoa > Arthropoda > Insecta > Diptera > Syrphidae > Cheilosia > Cheilosia soror. Next base: position 36,857,594 of record OX443562.1, read on the forward strand.
GGCCAAGTGGCAATAGAATTAAGTATCGAAGAAGACACGCAATTCATGATCATTCATTCCCAGAACCTTAATGTCACGGAAAGGGTATTTATTAAATTATAAACCGTAAGTAATTACATAATATATTTTATATTCATATTTTTTTTAAGGCGATTATGGTTAGCGGCAACAAAGGGCACACCATTAAAATAATAAGACTGTTAGAATTTCCACCTAGACAACAAATATACATTGAATTTAAGGAGAAGCTGAGGAAAAAACATAATTACACATTAAATTTAAGATGGTATTCTAGATTAAATTTCGAACCTGAAGGATTTTATTTGGATCATTATGAAAACATAAATGGAGTACAGAGGTAAGTTGATAATATTGGAAGCACAATGCCTTTTAATTACTATTTCAAATGCCTCCCGGTTTTATTCAGCTATACTAATGTCGATTTCCATTGGGCAAGAAAAAGCACTTTTTTCAGATTCAGACCAGTTTTTCTGCTCTAGAAATCAGCTGTCTGTCAAATTCATTTTCCATTAGGCAAAAAAAAAACACTTTTTTTAAGATTCAGATCACTTTTGCGAATCTCGATTCGAGGGCGAGATTCACACATACTTTCACCAATACCAAAGCTCCGTTGAGTGTTCTTGCTAACACTGGACGGCTCGTTACTCATATAACATGCCAAAATTGATAAGCTTACAAAAAAAAATATGAGGCCTTCATGTCTCTAAAGTTTGCGTTTATTTTTAGTGGTGGGGAGAGCGATCGATAGTTGTGCTCCCTCAGGATACCCACCCTCTGCACCGCACCAATACCCCAAATGGATCCGATGTGGTACACCATGGCTACCAAGTCCTATTATTCCTGGCAGCCCCTATCAACTTCTACCCATATTGTCATCCTATAGGCTTAGACTTCATCAAAGCCTTGCCACATCCACCAATTATTCTTATGTCGTTTTCGGTTGGTCGTCCAGAACCGTCCGGAAGAATTCTCCGCGATTCTGAATTCAAATCCAGAAGCAAATTTCTCTTCTTTTCAGTAGAAGAACTGTCAGTTGAGTGCCAATCGAACGCTTTCAGAAGCGTTCGGATTGCTTCCGGACGGTTCTGGACGACCAACCGAAAACGACATTAATGATTTTAAAATGCCATATTTATAAAGCTTAAACTAACAAAAACATTAATGTCGTAATATAAAAAAAAAGGTAGAACAATGAATAGGTTTAAGTAAAAACAAACAAAAAAAAATGAATTAATTAATTTCGTGACTAAACTCTTTTTGTTTTAAAATATCAAATAAACTTCAATCCAACGAAAACTTGAGTTCATCTGCTTTTTTATTACTTCATTTAAAAAGAGTATACAATTTTTTTACTAACCTCTCTGCTAAGTTTAGCGAACTGCATTAAAATCAAACTAACATCAGCTAACTGCGGGTCTATCTGCGATTTTTTGAAAGCATAATTGCCCTTCTTATGTTTCAAAGACCACAAGTGCTTTTCAATGACCGATTTACCAGCTAAATTTTTTTTAATTCCGAATTTAACACACATTTTCAACGTTTTGGTAACATTTTATTGAATCGAATTAAACCGTTAAAAATTGGACGAGAACAAAACGATGCCAAAATTGCAAAAATCTACGTTTGACAATCATATTTGACAGTTTTATTTGATATATTTTGTGTGCTGAAAGAGTGCGTTGAACATACGCCCCAGTGTTCATTTTTGAAAGAGCTTTTTCAATCACCCTTATTCTATTGTTACATTCGGTATTAAGAAATGTGAACCTTTGTAAATTTTAGAACGCAAGAAAAGCAACCATTTTATTAAAAAAGCAAAAGATGAAGTACACAAAAAATTAACAGAGTTGCCAATACAAATTCATATTAAATTACTTGGACATATTCTTAATATCATTGCCAGAATGCAGTTTCATGATCTTCAACACCCCTTCTCATTCTATATCGGCCAAGCCAAGGCTAGTACGCATGTTGACCACTCTGCTTGCTTGTAGAGGCTTGGTTAGCAAATCAGCAAGCATATCCTCAGTTTAGCAATATTCACATTTGATCATTTTCTTTTCGACGTAGTCCCTGACGAAATGATACTTTATATCGATGTGTTTGGACCTATTGCTAAATTTGTAGCCTTCGACCATTTTAATACAGCTCTGGTTATCCTCGTAGATAAGTACAGGTTGGTTAATTGGTTCGTTGAAGTCATGTAACAGCTGTTTTAACCATATTGCTTCTTTTGCAGCTTCAGCTAAAGCAATAAACTCCGCCTTCGTTGATGATAAGGCAACACACGTCTGTTTTCTGCAACTCCAGGATACGAGACCTCCATACACCATAAATAAGTATCCACTGTTTTATTTTCTGTTAATTCTATCTTCACTAGGGATGCAACATCGTTCTTAAAAACATCGATGGTTTCACGACAAACATCGACGTTAAAAAACATCGGTATTAACAACGATACATCGATGTTTTTCCGATGTTTTATTTATCTTCTCCATCACACGAATTGTTGGGTATATTTATGAAGTACAGTACCTAAACAACAAAATATATTAGTCTTACCATTTTTTAAATATTGTAATTGGAACACTTAAGTTAATTGTATTTATTATAGCTAATAATTGTAAACTAAGTACTGACAAATGAAATGTAATAGAATACTAACCACGACGTCCACCACTACTCTGCAATAGCAAAAAGAAAAAAAGAGCAAAACAGCAAAGCAAGTAGTTTTGTAAAAACGAGAGCACAGCAAACTTAACACGTGTCGTCGGTCGGCGGCAATCGGCAAAGTACGAACGAAATAAATTATGTTTTTTACATACGCCTTCTCATTTGTCTGAAAAACTTAACTGTCCGGAACACTGAAAATAGTGTTTAGGTGTGAGGGGGACAACCCTAGTATGAAATGATAGTAATGTTATTACGCAAATTCAAGCACATTTTATATTTCATCATCTTGGCGATGTTAAATGAAATGAATGAACGATGTCGATGTTTGACAGTTTCGCAGTCGATGTATCGGCGATTTATCGGCTATCAAAACATCGATGTTAACATCTTCAATAGGTCCATCCAGCTGCTTGGCTATGCGGACGATATTAACATCATCGGTCGCTCCCAGCGTGCCGTGATAGAAGCGTTCACGGCGATTGAAGAACAGGCGAAATCCGTTGGGCTTGAAGTAAATGAAGATAAGACTAAGTACATGCTATCAACAAACAAACAAGCATCTGTCCACCGCGTAGGACAAAACGTCACTACTGATAGCAAAAATTTCGAGGTAGTTAAGGAGTTCACCTACCTCGGAGTAAACGTAAACTCCACGAACAACACCCTAGTGGAGATCCGGCGAAGAATTACCCTAGGAAACCGTTGCTACTTCGGTTTTGCGAAACAATTGGGTTCAAAACTCCTAACTCGAAGGACGAAATGTCCAAAACACGTCGACTACATTGGCTCGGCCACATCGAGCGAATGGAAAATAATGCTCCAGCTAAGATGGTCTTCGAATCCCAGCCCATCGGTTTGAGAAGACAAGGAAGACCGAACCTCCGTTTCAAAGACCAAGCCATCGCGGATACCAGAGCACTTGGTCTGGGTGATATCCCTCCTTCTCGTGAAGAGAACAACCGTAGTTTTAAGAGGATTCACTGAAACCCCATTCATTGTGCACCAATCATCGATCAAGCGCAAAGATCTCTGCGCCAGAGAGCAGACAGTCCTAAGGTCTGAACCGACAGACAGAACGACGACATCGTCCGCGTAGGCTTGTGTGTAGGTTCCAGGAAGATTGGAAGTCGTCAGAAGAGAGTCTACTACCATGCGCCATAAAAGGGGAGACAAAACACCACCTTGAGGGCATGCCCTGTTTACCCCTGTCATGACGCATTTGCCACAATCGGCTTCGGCAATCAACGTCCTGTACATTAGCATTGCTTTAATCCACAACATCAATGTTTCATCTATACAGTGATGTCTGGCTGCGTTGCACATGCTATCAAAGGTCGCATTATTAAAAGCACCCTCAATATCGACGAAAATACCCAACGCGTACTCTTTCCGATCAAGAGCACTTTTGATCCTACCAACGAGGTTCTGAAGCGCAGTTTCACATGATTTTCCGCGCTGATAAGCATGTTGCATCTCAGAAAGAGGATGCAATCGAAGAGCAACATTGCGCATGAGCAGCTTAACCAGTCTCTCCAAGCTTATGGGTCTGAAACTTTTGGCGAGAGTATAGTCAGTCTTACCGATTTTTGGTATGAACACGACTTTAATCATACGCCAAAGGGAAATGTATGTAGGCCAATGCCAAGCTTGCGGTGAAAATTCTTTTCAGCGTCGGCATCAGTTGACTAAAACCTTGTTTCAGCATAGCCGGGTAAATTCCATCCGGACCAGGGGACTTGAAACTGTCAAACGATGCAATTGCATATATGATAGCGTCATCCGTCACCGCTTTGGATGCAATATACCAGCTACGCCGCGTGGAGTTTGTCTGTTCCGTAGTGGCCACCGTTGCCGGTACCACTGAAGAACGCTTAGTGACCCGATTTCCCGGGAAGTGAGTCTCCAGCAGAAGACTAAAAGTCTCCGCCTTGGTCTCAGTGTATGTGCCATCAGATTTTTGGAGCGATTCCAGTTTATTTGGTCCGTCCCTTTTGAGGACTTTAACAAGCCTACTTCACTTAGTGACCTCCTCAAAAATTTCCTATAAGAGTAATTTTTCGATTTTCGAATTAGTCTCTTAAATTATTTTGTTTCGATCGATAGAGATTCTAGTCTTCTTCCAAGTTGGTTTTTAAAGACCGATTTAGGAGCTTAAAGACCGATTTAGGAGCTTCCTGGTTTCTCTGCGAATACACCAAGGTGTTCCACCAAGGTACCGGTTTTCTACAGGAGTTTTTTGTAACTTGACACGCTTGTTCAACACAACGGATAAGGACGCTGTTCAGATCCTGAGCAGACCTCTCTACCCCTTGTATTGATCTTAATTTAAGTGGAGCTTTAACAGAGTTGCCAAGTTCCTCCCTAAACCGTGCCCGATTCGTTTTTCGCTCATTTCTCCTCTCTTGCGAAGGCGAAACTTCACAGTAGATTTGAAATTCGATGTATCTGTGGTCTGACAGAGTGCTATCTGGCGATACCCGCCAATAGACTTGGAATGCCTGTTGGACAGAGTAATATCGATTACTTGCTGTCTCCCGGCTGTAACAAATGTGGGTCGACAACCCACATTGTTGATGGTGATTTCAGACGATAGGATGAAGTCCAGAAGACGATCTCCTCGTATATTACATTTGCTGCTGCCCCAAACAGTGTTTTTGGTCATTAGCATAGCAACATAAGATAAGACCAATCTTTTTGAACTCACATCAATGGACTTAGTTCCTAGGGACTTATTTCTCTGCGCCCTTCCGAATGCCGTTATTAATGGTATCAATTCTTCTGGAAATTATTTAAACAAATTACAAATTGTTTCGTCTGAACCCAACTTTGCGCCTGCTGCTGTTAATTCCCACACACACACACACTCATTGGTGAAATGCTTCTGCATGTCGCACTACCGAGTTCATACTTAATTCTGTCCAACCGAGTCCGCAACAAAAAAGCTTCATTCGTTTGAAAGGACAGATTCTGTTCCTTCAAATGGATCCTATATTATTATCATTTCAATCGCTTCAGTATGAACATCTCCAGAATGCATACGAATTTGCTCGATTTTTGGGTAGAGGTTCATTATTATAAAAATAATACACACTCGGCCTTACCAATAATTATTTTTAATCTTCAACTTAAATATTTTGACGGTCACGATGGATAATTTTATATTGAAATTTTCGCCATCGTGACTTCGTGAAAATTAGCCTGGACTATAAAATAGCAGATGCCAGTATAGTTTTTGCCATTTTCATGCACACACATACAGTTAATTCTAGTTTCGCAAATTCGATTTGGCTTTGCTTTTTTAGTTTTTGAGATCACCCTCTATTTTATTTTATTTTACATTTTATCCTACAATCTTTTACGCAGGTTTTTAGCAGCTACAGTCTTCCAACCAAATGGAGCCAGGAAATATTTTCCTTGTTTTAATGAACCACACTACCGTACACCATTTCGAATTTCAATATTCAGGGATCGATTTCATATAGGCTTATCGAACTCAAATGTGTTTAAGACCGAAGACGTGGGATTTTATATGGGAACTGGGTTGGTAAGTTAATTAATTTTTGGAGTTAAAGTAAAATTATTAACATTAAAACATTTCCAAAGCTTCGGGATGATTTCATGGAAACACCGTATTTGTCACCAGATTCTGTAATTTGGGTTATCAGTGACTTTGGAAGACAATCACTTGAAATGGACTTACTGCCAGTAAATTCTACAAACTCCAAGAAGCAACTTGTAAAAACCGTGATCAAAAATGAAAAAAGTCTCCCAAATAGTACAAAAAAACTCTCCGTTCGCAGTATTGCATCCTTAACACATTCCCTTAACCTAAAGTTATTATCCACAAACCATACTCTCCTTTCATTAGCTTCATCGAGCAATAGGTCTAGTAAAAATGACTCATCAAAGGCAGTTCGAGAAATGGTGTCATATACCTTCTACGCTCCAGAAGATCTACTAACACGCGCAAATTCAATCATGAGAACTGCTAAAGATGTTATGACCTACATTGAGTCATGGTTGAATACTAAATATCCTTTAACGAAACTTGATTTCGTAGCATTACCATCGCTTGAGAAAAACATCATATCTTCCCTGGGGCTTATTAGTCTTAAGATATCATTCCTTACGGACCAGAAGTCAACTACGACCGAGGAAAATCAACTATCCACAGTACGAATTGCTGAGGCAATAGTACAACAATTTTTTGGCGGGATAACTTCATCAAATTCGTTAAAAGACAACCTTATTTGGGATGGATTAGTTAAATATTTGGCCATTTTAGTTCTTTCATCCTTACATCAACATTGGCCTCTGAGAGAAATGTACATATTACACTTGACAACTAAGACAATGGATATAGATGCATTGCAAGGCTGGTCAAGCATTACAAATGCAACAAAATACAATGGACATCAAGACGAATTTTATATCGATAAGGTAACTGCATTTAATTTAATTCATTTTAATGTAAGCAGGGTCCAGATTATGTAAAATAAAAACGATATCGTTTCGACAATAGCAGTCTCTGTTTATTGCCACAGATATGATAGCGAGAGCTTTATTGAAAACGATATCGTTCGATCGTTTTCATTTTACGTGATCCCCAGGTATTGTATTTTTTGGTATACACATTATGGTAATTCCAATGCATACAAACTTAGATATGTATGTATGCACTTATAATTGCTATTAGTAAGCTCTGAAGATCTTTTATTTTGTATTCCTTTCAGACTGTTGCGGTATTCGGGATGATGCATTCGACATTGGGAGAAACACGGTTTAAGAGATGCTTAGGAAATTACCTAAAGGAAAACTACTTTAAAACTGATGAACTTAAAAACATATGGACTTCTTGCTATAAATCACATGATTTGAAACCCCAAATAAATATCGAGGTAAATAAAAGTAAAACTTTTGGTTTCGGTAAGCATTTTACCAAGTGAACCTGAACTTGAGTATAAATATGAAGTTAATTTCTGAATCTGAACATCTGTTTAATTGACTTTTTCACAATCGTGTCTTGTATTTTCTTTCAAAAAACACCTTTTACTTATGTCGTTTTCCATTGGGCACATCAGGGGTGGGATTCTGTAAAAAACGAAACGAAAAACGCTTTCGTTTTCACTCTGTCTCTATCATATCTGTGGCAATAGACAGAGACGATATCGTTCGATCGTTTTCATTTTACATAATCTGGCCGCAGATTTTTATTTCAGATCTCAGATTTTTGATGATGATGATGATCTCAGATTTTTCGTGGCAAATAGAACATGAAAGCAGATTGATCTGCTTTTGCAAATGTGTTAGTGCGTTATTTAACAGTACATCGGCTGTGCAAATTGCTTTCGTTTGTCTGTGGAAACATACGAACTTCATGAATAATGATATCGACAAAAAATCGAAATCCACAAATGACGAATTTCCAAAATTAAGTCCATGTCATTTACGTTTTTGTTCTGAATAAGAGTGTTCTGAGAGTGTGCGTAAATCTCGAAAATTATAGAGATCCGAATCAAAAAAAAGATTGAATTTTTGTCCCAATGGAAGACCTAGACCACATTAAACTACAGAATGAACTCTGTTTAAAGATTAAACGAAAACGTGAAACCGAATTGTTGAACTAAAGTTTAAATTTAAAGTGTAGTTTAAACTTCCACTGTGAAACTGAGGTAATTCAGTTAAATTTAGATGTCCTACGCTTACCAATTTAGGTGAGGGAGGCTGCAGTTCAATAAGCTTCTCCAGTCAGCGCGTTCTTTGACTAACTCGTAGTTCCTCCTTGCTAATAAGGTGCTACCGGGTCCCTTCAGATAGAAATCGAAAATCCTGCGGGCCGGCATATATATGCATATCTACGCATAACCTTTTTAGCGTGTCAATTCTACAAAAAAAAAATGATAATGTTGAGCCTACAAAACCCATATACCTACGAAGAAATCTGTCGAGCAGTTCATCCTGCAAAATTGAAAATCCCATTATGTATTTTAAGCTCCTTTTCTTTTATCTGAATTTTGGTGTGAAAATAAATGTCCCATTTATAGCGTACGAGTATAGGTACTTCCAAATTAAAAATTGATTATGTACGTCCTATATATATTATCTATAATTAATCACATTCAATATCAATACCATCGATTACAAGGATCGCTGTTTTAGAAAACTAAAGTGGATCTTGAATAGCTCTCCAGATTTAAATGAGTTTTCCCGCTATCTATAATAATCAAAACGTCGTTAGGCAGAATATATGCATTTGGATAGATATACTAAAAGGAGGTCTCGGTTATTACGCCCCTTTTTTCTAGGTTGCGCCGCCCCTTCTGCGCTCTTTTTTTCTTCTCTTTTTAGATACAAGGTCTGTTCCTTTACTTTTGTAGTAAAAATGGAAAATACTATCAAAATGGCAGTGGTGGGGATGAATTATCTCTCAAAGTGAAAATCTTACGAGAACGTTAAGGAATGCTATTATTATTAACCACTTAGCCACTGCGAAATCTATTAAACTGCATTACAAATTCCATTTGGCTATCTGATTTTGTTTGCTGGTTTACAGCTAAATTAGTAATCTTATTCGAAGCTGTTTTTCTACATCGCAAATCTTGTTGACAGTCCCCTTTTGTTCGTACATCTTCTATGTTATGCACCAAATTTCTGCCTTAATCGGAAATATATAATATAATTACCTAAATATATAAGATCCGCCAGTGAGTGAGCGAATTAATAATAATTAACCTTAAGTTGTTTTTAATATGGCCACATTTCTCACTCATGAATGCATTTTTACTTATAGGATATGATGACTTTATGGATGAATCAGCAAGGATTTCCTTTAATAAATGTTTCTAGAAATGGAAATAACATAACAATAACACAAAGTCCTTTCAAGCCTGATGCTTCGAAAACATTTAATACAACAAAAATGGCATACAATAACCTTACTTCGGAAAGCGGAAAATCGTTGAAGCAGAGGCATACTAACTCGATTAAGTGGGCATTTCCAGTAACTTATGTTACAAACAAAAAAAACTCTTCAGTACAAATATGGATGAACAATGTGGAAGGTAGGTACATTTAATTCAATTGGCTCTCTAAATTTTGTTGTCCAAATTTCGAGTTTTTTTTCACAAACTATTAATAAGAATAATTTGAAAATAATCTATAAGATTTCTGGTTTTCTAAAATAGTAATTATTTTAGTGTTGCAGTTGTAATATTTTTTATTTTAAGTTTTTTTATAATCGCCTCTCCCGCCTAAACGTGCTTGGGGACGAGACACGAGTGTAGAGAAGTTGATTACAAGCATTTTTTTACTACGGGAGGGGGGGTCTATGGTTCTTCGTTTAGGCGGGAGAGGCAATTAAAAAAATAAATACTGAAAAAAAAAACAATGGCAAGACTTAGTTAAAGAACTATACTAAGGCCTGTTTTATTGCACATCTATTTCAGTGAAGTAAACTAAAGTAGAATCATTAACACGCTATTACAACAACTACACATCGCTTGACACTTTCGAGACTCTATATACATAAACATAGTTGCTGTAATTGCGTGATGAAGATTTTACTTTACTTTACTTCACTGTGATAGATGTGCAATAACACAGGCCTTATATCATTTTTGATAGCCAGGAATCTGTTCTTTCACATTATTTTTATATAATGTACATTTTTTTCGGTTTATAGTTAAAAAAAAAATACTTTCAAACTTGAAATTTAAGAAAAAAAAATTGTATGACGATTTTTTCAATATTGTGAAACTAGTTGGTTGTACCCGCTTCGCTGGGTATAGTAAAGTAAATTTGACAAACAAATTGATTTTATTTAAAGAACTTCTTTGAAAACTACATTGCGTGTGAATTTACTCTGGTTAATTAATAATCTTCCTTGCTGTGGATTAGATTCAATATACACCTCCATTTGACTTGCAACTCTAGATCGTGATAAAGCCACATACTGTTGGCCGTGTGAAAATACTCCGGTCTTCAAATGCATGCCAACGTGATCAAATGATTGGTCTTGAGCCTGGTTTATTGTTATAGCGTACGCTAGAATTTTTCGGAAATGGAATCATTGTGATTGCATGCCGAAATAATTCTTACTCTTATCAAATTTCGTCCATGCTCTTCCACCATCAATCGAGTTCCATTGCAGTTTGCTGTCCTTTTTTAGGGCCCAAGTTTCTCAGCAACATGATCATGACACCTTGCTTAAGCTATAGCACATGAGGTGGCTTGCTGGATGGAGTTTGCTGATTCAGGAATTCAATGACTCATTTTGAAAGTTCCTGCATTGACATTTGCAGCAAATCGCCAAAAATTGTCTTAATCAGGTCTCCAGTTGACATAATTTCCGTGGGAATTTCAACGACGTCTTCTTCATACATTTCTGTTACCCGGGCAATTTTGCAATAATGAGAAAACTCAAATTTTAAAAGCCGTCAAGACTTTGTCCAGACATTCCTTCACGATCAGTTAGTTTTCTCTTTTATATTTAAATATCGCGAAATAAACCTTCGTAATAAAGTATCTAAGGAGCAGTTAGTAAATCAGTGATCTAAAAATTCGTAGCAAAGTACATAATTACTTAAAAATGGTTTCTATTTTTTTGTTTGTATCTATTGATTTAGATTTATGAGTATAAATAATATTTTACTTCTTTATCAATTACAAAGTTTAAAATTGATACGACGAACAACTTCGTGAGTTATGAAAAAGTTCTCGTTTAAATTAATGTCAATAACTCGAACCCAAAGAAAAATACCTACCGATCGGATGAAAAATAAAAATGTTCCCATACAGACTTTGACCCTCCATTTTACCCCTTTAAGGGTTGAATCTTGAAATATCCTTCCTTATTGCTTGTACTTATACATTTTATAGGAAACCTCTGTTTATTTATTCAAATACCCACCGCCTACTTTTATTTAAAATAAGAAAAATAAGAAAAGTAGGGAGCGTTACGGAGTCAGTAATAGTAAATATGTCACCCCTATCATGAAATCCGCCGGGGGGAATTATTCACGGAAAAGAATATTTTGGTATCGTCGAATCCGCAAATTGAACAGTTATTATGTCATATAGGTATAGGTATATACATAATATTAACACATACTGTTGGTAGAGTGTGGTTTTTTTTTCCAGATATATGTTCCTCCTGGAGTAGATACCTACAGATTTCTTGCACAACAGCACCTACTGTCTTTAAATAAAATTTTTAATTTCACATTGTGAACAAAATCTTTACAACTTTTTTTCTTAGTTGTTTTCCTTAAATTTCAGGTTTGAAAGTATTTTTTTAAAAAAAACCATTAAAAGAAATAAATAATATAATGAAAGTATTAATTGCTGGCTTTCAAAAATGCTATAGTCCTTTATCCATTTTTTTCATTTGAATTGTGTATTATGTACTTCTACTTGTATTATTCGTTTGAACCCAAACAAGTATGGAGCTATGTCCTACCTGTCTGGTTTTGAAGAACTCTGCGTTAGTTAGCCGAAGCGTCCATTGTTCATTGCATCATTGTTGGACTCAATCCCCACTTTTTTCCGCCTGTAATCTTACAGATAAAGAGAGCATTATGAACCTTGCGGACTCTTTCCTGAACATTTACTTGCCAATTAAATTTTTTATCTAGGACCGTACCAAGATATCTTGCTCTATCCGAAAGGGAATAGACCCCTCCACCCCTCCAATCCTGGGTAGTTTGAAAGGTGGTATCTTGTATTTTGTACTAAAAAGCACTAGTTCTGTCTTTTTTGGGTTGACACTAAGTCCACGCTCTTCAGCTCACTTTCTGAGCTTGCTGAGGGCTGATTCCATGGTTTTATGTGTTTAGGAATTAACCCTGAACTAGAATCGCCACATCATCCGCGTAAGTGGTTACGCTAAATCCTGTGTTGCTGAGTTCTTTAGGTAAATCGTCTATGACAAGAACCCAGAGAAGAGGAGAGATAACTCCTCCCTCTCCCTGGGAAGTGCTTCCTGTATGTTTCGCACCACAAAAGTTGGTGTGTTGCCCTTATTGCATATGGTAAGCGTCGTTCATAAAATAAAATCAATAAGTAACTCAGCTCTAGTGTTTATGTCACTGCTTCCCCACTAAGAATGATGCGCATTTGTATTTTGTACGACAAAAAGCTAATCGTCCCTGACCGTCAGCTGCTTCATCTTGTGAGACGAGACTTACGTAGACTCATACAAGAGATAGGCCGATACCATGCAAATCGGTTTTTTCCCTTCTTGTTCACAGGAAACAGCTGGGAGGTCTTCATCACTGAAATTATTCAAAAGCAAAGCCCTTATATTGTTCTTTATAAGAATGCAAGCCCTAAATTTACTTTCGTTTGCTTTAAAGAAGGCGTGTATTTCCTGATGCTGAGCCCTTGGTTTTTACTACTGATTCAGGACTCTTGTATTATTATGACTGAAACGTCGTGCTTAGTTATTTACTCAACCAAGCACGCCGTCACAGTCCTACTGTGATGCAGATTGATTTGTATCACTCCCATAAGTACTGGGCTTTTCCACCTGCGCTTTCTTGGTCATGACCTTCCCCATGCTGTGCCTCACCATGCCCTTTGCCTTCTCGAGGACTGGGAGCGATTCCTTATTTTAGCAGGAAGTGCTGGCCGAATTGCCGTCTGACACCTGTCTTCAACACCTTCCACGTGTTGGTCTGCAACTCCCTATTCTGCATGTGGAGGAGGCCGAGTAGTTTTTTTTGGATAGGTGTAAGGAAGCGGAACCCAGACCCAAGCTTTGGCCGGAGTGTACTTAGCCAACTCCGCCACCACCACATACTTGAGTTGAAACCCGCTTAACACTTCACCGACTCCCGAGATAAACTCTTCGAGGAACTCAGTGGAGGCTTTGTTCCCACAAGCTATAATCTTGCGACCGCTATCCCATCCAACGCCATCAAATTGAAGGTCACATCCCTCTGTGGAAGACATCTTCTTTCACAGAGCATCCTGAAACTTCTCTTCAATGGTTATCCACTGTTCCATGGTCAGCCGACCGCTCGGTTCCTGCTCGTTGACTATGGCAACTTTTGCTCTGGAACTTCTTTGTGACTCCCGCATTAACGGCCTTTTCCACATGCTTCCTGATTTCTACCTGAGCTAGGTCTCTTGCTCAGGAATTACAATACACGTGGTCAGAAAAGTACGTGTCAGTCGACGAAGATGGCTAGGACATGTAGAGCGAATGGACACCAACGCTCGAACCCGAAGAGTCTTCGATTCCAAGCCGGAGGGACAACGCATTAGAGAAAGACCTCGGCTTAGGTGCCGAGCAGAAGTGGAAGGGGACCTCAACCAACTTGGAGTGCGCAACTGGAGGCAGTTAGCTAAAGATCGTGCTAACTGGAGAGGCGTGTTGGTGCTGCACATTATGTGTAGAAAAAAAGTTATGAAACACATATTCATATATAATTATATTTTAAGTACATCCACATATATATTTTTGAAATTGGGCCAGTGTTTGGAAGAAGTTAAGAATTCGCAAAAGTTAAGCACCCAGAAAACAAACTATGTAGGTACTTAACTTTTTCGAGTCTCTACTGTATATTGTTACTTAACGGAAACTTATTTCAACTTTGCTTTATTTAGTTTCATTTCAAGTACCTGAAGATATAAGATGGATTAAACTAAATGCCGGCCAAGTCGGGTTTTACAGAGTTACATATAGTTCCGAAAATTGGTTAAATTTAACTGAAGAACTGGTAAAAGATCATAATCAGTTTAGCCCTGAGGTAAGTCATATATAATGATATTGATGTGAATACGTTCAGTATTCTTTGTTGTGTTTCTTCTTTCACAATTGACATCTATTTGACTCTATTTTTAAACGGGTTTAACTAACTATAATTTGTATGCAACTTTTAGGATCGTGTTGGCTTACTATCAGATGGATTTACTCTTTGTCACGCAAACTTAATATCTTGCGAAATAATTATGAATATGATTCCCTACCTACCCAATGAAACAAAATGGGGCCCTCTCACATTGGCATTGAGACATTTAGAAAGATGGCGTAGAATATTAAAGTATTCTGAATGCTTCCTTATGCTCTCTGAATTTATAAAAGTTCAGTTAACGTTAATCATCGAAAAGATTGGCGTACTTGATGAGGGCGATGTGGAGACAAAGTAAGTTGTAATCACATATATATTAATAACTACTGCAATATTAAATGCAAATATTTCTGGTTTCTAGGATGCTTCGTCCAGGTGTTATGTTGGCATTAATTCTTTGGGAGGACAAAGATACTATTGAAAAGTCGAAAGAAATGTTTAACCAGTTTCTGAACAATAAAAGTGAACCAATTCCTCCGAATTTGAAAGAGGTAAATGACTAATTGCACCGAAATAGATTGAATGCATGAAATATTAAAATTACTACGATTTGTAAACGAAAGAAAATATCTATATATTTCACAATTTATAACGGTTTACGGTAGATTACTCGTGCCAAATAACGCATAGATATCTGCAGTGAGCGTCAAAAGTGAGTAAACACTCTTTGTCTTTGGAGTTTGGAAACAATTTTTTTCAATACGTCATGCATATAGAAAGTATGTCATCATGTTGAAATAAAATACGTTTCGCTATTAGTGTTTCGTTATCAAACTTTTTACAAGGGTTGTTGGGTTTAAAAAACTTTTTTAGACCACTAAGAAAATTGAAAAAAAAAAAAAAAATCATTGGGGTTTACTCATTTTTGACGTTCAGTGTATATATTAAACCCCTACTAAACGATTTATTGCAAAGAGTCGAAAAAAAGAGTTCCGCGTCGATGACGGTTGCGTGTAGACTAAATGCATTGGTAGGTATACACTACACATTTATATTGGCTGCAACTGCAACATTCAGCCCACATTGAAACGAATTGCAAAATTTATTTAAAATTGCGAAAAGTTTTCAATCGCTAACGACTGTCTTCGTGAACAGAAAGTAGTGGCGATATCTTGACGATACGACACGTACCTTACTATCTGACCCAGGGTGAACACCTATAACTCTACCAAGCTTCCACTTTGTTGGTGGTAGCCGTTCATCATGAAGCACAACTAAATCTCCCATCTTGACGTTAGAGCTGGGACGAGTCCATTTCAAGCGCTGTTGCAGTTGCACAATGTACTCCGAGCTCCACCTCCTCCAGGAATGTTTTCTTAAAGATGATATGAAATGCCATCTCTTTACCATACTGCCTTTAAAGTCTTCCATGGTTCTGGTACTGCGGCCAAAAAACGGTTATCATTCGACTAAATCGCTCCGAATTGACTGTAACCGTCTGCCCGTTGGCATCTTCGAAGAAATACGGACCAATGACACCTTTCGACCATAGAGCACACCAAACAGTCACTTTTTCTCGATGCAACGGCACCTGTTCGATCACTTGTGGCTTTTCTGAGCCCCATATGCGCCAATTTTGTTTGTTTACACACGCACCGAGTGAGAAATTTGCGTCATCACTGAAGAAAATGTTGTTCGAAAAATCGGTGTTTATTGTCTGTTGTTCCAACACCCAAGAAGCATATAAATGGCTATGTGAATGGTCAGCAGGCTTGTTGTGTAATTTGAACTTTATAAGGATGAAGATAAAAATCCAAATGCAAAACGACACGTTCAATTGGTGCCAAAAACGCAGGGAAATCGATAAATTCGGATCAGCAGCACTTGCACTTGCAGCAGCAATATTTTCGACTGAGCGTGCATTACGATAGCCGTTTTTTATTATCAGCTGTGATCCATACAGATCACCGATTTAGATGCACTTACAACAACAACATGTGATCCATGCTTTTCATCGCAAACCAGTAAGAATAGACCGTCGACTCCTCCCACATAACGGACTTTGCCTACAAGCTGCCGGCGAGACCAGAATTTTTCATGTATTGGTGCTGTACAAAATCAAAGGGGTGCCATTAACGCACGCATACTTGAAAAATCCTGGTCGCATGGTATTGCATAGAAAAACATTGCCGCCATTAATTTTGACATTTACACGTATTCACAGACAGGGAAATTCTTTCCGGGGGGAATCGGGTAGGTGTACGGGAAGTCGGCGGTCTATTCTTACTGGTTTGTGCTTTTCATTGAGATCACGAATCATGAATCGTGGCGTTGTTCATTCACTAAATGTTGGTGTCATTGACATAAATTATATATGGACTGCTAGCAGACGTCTTCGCATTGGTTCCAACATAACCACTAGCCCTCTATGTTCGGAGCGGAATAATTTGGAAATTTACACCCATTTTGAAGTGGCATCTATTGTTAACAATGATGCAACAATTTGAATTTCAACCTCTTTACTTTGCCAATTTCACTAACGCCCAATAGGTGTCCCTAGCATTCTATGGAGAAATCAAAGATGGTTGTCGCATTGGCTCCCGTTTTCCAATGTCATCTGCCTTAAAAAGTGACGCAACAATTTGAATTTTAAATGTCTTACCTAATAAATTCTGTCACGCCCAATAGGTTCCTCTCAAGGTATATAAATAGAAGGTAATATATTGCGCATCCCGCAATGGCGGCCAATTGTGACTGTGCAATAATCGTATAGAAATAATATGCGCGCGCATGAGATATGGCGGACAATTGTGACTATTCGTATGGAAAAGCATGCCTTTTTGACAGATGCGCAGAACGAAACGAAAATGAGTGCTCGGACTCGGAGTGCTTGATGCACACAAGAAAGCGCTGCAGCGCAAAACAAGGGCAGCGAGAGAAGAGTATCGAGCCAGGAGAAGGGAGGAAAAGAAGATCCTGCGTAGAAAGAAGAGGGCTTACGCAGCTTCCCAGCTCAAGGAGATCGAAGAGTCGCGCGATCGTAATAACATCCGGAGGTTTTATAAAAAAACTAAGCAACTGGCTGCTGGCTACAAAACCGGAACGCAGGCTCTTCGAGATAGCGAAGGGAACCTAGTCACCGAAGCGCAGGGAATAGTAGATGTGTTTAAGCAGTATTTCCAGCAGCTGCTTAATGGGCATCATGTAGAGAGAGTGATAGGGCAAGAAGAGAACCCACGTCCAGTCCATGAAGAACTAGTTCCACCACCTAGTATAGAAAAAGTTGGCTTAGCTATAAAAAAGCTTAAGAACAACAAGGCCGCGGGCTCTGATGGTCTACCAGCGGAGCTCTTTAAATACGGTGGTGATGTTTTGGTAGGGAGCATGCACCGAATCATCAACCAAGTATGGGTGGAAGAAAACATGCCCGATGACTGGACTATCAGCTCCATATGCCCCATCTACAAAAAAGGCGATCCTATGTCTTGCAAGAACTATCGAGGCATATCCTTGCTAAATGTCGCATACAAGATCCTATCCAACGTACTGTGTGAACGTCTAAAACCGTTCTGCAACACACTGATCGGCACGTACCAGTGTGACTTCCGGCCCGGCAGATCGACTATAGACCAAATTTTCACTCTGAGGCAAATCTTGGAAAAGACCAATGAATTTCAAGTCGAAACTCACCACCTATTCATCGACTTCAAAGCCGCGTATGATAGCATACATCGTCAGGAGCTCTATATGGCGATGGCCGAATTTGGAATCCCGGCAAAACTGATTCAGCTGTGTCGCGTGACGCTGGAAAACACGCGCTGCAACGTGAAGTTTGGAAGCAGCTCTTCCGAACTTTTTCAAACATGCACCGGATTTCGGCAAGGAGACGCTCTATCATGCGACTTCTTCAATCTCGTACTGGAGCAGATAGTGCGCAGGGCAGGTGTCAACACGGAAGGCACTATCTTCAACAGGTCCGTCCAGCTGCTTGGCTATGCGGACGATATTGACATCATCGGTTGCTCCCAGCGTGCCGTGATAGAAGCGTTCACGGCGATTGAAGAACAGGCGAAATCCGTTGGGCTTGAAATAAACGAGGACAAGACTAAGTACATGCTATCAACAAACAAACAAGCATCTGTCCACCGCCTAGCACCGCGCCGAGTGCTGGACGATAAGCAAGAAGGGAGAGCTGATACTGGGCTCCTTCGAAAGAAAAATACTTCGGCGAATTTTTGGTCCTGTCTGCGAGGAGGGCGAATGGAGGAGAAGATACAACCGCGAACTCTATGAGCTGTACCAATATGTGGATGTAGTCCAAAAAGCCAAAACACGTCGACTACATTGGCTCGGCCACATCGAGCGAATGGACAATAATGCTCCAGCCAAGAGGGTCTTCGAATCCCAGCCCCCAGGTTCGAGAAGACAAGGAAGACCGAACCTCCGTTTCAAAGACCAAGCCATCGCGGATGCCAGAGCGCTTGGTCTGGACAATTGGAAGCAGCGTGCCCGGGATCGTAGAGGATGGAAGGCTGCAGTGTCTCAGGCAGAGACTCTTCACGGGTCGGGAGCCCGATAAGTAAGTAAGTAAGTAAGTATTCATATACCTTGGGTTCCTCTAGCATTCTATGGAGAAATCCAAAATGGTTCGTCATTTTGTTTCACTTATTTTTCGCTCCGAACCAAGAGCGCTAGTTTATGTTGGCGTCATTTTCTGGGACAAAATTTGGATGAACTGACATTTCACTAGCAGTCCATATATAATAAGGTCAATGGTTGGTGTCCCTGTAAATTATAGCCACACAGTAATGTTGCCAGACCAAAATATGAAACAATATGCATTTTTTCAAATTCGAATAAGTTACTACTCCGACTTTCGAGATATTTTTTTCGCTTTATTGCACAGAAATATAAATGGAAATATTAGCAGTACAATTCGGTAAATATGATGCATATTTTAACATAACATTTGAACATAGTTTCTCAAAAAAAAAATATTGAATGGAAAATGTATGCAGATTTGCTTTCATATGGTAACAACCCCGACACAACAAGCGAAATGTCAAACTGAAATATGAGCAAGTGCAATGGAGAAATCATCGCGTTGTGACGTCACATTGTACGGCGGTGGAAATACAAAATTTGTCATAATTGGTACTGGGTTTTATATGTGAAAAAAAAACTGCTGCCACAACTTAAATATAAAATCTTTCAATGATCCAGTTTGTTTTATTTTCATGATGTGATCCGGATCAGATCACGTTGATAATAAAAAACGGCTGATGATGCACAGGCACATCAGTAACATTTCCACTCTCTTCAAAAATGCTTGCGTAGTCGGTCGATTATGACGACCATAATCATCGCGTAATGCGCGAGAAGTGGGTTCGTTTGAATAGCCACTTTTGTAGTAAGTTTTAATAATTTTAAAGTGTTGTTCGATTATTAAACGATTCCTTATCGTAAATGGCAAACATTCAACTAATATTACGACACTTCAAACGAAACGACAGCTGAGTTTGACAGGTGTCAAATGCCAGCGCTACCAACTTGAAACCATTAAATAAATAACCCTGTATTTTATTCGTTTAACAGCAGCCTCCCAGTAGTCACCCATGTGAGGAGCGGCTGGCGGATTGAAATGCCAAACATTTCCATCGTCTGAAAGGTATTTGGCCAATTTTTCGTCCCTTATGGCTTGCGATAGTGACAATTTTGAGTTCCTTGTCGCTGTAGCTAAACGGTTTAAATGCTGCGATGAATGTTGTGGATGATAAATCACACAGAAAACTTGACGGGTCAAAAAGTTTAGATGAATCTGAAAGAAGTAATCTGTAAGTACTTTTTGAAGAATCTACTTTATAAACCTAAGCGGCAAATGACAAATTGTCTGATGACTGTTCCCACTGTAATTCCGTACGGACGCTGGCTGCTTCCGAGAAGTCCAATGGTTGTAAGATTTCGCGTTGGTGTTCTGGTACGGCACAAGAGGAGAGTTCGTTGACCATTTGCGAAGAGAGAAAAAACCTCCGCTTAATACTGTGGATACTTCAGATTGAAGTTTACGCAAATCTTCTTCTTCAAAGCAGCCAGTCAGCAGGTTGTCCATATAAAAGTGGTGCAGTAGAGCGCATTGTTGAATGACTTACTGCTAGATGAGAAGACGATGAGACGTCGTATGTGACAGTTAGTGTTCTGTAATCTTCGATGTCATCTTCAGGTGAGTCACGGCAGACAATGCATTGGTAATGCACGTGTTCGTTATCTACTCGTACCTCACGTCAGCACTCATCGCAATACGATATGTTCGTACTCGAACCAACGCATTGAAATGGTCAGCTTAGAGTTGTGGTCCGACCATCTGAGTGTCGTTTAAAGAAAATCCGGTGCTAGTGCGACAACTCTTAACTTTGTTGTTGTGCTCGTTTCTTTAAAGACAGCTCTGTGTGGCATATAAAAGTGCTTTCCAAACACTAGGGGTGAATCACCTTTTCCATATGACCTAGAATTCGTGAATGAAGTCCTTGTATTGAATTCTGAGGTGTACAATGCACATCCTTGGCAAAAAGTGACTCCATTCGAAATATTGCAAGAACAGAAGCGAGGCGAGAAGATCCGAGTGGTCAGTCGGGTTTGAATGGAAGTCTTACAACGTAGCATCCATCTGTTCCTCGAGGGTTAGATGTTTAATCTCCGGCAGCGCTTCAACCTGCCTTGGAGACAGCCTTTGTGAGTGCGTTGTCCGTATGCGAGCAGACGACAAGAGAAGTGGTGGCTCGGGGTTTTGATTCCATTATTTTCCCAAAGAGAACCCACCCAAGTGTAGATTGTTGAGCTACCCCCGATGGGTCCCATAACAAAACCAGTGTGTAAAAACTGTCCTAATTCATCTGAGCCCAAAAGGATATCAACTGGTGCCGGAGTGTAGAAATGCGGGTCTGCAAGATTAAGCACTTAATATGTGGCCAATCAGTTTGGCGGAGTTGGACCGGTGCGCCGTAGAAAGCTTGTTATTTCTGCTGAAGTCAAAGGTCTTGTCGTTGTAAAAAGCACTCTGTTATAAACGAAAGGTGCGAACCGTTGTCAAAAAAAAGTCTGGCTGGTTGATAGTGTCCAGATAAGTCAACAATTTTTACAATAGCAGTACCAAGAACAACTTGGTGTTCAGTGTGTGCGAAATTGGATTGCGTGAACTGTCTCTTGGTGCAAAAGAGTATGAATTTTGATGCTGCTCGCTTACTTGACTGGTTATCAATATCCAGTGCTGCGGTATGTAGTGAGCTTGAGGTGAACTTTGTTTTACCTCTAGTTTTCTGGTACGGTTTAGAACTGGTAGTTGCAATTTGATGAAAGTCTATGGCATGTAAGAAACGCCATCTCATTTCCATAAAATTGACAAGAGAGCCAAACGTTGCAACTTCGTCCTTTGTCTGCGACAACTCCCACTGCCTATGGGTTTTTTGGCATCAATTTTACTAACTATTAAATGGACCAGCCAATCATCCCAGTGCTCTACGGCCCTTCCAAGTGCTTTCAGACTCTGATAAAGTGATAATACTCCTGGGTAGTGTCTAAAAGCTCCTTTAGAGCAGTAGATGATTCGCATTGATATTGTCAATCTTGCCAAGGACATCATTATAGTGGCGTTGAGACTCCAGTGACTAGGATCAGTGGGAAAGGCGGTGTCAGGAGTTAGGAGGGCACAAAAGGGAGACTTCCTTATACAACTCAAGGAGCCGGGTATTAAGACCCCTGAGTTTGAAACCTTAGCTAATCAAGCGAATGTAAGATCACTTACATACCACTCTGTCCTTGAGATTAAAGACATCGATGAGATCACTGATGTAGACGACATCTCCGATGCCATCAAAGCCCAGCTTGAAGTGACAGTTTTACCAGCAGACGTCTTGTCCCATTCTCTATGCTCTGCAAGGGAGACCATCCAGATGATGTGAAGCATGTAGCTGGGAGTAACAAATGCCCAGCTTTTTGGAGAGCTATCACTAGCAAAATACCATAAAGATTCTACAGATAAATCTCAGTCACTGTAAAAAGCCCAGGGCGGACATCATCATGCCTGGATGGAACTCTATCTTTTCTTCTCTCGTCATTAGCGCGAACAACACCACTAATTCATTATCATACTAAGTAATTGTTTGAATTGTTTGAGTTTTAACAGTCAATTTCCCCTGTCAGGAAATTAACCTCGCATTTCGATTTCTAAATTGACCAAGTGACTATACCTACCACTTGCGCGAAATGAGCAATTCGACTACTAATTAACACTAACAACTGATCATTTTATTTATCTTAGGCAATTTACACAGGCGCCATTTTATCTGGAGAATATGCATATTGGCAGTATTGTTGGGAAAAGTTTCTAACACTCCAGCAAACGCCGGGAAATTACACCGAACGAATGCAGCTAGTTCGAGCGCTTGGAAGGACAAAGGATGTTTGGCTACAAAATCGACTTCTTTCACATATCACAATGCTTCCTACTGTCGAAGTAGTGGAAGTACTTCAATCCATTGCGGGAACACCTGTTGGCGGTGCTATTGCATGTCGTTTCCTGCAGGCAAATTGGTTCGATCTACAGTCTAGATTGGGGGAAGGTAAAGTGAGCTTTGCTAAAGTAATTTCGATTATAACGCAATATGGAGCAACCAATTTTGATTATGATGAGGTAATTTTTACAACTATGTATAACCCTATATTTTTTGAAACAAATTTATTTACTAAGCTCAACTCTAAAATAAAAATTTTAAATCTGCTCTGACTGTCAGAAATTAGAAAGGATAAACAACCTAAATATATGAATTTTTGCTTTATAAATTAGTTTGCTTTTATCGCTGGACGCTGATGCGTGAAGTGTTATGCCCAGTTTCAGAGTGAAGTTTAAACTGAAGTTTAACTAAACCTGTCCGAGAGTTGAAACTTTTGGTTTAATTCGATCGGTTTTAGTGTGAACTAATCTTAAAGTTAACTAAACGCATTTGTGGAAGCGCAGAAAAATGTCCTGATAAAATAAAAGGCTAATGCTTTTCTCTACTGCTACTTTAACTATTTTACCAATTGTTCATTGTGTTGACATCAGTCTTGCACTACTACTCCTGACATGAGTTGTAGTACGATTACCAATCCACCCCTTTGCTTTTGAGACATCAGCTATAGGTATCTATAGTCGATATTTGACATCCTCAACAACAAGCTCCATGTCTTTTCCTGTAAGCGAAGAAGCGTCAGGCGTTGCATGTGCCTATATCCTAAGAAACCGTAAGAGCAATGCCCCTCTTGGTACAGAGCATATCCACACTCGGACCACCATAATAATTGATGGTAGCTCGCACCCGTTTCGAGTTACACCCAGTCGGCTGCCGAGACTAACAAGTCGACCACTAGATACTCGCAAACTGCCAAACTTCAGACCTGGCGGGCGTTCTGAATCATAAAAGATACAAGATAAAAGGGATCTGATAGTTCACACACTAACTTAGGGCTTCAGAGTCGAATTTAATATTTTTGTATTTACTTAAACTACAAGCAAATAAAACTACAAAATTAAATTGTGTTTCTTAATAATTGCAGTTAAAATCACTTGTGCATCGTTTTGGTAATGGCCCAGGACTGGAAATTCTGAAAATGGCGCTTCGCACAGTAGCATCCAATGTCGAATGGGTAGCAAGATCACAATCATCTCTTTATAAATGGATTGAACAGAATTTACATATAAATTGAATTATGGCTGAAATTTATATGTAATTGTAAGAAGCATTTTATACTTCCTGGTGTTTTTATTCGATGTATGTAAATAGATCATAATGTGTGGAAATAAAAAATAATAGAATTTTAATATCTGTATATAGGTGTGTGTTTATAATAAAATAAGAATAAGCAATGGTAAGTACCTAACAAAATTACCTGTCTCTGACTGGGTTGCAACTCTAGATAGATAGATTTATAAGTCGAGCTATTGTGCCGTCCCTGGTGAGGTCCTAGAGCAATCTTTTACTCCGGATACTGTTAGGAAGGCAAGTATCTTCTCTGGGGACATGTCAGCAAGGTTTGCTGAAGTAACGGTTTACTCGCAAAGGATATTCTTTCTGAGACGAAAGAGAGCCGGACATTCCTTGAGAATGTGAAGAGAGGATTCGTCGCTCTCCAGACATAGTCTACACTCTACATACAGGATACAGGGTCCGGTGAAACGCCAATTTGGTGCAGATGTTTTTTCATGAGGCCATGGCCAGTTATTATACCTGTCAGGATTCTCAAGTTATTTTTGTCCTTATTAATGAGCAAATAGGATTTTCTGGGGGAGAATTAAGAACTGTTTGGTGCAGCTATGTGTAGGTGAAGGGTTCAGGCCCGACAAGTGGCATTCTTGCGCCGACTTTACCCAGTGTGTCAGCTGTTTCGTTGCCAGCAAAGCCACTGTGGGCTGGTATCCAGTGCAGAATGAATAGGTTTTCGTTTGCAAGTTCGTAGACTTGACTCATCTGTCATAAAATCAAATCAAAAGACCTATTAAAAGATAGTTTTGTTGTGAGCGAATCAATAATATAATTGATTCAGGAAAGTGTGTTTTAAGTAAGAGTTCAAGTGTTTCTTCCTTATTTTGTGTTCAACGGCCATTCTAATCGGTAAGCGTTCCTAATGTGACGGTTTTCCCAGAGGCAGGAACTTTATGGAGTAGGCAACTGGAAGCTATGTCGGATATGTCTTCACAGAACCACCTTAATGATCCCTTATCTTATTAATTTCTGTCAGGAGTAGTGGAATTAAAAGAAAGAATTAAAAGTAATACTAATCAAAATGAAACTTTATTAATCAAAGAATATGAATTTAACGAGAGTTAAATTAAAAGTAAAAAACTGAACCGAATGGTTGCAACAAGGAAATCAGAATGAAAGAACATAAAGGTTACTTCAAAGTCAAAGACATAAAAAAAATGTAAAGTGAAGAAGACAAATATATTACATATAGGTGTATATGCTGTCGTCCGTTGGAACATATTACGTGGTCTACAGATGGGATGACGTTAAAGTGCTATTCGCAACAATTTCTTTGGTGTAGTTGGTGAGAGCACTAGAGTAGGGCGAAAGCGGGAGACTTGAGACACTCTCAATAACTCGCTTAAATTCCATTCAAATCCAATGAATTCAAATGTATGTGATGCAGAAACTGACGCGCTACTTGCATACAAGAGGAGTTCTAAATCTTTCGTTCACTTTGTTTGGTGGAGGAGAAAATGTGTTTTTCAATATGAAAACTTAAAAAAATTTTATTTTCTCCATAAAATTTATGTGCAACATTGTTAGTAAATAATATTGATGTTACCTAATAATATTGATATTTGACTTTGTAAATACTAGCATAAAACTATGCTGGCATGTATGTAACAAAAATTATGAATGTTATTTTGTTAAAAAATGTGAACGGGAGACTTGAGGGGAGAGTTGATCACTGGCTTATTGCCTAAGTGATATGGCAATTTATAAAAAATTAAATTATTTATTAATTTTTGTTTTGTTTCGGAAGTACATTTAGTTTTTTTTTACCTCTATTTTATGTTTGAAAGCTGAATTCCTTTTTTTATTATACTATGTATAAACGTTTGTAACATTTTATTATAAGTCTTTTATATTTTTATTTTAAAACATTAAACATAACTTTTTGTTTGTAGATAATGCCACAAAATTAATAAAAATTAATTCTATTCAGATTGATAGTTGTTATATTATTTGTTTTATTGTTTTGCTTATCGAATTTAAGTATGTTTAAGTCTCCCCAAAGGGGTGTTCAAGTCTCCCGGTGGTAGGGGAGACTTGAGCCGAAAATCTGTTTTCAAACATTTGCCATTTGTCAAAAATCTCTGGTGTTTATTTTAAGTTGATTGGACTTTTCTTAAAATAGATTTATGTAGCTAGAAAAAAATGCATTTAATAGGTGGCTACGGTCAATAAAAAAAATTTTATGAACGATTTAACAAAAAGTGGCTCAAGTCTCTTGCTTTCCCCCCTAGGTTTGCCAGTCACCATTGTGTTTTGCTTAGTTGAAAAGTTTTCTTACTCTAGATCTGTTTTTTTCGAGATCTTTGCTGTACCCGACGGTTTCCCTTTTAATCTTTTTGTTCTTGACGGGGCAGTTTTCCTCGAAGGCAGAGATAATGCAAGATTCTGACTAGTTTGGCAGAATGATCTAGTTTATCTCTGGTGTAAAGTCGAGGTGTTTTTGATTGAGTGACTGTAGCGCCACCTATTTATTTATTTGTTTTTTTTTATCATTGAACACTAACTGTTAAGTTAAGAATGATGATGAATTTATTATAACCTCTTTATATTATTAAGCTGAATGCTTATTGTAATCTAGTTACAATAATTATAACGAATAATATGATCAAATAAAATGATAATGAATAAAATAAAAATAAAATAAATAAAAATAATTAAAAAATAAAAACTATTAGAGAATTCATAGCTGGTTGAGGACTAACTAGAGGCTACCTCGACTAGTATGGCAATTAATGAAAACTAAAAAAAAACTTTAGCGCGTGCGTTTACTCAAAAAGTCTCGGTTATAGCAGCCATGGTGTTCGACTATACAGCTGCTAAACAGGTTGCAATGATGGCAATATCTCATGTAGATAATCCTTTTTTCTTTGAAAGTTAAGCGGCAATAAAAGTTGAAAAAAATGGAAGCTTATAAGTCACTGTCGCGACTTTCCGATAAGTCTATGAATGACCTACCTACTTAAAATTATAAATGCATCGAGATTTTTTTTTTATCGACACGAAAATTGTTTTATTTTAGTTGCGTTTTCTTTTTTCCTTTTCTTTGATCTCATATGCTTCACCTCCAAGGTATTCCTTGTCGATGTATTCATTGCAAAAACTCGTCCTTACTATCTGTCAAAATTTAGCTTGAAAAAATGTTCCGACCCATTAATGAGCTCGCTTAATTTTGACAGATATATGAAGTACACCCTGAAATGAAAATTACATTTTTTAGCCGAAGCAGCGTACCGCTCGGCTTAATGGATTCGATTAAATTATGAAGCTCAGATACATTTTGGAGAGCATTTTTTATGGGAGCTAAAATTTAGATCGAGCAGCGTACTAAGCTTAACTTTGCATATGCTGCAAAATATTTGATTTTACCTCAAATGTAGTTTAAGGTTTTTTATAAAATTGTTTAAAATAGATGAAATTGTTCGTCAATTGAAATCTCACTAAATGTGACACTATTTTTGAAATATAACTTACACTTTCTTAGGAAGTAGACCTAAAAGTACCAAGCTAATATTCCGCCCTACAAATATATCCATTGGTTCTGTAACCTTTTTATGGATCATCAAACAAGTGGTCAAATCACCGATAGACCACGATTGTGAATAACGGAACATATTTTTATAATACGTGCACAACGAACGCAATTTAACGGAAGATGATAAATTTACACGACTCAGCTAAGACGAATATAGGAACTGATGCTAAAGGAGTTCTTTGTTGTATGGTATTGGGGATTGTAGGAAACTATTAGTTTCAACCCAACTTTGTGAAGCTCTTATTAAACATGTGCAGTCCAGTGCATGTGCACAACACCAGCGCAATCAATTTAAGCCCGCTATTATTCAATTAGCTATTGAATACCTTGGTACATTGCGAGCGTAGAAAAGCAAAGTACACGTCTCCGTATGGAGAGCTGTTTTATGATAGGAACCATCTTTTGGTATTGGAGAAAATACATGGATATTGCTTTTAATCGTGCTGCCCGTGCTGCCCTCTCGTGTGAAAACGTCTGCAAGGTGTCCTGGAAAATTAAGATCTTAAAATCGATATCCTCGAAATTATGCGCACCAGTTCATCATCGAGAACAACATTGTAGGTATTTACAATATAATTTTTATTGGGAAAATTATTTATAACATAACAATTTATTTAACAATCATTCCTTTTATATAATTTTTAGCTAGCCTCTTTATCTAAAGTATGCATTTTAGTAAAATTCGAAAAATAAGAAAGGGATTTCATTAATTGATAACTTTTGGAGATAGGTATATTTGAGTCGTATATGCTATTATTACAATCGACATAAAACCACCAATTGCACTTAAGTATTGATTGATCAAAAAGCGTGCTTTCAGGACACAGGAACGACTTCATAATTATACCACCATCAGTTATAGCACATACGTGGAAAACCTAAAAAAATAAAAGTAGTAAAATAAATATTCTTAGAGTGGTTAACACTGGATTGCAAAATCCTACCTACAAGATAAGTTAATTAAATTTTCAAGTATTCGAGTTATTAAAGAAACAAAACGTTTTGGGGTCTGTTAAACAATGTATAAAAGTAAAGCCATAGTTAAGCTACTTGCAACAAAATCCGCACATAACATCCTCATGTGGGATTCACATTTCATAATAACGTCTAACCGGTGCTGCGCGCGGTTAATGTTCTAAGTAAGTTACTAGGTGAATGAAGTTTTTGAGGCATTGTTTTTTCTTTTTTGATCACAATTGGATTTTTGGAAGTCATAGAAAACGAGTTTGATGAGTTTATTTTAACATTTTACATGTGCAGAAATTATGAACGCTTCACTGCAAGCAGTACTGCAAATAAAACAGATGTGCAGAATTTAACTTGCATCGGTTGTTGTTAATGCGGGGAAAAATACGAGAGTGCAACACAGATGACAAATAATTTCCGTCACTCTTTTCCTCGTATGGATCAGTAGTTGAATTTAAAAATTCGGTGCTGCCAAGTCTATTTAATTTAATTCACTGCGTTGGTATGCAGGGGATTTAGAAATAGAGACATGTTGCAGTGCTGCGGTGGGTGCAGAATTTACATTTGTATCACCACAAAGAAACATGTTTATTCTAATATTTCTGCACAGTGAATTCTGCACGTGTGATTTGGGCATTACGAGTTAAGACGATACATTTTAGCCTTAGAGTTGGACGATGCGTTTTCGTTTAAAGAAAGGACTCGTTTAGCACTTCTAAACGATATGGACCGCTCTATGGATAACCAATATGGGCCTCAATGACTTCTGGGTGAAAATTGAACATGTTGCAAACTGCTCCCGAATATGAACTAACCGAATATAAAAGAGGTGTCGAGCCCTCGACCCGAGCCCTTCTACAAAATTGTGGATCCTAAATTTGTCAGTATCTATCGAGGCATAACGGGCACAACGGAAAAAGAATATGTGCAAACGAGATAAACATCACCCCTATCGTGGAATCCGAAGGGGGGAATTATTCACAGAAAAGAATATTTTGGTATCGTCGTATCCGCAAAGTAAACAGTTCCCAGTTCGGAAAAAAATCGATTTTAACGTTTTTAACGATACAGTGAAACTCATTCACAGTACCCACTGGGGGAACTGGGGGTCTAGCACGTAACTTGATACAATCGAGTTCAATCGATACAATGAGCTCTGGCAGCACCTAATTTGTCTCAATCGATTATTCTCGATTGATTATCCTCGATTGAGACAAATTAGGTGCTGCCAGGGCTCGATTGTATCGACTGAACTCGATTGTATCAAGTTACGTGCTAGACCACCTGTTCACTTTGCGGATGCGACGATACCAAAATATTCTTTTCCGTGAATAATTCCCCCGGCCAATTCCACGATAGGGGTGTATAGTCGATAATAAGTTGAAACGGTAGAACCTATCCTTTGCAGTCCAGACGATTTGGAATTTTCATTGTTATCATTATTACGTATATGTGTTTTTATATTACCATACAACCCAGGTCTATATTTGCATATAAGCCGGGAAAGTACTTCTGATCTGCACATGCGAAATCAGTCGGGGGAAGGTCTACTTTGGATTTGAAATTGTCATCAAAATTCTTATCATATCCCGAGGGGTAATATTCCTTTGGAGCATTCATCACCTGAAATTGCAAAAAAATTATATTATAAACTAGTTTCCTTTGAACATATGAGAAAAAAAATAGTATATAATAATATTAGCTCATCGTTTTAGAATGTGAATTAACATAAATGAAAATAGAAAGTAGGTACTTACCACTAATACTTTTGAGCTTCGACCTGGCGTACTGTTTACAGATTTTGTCACTGGAGCAGTTTTATATGATTCAACGTTCTCATTGTAGATGCTATTCGAAATGTTATTTAAAGTACTATAAGTCTTATTTTCTTCAATGAAAGAAGTTCCAGTATCGATACCAGACGATAAGTTTGTTGTATTAGCCTGAAAATAGATCGCATTTATTTGTATACATAGTTAAGCACGGATTTCGTACAGTTTCCTTTTCAGCTTTGTAGTAAAAATCTGTCATTCTGTTATTATTCGATATTCCGTTGGATAATATGACGTCATTTCTTCTAACCAAATTATTGACATTTTTTGGTATTGGTCTAAATGTGGGTACACCCAGAGGTAAGAACATCACCTCCGTCATTGACGACGTATTCTGATTAAAATTTCTCATATGATTAATTTGTGACTGAGAAACTGTTGAGGCATCGGTTTTCGGCTGAAAAAAAATGATCGATAAAAAGAGAAAAGAGAAAGAAAATATTATCATATGATCAGTTTTATCACACCTAAATAAACAATGTACAGAAATCAACAGCCTTATTATTAACAATATTATTAGAATTTGCCAAACGCCTCTAAATGGCAGTACACATAGAGTTATACATTGTTAATGGAAAAATGCAGAAGTCAGTTATATAAATAACCACTTGGCAGAACACATGGCTAATAAAATTATTCGGATCTGTTAATTAATCTGAATCTGAATCTAATTCACACGTCACACCGGTGCGAATTTCCATATACATATTTTAAAAGGCACCGAAAATTCGCACCCTTGCGAATGTTTTCGTTTATATGTATGTCTGCCCAATTATTTTATTAAAATTTATACTACTCAAAAAATATTGGAGATCGTGTCAAAACGCCTTTTTTCTCAAGCCAATTTTTTTATTGTTTCATAAAATGTTTACATAAACAACAAATCAAACAAATACAGTCAATAAATGCAATTTTCAAAACCTGGTGTGAATTTCCGAAGTATTGTCGGATATTCGCATCCGGTGCGAATTTCCGAATTCTTTCATACAAATAAACGAAATTAAAAATTACTTACAGGTGATACAATCCCAACTTTATTTATGAAACCTGTTTTATAGTTCAACGCACGTCTTCTGTTTCCCTCCAAATTTCCCAGTGATTCCCCGAAGCCCAGCTCGTCTCCAAGGCTAAAACCTTTAAATAAAAAAAACAGTATTAGGGCACTAACAGCCGGCTTAAGGAAGTAATTTATTAATAAAATAAAATAAAATAAAACAAAATAAAAAATTAAATAAAGTTGCCTGTCCTGCAGTACCACCATTCTCTTTCCTTGATCGCTCGCTTCTCGTGCTTTTCCTTTTAGGTCCCAAAAGGGGAAATTTTATTCTCTCCTCGCTTGGTCGTTGTAGATACCAGCGGTTCTCATTCTTCGCTGCAGCGCTGTTTTAAATTGTTTGACGACACTTTTTATCAAAACAAGGGTTTCTTGGGAGTGAAAAAGCAGTTGCGGCCGCGTATCTAATCGCTTCTTGGCATTATTGATACTATTTGTCCTCAGCGTTTGATGTTAATTGCATTGGGTTTTTTGATTGGCAAAGATTCTGGCATTTTGAAGCGATGCAGCATTTAAAGATAAATTTCCTTATAGCCGGTTTTACAGTGCAAGTTTAAACTCCGTTTAATAACATATAAAGTTTGAACCGACATTTAACACGAAAAAGTGTATTACAGTGCTAGTTTAAACTTAATCGAGAGTTTAAACCGAGTTTAACTTAACCGGCCAGGGATGGGAGCTTAAACTGATTTTAAATATGTCTGATCATTTCGATATGTCCAAATCATTTCGTAGAATAAGTAATGCAGATTTCAAATGGTTTTTAATCAAATTTTCCCCTAACAAAAAATGGCTTTTACTACAACTTCTGTCGTACGTAAAAAAGTTGCTTAATATAATTTTTAGGAAATTTCTCAAGGATAAACATTTTATAAAAAAATAAAAATTTATAGAGTAAACTTTTTAAGAAAAAAAACATTTTAAGTAAAAAATAACAGCAAATTTTCAAAATTTTGAGTTTAAGAAGCCATAACTTTTTCGTTACTGCACAGCTGTACCCAAAGTGCGTAGGACTTGTAGGCGCTACTTAATTGTTTTTTTTTTTTTTTTTTTAATTTATAAAACAATTTTTGTACCTAATTAATAGTTTAGAAGTTATAGCATTTTAAGTGGTAACACCTCCAAATTCGAGGGCTATAATGGGAAATATGGTGAACTTCAGGAATTGGAGACGGTTCATCCGGCAGTACAGAGTTTCCGTACTATGTGACGCGGCTCTAAGACACCCAGCTTTTGTCCTCCCAGATCAAAAGTTAAACCCTCGAAAGACATCGGAAGAAAAGAGTACGAAAGGCAAACAAATAAAATAGGTCAGGACAAGGAGCGAAGAATAAAGGTTTAATGCATTCATTTTAACGCAACAGGTTTGCTACCACGGCGAAATAATGTCATGAACTTATCTATAACAACAAACTTAACAGCACGATGAATGGCAAAGACATTTGATTTCAGCCACCGTTAAATAAAATGATAGTCATACATAATACATATTTTTATTTTATTTTTATTATACCCTTCACAGGAAGGTTTGGCTTAATGAAGGTTTGAGAGGAATTCCTTTTACCGTCGACGTCGTCAACTTGGTATTGCAATTTTTCTATGTGTCGGTCAAGTAGTTCTAGTAACTCCCATACAAAACCAACATTAGACACATGCGTGTACATATAGTACATCCTAACTCTAACTCAAAGCTTTTACTTGTTTTAAAATAATTTTAGGCGAAAAATTCTACGCTGTACGGTCGTGTCCATTTGAACTCCTGAATCAGAATCTAAGTCGTAGAGAATCTACTGAACCATTGTGAACATTCAAATAAGAAGCTTACATATTTTTGATGTGTCGTTGTTAAAGGTGAAAACTAAAGCCAAGATTGTCATCCATAATTAGAGGATCAGGCCTATCGTAATTCATTATGAATGAATGACGTGAATAATGCTTTATTTTAATTGTTGTTGTTTTTCACTTTCCATTTAATTAGACTTATAAAAGTTGTTAAAGATAATAAATAATTACAAAAAAATCTAGTATTATAGACGTGCATACTTTACCTAAGCCGAAATGTGCCTTTAATCCACCTAAGTTCCTTACACGAAAGAGACCCGATTTTTTAAAGTTGCAGTTTAAAATAAATCCAAATTCTGATTCCAGAACGCACGTCCCAGCAATCAATTCTAGAAACAAAATTGTTGCATTATTCATAAAGTTGTAGTTAAATATGCAGAATAGACAGAAATTAAAACGTGTACACTTTTCAAAATATAGATTTTTTTCGTTTTTCATATTTTTTTTCTCATTCTAAAATGGGGAAAAAATACTCCGGTAATAAAGTAAGCATTTTTAATGTAAAAAAGGGAGAATCTGAGTTAATAGGTTCATTCCAGCGTTGCCACTAAAATCTAAAGCAAATGTAGTACCTACGCTAGTCAACAAAATATAGCATTTTTAAACAAAATGAAGTATGTACCATAATGTTTTTTTATTGATTGATTATAAAGATTTAATAGAGCTTAGTACATATACTTAATGGCAAGAGTTTGCATGCAGCCGATGAATATAAATGTAGGTTGTGGCTACTGGATCCTTTCGAAAATAGATTTGGGCAGATATTGGACAGTTTTTCACTCACTTCGCTAAGAGGTACCCAGGATTGATTGAAAAATTGCCTTCCTCGAGCTGCTGAAATCCAATACATCTATCTTTTAAAGCACATTCATCAAATTATCTAGTTAGTATCACTTGGCAGGTTTCGGTTGACACATAAACTAAAATTTTTACTTGTTGTTTGGCCTTATGTAATTTGACAAAAGCACCAATTCAAGTTTTGGCAAAAGAAGTTGGTTTTGTCCGACATCATTTCAGACTTCGACCGAAACTGTTATTGCACATATTCTCCCCGATCACAGCAGCGTCTTCCAAACAGAGGTCCTGGCAGTGACAACAGCAGCCCCCTGAGTCTGTGGTAAGGGCAATACCACCTGGAGGTATTACCTTCTTTATCGACAGCCAGGCAGCAATAAAAGCCATAACTGAACCAGAAATAAAATCGAAGCTTGTGAAGTGCAAAGCTCTTGGTACACAGTACAAGGTATCGCTCTGCTGGGTTCCAGGACATGAAGACATTCCAGGCAATAAGAAAGCAGACGAATTAGCAAGACAAGGTTCGACAGCTGTTTCAGAACAAGCTGATCCCTCTGTAAACATCCCGCCTTGCACCCTCAAGCTTGAAGCAGGGAGAAAAGCCACAAGAGAGGCGAACACAGGATGGGCCACCTTAAACACTTGTAATACCACAAGAATGCTATGGCCGTCCTTCAACAAATTCAAAATCGAGAAAACAATGCGGAAGTATAGGAAATCCCTATCCACCTTTGTAGGTATCATAACGGGGCACAACACTCTGCAGTACCATATTAAGAAAATGGGCTTAACGGAAGAATAATTTTGCGAAGCTGCGGTGATAAGGGAGCTCCTGAGGATACAATCCACTTCCTATGTAACTGCCCAAGTCCCCAACACACCAGTAATAAATTCCTGGGGAGTCACTTCTTCAACGACCTAGACGAGCTTTCCAGCACATCAATAGAGAAGATAATGAACTGCTTCAAATCAACGAGATGGTTTGTATGTAGCAGCACAGTAAGTAATTTGAATACAGGGTTATAATGGGTAAGGGACAACCTCTTTCCCCTACGGGCATCACAATAGGTCAGCATTGACCTGAGTGTGGACGGAGAAATTCCCGCCAACCCACTAACTTAATGCGTCTGTATGGCCGAACATGGGGTCTAGATCCCAGAATGATACGCTGGTTGTACATGATGACACGGCAATTGTCTGGTGGCTGAAAGTACTTGAACGGACAACAACTACATTATAACAGTTGCAATGCGCGCCTGCCCTACAACAGCATTAGAAGCCTTTACATATATGTATTTATTAGGGAGGTGGCAGCCAGATGTGCTTCTAAGCTGCAGC
Organism: Cheilosia soror; assembly: GCA_949372485.1. NCBI lineage: Eukaryota > Metazoa > Arthropoda > Insecta > Diptera > Syrphidae > Cheilosia > Cheilosia soror. The sequence goes on from OX443562.1 coordinate 36,893,233, forward strand.
TAGAATATCGTATAAGTTTAAGCCAGCTGACCATGTGGGACACCTGAAAATACTTAACGTCTTAACTCAATCCCAAACATGGACATTATTTGAGGTAGAAATACTGGACCGTAAAAAATAGGCCAACACCAAAGTCGCATCTACTCGATCGATGGTGGATATTTGATTCATAGATATATAGAACAACACACTTGCCAAACTGTTTTCGATTTAGTGGATCTATGAATTCCAATATACTCATCAAATTCAACTTTGTCAGCCACTAATGTAGGTACACGCGAATTTTACAGTTTTCCACTTAAGTTGTTAAACTTCAACTTGAGTATTGACACACACTAAATTAAGTGCTCCCTTGAACGAAACAACTTCAATCCTGAGGATTTAGTCACACCACCCAATATTAAATTAACCTGAATTGCGTAAATTCACATTTCAGGACACATACTACACACATTATCTACAGTTTGCACCCCAACTCTTTTGTTTTTATAGGAAATAAAGAAAAAAATGGTGACCACTTCGAACTTTTCTGATTCCAATATCGCAAAATATTCCTCTATTTGTAAATAAAATTATTTGTCACTCTTCTTTAAGTGGGTCTAAAACTGAAGAGTTCATTTTACAACCAAAGAGGGTAAAAGCATAAAAAAAAACATTCAAGTTCTACTTAACACATGACCTAATTCACCACTTTCTGAATTGCAAACAAACTGAAACTACCGCAAATAACTCCCCAACACGTTTAGAAAAGTCGAATATATAGTAGATCCAGCTTTACCCACATTATAGTATTGTATTTCCACGCTGAAGCTTCTACATTACTACATATACTTTTTTGAGAAAATGTTTAATTAAAACAGACCTAGTTAAGTAATTCAAGGTCGAAGACAATTTTATTCACATTTGGTTTCATCTAGTTCCAACCATGCACCTTAAGTTTAACATGAATAATAAGAAACCAAAGGATCATTCTTTATAAAGAAAAGTTAACCAGATCGGTTTAAAACGATGCCTTCCACATCATTTAATAGTGCTCATTGAATTGCGCGGCATATAAAAGGGAAAGTTGCATTTACATGATTCTTCTCAATAATATTACCACACATATAGCTCACAAACTAGGTCATCACTGATATTATTCACACATTATTTTTTTTTTTTCATGTCGTACCTACAGGTATTTACATCAAATGGTATTAATGGTGACTTACTCATGACTTTTAATAAAATGAATCCAAATATTAGAACTCTCATTTTTTGTGCAGATATCTATTATTTACTATATACCCGAAAATTGTGTTTTAACGATGTTTCAATTTAATGTAGGTAAGCACTTTTTTTAACCAATTTAGCCTCAACACTAGACTAGATACATGATAGTCGTTAAATGGAAAAGGGAAGTGAAACAAAACAACGAAATGAGGTTCACCGATTTATTTTTCACTTCGATAATACTTTGCTTAGAGCTCATTAAAATCACTGAATTAGTGCTAAAGTAAATGTTGCAATAAATTGAATTTACATTGTTCCCAAATAGTAACTATATTAAGTGTGCACTAAGCGCTTTGTCGCAGCATACTGGAAAAAGTTTCTATTTTAATTTGGTATGAAGCCGAAAAGAGAAACTCAAAGGTATCTACATAGGTACCACTGTATGTATTTGTTATTGCAATAGGTATGCACCCATATGCTCAAGCAAAGTCTTCACTTAGGTTAAGGTAAACAATAATATTTTTATAGTACTTTTCTTTACTTACGGGTGACCTTTTAAAGACTATATTCTATACTGTTCATATCTATTTGTGTTAATAGATTTAATGTGATGAGAGTATTCGAAAATGATAATAATCATTAATTACATGTGGTACACAGGTAATCATAATACGAATACCCATATGAACTAATAGAGTTGAACTGAAGATCAAATAAGACCAGTCTCAAGTATTTATAACACTTAAACACTTTTAAGGTCAGGGTGATATGCGTTAGTTCAAAGTGGATAATTTTATTTGTTCAATATAATCACAAATACTTAGGTGCGTAGTTTTGAGCCCGTTGAGGGCACTAACTATCTTTACCAATCTAAATTTATTTATTTATTTATTTATTTATTTATGTTAATTTGAGTATATGGTAGGTGTGGACGTGTGATGACTGGTGAGGTGGCCTACAGCTACCATCAGAACATGAGTACGCAAGTTACTTACGTGCCAAACTCAAATAGTAGCGTAAGACCTTCTTCCGCATTTCTGCAGCCAGTCTATTCTGAGATATGAATCTGATCACATCTATTTCCTGTCGACCACCACACAGGCCCTACGAACAAAGTCCCAACTGGAACTAACTCCCACTAGCCAAAATGAACTACCAAATATGCAGTGGGATTTAGTTCATAGGTTTGGGAGATAGTTCAGTTGGGACGTAGTTTAGTTTGAATAAATTCCTAATGAATTATGTAAGTTCCAATTTGAGAAAAGTGGGAGTTAGTTCACTTAGATAGATTACTTCGAAGAACAATTCTATTGAATGGTATAATATGTATAAGGGGCATGCGCATACTGCCTCTCCCATAGTAAAAAATGCTTGTATTGAACCCCTTTACATAAATTTATCATTTTCATCGCCAAAGTTATCGTACTCTCCCCAATTTGTATCCTTAAAATTCAAGTTTGAATTTGTTTTTTTTTTTCAAAAGCTATTAACAGAAATAACTCGATTTAACCCTAGAACACTAACTATCGAATCGACTCACAAGATACACTTAGCTGAGCATGCGCAGTTCGCATCATGCGCTAGCGCACTGTCGCGCCACATAAGGCTCCACTGTTTAGTGCCTGACGAGACGCCCGTGTACGTTGTGTCGGTGCTGTCAGCCGGGATCAGAGTATATCCATTATAATGAGTAGGGACACTCTCGACAATTTCCTTATCAGCAAGTATTACTGTGTCACACAGACATGAGAAATAGACGGATATATAAAGTGGGTAGTGAGAGAGAGAGAAAAAGAGGAGGTGTATTTTTTCCGAAAATGGCACAGGGTGCTCCGTTTTAAAAGGGAACATTTTTAACTTGTCATACATTTTTCTTAAATACAAAATTATAATTACATGTGTGTTACGTTAAGATATTTATGCTTGTTGTTGGTTTTTTTTTTGATTATTCTATTAAATTTTTTGATAAAGTCATGCTTTTAAACATATAATTTTATAAGAATTTCTTTGTTTTGATTTTTACAGCCAGTAATCAATCACATTTATTCTTTAATATGTAGGTAATACATTTTCATTTCAAGATTATTTTTATTTATGTTGATATAAACTTTCTAATGCATCTAAAAATTCTTTAGACGAACGTGTTAAATGCGCACTTTCATCTTCCTTAAAAATCTGTAAATATGGAGGAAACACTATGTTGCTGACTTAGTTGCAACTCACACTTGCGTTTTTGACGTTTTTTTTTTAATATAGCATGCAAAATATGGCATATTTTTTTGGGAAGTGAGTATAACAAAAACAAAAGTGAGTACCTATAACAAATCCAAAAGTGAGTATAAAACTTTTGTATGTAAAAGTAAAAGTGAGCTAGCTATAGATTCTCAAAAAAATACGCTTATAATAAAACGCATTTTCACTACCGAAATCAGCAGTTTTATAGTCAGATTCAGTTTTGAAAGCGTTTATTTCAACGCCGGAAAGCTCTAAATTTTCAGTTGGCTATTTTTTCCATGTAGCTACTTTGCTGAAAAAGATCTTTTAAATTCACAAATGAATTGAAATGGAGTCAGCAACTTATTATTTCTTCCTCGGTTGCTTGAAAATGGCAATTAAGTCAATTCAAATACCAATAAGACTATTTATATTCTGCTGCCATCCTTTTAGTTATATTAGGTGTATTTTTTTGAGAATATATAGCTAGCTCACTTTTACTTTTACATGCAAAACTTGTATACTCACTTTTGGTTTTGTTATACTCACTTCCTAAAAAAATACGCCTATTGGCAGACTTATCGGTAAAGGCAATACTTAAAAAATGCATTTCATAAGAAATTGATTTGCTCTTCATTTGCCAAAAATGGTCTTCTGAATTTGTTGGGGTCTTTAAATTTATATGAATTAAAGATTAATATAACTTAAGGACACATTTCGACCACAAGCAATACTATTCAAAACCAAAAGGCGTAGATATGTATTTTAAATGTGTTCAAGCAAAACAAGAGCAAAATAAACAGCGCGTAAAAAAAATTGTAATGAAAAATTACACCTGCAAAAAAGGAGTCAGAAAAGGGATAGTTTCAGGAGTTATCACTAAAAAACCAATAAAGTTAAACTTTTAATCCCCTCCATTATCGGCACATAAAAATATTTTACACCTGCATTTTCTTTTTGTTCCCGACATTCAAAATATGTTTTCCCATTTCCTATTTAAATTTCTATTTAATCCAAAAACAATTGCACTGTAGTTTGTTCGCACCGAAAACTATCACGGGTCACCCTGTATTGTGTTTATTTCCCTTCTTCCGCTCAACTGATAAGCATTCGAGTTTACCGCCTTTAAAAACGCATTATGAAAAAACCTACCCCATTGTCACTGCAGAACCAGTGTGACCAGTTATTATAAAAACTAGCAATTATGGAATGAAATCATTTGTATTGCTACTGCGCCCAATATCGAACTGCATTATTTTTAGCGAAGTCAGAACAGAGAAGAAACATTTATTTTCATATTTTAGATTGAAATATTAATGGTAGGAGTTTAGAATGAGGTGTAATTCCTGGAAAAAATAATCATACAAAATCATTTTCCAAAAAGCAAAGCAGGTCACACTGCATAAAAGTGAAAAGCTACACACATCGAAATCGAGTTTACCGCCTTTAAAAATGCTTTATGAAAAAACCCACAATCGTTCGTCGTACGCAGCAATCCGTATGTAGTGGTACAGGTAAAATGTGTTGTGTACCCTTTTCTTCTCAGGCATTCGTTGTATTCAGGTAAAAAGTATTCTTTCGACCTGCTTCCACTTATTGCACGATTTTTTCTGCGTTTTGCTTTGTGGTAGTATGAAATGCATATGTAGAGAGAGTGTCCCTACTCATTAATGGATATACTCTGGCCGGGATCCTGTAACATCATTAACAGCAATGATAAGTGAGTCAAAATGAATCATGATTAGTAATAATAATAAGAGAATAGAAATATACAGAGGTAAGGGTAAGTGAACCGTAGCAAAAAAGAAGATTGCGAGGGCCAAGCAATGGCGCTGGCCGCTCACACTTTCACTGAAACAACAGCTCCTGAGACTTCAGCTGTCGCATTCGACTCATCTGATTCAACTCATAATAACTTTTCCAAGGAGTATAGTAGTGTGGCGTTAGGCAATAACGCCAAAGGAAATAGCGCCCAAATCGATTTCGATTTGTATGAGGGGGCATGCTGCCCCCCTGCTTGGGGTTTCTGTCAGATTTGGAGTATGAATGAAATTGGATATATTGAAGGTTTTTTTGCAGTACAAACTCCCACCTACTCCAAAATCCAACAGAAAACTCAAGCAGGGGGGGCAGCATGCCCCCTCATACTTACTCCACTGTCTGTGCATTTCCACTTACTATTTTGGGCTTTACTGCTTGTCAAAAAAACGAACCCTGAAAAGGAAATAACACCCAAAACGACGAAAAATTTTGCAACAACAAATTGCACGAGTTTTTTTTTTTGTTTTTGCGTTATTTCCAAATCGATTTAGGCGCTATTTTCTTGGGCGTTATTGCCTAACTCCTAGTAGTGTAGCGTGGATTGAAAAGTACTACTTATTGGGTGGTATGAATAAAACCTAGCAATTGCTTTTACTCAAAATAAATGTCAAAATCGAAGCAATTGCTAAGCTTCGTATGAATAAAAACTGATTTGAGTTGACTCCAACTTTTGACATCTTCGAAAAGCGGCGCCACCGACCTTTTACTCAGATTGGTATGAATAAAACGTGGAAGACAAAGCAATTGCTACGAAAATTCCAAGTCTGCTATTTTGTTGACTCAGAGCATTTGCTAAATATTTTGCGCCCATATTTCTTTACAAAAACAGTATTTTCTTTTGAGTTTTCGGTGTTTTTTGTTTGTATAAATAGTTAAATTAATTTTTCTTTGTTTGATTGGCACATTAAACCTGTTTTAACTACTGTTGTTAACGTTCGTAAAAAAAAACAGTAGGTACTATAAGCAAAGACGAATTGGTTAAGATCACAACTTTAACCAAGCGTATCGTTTTTTTTATTAAATTAATTTAGCTTTTTTCCAAAAATCGTTTTCCTGATTCTAAATTCAAATTCAAAAAATTAACGACAAATTGTGACAGAAACTGCAAGGGAAGGACACATGCAGTGAAGTAAATGCTTTGTTCGAAACTTCGAACTTACTTTAGCAAAGTAGTTTTTATTCATACCGATTTAAAGCGCTCAGTGCTTTTACTTTGCTACAACCTTTTACCATTGAATAACTACAAATAGAATCGGCACCGATGCAATCATCCGCTACGCGGTCCATACGTCGCTGCGATCGTTTGTGCTGCATAGATTTTATTGATTCTTTTTCTAATTATGTAATTCAAAAATATTATATCTCGCAAACTACCAAATCGATTGAGTTCCAATTTCCAGGCAATCTTAGGTATTGGACCGATATTGCTCCTGTGGAGATTGGTCAAAATTGAACAATCGGACTGAATAAAAACCATAGGAATCTCATACCTACATTGGTATCACGAAAATCACCTACCCGATTAAGCTCAAATTAAAAAAAAATGTTTGTTAATGGCCCAAAGGTAAAAAAAACTCAAGCACTTTTTAAAATATGGAACATGCATTGGGCTGATAGACAAAAATGTATCTGGGCAATACAATTCCTAGGCACGAGCAAAGCCGACGGGGTAAAGTAGCTTAGCTATGCCTATACATGACGTTTTTGTTTTTAGGTTTATCTGAGCTCTGAACAAAGCTCGAAAATTTTGAACATCTGAACTGAAAACACACTTGAGCACATATCTGTCATATTTTTTTTAGATATTAATTGTTATTATTTATTAATTTGGTAGGTTTGGTGCCAGAACAACAACACTCGTCCACCACTTAACTATACATACCTATTTTGTTTATCCTGTCAAATGTCACTGTAAAGTGTGTAAAGCTAAGTACACATGATTGTAAGATCTTACAATATTGTCAGATCTGTCAATGCTCTGACAATGACAGACAATGAGCTTACAACAGCCAACTACCTTACATACAATACAAAATTGTACGGTTGTAAGATTTTGTCTCAAAGTCTTACAATTTCATTGTCAGATGCATGTCTTACAATGGTCTTACAATTACTTTTCTGACAACGTTGTAAGGTTGAAAATTGTGTGTTCACACGGTCGGCACTCGGCAGATATTTGAATATGAAACATTGGTCGATCTGTTGTCAGACATTGGCAGATAAATTCAAAGTCTTGTGGTTTTTTTTTGTAATAAGGATAATGAATTAAAATATTGCACTCGCAACTATTTTAACTGCCTACATGTTGGAAGACAACGAGGAAGATGAATTTCCTTAAAAACGGTGTCGTGTTTATACAAAGGATTCGATAGCCCGTCGCGTCGTCAGCAGAAGGGATTCTACTCCAAATTACTCGTCGAATTGCGACCTGAGGAGCCAGAACTCTATCGCAATTTTTTGCGGATGTACTCAAAACTATTTGATGATCACGGTATGTTCATGTTGACGGTATACCTATCCCCTTCGCCAATATGAATATCTAATAAAAAGGAAGTGTCTTCGACTGCCAAGTTTTAAAAAAAACACACAGAAAACAAGAATTATATCACAAACTTCAGACCATAAATTTTTTTTAGTCTTTTTTAATGCTGGCGACTTTTCCAATGCACAGTTGTTTGCATCGATTAAATTATTTTCCATTGTGTATAAAAGTAAACTTCGATTTCGCGTCTATAACATAGGTTAAACTGTCTGTCAATGAAAAAATTGTAAGCTAATGTCAGCTTCCATAAACAACGACATCTGACAATTTCTGATGAGTCTTACAATGTCCTAATTGTCTGACAATAATAAAAATTGTGTGTTCAGACTTGTTCCGACGATCGTTAGCAACCTGACAATTTCATTGTCACTCCAATCCTGCGATTTGTGGACCGCCTGTTTTCTGGTCCCGAAAATACCGGAATTTGTAACTACATATTAGACAGATACATCATATTCACGGGATTTATACGGAACTATAAATAGAAGTCTGAATTAAGAAAAGGACGGCGTTCCTTAAGGTGCCAAATTTGATTTTGAATTGGATTTCGAAATTTTGTATGCTGAAATGTTGAATTCAGACGAGGTGTAAAAGTACTATAACATAATTTCGTAGCAAGAATCTAATGTAAACTGCAAATATTCTTAATATTCCTACATAGGTACTATAATCCAGATTTGAAATTTATCGGGATGAGTTGGTTGATTGCTGCAATAGCATTCAGCGTAGCACTGATCTGCATACAGCTGCTCCTAAAATAATTGTACATATTTAAATACAAAAGGTTAATTTTGGGTTTAAAATTAAAATAAACAAATGAACTCGAACTGTTTACCTTCCTCAACCCATGTTTCAAACAGAAAAAATACATCATATTTATTTACATAATTAAAAAATTAATTAAACGATATTTTATTAAAAAGACCATGAATATTATAACTTAAAATATTTAAAAAGAAACCGTCACCAGCTTCATCGGAAATGGGAGGTGCGGCCATTGCAAATCATAGAGACGAATGTTGTTGCATCATCCCGCTCGTAGATGTCGTTGGTAGGTTTGCGCCTTCACTTAAACAAGATGCAATCGATGAAATGTCACTGGCTGTCATGTTCAAGCTTTCGAACAGCTTGTTTATTTCTGTCAAACCATCCACAGAACCACACATAAATCCAGTGCTTTCCCTCCACGTAAATATTTTTCTCCCAACACGCAGACTGTCATTGTATACACTTATTTTTGTATACAATTTTGCTATACGAACCCCGAAAGAACTATCACAGATTCCGTTGTGGTGGAAATTTTTGCTATGAATTAAATTCCGAATACGACGGATTCTGTGATCAACCAGAATACTTCCTACATGATGAGAAAACTGAAAAATGGGATCGATCTAGGTACCTACGTGATTTTATTTCCTAAAATTCAATCAAGCTTCCCTACTAGTACACTTACCATGAACTTTACATGCTTACCCACCCCATAACTTTCAAATCATCAAAACCTGCCTTGACACCTAAGTTCAAAAGCCACCACCATGACACCGCTGCTGCCCATAAATCGAAGAAATACAAAATATGTACTGTAAAGAATCTGATCTGTGATTTCATATTATTTCTCCTTTCCACATTGTTATCCCAATGCACATCACACTCGTCTCCTCATGCTAAAATTACCCCTCCCACACCATACACACCACCGCTAACTTCCTATACATATTTGCGAAAAGTACCCGATCATTGATTTAATTTTCCTTTGCATATTCCACTTCTGCTCCACAACCATTATTATGCAATCGGTGCAATCTCTTTCATCTGCATGTTGTCAATAAGACGAATAAGAAAAGAAGAAGGGGGTGGTATTCACAAGAAAAATAAACATTGGAATATTTTGGGAAATTATTTTTATTTAATGCACGAACCTAGAAAAAGGTGGTAAATGCATACACTAGCTTAATACAAATTTCCGCCGCAATGAAGGTCCGTATGTCGCTTCAAAATGAGATGTGTCCACTTCTATTTGTAGTTATTCAATGCTTTTACAATGTATATACAAAGCTTTTACTCAAAGCAAATGCTAGTTTTTATTCATACGACCCATTGACCGCAGCGGAGAGTGGATGAACTTATTCAACGGAAGTTCGAAAAGTTCGAAACTCAACGAATGGTGAATAGAAACTTCTCGATTGTTCCGGTTGTAGTATAGAATATTCGAGAAGATTTAGTTGGGAGTATAAATAGGGTTGCGAAATCGGACAAGAGTGCAGTTTTATTTTTAAACCGTGTAAAGCGAAGTTGGAAGAAGTATCGGTAGTGAAAATAAGTGGAAAGATTCTAATAAGTGGAAAAGTTGATTCCAAGTGATATTGGTCTTGTAAATAAAAGTGATTTATTAAAGTTAAACAGAATAGTGTTTCATCTTTTCGAATCCCAGCCGAATGTAACAATAGCAAAAACTATACCTAAAGTAAAGCATTGATACTTTTTTTTTTAAATGTAGGTATTGATATTTTATAAAAACGAAAATTGCTGAATTTATATTGTTATGATCAAAAATGATTAAAGTTTCTTTTACTGGTTTACTTTGTTTAAATAAAAAATTTAATATTGAACAAAAATGCATTCGATTTACGTAATTACACTTGTTTTGGGCATGGGTATAAGTCGATTCGACTCATGGCTAGTAATAACCTAATAACATACCTATACAGTTATGGTTAGTGTTCTAGGGTTAAAAATAATGTGAAGGAACATATTCCTGGCTTTCAAAAATGATATGCAGCCTTATTTATAAACTTTATACACTCTTTATAATAACTATAAACGCAAAAACTTTATTTATAAAAATACTCAGTTGTATAGAGGCAGCATAAGCTGGAAAATAAATACTTACACACTGCATAAGGTTGATAATTATAAGTTTTGCCATTGTTTTTTTAATATTATTTTAAATTTTTATTTTAAGTACCTACATATAACTTTTTTTTAACTACCCCTCCTTAAGCTAAGAGTAAACAACATGACAAACACCACATACGCATGCCACTCTGACGTCACGATAATTACTCGACATATTGTAGAATATGTCACGTGTTGCATGTGCGAAAAGTATGCCGAGTACACGGCATGCACGTTTTGTCTCAAAGTTGGCATATTTGTATGTCGACGGTGACAGGCATGTGTTTTAACAAATTTTGTTTTCTTTTCCATCAAAGTAGGTGACCTCTAATTTAGAGGCGTTACCACTGAAACGCTGTAACTTCTAAACTATAATAGGCACAAAAATTGTTTTGTACATTTTGAAAAGACCCCCCTGAAATACAATTTTTTGTTCGGCGGAACTTCAGGAATCTTCCCTTAAAGGATTATACTACTTAACTGGGACACCCTGTATATGATGTATAACTTTCTTTCTCCTATATTTTCTTCTCACTTCTCACAAACTTTACACGATACGTATCTTATTTATTAATCTTTTTCTTTCATATTCATATCAATCGCGAACACACTGTAGCCGAATTCTGAGGCAATAATCCACTCAGAGCATGTTTGTTGTTTTTCATGCAGAAACAGTGCGAGGCATAACAAAAATTGGTGGCAGCAAGTGCTGGAATGCAGAGATGTACCTATTCATTCATTAATTTTCATTGGTCCGCTTATCCATTAAGCGGGTCGCGGGTGTAGGTTGTTTAAGTGGACCCTCCATAGCTCTCGAGGATGACAAGTTATCAGCGAAGAGCAGATGACTTATCCTCAGATCTCCCACTTCGAAACGCCGTTTACCCGAACGCAGCTTTTACAGTTTGTGTAAAGAGATTGAATGGCTCTCAAGAGAGAACCGTCAATTCCATACTCCTGTAATACACTCCAGAGTTTATGCTTTCTCCAAATCTATGAAGCATGCGTAAACTGGTATAGCATATTCTCAAGCCTTCTCAAGTAACATTCTGAGAGTGAATAACTGGTCGGTTGGTCTTCTGCAGGGACGAAAACCTCACTGCTCATCTCCTATTCGTGACTCGACAACAGCTCTGCAACGCGTTTCCAGTACCTTGACAAAAACTTTTCCGGGGAGACTTTGCTCAATCTGCGCAAGATGTTCTCCTCATTAGAAAGAAGTGTACCATACTTGGATTTGACTCTTTCAATAATACCCCACTTCCTTCCTCTAAGACGGCGGATGGTCTGCCAAAACAACTTGCTTGCAGATCTGTGATCACGGTTTAATTTCTCACTGAACTCTTTCCGAGATTGTTACTTGGCTGCTTTAACATCCAATAGCAAATTCTTCACGCCTCAATGTACCGGTTTTGCGAAGTTGATTCCTCCAAGTGAATCCACACCTTGAAAGCCTTTTTCTTCTCTCTGATGGCTTCTTGAGCTCCGGACGTTTTAAACCACGCAGTTCTTTTCTCACCACCAGCCGCCACAACGAGCAGCTTCACTCCGCAAACAGGTCCTGCACATTCAATGGAATTCAATATATTGCTCCCATATATGGAGCTCGGCCCCAAAACATTCACTTAACCTACTTGACAGCATACAGAGACGAGCAGTTCGACTTATTGGAGACCCTACACTCACATCGAATCTGCAACCGTTGGTGCACAGAAGACAAGTCGCTGACCTATGCTTGTTCTATAGATACTTCCATGGTAGATGTTCCGAGGAACTCAAGGACATTATCCCTCGAAATGCAACTTTTGGGCGCCCCACAAGACAGGCTGCTAATGCTCATGACCATACAGTACACTTGACAACCGCGAGGACATCATCTTTCCAAAACTCCTTCTGTTACAGGACAAGCAAACTTTGGAACTCGCTTCCTGGGGATATATTTCCAGACGACTATAATTTGCAGCAATTTAAGTGCAGAACTAACATACATCTGCAAGCATCTCGGGGCGCTGATGAAGCGTTATAGGTTTGCCTTTCCCGGGAGAAGTATTTAAAAAAAAAAAAAAAAGTAAGGCTATGTCCAATACGTATAATTGAAATGGTACTCAATCAATAATTAAGACAGATAATATTTGAATGTAGGGTTAAAAACTTAATAATATTCGTTTTGTATAAACTTACTATGTTAAGTCATACATCGAATAAAAGAAATATATTGCTCTTACATGGAGCAAAATGCAATTAGAAAACTCAATTTGAAAGCAGTAACCAACTGAATCGATCGATAAACCAGCTGAATAAAAGGCACATCAGGAAGATCATATGGATTACTATTTAGTATAATATTTAAGTTCCAGCAAAAGTGATCGGTGTCTTACTCTAAACCAAATATATTTTCAATTACATACCCACTTGTTTATACACATTTATTACATTTGTCTTCTGTTGTAAACATTTCGTCGACGAAAAATATTGTAATAGATATTTAGGCCTATTCGGCAAAATATTTTATTCTATTATGAATTTATATTACTTACTTACTTACTTAACGGGCTACCAGCCCGTGGAGAGTCTCTGCCTGAGACACCGCAGCCTTCCATCATCAACGATCCCGGGCACGCTGCTTCCAGTTGTCGAGACCAAGCGCTCTGGCATCCGCGATGACTTGGTCTTTGAAACGGAGGTTCGGTCTTTCTTGTCTTCTCGCACATGGGGCTGGGATTCGAAGAACCTCTTAGCTGGAGCATTATTGTCCATTCGCTCGATGTGGCTGAGCCAATATAGTCGACGTGTTTTGGCTTTTTGGACTACATCCAAATCTTGGTACAGCTCATAGAGTTCGCGGTTGTATCTTCTCCTCCATTCACCCTCCTCGTACACAGTTAGTCAGTTTTGCCGGGATTCCGAAATTGGCCATCGCCATATAGAGCTCCTGACGATGTATGCTATTATTCGGCGGCTTTGAAGTCGACGAATAGGTGATGAGTTTCGACTTAAAATTCGTTGGTCTTTTCCAGGATTTGCCTCAGTGTGAAAATTTGGTCTATAGTCGATCTGCTGGGCCGGAAGCTACATTGGTACGTGCCGATTAGTGTGTTGCAGAACGGTTTAAGACGTTCACACAGTTCGTTGGATAGGATCTTGTATGCGACATTTAGCAAGGATATGCCTCGATAGTTCTTGCAAGACATAGGATCGCCTTTTTTGTAGATGGGGCATATGGAGCTGATAGTCCAGTCATCGGGCATGTTTTCTTCCACCCATACTTGGTTGATGATTCGGTACATGCTCACTACCAAAACTTCACCACCGTATTTAAAGAGCTCCGCTGGTTAACCATCAGAGCCTGCGGCCTTGTTGTTCTTAAGCTTTTTTATAGCTAAGCCAACTTTTCCTATACTAGGTGGTGGAACTAGTTCTTCATTGACTGGACGTGAGTTCTCTTCTTGCCCTATCACTCTATCTACATGATGCCATTAAGCAGCTGCTGGAAATGCTGCTGCTTAAGAGGGCGTAAGCCCTCTTCTTTCTACGCAGAATCTTCTTTTCCTCCCTTCTCCTGGCTCGATATTCTTCTCTCGATGCCTTTGTTTTGCGTTGCAGCGTTTTTTTGTGTGCATCTTCTGTCACCTTTTTCCTGTACACGCATTCATCATCATCCCACGGGCTCTTTCTCTGGGATGGCTTGTATCCTACAGTGGTTTCGGCTACCTCCTTGATGATGTCGCGATACTGGCACCACTGGTTGTTGACGTTTGTGGTAGGTGAGTGCACAGATGAGAGTTTCGTAGTCAGGCGCTCCCTGTAGGCTCTGGCTACTCCAGGTGTGCATAGGCGTCCAATGTCCAATGTCTTCTTCTGGGCGGTTCGCAGCTTCTTCTAGTTGGACTGTCGAGCTCTGAATTTAGCCGCGACAAGAAAATGGTCAGAGTCGACGTTTGTCGACTTTAGCATTGAAATCCCCGAGTACAACTTTTACAACATACTCCGGACAGGTTCCGTAGCACCGTAGGCTCCATTCAGGAGGTCATAAAACCCCTCCTTGATGGGATCTTCAGCCTCGTCGGTAGGGGCGTGTGCACATATTAGGCTTATGTTTTGAAAAGTAACTTCGATGCGGATCACAGAAAGGCGATCACTTATCGGATTGAAGTCAATGACTTTTGACCTAAGCCGATTTTCTACGACGAATCCGCATCCTAATTCATGCAATCTTTTCTTGCAGCTGTAATAAATGTCACAATTTTTTCTTTTCATCATACCTATCGTACCTATCCTATCCATTGTATCTCCTGGATCGCTGTAATGCCTGCGATGTACCGCAAGAGGACAGACTCAAGTTTTTGAGTGGCACCTGGGGTGTAGAGTGTTTTTACATTCTAGGTGCAAACCGTAGTCCATTGACGTTCCGTGTCTGGTTGCTATTTGAGGAGTTCCGTTAGCCGAGGCTGGTTGCGTCTCTCTCATAACTACATATCTTTTCCATGGTCGGGAAGTTACCCCGGCGGCACAACCCCCAACCTGGAGGGCCAGGCCATTGTTTTGACCCTATGACAGCGGGCCGGATATTCCGGTGTCAGTAACCCAATTTTGGAACGACGACGACCTTCCACAGGGGTTGGTTACCCCATCTCCAGTCGAGGTACTTGGCACCAACCAGTCAAAAAAATCAACTGCAGTCCGATTTCGCAATTTTTTTTTATACTCCCAATTAAAGCGTCTCAAAAATTCTATAGGTACTCCAACCGGTACATTCAAGAATGTACTGCTTCGTTAACTCGGCGTCTCCATGAGCAATTTTTCATAGAATGCCATATACATTCTATTAGAATTGCTCATGGAGACCACAAATACTATTCTATGAAAAATGGCATTCTATCTATTGCTCAGCTCATAGCTTGCTATCTATAGTATTCTATGGGGTGTACTTTTTTGTTGTGACGCATGTGTTTTCGTAGGATGGCTATGGAAATAGTAAGCTATGAAATGCCCACCCTACATTTTATTGCACACTATCATTATTTCTTTCTATGAGAAATGACAGACCACAGAAAGACCACACACCATTCGATAAGTTTTGTTGAACGAGTTCATCTACTTTACATCAGATGGCGCTGGGGTCAATAAGTAGTACTTTTCAATCCTTTTTCGCGGCAGTTTGCGAATTTCAACCATCAGTTTCTATTAGCAATTTCTACTTTGAGTTTAAAGGACCATTCACATGAGAGCGATCAACTACCGACAAACGAACGAATATTCGCAAGTTTTGACAGTCCCTTCGCACATGAACAATTTGCTTAATTTTTTTTTCGCAAGTTTGTGGAACGAGGTTTAATGTTGTGGATTGCGAATGCACTTTGACAATTCGCTCCAAGGGTGTTAACGTTCTCGGCAAAAAGTTCGGATTTCGAAATTTCATTATTTAAACCTGGTTTGTGAATACTTTTGAATGGAATAATTAATTATCCTCCTCTTGGAAAAATATAATGTTCAATTTTCTGCTTATAAATCTTCAAAAGTGGTTTCTTCGCGTATCATCAATTGGGTTCGTTAGCTCTCATGTGAACGTCCTTAAGGCCGTTTGTCAGTTGGGCTAAATAATTATCCTGCGTGTTGAGTTAAAAAGAGAAGTTCGCAAAACTCCAATCTTAATCCACGCTGTTAATTAATTCTTTTATTCGTTTATTTCCTCTTCAACATTTTAGCTTATAGGATAATTTATTATCTTGCTCTCGGAGCAGACTAATTATTTGACAAGTGAAAATTTGGTTTTCCACGACGATAGTGTCAGAAAAGTATCCGAGGATAATATTAAGGGTATACATGCAACGTCGTAAGTTTACCATTTGCGTAAAACCAATCACCTGTTTCACATGAGACGGAACGGATAAGATAAAATACGAACAAACCACTTTTGATGCAATTATAAAGAGAAAATTGCACATTTTACTATTCCAAGTGTAGGATAATTAAATAGTCCATCAAATTGTATTAAGAAAAAAGTTTTAAAAGGGTTTAAATAACCAAATTTCCAATTCCAATCTTTTTGCCGCGAACGAAAACTCACTTTGTTGGAATTGGAAATTTCGCTATATCCATTCTTTTAAAAGTTGTTTTCTTAATACACTTTGATGGACTATTTAATTATCCTACACTTGGAATAGTAAAATGTGCAATTTCTATTTATAAATGCATCAAAAGTATTATAAATGCATGCAAAGTATTTTTTTTTTTTGATTTCGCGCATTTATTTTAAATGTGACATGTCACAATCACGTCGTCGTAAGTTTACCATCTCGGTTTTCCACACAAATTCTCGTAGTAAGTTTACCATCTCGTCGTAAATGATTTTCCATACAAATTTTGACAGTTCATTTACCACTTCGTAAACTTACGACGTTTACGACGTTGCATGAATACCCCTATTATTAACCCCAATTGACACACGGCCTTACGCTAAATGTTTCTAAGCGCTTAACTGTAATGCTATTGAAGCGCATAGGCTACTGAACATGACCATTTCTAACGAAAAATTTTAATGTCAAAAGTTGTTGTTAAGTTTGCAATTTTGCATTTTATTAAAATTTTATTTTCTTGCTGCCATGTTAAAAGTATGTTCATATTTAGATTATATCACAAACATCAAAACAATATTTGTTTTTATTTTTTTTATTTTGAAGGGTAAAGGTCAAAGGACGTTTGAGGATGTTTGGCCCCAAATGCGGTGTATTGTGCTGAAAGTTTTGAAGCAAGAAGCAGTTTCACAGACGGAATGGCAAGATTTGTTTTATGGGGTTCATTTAGTATGTCTTTGGGATGATAAAGGAGCAAGCAAAATATACGATTGCCTTAAGAACGATGTCGTTGAATTCATTGAACACGCTCAGAAAAGTGTTCAAGCTCAAAGCGGTGAGCAGGCTCTGTTAAAAACATACATAATCGAATGGAGAAAATTCTTCACACAAAGCAGTTATTTGCCGCTACCGTTTAGGCAGCTGGAGATAACTCTACAAGGCAGATCCTTGCCTGCAACCAATCCCACAACCATTAATCAGAAAAAAAGTAGTAGCGAGGACAGTGTTGTAAGGAAGCTGATGCTAGATTCGTGGAATAAAAATATTTTTAAAGACATCAAAGATCATCTGCAAGAATCTGCAATGAAAATTGTTCACGCAGAACGAAACGGCGATGCATATGATTGCCAATTAGTGATCGGAGTCAGAGAGAGTTATGTAAACTTATGTTCCAACCCAGATGATAAATTGGAAATATATAGAGATAATTTTGAAGCAGCTTACTTAAAAGCTACAACTAACTTTTATAATATAAATGCGACAGAGCAGCAACGTACAAATGGTGTGCAAGTATTTATGAAATATGCTGATTCAAAAATTCGTGAAGAAGAAACAAGGGCAAAACGGTATTTGGAACCCAGTAGTTTTCATATACTCTCACAATGCTGTATAAAAGTCCTTATTGGAGATCATTTGAATACTATTTTGGCTGAATGTTCGCCCCTAATCAAAAGTTATGAAATTGATAAGCTCAACTTGATGTTCCGCCTACTTGATCGTGTACAAAACGGTGTTGAACCTATGCTTCGAGACTTGGAAAATCACATAGTCTCTGCTGGGTTAGCAGATATGCTATCAGTGTCTGATGTTATCACACAGGACTCGGAGAAATATGTTGAACGTCTTCTTGAACTGTTCAAGAAGTTCAGTGCCTTAGTGAAGAAAGCATTTAACGATGATCCTCGATTTCTTACTTCTCGCGATAAAGCATTTAAAAAAGTAGTTAACGATATAAGTGTATTTAAGGTAAATATTTTTATAAAATATAAACAAATAATATAAATGTATATTTGTAGCTGGAACTCCCAACTAATGTGTGTAACCGAGGTGTGAAACACACTGCTCCTGAAAGCAAATGTCCAGAACTCCTAGCAAATTATTGTGATATGCTACTAAGACGTACTCCATTAAGTAAACGGCTAACAACCGAACAGATCGACAGAAGACTAAGAGATGTTCTGCTTGTTTTAAAATACGTCAATAATAAAGATGTCTTTATGAGGTACCACAAAGTACACTTAACTCGAAGGTAAGGTTTTTTCGCTTTAATGTTCGTAATTTAAATTAAGTAATAATATGTGTACCCGAAACAAAATAATTGAAAAAAAAACTGTATTACTTTTAGAAGTTGTTAGTTTGAAAAATAGAAAAAAATACAAATTCTACTTAGCCGCCTTCCATTGACCGCTAAATAGGAAACTTAATTAGCTCCATATCAAACTACATAAACAAAATTGACATTTAAGTAATTGCATTAGGATAGCTCCTTCAAAAGGGAAATTTTATAAAATTCGATTAAAAGTAAACAAATTTAAAAAAACAGTCAGAGAAGGGGTTCGTCAAATATGGAATAAACTGTATTAACCGTTAAAGTTATACCGCCTTACCAATAGTCAACTTTAGTCTGGCAGTTAACACAAAACGGTATTCATGCAACGTCGTAAGTTTACCATTTGCGTAAAATGGTAAGTTTCATGAACGCCCCAAATTGCTGCCTCAAACAGTTTAGCCTTACAATAATATGATTTGTATTTTATTTGCACAAAATCTGCGTTTTAAAGATGCCAATTGTTTGCACTTTTGCAGTATCGTCAAATATTCATTTTACGTCCAGCGGTGATTGGATTTATCCGACGGCCAGCGTTTATTTGGTCTATACTTCTATAGGACTGGCGCTGCAAAATTAAGCCCCAGGAAATAAGGCCTCAAACATCAAAATGAAATTAGTTCCCAAAAATTGGGCCAATTTGCATAACGAAATAAAGCCCCATTTAATCTGTTGAAATAAAGCCCAAAAAATGAAAATAAACTGAAGTTGTAGTTGTCTTACATAATAGGGGCATATATTAAAAAAACTAGTTTTAATATGATGATGCCAAAACTAGACATGGCTCTATATAACTCGTCTCTAAAAATGCTGTCATAGGCGGTCTTAAAATCAATAAAAAGGTGGTGGTATCGATTTGGACTTCTTGAGTTTTCTCCAGGATCTGCCGTAATGTCAATATTTGGTCGGTTGTGGACTTTACGGTCCTAAAACCGCACTGATAGTGTTCAAGCTTAAAAGTCTGCAGAAATGGTTTTTTCGTGTCCTCAGCACCGACTGCGACTCTACTACAAGGTTTCCTTGTTCGTCTCTACAAGTCTCTGCTCGGGTCTTGTTGCCATGACACGTTCTTTTTACCTTTTGGTAAAACTTCCGAGCACTGTTCCTGGAGTAACATCTCCCTATTTCCTCGATCGCACGCTTCTCATGCTATCTCTTTTTCTTCCGAAGATCCCTCCTCTTTTGCTCGTAGAGCTCACTAGCTGCTCTCGTTCTTATCTGCAGCGCCACGTTGTAGGCGAGTTGCTTAGCTGCACGTTCTTGCTGGCACTCTCCATCAACCCAAGTATTTCGGTGGTCGGGTGAAACCTAGCACATCAGTTGCAGCGTTTCTGTTGGCTTCTGGGTATCGATTCCCTGGCACTGGCATGCTGGCTGCACAAGACTTCTCGAGAGGTTGAGGGATACGCGATCGGCAAAAGTTCTGGCTGTTTGTTGCGTTTGTAGCCGTTCAACGTTGAATCTCCTCACAGTTGTGAGGTATCTGCGATATCCGCATACGGCTACAACAAGGTAGTGATCCAAGTCTATGTTTGCCACGAAAAAATTTCGGACTGCAGGAGTGCATCCTGCATCGCAACATGGTCAATTTGATTGACGGTTTGATGACCTGGTGACCGCCGTGTTGCTCTGTGAATATTGAGGTGAGGAAACCGTGTGCAGGCATTAGGAACATTCCACGTGCAGATCCGAAAGTCATTGTCCTTTTTTCGTTTTGCAAGGTCGGGTGGTTGGGTGTGTATGAATCGGGTAGGCGCTGATTGGCATCAACTTGGCGGTGTCCAGCTGTTGTAACTTTTTCATACACATCAATTGTGCTTATTTTACCTCCGCGTGGTAACCACCGGGTACTGGTCTCGCTCAACCGGGCTTGGCTTGCTAAACTTATAAGCGCGAGTGTTGAACACGAAGAAAATAGCAACACTATAATGCTCTGTCGGAATGACTGACTGAACGAGTCTCAGAGGTCTTACATGAGCCCCTCAGAAAGAGGACATACAGCGGATGAATACACAAGATTGAATCAACGGTGTTGTCAACAGTCGAGATGGCAGATACCTTGCGTGAGCTTCTCTGACATATTTGGAGCAAAGGTCTGTAAGGATTTTCAGCACTAGTCAGGGTGCTGAAATAGAGATGGTGGCGGATGAACCCTTTATGGGCCAACGGCAGCACTCATATCCCCGAAGTGGGTTACTGACAACGGAGTATCCGACCCGCTGTCCTAGGGTTATCTTAGGGCCTGGTCCTCCAGGTTGGGGGTTGTGCGTGGGGCTAACTACCCAACCACGGAAAAAAAAAATAATGGTTACGAAGCAACCAAGAGCCTCGGATACGGATGGATTCACTGTTGACGACCCTGCAAAACGAAAAAAGGACAATGACTTTCGGATCTGCACGTGGAATGTTCGAACCCTGAACAGACCGCGTGCAGCCGAACAATTAGCGGAGGCCCTAGACTGCTACAAGGCAGATATCACCGCCATTCAGGAGGTGCGGTGGGATGGGCCAGGCAAAAGAAGGATGAAAACCTGTGACATCTACTACGGTGATTGCTACAGAGAGCAGAAGCAGCGTCTATTTGGATGCGGATTCGTTGTAAGCGGCAGACTTAGGCAAGAAGTCTTGAGCTTTCGACACGTAAGTGAGCGCCTTGCAACTATCCGCATCAAGGCTAAATTCGCCAACATCAGCCTGATATGCGCTCACGCCCCCACAGAAGATAAAGACGACGCTACCAAAGAATGTTTCTATGAGCTCCTCGACAAAACATATGAGCAATGTCCTAAATACGACGTTAAAATTGTCTTAGGTGATTTTAACGCCAAAATAGGAAAGGAGGACATCTTTGGTAGCACAATCGGAAAGCACAGCCTACACGACACCACGTCTGGAAACGGACTTAGGCTAATTGACTTTGCTGCGGGACGTAATGTTACTATAGCAAGCACACGGTTTCCACACCTCAACATTCACAAAGGAACATGGCGGTCACCAGACCATCAAACGGTCAATCAAATTGACCATGTTGCGATCGACGCAAGGCACTCCTCCAGTATTCTAGATGTCCGAACTTTCCGAGCGGCCAACATAGACTCGGATCACTACCTTGTTGTAGCCAAGGTACGTATGCGGATATCCCAGGCACCACAAAAACGAGGAAATACTGTGAGAAGATTCAACGTTGAACGGCTACAAACGCAACAAACCGCCAGAACTTTTGCCGATCGCGTCTCCCTCAACCTCTCGAGAAGTCCTGTGCAGCCAGCATCAAGTGCTGAAGACCAGTGGCATCGATGCCAAGAAGCCATCAGAAAAGCCGCAACGGATGTGCTAGGTTTCACCCGACCACCACCGCGAAACCCCTGGTTTGACGAAGAGTGCCGGCAAGCACATGCAGCAAAGCAACTGGCCTACAAAGCGGCGCTGCAGAGAAGGACGAGAGCAGCTCGTGAGCTCTACGAGCAAAAACGGAGGGAAGAACACCGGCTTCTCCGGAGGAAAAAGAAAGAGCATGAGAAGCGCGCGATCGAGGAAATAGAGAGGTGTTACTCCAGGAACAATGTTCGGAAGTTTTACCAAAAGGTAAAAAGAACGTGTCAGGGGAACAAGGCCCGAACAGAGACCTGTAGAGACGAACAAGGAAACCTTGTAGTAGAGTCACAGTCGGTGCTGAGGACATGGAAAAACCATTTCTGCAGACTGCTAAACGGCGAAGACGACACAAATTCCGCTGTCAGGCAGAATGAACCATTCAACCTGGGCGATGAAAGCCAAGACTTCCGTCCACCTGACCAAAATGAGGTAAGGATAGCAATATCCAAGCTGAAGTCCAACAAAGCTGCAGGACCGGACGGTTTATCGGCCGAGCTTTTTAAGGCAGCGGGGGATGACTTGGTAGAGAGCATACACCAACTCGTTTCTAAAATTTGGTCAGAGGAAAGTATGCCTGAAGAATGGAGCCTCAGCATTGTTTGCCCGATCCATAAGAAAGGAGACCCTCTAAACTGCGCCAACTATAGAGGCATCAGTCTCCTTAACATCGCTTACAAAATCCTGTCTTCCGTACTGTGTGAACGCCTGAAACCATTTGTCAACGAACTGATTGGACCCTATCAGTGCGGTTTTAGGCCCGGTAAGTCCACAACCGACCAAATATTCACACTACGGCAGATCCTGGAGAAAACCCAAGAAGTCCAAATCGATACTCATCACCTATTTATCGATTTTAAAGCCGCATATGACAGCATTTATAGAGACGAGCTATACAGAGCCATGTCTAGTTTTGGCATCCCTGCCAAACTTGTCAGATTGTGCAGAATGACGATGGAGAACGCTCGCTGCTCCGTAAAGGTCGGAAACAGTCTCACCGAGACCTTTGATGTCAAAAAAGGATTTAGACAAGGTGATGCGCTGTCATGTGACTTTTTCAACATCATTCTTGAGAAAATTGTGCGAAACTCGCAAGCCAACACCAGGGGCACAATTTTCCAAAAGTCTGTGCAACTACTTGCATACGCTGACGACATCGACATCATTGGCAGGACACAGCGAGCTGTCACTGGTGCGTTTGCAAGTATCAGTACAGAGGCGGCAAAAATGGGTTTGGTGGTGAATGAGGGCAAAACAAAATATATGCTGTCAACTAGAAGGGACACACAACATCGACGAATCGGACAGAATGTCACGATAGACAGCTATAACTTTGAGGTAGTTCGGGACTTTGTCTATCTCGGCTCCGCTATTAATTCTGAAAATGACATCATATCAGAAATCAAGCGAAGAATTACACTTGCCAACCGCTGTTACTTTGGCCTAAGAAGGCAATTGATTAGTAAGGCCCTGTCGAGAAACACTAAGGAGACTCTATATAAGACCCTCATCATCCCAGTCCTGCTTTATGGCGCAGAATCATGGACGTTGTCAAAAGCGGATGAAGATCTCCTTGGTCGCTTCGAACGCAAAATTCTTCGAGTGATTTTCGGTCCCGTTTGCGCTGACGGGCTTTGGAGGAGGAGATTTAACAGCGAACTCTACGAGCTGTACAGCGACATCGACCTTGTCAGAAAAGTACGTATCAGTCGACTAAGATGGCTAGGACATGTAGAGCGAATGAACACCAACGCTCCGGCCCGAAGAGTCTTCGATTCCAACCCGGAGGGACAACGCAGTAGAGGAAGACCTCGCCTTAGGTGGCGCGCACAAGTGGAAGGGGACCTCAACCAACTTGGAGTGCGCAACTGGAGGCAGTTAGCCAAAGATCGTGCTAACTGGAGAGGCGTGTTGGTTGAGGCCCAGGTCCACCCCGGACTGTAGCGCCATCTAAGTAAGTAAGTAAGTAAGGTCGGCAACAGTAAATCCATCCGTATCCGAGGCTTTTGGTTGATTCGTAACACTTTTTTTTTCGTGGTTGGGTAGATAACCCCACGCACAACCCGAAACCTAGAGGACTAGACCCCAAATTGACCCCAGGGCAGCGGGTCGAATACTCCGTTGTCAGTAACCCACTTCGGAGATCTGAGTGCTGCCGTTGGCTCATAAAGGGTTCATCTGCCACCATCTCTATTTCAGCAACCCGAATAGTGCTGAAAAATCCTTACTGACCTTTGCTCCAAATATGTCAGTGTTGAAAACACCGTTGATTCAATCTTCTGGAATCCTGTATGTCCTCTTTCTGAGGGGCTCATGTAAGAGCTATGAGACTCGTTCAGTCAGTCGTTCCGACAGAGCATTATAGTGTTGCTATTTTCTTCGTGTTAAACACTCGCGGTTATAAGTTTAGCAACTTAGTTGAAACAACTGGACATCGGGAAGTTTGTGCCAATCAGTGCCCAGCCCTATTCATACAACGCCCAACTGTCAAATGCATGAAAAGCACTTTTTTATCTAATTACTTATTTTGAGATTGAAATGTTTCAATAGCCGCGTTTTAATATCGCCGCTGATCCATATGGATCATCCCCTGAAAATAAAACGATCCAGATCATAAGAAAATATTACTTTGCAAGTTTGGCATCCCTGATTAATTTTTTGCATATATACGAAGCAAATAATAAACATAACTTCAGCTGTAATTGATGTATACGTTGAATAGGAATGGAGGAAAGCGATTGTTTCATCCCTCGTTCAGATTCTTGTTTGTCTTAAGAAAATATATTTAAAACCTAAAAACACATTTTACGTTTACGATTTATTTTGTATTTATGTATGTATATCTATTGCATTGAGTTTTATTTGAATGTTTGTTGACATCTTTCGCACAGCTGTTTCTCTGTATTTAAATTTTAATGGCGCTGCCATTCGTGGGTTTTATCTTGTTTTATTCAACTTTTAGAAATTTCGAACAACATCAAACTGGAATTATTTTCTTTTCTTTTGCTACTGCATTGCTACAAACGACAATAATATATAGATGTCATATGTATTTACATTTGGACAATTTTCGTTTAAACACATTCGGCCTTACTAATAATAAAACCTTAATACCGACTATTAGTTGGCTGCCATGTTTACCTAAAATTTATCCGCCTTGCAGATAATCAACTTTCAATACCAATTATGACTCATGCCCAGTTGTACAGTCAGAGTTTAAACTCTCGTTTTGGTTTAAACCTTCGTTCAACAAATTTTCGGTTTTACTGTGTTCGTTTAAACCCAAAGTGGAGTTCAACTCTCGGTTTAAGTTAAACGCCTGCATTCTGCCGTTTAAACTTTCGTTTCGCATTTTGAGGTTTATTTTGACAGCTGCTATTTCATACAGAGAGATAGAGAGAGAGAACAGAAATGAGAAATTGTTTGGGTGCTGCACTTCTTGAATTTATATGAGTGAAAAGTAGAGCTATGATTAGTTCCAGCATTACTGCGGTAAGCCCACTGTCATCAGAAAATTTCAATAGATTTTCAACCAATATAATGTACTTTTCAATGAAAACGCCTTTTTTCAAGTGAACATCAGGTAGATCTTAGCCCAAACATAATGTAGACAAGCATAAATTGTATTGAGGTTTTTTCAATACAAATTATTTCTTTTCGTGTGTGGAAATGACGATTATTTTTTTGTAATGTACTAGTGATTTCTTTAGATTCTTCGCGAACAAAATATATTTCTATACATACCCAAATCTTTCACATTTTGTTTTGGCTGAAACAAGACACTACCCACTCTATTCTTTTTACAATGCAATTTGTTTCTCCGATTTTGAACACACTTCTCGGGACAATGCCTGTTCAGTTCAAAGGTTTCGGAGTTCATACCATTTTTGTATACAGATGTAGATTACCTACATTTTTGTTAAAAAAAAAAAGTAAAACCAGAACAAGATAGCGCAGATTTTCGTAGAAACACCAGCAAAAAACTTTGCGCCAACCTATTACCCTAATTAGAGGCTCATAAAATCCTTTCAATATTTTACTGGCGACGGGTGATTGGATGAGGTAAAAACCCAGCGAGTTGCAAAAAGCAGTACCTGCATCCGTCTGAATGCCACATATATTTCAACAACTAGATATTATTGGGTCGTATGAATAAAAACTAGCATTTGCTTTGAGTAAAAGGTTGTAGCAAAGTAAAAGCACTGAGCAATTGCTTTAAATCGGTATGAATAAAAACTACTTTGCTAAAGTAAGTTCGAAGTTTCGAACAAAGCATTTACTTCACTACATGTGTCCTTCCCTTGCAGTTTCTGTCACAATTTGTCGTTAATTTTTTGAATTTGAATTTAGAATCAGGAAAACGATTTTTGGAAAAAAGCTAAATTAATTTAATAAAAAATACGATACGGTTGGTTAAATTTGTGATCTTAACCAATTCGTCTTTGCTTATAGTACCTACTGTTTTTTTTTTTACGAACGTTAACAACAGTAGTTAAAACAGGTTTAATGTGCCAATCAAAAAAAGAAAAAATAATTTAACTATTTATACAAACAAAAAACACCGAAAACTCAAAAGAAAATACTGTTTTTGTAAAGAAATATGGGCGCAAAATATGTAGCAAATGCTCTGAGTCAACAAAATAGCAGACTTGGAATTTTCGTAGCAATTGCTTTGTCTTCCACGTTTTATTCATACCAATCTGAGTAAAAGGTCGGTGGCGCCGCTTTTCGAAGATGTCAAAAGTTGGAGTCAACTCAAATCAGTTTTTATTCATACGAAGCTTAGCAATTGCTTCGATTTTGACATTTATTTTGAGTAAAAGCAATTGCTAGGTTTTATTCATACCACCCATTATTGAAAAAAAAAAATAATAATAATTACTGAAATAATTAATTTGTGAAAGTAGATGACAGTTCAAACATGTGTCCAAAATAAATCAATTCACTTCGTTAATACCAAAATACACAATGTAATAATATTGCACACATTTTCTTTTATTTACAAATGGTAAAAATGGATAAAGTAGAGAAAAGCAATAACCATTTAATTGGCCAAAAGTGCGCTGGTAGAAAAATATCCCCTTAAGGCAAATTCTTCTGCGCTTCCACAACTGCGTTTAGTTAACTGGCAGATTATTTTGTACTGTGAAACTGAACGAGTT
The DNA here is from genome assembly GCA_949372485.1 of Cheilosia soror. NCBI lineage: Eukaryota > Metazoa > Arthropoda > Insecta > Diptera > Syrphidae > Cheilosia > Cheilosia soror. The sequence continues at coordinate 36,920,632 of OX443562.1, forward strand.
AAACCAAAAGTTTAAACTCTCGGTCAGGTTTAGTTTAACTTCAGTTTAAACTCTGACTGTGCAACTGGGCATTAGTGAATGAAATAAAGAACGCCACGAAACAACAACGAGATATAGTTGAATTAATTTTTAGATCATATTTCCTGATCTCGATGAAAAGCAGGATCATCACATGTTGTTGTTGTAAGTGCATGTAAATCGATGATCTATATGAATCATAGCTGATAATAAAAAAAACGGCTAATATTGCTCCAAACATTTTCAAATGTAACCAAACCACAGCGCCGCTAACTACTAACACAACTATGCAACACATGTATTCCGTATAATTCAATCCTACCTCAATTCAATTTTTCAATCCGGTGAGAGCGAAAACAGTGATTGACTTTCGATTCAGTTTAAATTTGATCTTTCAATTCGCTCATGTAAACGTAGTAAATGTGCTTATTCAGTGGACGTCCCTTATAACGACCTCGCTTATAACGACCAGTCGCTTATAACGAGCAGTCGCTTATAACGTCCGATTTTCTTTCATTTGGTTGGTTTCAATATTTTAAGCTATTCTACTGTTGGATATAACGTCTTCGTATATAACGACACGTCGCGTCGGATATAACGACCAATTCTGTGAAAAAAATCAATCATTTTAGTCGGTTATAACGACGGAATGAAAAAAAAAAATTAAGAAAACACCTGTATTTGAATATTTCTTGCTCATTCTTGTAATTTTACAAAGGAACATACTAACAGCCAGCAGCTGCGTACCTATACATAAGTGTGGATAATGGGTTTCTCATAAAAAGGTTTGCATTTTATATGATTGCAGTGGGTTATTATGTTATCCAAGTTCTGGATAACTTAGAAATTTGTCTGTAGAGGAAAAGGCAACGATAATCTTCTGGTTGGAATTAGGGGAAAAAGAGCGATTGCACAGGAGTTTGGTGTTTCACATTCAACTGTATCAACAGGCTCTTCTTTTTAGAAAGCGGATTTTAACTCTTTTTTATTTAAATTTCCAAAAAAAAAAACGAACGAAACTTTATGATATTTTTCAGAATAAAATAAAATACAATTTAATTTAAAAATGAAATGAATTCCCTTTGTCTGTAAATGTTTTTTTAATTTTTCCTAAATAACGACGGTGTCTTTCTTAGTTCGGCGGAGATATGTCGCTTTAAATGCGAATATAAACAGGCGCCTGCCAGACAGGCAGGAATCTCGCTTTGCTCTCGTCTAGTTATCACGCCTGCATTGTGATTATGAACGGGGCATTATCATATACCCCTTTCCCCTGGGATGGACGAAAGTGTCATACGGCCAATTTCGATAATCAGCCTGGTTGGGGCCCAGTTTAAAAAATAGCTTAGCCGCAAACAGAGTATCCGGATACCTGCTCCAGCTTATCTGTTAGAATTCTTTTTTGGATGCTTGCTGCTTAAATTTTGCCTTCCGTTAATTTATCCAAGGTATTTTTCCTTTTGGTGGGCGCAGTAGCGCAGTGGTTAGTGTGCTGGACTACTGTGCGAGGGATCCCAGGTTCGATCCCCGGAAAAACACAAATTACATCTTAAATTTTTTTCTACTGCGCCACTCTAGCAAACGTCTGACAAACATCCGAGAGTATGACTGTCATGCAAAAGCTCCTCAATTCAGCCGTTCGGACTCGGCATAAAATTGTAGGTCCCTTCCATTCGTCCCAAATATAGAAACTCACACAAAACGAATGGTTGCGAGAAGCTAGGCCTTGGGTATCGCCCGCCTGTTGCGCCACCTATTTATTTATTTATTTTTTTTTTTCCTTTTGGCTTTCCCAAAATAACAACAAATATTAGAAAACACGAAACAAACAAAGACAAAACAAATGACATGTGTATCGAAAAAACTTTGTGACTGATAAATTTTTTCGCAAGTTAGTTTATCAGAGACTTTTAAGATGAAACAGAAAAAAAATATCAACAGCTTCTATCTGGTAGTTAACGTTGTGTCGGCTAACTATCCGAAACTTTATCCGAAGATTAGTCGAAATTGGACAAAAGGGCGTGACACCGCCCATACAAATAAAAATTGCAAATGCTATTCTTCTACAGTATTGGAAGTCAATTTTTTTGAAATTTGTAACATTGATAGACAAAAATATTATCTGGGCAATACGATTTCTGCAAAAACAAAAAATTTAGTATACCACAGAGCATAAAAAAACTGTTTTATTTTTCTATTTTGCACTACGAAGTGTGCAGGGTCCTCGCTGGTAGATAGTTTATAAAAAATAAAGCCAAAGTGACGGTAGTCAGTGTCTGCTGACATATTAAAAATCGTATACGTTTCAATGTTTTTTGTGAAATCTAATTAATTCATTCAAGTAATTGTTCATCGAACAATAATTGGTAGTATAAGTTAATAAATTCTACACCGAATTACCAACAAAAAATATTTTTTAGAGCAGGGGACAGATCGCGTAAAATAAAAACGATCGAACGACATCGTTTTCACTAAAGCTGTCTCTATCATATCCGTGACAATAGACAGAGACTGCTAGTATAGAAACGACGTCGTTCGATCGTTTTCATTTTACGTGATCTGGGCCCAGGTTGCTCTGACCTTTATTGATCGATAGATTGATTAAGACTAAGCTAATTACATGTTCAACTAAAGAATGATTAATTATGAAAGCTTGCTTTTTAATTACAATAATAAAATTCCACTAGCATGCATTCCAATTTGCGAAACGAATTTCTTGGAAATTTCTTGGAACTTCGTTTCGTTGCAAGACGAGTGTTCGCCGGTGTTAACTTATATACTTATTTTGTATTATTTCTAGAGATGTAACGGATATCCGGTTAGTATCCGATGTTCGGCCTAAAAAGCGTTCGCAAAACTGTTCGGATCACGCTCACTGAATTTCCGAGACTACGTTTTACCAGTAAATTTCTTCACTGCACATTTCAGTTCATTTATCTACCGCACATCCAGTTTTCACGAGCAACTTTTCATAGTCTGTCATCTGTCATTTTTCGTAGCATGCTAATGGCCATTCTAATATGGAAATCTGCTCGTGGAGATGACGGGTAACGGCAGTATAAAACATGAATGTATGCGTCGCAGTATGCAATTCTTCAACCACATACTCGGCCGCCGAATATCCGGCTAATCGGCCTAACTACATACCGAATATCCGGTATCCGGCTAAATTACTATCCGTTACATCTCTATTATTTCCAAATTGCTTTGCAAAAAATTTGTTTTGAAAACTATACCGTTAGCTCTTATCGTCATTTACTAGGGACTGTAGTATCCTGAATAAATGACATCCGTCTGGTTCTGTAGTCTCGTATATAGTAAGTTTTATTTTATTAAATCTGACATTTTATACAGTGTGAGCATACACTAAAATTCTGACAATTTATACAGTATTTCAAGATACTACATCTACTCTCTTCTTTTTCAAAATTAAATTACCTCACGCAAAATTTGATCAGTTCTTTCGTCTACTAACTTTTCCTAGGCTACATGTACTCGTCGATATGGCTGTGCTACTGATTTCACATATCACTCCTTTGATTTTGCTGAGTGGTTTGCAAATTATCAGTACCCATTTCATTCATTTGCCACATAAAAATTGACCAACTTTTCCTGTTCTCCCACTTTGATGAACATTTCAATGAATTTAAGTGGATATCCGCCATACACACGAAAATCGATATCAACCATTTTGTGCTTGTGCGTAATCACAATGTTCTTAGCCTTCAAATCCATCCATGAAAGCTTGTCAATAACATTATATAGGACACCTGAGTCCACGATTAATTCAACGTCAATACCGCCAATATTATACACCAAATCTTGTTACCCTTATCATTTGAGCCAATGGAGAAAATGTGTTCCTTTTTTTTTTCATTTGTGTCACCCCGCAACCATTTTCTCCAATCACCGCCGCAATGTCTGTCTGCCAACCTTGTTTGTTGCATGTCTGAAATTTAGCATGACAAAAACAAAAAACGGCAAAGATTCCAGATCAAACATCACGTGCGAATTCGTTTAATGCAGATTCGTTAAAAATGACTGATATCTAATTTATTAATGCCTCAACGTTTTGGGTAATTTTCTTGTTCAAATCAATAGAATCAGACTTCTTAATGCTCCATCTTTTGAGCCGACAACATTTTTCCTAATGCTCCATCTTTTGAGCTTACAACGTCTTTTCCCTGTTCAAATCTATTGAAACAGCGGAATATTTTCTTAATGCTCCATCTTTCGAGCTGCTCCATCTTTCGAGCTTACAACGTCTTTTCCCTGTTCAAATCTATTGAAACAGCGGAATATTTTCCTAATGCTCCATCTTTCGAGCTGCTCCATCTTTCGAGCTTACAACATCTTTTCCCTGTTCAAATCTATTGAAACAGCGGAATATTTTCTTAATGCTCCATCTTTCGAGCTTACAACATCTTTTCCCTGTTCAAATCTATTGAAACAGCGGAATATTTTCCTAATGCTCCATCTTTCGAGCTGACAACATCTCTCCCCTGTTCCAAATTTATTGAAACAGCGGCTAATTATTTTTTTTTTGTGCTCCATTTTTTGAGCTATCTGTTCAAATTCGTTGAATCTGATATCAGAAATTCAACTAATTTGCGCTCATTGTTAAGCCGCATTGACATTACGTTTAACTTACTCATATTGTTTGGTATCTTTTACGGGTTCTGGTCCTCGTCGCCAAATGTAGTATCCTGAATAAATGACATCCGTCTGGTTCTGTAGTCTCGTATATAGTAAGTTTTATTTTATTAAATCTGACATTTTATACAGTGTGAGCATACACTAAAATTCTGACAATTTATACAGTATTTCAAGATACTACAGGGACCGAACCCAATTGACCTATTTTTGAAAAAGGCTGATGAAACAGCTATTTGTGGCCCAATTTAATTACTGGTGTATAGAGCTTATTTTTCTCTACGATCTATTTTTCTTGACCAAAGTAAATGGGTTCATTCGACAAAATTTGTTTTTTGGGCCAATGAAAACTGATACATGAAATATATTGTAAATATAATAAAGGCATAAGAGGAATCGACAGGCACCTTCATCAGCATCAACCAGATGTACTTCTTTTTAATTTACAACCTTAACTTCTACTGGCCTTTTTTGCAAAAAAAAATCAAAATAGCCGGTATTTTCTATACTTGTCAGTTAATCTTCAGTTCGTAAAGCATATTCAAAAGAAACAGCCATGACAAGCGAAGCTTCTAAGTTGCAACTAGCTTTTGTGCGAATTTTAAAAGAGCATATCTACCGTTCTTTTGAATAAGTCACAACAGCCGTGCATTAAAAAGGATAAGTCCGAAGCTATACAATTGTTTATAAGTGAATATAAGGCTATGACCGGTGTTCAAATAACGGAAGAGCAAATTAGAAAGAGGCTAAATAATTGTAGGACAGAGGTTAAGAAGAAGTCAGGCCTTAAGAAAACTGGAAATAAACCCATAAAGCTCAAAGAATGGGAAGTAATTTTTTTAAAGCTCTTTAATGCTGATGAAAACCCAACTATCTCTTGCATTCCTGGTAGGTATTACTTTATAAAGCTAATTATTATAGGTACTTTTACTAACATTGTTTACGTAAAGGTGGTTTATATGTCTGAGCAGATAATCCCATTCGGATGCAAACGGAAAAGGAAGCTGATATACGTATTGCTGCAGATGAAATTGAAGAATTACCGCGAGATTCTTCAGTAAAAAAGCGTAGAAAATGGAAGTTCAATGAGACTGAGGAGACAAAAAAACTATCCAATGGAGAACTTCAACGTTTGGTGTTGCTGAAGCAATTAAAGTTAATACGAATGCAGCAGGAGGAAATTAAAAAAAAGATGGAAAATTACAACGAAGAACGGAATTCGTACCCTACTTATAATTCCACCACCACCACTGAAAGTGAATTAAGCTTCTTAAATTTATAAAGCACGGAAAAAAAAATAAATTTGAATTCAAAAACATTTCATTTCTGGAACACTGTTTTTTATTTTATTTTGTATTTATTTGTATTACTTTTTTTGTATTAAGAAGATACATATGTTCTATAAAGTTCTATGAATTTACGTTACATATTATTCCTGCTAATTCCGTTCTCTTTATCTGCCCCATTCGGCTAATTTGAAGTACATGGCCATTAGTTCTTCATCACCTTGAACAGAAATCTCATCTTCTACGCCTTCTGGCAATTGGAAATCATCGTTGTTTTCATTTAAATGCTTTGCAACATTGTGCAAAACGAAACATGCCACAATTATAATTGGAATATTTTCTAAATTAAGACGTATGCAGTTTTGTAGAATTGGAAATCTCCTCTTCACTTGGCCAAAACATTTTTCAATTATTACCCTCTCTTTTAAATGCAATTTATTGAATTCCTTTTCTTGACTAATTGTTGGATTCTTAAAAGGCGTGCAATTCCATACCCTTCATCTCCCAACAAAACGCTGTTAGTGGAATTTCGCATTACAGGTTCAGGAAAACTGTTCCTCCAAATTCTAGAATCGCGAACTGAGCCTGGCCATTGACAATCCACACTGGTAAAGTATTCCATTCCATCACATGTTGCTTGAATGTTGATGGAAGCATATCCTTTTCGGTTAATATATTCTTCTGAATGGAAGTGAGGCTTCATTATTTCTACATGAGTGCAGTCCAATGCTCCTATACATGATGGGAATCTGTACTTCCTCAGCCAATCATGTTTTGCTTTCAAGTGGTCCGCAGAATTGGAAGGAAACTTATTCAATGAAAGGCTTTATCTGCTATAAGTTTTGCAACAGAATTTACTGTTTTAGAAACAGTACTCTGATGTACGCCAATATCTTCACCAACGGCAACTTGAATTCCAGGATCCCCAACGTATCTTAAAAAGAGCCTCATCTTTTCTTGAGGTAATACTGCCCCTCCTCTTGTTTCAGTTTGAATGCCTTAAAATATATGAATTTACGAAGCATTCGAGTAAAGTTATACAGTAATTACTTACCAATAAAGTATTCACTTAACCATTCTACGTTTTCCTTCTCAAAACGGTGAAGCATTTTAAAATTAGACTCCGTAACCCTTCTTGTAAACTTTTTCGGAATTAATTTGTAAAAATTCAGCCATTTCGATAAATATAGCGACCTGATTGCTTCAAAGTGAGACTCATGAGTTCATGTGGTTCATGACTATAATCCTATTATAGCTGCAGAGGCAGACAAATATATACTAGAATATTTTCAAGTTGCTAGTCACAAAATTGAAAAAAGTCAATTAAATACTACAGAAGTATAAGTACTTACTAGTTTTTATGCATGTGGTATTAAGTATTTACTAGTGAAATTCATCCGAAACTAGTGAGTACTTTGTCCCCTAGTAAATGCCTGTTCTCCAGCACTTACTTAAGTTTTATGCATATGAAAATCAAGTATTTACTTAAAAATCGTCTAGTAAAAGCATTTACTAGTTTTATGCATACGGCTCACTGTGTGGTATGCATAAAAAAGTATTTACTTCAAGTAAATAGGTTTAAGTAAATACTTAAAGGTATAAGTGAAAGTAGTAGTAGAAGTTGAAGTAGAAGCTCCGATTTTAAAAAGAAAAGATTTTACTTGATTCCAAATACTTTGAAATATGTAATACAAAAATGCATGCGAGAAAAGTAAATGCTTTTACTTAAAGTAAATACATAATGCACCTAATCTTTAGTGTTTACTGCCTTTTATGCATAGCAAAATTAGTATTTACTTAAAAAATCCTCAGTAAAAGTATTTACCGTCTTTTATGCATACAACCCACTGACTACCGTAACTTTGGCTTACTTTCTTATAAACTATTCATTAAAATTTCATTGAGTAGGTTTATTAATTTCTATTCATATTTGAAGGGGACTGATTCCACACCCCTTAAATGGAAAATTTTTATTTTTTCGCTTTACCAAATTTCAACAATTTACGATAATCGGAAGTGGCCTAAATAAATAATAACCAATTTTCAAATGGTTTCTGAATGGAAAATCGCAAGTTTTGGACTCTGCCAAATTTCACGATTCTAGGATGGCCAGAAGTGCTGCATAATTTTGATGTGAGTGAGTGAGTCAGTTACGGTTTTTGCGATTTTTGAAGTCCTGTATGTGGAGAACCATTAATGCTATAGAGATGAAATTTGATGAGGTGGACCTCTTTAATGAGCTTGATAAATGTTTCAAGTTTGAAATTTTTGGTTCAATTGGTTCCGATGTTAGAGGGGGGTCGAAAACAGCCTGAGTTTGTTTCTGTAAAAAGGAGGTGTGCCTTTACTAGATAACTTGGCGGAGACACTACCATGGCCTTTTATTGGAGATTTATGTTAAACACAATTCATTTATGTCAATCAAATTAAAAATTTGATATGAAGGTTGTTTTTATCGACAAATTGTTGAGCTTGGAAAAAGTTTCTTATATAAGCATTTCCCTTATATGATATTTCTTATATGAAGTTGTATTCGCTCCCGTTTCTTGTAAGTGACTTTTTCCTACATCTGACTGCCTTATATCCGATATAAATACTGAACGATTGAAGGCTAATAAAGGTTGTTTTGTACATATGGTAATATATTTACGGGTGGGAATTCCATATAGATTTTGAACATAAAAAGCTGTGTGCCTGGTACTTGCGACAGGTTTGGATCAGGCACACAATTTTATTTCATTAAAGCTGAGTATAAGCTTTAATTTGGTTATAATTTGAAGCTGTAAGTCGATGGTAATCACAAAAAAAATTAAATAAAAAAAAGGTGTGTCAGGACATTGCGACAGGATTTAATGAAGCACACAAATGTATTTTAATATAACTTTGACAGTTTTAAGTGTTGGTGGTAATTTCAAGCTGTAAGTCTATAGGTATAAAAGTCATGTAAAAAGTGTGCAAAAGGGGGGTTACTAACAGGTTTTTAACAAGTTCTGCTCAGGCACACACTTTTTTTTTCATTGTCCCATTGTGTACTAACATTTAAAATACATTACATCCTGTAATCTTATGGGCTCGAATTTTTGCGGTCTGCTCTCGCTCTATAACTGCTAGGTTCCACATTTCACTTTCACTCGAAATGAAATCGGAAATGAATTTTTGTGTACTACATTTCACTGTATTCGATTTCGATTTGAAAATTTTCGGAATTGAGACAAAGTGAAATTGTGATTTCGAAAATTCCGAATCGCTCGAAATGCAGAACACTGAAAACGAGTTCACTCGATTTGCAATTTCGACTTCACTCGATTTCTGGAACCTAGCTAAAACTCAAAAACGAAACTGAATTTTCTTTTCAAATTTTATCATTCACCTCCATTTCTTCTTTAATTTTTAGTTCTTGAATGAAAATTTGTAGCATATGCATTTCCAGTTTTTCGTGTCCCACGTGTATGCAGTAATAAATACTTTGTGAGAAAATGTATGAGGTGGGACAGATGACAAAAAAGTTGACTTTTGCGTAAACTTATGAAGCAACTTAAGGGTATTCCAAAACGTCATGAAAATTGGAACGTAAGCTCATTGTCATTATAAAACAAACTTTATATGGAAGAAAAAAAATAAAAAAAACCTATCGTACAGATTTTGAATAATAAGTGCAAAAACATTTAACTTCGTTTTTCTCGAAACCGAGTCAATGGCGTATGGGGCAAAACAATTCTTCCAATTAAAAAATTCCGAATATTTAGTTACTTCGTTTTATCTTTTCAGCTTCTTAGATATTTAGTAATTTCTTCGAAGACGTGTTAGCAATAATAACCACGGAAATTAATAAATAAACAATATTTCGAATTTTCTATGACATACATATAAATAAAAAGTTATTCATCAAAGTAGCATCTTTAAGTAATACAGTTTTTAGATAAATTAGTTTTAAAAAGAGAGGTACATACCAAAAGGTGGAATAAGTTAAAAATATATAGTATTATTCTGGATATTTGGATATAAGCAATATGCAATTATCGAAATCAAATACAGCCATCAATTTGTAATTTTGAAACACATGTCCATACGTATTATATTAATCATAGTTCTGATACCTTTTGCAGAAACAACTTTTCATGTAAAATTTAAGTAATACATTATAAGATATTTTGTACACTATATAAAATATAATATGAAATATAATATATATATGAAATATAAAAAGTTGTTTCTGCAAATACTCAAGGGTTTTCCAAAGCCGTCTAAATGATTCAATGGTTTTATGCACAATTCTATTCTTATCTTCTAAAGTGAACATTTTTAAATTTAGTTTTAACATTGTTGTGTAACTTTAATGTATTACTGAATAAATATGAAATATATAAATCCTATATTATACTTATTAGACAGCGCTGCTGGACCTCCAGCTGCCTCGAATTTACGTCTCCTTCTCAACCCTTTTTATAAGGTTTTATTTTTGGAACCTACAATTTGATACCGCGTCCGAAAGGCTAAAACCTGTGAAGCTTTCTCAAACCAGTTACAGTCTCGGATGTTTGTTGATTATGGAACATTTGGCCCCGAATTTAGCTACTTAAAGGCTTTTACTTAACTTCGTAAAAAAATTGTTATGCTCAAATATTGCAAGCCAAACCACCACTTCTTTTAAACTTAGAACTTGAAATTTTCCATTGAAATTTTTCATTGGGTTGTGAAGACAATGCAACATTTAGAAGAAATTTTTGGATTTTGACTTCCCCTGCCCCTTTAAGGGGGTTTTTTCATGACACATGAACCATTACCCGTATTAACCTGAAACTTTGTATGTCAATAGATAAATCAAAACTATTAAAATTAACCAATCTATTTTTAAGGTTTATCCTGAAAGAGGCTTATTGCAAGTCATGTTTGTAGTTATGTATTGTATTATTTGAGTGTAAACTATACAATCATGGATTACTCTAATATCCTTCCATAATAAACCTTAAAATTGGATTGCTTAATTTTTATTTTTTTGCTTTTTAGTGCAGTACCTACTTATATATTATATTAGTTTTTGATACGTTGATTTGATATTTCAAGAATTAATTAAGTTAAACATCTTAAGATTTTTTCCACTGCGCTACCTCTCGCTAACGTCTGACACATCCGAGTGTATAACTGTCCTGAAAAAGCTTTCCAATTCAGCCGTTCAGACTGCATAAATTGTAAGTGCCTTCCATCCCAAAAATAAAACTCACACAAACGAATGGTTGTAAGAAGCTAGTCCTAAGGTTTCTACACGCCTGTTTTACCAACTACATATTTATATTTATTTTATTTTATAATATTAAGTTTAACCCAATCGGGCCGTTTTTTTTTTTTTTTTTGTTAAACAAAGATTTTTTTTGTTATAGGTACAGTCAATCTTCCCTGCTTCCCTGTACAATATATAGTTATTTTAGACTTTTGGGGACTCCCCTTCCAATATAAACCAATGCAGCGCTGGCAGAAATGTATTTTCGTGTTCAGTAGTCATCACGAACTAAGCTCACAAAGTTACACCCTTGCTAAAATGACTTGAGAAAAAACGTTGCTAGCTCTTACTGAAGTGGCATAGTGGGAAATAGTAGAATCATTAATACATGTAGCCTTCTGCCTTTTTTTCTACGCTAGAAAATGGTAAACAAAAAACGCAAAAGTACGTTACGGATAGACAGATAAATAAATCATGGCGTCGGGGATTTAAAGCTTGGGAGTTCTGTTAGAGTATGACAGGTTACAAGTTCCGTTTGGTTTAGGCAAATATTCACAAGTTCAGAGCAGAACGAAGGTCTACTCCTTTTTCTTGTAATTGATATTTTTATTTATAAATTGAATAAATTGAATATCATCGGCCTGGCCAATGCTTTGATACCCTCCACTGCATACAAGCCATGCAAAATGTTTGTGTGAGTTAGTATGTACAGTACACGTATAGTTTTGTATGGGAGGCACTAGAACTACTTGACCGACACAGACCATTTTTAATACCAACCTGGCAACCCTAAAAATAAGTCCTCTTACTACATTCATTCGCTTAAGTCGATTTGTGTGGACGCTTTCGTGTTTTCAACAGTCAGATAGGCACATGGGTCTAGTATTAACTTTGTATGGGAGGTACCACAACTATTTCACCGACATAGCTCATTTGAAATACCGGTGCAGGGAAATAAGTCCCCGGGAACTAAGTCCACTGAGGAACTAAAAAACTAAAACCACTTTCTTGAAGTGGACTTAAGGACCATTCACATGGGAGCGAACGAACGAATTGATGAAATGCGAACAAACCACTTTTTATGCATTTATAAACAGAAAATTGCACATTTTACTACTCCAATATGAGGATAATTAATTATTCCATCAAAATTTATTAAGAAAACAAGTTTATTAACAGCTTAAATAACGAAATTTCGAAATCCAAATTTTTTGCCGCGAACGAAAACACCCTGGCGCGAATTGTCAGTCTATTCACAATCCACATCATGTAAATCGCGTTCCACAAAGTAGCGGATAAAAAATTCGTTCGAACTTAACCTTATTCCAAGAGGAGGATATCTTGGAATGATAAAATGTGGAATTTTCTGTTTATAAATGCATAAAAAGTAGTTTATTCGCATTTCATCAATTCGTTCGTTCGCTCCCATGTGAATGGTCCTTTAGTTCCCATGTAAAATGTAAGGTGGGAACTACGTCCACTTTCTTATGGGAACTTAGTACGCATTCAACAGTTTAATACGTATAGGGGACATGCTGCCCCCTGAAACCCCCTGCTTGGGTTTACTGTCAGATTTGCAGTCTGTGCGAAATTGGGTATATTGAGAGGGAAATAAAACCACTCAGAGTTTTCGGAATTTATTTCCCATCTTACATGGGAACTAAGTCCACTTCATGAAAGTGGTTTTATTTCCCACTAGGTGGGAACTGAGTCCCTCAATGGACTTAGTATATTCTTAATTTGTTAGTCCAAAACAATTATTCTTATACTGACTACTAGATTGATTAATGCCTTTTAGTTTTTGAGAAAATGGAAAATTTCTAGGACAATAGCACATACCGCGCGAATTGTTATCCTTGTACTTTAAAAGGTGTGCGAGATGTGGGTGCGAGTTTGAGTATATGTAATCTTACTTTAAACTTCAACATTCTTAAGTCAATGACCTACAATTTCCCATTATAGAGAACATTTTGCTGATTTCCTTTATAGACAATTCGCTATTGTTTTTTAATATTTTATTTTCATTTTAAGTATTATTATTTTTAACTTTCTCGTATACGTAGTATGAAAAGAGTTTTTCGCTAAAAAGTCCAGCAACGGCAGTTTTGAAAATTGGATTTTTCTCAAAAACTGCAAAAACGATTTTAACAAAAACTTATTTTTAAGATAAGATACTATTTGCTCAGTTTTGAGCTAAACAGTTGCAAAACAGTGTTTTTTGAACCATGAATGGGTCCTTCGATTTCCACCCCAATCGCTAAAAATGGTACTTTAAAAACTGCTCATATCTCGAAAACGCCATTTTCGATTTGGATGAAAATGTAACTGCTAGGTAATGTTTATATCCTGAAGAATACGTCGTACTCAGTTTTTAGCTAAACAGTTTAGTAACAGTGCTTTTCGAATCCAAATTTGTAACATTTGTCAGCATAATTTTACAAAAAACCGCTCCAACGATTTTGATCAAAGTACATATTTGAACAACATAAGCATTCTAAACACGATCACGTACTTAGTTTTTCTTATATAACTCGAATATAGCAGTTTTATGAATATTTCTCAAAAATGACTACTCAAATCCCGACCACTGAAACAACTTTTTTTAAATATGTAATCAAAAATGGAAATTCGAAATTCATCGCCTACTTACCTTCTTTAAGTTTCAGTTGTTCGGTATGAAATTTGAAAGTAAGTAATAAAGTTAATACGCATGTTTATGTAGTATGTATTACTTAGATACTTTTTTTTAATTAACAAGGATTCAGTTACTAAACTTGAGGACGTCTTAATTGGATATGATTTTAAACGTAAAATTTACTGAAATGACTCTGAGATTATGCGAGATTCGCAATAAACGAGAAAGTTACGTGCACATTTTTTAAATTACCCCTCTCGCCTAAACGGCGCAAGATAGACTCCCCCTCCCATAGTAAACATTTTTTGTGTATAACCCCTCTACATCCGTATTTTTGGCGCCTAAGTTATCGTATATGTGGCGTGGCGTGCTACATATCGTGTACTAGCACCTTAAGCAAAAGTGTTTATTTCATTAATAAATTGTGTAAAGCATAGAATAGTGTCTTCTTTTAGACAAAATTAAAAAGTCAAACGGGTGCATTTACATTTACATCGAATGATGAAATGTCACCGCCCCTAAAAGAAGAAAGTTGGACTACTTGGGCGTAGAGATATTTACGATCTAAATTCGATCCAAAGCCTGAAGCCGCTTTTTGGGTTGCACCATATGAAAGCGTTGTTTCAACTTAATCTGGGCTTGGCCAATATAGATTCTAGTATAGTTCATTGCTAAGTTCTAAAAAATGATTTTCTAAAATAAACAGGAGTTTTTGTTTTTCATCAGCAATTTAAACCCATATCTAAGCAAATGAAATTGATTCGAAAATCTGTTTAAATAGGAAAAAGATACAGGTATTTGAACCCATTGAAACATTGAACGGTTTTGGAAAACAATGTGAATCATTTGAAAAATAAATAATGTTATCTGGTCTATATATGCGTTCTAAGCTATGAATTTATAATATGCATTTAAGATTAATACTAAGCACAAGTGCCGATAGTGAAAAAGAGGAAGACATTGTTGAGTGGCTCCGTGAAGTTGGCATGCCGGCGGATTACGTTAATAGACTGGCAAGGATGTTTCAAGATATTAAGGTAATTGTATAATTAAATAAAACTTATTATAGTATAATTAAAAAAAACTTATTTTAGTATAATTAAATAAAACTTAATGTTAAGTCATCATTTTAGATATCCGAAAGTAATAAAATTTTAACATGTACTTCCTTATAATATAACTATACTAAAGACGAAGTTAACAAAAATGTTTTACAATTGTCTATAAATATATATATACATGTGTGTGCACAATTTGTGTATGTATGAGAAGTGGTATTACACTATGCGATATAAATATGTCCAATTTATATGGCAAAGTGCTTTGTCAGATAATTTTTGTTCATATATATGAAGGGTGTTTGTCAATTCGAGGTTTTCATTTCGCAAACTTTTATCTCGCGACGCGACGGTTTAAATATTGTTCAACTATTTCACAGAAGTCATGTGGCAAACTGCCACGAAATGGAAATGGAAATTGCATTCATCTCGCTGTAAGATTAACTCGCATTTTTTCTTTTGCATTTATATGTTTTGCTCTTCTTTCAACTAGCTTTTAATAAATGCCAAATATCTTATGGTGAAATAATTACAAGGCTGAATTAAATTTTGCCAAATAAAAACTGCGAAATGACAAAATTTGAGTTGTTGATATGCGAAATAATAAAATGCGAAATGATCGCAGCGAAATAACCCCTATACCGCTGTATGTATTAGTATTGGGTATGCGTATGGTATAAGTCGCGTTTTTTTTCTTGCATTTTGCTGCGATCATTGCCCAAATCAAAACTGAACTTGAGTTTAAATTTAAAGTTCAATTGAACGCAGTTTAACTAAATTGAGTGAATAGAAGCTAGCAGTATTGTATAGTTTGTAGCCTTTATTGTAGTTGATTTTAGTTTAATTCCCGCTGATATTATAGAAAACCTTCTATTCCCTATGGCATATACCATAAGAGCGTTTCTTGTTCCATTCTGAGAGTCATCGTACAATGTTTCCCTCATTTGTCGTTGTGCTTGTGCACGTATTGTAACGATTAAAAAAAAAAAAACGACCTGTGGCCTATTTCACCATAGGCCATATGGGTACTGTTATATATCAAAATTAGCTTTTGCCAGCGGCTTCGCTCGCGCAGTCCTCAGGATTTGGTACACAGATATTCTTTTACAGTCAGTTAGTTCCCTCTTTTATATTTACATATATATCGCGCAGCAAACCTATCTAAGGAAGTACCTAAGGAGAAGTTAGTATTTCTGAAAAATGTGTTTAATGCCCTATTGGAGAAAACAGTTCATAGATTATATGATCAATATTTTTGTCAGTGAAGCGCTGGCATCTCAACACAGATCATACTTAGCAGATTGAGTCACAGTCTATGGGACAAAACATATTTCTTTGCTGACAAATACAGCGATATAATAAGCACCATCTTTAAAATAGGGGAAGCTTTTACCCCTTCATTATATTCCACACCTCCCAGATCTTATTACACTATTGCAACCAGAAAAATGCACCACTTTCTAGCAGTATGACCCCATTCATACAGAATTCCGTTTGAATATCTTTGGAGTACGTACGCTGGAGTTAGATGAAGCGATAAGCATATTCAACGTCGAAAGCTTTTGGGAGGCATTACAAAGATTACAATTGATACGACGAACAGTTCGTGACTTAAGAAAAGGGCCACAAAGTTTGAAGTCGATCGGATGAAAAATAAACTTTGACCCCCTCTTACCCCTATAAGGTTAGAATTTCCAAAATCGAAGAAAACATTTTCTTTATTTCTCATATAGAATATACAAACCGAGTTTGAAGTCAATTGGCTGAAAAAATAAAATTTCCCATACAAACTTTGACCCCCTTTTAACACTTTAAGGGTAGAATTTAGCAAAATCTGAGAAATTAGTTTTCTTTATTTTTCATAGAGTGTACATAAACCGAGTTTGAAGTCAATCGGATGAAAAATAAAAATCTTCTCATACAAACTTTGACCCCTTTAGGGGTCGAATTTCAAAAAATCCTTCCTTAGTTGTTGTATAGATCATAAAAAAACCTCTGTGCAAAATTTCAGCTTTGTAGAGCAAATGGTTTAGGCTGGGCGTTGATCATCTGTCAGTCGGATACTTCATACTTATATATATAGATGAACAGGTGAGCATCCAAATATAAGCACGTCATTTCAAATGCAAGTATGCATTTTAAATTTTTTCGGTTGTAATACATATTACATAAATTAAATGAATAAAATAGTTCATTTAATTTATGTATTACAACCGAAAAAAGGAAAGGAAAGGAAAATATCGATGGTCATTTTATTCTTTATGCAACACAGTATACATAAAAATAAAGCATTATTAAGTAAAGTAGTCTTCGTATTTTTCTACGAATATTGAGAAGTTCTTCACACCAAGACGAAAACGACTTCCAATCGTTGGGTTGTTTTGAAGCAGACACACCTTTTGCAACATTCAGCGAGTTCAGCAAAACTGCTGACTGCTCTCACTCAGTGCTGTCGTTTTAACTAGTTTTTAAGTTTCCGAGTTTCCGACCCCCAAAGGGAAAAAACGGAACCTTATTGTTTTTGCTACGATGTATGTCCGTCTATCCGAACCCACTAACGGCCGTTATAACTCGGTACCGATGATACTCGGTACCAACGAAAAGTTAGTACTTGTGTATTTCTTCACATCGCTAGTACCGGAGCTAAATTTATCAACCGTACTAACGACTAAAGGTGCTAGTACACGATATGTAGCACGCCACATATATATGTGGCTCTGACGTCACCAAATAGTCTACGCATATGACACACATTTCGTTTTTCGTTTGGAGCCCAGTGGCTACATAAAATTGAGCTAGCACACGGAATGTAGCACAGCGCGCACATATCGGTTGGCTGTTGGTTATTTGTTTATGATGATGCTATCCGCAGTTTTATTGCCCTGTGTGCAGTCTTGCACTAGAACTGTAGGTACTAATTGTTTTATTGCTTAGGGTGTATTTAAGTTATCCCGTCGCGTTCGCTACTTTTATGACCCACAAAAAAATAAATACCATGCTGCACACAAACTGAAATGCTGAAATCCATACGAACAGTGCAGGTGCAGGTAACCACTCGACATTACGTAGCGTATTGGCACAAATCGTATGTGCTAGGGTAGTACACGGAATGCCGAAAAGCCACACACGAGTGCCTCATATCGTGCCTCATACGTATGTACCTTATGTGAGTGGCACAAAGAGGGCTAGTACACGGTATGCACCCATTGGCTGCATACGCTGACGTCAAAATTACGTCAGAGGCGTGCTACATATCGTGTACTAGCACCTTAATACGTCTAAACCTGGTCTAGTACCCTTTTTTGACTATGAAAATGTCATAAACAAAAATAAATAGGTGGCGCAACAGGCGGGTGACACCCAAGGCCTAGCTTCTCGCAACCATTCGTTTTGTGTGAGTTTCTATTTTTGGGACGAATGGAAGGGACCTACAATTTTATGCCGAGTCCGAACGGCTGAATTGAGAAGCTTTTTCATGCCAGTCATACTCTCGGATGTTTGTCAGACGTTCGCGAGAGGTGGCGCAGTCGAAAAAAATTTAAGATGTAATTTGTGTTTTTCCGGGGATCGAACCTGGGATCCCCCTCGCACAGTAGTCCAGCATATGTCATAACGGTGACATTTTACATCATACTTTTGGCAGTATGGGACACACACTAGAGACTGATACGCGAATGACGTCGGCAACCGCTATATACATCGATCCACTTGCCATGAATCGTAGAGTGATCTGATCAGCAATTGTGATCTAATCAGCAATTGCTGCTCACGCAATATTTAAGCGCTCAGATCGACGAATTGCTACCCCTTCTTCACCATTCTCGTCTCGTTCTCAATGTCTACTTTGAACCAATTATCCCATCAAAAATAAAATTAATTTTCTAATCTTCATTACACTTAAACCTTCGATGTACTTATTTACTTTTTCCACAAAAAAAGGCAAGAGCTGACGTTAGACTGTCGATTTTGAGGGTCCAGCTAATTCCGAGTACTAACTAATACTCAAAATTTGAGGAAACGTATCTCGCAATATTTCACTTTTCAAATGATTGTGCAGTGCAAGAATATCAAAATGTCGAAGGGAGAATGTAGTATACAAAATCTTCAGTTCATTTTTTAAAGCCGTAAAATCGAAAACTCCAGGAAAAAATTTAATTAATGAAGATATTTTTTCATCTGTATTCAATAGCGCAAAACTATCATATTTCGATTTGTTCAATAAATCCAAAAAAATTAATTGCGTAAAGGATTTATATCTTGTCTTAAGTTGGTATATAATATTGTCTTTTATTTCTACATAAAGGCGCTTGAAATGAGTCTTTAAATCAAAATCGATCATTCGGCGTTTTCGTGGAGGTTCAGCCAAATCATCTACTCTTTCAAAAATTTCATCAAATTTATTTAGGTATGCAGAGCATAACCAAGACTCAAAACACGCGATTTCGCGCCTAGCTACTTTGACATCAGTTTGTTTATTTTGTATCAAATTAAACAGAACATCAGTTTTTGCAAAAATTTCAGATAAAGTATTTAGCAAAAAACAACAATCTTTGCTCTCTAATTTAAGAAGCAAACTCTCTGCCATAGAAAGCGCTTCACTATCCCATTCAGTGGGGTTATCAAATATTTGTGTAAAAGTTTCTATAATATCTAATCTGCAATTTAAAATGACGTTAATTATTCGCGAATGATAATGCCATCGAGTCTCCGATACACCCGGCATGCGTCGGTTGGCAATTTGTTTTAAAAGATTTGAACGTTTTGTAGATTTGTTAAAAAAACGAACTATGGTGTTTGTATTGCCTAAAAATGCCTTTAACTCTGGTATACTTTCTAACGATCGGGACAGTACCAAATTTAAAACGTGGGCATAACAAGGAACAAAATTGGCCATTGGACATACATCGAGGACTTTTTTTTTTAACACCATCGACTTCCCCGGACATTACTGCAGCACCATCGTAAGATTGTCCAATTAACTTTTCTCGGCAGACATATAACTCAAGAATATTAAGAATATGTTTTGACAGTTCATCTGCATTACGACTCTCACTCACGTCAATAAACCCAAGAAATCGTTCCTCTATTCCCTCATCATCCGATAAATACCGCAATACTGCACTTAGTTGTGCCCTATGGTTAACGTCTGGTGTTTCATCGATCACAATGGACACGAATCGGGTCTTACTAATTTCTAATTTGATTTCTGATTTTATAACCGCAGCAATACTATGTATCAAATCGTTTTGTATATCATTTGAGAGGCCCGAAAAAATTGGATTTTGTTCACTTGAACACTGCTCTAAATGGGAGTCCATTAATGTGTCATACTTAGATAAGTATAATATGGTTTCGACATAATTGCCACGATTTTCGGAATCGGGTTTTTCATCGTGACCCCGAAATGCTTGCTCCTGTTTACCTAAAAGAACAACTGTGTCTATGAAACGCTCCATTAGTCTACGGTTTTTGTCAACTTTTTTATTGTGAGCTACAAAGGTATTACCTAAGGAAGATTCAATACGGTTTGCCCCAAATTCGTACAAATATAAACAGCTACGAATATGTGTAATAAATTGAAATGATCTTCCATTGGACGACCTTTAGCATAGGACGGCGATTGCCGAATCCTACACGACAGAGCATAACGGTTTTATACTTTTGTGCCAATAGTGCACGTCTTGCTATCCCGGGCTAAGCTGCGGCTGGGGGGGTTCATGTACTGTCACGCAAGTAGCTCTTTTGTATAATGCCGTCTCGGTATTACAAATAAATTTTACGTGCACATGAAGAGAAGATTTTGTTTTTTTTTTCCTAGCTATACTAAACCAACTCACCAAATTGTTGGCAAGACCCAGATGGAGTGGTCTGCCGATCTACACCCTTCCCTACCATGGTTCTCGTTGATTCTATTGAGAACCCCAACGAATTTAGGAACCGTTCACCACCTTACCTTTCGTACTCAGGACATTTTTACTTATAAATCAGAAGTCAAAAGAATGCATTGCATTAACAATTAACTGAATTTTTATTCCAAACAAAAAAAAATGAATCTTAGAAGACTAATTAGATATTTTAACTTGGTTTGGTGATTTCAAATTATAATCCAGGTAATCAAACAAACAAAGAAAATTTTACGTTAGTAGCTCAATCTTATTGTATCTTTACTCTAAAGGTATAAATCTTGCTAGAAAAAAAAAATGCGCTCAGGCATGAATTAAGATTCGTGTCAAAAGCTCGATAGTCAAGGTTTTTGGCAAAAAAAAATATAAATATTCACTGTAGTGTTATAACAAGTTACTTACCCGGATTTCCGGACAATGCATTGCGAAGGAACTCCGTTGCTTGTGCAATATGGCACGCAGATTTGATCTAAAAGGGGTAAAGTTATTTGTTTTTGCCTGATTCCTACAAAAACGCGTTATTGTATCTTCTAGATTGTGAACTAAATCTGAGAGATACACTGAAGTAAAATTATCAAGGAACAATAGTTAACGAAAATTAGACCGCGATACTACTCTCTAGCAAAATTTCTTATTCTTCTTAATACGATATAAAATTATCAGATTAATTCTGTAGAAAATGGAAAATTCAAAAATTATATTTAATCACCACCGAAGTACTAATTTATTTATATTAAAGAAATTTATAATCTAATAATCATAGTAATCAATCAATTTGATAATAAAAAAAAACAATGCTGCGACTGGAGTATGATGTGCAGGATTCGGAGCGACCAGGATCTGCGGCTACAGGATAACTCCTCCTTCCGATGTACTCATACTAGAGTATGCCGATGCAGGCTTAATTAAATGTCAATGTCTATCGATTATGTTTAGCCGATTAGGCTTGATTAGAACTATGGATTATAGCGATAATCCAGGAATGATTGGACACTTCGCCACTTGGAATACATAGGCGGATCGAATCCCGATCATTAAAAGTCACTTTGGGCACATCCAATTAATTAAATTAAATTTAAAAATTAATTTGTGGATCGAACACCATTTCTTAAATGTTAATTTGGGCACCAGCCAATTAATTAAAAATTATTTTTGGATCGAACACCATTTCTTAATCGTAGTTAGGGCACCAGCCACGTAATTAAATAAATTTTGGATCAAACACCATTTCTTAAATGTTAATTTGGGCACCAGCCAATTAATTAAAAATTATTTTTGGATCGAACACCATTTCTTAATCGTAGTTAGGGCACCAGCCACGTAATTAAATAAATTTTGGATCAAACACCATTTCTTAAATGTTAATTTGGGCACCAGCCAATTAATTAAAAATTATTTTTGGATCGAACACCATTTCTTAATCGTAGTTAGGGCACCAGCCACGTAATTAAAATAAGATAAGGCACTTCGCCTGAGATAAAACTTAATTAAAAATTTCCGAGGCACATCGCCAACGATTATCAATTTATCCACCGGTGGCGAAAAAAAAATCGACTCGACCGCTGAATATCCATACTGGAATGATCCACTCAACTCAAAAAGAAACTAAAAACTGAACTCCTCGCGCAAAATCTCCTAACACCTTATATACCCATGCCGATGCCATTCCACACCCAACAACACCAACCCAAGCCAAGCCAACCATCAACCAATAAGCATCTATCCCCACAAAAACTACCTCTGCCTTCTACGCATGATCACGTCGCATACCCACCAACTATACTCTGCCGCAAAACAAGTTTTGCCTATGCTAATACACTGGTGCGTGTGTGTACCATACAATTCCTCATAGTCATGCTTGTGCGAGGAAAATTCCATTCAGTGTGCGATGTTGGGGTACGAGGCAAAAAAAAAAATGTACGTGAGAGATGGTAAACAAGGTACCGTTGTCTATAGGCTTCTATAGCTGCTGTATGGGAATTTCTTATGCAGTGGCGAGATATGTAAGTATAAAAAAAATGCACGCTGTGACTTGAATTGGTAAACAAGTTACCGCTGCTTATGAGATCATGCTACTGTGTGTATAGTTTTTGCGCAGTGGCATGATTCCAAGGGGAATTGTGGTATTTTTCCACTGTTGACTCGACTGGATTTTACGCTTGGTACAGTCGAGTACCGAAAAGGTGGACATGTATGTAAAACTATTCTATTTTCAGATTTTAATTCTTTTATATTTAAACACCCGCAACGATGTGCTCGACTGAGTTTTGCATGTAATACAGTCGGGGACAAAGAAAATGGTCATGTGTGCAAAAATAATTTTCTAAACAGTTTTGATTACTTCTCTTTGTATGGCAACCAGTACAAAGCAGATTTTGTGGCACAGTCATCGAAAGCTGGAAGAGGTTGCCTTCATTGCCGAATGTCTTTTGCATGAAAAATGCCAATTTTACGTCCTTTCAGATCTTCCAATTCGTAATAGCTGTTTCCTAACTTCCTTATCACCCTAGCCTTAACAAATTTATGCGAAAGCTTTGCATTAAAATGCTGACTTGCTTTGCTTTGAGCAAAGTTACGACGGAAAACTTCCTGACCTGGCGCAAAGTTGGTTACAGCACTACGTGTATTATACCTTTTAGCATAAGTTTCGAAAGCATTCTTTAAGTTCTGTTGAACGTCCTCTCTAACAAGTTGGACTTTGTCCTGAGGTCCTACAAGATTTTCTCCTTCTTCTAATTGTCCAAGTTTACGGAACAACTCATAGGTTGACGCGTGATTCACCATTTGTTGACCAAAAAGCACGAAGTAAGGTGCAAAACCAATTGCTTGGTGATGTGAATTACGTAGGGAGGCTGCAATAAGATGTAACTTAGTATCCCAACGCCGTTGGTCTTTATCTAGATACGCTCTCACGCCAGCTAGAATTGAACGATTCACCCGCTCAGAAGCATTCGACTGGGGTGAATAAATAGCTGTGTAATCATGCCTGACTCCATATTGTGCGAGAAGATTATTGAACTGAACTGACTTAAATTGAACGCCGTTGTCTGTCAAAATACTTTCAGGGACTCCAAATACGCAAAAAACGCTCTCTTCTAGATACTGACAGATGTTCTGAGACGAAAACTTCTTTAACGATTTCAGCAAAGGAAACTTGGATGCGTGATCAACAATTATCAGTAGACCAATGTGTCCCGAAGCAGACCTAGGATATGGACCTAGTAAATCCATATACAATCTTTGAAAAGGACGTTGAGCTATGAACCGGGAAACCATAGGAGGACGCAAAACCTTGTTAGGAGCTTTTGTAGTCTTACAAACCTCACAGGCTTTAATATAGTTTATGACATCTCGACACATGTTTGGCCAAAAGAAATTACGGCGAAGCCTCTCTAAGGTCTTCCCTATTCCACCGTGGCTACACACAGGCGGTTCGTGAGCTCTAGCGATTGTATCTTTCACTAGTCCGGACGGTATCCAAAGCTTCCAATCGAAAGATTCTTTAGATAGGTCTCCACTTGCATAAGCAGTGCGTTTATAAACAAAATTATCGATGATCTGTAAATCAGGTAGATGATTTTGGTTAGCTTTTATATGCGTTTTTAAGTCTTCATATTCCGCTGAATTGAAGTGTTCTGACTCTAGGTCTACTATAATATCTGCATCCGTCCTGATTGCGATCTCGTCGGTGTTCACACGCGACAGAGCATCAGGTACTATGTTCTGAGTACCTCTGCGGTGTTCTATGGTAAACGTAAAACCCTGTATTTTTAAGGCCCATCTGGCTAATCTACCAGACAGATCTTTTTGCCGCATCAGCCATTGCAAACTGGCATGATCGGTGACTATCTTAAAATTTTGACCCTCCACATACGCTCGAAATTTTTTTAAGCTTAACAGGGCAGCTAAGCATTCCTGTTCGGTCACGGAGTAATTCCGCTGAGCCTTATTAAGTTTCTGCGACATGTAGGCGATAGGTAACTCAACACCTTCATCATTCAACTGGGCGAGAAGTCCACCAATACCAGATTGACATGCATCACACTGGATGATGAATGGGCGGCTAAAGTCCGGGTTGGCAAGTACTGGCGCGGATGACAACTTGTGCTTTAGTTGAGTAAATGCTTCTTCCGCCTCTGCGTTCCACTTGAACGATTTCGCTTTCTTCAACAAGTCCGTCAAGGGATTTGTCAAGGCAGCAAAGTTACTAATGAAGCGACGGTACCAGCCCGCCATACCCAAGAATCGACGAAGTTGACGAACAGTGGATGGTATAGGATATCCCGTGATGGAAGAGATCTTGTCTGGATCTACTCGAAGAGTACCGTTACCAACTACATAACCTAAATACTTGACTTCTTTTAAACAGAATTTACTTTTTTCGACATTAATCGTTAAGCCAGCTCTACGAATTACCTGCGCGGTCTCGATCAGAAGATCGATATGACTTTCGAAGTTCTCTGAGATCAACAACAAATCGTCAAGGTAAACGAAGACTCGATTTCTCAATTGTGGAGGTATCACTCGGTCCATCAAGCGACACATAGTTTGCGGAGCGTTGCACAGCCCAAAAGGCATGACCTTGTAGTGGTATAATGGACGATTGGGCACAGTAAATGCTGTCTTCTCTCTGCTCAACACATTGAGTGGTATCTGCCAAAAGGCATCTTTTAAATCTAGGGCTGATATGAATTCAGCCTTCGGTAAACGACTGAGAATTCCCTCAATGTGTGGCAGAGGATAAGCATCACGTACAGTGACACTGTTCAACTTACGAGCGTCCATACAGAGTCTGACTTTCCCTGGTTTTCTTACCAAGACTACAGGGCTACTCCACGCACTATGTGACTCCTCTATGACCCCGAGCGACAACATCCGATCAATTTCCGCATGCAGGTCTCTCTCAACGGCAGGTGAAATCGGGAAGTATCTTTGTTTTATGGGACGAACACCAGCTTCGATTTCGATTTCGTGTTCCAACAAAGAAGTACGTCCTAACCCTTCCTTACGGAAAGACGGAAAGAGACTGATAGCGGTAGTTAATCTTGATTGTTGTTTGTCGTTTAGACCATGTGAATTGCTGTGATCAGGAGTGACTCGATCATCTGTCGAAACCTCAGAAAGTAAATTCGGAGCGATATTGAACTCTTGCCAAAAGTTGATACCAAGGTATACATTTTGACTCAAGCTGGGTACGATAAGAAATTTAATTGGTTTAACCATATCACGAAAAGTAACTAAAGTTTCGAATTCTCCATGAACACATTGGCCGGATCCATCAGCTGTTTTGACGGAAAATCTCACCCTTTTGCAATCGGGATGTTCTTGTAGCCATTCCTTAGCTGCTTGAGCGCCTAAACAGGATACCGAAGCACCACTGTCTAAAAGACCCAAATGTTTTTTCCCAAGAATGGAGATTTCAGCGTAAGGACGTAAGTCATTACCTAACTTCGTTATGGAAGAAAGAGTTTGAACGAACATTTTCCGATTGCCCTTTATGGTTTTCCAAAAGTTACGCATTCTCAGTACAGAACGGCGTCTTTTCGGACTGCGTGTGAGAGATAACGAACTTAGAATTGGTGACGACAAAGGTTCACGAAAAATTCTTGTTTTAGCACGATGATAGGTTTCTAAACGTTCATGATATGGGCGGAAGAGATAAGGTGTTGGATGTTCGATACTAACACAAGGAGTATCTACTTGTCTCGCTAAAAGTGTGACAGTTGGTACGTCATGAGAAGAAGTGTTATTCCCTTCTGATGGTGAAGATGGAACTTCAGGTGACGTAATAGTGGTATTGCTAGAACAAGAGGTGGTATTATCAGATGGTGCAGAAGTTGCGGGTTCTACTTGCGATGGGAGTGTAGGAGGCTGTTGGTTCCTACACTCATCCGTCCGTTTTCCGACGGATTACATTTGGGACACTTAGGTTTGTAGGTGTTTTCGGCCCCACATCCGTAACAAAAGACTGTGCGTTCTTCCACGCAATCATAATAACGGTGGCCATCTTTTCTACAATTCCAACAATTGTCGATTTTCCCAACTTCCGAAACCTCGTTATTAGAATCCTCAAATGTTTCTTCAAATGGAGGGTCGTTTATGACTTCACTTACAGATGGTTTAAAGTTTGCGTATCTGGACTTGTTCGCAGCATACGAACGATTAAGATCAGCCATTAGACTTTCTCTTTTTAAGCATAGGTTCCTAAGTTGAGACATGGAAAATATCTGCAGATGAAAAATCTGCTGACGAATCTCTGGGCGTAAATTACGTTGAACGATTTCAACCAACTCGCGCTCAGCTAAAGGTGTTTGCAGTCTATCAGTAAGCTTCAAAATCGAATGATAAAATTCCTCGAAAGGTTCTCTCTCTCTTTGCTTTCTATCACGAATCATTTCTCGAACATCAGTATCAGTGCAGTGATCTTGGTAGTGTTCCCGCAAAGAATAGCATAGAGATTCCCAAGTGACTCTCTCTACCTCTTTACGATAGCGCCAATACCAAGACTTCGCGTCGTCAGTGAAAAGCACTTGAATGTGATCGCAAACAAGCTGGAAATTACCTCCAAGGCAGTCTTCCGTAAGAGCACTTACTTGGTATATAAAATTTTCGACAGAGATACCGGTTCGCGATCCATTGAACTTGATGTTCCAGCCCTGTATAAGACTGGCAATTTTCCCTGCGTTAGCCAAAGAATATTCGGGGAACGAAGAGATCCTATTGGGGTAATTTCGTTGAAAAGATTGAGAGTTACGATTGTAAGTATCTGAAGGACGATTCTGATACGATTGTGGTGGCTGCGAATTCGCAGACCTGCGGTAAAATGAAGGTTGTGGAACAAACGACTGTCTTGGTGGGAACTGTGAAGATCGGGAATTCCGATTGAAATCTAACTGTTGCTCGAAAGGCATATCGCTTGGCCACTGTGGTTCTTGTGGTTGTTGAACCAAAGAAGGACGAGATTGAGATTGGTTCTGAGTATCAGCCATTCGTAAGTTAGCGAATGATGATTCTAGTTGTCGAGTAATCTGAGTTAGACTAGACTCAATCTTTGCATCAAAGATTCTGGATATTTGGCTATTGAGATTTTCTAAAGATGCCATTTGCCTAGTGCTAACAATGTCGTTAACTATATTTCGAAGATGGTTTTCAGATACCGATTGGTTTAAGTCTGTGTTATTTTGTCTTGAAGTATTTATGGAAGTGTTCCTAATAGTGTCTATGGGAGTAAGGTTTACATCAGAAACAGTTACAGTGTTAGACGTTTGTGTAGCCGTAACTGTGTCTAAAGTTCCCTGACTTCCACTTGCGTGTACTAAAGATGTATTAGATGGTATTTGACTGAGTGGTGCATTGCAACGAGTTATAGCAGAAGCACTATCATTCATTGACCAATCTAAGGGGTTTTGTGTCTTAGCTAAGGTTTTTGCACGTGTTTGTATAATTGATTGCTTGGGAATAGCACCGGAAACTGTAGTGGTCGTAACGGAGCTAATTCCACTTGACGAATAATGAGATGAGGGAATATCATGTACGTCACTTCGAGAACATTTTGCACGACAGTGAGGACATGAACTTGAGTTTTTAAGCCATTGAATAATACATCTTTTATGAAAGATATGCTTGCATTTAGAAAGCATTCTCTCTTGGTCTTCTCTTAAATTATCTCTGCATATCACGCAGATACCAGACGGTAGTGGAGTTGGTAAATTGTCTCCACTATGTCGAACCGACATGATTAGCAAGATCAATATAACGATAAAGAAAAATGTCAAAAAAAAATATTATGAATTGAAACGATAAATGTCATTAATGAAAAATGTCCTGATACCAAAAAAAAAGGTTTAGAAGGTTCCAAGAAAAAAAATGTTTGGTTGAGATGATGTCAGCAAAGTTTGCAAAATTTACTCTATAGACTAATATGTCGCTTCTAGAAAAAGGATCCCATCGGGTCGGTCAGCGATCAAAACACTAGGTTTATAGAAAAGCTGCAGTTCCTTACTCGATAAGTCCAAATACGAAACGTGCATAAGGTGTTAAAGTGTAGTTGCTCTGGATTAAATCTTCACAAGATGGTCAGCAATCTGAACACAAGGCTCGTAAGAATGCTGCAGTTCCGAAACTCATTAGATTAAACCAGAACAACAGTCTCTAATTGTTTACTAATTAATGCAAGCTAGCTAAGGAAATTATGCGGTTTGGTTTCCAAAAGAGAACAGAAGAATTCCAACCGGTATAGTTACCTCAAACAAGAAACGAAGTCAACTAAAAATTCCATGAAGGTCTGCAAAGGTTTCTTTGGAAAACCAAGATGTTAAAAGTTTGTGAGGACCAAAATGCAACTTAAGAAAGTATCCGAATCTCGGGCCCCACGTTGGGCGCCAATTTGTAATAAATTGTAACGACCAGCGTGGTAAAGATGTTATGTTACGTTACTTTTCGGGCCCCACGTTGGGCGCCAATTTGTAATAAATTGAAACGACCAGCGTGGTATAGATGTTATGTTATGTTACGTTACTTTTCTGGCCCCACGTTGGGCGCCAATTTGTAATAAATTGAAACGACCAGCGTGGTAAAGATGTTATGTTACGTTACTTTTCTGGCCCCACGTTGGGCGCCAATTTGTAATAAATTGTAACGACCAGCGTGGTAAAGATGTTATGTTATGTTACGTTACTTTTCTGGCCCCACGTTGGGCGCCAATTTGTAATAAATTGAAATGATCTTCCATTGGACGACCTTTAGCATAGGACGGCGATTGCCGAATCCTACACGACAGAGCATAACGGTTTTATACTTTTGTGCCAATAGTGCACGTCTTGCTATCCCGGGCTAAGCTGCGGCTGGGGGGGTTCATGTACTGTCACGCAAGTAGCTCTTTTGTATAATGCCGTCTCGGTATTACAAATAAATTTTACGTGCACATGAAGAGAAGATTTTGTTTTTTTTTTCCTAGCTATACTAAACCAACTCACCAAATTGTTGGCAAGACCCAGATGGAGTGGTCTGCCGATCTACACCCTTCCCTACCATGGTTCTCGTTGATTCTATTGAGAACCCCAACGAATTTAGGAACCGTTCACCTTACCTTTCGTACTCAGGACATTTTTACTTATAAATCAGAAGTCAAAAGAATGCATTGCATTAACAATTAACTGAATTTTTATTCCAAACAAAAAAAAATGAATCTTAGAAGACTAATTAGATATTTTAACTTGGTTTGGTGATTTCAAATTATAATCCAGGTAATCAAACAAACAAAGAAAATTTTACGTTAGTAGCTCAATCTTATTGTATCTTTACTCTAAAGGTATAAATCTTGCTAGAAAAAAAAAATGCGCTCAGGCATGAATTAAGATTCGTGTCAAAAGCTCGATAGTCAAGGTTTTTGGCAAAAAAAAATATAAATATTCACTGTAGTGTTATAACAAGTTACTTACCCGGATTTCCGGACAATGCATTGCGAAGGAACTCCGTTGCTTGTGCAATATGGCACGCAGATTTGATCTAAAAGGGGTAAAGTTATTTGTTTTTGCCTGATTCCTACAAAAACGCGTTATTGTATCTTCTAGATTGTGAACTAAATCTGAGAGATACACTGAAGTAAAATTATCAAGGAACAATAGTTAACGAAAATTAGACCGCGATACTACTCTCTAGCAAAATTTCTTATTCTTCTTAATACGATATAAAATTATCAGATTAATTCTGTAGAAAATGGAAAATTCAAAAATTATATTTAATCACCACCGAAGTACTAATTTATTTATATTAAAGAAATTTATAATCTAATAATCATAGTAATCAATCAATTTGATAATAAAAAAAAAAACAATGCTGCGACTGGAGTATGATGTGCAGGATTCGGAGCGACCAGGATCTGCGGCTACAGGATAACTCCTCCTTCCGATGTACTCATACTAGAGTATGCCGATGCAGGCTTAATTAAATGTCAATGTCTATCGATTATGTTTAGCCGATTAGGCTTGATTAGAACTATGGATTATAGCGATAATCCAGGAATGATTGGACACTTCGCCACTTGGAATACATAGGCGGATCGAATCCCGATCATTAAAAGTCACTTTGGGCACATCCAATTAATTAAATTAAATTTAAAAATTAATTTGTGGATCGAACACCATTTCTTAAATGTTAATTTGGGCACCAGCCAATTAATTAAAAATTATTTTTGGATCGAACACCATTTCTTAATCGTAGTTAGGGCACCAGCCACGTAATTAAATAAATTTTGGATCAAACACCATTTCTTAAATGTTAATTTGGGCACCAGCCAATTAATTAAAAATTATTTTTGGATCGAACACCATTTCTTAATCGTAGTTAGGGCACCAGCCACGTAATTAAATAAATTTTGGATCAAACACCATTTCTTAAATGTTAATTTGGGCACCAGCCAATTAATTAAAAATTATTTTTGGATCGAACACCATTTCTTAATCGTAGTTAGGGCACCAGCCACGTAATTAAATAAATTTTGGATCAAACACCATTTCTTAAATGTTAATTTGGGCACCAGCCAATTAATTAAAAATTATTTTTGGATCGAACACCATTTCTTAATCGTAGTTAGGGCACCAGCCACGTAATTAAAATAAGATAAGGCACTTCGCCTGAGATAAAACTTAATTAAAAATTTCCGAGGCACATCGCCAACGATTATCAATTTATCCACCGGTGGCGAAAAAAAAATCGACTCGACCGCTGAATATCCATACTGGAATGATCCACTCAACTCAAAAAGAAACTAAAAACTGAACTCCTCGCGCAAAATCTCCTAACACCTTATATACCCATGCCGATGCCATTCCACACCCAACAACACCAACCCAAGCCAAGCCAACCATCAA
Organism: Cheilosia soror; assembly: GCA_949372485.1. Lineage (NCBI taxonomy): Eukaryota > Metazoa > Arthropoda > Insecta > Diptera > Syrphidae > Cheilosia > Cheilosia soror. The sequence continues at coordinate 36,952,274 of OX443562.1, forward strand.
CCAATAAGCATCTATCCCCACAAAAACTACCTCTGCCTTCTACGCATGATCACGTCGCATACCCACCAACTATACTCTGCCGCAAAACAAGTTTTGCCTATGCTAATACACTGGTGCGTGTGTGTACCATACAATTCCTCATAGTCATGCTTGTGCGAGGAAAATTCCATTCAGTGTGCGATGTTGGGGTACGAGGCAAAAAAAAAAATGTACGTGAGAGATGGTAAACAAGGTACCGTTGTCTATAGGCTTCTATAGCTGCTGTATGGGAATTTCTTATGCAGTGGCGAGATATGTAAGTATAAAAAAAATGCACGCTGTGACTTGAATTGGTAAACAAGTTACCGCTGCTTATGAGATCATGCTACTGTGTGTATAGTTTTTGCGCAGTGGCATGATTCCAAGGGGAATTGTGGTATTTTTCCACTGTTGACTCGACTGGATTTTACGCTTGGTACAGTCGAGTACCGAAAAGGTGGACATGTATGTAAAACTATTCTATTTTCAGATTTTAATTCTTTTATATTTAAACACCCGCAACGATGTGCTCGACTGAGTTTTGCATGTAATACAGTCGGGGACAAAGAAAATGGTCATGTGTGCAAAAATAATTTTCTAAACAGTTTTGATTACTTCTCTTTGTATGGCAACCAGTACATATGTTTTTCTGTCTTTAAATGTTTTTTTGAACTATTTATGAAATTGTTTATGTCGGCGTAGCCTGTGCGACTCCAAACACTGGGAGAATTCGAAAAAAGTAAACAAGGAAAGCAAAACATTTTATTAATCTTGCAACTACCAGTCAACCAAGTATATTTTTGGTAAAAGGATTTACTAAAATGCAAGATAAAACCATCCTTCCGTTTATAATCTATTTTCATAGAAGGAGTAGCGCGGCCTAACTCTAAAACTTTTTTTTTTTAAGAAAACTTAGTTTGCTAAACTCATTTGCTTCCTCCAAAAGAAAATCGGTTAAGCAACAATCTAAATCTAATAATGCCATTTTTAGCTAAGAAAAATCCATAATTTGTATAGCTATAAATACCAAAAAAACACAATTCCTTGAAACTATGGTTTTGTTACACCTTCACTTGTGTTGAATTTATTAGAATTATGTCTTGGTTTAATTCATATTTTATTATTTAATATCACTTATAATTAGTTAGGTATACAATTCAATATAATATTAGGTTAAGCTAGTTTTAAGTTTATTCTTCTGTGGTCCGTCATCGACTGACTCTCGTATGATTTATGTACGAGTACATGGCTCATACTTCGACTTGTCAGTGTGCGTACCTCTATCCTTATATATAACTAATATAATAATATGATGCTTAATATAATACACTACAGGTTTTACCAACAAACTTTTCACTGTTTTTATTTTGATTTGGATTATTTTATTTTCGATTCACAACAAATTAGCCTTGAACACATTAAATTAAATTAGCCTTGAACACATTGCACTCAAATCACCAACTGGATTTGTTGTTTTTCAAAATTCAAACGGTAACAAAACTGACCTAGTCAAATAATCCACCAAACCGTTGCGATAGAAGATACTCACAAAATGCACTATTCACCAAATAACTCGGAAAAAAGCGTGTTATTTTGTTTCATAAGAAATGGGGCTTTGAAGTTTGAACAGAGAGTACTTACCTCAGAAAAACTCAGAAAATCATTAACTAGGTAAAAAGGGAACTGACGGACCTACTACAACACAGCGCAGCGATGCCTATCCTGCATAAGAGATACACACACAGTTCAAATTCATCAACTAACTCGGAGAAAAGCGTATTATTTTACAGAAATACTCAATTACACCCCAGCGCAGAGATAAAAGATACACACAAAACCCACCAAATAACCCGAAGAAAAGCGGGTTATTTTTTTGCATAAGAAAGCGGGCGTTGAACAGAGAGGACCCAACTCAAATAATCGCAAGTGTACAAAAGAGAAAGGAGACAAATTTGTTCTATCCAGCGAGAGATTTTATAACCCGACTTATTTCGGGTTATTTTAGCTTTGGGTTATGCTCAGAGTGTGGGCAGTTCTATAGTACGTACTAATGATAATGACGTGTGTGTGTTTCCGTGTGTGCTTGTAAATAAAGTTGAATTGAGTTGGTGGAGTGTAGCTTATGCAGGTTAATGAATAGATACATATAATGTGTATCCCGTGTGTTTTATGTTGCTCGTTATTTACTCAACATTAGGTCTGTTTTATTGGCAATCCATTTCAGTGAAGTAAAGTAAAGTAGAATTTTTAACATGCAATTACAACAACTACAAACAGTTTGACACTTTCGAGACTCTATATAGTTGTTGTAATTGCGTGCTAAAAATTCTACTTTACTTTACTCCACTGAAATGGATTGCCAATAAAACAGGCCTATTGTTGTGTAGCTGAAACTTTAAAAGGTAACCCGGTAGGAATCGGGTTATATGGACCCCACGACACTGTTAGCATTGTATATAGACACTATAGTACTATCACTTCGCATTTATGCACTAGCGCCACCAACCACCTCTGAGACCAACTACTCACATCGAACATGGTAGTTGTATTGGATTATTTGAAACGAAATTAAATGATGCCTTCTTCTTTTCTTATTTGTCTCATTGACAACATGCAGATGAAAGAGAAAGAACAATTAGTATTTTTGTTGTCTATTATTCTCCAGTAGTAAGGAGTGGAAGTAAGTGGGTACTTTTCGCATATACGATATACCTATACTCGTAGGTAGTTAGTGGTGGTGGTGTGTAGGCGAAGTATACTTTTAGCATTTATGAGAATAGCAATATGAAAAGAAGAAATATGAAATGAAAGATCGGATCGATTTATACTTGTCGCATATAGTGGTGGTGTGTGGGGAGAGTACTTTTAGCATGATGATGAGTGTGGTGCTGTTGAGTGATGACGATTGGAATTGATATTTAAGAGGATAACAATGTGGAAAGGAGAAATATGAAATCATAGATCTGATTTTTAACAATACATATTTTGTATTTCTTGGATTTATGGGTAGCATTTGTGTCATGATCGTGGCAATTGAACTTAGGTGTCAAGGGTAGGTTATGATGATTTGAAAATTATTATGGGGTGGGTGAGCATGAGCATGTGAGGTGCACTAGTGGGGAAGTTTGGTTGGATCTTAGCAAATAAAATCACGTACCCAGATCGATCTAAATGTTCAATTTTCTCATATTGTATGTAGTGTGAGAATGATATTATTTTAAGTCCAAATTTTTAGATCAATTAATTATGATAGGTATTAAGATGATAGTAGGTAAAGCTCAAAAATTGAGTCTCGCAATTCTTTCTGTCTGTTTGTCTGCGTGGTGGTAGGTAGCTGTATTCTTAACGACAGGACGGATTCGTTTGTACCTCTAGCAGTTTGTTTCAAACTGTGCATAAGTAGGTATGCGATTTGTAGGCTGACAGTTTGAGTTCATTTGTTTATTTTAAACCCAAAATTAACCTTTTGTATTTAGATAGAATTATTTTAGGAGCAGTTATACGCAGGTCGCAGTGCCACAAACCAGAGAGAATAGACCCCCAGCTCCGGCCAAAAATGAGAGTTTCATAGAGCCAGTTTTGAAATAAGTAGCTCCGCCTCTTTTTCTATCTGTGAATACGTGTGAATAAGTAAAAAAAGATGAAATAAGACAATTGAGTCTGAGATGGCTTTGAAATAATTCAAATAATTGAAATAATTGACCACTATTGGGACGTGTTAAGCAAATGGTGTGTATGGTGTGGTGAATTAATTGCCAACTTATGTTTTATTAAAAAGCATAATAAAAATATTTGCGTAATAACTGTTTTTAATGATATAACTTCCTATGTATGACATTATTACAAAAAAAAAATATTATTTTAAGCTGTCAAACTAAATTGCAAGCATAATGAAATCAGCTAAACGGGATTCTTGCAATTTTGTTGATATACATTTTGAGCTCTTTCTTCTTATATTTTCAAGAACATAAATGGGATTGTTTACATGAGGAAAAAAGAGGGTGATATTTCTTTTAAAATTTCTTGTATTTCTGATTTGAAGAAACTAAAATAATGAACGGAGTTAACTTAAATGTAAACAATCCCATTCTACATTCCAATTTAAACAAAAATAAAATCAATAATGAAATTTATGTTCCGTGTACTGAAGAATTTTTTTGCATCCATCAAAACATTCGAAGTTTGAGAATGAATTTTGATAATTTTTTGGTGCACTTGCAGTCTCTTAACAAGTTGCCCATTTTAATTGTGCTTAGTGAGATTTGGGTGTATGAAAGTGAATTCGACTCTTTTAATATAGATGGTTACATTCCTTTTAGTAACTGCAATGAAAATTATTCTGCCGGCGGTATAGCCGTTTACATAAAAAGTGGTATTGTGCACGATTGCTTAAAAATCAAAATAAGAAGTGCGGATATTATTAAAGTAAATTTCTCTTTTCAAAATATAAGCTATACTATGCTCTGCATTTATCGACTACATAATTGTCGAAAAAGTGTTTTTATTGATGAGTTGCATACCGTTCTAGATAACACAAAAACTAAGAATCTAATAGTCTTAGGCGATATTAATTTAGATATACTAAACCTTTCTGATTCGGATTGTGAAAATTACATGCTACTCATGGCTTCATATGGTCTTAAAAGTATAGTTAATGTACCAACTCGCATAACTGATTCAACAAATACCTGCATCGATCATATTTTTGTCCGCCTACATAAGGATAACAATTCGTTTTTCGTCAGTGAAGTGCACGACTACAAAATTACTGATCACCACTTATGTGTACTTAAATACAATGTGGGTATCTCATCTAGGAAACCTAACATGAACATGATAAAGACTCGAGTGGACTATCAAGTCCTCTGCGAAAAACTCAGGTACGAATTTTGGGAACCAGTTTTATCTGAGAGAAATCCTTCTGTGTCATATGATAATTTTATATTTATTTTATCAAATCATATTAACAGCGCAACTTCTGTTCTAAATATTAGCAAGCGTAATACATTTTTAAAACCCTGGATGACATTACGGCTGTTAAATAATATAAAACGTAAAAATGAGTTCGCAAAAAAATTAAAAAAACATCCACATAGTACAAGTTTAAAAATGTATTACACTAAATTGTGCAAAAAAAGTAAGATTATGGTCGCACAAGCACGTGACACATACTACGCGAATCGTTTAAGACAATTCAGAGGAGATTCTAAGAAAGAATGGGGCTTAGTAAATAGCATATTAGAAATAAAGTTAACGAAAACTATTCATTCATTCATTCATTCATTTTCAATGGTCCGCTTGTCCATTAAGTGGGTCGCGGGTGTAGGTTGCTCAAGTGGACCCTCCATAGCTCTCGATCCTCCGCCATCGACTCTAAATCATCAAGGGCAATCCCCATACGGGTAGAGGAGAGATTATGAATTTGATCTAACCATCTCATCCTGGGTCTACCTAGGGGACGCCTGCCCGATGGTACGGATTCCATAGCACGTCGTGGAATCCTGGTCGGGGACATGCGTTTAACATGACCAAACCACCGAAGCATGGATCGCTCCGTCCGGAGAAGTAGCTGCTCGACATTGAGTTCCTCCCGTATTCTGGTATTTCTGATGCGATCTCTACGGGTCACACCAGCAATACTACGGAGAAATCTCATTTCGGCAGCTTGTATTCGCGATCTTATTCTTTCGGTCATTACCCAAACCTCATGACCATAGGTAAGAGTTGGAACAAACACCGAATTAAAGACTGACAACTTAGCTTTGACACCAAGTTCAGTCCTCCTGATAACAGAATGACCAAGCTGTCTCAAAATCGATCCAGCCTGACCAATCCTACAGGAAAACTCGGCATTGCTCCTTCCATCACTCGTGAATAAGACCCCGAGATACTTAAACTTCTCCACCTGTTTCAATGGGACTCCACTAACATGCAGAGTGCATTGAACAGGCGTTCTGGAGACGACCATCACTTCAGATTTGTTCACATTTACTTTCATCTCAGCTTCAACACAAACGGCTACAAACCGATCGAGTGCGCGCTGAAGTTCAGTCTGAGAGGACCCAAGGATGACCAAGTCATCAGCGAAGAGCAAATGACTTATCCTCAGATCTCCCAATTCGAAACGTTCTTCGCCAAGACTGCGCTGTAACATCCAGTCCATATAAGTAATGAAAAGGAGAGGCGACAAGACGCACCCCTGGCGAAGTCCAACGCCCACGGTGAAAGGTATTGATTTAACGCCGTTTACCCGAACACAGCTTTTACAGTTTGTGTAAAGAGATTGAATGGCTCTCAAGAGAGAACCATCAATTCCATATAAGTAATGAAAAGGAGAGGCGACAAGACGCACCCCTGGCGAAGTCCAACGCCCACGGTGAAAGGTATTGATTTAACGCCGTTTACCCGAACACAGCTTTTACAGTTTGTGTAAAGAGATTGAATGGCTCTCAAGAGAGAACCAACAATTCCACACTGCTGTAATACACTCCAGAGTTTCCCTCGAGGGACTCGGTCATATGCTTTCTCCAAATCTACGAAAACTATTTTGGTCGTAAATAGGCATGTTTATTGTTTATTTTGTCTATGAGGAGAATACGATGAGTGGTTTTTGAATTAGGTTTCATAAAGAATTGGTTGTTCAAAAATTAAAAATCAACATTTTGTCACTTAAAACATGGACATTTTAATACAAAACCTGCTAGAAAACGTGTTTTAAAACATCATACATAGGCGCTACGGAATGCATAGCATAGCCTATACAGAGGCCAGGACGCCGTCAAATTTAAATAAAAAAGTGGCATTTTTGATTTAAAAAAAAAAAAAAAGTTCGTTTCCATAGTAACGCGTAAACTAAAGCGAAAAGTGAACTGTACTGAAAGGTTTAGGTACGTAATATTTTAATTTAAAAAACGTAATTATCTTATTTGTTTTGTTATGTTATCATAGTTTTGTTTTTTGTGTAGGTATTCTTTTGTTTTTCACAATGAAATTATAGGTAACATAATTTAATAATCCATAAATTTTGAATAACATTCGCGTTTTTTACTATTTTGATTCTATGTAGTTTTGACATTCAAATATAGCGACACACTACCTCCGGCCTCACCGCGACATTCTCATGTTCGTCACCAGATGGCGAATATCTCGGGTGAGTGTCGGATTACATCGCTTTAAGCGGCAGTGTTCTTCGGTAGATGGCGCTATAGTTAGAGTGATTTTATCTTTACAGTTCGGCCATTCTGACAAAATGATCGACCTCGATCATTCGCTAATTCAATACACAAATAAATAATGAATACAAAATACAATGAATACAATATGAATTTTACATGTATTACCTTCCGTGACAAAATTTGTAAATATATTAAAAAAGAGGGGGGAGGGGCGATTGCGATGCAAGCCTACACGGTTGATGCATCTCTCCATTTACGTATGTGACATGACTCTATGATTCCATTATATGGAAGTTGGGAAACCTGACAGTTTTCGATGTCTCTTATTACATAGCGATCATGGGGTAACTTTTTATAAACAATGTATGGCCCTTTGAATTTGGGTACGAATTTTTTGTTGCCAGGTGACACGTCTATATTCTTAATTACTACATAGTCACCGCACTCAAACTTCCGAGCCTGCCTGTGCCTGTCTCTGAAATATTCATGATTATAATTCTGTGAGGACTGTATATTTTGAAGGGCCGTCAGCCTAGAGGAATCAAGGTTTCGATCAATGTTGCTTATCTCGTCTAAATATTCTGAAAGCCAATCTACGAGCGTCCCCTTCTGTTTAACCCCAAACAGAAGTTCAGAAGGACTCTGACGAGTAGTACTATGGACTGAATTATTAATTGCGTATTCAACTTCTTTAAGTTTATTAGACCAATTTGAGTGCTCGATTGGTTCAGTCAGTTTGCTAAGCATTGGAGTTACTACACGATTCACTCGTTCGACCTGGCCGTTCGCTTGCGGAGACCCTGTTGCCACCTTAACGTGAGTAATATTATTCTTGACAAGAAACTCACTGAACTCAAAGGACGTGAAGCAACTTCCTCTGTCGGACACTATTCGCATAGGTCTACTATAATACTCAAAATATTTCATCAACGAACAGATAACTTCCTTGGAGCTAGTGGAGTTCACTGGATACAATTTTACAAATTTCGTAAACGCGTCAATGACGACTAGAATATGCTTACGCTTTGATTTAATGGAAGGCAATGGTCCCAAGTGGTCAATATGTAAGGTGTCAAATGGTATTGGCTTTTTCGGAATGCTGTGTAGGTCTTTTTGATTAGTGCTCGCTGGTGCGGAATAAAGTATGCACTTCAGACAATTCCTTATATGTAGTTCGATTTTCTCCTTCATTTTTGGAAACCAATACTGTCTTTTAATTTGGTCATAACACTTCACAACCCCCAGGTGGCCTAATTTCTCATGAGTCAATCTAATTATGCTTTCCTCCATTTCTTTCGAAACGCAAAAACACAAGTTTCCATTTCCGCCCTTTTTATAAACGAGGCCATCCCTTAACTCAAAAAACTTCATACTTCTTGTTTCCAAAATATCACGGATCTTGGTTATACAAGGGTCTCTACTTTGAGTCGCTTCCAATTGAAATACGATATCGACATCACTAATGGCTAGAACCACCTCACTGCGACTTAAGGCATCAACGTGTCCCATGCTACCACCACCTCGATGCTGAATAGTATAATTGAAATTTTGCAACTCTAGTGCCCAACGAGCTATCCGGGGATTCAAGGTCTTTTTATTTAACGTAAGAGTAAGAGAGTTGCAATCCGTAACAATTTTGAAACTGATTCCTTCGAGGTAAATACGGAAACGTCTTAGGGCGTAAATAATGGCGAGCGTTTCTAGCTCAAAACTGTGGTATTTACTCTCGGGAACAGATGTTCGCTTAGAAAAGTAGAAAACGGGGTGGAATTTGCTGTCTGATTGTCTTTGCAGCAACACTGCGCCAAAACCTGTAGCGCTTGCATCACAATGTAGTTCTGTTTCCTTATGGGGATCATAGATTGCGAGAACAGGGGGATTTGTCAACCGATTTTTTAAATCCTCATATGCCCGTATGCAATTTTCATCAAACTTAAACGAACAGTTTTTCTTCAACAGATCATACAAAGGTTTAGCAATGCGTGCGAACTGCGGGACAAATTTCCTGAAGTACGCACATAGACCGATAAATGAGTGTAGCTGTTTCACTGTATTTGGTATAGGATATTTTAGAATTGCTGCCTTATGCCCCTCATTTGGACTTATCCCTTGGTCACTCACGTTGTAGCCTAAATAATCTATTTTGGTGTAACAGAATTTACACTTGTTCAATTTAAGCTCTAAACCATATTCAGCCAAGCGTCCCAGAATCAGTTTCAATATCTTAAGGTGTTCTTTAACAGTGGGTGTAGCAATTAGTATGTCGTCGATATATACAACAATCAATCCAGCTTCAATAAAATCCTTAAAAATCAATGTAATAAAGCGTTGGAATACCGATGGACTATTCTTTAAGCCAAATGGCATTTTGACGTATTCAAACTGACCATTAGGAGTTACAAATGAAGTAAACTTTATTGACTCTTCAGCAACGCTGACTTGGTGAAAGCCACTTTTCATATCTAATACGCTAAAAAATGTCTTATTACCTAGATATTCTAGGCAGTCTTCTATTAACGGAATAGGGAAATTGTCACGTATCGTTATTTTATTGAGGTCTCTGTAGTCCACACACATGCGGATCTCACCATTTTTTTTGGTAACGAGTACTATAGGGACGCATAAGGCGAGTCACTAGGCCTAACAATATTCTTCTCTAAAAGCTCTGCAATAATTTCTTGAACTATGGATTTATCCCTATAGGATAATCTTCTTGGGTGACTAAACACTGGGACATCGGAAGTAAGCTTAATTTGCATTTCTAGAGGTTTTTTTAAAATTTGTTGGGCAAAGGTATTTTAATTTATAGTCCGAAACCAACAAATTTATTTGGCATTGAGTCTCTTGACATAATTGTGAGTCAATACTGTACTCCTCTGCTTGCTCTAAACTAATATCGATATGAAATATGTCGGGTGTAGTTACTTCAGTACTATTTGATTCGTTGAGTAAGCTACCACCGTTGGAGGATTCACTGCTCTCAATATTTAGGAAACACTCACTAGACTCTGTTGACGGTATTTGACCAATGGCCCCATCTTGGCAAACAATACAAAAATCACAATCAATAGACTCCAGAGCACAATCGACACCACCAGTATCGGCACTAACAATTACACTATTATGGCAACTCTTACTACCCAATGAATCACTTTGACTATCAAATTTCCCATAGCAATCAATTTGGTTTGCTTCAAAACTACTTGCCGGATTAAAATCACTAAGCAGGCCCACATCACAATCACCCGTCCTCTCAAATGCCAATGTATCTTGAGTAGCATTATTAAATGAGAAAAAAAAAGTATTTAAATTCAAACTAGACTCAGTAGGTTCGATGTTTTTAATTGTAGTTTGACGTATTGGATTTACAATAAATTGTACATTGAATGTTTTTAGAAAATCACACCCAAGTAGCAATGGCTTCGGTAAGATATTAGCCTCAACTATGAAAAGTGAAATTGTATTTACTTTATCGAATAATGAAATGTAACAATCAATTTTACCGTAGGTTTTTAATTCAGTGTTCGTGATGCTACTTAGGCTGGAGAGTACCAAATCTTCATCTTTAACGTCAAATGGAATAATTTTGTGTGATACAAAGCTAACCGGACTCCCACTGTCAATTAATGAGTCAAAATTAGAAAAAGGAACCTCACTCAAGACACTGTCACAGAAGGCAATACTTACATTTTGGAACGGCTGCAATAGATTTGTTTCCTCTTCGTCTTCTTCGTCCTTGTTAACAAGATGTATTCCTTTCTTCTGCTGACAATCCTTTAGTACATGTTTTGTGCTTCCGCAACGAAAGCAAGCCCCAATTGCACGCTTGGGTTTGGTACACTGCGATGATAGATGGCCAAACTCTGAACAGTTGTAACACCGGATCGAAGACGTCGACTTTGATGTGGTATCGGCTACTTTTGTTTGTGTTTTTGTTATCTGGTCACTTATTCTTTTTTTTTCGTATTTAATTAGCAAATGCTTCAGCTGTTCCAGAGTCGATGCAGTGTACAGCACTGTTGTGTATGCCGTACGGTCGCGAAGTCCCTCGATGATAAAGCTGATTACTTCGTGTTCGCTTACAGCTGCTTGGGCCGCGATTTCTTGCATTGATAGCATGTATGCGATCACATTTTCGCCCTTACGTCTGTTGCGCTCTTGGAGTTGTTTGTACACATCGCTCGCGGAAATGGTGTACCTGAATTGCTTAAGTAAGCCTTGTCGCAACTCGTTGTAATTAGATGCACTACTAGTGCGAAGGAACACTGCCGCAGTGCCCCTCAGCAGGCGCCGCATGGACATAAATTTCACTTGGTCACTGCATTCTCCAGTTACCACAACGCTCTCAAAATCCTGTATCCATTTCTCCACACCGTATGCGTCATCTCCGGTAAAGGTTGGCACCAATCCATCGATATCACTGATTGTGAGTCGCTGCATCTGCGTGCTGAGATGTTGTTCTTCTAATAATTTTAGCTCCTGTTGTAGAGATATTATTTTCTTCTTTTTCTCGAGATGAGCGATCATTCTATCATAATCGTCTTCTTCTGGGACCAATGGCGCATTGGGTACTACTGCGACAGCTGCTTGTGGCTTGGCTTCTGGGAAATTTTCGATTGTTGAATCTTCAATTTGTACGGCTTCAGTGTGTACAGTTTCTGCTGGTCCTGTAGCATCTTCCAATAGGTTCCTTAGTTGAGCAGGAGTTGCGCTACTTGGAAAGCTTATCCCGAGTTCTTCTAAGGCCCTCGCTAAATCTGCACGTGTGTAAACCATTTTTGTTTTACAATTTGTTCAGATTCGCAAAACACAAATTCTACACAATATAATGTGGCGAACAATCAATGAGATGCACGATTTTCAATTTTTGTTTCTATAATTGATCTATCACTTAATTTCGTGGTAGACCCCACATCTGAGTTATAATGGTCTTTATTTTCTCAAAAACTCGCTTCAAAGATGGCTGACACACTACCTCCGGCCTCACCGCGACATTCTCATGTTCGTCACCAGATGGCGAATATCTCGGGTGAGTGTCGGATTACATCGCTTTAAGCGGCAGTGTTCTTCGGTAGATGGCGCTATAGTTAGAGTGATTTTATCTTTACAGTATTAAAAATATTCCCTGAAATTCGCATATTTGCCCTAGCGAAAGTGTAATAGATGTACGTGTACATATATGTTAATAAGTTCTTATTTACACCTCATGCAGATTCCTTGTGTTATAAGCCGATATGACAATGTGCACTTACGATTTGGTGTGCAAAAAACGTATTTCATTTTTAGAATGCAAATTTTCTTAAATTCCATGACCAATTTATTTGTTGGTTAAAATCAATTCATCACATTTTTCTTGTAGTCTGACAAAACAAAATGTCCTCCTCCTCTTTTGTAAATTATTTATTCCAAAACTCAGTAGGTACACTTTAATAAAACAAACAATCAAGGAAAATAAATAAATGTTCGTTAAAACATATAGAAAAAGGTCTACATTTATATCAGCAAAACTAAAAAATTATGTTTGATGTTTTTTTTTATCATCCATTTTAGTTTTGCAGTTTAAAACCATTTATATTTGTACGCTTTTTAAAAAAATATAAGTTGGTAATAATTTCCCCACACCGAACAAACAATTTGCTTAACACGTCCCGATAACGGCCAATTTATTTGAATTATTTGAATTTTTTCAAAGTTACCACCGAATAACTGTAAATGTTACTATGTGCCAGTGTATGCGTGACAAAATTCACCCTTCGTTTACTTTAACATTGCACGCATACTTAACCACGCAGTAACTTTTTGAAACTGGCTCTATGAAACTCTCATTTTTGGCCGAAGCTGGTGGTCTATTCTCTCTGGTTTGTGGCAGTGCTACGCTGAATGCTATTGCAGCAACAGCAATCATCCAAATCATCCCTATATAAATTTAAAATATGGATTATTGTAGTACCTATAATATGGATCATTGTAGTATGTAGGAAATTGATGAATATGTATTTAGAAACTTGCAGTTCAGATTAGAAGATTCTTGCTATGCAATTAAGTAAGCTATTGTTTGTTTTAAATAACTAAGTCATCAACGCACAGCCCAAAACGGATAATCTAAGCACGTTTTCTAACCATTGATCAACGATCACATGAAAGTGAGGGAAAATGAAAATCAAAAAGGAATAAAAATATGTAGGAGAATTTGTTAACGACTTTAACATATAGACGCACTAAACCAATCAGTTGGTAACGAGCGAATAGCTCACGATTATCTCCAGACCAGAAATGACAGCATCAGGCGGGTAACCCCAAATAACACAAGCAAGACCATCACGGGACTGCTAGTAATCTCCTTTTTATATTCCTTTTATAACTCGAGTTTGGCTACACCGAATTTGATGACTCTTTTTTTTCTATAAAGGTATATTCTTCTGTAGCAGGTTTGTATGTAAAAAAAATTGGACAAAGGGGCGTGGCGCCGTCCATTTAAAAATCGTGGTATATGAACTCACATTTTGATAAAATGATAAAATCTTTGTTTTTGTTACGAAGGCTGTGAAGTTTGGTAAAAATTGGACAAAAGGATGTGGCGCTATTCTTCGACAATCACGGGAGCCAAAGTTTGTAAAATGTGTAACATTCGTATGCATTGTCCTGAAAGACAAGAATACTATCTACCTATTTATGTAATACGATTCCTGGAAAACCCAAAAATGTGTACCATGGAGCATTACAATAAAAGCAGTTTATCACTTATTTCAATGAATTTGAAACTGATATTTTTATTTTTCTATTTTGCACTATGAAGTGCATGATAATCGAACTTAGAACTTCTTCTAAATACATAGTAGTGCCTACATTGTTAGAAAACCATACTTTTATTTAAATAGTTCCGCATAAATCCCCTGAATATGTACCTATGTACATATGTATCTACTCTTTAGATTTAATGCCCTATATTAGTTTCATCGAAATGATTATGTATAATTAGTGGTTATGGGAAAGGAACAATAATTGCACTACATTACATATAAAGATAATCGGCTTTGCACGTGCCTAGGAATTGTATCTAAACTATTGCACAGATATACCTATTTTTGTCCATCAGCACAATGCATATCAATGTTCCAAATTTTAAAAACTGTTGAGGAATAGCGTTTGAAATTTTTTGTTTGTACTGTCTAATTTTCCACACTTCACAGAAATACCTACCTTTGGGTTTGGTTCGGTGGTTTTCGAGTTTTGCGATCATTAGTGGTGTAGGTACTTATATTCTCATACAAAATGGAAATTCAGATTTTTATCAATTTTTCGGCTTATCATTTGGGGGTTTCCGAATTTTATTTTTTTGCCAAACCCTGATTCAAGACGAACAAAACAAAAAAGAATCATCCAAATCGGTCTAGCATCTATCCTTTCTCGAGTTTTGCAAACAATTGATTTTTATATAGAGAGAGATGTAGACTCCTATAAAAGTTAGCTGCTCGTTTTACTGACATAAAATGCTTCTACATTATAAACCTCATAAAGTAGACACATGCCTATAATATTTTAGAATCAATTAAAAAAAGAATCACTTAAATCGATGCATATTTGACAAAAATATAGGCAAAATAGTGAGAGTCTAGCATACATTATTTTATGCCCAATCCTCAAATCTTCTGCAACGACAGAAAGGAAGCCAAATTCAGTTTTTATTCAATTTGTCTTTCCCAACTGATCACCCCTTGCATCGTGCACCCCTCTTCAAACACACAAATCCTCCACCACCATGCTGTTGAATTATATTTGCTCTTGCTCATTGTTGCGAATACTTTGCGAACTAAACCTGTTCAGACCTAATACAAAAATAGCTTAGCAAACGCAAAGAAAATAATATAATTTTCAGTCAATTTATTTTCATTCCAAATTTTTCTACCGAGGAAAAAAGATTAAAATTGTAATCTTCATTATCCTCTTTTAAATAATTTTAATAAAAACATTTATAGAATAGATTAACAATTCTTTTTTCCTTACCTATTGAAGTTGAACCAAACTGTTTCAACATTTTACAATTTTAATCAAAATATATATTCAAATTCAACATAATGGATCAAGAACAATATCCATTTTCAAGATCCAAGATAATTTCTCGGTCGCCGCCTCAAGATTCATTGCCACCAAAGCAATTCAACTGCAGAGCCTGCAATGCACCGGATTCGGAAGATGATATGGTTCAGTGCGATAGCTGTGATTCTTGGTTTCACTACAAGTGCGTTGGAGTCACCAGTTCCGTTAGTTGCGAGGATTGGATTTGTCAGCTGTGCATGGATTCCAAACTGAATTCCCAGAAGCATCCTGACCATAATAATATAATCCTCAATGCTACATCGGAATGCCGAGAATTTACTCAACCAGAGTCACACGTAGAGCTCGGGAACTATCCAAATCCATGTACTAGATCAACTGAACCTCAGGCCCAGTTTGCAACACGTAGAGGCTCGAAATCTAGATCCCCATCCATCAGATCTGTCAATTCGAAATCATCGAAAAATGCCAGCAATTCTTCTGCCAAACGGTTGCAAATAGAATTGCAGAAGTTAGAAGAAGAACGTGCCCTTGACCAAGAAAGACGCAAACGAGAGGACACGTATATAACAAAAAAGTATCAACTTCTTAGCCAACTTGCAGAGGAAGTGCAAATCGGTGACGATGCGTCATCGGTCTCAATGAATAAAGTCCAGGATTGGTTGGATATAGGGCAGAGCTTACCAAATCAATGTCAGGCAGACAGAGTTAATACCGTTCCCGAGTTGTGGAACCCCAAGTGCCATGACACTAATTTAAACTCTGCTTGGCTAGGAGCTACCGTGATTCCACAACAGCAACAGGCTCTATCTTACCAAAATCCCCCTAAGACAACCACCTATCGCCAATCATCAAGCCACCATCTGCCACCATTGAGGGAAGTTTCCCCGGATCAACAGCAACGGCATGCACTAACCAGAAACCATATCGCCGCACGACAATCTGTATTGAAGGAATTGCGCAGTTTTGGCGGCAGCCCAGAGGAATGGCCTCTGTTCATCTCCAACTTCAACAGAACAACAGAGCTATGTGGATTTTCAGATGAAGAGAATATGATTCGCTTACAACGAGTACTTAAGGATGAGGCTTTGGATGCTGTTAAAAGCCTGCTGTACCAACCCAGCTGCGTTCCTCGTGTAATTGCGACTCTCAAGATGATGTTCGGACGACCAGAACTGATTGTAAACTCGTTACTTCTGAAAATTCATGCAACTCCACCACCAAAAGCTGAAAAACTAGAAACCATAGTTAGTTTTGCAATTGCTGTGCAAAATCTCTGTGCTACACTCGAGGCTTCGGGATTGGATGGTTATCTCAATAACCCCACACTACTGCAGGAACTTGTGGAGAAGCTCCCACCTTCAATACGGTTGAACTGGGCAATTTTTAAGCAACCTTTCCCAACATATACCTTGAAAGAGTTTAGTTCTTGGATATACGGTGTAGCAGAAGCAGCAAACGGAGTTATAATTCCAAACATACCAGCAAGCTGCGGAGAGAAGAAGACTATCCGAGGTTCAAAAGAAAAATGTTTCCTTAATGCACATTCGGAGGCACCACGACAGTTTTCTAATCCATTCCCGGAAAAAAATGATAGAAGGACTAGAAATAACTGTGTAGTATGTGCCGGAAACTGTTCGTCGTTAGCCAATTGCACCAAATTTGTGCAGCTAAATCACGCTTCAAAATGGACAATTGTACGAGAAAATAAACTCTGTCGACGTTGTCTTAAGAAACATAAGAACTATCGATGCAATTCAAATGAAGTCTGTGGAAAAAATAATTGTGTCTTCAAACACCACAAACTCTTGCATAATGATTTGAAGGACGAGAACAAAGCTGAAGATAAGACCTGCGAGAATAAAAATGGTGAAAATGATAGCAACTTGGACTTCGAGAAGAGAGCATACGAAATGTTGGCCTGCACCTCACTAGCAGCCCTTCATAATTGTAATGCTCACACACAAAGCTCTCAATCAGTGATGTTTCGAATAGTTCCTGTTACCTTGCACAACAATGAAACACGCGTAGACACATTCGCATTTCTGGATGACGGTTCGTCATTAACGCTGATAGATGAAGACTTAGCAAGACTTTTAAAGGTTCAAGGCACACATGATCCTCTCTGCTTAAAATGGACTGGAAATACTCATAGGTATGAAAATGATTCAACAGTAATTGATCTGCACATTTCAGGGTCTGAAACTGACAAACGAACCTATCCGCTACTAAATGTACACACTGTCAAGAGCCTTCAGCTTCCCGTTCAGTCAATAAATGCCGATCAATTACAGTCAAGATATAAACATTTACGAGGCTTACCAATTGCGTCCTACTCCAATATTTCCCCGAGGTTACTAATTGGATTAAATAATTGGAAATTAGGACTTACACTCAAGTGTAGAGAAGGGAATAGAGAAGAACCAGTAGCAACGAAAACACGGCTTGGATGGACTGTTCAGGGCAACTGTTTTCATATGTCGCGAGATCCAATCACTTCAAATGCCTATACCAATGTACATACATGCGAATGCAACTGTGATAGCACGTTAGAGGGGCTTGTGAAAGAATTCATATGCACCGAGAAGTTTGGAGCTTCAAAACCCACCAAAATCTTGCTTTCATCAGGCGACCAGCGAGCAATGGAATTGCTTCAGTCCACTACTCAACGAAAAGACGAACGTTTTGAGACTGGTCTTCTATGGAAGTACAAAAATGTGTCCCTTCCGGACAGTCTTCCTATGGCTAAGAAACGTCTGTTATGTCTCCAACAACGAATGCGGCGTGATACTGAATTGGCAGAAGTATTGCATAACCAAATCAAGAGCTATATTTCAAAAGAATACATTAGGAAACTATCCTCCAAAGAATTTGTACTAGGACATCGACGCTCATGGTACCTTCCGGTCTTTCCTGTAAAAAACCCCAACAAACCAGGTAAAGTGAGATTAGTTTGGGACGCTGCCGCCAAAGTTGCTGGAGTATCTTTAAACTCGGTATTGCTGAAAGGTCCAGACCAACTGGCATCTCTACACTCAGTCATATTTAAGTTTCGAGAAGCACGCTTTGCAATATGCGCTGATATTCAGGAGATGTTCCACCAAATCCGCATAAGGGAAGAAGATCAGAACTACCAGAGATTTTTGTGGAGAAACCAAGAAACTAACGAAATAGAAGTGTATGTGATGAGGGTAATGACTTTCGGTGCGACTTGTTCTCCATGCTCAGCCCAGTTCATTAAAAACAAAAATGCTGAAGAATTCAAGATTATATATCCCAGAGCTGTAAGATCAATCCAAGAAAACCATTATGTCGATGATTTAATGGACAGTGTGGAAACGGAAGAAGAAGCCGTGAAACTAGCTAAGGAAATACGATTTGTTCACCAAAAGGGCGGTTTCTTTATAAGAAACTGGATGTCCAACTCCAAATATGTCATCAATGCCCTCGAATCGAGCCACACTAAAGAAATATGCTTTAACTCCAAGAGCGAACTGCCGACTGAAAAAGTTTTAGGAATGTGGTGGAGTACGGCTGAAGACTGTTTTATCTTTAAGATGTCATCAAAGCTTAATGCAGAAGAAATGCTTCAAGGTACACGAATTCCAACTACACGTGAAGTCCTTCGAGTTCTTATGCAATATGCGGAACAATTCTGGAAACGTTGGGTTAAGGAATACCTACCAACCATTACTCGTCGCTCAAAATGGTTTTCGCCAGTTAAGCCTTTAGATGTGGATGATATTGTAGTCATTGTGGATCCAAATAATCCCCGAAATTATTGGCCAAAAGGAAGGATCATTGTCAGAAAACTATCTCAGGATGGTCAGGTACGCAGTGCTACAGTTTCAACTCAAACCGGAGTCTATGAGAGACCTGCTGTTAAACTTGCAGTCTTGGACGTTATCAAGAAAGAGGTAGGCCCACAAGTGGACATACCAGGGGGGAGTGTTGCGAATACTTTGCGAACTAAACCTGTTCAGACCTAATACAAAAATAGCTTAGCAAACGCAAAGAAAATAATATAATTTTCAGTCAATTTATTTTCATTCCAAATTTTTCTACCGAGGAAAAAAGATTAAAATTGTAATCTTCATTATCCTCTTTTAAATAATTTTAATAAAAACATTTATAGAATAGATTAACAATTCTTTTTTCCTTACCTATTGAAGTTGAACCAAACTGTTTCAACACTCATAATATTGCACCTCCTTTCCTCTATTCTCCTCTCCATTCACTAAGAAAAACCAAACCAGTTGCAATTCTATACCCTACCCTGTTACATCACATCATAATAAGTAATTTTATACCTACCTACTGATGATGATGGATGGAAATGGCGATATGAATGAAGGAAGAGAAGAGGCATACCAGTTTGACTTTGTTTTGTTTATTTTGGTTTCTCTATACACATTTCCCCAATGGTCGGAGAATGGAGATGGCTGGCAGTGTACAAACTAAATCAACTGAAGCGCCACCTGGATCGTCGAAGACGCGTAATTCAATGCGATGGGATGAGAGTACCATAGTGTGTATATACAATGCTGTTAGGTAGTGCAGCTTCAGCATGTATCGAAAAGAGAAGTAGGTAAATGCCAACATTTAAACTGACATATGGAAAACTATACGTGCTTAGACCCGATTTATACGTTGCGTGCTTTGTCGTCCGATACTTCTTAATTCTTTTTTGGGCACTTATGGTGCATTTATACGTCCAGTGTTTTCACTTCAGTGCCTTGATTATCAAATTGTCTTTGTTTCCTTTATGTTTCATTCATCATTCGCGGTGGTAGCTCCTTTTTCGCAGCGCATACCGCACACAATTCGAAAATCGAGCCAATGCAGATGTCCAGCGCGACCGAGTACGGTTTAGAACAAAGCAAACGCGCAAAATTACGAAGAGGGCGAAAAGAGAGTACAAGAATCGGATGGGAATTCGCGGCCCATCCGTGTTCGACTACCCCCTGCACTTTTCATCCCCTTTACCAACACATTCTCGACACTAAAGTGAAAAACCGGTGCGTGTATGATGTAACAGCCGATGAACTAATGCTGGGTTTCCACTTGTCGATTTGAAATTGACAATTGACGTATTTTTATGCCAATTAAACAATTGGCTTGTCAATGAATTGACTAACAGCTTTTGCCAATAATTGACAAAGAAACCACTGGACAAGTGGAAATAGCTGAATTGTCAAACAAAATGTCACTTTGTCTATAATTGACAGAGAAAATTTAATTGGCATCGAGTTTATAAATTGGTCAATCAACTGACAAACGATTTTTTGCCAATAATTGGCATAAGTGGAAATGAACTGACGTTGGTGCCTTAATTAATTTTGTTTGTATATTATGTCAATACGAGCAGGAAATGAGGTTTTTTATGTTTGTTATTATTAACAATTCGAGACTTCGCTCCGGGCTCCGGTAGTTGAAACAATCTTCAAGAAAGAAAGACATGAAACTCAGCGTCAAGAATCAAAAAGTTCAAAAATGATGGAGTCATTCAAAAATGTGGTCGCTACAGTCATAACGAGCTGATGAAGAAGCTATACGCGAAGATTAGAACTCGAAGTAATTTCAAGATTTACAACAAATGGGACCTCCACATCCTATGTTCCTGATAAATACGGTTGTAAGAACCTTGAATATTTACGTCTCTGTAAATATTCAATCAGCTTATTTACGGGTTTAGTTTGTCCATTTGCATTGGCGCTATTCTACGATACCCGGAGTCCCAGAGCTTAGCTTCAATGAGGGCCGAGGCCTGTGCTAATATCTCTATTACATACATACATACATACATATATTATGTCACGAGCAGAGTTTAGTTACTAAAATAAAAGTCGATACTGCATCGACGAGTTTAGTTAAAATTTTTTGTCGAAAACTCCGTTTTTATTGCTGTGTGAATAGGCTATTAGTCAACAAAAGCAGCGACTTTTGGCTCCTAATGATCTTCAAGGGCAGGGGTTAACATATGCTTTTTTAAAATGTTCCATAGTTTTGCGGTGTTGGCAGCAATCTCTGTTTTGAGTACGAATTGTCGATTACTTCAGATATATATGTCCTTTTCCCCTACTTCTGTAATAAAGAGATCCTTGTTTGTTTTCTGGGAATTCTAATTCGTATAGTTGAGTCTACTACTACGAGTAATGAAGGTGCGCTCGCACTAAGCCAGTACGAGTGCAAAACTATTATAAAACTGTTTTTAGTACAAAGAAATGGTTAAAAAGGCTACCGTTACGATTTATTAATGGCTGTCACATACACAAAGGCCCTTATTATGAATGTAAATCAGCGATCGTCACGACAATTAGACAAATTTGTAGATTGCGTCGATTGATCGATCCAGTGTTGGGACTTGAGAGTAGGCAAAAGGAGGTATATTGGGAAACCAAAAAGTGGTAAATTTTTAAAACATACCAAAAATGCTGAAAAAATTTAAATAACGCTCTTTTCTTCTGCTAACTAACGACACCCACGCTTTTCAAGAGTCGACAAAGAGGCTACATTTATTAACTTGAGCAACTAAAAAAAATTGGCAAAATCGCTAAATTTTCAAAAATTAGCTTGGAACAAAATGTAAGAATTGAGTTTGGATTTTCATTAGGTATAGCGTATAGGCTTTCCAACTTGTAAATGCATACAAGTCGGCATTTTCAAAGGTTCCATCTTACGGAAATGCCAATTTGTATTTGTTTTATCTTTATGTACCTTCTCCGAGTTTCGATTTTAAAAAGGACGGGTAGTGTCGCCAGGCAATCCTAGGTATTGGTCGGGGATAGTTCCTGTGAAAATTGGTCAAATTTGGACAAAGGAGCCTGGCGCCTTCCATACAAAAAACATATTTTATGGGGTCAAACTCAATGACTTTATAACTCGATAACCGCTGGGCCGATTTTCATGATTTCTATACAGTCGGCAAGACGTTCCTAAAGTAAGTCGTGGGTATTTGTTATTATTTGCCTTATTGTTCTATTTTTTTTTTAATCTGGAAAAGTGGTAGATTGTGCTTTAAGGTGGTAGAATTTAGGGTTGAGCAAAAAGTGGTGGAAATACCACTTCAGTGGTAGAAGTCCCATCACTGAACAGACATTTGTAATCGACTACAAGCGACTGTCAAATCGACAAATATCGATCGCAATCGACAATCACAGTTCTCGATCGATCGATATGCAGTCCATTACAGACTGAGGAGATGTTTCCGTATACAGAGAAAGTATGTTACATTCTACAATTTTCTTCAAATTCAGAGCAGCCTCAAATTCTCACCGGTCATCGACATCAGTCATCTGCATGACACGAGAAGTTAGGGGAATGACAGGCTGGATGACCGGCAGATGACGGCGACAAATGTTGAGTTTATCGTAGATCAGCAGTCATCCGGATGACCGTCTTATCATAGTTTTACGCTAGTTATGTGCTTCTAGACTTCTAACACTAAATTAATAAATATTTATTTTCATCAAACGATGGTACCTACTTACACTTGGTTTGAAATAATTAAATGTTTTACGTTTTTATTTTAGGTAAGCGAAGACCTTAATACTCAATTCCGAATGTCTACAACCCGACATGACGCTATTAACATAAAAATTTTAAATGCAGGAGCCTGGGCCAGGTGTTCCGATCGGGTTTCTGTTAGCCTGCCGTTAGAATTGGAAGACTATATTCCCGACGTCGAAGAATTTTATAAAAAGAAACATTCGGGGCGGAAGCTGCAATGGTACCATCACATGAGTAATGGAACTATTACATTTATCAATAATATAGGAAGATATGATTTGGATGTGACAACATTTCAAATGGCAGTATTATTTGCCTGGAACCAAAGGCCTCAAGATAAAATATCCTACGAAAATTTGAGATTAGCAACAGAATTACCGGGTAAGTAGACAAAGTAATTAATCGTTTGGTATTTATGTTTTGATAATAAAAAGTTCTAATCAAGTTTTACGCTTGTTGCCCAGAGCCATTGTCATAGTATCACTAATTATGGCAGGAAACATTCCTAATGAACCCACTTTAATCTCGTGAGTCGTCGCTGTCAAGTCTTGATAAATTAAATCAACTTGTTAATAAAAGTTAATATCTTTGTTAGTGATTAGTTCACACAATATTTATGAGACGAATGAAAGACAAATAAAGACCAAAATTCGTCTAGAAAACAAAACGCTTATACACAACTAACCGAAATTATAATTTAGTACTTTTTAGTGCATACTTTGACAACAATTATTAATTATGATAATCATCTTAGAGTGGCTAGTTTATCATTCCACCAAGGCGGTAAGATTTTCTTCCGCTTGGATAAATGAAAGCTGAAGTGAACATTCGAGACAACAATTAAGAGAAGCAGTTGGAAATTGGAGAGTTGAAGAGGAAGCGTCTATGTCAGTTCATCGATGGATACGCTTCAAAGTAAAGTTTCATAGTAGGGCAAAGCCGATTGGACTAAATATGCAAAAGTGGTAAATCAGCGTCTTGACACCCAGTTTGCTCCTGGCAATACTGCCCACGACTTAGGGTTCGTTTATGTTGGAGCTTTGATAAGCAGCAATAGAGCGACGTGGCTTCGAGATTACGTAAAGTACATACTCTCATCTCAAAAGAGGCGAGCGTACCTAGCTACTTCAAAAAGAAAGACGGTAACTGTGCCGAAAGCAGTCAGGAGCTTCTGAAAACCCTAGTCGAATCTCATTTTCTCATAAATCGGGAAAAAAATATGGGCTATCCAATCTTTTAAACCGTATAAGTCTTCTGGCTCAGACGGCATCCTGCCGATAGAGTCATATTGCTTGGTACAACCCCATTTTGTCCATTTGCATACTCTGTTTAGAGGCCGTTGGAGTTTTCGCGTTGATGTTTCGACTGATTCATGCGAGGATACCTGTATCATCTGCGAACATTGCTACGATGGTCCCTTCATCTTGTGATATATCTCCTCTGTAGAGGAGGAATAGAATTGGGCCGAAAACCCTTCCTTGCGGAACACCGACGTACAATTATTTGAACTCTGAGAATTCAGTCTCATATTTAATGCGAAAGAATCGGTCTTCAAGGTAGAATGCGCTAGAGCAAATCTTTTTAACATCCAGAGCTTTTTCAGTTTCATTTGTTATTCTATACACCTGATCGATTGTGGACTGTTTGACCCGAAAGCCGAATTAATGATCCGGTATAAAGCGTTTTTCTTCAATTACTAGTTGTATTCGTTTTAACTCGTAAGTGAAATTATGGATAATGCCTTAAGAAAAGTCAACTTCTGGGCAAAGAGTTGTGGACCCCCTCCAATACGAAACTGGTACTCTTCACCAGAAAGCACAAAATATCACAGTTCAACCTCCCAAAGCTGGAAGGAGTGAAATTGCATCTGTTTGAAGAGGTAAAGTATCTTGAGGGTTATTCTGAACCGGAAATTTAACTGGAACGCTAATGTAGGGGGAAGAACTAGAAAGGTGTATTGTATAACGCTCTTTTTAGTTATAAGAAAACAGTAGGCTGGACTTGGGGCCTGAAACCTGCTATGGTGCACTGGCTATATACAGTGGTGGTTAGACCTATACTCACATATGGCGCACTAGTGTGGTGGAAGGCGACAAAGAAGAAAACTTAAGTCGGCAAAATACCGTCAGGGCAGAGAACGTCAAGCGTAGTCATAACAGGTGCACCTCGCAGCACCCCTACGCTGGACACTTGTCTACACCTCGCGCCGCTAGACTTGCTTATTAAGCAACTTGCGGGAAACAGTGCGCTACGGCTCACAACTTCGGGCTACTTCAGAGGGGAAATTTTGGACATTGTATAATAGTAGCGGAAGCACTCCCGGGCGTACAGCTGTACGAGGTATCATACCTGGAAAGGTATGAATGACAAAGGGATAAAGTAATTAAACAATGCGAAATTGCAGAATTTACAGACGGCTCAAAAACAATAAAAGGCACTGGAGCTGTAATCTATTTCGTAGATCCGAATCTAAAATTGTCTATACGACTATCGGATACAAGCAGTGTCTTCCAATCAGAAGTTCTGAAGCGGCAGAGCTAATGCGGATGAAATCTATATCTGGAAGGGATATAAGCCATCTACATCGATAGCCAGGAAGCACTCAAGGCACTGGAATCTACGAACATCAATTCTGAAATAGTCAGGAGAGTAGTCAGTTAGAACTGAGTGAGACTGTGCTGGGTACTGTACTGTACTGCGGTAAAGAGCAAGCTAACGAGCTTGCGAGAATGAATATGAATATCAAACCACCTCCTTGCATCATAAATGGCGCTATTATGAATAAAATAACAAGTGAAGCCGACCGGAGGTGGGCAGCCCTTACCGCCTACCGAAGACTTAGTATCTAAGGTACTTTGGCCGCCATTCGATGGTAAAAGATCTAGGGAAATTCTCAAACTAGGCAGGGAACAGCTCAGGACACTGTTGGGTATATTGTTAGGGTACTGTCTTCTTAGAAAACATGCAAAGAGGCTCAGACTGGCAGACTCGGACACTTGCAGATTCTGAAATGACCTGCAAGGACGATATAACACATATACTGTGTGAATTCGAGGCAATATCTCGCAGTAGAAGGTACATCTTCCAACATTTAGAGGAGAGAGACTATACCAACTCCAAAAGGGTTACTTGGGTTTTGCAGAAAAATTGGGGATTTTTCAAGGGCAAATCGCACCTCCAGTAAAACAACGACGACATAAGTGCAAAAATGTTAATTCTGAGAAAAACACATTTGAAATTTTTTTAAATCGTTTTTATTAAAAAAAATAAGGAACACAATTCTTAAAATTATTAAAGTTGGTTGTAACATAAAGAAAATTTCACACACTTTCTGGTGTAGTAATTCAATTTTAAGAAAAAATTTTTTTTAAGAAAATATAACCAAAATAAAAAAAAGTTCTATGTTCCTATTAAAAAAATAAGCACTGATGTCGTTGTTCCACTGAAAACGAAATGAAAAAACCTAAAAATATATTTTATCACTGTCATAATTGTACACTTACGTATTTGTTACACCAAAAATCGAAATTAACCTACGAGATTCAGAACACAAAGCAGTAAGAATAGACCGTCGACTCATCCCACATAACGGACTTTGCCTACAAGCTGCCTGCGGGCCCAGGATTTTTCATGTTGCTGTACAAAATCAAAGGAGCGCCATTAACGCACGCATACTTGAAAAATCCTAGGCCCATGGTATTGCATAGAAAAACATTGCCGCCATTAATTTTGACATTTACACGCGTATTCACAGACAGGGAAATTTTTTCCGGGGGGAATCGGGTAGGTGTACGGGAAGTCGGCGGTTTATTCTTACTGGTTTGTGATTCAGAACACAACTGACTGATATGCCATTGTTGTTCCAATTTTTTTTCAATGACGGTGTATAACGAAACGGAACAAAGACCCATCAGTCTCGTAGTGCCAAAATTAGTGTTAATCATGTAGGTCTTTGTTTAATTGGAAAGAACTAAATTTTTTAAGCTTTTGACGTACTTTAAGCTTTCGGACAAGGTTGATAGTATAGTAGAATATTCAAATGTGGCCCCTTAGGGATTCCTTGAGTTGGACTTATGAATGCCTGACCGTGACACATATCTAGTATAGACACCATGGTATGACATGACTGTCAGTGTATACCACCGTAATACCAGACGAGCTATGAGCAGATCAGCGGAGCATGGTATCAATACTAGGGTTATAGGTTGTTATACTATCGAAAACAGCGCCATTCTTCTAAAGTGGATGATATGTGCTAGACCAAAGAGAAGAAAACACTCAACGTCGATAGAATGTTTATTTGCCGACTCTCCGACTTCATGTTAGCATATTACATTACAGGTTCATATTGAGAGAGAATGAGTGATACATAGCATATGACGCATACGAATATATGTATTATGTATAGTATGTAGATATAAGGACGTGAGCGCATATTAGGTTGATGTTGGTGAATTTAGCCTTGATGCGGATAGTTGTAAAGCGTTCACTAACGTGTCGAAAGCTCAAGACTTTTTGCTTAAGTCTGCCGCTTAGAAAGAATCCAAATACAAATAGACACTGCTTCTGTTCTCTGCAATTACCGTAGTAGATGTCACAGGTTTTCATCCTTCTTTTGCCGGGCCCATCCCACCGCACTTCCTAGATGACGGTGATATTTGTATTGTAGCAGTTAGGGCCTCCGCTAATTGTTCGGCTGAATGCGGTCTGTTCAGGGTTCGAACATTCCACGTCCGAAAGTCATTGTCCTTTTTTCGTTTTGCTGGGTCGTCAAAAGTAGATCCATCTGTATCCGAGGCGTTTGGTTGCTTCGTAAGCAATTGAACAAGCAGAAAGGTATGAAAAGTTCTTTGCAGCCATTTGGAAAAAACACGTCGATGAGAATTTGCTTTAAATACTATAAAACAATGTGCGCATGGATAGCTTGTGTTAAGTCAACCAGAGTTGCGGAAAAAAGTAAACAACAATAAACGGCTGCCAAACTATACTACGTAACGTACTGCAGTGTGTCAACCATCACGGTATTGACAATACCATGGTATCTATACTAGATATGTGTCATGAACAAAACCCGCGTCTGAGTTTGATTCCAGTACCAGTCAAGGTTATCGTCATCCCATTTCCTGATTTTTTTCATGTACATATTTGTGTCACAGGTACCCCGAAGACGAATTCGGGACCTGTGAACGGGCAAAGGCTCCTTGCAAGAAAGTTCAGCCTGTGGTTGCCGTCCATCAGGCCTAGAATCTTAGTAGCGATGACTATATTTCCTTCTATCCAGATCTTCTTCCAGACTCACTTTGACTCAATTAAATATGATCTGTAGGGTTGAGAGCTTTTTGATTTCCCAACACATCTTCGTAAGCATAAGCATAAGTACTGCACTAATAAATCTATTAATTTTCCACATAACTTAAATCCGTATGTGTTTATTTATATCTTACAGACCCTGAACTAAGAAGAACGTTATGGTCATTGGTAGCATTTCCAAAGATAAAAAAACAAGTACTTTTAATGGAGCCCGCGGTTCTCACCCCAAAAGACTATACAGAAAATACTGCGTTTTACATCAACCAAGAGTTTTCAGTAGTTAAAAATGGAAAATCTCAGCGAAGGGGCAAAGTAAGAATTAAAAATTTAAATAATAATAACGCAATTATAATGTGAATTGGAATAACTTTCAGCTGAACCTAATAGGACGTTTGCAGTTAAGTACAGAACGATCTCAACAAGAAGACAATCATTCAATAGTGCAGCTAAGAATATTACGAACTCAAGAAGCAATTATAAAAATCATGAAAATGCGCAAGCGAACAAATAATGCATCATTACAGGTTACTCATTGATCTAATAAAAAAATTTGCTGTTTCTCATATGTATCATTTTTATTTTATTAGGCTGAACTAATCGACATATTAAAAAACATGTTTCTACCTTCAAAAAAAATGATAAAGGAACAGTTGGAGTGGCTAATAGAACACAAGTACATGCGCCGGGACGATGACGATATTAATACATTTATATATATGGCTTGATAAAAACTTAAACTTATTATAATTTGTATCATTAAATATAAATAATTGCTGTATTCAGTATGTGTAATAAAAGGCTAACTATAAGTAAATTAATACATACATGTAAAAGTCAATAAAAGGACGTGTGTTGCAGTTCTGTAGCCGATTTCGTACTGATTATTGTTCACATATTGATTAATTATACATATTAGGCATGATTTTTTGAAACCTCGCCAGCCAGCCGTTCATTTGGACAGTTACCAGCACAATTGCCAGCAAGATGAAGCCAGCCGAATGAATTTAGGCAATACGCCTAAAAGCATACCAGCATTTCGTATAAAATTATGCATTTGGTAAAAATATTTGATAAATTCTGACATTTTTCTCTGGAATGTCGTGTGCATGAGATAAGAACGCCATTATGATTTAAGCAAATTGTACGGAAATTCTAAGCCACTTGTTTCTTTCAGCGCCACCTATTTGTTATTGTGAATTGAATTTAGCCAGCTGCCAGCCAGCAGCTCTCCGGCTGGGGAGAAAATCAAGAGTTGTTGCCAGCAGGTTGTTGTTTTAATTATTAGCATGTGAAATGTGCCTCAACTGCCAACTACTGGCAACTATTGGCTGGGGAGGAGAACACAACTAATATAAAAGTATACAACTGCCGCTATGACCTATGTATCCTACAAAATCCCCAGTTAATACTTAGATGGCGCTACATTCCGGGGTGGACCTCAACCAACACGCCTCTCCAGTTAGCACGATCTTTGGCACTTTAAGTTGATTGAGGTCCCCTTCCACTTGTACAAGCCCCCTAAGGCGAGGTCTTCCTCTACTGTGTTGTCCCTTGGAATCGAAGACTCTTCTGGCCGGAGCGTTGGTGTCCATTCTACATTTCCTAGCCAAATCTTAAGTTTGCTAAAATGAGGTAAATTTCTTTCACTTTTGAGGTTATGGCATTCTGATATAAACCAACGCAGCGCTTCCAGAAATGTATTTTCGTGTTCAGTAGTCACCACGAACTAAGCTCACAAAGTTACAGCCTTGCTAAAATGACTTGAGAAAAGACGTTGCTAGCTCTTACTCTATGTGTGGTATGTGGTTACCACGCGGAGGTAAAATAAGCCCAATTAATGTGTATGAAAAAGTTGCAACAGCTGGGCACCTTCAAGTTATGCCAATCAGCGCCTACCCGATTCATACACACCCAACCACCCATCCCCGGATAATACTGAATTTATTTTCATGAATTCTGATGGTATTTTTCCCAAAGGCTGGGGTAAGGTCGTCGTGTGCAGCGTTGCTCCACAAGGGAACACCAAACTTTGGGTTGACGTACAATATCATTTTATATTTATCGTACTCTTATAATATCTACCAGCAAAAATACTTAACAGGATTTTCTCATAACGACCAAAGTAACTACAAGTGGCTATTCAAGGTCAGCCGCGACAAGCAAAGTGAAGTTACATTTCAGACACGATAAAGTTAAGTGCTACTAATATATCAGACCCCACAAGCGAAGTGCTTGAGCCCCTAAATAAATACTTATATGCACATTTTACAAATATTTGTGCAGGCAGACTATTTCAAGATAGGTTACCCATAGCGACAATGAACCTATGGAACATAAGGTTATGTATGACTACCTACTGCCACTGCGATTAAGTATAGCATAACTTTTCACTGCGAAACTGTTAGAGAAGGTGAAACGGATAGGCAATGCGACGATAAGTGTCCGAAATTGACTTACCTCATTCGGTATACCAAGGGAAGAGCACAAAACCAACGTTTTGGAACAACAACGCTATCCAATGGCCTATATTACACCAACCGTTCACAATAATAATATATTAAACTAGAATTTGCTAAATAAACGTTCAGAAATTAGACCGTCAACCGCGAATCTCTATTAAGGCCTTTAATAGGATAGGAAGATCCTCCGGTTATTGCGTTGAACAATGCCAACAATTTCGATTTTTGTTATTCTCCCAATTAGCCAATTAGTGGTGGTAAGTTGTCCTCATGCACGATGACTAGCCTATCGACAGCGATGTTTGGACTGGCTGATATCCGCCACCATCTTTATAGATAACTTATTTCCGTATCCTTTTGCTGCTGGTTCAGGGATTGCCTTTTATAATGACCAAATATGTAAGTAGATATGCTGGTGTAAGGGCTTCGAAGTCATTGGGATCTGTCCACATCGGGTTGATTGGTCTTGAATTCATTATTGCTTCGATCTCCACCATATGGTAATAGTCAATTCACAACGGCGACTTGCCGCTTGCGTGCGAAGATAAGAAAAGAATATTCGACATTAAAAACATACTTGGTATGCGAGTTGAAATGTGCAGGAAGCCACCACACTAAAGACTGCAGCAAGAAAGGAGACGAACATCCTAAATGTGCAAACTGCTATGAAAATCATCCTGCTAGCTACAGAGGTTGTTTAGTAGTAAAAGAAATCCAACTTGCAAGGGACAACAAAAAAAGGAAATGACAAAGGAGCTCAAATAAAGAAGCGCTTAAAATCAAAAAGGACTTACAAAAGAGCCCACATAAAGAAAAGTCTGAAGAACAAGTGCTAATCAAAAAGGACACGAAACAAAACACAGCGGGTCCAAAAATGACATACGCTCAGGCAGCATAAAAAAATACTCAAATACCAGCAGATAAAGCGGTAACACGAAGAGTGCAGTCAAACACTGGAATGGAAAACATCATGAAACAAATCCTAAACAAGATAGATTCCATGGAAAAATCCAATAAAACGATATTAGATAGAATATCGTTGCTAGAGAAACAGAACAGCAACAAAATTGCTGTACCGAAAAGACAGACATGATGAATAAAATAAAAATTCTTGAATGGAATGCTAATGGTATCGAGAGTCGAAAGGACGAGTTGCAAGTGACTCTTGACATAAACCAGATATTCCAACACCCCCTTCCTCATAACTGTGCAAATGGGGGGCTGCAGTGTTAATAAAGAATACAATTAAACACAATAAAGAGGCAAAATTCCAATCATGTGCAATCCAAGGCATATCCATAAGTATAGAAACGGACAGTGGGCATATGTATATCTGTTGCATCAGTATATTGCTCTCCCTGCTATATAATGTAGAAGAAGGGCCAGATTTTCAATCAGATCATTCCTCTATACTTCTTACACTTGGCGATAAAATAATAATAAAAGAACATAGCCCAAAACTAGTTAATAGGCTGACTGACTGGAACTATTTCAGATAGAAGTTGGAGGAAAGTATTCAACTATCAACAGCTATTCAAACAGAAGATCAACTAGAAAAAGCAGTATTATTTACCTTAAATATACAAAAGCTGCGTTGGCTGCAACTCCCACAACAACAAAAAAGATCAAACAAAACTCTTATCCTCGCGAAATATGTGATATAAATACAGAAAAGAGGAAAGCTAGAAAACGCTGGCAACAGACCAGGGCGCCACGCGACAAGAGTACACTGAACAACTTAAATAACATGCTTAGAAAATCTATTAGAGAATTCAAAAACGAATCTTTAAAAACTTACCTTACAAATTATGCTAGTAGGTATTGACTACTTGCTCTGGAAGGCAACAAATAGGATGAACAGCCAATAGCTCATATTCCCCTACTAAAATCTAGAGAAGGTAACTGGGCGAAAAGCAACCAAGAAAAGGTAAACACTTTTGCAGAGCATCTTGAAGACGTATTTAAAACTTATGAAGATAAAGGTTATCAAGGACTCGAAATAAGGTGCGAAGAAGATAGACCTATACGGTCGGTAACAGCTAAAGAACTTGCCAAAGAAATTAAAGAAAGCATAAATATAAAAAGCCCCAGGGTATGATTTGATTACAGGAGAAATTTTCACGAAAATGTCTGAAAAAACTAGCGCAGATTATAAATGCTGCATTAAGTTGAGATATGTAGTCGCGGAGGTAATAATGATACCAAAACCAGGCAAACCACCTAACGAGGTAACCTCATACCTATCGCGAAAAAAATGCTGGTTAAACGCCTGCAAAAAATAATTGACGAAAAATCTCTAGTCCCAAATCACCAATTTGGATTTAGAAATAAGCACTCTACAATCGATCAGGTGCATAGAATCACAGATAAAATCGAAAAAGCGTTCGAAGAGAAAAAAGTGTGCTCTACAATATTTCTTGATATAGCACAAGCTTTCGATAAAGTCTGGCACAAAGGTTTGATCCACAAACTACAAAGGCAACAGCCAAAACAATATTCGACAATTCTGGGGTCATATATATCAGATCGATTCTTCAGAATTAAACAAGAGACAGAGTACTCAACATTAAGAGAAATCTGGTGTACCACAAGGCATCGTGCTTGGTCCAGTTTTATACCTTCTATTCACTAGCGATTTGCCTGAAAGTGGGGAAACCACTATAGCTACTTTTGCAGATGACACAGCTGTCCTTGCTGTGGGATCAACTGTCGAAGTAGCAACAAAAAAGCTTCAAAGGGCAATAGACAATATCTCTGATTGGACAAAAAAATTACAGATTAGATTAAATGACCTTAAGTCAGTCCATATTAATTTTACGTATAAAAACGTACCATATATTCCAGTATACATAAACAACAATAGTTGTGTTTTTATGAAACATCGCCAGCCAGTAGTTGCCAATAGTTGGCAATTGAGGCACATTTCACATGCTAATTAAAACAACAACCTGCTGGCAACTGCTGGCAACAACTCTTGATTTTCTCCCCAGCCGGAGAGCTGCTGGGTGGTAGCTGGCTAAATTCAATTCACAAAGAACAAACAGGTGGCGCTGAAAGAAACAAGTGGCTTAGAATTTCCGTAGATACAATTTGCTTAAATTAAATTGCGTTCTTATCTCATGCACAAAACATTTCAGAGAAAAATGTCAGAAATTATCTAATATTTCTACCAAATGCATAATTTTCTACGAAATGCTCGTGTCCTTTTAGGCGTATTGCCTAATTTCATTCGGCTGGCTTCTTCTTGCTGGCAATTGTGCTGGCAACTGTCCAAATGAACGGTTGGCTGGCGAGGTTTCAAAAAAACATTCCTAATGTAGTGGAATACTCAAATACAGCCAAATATCTAGGCATGACTCTAGATGCTAATCTGCGTTGGAAAGCGCATGAAAAGAAAAAAAGAGGCGAATTGAACATGCGATACAGTAAAATGTACCTATTGGCTTATTGGGAGATATTTAGGCCTATTCGGCAAAATCTTTTATCCATTTTTCCTGTTATTCTGTTATGAATTTCCATACAAAAGTTCGAACTGTCAAAAAATCTTTTACGATCTCCAAAATTGGTATTCTGCGTGCAAAAATCTTTTATGAAATCTGTTATAAATCATAACAGAATAAAAGACAGAATTTTGTGACTTTTATCATAAAAGATTTTTATTAATTAGAAAGTTTTGGATTAAAATGGATATCTACACAATTTTTCGTCAACGAAATGTTTACAAAAGAAGACAAATGTAATAAATGTGTATAAACAAGTGGGTATGTAATTGAAAATAATTTAGTAATTTATATTTTTGGTTTAGACGAATACACCAACCACTTTAGCTGGAACTAAGATTAAATAGTGATCCGTTTAATCTTCCTGATGTGCGTTTTATTCAGCTCTTTAGAATGGATACGGTGAATGTTAGAGATCTAATGAACAAATTGGAACAATTTACGCAAGACACGAATACAAACATTTCATGTAAAATTTAGGTCAAGTGCATTTCTAATAATGTAATAATGATCTCAAGTTGGATATTTATTTCAAGTTTCTAATGACATTTTTACAGATACGATTCATATCAGGCATCAATAGGAAGCAAACAAAGAACCTACTAAACAGAACCCGCCCAGATATCGCTAAAATCACGGCAATAACCACGGGGCATTGGGCAATTGGAGACCATGCGGCCAAACTAAGTATCGCATACAAATACAAAATACAACCCTCAATGCCGCAGTTGCGGAAATACAAATGAGAAAGAAACTCTCTCTCATTTCCTCTGCAAATGTCCAGCATTAGCTCTAGCAAGAGCCGGATTGCCGAGTTACGAGCGGCCGCGACCGATCGCACAAAAAAAAAATTAAACAAACATTTAAACAAAAAGGTACGCACGATGCGCTTTATTATAAAGCCCAATTCAGACTGCCAAATATTGTATATACATAAATCATTTGTGTATGCTATGATGCTTCTGTTGTTAGGCTGCTGACGCTAAAACAAATGCCGCTAATTCGCAGATGCTGACCTTGACGATGCAGTGATTCGGTTGTACTTGGAGCTGGGTACATTTGCAGGTGGTTAGCGGTTTCCGATAATGATAAGGCATAATTATGTTCATGTTTAGTATACGGACATGTAACTCGCGCACTGAACCAACTATTCTTTGACGACTTTAGCGACGTTTGGGGCAAAGGGATACTTCATCTTATTTATCCGCTTTCTCAATTCTACAGGCTGGCTATAGGTACCGACCGGATCACATCCTTAACAATCTTCACAAAGATGGCCATTTTTGGTTTATCGCATTTATCGCCCAGTACATCCAGATTCATTCAGTTGGTTACTGATTTCAACAGTGTTTTCTAATTGGATTTAGCTCCATGTAAGAGCAATATATTTGCTTTAGCTCGGTCGTGGTTTTTTGTTGTCTTTTTCCTAAAAAGATATTCCAGTGTTTATTACACAATTATTTAGGTTAGGTTAGGTTAGGTGGCAATTATCCGTTAATACGGAGTAATTCACTTAGACCAAGTAAGGTCCATTGTGATACCACATGCAGAGTCAGTTATTTCCGTTACTCTTGGAACCATTTCGAATTTTGGAGAAATTTCCGTATTTTGTTGATATCCGTTTCGGCAATATCAGCAAGCTCCCCGAAGAAGTACTCTCCTAGAGTCTGCTTTCTAATCGAGGATAGCGCCGGGCAGTCACATAGTAGGTGGAACGGAGTTTCCTCCTCCTCCTCATCCATGCAACTGCGACAGAAGTCATTAGCGATAACTCCGAGCCTTGCGGCATGTCTTCCTAGTATACAGTGGCCTGTTAGTACTCCGACAAGAGTTCCGATATGTGTTCTACTGACGTTTAACAGGACCTTTGTCCTGCGCCGATTTATTCGTGGCCTTTGAAGTCCTTTGGAGTGGTGTGAGAGGCTTTTCCCGTCTTGGGTATAAAAACCACTTTCACCTCTCTCCATAATTTTGGTATGTAACCATGGTCTAAACTTAAGGAGAACAGTAGAATCATCCAAGGTTTAAGAATGCCATAGGCATGTTGCATTTCTGCCGGGATGATTCCATCTGGTCCTGCCGATTTAAAAGGGAGGAAGCTATTAATCGCCCATGAAAGTTTGCGTTCGCTTATAACTTCCTTTGAAATGAAATGAGTTCTGGGATGGGACCGTTCCTGAGTCTGGGTATCATCCCCTTGGACACTTCCTGGGAAGTGAGTGTCTAGAAGCAACTGAAGTGATTCTTGACTAGACTGCGTCTCCGTTCCATCGGATTTCTTTATATAGCTAGGTATAGAGGGAGACTTTGACAGGATCTTCCTAACTCTACTAGCCTCATTGTTTTCTTCAATTTTGGAACAAAAACTCTGCCAGGAGTTTCTTTGTGCGACTTTTATTCCTTTTTTGTAGTCTTTAAGGCTTTTCTTATAACAGTCCCAATCTGTGGATGATCTTGTTCTTTTTGCCTTGTTAAAGAGTTTTCTACTTTCTCTTCTTAGTGAGCTTAGCTCTGTAGTCCACCACGGGGGTTTCTTATATTTAGTGTGTCTGCTTACAGGGCACGACTTTGCGAAGGATTTATTCATGGCAGAAGTAATCTTCGTCGTCAAGGAGTCAATGTCTTCGAACGATGAGATTGTATTGTACACAATTATTTAGTTTGTAGAAATTCATAACTTATTCATTTCAGCCTGCATTTTAATGTTTTTTGCACAAATTTGACCAGGTGCCTACCGACTATGAATAAAAAAAAACTGTGGTTTGTTTTGACAGCTTCGTAACAGATTTTTAATTTTCGAAGTTCCAGAATTTCATAAAAGTTCGAAACCCCGAATACGATTTATAAAAGATCTTTTATGGTCGAAGTCTTTTATGATTCATAACAGAATAAAAGATTTTGCCGAAAAGGCCTAATTATAATAAGTTATTGCTAAACAAGCAAGTTCTAAAACCATCCTACGGGATCCAGTTTTGGGCATGTACATGCCAAACAAATTTGCAAAAAATGCAAGATTTCCAAAATAAAGTACTAAGGAACATAGTCGATGCACCTTGGTACATACACAACGCTGATCTACATAGAGATCTTAACATTGAAATGGTTGAGGAAGAAGTTAAAAAAGTTGCCCAAAGGCATAGAAGTAGACTTCTTAACCATGAAAATAACAGAACTTAACATAGAAAAAACAAGAACCATATTTTTATACTTACTCTCAATGACCACCGTATCATGGTCATATTCGTCACTATCACTGCAACCGGGTAGTTCCACGTACATGGCCAGGCAAGCTTTCCCACGAAAATTTGAACGGTGGTGGTTTCCAAATAATTTATTTGGTAGTTGAAAGTGCGGTTGCTAAAGTGTATATATCCACCTAGATTTTTAAATATGAAAGCTTGAATTGTAGTTTTATAGCTATATGAAAAATCATTATTTCCATGTCATAAATCATGCCGATGATCCGTGTCTATCCTCATTTAATTGAATTATCAAAACCATTTGTGTATGCGAAATTTCAGAAACTATATAGGACATACACAAATAATGGTACCTACATTGTACAGCAAAGTTGACATCGATTTTATTAAGTTTGAATATCCTTGATACGGGGTTTTCCTTTTTTGGCTTGAGAGATAGATTTTAATTCAGGTTCGTCCTTACTTAGAAATTGTATACCAAAACGATCAAGAAGAAAATCGCAGTGCTAAAGTTTAAGAGCTGTTAACGTAGCCATTAACTACTACATATTAAAAAATTAAGAAGAAAATGCAACACAATCAACGACGGACGGATTTTTTTAAACCTCCAGCCGATTGTATAAATAATTATTATACCTATATTCTTTATCGTTTTGCATGTGGCTATGGAGATTTTATTTTAACTCCATTATAAAAACGCCACTGCTCTCCAAAGTTAAAACAATAAATCTATTTTTTATAATATTTTATGATTTTTTTGGTTGTTTTTTTTTAATTTGGAACCAATCTAATAGATTTTGTATAGGTTTGTTTAAAAAATTATGATTCGTTATACGGCATTTCGCTT
This sequence comes from Cheilosia soror, assembly GCA_949372485.1. NCBI lineage: Eukaryota > Metazoa > Arthropoda > Insecta > Diptera > Syrphidae > Cheilosia > Cheilosia soror. Next base: position 36,990,347 of record OX443562.1, read on the forward strand.
TACGGCCTGATTTTGAGGAACGTATCTTGGCCGTTAACCGAGGTATGAGTGTATTGTTTTGTACCTTATTTCAATCATATTTTAAGATTGTTTCGGCTTATTCCAAGAACAAAAAAAAATGTGCACGACTGGGTCAAACGAAACTTTCTCGTTAATTGCCAATTTCGCAGAATCTCAGAGTCATTTCAGCAAATTTTGCGTTTACAATCATATCCACATAAGATGTACGCAGGTTTAGTAACTGAACCCTTGTTAATTAAAAAATTAATACATACTACATAGCAATACGTAAATATTAACTACAACGCTTTATTACTTACATACTTTCAAATTTCACCCCGAACTGACACTTGAAGGAGGCAAGTAGGCGATAAATTTCAATTCCCATTTTTTGATTATTTAAAAAAAAGTGGTCGGGATTTGGGTAGTAATTTTTAAGAAATATCAATAAAACGGCAATATTCGAGTTTTCTGAGAAAAACTAAGTACGTGATCATGTTTACAATGCTTATGTTGTCTTAAATATGTACATATATTGATCAAAATCGGTAGAGCGGTTTTTTGTAAAATTATGCTGACAAATGTTACAATTTGGATTCGAAAAGCACTGTTATTAAACTGTTTAGCTGAAAACTAAGTATGTACGACATATTCTTCAGGATATAAACATTACCTAGCAATTAGGTAAATTTTTAACCAAATCGAAAATGGCGTTTTCGAGATATGTGTAGTTTTTAAAGTACCGTTTTTAGCGTTTGGGGTGGAAATCGAAGGACGCATTCATGGTTCAAAAAACACTATTTTTCAACTGTTTAGGTCAAAATTGAGCAAATGGTATTACTATGGATTTAAGCATTATCTGAAAGTAACATTTTTATCATAATCGAAAATGGCGTTTTTGAGATATGAGCAGTTTTTTAAAGTACTTACTATTATTAGGGATTTGGGTGGATATCAAAGGACGCAGTATTTTTAGGGAAAAACGGAGTTTGCTATCAAGTTAAGAATGACAATAGTACCTTAAAAATAAGTTTTTTTTTAAATCGTTTTTACCGTTTTCGAGAAAAGGCCTATTTTAAAAACTGCCGTTGCTGGACTTTTTAGCGAAAAACTGGGTATGCAGTCATGTTAAGCATGCTTACACTAACTCAACTACCAACTAGCCGTTTTCGAAAAAACCTAAATTTAGACATATTTCTTAATATTTCGTAAAATTTTTATATGGGAGGTACCGTTAATATTAGGGCTAGCATAAAATCTCGAGTTCGAAAATTTGTACGAAAACAATATCTTTCTCTTACTACAGGTCTGTTTTTTTGCTCACCCATCTCAGTGAAGTAAAGTAAAGTAAGAAAATGTGCAAAAAAAACAGTCCCCAACCACTTTTCTGAACAGTCGGTCTTACCCCCGAAAAGTTAACAGCTGGCATTGCTGTCAAAATGAAAAATCCATAAAAAATTCAATTTCAAAATCAAAATCCTTCTAGAAAAATGAATAATTAACCTTTTAGCGCAAAAAAAATAATGATTATCAATTTCTACAGAATATTTACTTTTTCTGTTTACTTTTTTTCTCTTCCTGGCGTCTTGTATTTGTATGGTCAAAATAAGATCACAAATTAATTGCCAAAGAAAAAAAAAACAAAAACATGCGTGGGTGTGTTTATTAGGTGAGTCCTAAAGTAAAGAACATTCGTTCTAATTCTGAGATTCGATCGAGTGGAGTATTCCTCGAATTTAAAACTTTCAATCGAATGAACTTCTCACAATCTAAGTTTTGAAGGAAAGAAGTTCATTACCAAATGTTTTAATTGTATGAACTTTATTTTCGAAATCAGCTGTATAAATATTTCACTGTATATTGCGTTGGTTTTGACTTTAATTTGAGAAAGGATGGGTTTATTTACACATTCTTGGAGGAAGAAACGATTAAATTGAACAGAAAAAATGCAATAAAAATTATATAAATGAGCATTTCAAATCGTTTTTTGTTTGTTCATTTTGATTGTGACATGCTATTATTTATATGTGAAATTTTTTCCCCATAAGACGAACAAATGTTGCTTCCAATTTTATATGTTTTTTGCAAATTTCACTTTAAACATTTTTTAAATAAAGACTTAACCACAAAATTTCATTCGAAAAAACTCATAACATTTAACTCAATGCAATTGAAAATGAGAATGTGCGGAGAAATGAACAATACAAATCCCCATCGAAATCAAAAGTTGGTATGTCAGTTGGCTGAAATCGAATGATTTTCACTTAAAAAAAAGAGTAGCGATGTAAATAATACTTAACCTTTATTGCATACTTCAGTTAAAAAATCAACAGGAAATACAAAATGGGATGATTTACTACTTATTATCTACACAAAATGTATCCCATAATGACATATCAAAGATAGATTTCAATTATTATAAGTCTAGGTGTACATATAATTATATTTTGTAAACAAAATGCAACTTTAATAAAAAGGGAAAATATTTAGTATTTTATTACTTTACGTAATATTCAGTTGTAATTTTTAAAATTGTTTAAAATATGCAATTCCTTATACATTTACACCCACCACAGCCGACAAAATAGTAGGTATCATAAAAGGAGACACTCTGTGAACAGATCCAAATTACACAAAAATGTGCTCCCCTGGTGTTCAGAATTGAAGAATTCTCCAAAGTTGGTCTTGCTGGAAATGAATAGCTTGTGTGAATCTCAGTGGTGTCAAATTGAGTGCAGTTGTTGTAATTGCGTGCTGAAAATCCTACTTCACTTTACATCACTGAGATCGATGTGCAAAAAAACAGACCTTACGTATACGAGAAAGTTAAAAATAACTCAAGATTTTGGCGAGCCCATTTGTGTTTCAATGTCATCTTTTTAGATTGTTTCGGCTTATTTCAAGAACAATTGGTGTCATATTAAGATTTAGCACGTAAGAATGAAAAAATCTAAAATCAAGCTTAAGCATACTTTATTCTTGCTTGCGATTTTTCGCTGAGTGTAGTAACTATGAAAAATGGCAAATGCATTTTGTTTTTCCATAAATTGCATTTGAGTATGTCCAAGAATGTGGAAGAATTTTTACTGACTGATGCTAATTTCGATTGGCAATCTGAGATTTTTTTTAGATTTCTTTAGATTTCGTGTGGCCAATGGAACAAAAAAAATTATCTGAGCTGTTCTTTGTTGGTGTTGGTGGTGTGCCTGCCAAAAGTTGTTAACTTTTTTGTTGTGAAGATTTTTTTTTCGTAGAGTGGTTGCAAATTGCAAGTTTTACATACATTTTCAAATAACTATAACAGAAATCTCATAATAAATTTTCTGAATATATGTTTACCACGTCTTCCACAAAATTGCAACCGCGATGCTTTTTCTCCCTTACAAATAACAAATCACAAACCAGTAAGAATAGACCGTCGACTTCCCGTACACCTACCCGATTCCCCCCGGAAAAAATTACCCTGTCTGTGAATACGTGTAAATGTCAAAATTAATGGCGGCAATGATTTTCCATGCTATACCATGGGCCTAGGATTTTTCAAGTATGCGGGCGTTAATGGCGCTCCTTTGATTTTGTACAGCACCAATACATGAAAAATCCTGGGCCCGCCGGCAGCTTGTAGGCAAAGTCCGTTATGTGGGAGGAGTCGACGGTCTATTCTCACTGGTTTGTGCATGAAGCTACATTCGGACCTAGCGAAGTATCCGTCGGAACGGAAAATTCTCCGATTTTATTCACAGTTACAGTAATTAAAAAAAAAATAAACACAGACTAAGTGGTGTGACCATAATGGTGTTTAAAAAAATACAAGAAAATATTTATGAACTAAGCATATTTCAGGAATAAAATAATAACGAAATAAATAAAAGTTATAGTACTCTTCAAAAATAACTACGTTTACTTTAAAAAATAAACCGTTTTAATTTTGAAATGGGGTGTGAACGTATGAAAAATACGTACCTAATTCATCAATTGAGAACGGCTGAACCGATTTGGCTGAATTTTGTTTTCTGTTGTTCGTAATTGCCAGGAGAAGGTTTTTACCAAAGAAACACCTCCGGAAAAGTCGGGAAATTAAAAAAATCGAAAATAGATTTTTTGTGTGGAATTTTGTGTGCAGTTGTTCCAGTTGCAGCAAATCCGGTGAAATTTGAGAATGATAATTATGTTGGACATTTGTTTGGGGTATACATTGTTGAAGTGTATACGTTTCGTGTTGGATTAACGTTAAAAAATTAAAAATGTTCAATAAAGAGAAAAACTAATTTTTAATTATATTACTTTTATATACAGGGTGTATTTTATATGCAAGTGCAACATTGTGATAAAGGTTACCACAAATGCAACAAACCATTAGTGTATTCAAAACCAATATTGTTGAAGTCCATAATATCCAACTTCGTAAAAATAATTTGAATTTTTGGATTTTTAAAACTTCTCTAATCTGTAGTTTTATTTCGATTTACAAAGGGTTATGGCGTAGGATCCGAATCAAAAGTAAAAATGTAAATAAGCTGTGTTTTCTAGTATGTATATCTCGCCTTGTTGAAAAAAAAGCTTTGTAATCTAATCCTTTGTAAATCGGCCTTCAGCGACATACTAATTTGCGCAAAAAGTTTCAATTATCTCCTATTTATGAGGTAAAATTTCGCATGTTGTGATGGTATTGTAGGCTATGCAAAACAATGTACATACATATTACATATATGTATGTTCAAATACATTCAATTATTTTGTCTAAATCGCCCGTTTAATATTTCAATAATAAGAACAAAAAATTTAATTAAATATATTTTATTTCAAATTATTTCCAACACAAAATGGTGCCATTACATTAAAAACACCCTGTAATTTATCTCTTAATTTTGACAATTGGACTAACTACACGAATAACGCATAATTTATTTGAGTGACATATATTTTAATGGTTAAACGAATTAGAAAAAAATACTCTTATGTAATAAAAACACAACAGAGTTATAAACGCAATTTAATACCTATCATCATGGAGAATTAATTATAATACACATAACAACCACCACGATCTTAAATGATTTGTTTATAATGTTTGTATAATTTTATTTATTAATGAATATAATTACTTATCTAGAATACTTAGTTTAAGTACTTTCTACACTTTTTTGAACCGCAAGAGCAAGGAATTTTAACATCTTCAAATGGAAATTTGTAATCGTAAGTTAATTCTTCTCCTTGTACTATACGCCTTAAAGAAAATATTATTATATGTTTATGTCCAAGAATGTCCACCACTTTAGAATAACAATTCGGCTAAAAAAAAAGTTTTTAATTCCATACGTTCATTGTGATTGCTTTAATACTAACCTCACAAGAGTGATTTATAAAACGAGCTGCATTCCCTCGCATTGTAGCATCCACAACAAAATTATCATCAATTTTAAACATGTAGCATCCGATTCCTCTACTGTCGTAAAACCTTTCCCGTTTATCAGTCAAAGTGGATCGAATGAGTTCACCAGCATACTCAATTACCATCTCACCTGTAATAATAAGAAAAAAATTAGTTAATACATATATTTGTTGACAGCATAAAGATAACTTGGAACAATAACAACAACAAACAAGTAAAAGTGTTATCATCGGCCTGGCCGATGCTTTGATACCCTCTACTGTATGTACTGTATAGGTACACGCATGTGTCTAGTATTGGTTTTGTATGAGAGGTACCATAACTACTTGACCGACATAGACAATTTTTAATACCAACTTGGCATAAAAACAAGTTTTCTCACAAAATTTCATTCACCTAAATCGATTCGTTTGGACGCTATCGTGCTTTCAACAAACAGAGAGATATATGCGTCAAATATTGGCTTTGTATAGGAGGTAACAGAACTACTTGACCGACATGGACCATTTTTAATAGAAACCTGAAGGCCATAAATATAAGACCTCTTATAAAATTTCAGTTGCCTAAGTCGATTCGTTCGGACGCTATTGTGATTTCAACATACAGAGAGACACATGCAGGCACGCAGCCAGGCGTCAGGCCCTCAAGCCCTAAAAATGTGAGTGAAGGGTCTCCAATAAGTCGAACTGCTCGTCTCTGTATGCTGTCAAGTAGGCTAAGTAAATATTTTGGGACCGAGCTCCATATATGGGAGCAATATTCCAGGCCTGGTCTAACCTGTGCTTTGTACAGTAGGAGAAGTTGCTTGGGGCTAAAGTACCTCTTTGCTCTAAATAGGTACATAGCTCAACTTAGCAACCGCCGATCGTGCGATATAGGATATGTGATCCTGCCATGTGATTCCTGAATTGACTGTGACTCCTAAAATGTGCATTGAGTCCTTGGGATGGATTTGATGGTCATCCATTTGGATCTGAGGAGCTGTTGAAGCATTTTTCCTAAAAAATGTTGTGAGCTGTGCCTTGTTTGCAACTGAAACTGAAATGACCGTAATGGGGCTTAATATAAATTCAAATCTATAAAAATAAGGTGACTATACCGGTAAAGGTATACAGTACAGTATTCAAACGCTAGGTATGTACACTGTGCAAGCCATAGCTTTAACCTGGCTCTGCCATGTCAACTCCTGCAATTTGCAATTGCCTTAGTGTAGTTAGTGAAATAGCTAATTTCTTGCGCAACCTTTCAAATGCATATTATGCAACATTTAAAACTGTCATTAAAAAACACGCACCAGAGAGCCGAAAAACTGGACTTCGACGCCTTTGTGAAAAAAAATTGATCTCTCTTGAAATTGAAAGGCAGGACAGTATTAATTCCTTTGTAGAGCTCTTCAAATGGATCTCAATAAGTATTGAAAAATAACGAGCAGAACGTGGGTGATGTCTTCGAGAGTATCAACACTTTTGGCAGCGGTAAGCCTCATTGAATACAAAAAACTATTCAGTTTAGCGCTGCCCTTATCAGTTTCCCTACAGAACAAATCCTTAGATTTCGTTTCTGCAATCGACCGAACAAAAGAAGTTCTAAATTCTTATTTTTTTTTATTTTTATTTTAAATACTTTATTTCATACAATGTTTTGAGTTCACAATTTTTGAATTTAAGAAATTAATTTATAAATAAGTATGAAATAGTAATGTACATTCTATTGTCCAAGTGACAAGAGACGAATGTACTAGCAAATTAAGCTAATAATTAAACAATAATTATTTGATGGGGAATAACAAAAAAAAAAAAAAAAAAAAAAAACAATAGCAAAGAAAAAATAAAAAATTTAAATACAATTGTTTTAAAAGGCAATGAAAAAAAATATGCCTAGACATTCAATGATCAATATCCATTCAAAAAACTATTTATGGCTGAGTAATCCAAAGACAATAACCATTTCTTTACATCTTTTAAGAATACATTTTTAATTCTCTCACACCTAATATAACCTGGAAGTGAATTAAACAAACGAGGTGCGGTGGCATAGTAAAATCGTTGAAAATGTGCTTTATAAATAGTAGGAACGGTTACCAAATTTCTAGCATTGGTACGTAGATTATAGTTTTCTACGTTTCTTACAAAGTAAAATCCCGAGTTTTCGAAAAATATTTTTAAGACTTTGTAGCAGTAAAGATGCCTTAGCGGAAGAAATTCAAGACTCCTAAACAAATTAAAACTAGGAGTTCTTCGATTTACTTTGCATAAGATCCGTATTGCATGTTTTTGTTTTACCAGGAGTGGCTCCGTTTTATTAAAATAGGCACCACCCCAACAAGAAATACCTTAAGAACATCAGAGAAAATGCCGAAAATTGATCGTGATTTCAACAGACAGAGAGACACATGGGTCTAGTATTGGTTTTGTATGGGAGGTACCAGAACTACTTGACCGACATAGCCCATTTTGAATACCAACTTGACGACAGTAAAAATAAGTCCTCTCACAAAATTTCATTCGCCTATGTGGTGAAGGTTTCTGTAAAGATGATGACTGAACCAAGGGAGAGGGGCAACAGCACCTCGCCTTGAATAGGTCAAAATCAAACAATTTTGGTGACAACTCAGCCAAAGACACGTCTCAGGCTGAGGGGACATCGGATGAAAGGAAATCAGAGAGACATTTTCCAAGGCCGATGTTGTAAGGAATGTGACTAGACCAAGGGAGAGGGGCATCTGCCCCTCGCTTTGAGTTGGTCATAATCCAGGATAATTGGTGCCAACTTGGACTAGGACATGTCTTAGGCCGAGCAGACACCAAGTCACCGTAACTAGGGATGGCGGTTATTACAAAATCACCGGTTTTCGGTTATACCGGTTTAATTTCTCACCAGTTTAACCTGGCGGTTTAAACTTCCTAAAATAACCGGTTTTAAGATAAACCGGCTTCCGGTTTTTTTACGAAAAAAACATACAAATTTAAAAATTTATTACATTTTTATTGAAAATTATATTATTTATGAAATGAAGACACTAAAATGTAATTACAAAAAGATTTCAATGGATTATATACTACATAAAAATTTAAATTAATAGCTGATCACATAAATAAATACATCAACAGGTTGGCCAATATTTTTCTTCCAACCTATTCATAAATACTCTTTCAATTATATGTTGGTCTGTGAGTTGACTCCTCTCATCAGAAACAACATCATTTAATGTGGAGACCAATCGTTCAGAAGCTACAGAACTTCCGGCAAGTGACAAATATTTTTGAGCAATAAATGACAAACTCCGCATACATGTTTGGCTCTGCTCCCAAAAAAAAATGGATCGCTCAGTCTGGGTAGCAACGGTTGCTGAAGATAAAGCCGCAGTTCATTCGGAAACGAATCTTCAATTTCGCATGGACTTGTCTTGGCTACCACCTGGTCATGTGTTGACCAAAGAGTGTTCACACTTTTAGTTCTTTCAGCATCCACATATTGAGTTTGTAGTGTAGGTGAAAGCTTTCCTATTTCAACCAAATGCTGTCTTATTTCTTGGCTTAAGTTTGTAACTGCTTTACTGGCAACAAGGGGGTTCATGTACGTTTTTTTAAAACGAGGATCTGAGAGCGAAGCATACCACAGCAGAGGGTTCTGCACTACTTTTGCGCTTCTGTCTTTAAGGCTGATCAATAGCTTTTGTGATAGAACTTTGGCTGCAACATGTTTAGGACTCAGATTTTTTAACCTACTTTCGATGATGGTCAATAAGGGGATAACGAGACTTCCTGTTATGTATTTGCTTCCCGAGATCTCTACAGTGGCCTCATCGAAAGGTATTAGGATATACAATATTTCTGACACCATTTCAATTTCTGCTCCAGAAATCATTCTCGGTGTATTTTTGATAATGGGATTTGCTAAAACTTGAGCAATTAATTGTGACAGTTGTACGAACCTTTTTAGCATGTGGTAGCTTGAGTTCCACCTTGTTGGTACTGATTGAACCAAAAGCATTACATTCCCCTCTGCTATACCTTCTCTGAGAGGGTGAAGCAATACATAATTACAAAGTGGAAAGTGCCAATGACGACAAACGGACAAAACTGATTCAAAGTCAAAGTGCGTGTAATTATGGATGTTGTAGGTCTAGCTAGGTGTATATGGGAAATGAAAGAGTGCACCAATTTCATTAATGCGAGAGCAAAAGCAACAAGTACATACATAAATGTAAAATGCTGGAACATTCCATCATGGCTGGAACAGAGTAAGATTTTTTTTTGCTAGGAGAAAATGCGAAAATGCGAAAGTGAATAAGCAAATGTTCCCCGGTTTTTTTTACCCGAGGAGAACCGAGCAAAAAAAATACCTGAAGAAGTGCGGTTAACCGAAGCAAAATAACCTTTAACGGCAAAAACCGGCCGGTTTTTCCCATCCCTAACCGTAACAGAACCAACGGATACTGTTTCTAAGATCGTCATACGTGGTGAAGAACCACACCCTGCACGAGGTACCACTGCTTATACTGAATATGACGGATCTAGAGCGGAATAGCTCGATAAAAACCCGTAATCCCGGGTGTGAACAACCGTGCCCACGGGATGTATGGCACAATGTTATGGTGTCTTCTAACGGTGGACTCTAGATACCTGGGGACCTCTAGTTTAAAGTAATTCCCCTATTCTGTATACAGTGGTGAGTACAGAATGACATCTCCTACCCCCTTACTCGTGGGAACATTTCAAATAACACAAAAACAAACAAAGGGACTGGTGTAAATGAATCGGGCACCAAGAACTTTCAAACAACCGATTCTCAGACGGAAATGACGGAGGAAGAAGAAAACTTCCTACTCCATGAGCCGTCAACAGGCAGGGCAGTTTCGGCTGAGGGAAGTGAGGGAACGGTTGACATCAACCTCGATACGCTTTTTATCGAGGATGATGACAACCGCTCCATCGCCAGCTCATCCAAATTCTCTATCTCGTCATGCGCATCTGTTAGGACCAAAGTACAGAACTGCAAACAGACGATTAGGAGGTTAGGGAAAACACAGCTACCAGAGGACGGCGAACGAAGGAAGCTTCAGATGGCTCGTGACTTTCTGGAGAGCCAAGCTTTGAAGGGAGGAAAGCCATGTGCGACCACTCCCCCAAAGACTGATTCTCCGAAAGCTTTGAGTGAGGGCGAACTTATGCGACCACCAAGGCCTGTGATGGGCATCAGCATATCGGGGCAAGGGTCTGTCGCATCTGTCCCCACTAAAGAAGCAGACGTAGGAAAGACATTGTCACCGGGAGAGGAGGACTCGACACTAGACAGCATCTGCACTGTTGTTGATAAGCCAAGTAAGCCAAACGACAGCGATTGTTCGGACACCACCAAAGCCCCAGCGGTCAAGGCGAACCCGGCAGGAATCAACACGCAGTCGAGCGCAGCGGAAACAGACCCGCTCAAGAAACGCAAAAATGCGCGCCGACTGCTAGGAAGGTTCAGGAGCCGCGACCCAAATTCCCTCACGGAAAAGGCAGCGGCTAAGGTAGATAGGGCTCGAGCAGTCATAAAATCGACCGAAACAGTGTGGCGTAGCAGCCTCAGTGATAGGAGGCAGAACCAGACTGGGAAGGGTAAGCTGACTGGACCAAGGGAGAGGCCAACTGCATCTCGCCTTGAGTAGGTCACAACCCGGAAAACCAGATGACGACATGGGCATGTCCTTGGCTGAGCAGACGCCAGGATGCTCCAAGAAAGTGCTGCCAAAAGATAGTGTAGGGCCTAGTACATCACAGGCGCGGGCCTCTGGAGGAGTCAGCGCGAGATTGACCGCAGCGAGGTCGAAGGGTCATTTGCCTCTCATCTCGAAAGCGGCCAATTCGAAGCACCCTGTAGGTGTCCCAGGTAAGGATACGTCCAAACCCGAGATGACTCTAGGATGCTCGAAAAGAGGTCGGCATGACGACACCGTCTCTCCGGCAGTAGGCAGGCAGGCGAAAAAGGCCAAATTTGCTGACAAGGTCAAGGGGGGCCTTCGCGTCGCAATCATCGACCATGGAAATCCAGAACGAAGGCTCACCGAAGACCAATGGAAGATACTAGAACTCAGAATCATGGATGGCGTCAACAAAGCCATCCTGAAAGTGAGTAGCACAGTCCCACTGAAGGGGCAGCTAACCACTTTTAAAGGGTTCAAAATAATGGAGTGTGACGATAAAGGGACCCTGGACTGGTTGAAGAACTTCGTTGTCAACACAGACGCACCTTGGTCAAATGCCGACCTGTGTGTCGTTGACAGGAAGGAGATCCTTAACCTAACCAGGCCCAAGGGTCGCATCCACATACAGGGACCATACTTACCCGTAGAAAGAATCGAGCGCAACCTGCAATTCCTTAACCCGGAGTTACAAAGCAGGGAGTGGAAGGTATGGGGTTTCTCAGCTACAAATCGCTGCCGTTGCTCAGGAAGCAAAATTTCAAGGTCCGTGTTGGAATTACACGATGCAAGCTCCGGCTTCTGTCGGCAAAACACGGCAAGAAGTATCCACCGTGGTGGACAAAAGATCTCCATAAGATCAGGCAGAAGACAAGAGCACTATTCAATGCGGCGAAAGTCACTAATTCCCCAACAGATTGGGATGCATACAAAACCAGTCAGCGGAATTTCAAAAAGGCCGTCACAAGTGCTAAACGCATGAGCTGGCGTTCGTTCTGTGATGACTTAGAAAACACTACGAAATCAGCCAGGATTAGAAAAATCCTATCCAAAGAACCTGCAGTCCCTGGATATCTCAAGGACAGCAACGGAAATTGGACACAATCCTGTACAGAGACCCTCAGTCTCTTACTGAAAACTCATTTTCCGGGATGTATCCCTAAAAAGAGTGACACACAGGTTATGTATAATTTTCCGGCAACAGTTTCGATAGTTCCAGAAGGAATCATAACTGACGACAAAATACACTGGGCAATTGACACATTCTCTCCATTCAAATCCCCTGGAGGTGATGGGATATTCCCAATTATGCTACAGAAGGCAAAGACCATTATCATACCGGTCCTCAAACGGCTTTTCATAAGCAGCCTGGAATATGGCTACATCCCAAAAGCCTGGCGGGAAGTGAAGGTAGTCTTCATTCCTAAGGCGGGAAAACCTAGCCATACCACTGCCAAGGATTTCAGACCCATAAGTCTAACATCATTTATTTTGAAAACCTTTGAAAAATTGGTGAACATACATATTCGCGGTCGGCTAAATGACAGCGTGATTTCCACTGCTCAACATGCCTACACTAAATGCAGCAGCTCTGCATGACGTCGTCAGCACTATAGAAAAATCACTAAAAGATAAAGACACACTCGCTGCGTTTTTAGACATTGAAGGAGCATTCAACAATGTCAAAACGTGTGCAGTAAAGAGGGCGCTGCAGAATTCCAACGTTGATCAATCTCTCACTAATGTGATCATGAGTCTGCTCAATGAACGGAATATCAATGCGAGATTAGGTGACATTGATCTGTGCATTTTATGCATGCAACCGTATCTTCGGCAGAAATTGGGGACCTAACCCGAAGATAATTCTGTGGATGTATACGGCAATCGTCCGCCCTATACTTACTTATGGCAATATAGTTTGGTGGCAAGCCACAAACAAGATAACCAATCTAAAGGCAATGACAAAAATAGAAAGACTGGCATGTATAGGAACAACTAGTGCGTGGAGAACAACACCGACTGCTGGGTTGGAAACGCTTCTAAACCTGCTACCTATGGATCTATACGTGCAATGAGAGTGCTGACGAACTGGCAAGAAAAGGTTCTGCAATGGACTTCGACCAGGCACTTCAGTCGATCAAGCCACCAATCTGCAGTCTCAGAGAACGAGTGGAATACAAGATCCGAATGAAAGCCGACATCAGGTGGAAAACACTAACCACCTGTAACATATCACGGAAGATGTGGCCAGAATACAACAAAAGCAGGACCAACAAACTTCTGCGATACCATAGAGTATCGCTGTCTAAGATTGTTGGCGCCCTCACTGGTCAAAACCTTCTAAGAAGCCACGCAATGAAACTAAATCTCAAGAACGACGACATTTGTACAGGCTGCGGTGATGAAGAGGCCCACGAGGACACCCCTCACTTTCTTTGTCACTGCCCGAATCCCTGTCACTTGAGGAATAGAACACTTGGAAGTTACTGCTACCAGGATATCCAAGAACTCTCTAACGTCTCAATATCCAATCTTTACAGGTTTCTGAGGGCAGCGAGATGGTTGGACAAAGTCGAGTAACCACGGGAAGGATGAAATTAAGCCAGTACAACACGGCAGTGTGGTGAAGAGGAGGCTACTCAGCTTCACCAACCCGTTAACCTAACCTAACCATGTCGATTCGTTTGGACGCTATCGTGTTTTTAACAAACAGACAGACAGACGGACAGGGCTAAATCGATTCAGAATATGATTCTGAGTCAGAATTATATACTTTATAGGGTCTCCGGTGAATCCTTCTTGGCGTTACAAATGTAATGACAAAGTGAATATACCTTCCTGTGGAAGGTATAACTAAAAGTTTGACTTTTGCTTCATCAAATTTAAATCCTATTTTTGTTTACATCAAGAACGTTTCCTGACTGGAAAAAAGTTCGGAACGATACGTTTGGCCGTACAGCTTTAGCCTGCATTTACAGAAACCCGTAAATGCAAACACAACATTTCAAAGTTGACCGTAAAATTAAAGCCTGCAATACAGAAGCCTGTAAATTAACAGTCTCAAAAAGACCGTATTTGTTACGGGCTTTTTAATTATCAGGGGAAATTTTTGTAAACAATGAAAAAATTAGAAATGTGGATGGGCAAAAATCCTCTACTTGTTGCTCCTTCCCGCAGGCGCCAGCCTGTCTGTTTAGTGTCAGCCAAGGGTCACACTTGTTTATTTTCATCTCAGCTTCAACACAAACCGCTACATACCGATCGAGTGCGCGTGGAAGTCTGAGAGGACCCAAGGATGACCAAGTCATCCAAGTCAGTTGACTTATCCTCAGATCTCCCAATTTGAAACGTTCTTCGCCAAGACTGCGCTGTAGCATCCAGTCAATATAAGTAATGAAAAGGAAAGGGGACAAAACACACCATCGGCCAACACCCACGATGAAAGGTATTGATTTACTATTATTACTTCATTATTTCAAAATTTGAAAACGGAAGAAAAGCGGTTTCATTATTTAAGTCATACAACTTTGAATGATTTTTCACATAAGAAATTAACTTTTCCTCTTCCCCAATTACACGATAGAACGATAAAATTATACATGCAGCGAGAGACGCGTCCAATCGCAATCTATCGCGATAATCGCCGATATATATCGTACTCGGTGTGCATGAACCAAACTTGAATACACGTGTTGCGATAGATCGCTATCGTTTTCGCTATCGCGGCGGTGTGTGAAAGCCTTAAACTGTTCTGTAACGAACTAATCGGTTTATACAAATGTGATTTCCAGCGGGGCAGATAAAGCAAATTTTCACACTAAGGTAAGGGAAACTCCTAGAAAAGGGAGACAAGTTTCAAGAAACGACTTCATAGAGCATAACGCATAAGGCTAGCCGCACATTAGATACGAATTTGCATCGTACGTAAACTTATGTATATGTTCGTACGAATTGAGTGCGCACACTGAATACGATTTCCTTTGTTTAATAAACAGTGTCCCGTGGCCCATACCCCCTTTTGTGTCAATAAACCAAGTAAATATATTTTCTACATTCACTTTCAATGTAACAACCGATGTGGCCACATATGATGTGGTTGCAAATGCAAATGTATGTACACGTGAATGGTGGCATATAAAGGGTATCCCTTGAAATTTTCTATGACCGTTTCCCTCTTTCAAGACGTTGGTGGTCATGGGCGTGTTTGCATAGACCTTTGACTTCAAAAAATCCCAAAGGAAAAAGTCCAATGGCGTTAAATCGCAAGATCTGGATGGCCCATTCTGATCGCAAAAACGGCCGATTACACGATATTAAGAAATGACTCATACAGTAATTGAGTTGTTTCTCTGGCTGTATGGCATGTGGCACTGTCTTGTTGAAACCACAAGTTGGTCATATCCATATCTTTTTATTTATGCACTAAAAACTGGGTTATCATGTCACGATAGCGAACACCATTAATTGTTACTGCCTGACCAGCCGCATTTTCGAAGAAGAATGCTCCGATATTGCCTCCAGCCTAAAATCCGCATCAAACAGTCATGCGTTGTGGATGCATTTTTTTCTCAACAATTACTCGTGGACTTTCTGAAACCCAAATGCGACAATTTTGACGATTAACGAAACCATCAAGATGAAAATGAGCTTCATTACTGAAGATGATTTTGTTCGAAAAATCAGCATCCCCTTGTTGTTGTTCCAAAATCCATTTAAAAGAACTATCTTCGCGTTGGTCAGTAGTCTTCAGTTCTTTAGTCAATTGAACTTTGTTAGCATGAAGTTTCAAGACTTTCGTAAGAATTCGCTGTAGAGAACTTCTCGAAATGCCCAATTCTTGACTACGGTGCCGAATTGATGTTCCTGGACTGTGAGCAATAGTCTCGCGAATTGCTTTGATGTTTTCTCTTCACAGTTGATAGTTTTAAATCACTATGACGGCCGTATTTTGTTCGAAAATTGCGGATCAACAATGAAAATGCGTTGTTCTGTCGTATGGGGCTCCATTTTTACTAACCCCGAACTGTTAGCTATCACATTGTTATTAGAAATTTACAATAAAAAAACGATCCAGAAGACAAGATAGTAGTGCAAAAGCGTAGAACGTGTACAAAGAATTGGATGAAGAGGGCTCAAGGAAATAAGGCCTTAGGAAATAATGCTCAAAAATAAAAATTAAATAAAGCCCCAAAATGTATACATATATTTGGAGCCTTTTTTCATTATATATATTACCCCAAATTGTTAAAAATTAAATTTCGCGGGTTTGCATTATGCGCAAGCAAATTTATTTTTTGATTTTTTTTTAATACTCGTTCTAAGATCTTCTGTAACCAAATTTTTCGGAGAACATTTTTATATATTAAACGGCCTTCTACTTTGGCGGTGAACAAGGAACAAAATATAAACATTGCTACCCAGCCTCGCACCTATTCCAAATCATACATTAACCATAAGTCACTGAATCTTTTATAAAAAGATAAATACAAATTTAAAATATTAAAAAAAAGTGGTATTCGCGTGCTTCACAATTAATATTTGATGACGGCAAATAAAGCGAAATGCGCTCCCAGAAATCATCGACCAATACGATGCCGAAGGCAATTTCACAAGTACGGACGAATGGCGCTCCTAAAGTCAACCTACCAAAACGAAATATTTGGGCCTATTCGGCAAAATCTTTTATTCTGTTATGAATCATAAAAGACCTCGATCATAAAACATGGAACTTCGAAAACTGAAAATCTGTTACCAAGCTCTAATTAAAACCGACAGCTGAGTTTTTATTTCTTTTGTACATAGTCGGTAGGCACCTGATCAAATTTGTGCAAAAAATATATTAAAATGCAGGCAGTGAAAAAATAAGTTTTGAATAATTATTATATTACAAACTAAATAATTCTGTAATAAATACTGGGACATCTTTTTAGGAAAAAACAATCGGCCCTAGCGAGGTATCCGTCGGAACGGAAAATTCTCCGATTTCATACGATTCGAAGGATTTTTGCTTCGAGGTATACTTCGGAACAGCTTTTCGGAATTTCTTTCCGACAAATATGCAACGCACACTGGCGTTTTGCGTTTCAGTGCGATCAAGTGCGTTTTTACTGATATTTTTGACAGTTTAATACAAATTTTCTTCCAATGTGCTCCGACAGGAATTTGTTGCGGAATTTCTTTACGATTTGCAGTGAAGTGTTAATAAATGGAAGAAATAAAGAAAAAAAACCTTTTAACAAAGTAATTGGTTGTATTTGTTGCTTCAATTTGTGTTTCCAGAGCAAAAACAATCGAAAAAAAACAATCATTAAATAGGAAAACATCGATGTTCCCCGAAACAACATCATGTCAAATCAATGCGTCGTCGCATTTTAATTATTATTTCCGAAGACGGATAACTCGAATGTAATTTGAGTCTCCGACGCAGTATGCGTTGCGGAGAAATGCTGTTCCGACGGATACCTCGCTAGGGCCGAAGTATCCTTCCATTCCATTGGTTTTGGTATGTTGCTATTTTTTTTTATTGCAATTTGCGTTTATTTAATGTCTCTTGTTTTGGTATTGGTGAAAGTATGTGTGAATCTCGCGCTCGAATCGAGATTCGCAAAAGTGATCTGAATCTGAAAAAAAGTGTGTTTTTTTCGCACAATGGAAAACGAATTTGAATTTGGTCTGAATCTGAAAAAAGTGATTTTTCTTGCCCAATGGAAATTGACATAAATTATTTTCAATTACATACCTACCTACTTGTTTATACACATTTAATATATTTGTGTCTTCTTTTGTAAGCATTTCGTTGACGATGATTTAATAGATATCCATTTCAATCCAAAACTTTCTAATTAATAAAAATCGATTATGTTAAAAAATCACAAAATTCTGTCTTTTATTCTGTTATAATTTATAACAGAAATCATAAAAGATTTTTGCACGCAGAATACCAATTCTAGAGGTCATAAAAGATTTTTTTACATTTCGAACTTTTGTATAGGAATTCATAACAAAATAACAGGAAAATTGGATAAAAGATTTTGCCGAATAGGCCTGAATAATACATGACTTATAAAATGGAAAAAAAATCAAATTTGATGCATATTTCGGCGACTGTTTATCACTGCTATCCTCTGTGATAGTTAATTTGCTACTACAAAACAAAAACAAAATGATGACTAGATACGTGCCGTATGCTGCGTCAAGAACTCTGCCACATACGAATTCAACCATTCGACAATATGTAGCATATTCTCACAAATCGTATGTGCTAGGGTAGTTCACGGAATGTGGAACGTGCCACATACCGGTATGTATGTATGTGTGACTACCAAATGTGAGCGTCCCAAAGAGAGCTAGTACAGGGCATTGGGGCCATATGCTGACGTAAAAATGACCCCAGAGCCAAATATGTATTTGGCTTTTTAAATGCCTTAAGTTGAGCCTACGTATGGCTCAATTTTTATTGGCATAGATGAATCACGTGAACAGTTTTTTCAGTTGACGTTTAGTCAACAAATCTAGTCTAAAATTTCGCGGCTAAGTAGATACTAACCCCGTATTAATTACGTCAAATTTGTGTATGCTATCTGACGTCTGCTGAGATAACTAACAACATGTGCGAATTTGTTTATTAATAAGGGGTAAGTTGTCATTTCGATTGTGTGGGTGGCGTTGTAAAAGTAAACCAATCTAATCAAGACAAATCTAGTAGACTTAAGTTTAGACCCATTAATTAATTGATAGAGACGTCGAGACTCCGACAGTTTGGTGACAAATAACGATTTTTTCGAAACTATTTAAAAAAATTGTTTGCAAAAGGTATTCTATTTAAAAGTACTGAGTGTTCCATTGTATACATGAAAATCAACTATTTATCAACGCATGCAACGAATGCGACGCTTTTTTTGTTAAAGCCTTATTACTACATTATTTTGTTTGCTATGAGAAAACTTTATTACTTACCCGCCTCAATATCCTTTATACAGAATAGGCCCCGCCCATGTATTAAAGAACGAAAAACACCCACGTTATGCTTGCATGATTCCTTTAACGTCCTGTATTTCATAGCCATAGGTAAATTTGCCGTGCATCTCCTGAAATATATATTTTTGCCATAAATAAAAGAAAACACACCAAAAAAAGTAATACATATTTACTGGATCTACACTCTTCCTATCCTCTTTTAGCCAACTTATTTCTGCCATATTACAACTATTATCCCCAGTTTCGCAGTGGACGTTTAAACTAAAGTTCAACTGAACCTGAACTTGGGTTTAAATTTGAAGCGCAATTCGTCCGGTTTCACAATGTAATCTGAACGTTCAATTGAACTCAGTTTAACTAAATTAATTAGGGCATATTCATAGATCTTCGATAAGCTATTACTATGTAAGAACTAAACTGGAGTTTATGTAATTCATAGACAATTTAAACCCATGTATAAACTATAGACTCGAGTCTAATATTAATCACGACAAAACGTATGTTTAAGTTGTTTTAACTCTATTACACGTCGTAACCAAGTGAACGAAAAAATAGATTAAACATTTTCCAATGCGTTTTGCTTTTCTCAATGATAGATAAATAAATGGTGATATTTTGTTTTCTCTCATCTTATTTTTGTTTACAAAACAGCAGAACTACAACAAAACATAAATTAAAAGCCATAAATTCGTCGACATTTGTTGTCAGAAAGTGTATATTGTAATAAATTTGTAGTAGAGTACACGTTAGGCGCGGATCTAATTAAACAGAGCTTTCTTTATGAATAGCAGTCGTGCTTTACCTGCGGGTTAACTTTAGATTCGAGTTTAGTTAAACCCAGGTTTATATATAACTATAAATATGCCCCATTGAATAGAATTTGGCTGTATTGTACAGTACTTATCTTTTATGTGACTTTTCCAAAATCGTTTCTTGTCTTTTCTTTCAAAGAACACGGCTGCGCCGCTGCGGGTGCGTCTGCTAATGTAATTTTGAAATTTTAAATTAAGTCTTTTAAGACTTTTCTTCGAGAAAAAGTACTATCTATTGAATAACGTGAAGAACGGCATATTAGAGTTGGGCGGAAACAATCAAAGCATATGTTTTAGCACTTTTGTTATGCAGACATTTTTTTAAAAATTTAATGCAAATTAGGTCCACCGACAATTTGAAGTCCACACGAATTCAATTTCGGTCGGAATTGAGCACAATGATGATTATCTGTGTTCTCCAATTTTAATCAAACCATCAGTACAACCATCTCGAGTCAATAAGGGTATTCACTTAATCTGATAAATTTATGCAGCTCTTACGTAAATGTATAAATTTCTGCGGTGCTTTAAATGAACACCCCTCGGAAATGTTATTGCGTAAATCGACTGTAAATCTGGAATCAAACAAATAATTCATACGGCTTGACATTTGTGACTTGCGTAACTTTCCGCGGTTGATTTCCGAGCCTAAATCGTCGCGGAAAATTATGAGGTCTGCGTAAACTATCAAATTTCTGCAGTTTACGCAGTTTATGAGGTTTTTACGCGTTTAAGTGAATACCCCTAATATCAAAGCTTCTCTTAAAATTAAAGCTCAATCGGTGCAAAACTTTTCGAGTTTTTGAAGCATACAAAAACTAACAGAACATTTTTATATATATACTATATAAAGATTGTATATATGCGAAAAGGAGGATTGACGTTAATTGGTTAACCGTGTAAGAGCCGCTTTAGTTTAATAAAATCTAAAACGGACATCAATATGTACTAAAATCCGAAAAACATAAATTTCATGCCTATGCAAATATTTTCACATATCGGGTGAGTTAAATACAAATTTCAGAAAATGTTCAATCGTTTTTTAAATCTATTGAAAACCAGTTTAAGTTTTACCAACTTTTTTTTGTATTAAAATAATTTAATTTATTAAATTTAAAATATACAAAAACCAACCAGCAATATGTATGCACACAATTAAGGCGGCTTTCAGATTGGGGCAACTATCAATAAGCAATACGCAACTTTATTTTAACCTATTCTCACACCGAAGCAACAGCATTGCAAGAAATTTTTAGATATCAGGGATATTTTTCCACAACTTCTACGAATTTTGTGTTGAAAACAGGATCATCCGACATATTTTCCAAAACTTTATAGAACGTAGTATGCGCAAATGTGTCAATAATCATTTGCTTTTCAACATGCGCTGTGTATCGCTAGCGATAATTATTATTGCCGCGATCAGCAACATTTTTCGTTTGACTGATATTAAGTTGCTTTGATGTGAGACCTCTAATTTAATTGAAAGTAAAATAAATGTGAGCGATAATATTGCGTGTTTCCTATACCCAGTTGCTTATTGATTGTTGCCTCAATGTGAGAGCCGACTAAGTCTTAACATACCTGGCTATTAACTCAGTGTCTGAGGGTTGAACAAATATCTGTTTAGGTTGTTTTCGATGTTTCGACGCAAGCCAACTAAAGAGATCATAATCTGATCTTTTTGCAAATGGTTCACATCGTACGGCTCCATAGCTATTTTCAGGTAAATCTTCCTGATCTTGATAAAGATATTCACTGCCAACAGTGGAAGGTGCACTTTTATGATACTTTGGCGTGTATTTTGTGCAATTTTCTGTACCAGGCAATTGTTCTATAAGATACTTCAAAGCATTCGTTTTTAATCCGATCATTTGTACTCCACACATGTCAGCAAACGGACCTATAGGCAATGAAGATAAACCATGTAAACGTCGAGCTGTTTGAACTGCTTCGAAAACCTTTTCCCATACTTCGGCTGCAGACTTCGATTTATAACTGAAACCATCTTCACTTTGTATTTCGTATATTAAATGCGGTTCGGAATCTTTTTTACGATTGTCAATCTCAGGCCGCTTTTTAGAATTGCAAATCGCTATCTTTTGACAGGTATTTCTGGACGAATATTGATCAGCTACAAGCTGTTTAGGTGATTTGCATTTAACGTCGGCTGTAGAAGACTCTAAACTTTTAACTACTTCCAAGCAATCATTTTTAACAAAAGCTTCATCAATTGGCTTCTGCAGCTGAGTATCAATGCTCACTTCAATCACAGATTTTTTTTCATTCTCAACGGATAATGGATTTCTACTAGGAATATTGTCACTTCCTTTATCATTTAAGGTGTTTTGGTCATATTTTTTTCCATTATCTAAGGGAATAGTATGATTCGAATTATTAGCTAGTTTTAATTCCACACCTTTGTCCAAAATGGGAAGCTTTTGTAATACATTTAATGGATCTGTAATGGAATTACTATTAGTTTTTATTTCAGATACATCGTTCTCAGGTGCAATCATGTGTTTTAGCGCAAAATCTTTTGGATCGGTAGCGTTCGCTATATTGAAATTTTGTTCGACGCTCTGCTTTGGAATAGGGTTATTTTTCATTTCCATATCAGAAGTGTCGATTAATTTGTTTAAATTATCTCTGAATGATGACCTTTTTATGGTTAAGGTTTTTAATTTAGACCTGTCTACAGGTTTATGAATTGATTGCATTGGAAGTACCCGATTTGTTGGTCGGGATGGGGTATTGTTACTTGGATGCGTTTGAAAAATTGGTGGAACAATATTAGTAGGCACATTATTAAAGTTGCTTCCAAATGATGCCGTCGTAGTAGGCGGTAATTTGTTCGTATTTATCAGATAAGATTCTGACGTAGACCTGTTGTTTGATTTTTGTACAGTGTTTTGAATGGATACCTTTGGAGCTAAATAACATTCAGAGGTTTCAATGCATGCATCGAACCCTTTCTGTTCTATTATTTCTGGACCATTTTGAGAGTCGCTATTAACTTTTCTATGAACCGTATTTAAGAGAGGAAGAGATTGTACATTATGTGCATCTATGTGATGTATTTCTTTTTTACTTTTGCTGATTAAGCTTTTTAAAATTGCTTCTTTTGACTGATTCAATTCAACCTCCTTTTGAACAATATTTTTAAGCATTGCCTTTGAACTCATGATAGTGTTCTTAGAAACTTTACTTCTCTTGATGTATCTCTGAGTTACTTTTGGTTTGACCTGAGCTCCATTTTTTAACTTAATATTATTAACATTCGCTGATGTATTTTGCGATTCATAGATTTCTGAGTCATTGCATATAAGCTGAACATTAAAATGATTACCGTAATCATTGGCAACCATTTGTGTTTCTTCCATATCAGACACTTTTATGTCACATATTGGAGCATTGTGTATCAAATTCTGATGTAGAGCGTTATTCTTTGGCGATATAATGGTATCAACTTTAGGTACAAACTTATCAGTTATTTTTCCTGGTGATGATATGTGAGTATCGAGATTCACTGTTGCCTGTATTTGATGTATGGGGGCTTCTGTAGTAATGTTCGTGATGTCAGCTATTGTAGGAATAAGAGGCACCACGTTTTTCGGTTGAGGTTGCTGCATAAATGTAGTAGAATGTGTACCAGGAATATTTCCAAAATCTTGAGAGTAATTGCTTTGATAGTCATGCACATTGTTGGTATTTATAAAACCTGACATTAAATTTGTTTGTGGTACCAGTATTGCAGTTCCATCCGCATTGTTTAGTAACACATAACCACTAGGTGTATCACTAACAGGTTCAAATTTGCTGGACTGAAATACCTTAAATATACAAAATATGTACACATATATGAGATTAAAATTCAACAAAAAAAAAAAAAAAGTTTAAAAATATTATATACTATTATGTTAAATAATAATTGATGAAGTTAAACATTTATGATGTGTATACTAACAATACTATCAACCTCAGCGCAACGGTAATTTATCCATAAACATAAATTATGATGATTATGGAAAACAAACTCTAATGAGGCTATGGATGGACACGAACATCGATAGAAGTAACGGCTACCGGCATGGCATTGGCACCGCGACGTATAATAAAAATACATACCACAGACCCAACAAGAGGAAAACCAAAAAATTAGATCACTCCCATCTAGGATTTCTTCGCTTACCTAGTGAATAGAGCAGCATATTGTAGACCGTAGACCATTACTAGGAATAAAATATGTCTGCTGAATTAGGGAACGAATATCAAAAGGACAAAATATTGGATGAAGAAGTAGATACTGCAAAAACCAAAGATCATGCGAACAGGAACAACGAACCCCATGAGTTAGGTACACTTCAACAGCAGCACTCACAAAACTGCGATTGACCAAGGGTGTCAGCACGGAACTTGATACAATCTTATTCGAGATTAGCTGAAATTACGCCACTAAAATATTCCATTGGTGAGAATTAGTTTGACCTATAAGCAACTTTTCTTGCCGTACGTGTATGAAGGAGAAAAAATTGTAATTCAGACGGCGTTAACGTCAATTCCATTCTAAACAAATCACTAAATATTTCCAAAACTTTCTATCGGTCCAAAGCAAAACAACTACACAAGTGAAGGAATCTTATCGGGCAGAATTTTAATAAATCGCTTTCAAACTTTAAGCTCGAATTGCCAAAAAAGCTGTTTTGGCATTTAAGTCAAACCAATTCTAAAGCTATGAGTACACGACATGCCAAACACGACATACGCATGCCACTCTGACGTCACGATAATTACTCGACATATTGTAGAATATGTCACGTTTTATTATATTGTTGCATGTGCGAAAAGTATGCCGAGTACACGGCATGCACGTTTTGTCCAAAGTTGGCATATTCGTATGTCGACGATGACTGGCAAAAAATCTACTCAATTGAAGATTTCTTGGACGTTTTTTAATCCATTGACATCGTAGTCATCCTTTGATGGAATTTGCTACTTTAAGGCTTGATAGAAAGAAGACGAACCATATTTTGGGATATATACTATATTTATTTCGAAATGTCACCAGGAAGCCCTAAAATCTTAATTTTTCCCAGCGAAAAAAAATCACTCAAATTTTTAATATTTTAGGGCTTTCTGGTCACGTTAAACGCATGTCCCTCATTTGAATTTGACTTGCTATGGAGTTCGTGCCATCAGGCAGTTGCCATCTAGATATTCCTACGATGAGATGTGGACCTCAACCAACTTGGAGTGCGCAACTGGAGGCAGTTAGCCAAAGATCGTGCTAACTGGAGAGGCGTGTTGGTTGAGGCCCAGGTCCACCCAGGACTGTAGCGCCATCTAAGTAAGTAAGTAAGATATGGTTAGATCAAGTACCTACGAGAGCTCTCCTCTATTCGTATGGGCACCTGCTGGTTTAACATCGGTGGCGGAAGATTGCAATTTATAGATGGTCGACTTATAAGCTTAGAGTGAATAGACGGACAATTGAAAATGAAAAAATGAATGAAAAGTTGTCAGTGTTGTGTTTTGGGTTTGGGTGTCTTGGGTTATACAAATTCCTTTTCGCAACTATAGAAGTTCTGAGGTCAATGCGAGTTGGTTGATAAGAACACTGGTTCTTAAAACTGAATTTTTGTATTGCAGCGCCAGAGCGTTTATACATTACCGTATCGAGCGCTTCTAAGCGGTTTGTACTTTGCATACAAATACTATATATGTACTTCCATCTTGTCCCTAATGGCTTTGCTTCGCAACTTAGCATTTTAGACACTAACAGAACGCGTGCAGCTGAACAGCTAGCGGAGGCCCTGGACTGCTATAAAGCAGACCTAACCGCCATCCAAGAAGTGCGATGGGATGGACCGGGCAAGAAGAGGATAAAAGACTGCGACATTTACTATGGCGACTGCTATCGGGAACAAAAACAGCGCTTATTTGGATGTGGATTCGTTGTTGGAGACTTAGGTAAGAAGTCTTAAGTTTCAAGTGTGTGAACGAGCGCCTCACGACAATACGCATTAAGGCTAAATTCGCCAACATTAGCCTAATATGTGCCCATGCCCCCACGGAGGAGAAAGACGACGACACCAAAGAAAGATTCTACGAGCTTTTAGACAAGACGTACGATCATAATGCCCTATAACTATGACATCGGACGGCTAAAATCGCAAGAGATCACCAGATCCTTCTCCGATCGAGTCTCTCTCAATCTCTCAAGAGGTTCTATACAGCCAGCATCAAGCATTGAAGACCAGTGGCAACATTGCCAAAAAGCCATCAGAGACGCCGGAACCCCTGGTTCGACGACGAGTGCCAGCAAGCACATGCAGCGAAACAAGAGGCATACAAAGCGGCGCTGCAAAGAAGGACTAGAGCTGCTCGTGAGTTCTACGCGCAGAAAAGAAGAGACGAACACTCGCTTAATATACATCAACCCCATGCCATACTGCACCACGCACCTCATATCCATCCGGCATCAGGCATACGATCATAATATACTGACCATAGCACTCACTGGCACTGCGAAAACAAATCAACCCTTTTCGACTGCGAGGTATACGTAATGCTAATGTGGTTTTGTTTTTGTTTGTCGTGTCGCACGATCGCAAAAGTATAAAAATACATTTCTAGCAAGGTGTATGTATATATTTTCACTTCAAAAAATACATTCTGGCGAAAAACTATTCCTAAGGACGTTTCTATAAACGACATAACCTATAGCAGTCCCACAGTCTTAAGGGGCATTTTAAAAAAAGTTTCATCGAAATCTGTCCAGTAGTTTTAGAGTTTTTAGCTGACAACGAAATTTCCTAGAGTTTTATTATATGTATGTGGGATGGGGCCAAACCGTAGGATATCAC